>OY756942.1:1252500-2502500 GCA_963580275.1 Crataegus laevigata | reverse complement strand
CGACTAGACCGCCTAGGCACCCCTAAATACTTGCCTAGGTCGCAACTCACTTAGACAGAAAATAGATAACTTTCATTTTGCATTTTGTTTTTTTTTTCCAATAAATTGTAAGAGACTTGTTGCATACTTAAATAAACACACATTATATCCTTATTTCACATGTTTTTATTATGTTTCAATACTTCATAATATATATGCATTCAATTTTGTAGTTTATGATGAAATTATATATATTTCAAGTATAAGCACACTTATTTACACGAAATATGATTGATTTACTTAAATCTGCCTAGTCTGCCTAGGCGCCCGCCTAGGCGCTAGGCCCCAGCCCGCCGCCCGACTAGCGCCGCACTAGAGTTTCTTTCTGCTTTCTGTCGACCTTTGGTAGTAGGAATGCACTTATTGTAGAGGAATTCTCATTTTATTGGGAATACGTGATTGGATTATGAGCAGGTATCTTTGTTCCAGTTTTAACCAAGGGGTCTCACCCTTAACATAACGTCCTGTAGGAGTTCGAAATTTAGTTGCCTTCTAGGATGGTAGTTGCCAGAAAATGCCAGAAAGGGACAGATAAGCGTGCCTGGCTCGACATTGCAGTGTGCTTTGATTATTATGCTTCACAGTTAAACTTCAATCCATTACTGATAATTATTTGCTGTTATCGAATTTGAAGCTTTTCGTGATGGTCAAATGATAATAATCGAAATAGGTGATATTTGGTTGCATTTAAGTTAGTTATTATAGTTATGTTGTAAACGTGCCAAACACAGTTAACCATGTTTAGAGACGTCGAAACTTGGATCTCCAATTACCGTTAGTGTTTCTAATGTAGCCCGTGTATCATATCTTGTATCGCAGTACACTGACCTTGCTGAAGCAGACCGTTCTTTGATATTAGAGCATTTTCGGCAAGCAACAATGAGGTGGAACCCAGAAGTGAGTGCTCAATCAGCAGTTGATAATGAGTCTGTGAAAGATGAACAAAAATCTCATATGATAGTTGCAACAGATGCATGCCTTCCGCTGCTTGCTTCTGGGGAGTCACCTATAGCTGCCCGTGTTCTTATAAATTATGAGTTACCGACAAAGAAGGTACAGTTCTCATTCTTCCTTTGGGATTGGGAATTAGATGTACCGCAATTTCATGCATCCATTTATGCTGACAGTTACTTTTGTTGTGCCACATCAAGGTCGTTAATGATTGAATTCTGTGTTATAACAGTTGTTAACATGGGACCGCATGTGGTTTTGCTACCTTATGCATTACATACTGCGTCCCTTCAATTTTATCTTGTATAAATGCTTCCTTCCTTACAATCCTCTGTGCAGGAAACATATACAAGGCGTATGACAACTTGTTTGGCTGCAGGTTCGTCCTATCAAGTTGTACTACTTTGTTATTTGCATATTAATGGGGTATGCTCTCTTACGATAACTTTGTACAAATACGTGCAGATGGGATTGTAATCAACATGGTCGTCGGGGGTGAGGTAGTAACTCTCAAAAGTCTTGAAGAAAGTAGCAACCTGGTCATAGCTGAGATGCCCATACATGTGAGTTTGTCAATGTTTACGTTTCCCACATTTCGTTTGGCCATCCTGTTCCTTTCTGTTTCTCTCCCATAGATGGGCACTCGTTTGATATACAGTTGATTGGATTGCAGATTTCTGAGATCTTATGAAGATATATAATGTGCTATGCTGGCGGACATGTTAGAGAAATGATTCCTTGTACTTTGCTGTGGTGGTCGAAGCAATTCTGCGTGATCTGAGTGCCCTTTGAGTGGTTCCGACGATGTTGAATTTGTACTGATTTGTGATTTTAGATGAGACTTGGTTTGGTAAGTTGTATACATGAAGGAGGAAGACATAATAAATCCATACAAGTTTTGACTTTTATTGTTTTCAACAAAATAACAAAATAACAAATGATCATCAAAGTAACATGCTGTTGTTTAACTCGGTACCTCTGGTATCAATTGGAGTTCTTGTACGATGGTTCTTTGGGATTGTATGTCTGTTATCAATTAGTTTAAAAACCTCCCATCAGCAAGAAGAAGACCAAAGAATCTAAGCTCCTTTGTGCCTGCCTCCGCAACGATTGCTTGATAAACCTTGGGCGTACCAGCATCAACGGCCTGTAATGTTATAAAATGGTTGAGACAGCCGGCAAGAAACTGCACACTTTCCCTCATCCCCCTTGCAAATTGCAGTCGGGCACCCTAAGAGAGACACAGAGAGAACAATGTACAAAAGTTGATATTTTTTGTTATAGAGGGTGAGCGTGAGCTACTGAAAATAAAAGAGAATGATGGAGTTAGTTCAAACCTTTTGCTTGTTGAACTCTTTCACAGCGCAAAGAGCAGGCGGAGTTTTAAAACGGCGCTTAGTATGCGATCTACCTCTGTCAACAGTGGGACATGATGATGAGCGTCTGTCACCTATTTCGTGGTATTGTTTTTTCTGTTTCTTAGTCTTAGAGGAATATAAGCAGACGAGCGTGGAAACAGGTCGTCCAGCTGCTGGAGTTGATTAATGTTGTAGTGGGACAAGTTGTTGAATATTGCCGACGCTGGAAGTGACCTTGGTAGTGCTGCTCTTTTAACAATACTAGTACTAGTACTAGTAGCAGCAGGAGCACCACTGCACGTCCCAAACTTTCCGACCACAGAGCGAAAGCGGAGAGCCAATGCCATGTTATCCGAGAACTAGTCTACTCATACACTGACACTGCAAGTAAGACCGCTAAATGTTTAAATTGGTTTGTGAGCAAAAATCTACACAAGTCTAGACAAAATAGCTTTGTGAAAGCAACACCAAAAATCACTTGGGACTTATTTTTCGGCAAAACAACAACTGAATTATCATAGCAGAATCAATCCGTCCCAACAAGAACAACAACATAATTCTAATTTATCAGAAATTGAAATTCAAATAGAACAATTAGAAATCAATCGTTCGGGATCCCAATTAGGCAATCACAAATCATAGATTTATCTTCAATATAATTTAGGTGGAGGAGGAGGCGGTGGCGGCTAAGAGAAGTAAGCAAACGAACATATTTCACACCTTTTCTTTTCTCTCTTTTCTGTAGAACCAACCTTTTTTTACTTCCCTTATTTTATTTGATAGGATGACAATTATGGTCCGCCAAAGCTAGCTAGGACTAAGTTTACTTCGAAAGCCCAGTAGGCTTTTTTCTTTTTATTACGTGGCAGAATCTGATGCCTTGAATCAACTTGTATATGTTTTTCAACAGTTCTAGATGAAAAAGCAACACAATACTACAATACTACAACCCAATAGTCATTTCACTTTGGTTTTTTGGTCGGACTCCGTGTCTCCTCCCTCGATCTCCCCCTCTCTCCTGTGTCGAGCGAGCCTACAATTTTCTCTCCTCCCTCTATCTCTTCCCCATCTTTCCCTGTTCAATCCGAGTTTAACCTATCCCAAATCGCAATAATATAAACAGCCCCAATCTTCTATGCCCCACAACCCTGAAAAATTCCAATTTATCTAGGAAGGAAATAGAAAGCCATAATCTTTTTCTTCCTTTCTCTCTCCAAAAGAACCCTAGAAGATAAATGGCACCGTCTGAGGTTGGTCCAAGGAGCAAACCCTCTGAGCACAGTCCACTCTCCTCAACAGGAAACCCTTTGCACCATCGTCTTTTTCCTTGATTAAGGGAGCTAGTGAGGATGGGTGTTGTAGAGGGATTGAGAGACTCGACAGAGGAGATGGGACAAGGGTAAGAGAGAGATGGGAGGATTTTCTGCGAGGGTTGAAGGGAACGAGTAAGGGAGGTATAAGTATAGGTTTTTAGAGCTGAATTGCTTCTGCCTCAATATTGAATGCTCCGTAGAGAGAATGATAAGGAAAAATTGGGTATTTCCCCCTTCTAATAGTGCTAGTGGAGCCTTCTCGTTTCTTGCCAATATTTTCAAAACTTTGAAGTAGCCATTAACTCCCCACCCAGAAGGCTCCATTAGCACTATTGGAGGGGAAATACCCAATTTTCCTTATCATCCTCCCTATGGAGCATTCAATATTGAGGCGGAAGTATTTCAGCTCTAAAAACCTACTCATACCTCCCTTACTCGTTCCCTTCAACCCTCGCAGAAAATCCTCCCATCTCTCTTTCACCCTTGTCTCATCTCCTCTGTCGAGTCTCTCAATCCCTCTACAACACCCATCCTCACTAGCTCCCTTAATCGAGGAAAGAGACGATGGTGCAAAGGGTTTCCTGTTGGGGAGAGTGGACTGTGGATAGAGCTTTTTCTCTTGAGATTCTACTCCTTGGACCAACCTCCGATGGTGCCGTTTATCTTCTAGGGTTCTTCTGGAGAGAGAAAGGAAGAAAAGGTTGTGGCTTCTATTTCCTTCTTAGATAAATTAGGATTTTTCAGGGTTGTGGGGCATAGAAGATTGGGGCTGTTTATATTATTGCGATTTAGGATAGGTTGAACTCGGATTAAACAGGGAAAGATGGGGAACAGATAGAGGGAGGAGAGAAAATTGTACACGGCTCGCTCGACACAGGAGAGAGGGGGACATCGAGGGGAGGAGACACATAGTCCAACCAAAATACCAAAGTGAACTGACTATTAGGTTGTAGTATTTTACTATTGTGTTGCTTTTTCATCTACAACTGTTGAAAACATATACAAGTTGATTCAAGGCACCAGATTCTGCCACGTAATAAAAAGAAAAAAGCCTACTGGGCTTTCAAAGTAAACTTAGTCCTAGCTAGCTTTGGTGGACCATAATTGTCATCCTATCAAATAAAATAAGAGAAGTAAAAAAGGTTGGTCCTACAGAAAAGAACGAAAAAAAAGGTGTGAATATGTTCGTTTGCTCACTTCTCTTAGCCGCCACTGCCTCCTCCTCAATGTTCTAAAAAATCGTTAAGGCGGCGCTTGGTCTATCGGACGCTGGGCTATTTGCCGGCTAGAAGAGAGAGAGAGCGCCTTGGAAGCAGGAAAAAGCTCGGAGAAGAAGCAAGAGAGGTTACTGTGGAAATTTACATAGCAACAAAAGAAGAGGAAATGGGAAAATAGAGTAATCAGAGAAGGAGAAGAAGAGGAAAAGGAAAAAAATTCAAAACATTAATGGCTTTCTCCTTTCCAAGGAAGAAGAGGAAAAGAAAACCCAAAAAATAAATAATGCATTCCGCTTTCCAAGGTGTAAAAACAGCTCCACCTTTTGGAATCTTATCTGATGTGAGAAAGTGGGGGGTGAAGGGGAGGTGTCAAACCTCACACACGGATTTTTATGAATAAGCTTTTTATTTTTAAATGTTTATGAACTACCCAACCTACTAGGTGGGGTTTTTAAATATTTATTGTTTAAAAACTAAATACTAATTATTTAAAAACTAAATACTTTTTTATATTTTATCATTCTTTTATTATTTTATTCATGAATTTCATACAAGTATAATTTTTTATGTGTCAATATGCACTTATTTACACGATATACAAGAAATTTACCTAAATTTACCTAGGCGCCTAGCGTTTTTTAGATCATTGACGACAACTATGGTCCCGCCAAAGCTCGCTAGGACTAAGTTTACTTTGGAAGCCCAGTAGGCTTTTTTCTTTTTATTACATGGTAGAATCTGGTGCCTTGAATGAACTTGTACACGTTTTAAACGGTTGTCGATGAAAATGGAGCACAATACTACAATACTACAACCTAATAGTTCACTTTGTTTTTTGATCGGACTCCGTGTACAGTTCTCTCTCTTCCTTCGATCTCCCCTCTCTCCCGTGTCAAGCGAGCTATGTACAATTCTCTTTCCTTCCTCTCTCTCTCTCTTCCCCATCTCTCTCTCTGTTAAGTTTGAGTTCAACCTATCTCAGATCATAAGAAGATAAACAACCCCAGTCCCACAACCCTAAAAAATCCCAATTTATCTAACAAGGAAATAGAAAGCCACAATATTTTTCTTCATTTCTCTCGCTAGAAGAACCCTAGAAAATCCCAGTTCCTAAGGCCCCAATCTTTTTCATCGAATAGGGTGATATTGCTTAGAGCTTTTGGGAGACAATTTACCATTGTTTCATCGAATGGAATCCGATCTGAAAACTTCATCCTCCCCCTAGAACCCTAGAAAATCCCAATTCGTAAGAAAGGAAAAAAAAGGGCAATCTTTTTCATCGATTAAAATCCTAGAAGTTTAAAGCTTTTATTTCGTTTATCTGCGATGTTGTAGAGATCCATGGCTTTCTTCAGAGTGTGCTGAGGAGTAGTAATTACATTCCAAATCCAACGGACAAGATTGGAAATTGACAGGGGTCTTTTTGTCATTTGGGATTTGAGAGGGTGGTGTCTAGGTTTCGATGGGATTGAGGGAGTTGGTGAGGATGGGTGTTGCAGAGGGATTGAGGGACTCAACAAAAGAGTTGAGGGGAGAGAGAAATGAGAGGATTTTCTGTGAGGGTTGAAGGAACGAGTAAGGGAGGTATTGTTGGAAAATATTATTATTTAGATTTATTTTAGTGTTTGATATTTTGGACTTATCCCGTTAGTATTAAGGTTTTGTTTCCTTGCCTATTAGGGTTATGTTAGTTTTTTATATATATGGTACTTTGTAACTCTAAAAGAAGTTAGTCACAATGTAGCCTCTTAAAGTTTTGTAGTCGTTTCGGCATTCTCGTTTGTTTAATAATATTATTATTATTTTGTAATCTTATTCGTCTCGTACTCTTATATTCAATTAGGATGGGAATAGGTTTTTAGGGCTGAAAACTTCTCCATTTGATCTTGTGGTGGAAGTTCCTTATTTTATGCGAGTGCTGCGTGCATTCCTTACACAACAACCAAGGCCAAATCGATTTTGCGGGGAAAGAATAGTCATTTTTACTTTATTTAAAGTAGCAGATAACAGACTGGCTACCTGCATTCGCTCCACAACACTTAAGCATACGTAGATGCGGGCAAGTTGTTCTCCACGACAAGAAATTCTTTGCACCATCTTATCTTTCCTCGACTTCTTTGACCTCGCAGAACACGGTACACGCTTTCAACCGCCTTTTCGTAGGAGCAGGATAATCAACAAGTCTAAGTTGCATCGAGTGTTTTACTGCAAGCAATGCCAGATGGGTTTTGCAAGTTCTTAGCAATGGGTCTAGTGATTGTCATGAGAAATCTTAAGAGGTTTATTTGGAGGAGATGGCTGTGAAGCGTCATAAACTAGTGTAACACGAAGAGTGGATTCGAGTCGATCACTTGAGGGGTCACTCTGTTGGGTATTGCCTTTCTCCTTCTTAGTGTTCATTTCACCTTTCCTCGTATACTTTTTGGTTTGGTGCAACTTTTGTGAATCACATAATACATTGAACTTTTTGAATTTCTGTATATCCTTTCATTGTTCAAGAAGCAGCCTATATAATACATTGATGGTTTTGTTTGTGTTAATTTAGGGCTCAATCATGGGCATGAGACGTTCTATAGAATTAATCGAGTTAATGTTGTAGAGTTTGTGTATGGACGAATTTTGAGGGTAAAATTCAAACTATTAATCGAGAAGGCATTTAGTGAAAAAAAGAGTTGAATGCATATGAACCTCAATGCTTGTTAAGTCATCACGTGATATATCACTCCTCATGTCAATTTTGATCGTATTTAAGGAACCTGGATCCTCTCCTGAGCCCAAGGAGAGGATCCTCCTGACCAAGGATCCAAGGCCGTTGGATGAAAATTTAACGGCTATAATTATTATAACTTTAAATGGACCCCTCTGTTTGTAGCCGTTGGATTTTCATCTAACGGCCTTGGATCTTTGGTCAGGAGGATCCTCTCCTTGGGCTCAGGAGAGGATCCAGGTCCGTATTTAAGATTACATTTTCTGACTATGAAATTAATTTAGTTTAAAGTAGAGTTCCAATTAGGAACTATTCATCTTGCTTATAGAAATGGGCTTCGATTTTGAATTAATTACAATTGTACCACTGTTCTGATTTGGGTCTGTTTTGGGCCCGAAGTGGGCTTCGGTGGTAGTTTGGAGAAATTTTTCCAAGTGATGGGAACACACACATCACCTGACAGGTGGTGTTCCCGACAAATAAAAAACAACCATGTGGCAGCAATATTTTTTTAATTAAATTTTTTTCAGCTGGCAACACAAAATTCAAAAAACTTTTTCTGTACTGCTGCCACATGGCTGTTTTTTATTTATCGGAAACACCACCTATCATAGTGATGTGTTTGTTTTCTTGGTAGTTTGGGTGTGGCTGACACGGGCCATTAGAATGACGTTTTGCCCCGTCAACATTCCAAATCCAACTGACAAGATTGGAAATTGACAGGGGTCTTTTTGTCATTTGGAATTTGAGAGGGTGGTGTCTAGGTATGTTGCAGAGGGACTGAAGGTGAGTGAGAGATGGGAGGATTTTCTGCGAGGGTTGAAGGGAACGGGTAAAGGAGGTATGGGTATACGTTTTTAGGGCTGAAAAAGCAAACCATTCTCTCACTTCGTCTTTAACTTTCAGGTCCTCTCCCCCTCCCTCTATGTTATGAACTCAAACTCTAGTTCCTTATCTCAACCTGCAAGCAAGCAGTAACAATGGAGGATAGCGAGAGAGGAAGACAAAGAGAGCTGAATGTTTTTTGGGTATATTGATTTTCTTGATTTTTCCAATTTCCTACAAGACTCTCAGACTAGTGGTGTTTATATTAACCATTGCCAGCTGGCCACTCACTAATTAAACTGATTAACAACCAAGTAACACAACTTGATTAAGTAAACCACAATTAAGTAACCCACAATCCTAACATTACTTCCCCCTTCGAAAAGAAACCTTGTCCTCAAGGTGGCTAGAACTTGAAGTCTAGGAAACGAGCAGAGATGTCGTCGAAGTCTTCCCAAGTTGAGTTTGCATCCGAGCCGAATTTCCACTTAACCAACAACTGAACTCCTGCGGCATTGCCTTTCTTGTAAACTCTCCTTTTCAGCACACTTTCAGGTTCATTGACACTCGCTGTTTCATCTGGAAGTTCTGGTAGTAGAGGAAGAGGAGTGACTTGGGGGCCTAAATGCTTCTTGAGACAGCTCACGTGAAAAACTGGGTGGATTTTGGACTCCGAAGGCAGCTTTAATTTATAAGCAACCAAACCGACCCTTTCCAGTATCTCAAATGGTCCAAAGTACTGGGGATGAAGTTTGTGATAATTGTGGAGAGCAAGGGACTGGAGTTGGTAAGGAAGTAGCTTCAAGTAGACTAGGTCTCCAACTGCAAACTCTTTTTGCCTGCGATGTTTGTTAGCTTGAACCTTCATACGATTTTGAGCCACCAACAGGTTTGTCTTGAGCATAGAAAGCAACCTGTCACGTTCCAAAAGCCCTTGTTCTACAACTTCCAATTTTGCAGTGCCTCTCTCATATGCAGCAACATGGGGAGGAGGGTAGCCATACACAATCTCAAAGGGGCTGAATTGGGTAGAGGTGTGGAAAGAGGTGTTATAGCTCCATTCGGCCCAAGGGAGCCAATGAAGCCATTTCTTGGGCTGACAGCTAGTGAAACAACGTAAATAGGTCTCAAGGCACCTGTTAACCACTTCGGTTTGTCCATCACTCTGAGGGTGGTAACCGGAACTCATGCACAATTTAGATCCTTGAAGCTTGAAGAACTCCTTCCAAAAAGAGCTCAAGAAAATGGTATCTCGGTCACTCACAATAGTTGCAGGCATACCGTGCAACTTGAAGACATTGTCGACAAAAGCCTGAGCAACAATCTGAGCAGTATATGGGTGTCCCAGTGCAATAAAATGAGCAAATTTAGATAGCCTATCCACCACTACCATAATAACAGATTTGCCTTTGCAGTTAGGGAGTCCAATGATAAAATCCATGCTAATATCTTGCCACACTTTGTCGGGAATGGGGAGAGGGTGCAATAATCCAGGAGGTGCCAAGGTTTCGTACTTGTTCTGTTGACAAGCTCGACACTCTCAGACCCACTGCTTGATGTCCGTTTTCATGCCAGGCCAATAGAAACTTCGTTTTATTCGGTGGTAGGTCTTTAATACCCCCTCATGTCCAGCGATTGGTGTACTGTGATGCTCTTCAAATAGCTTCCGTCTCTAACTAGAAGTAGGACTGACCACTAGCCGAGATTTGTACTTCAAGAACCCATTATCAATGGTAAAATGGGATAACTGTGCACCTGTGGTAGAAACTTGAGAGGGGTTCATTACTTCTTTCATCTTCTGTAAAATCCAAGCATCATGTTCTAAAGACCTTCGTAATTCATCTAACCAGCCATGGTAAGGGTAAGTGATGGTTGTGCATTCCGAAATAACCTCCACGGGTGACTCAGGTAAGAAGGCTTATCCAGGAACCCGAGACAAAGCATCGGCAACTGCGTTTTCGACCCCTTGCTTATACTGAATCTCATAGTCAAACCCTAAGAGTTTGGAAACCCACTTCTGTTGGAATGGAGTGGAAGGTCGTTGACTTAAAAAGTGCTTCAGACTGCTATGATCAGTTTTAATGATAAAATGGTTCCCTTGTAAGTAATTTTGCCATTTTTGAGTGGCATGCACCAAGGCTATCAACTCGCGCTCATACGTAGAGAGGGCCTGGTTTCTAGGGCCAAGGGATTTACTTGTGAATGCAATCGGTCGACCCTTTTGTTGCAGGATGACACCTATTCCCGAACCCGATGCGTCACATTCGATGACAAACGGTGCTGAAAAATCGGGTAAAGCCAATAGCTGAGGAGAAGTCATCGCTGTTTTTAGTTGCTGGAAGGCCATTTCAGCCTCGGACGACCACTGAAACCCATCCTTCTTAGTCAAATTATAAAGTGGCTGGCAGATTTGTCCATATCCCGGTATGAACTTGCGGTAATAACCGGTGAGCCCCAAGAACCCGCGGAGAGCCTTGACATTTGATGGAGAAGGCCAATCAACAATGGCTTGAATTTTGGCAGGATCAGCCGTGACTCCTTCTCTGGACACAATATGCCCCAAATACTCGATTTGGCTCTGCCCAAAAGAGCATTTTTGTTTTTTAACAAAAAGCTGGTGCTGTTGCAGAACTTCAAAGGCTGTGGATAAGTGTGATAGATGGTTGTCCCAAGTCTTGCTGTAAACCAAAATGTCATAAAAAAAACCAGAATAAATTGTCTCAGATAAGGTTTGAAAATGGCATTCATCAAGCTCTGGAAGGTGGTCGGCGCATTAGTCAAGCCAAATGGCATAACTAAGAATTCGTAGTGGCCTTCATGAGTACGGAAAGCAGTCTTCTCAATGTCAGCAGTGTGCATCCTTATCTGGTGGTACCCGGACCTCAGGTCAAGTTTGGAAAAGAACATGGCGCCAAAAAGCTCGTCGAGCAGATCATCAATCAGTGGTATAGGATATTTATCCTTAATAGTAATGCGGTTCAATTCTCTGTAATCCATACAAAGGCGCCAAGTCCCCTCTTTCTTCTTTACCAATAACACAGGAAAGGAAAATGGGCTATGGCTAGGCCTGATGAAACCACAATCTAGTAATTCCTGAACGGCTCGTTCGATTTCATTCTTTTGGATTGGACCATAATGGTATGGTCGAATACTAGGAGGTTGAACTCCTGGCAGCAAGGGAATTTTGTGATCCTGTGCCCGAAATGGTGGTAGTGTAGTAGGAACTGCAAACACACTCTCAAAGTGGTGTAACAAGCCTTGCAGTTCCTGTAATTGCTGCAGGGACAAATCAGAGGCCTCCATTTTTCCACCTTCTAAAGAATAGAGCAATATGCCCAAATTAGGAAGATGGAAGTGCTTCTCCAGTTGTTGGCAAGAAGTCGCATGGAACTGAGACATGGTGGGAGTTTGAGTTTGGGAGAGTGTATAATGGTCTTGGCCCACAGAGAAAGCCATAGTATACTTTTGGAAGTCCCAAAGCACAAGGCTGATGGAAGAAAGCCACTGAACACCTAACACAACATCGCACCCGCCTAAGGGTAAAACAAACAGATCCGTATGGCACTGATATGCACCCAGCTGCAGAGATAATTGGGGACAATATCCTTGACTAGTGACCTTTCCCCCATCGGCGATCATGACCTCAAAGGGTTGGGTAGGATGACAGTGCCAACCAAGCTTCTTGAGCAGTCGGGAATCAACAAAATTATGAATGCTACCCGAATCGAAGAGGACTGTGACAGGTTGCGTCGCCAGTACCCCCTCAATCTTCATAGTTTGCACAGTAGGATGGGTAATGGTGCCATAGAAAGCACAAGCACTGAGCTCCATGCCCAACAATGTAGTGTCGACTATCGCTAAGGATTCATCCTCCACGGGGTCCAAAGGCTCAGGGATGTCAAGCATTAGGAGCTGCTTAGGAGAACAGTTATGACCAGGGACCCATTTCTCAGTACATAACCAACACTCACCCTTTTCCTTCTTGCGATGAACTTCCTCAGGCGTCAACTTCTTATAAGGCAGGTGGTGTGGACGAGGACGAACCATGGGTGGAGAAGGTGAGGCGAGAGGAGGCCGGGCAGCGGGAGGAGGTTTGGGCGGCAAGGGCTTCAAATCGCTGAGCTTAGCATCCAATTGGGTAGCAATGGAGATGGCGTCATGAACCGAATGAGGGCGGAGGAGTTTAACATCATAACGCAACTCTTTTTTAAGCCCACCCAGAAAACAACTCTTCAGGAGAATAGGGCCGACATTCGAAGTGCGATTGGCAAGGCGACGAAATTCAACCACATAATCACGGAAGGTACCGGTCTGCCAGAGTTTGAACAAAGATTCAGTGCAATCCTGGAAATCTGTGGGGCCAAATTATTGGCATAGAGCGGTTGTAAACGCGGCCCAAGTGAGAGTGGAAGTGATGCAATCACGCCAGCGGAACCATTGTAGCGGCTCACTCTCAAAGTGAAAAGAGGCGGTCATTACCTTCTGGCGATCCGGGGTGTGGTAGTATGCAAAGTATTGCTCAGCCTTGTAGATCCAAGCGGAGGGATCGTCGCCGTCGGTGAAACGGGGAAAATCCAAACGATGAGGCCAGTGAAGACGCGGAGTGAAACCGCCACCGTCGAATGAGTCGCGGCGGTGAAAATGCGGAGTCTCAAGGCAACGAAAATCGCCGTCGTCAGCCGTGAACGGGGCAGGATTCGGTGGCTCATGACCGGAAGGAGGTGGAGCAGCAGAGGATCCAGCGCCACCGTGAACCCCAGGGTCGCAATGAAGATGCTCCAGGAGAAGGGCGAATTTCGTCTCCAAGGAGGTCAACCGGGCGTCAGAAGCGGCCTGGATCTGCTGAGGAAGGGCCTCGAGAACAGTTTCCACGGCGGAGAGGCGCGATTCCAGTGTAGACATACAAGAATTGGTGGTGTGGCGGGGCATACAAAAGGGAGACTCAGGATCGAGAGGATGATACCAATGTTATGAACTCAAACTCTGGTTCCTTATCTCAACCTGCAAGCAAGCAGTAACAATGAAGGATAGCGAGAGAGGAAGACAAAGAGAGCTGAATGTTTTTTGGGTATATTGATTTTCTTGATTTTTCCAATTTCTTACAAGACTCTCAGACTAGTGGTGCTTATATTACCCATTGCCAGTTGGCCACTCACTAATTAAACTGATTAACAACCAAGTAACACAACTTGATTAAGTAAACCACAATTAAGTAACCCACAATCCTAACACTCTACTTCTCAGATCTCTGCAGTTTCACAAATTAGGGTTTCAAATTTCTCTCTGAGTTCTGATTTTTGAATTTCGAGCTCAGTTTTGTGAGATTTTCGGCCTATTGTCGGATTGACGTTGGGTTAATCCAGTTTACAGGTCTATTGTGTCCCTGCTGTCATTTCCTTTTTGTTGAGAAGATTGTATTTTCTGAAACTTTCTTCATTGTAATTAGTCAATACAACATATTTGCAAAATTTAACTGTTATTATCTTGATGTTTCAACTTTGTGCATATATATATGAACTGGCTGTCCTGGTTTCTAACATGATTTGGGGATATATGGCGATAGTTGTTAGGACCTACATGTTGGGCCTCCCGACTCTCCTTCAGTAATAGCCCTTTGTGAATAAAGCCTGGTCCCTTCTTTAAAGCCCACTTTACATAGCTAGGGTTTTACTCTTTTGCTTAGACATATATATATGTAATGATCAGCCCTTTTGAAGGCAGACATGAATGAATGAACTCCTTTCTATTTTCCTTTCCAATTCTTCCCTTATTTACCATAACTTTCCTGCATTATTTACAATCTTGCACTATTTCCAGCTTGTTCCGACTTGACCCTACCAATTGGCATCAGAGCCATTCGACAAATGGGCAAAACTCCAGCCTCCGCCACCTCTGACCCCGACGCCGCCGCAGCAGCAGGGGATGTCCGTCATGAACATCTGCGCCACCAAGTTGAGGACGTCTGCGACACGGTGGCTGTCTTGGAAAATCAGCAAGCCTCCATGCAGAAATCGCTAGATCAACTCAGCGATTCCACCGTGGCTTTCCACAATACCATGTCCTCCCAGTTCACCTATTTTCAGTCCCTTTTGCTTGATGAGTTGCGTCTCCTCAAATCCGCACTCCCCGCGCCCTCCCCCTCCACCACCTCCCCTCCGTCCACCACCCCTTTCCCCACTATACCCACGACAACCCCAATCCTCCTGCGCTCCTCTACACCCACCACCCAACCTTCCTTCCGCTCACTTTTTCACCCACCGCCCACCTCGTACACGGGTTTGGGCCTCTCTAACCCACCCAATGTGCAACCCATAAACACCATCCCTTCCGCAACCCGGCCCACTCCATCTCCCCATACCATCCCATCTCGGCCCACCAACTCTCCACTAGCCCAACCCTCTCCGTCAATTTTCTCTCCCCACCCATCCACACCTGGACCCTCCTTTTCACATTCCTTCCAGGTAGGCGCCACACCCACTCCTCATTCTACTCACCACACCCCACCTACACCATATCCCCACCCACAACCGCCACCACATATCAAATCCATCAAAATGGAACTCCCCCGTTTCAATGGCGACGACCCCTACGGGTGGTTAGCAATGGCTGAACGTTACCTTGACTATTATGAGGTCCCCCCTCAACAATGGGTACTTGTGGCAGCTTGTAACTTTGGGGCTGATGCATCCATTTGGATGCGAGGTTTTGAACAGCGCTATGGCCGTGCCAACTGGAGCTTATTCGTTGACCTCCTCCTACAACGTTTTGGGGGCGGGGATAGAGCCAATATTGAATCTCAACTTACTCACATTCAACAAGTCGGCACTGTAGAAGAATATATTGCTGATTTTACTAAGCTCTCATGTCGGGTTATTGATTGGACCGAAAGTCAGTTGAAACATGTGTTTTTAGGTGGCCTTAAAGATGACATTCGCCATGATGTCCTAGCATTGGAGCCAGACTCCTTACACCAGGCTCAAAAACTAGCAAAAATCTTTGAAACCAAGAATCAAGCCAAACGAACATCCCGTCCCTCCTACCCTCGCCAATACCCCTCTTCTAGCTTCTCGAGACCACCACTTCCCACAACCACAACCACCCTTGCTACTCCTAAACCATCCCAGCCCCTTCTTGGTCCATATAAGCGCCTTCCGCCGGCGGAGGTCCAAGAAAAAATTCGGAAACGTGAATGCTTCAATTGCTCTGAGCCTTATGCACCAGGACATAAATGCAAGTCCCCCATGATTGTCTTATTGGATGCCACTCTCCCCGAGGATGACCCAACCGAATTTCATGATTGTCCTTCGGCGGACGACCCCCCTCCCGATCCTTCTTGTCACATGCTGGAACTTTTTTCGATACCGGGGCTTACCATGGGTCAACCTATGCGACTCAACGGATCCATTCATTCCCACCCTATTTCTGCCCTTATCGATTCCGGAGCGGCTTGCAATCTGCTCCACCTGGACTTAGCCACCCATTTAGACTTGCAAATTGAACAAGTGGACCCCATTCATTTCACCACCGCTGCTCATAAGCAGGTTACAGCAACCAAGAGAGCTTTGCATGTCTCCGTTACATTTCAAGGGTACACCCTTACGGGTTCCTTCCTCCTGTTGGACATCCCTGGTTATGATCTCATCTTGGGCTCTGAGTGGTTAGAATCCCTTGGCTTTATCGGATGGCACTTCAAAAACAAAACCATGATCTTCAACGTTCAGGGCACAACCCATACGCTCAAAGGATTAACCTCTGCACAACCACCCTTACAAGCTTGCCATTCCCTCCACCCCGCTATTCACCATTCCCTACCTGCCCCCAGCCACACTCCACCAACCCACCCATCATTCTCCCCTCCCCTTCATACCCACCCCGCAATTGTTTCCATCCTCACCCAATATCATCACCTTTTCTCCATTCCCGCGGGCCTCCCTCCCCCACGCCTTATCGATCATAAAATCCCTCTCTTTCCTAATACCCCCCCAGTCAATGTACGCCCATACCGATATCCCCACTCCCAAAAAGCTGAAATAGAACAACAAGTGCAGGACCTCCTTCACTCTGGAGTCATACGGAACAGTAGTAGCCCATTTTCATCCCCAGTTCTCTTAGTTAAAAAAAAGGACGACTCTTGGCGTCTTTGTGTTGACTATCGAGCATTAAATGCAGCCACTGTCAAGGACCGTTTCCCAATTCCTGTGGTCGATGAGTTACTTGATGAATTACATGGGGCTGCCATATTCTCCAAGCTGGACCTACGGTCTGGCTACCACCAGATCCGAATGTGTTCGGACGACATTTCAAAAACCGCCTTTCGCACACATGATGGCCATTATGAATTTCTTGTGATGCCCTTTGGGTTGTCCAACGCTCCATCCACTTTTCAAGCCTTAATGAATTCCATATTCCGACCTTACTTGCGTAAGTTTGTCTTGGTATTTTTTGATGATATCCTTGTGTATAGTCCTTCTTTGGCCACTCACCTCTCCCACTTGGAGACTGTTTTTCAAGTTTTGTCTTCTCACAGCATGCGGGTAAAGCTTTCCAAATGCTCTTTCGGGCAAGCCTCCATTGACTATCTGGGACACTCCATTTCGGCTCAAGGGGTAGCCGTTGACAATTCCAAAATACAAACCATTGTGGATTGGCCCAAACCTCAGACCATCAAGGGACTTCGTGGCTTCTTGGGTTTAACCGGATACTATCGGAAGTTCGTTCGTCATTATGGCTTGATTGCTAAGCCATTGACCAACATGCTGCAGCAAGGAAACTTCTCTTGGACCGTTGAATCTATGGCTGCCTTTGATAAGCTCAAACAGGCTCTTGCTACAACACCAGTTCTTGCCCTCCCTGATTTCACTAAAGAGTTTGTCATCGAAACCGATGCATCGGGAGTGGGTATTGGTGATGTCCTCTGCCAAGCAGGTCATCCCATTGCTTACCTCAGTAAAGCTCTGTCCGGTCGTAATCTTGACCTCCCTACTTATGACAAGGAGATGCTTGCCATTGTCTTCGCTGTGCAAAATTGGAGACACTATCTATGGGGTCAACATTTTCGTATAGTGACTGATCATAAACCCATCAAACACTTCTTATCACAGCGTATTTCAACGCCGCAACAACAGAAATGGCTGGTCAAGTTATTGGGTTATAATTATTCGGTGGATTATAGACCGGGCTCACAAAATGGCGCCCCGGATGCCCTCTCCCGCCGTCCGGAACTGCTGCCTCTTATGGGTTTATCATCCCCCATTTTCGATTGCATCCCTGACCTCCAACAATCATATGCTACGGACCCACAAGTTCAACAGATCTGGTCTTCCTTACTTCAAACACCCAACACCACTGTTCGTGGGTACTCTCTGGTTAACGGCATCCTTCACTACAAGCAGCGTGTTTTTGTTCCCCTCTCCTCACAGTGGCGTACAAAAATCTTAGAAGAATTTCACTCCTCACTGCAAGGTGGACATTCCGGCTTCCTTCGCACATACCACCGGGTCTCCCGCAACTTCCTTTGGCCAGGCATACGCAAGGACATCAAGCACTTCGTTTCCATTTGCCCAGAGTGCCAAAGGCAGAACAATGAAACGATACATCCGCCGGGTCTCCTCCAACCTCTTCCTATCCCACACGGCATTTGGCAAGATATCGCTCTCGACTTCGTCGAAGGGTTGCCACCCTCTGATGGTTACACAGTTATCCTAGTGGTGGTTGATCGCCTCACTAAGTATGGCCACTTCATACCAATCAAACACCCATATACGGCTGCCTCCATTGCAGCCACCTTCATCCACGAGATCTTCCGTCTACACGGCATGCCCAAGTCCATCGTGTCGGATCGTGACCCCACATTCCTTAGTCACTTTTGGAATGAATTTTTCACACACCAAGGCACCAAACTCTGTCGCAGCTCCGCCTACCATCCTCAATCTGATGGTCAATCCGAAGTCCTCAACCGAACTCTGGAGCACTTTCTCCGCTGTTTTTCTGCTGATCGTCCTCACAAGTGGACTGCCCTCCTTCCATGGGCTGAGTGGTGGTACAACACCACATTTCAGTCAGCCATTAAGATGTCCCCGTTTCAAGCGTTGTACGGTGTCCCGCCCCCATCCATCCATTCCTACATGCCGGGCACTACGGCTGTGCAATCAGTTGATGCAGCCTTGCAGGACCGTGACAAGGTGCTGCGCCTGTTGCGTGCCAACCTGCAACTTGCCCAGAACCGAATGAAACAACTATATGACAAGGGACGCACGGACCGTGAATTCCAGGTGGGTGATTGGGTCTACCTCAAATTGCAGCCCTACCGCCAGCAGTCTGTCGCCACTCGAGTTTCCCACAAACTGTCCCCCAAGTTTTATGGGCCCTTCCAAGTAAAGGCTCGCATTGGTACCGTGGCATACCACCTGGACTTGCCCCGAGACTCCAAAATCCACCCCGTCTTCCATGTTTCCCTGTTAAAAAAGAAAATTGGCGATGCTGTCTCCCCAACACCAACTCTGCCCCCCATGGACTCCACGGGTTCACTCCACTGGCAACCAGCCAAGGTGTTGGACAGAGGCATGTTCAAGAAGAAACACACTGCAATTACTAAATGGCTCATCCAGTGGTCCGGTCTCCCAGCTGAGGATGCCACATGGGAGGTGGCTGACGACATCATCGCGCGTTATCCAGATTTTAAGCCCTGAGGACAGGTCTCGTCTCAAGGGGGAGGGGTTGTTAGGACCTACATGTTGGGCCTCCCGACTCTCCTTCAGTAATAGCCCTTTGTGAATAAAGCATGGTCCCTTCTTTAAAGCCCACTTTACATAGCTAGGGTTTTACTCTTTTGCTTAGACATATATATATGTAATGATCAGCCCTTTTGAAGGCAGACATGAATGAATGAACTCCTTTCTATTTTCCTTTCCAATTCTTCCCTTATTTACCATAACTTTCCTGCATTGTTTACAATCTTGCACTATTTCCAGCTTGTTCCGACTTGACCCTACCAATAGTGATACAACAAAGCTGTCTACAATTTCATTTTGTTGTCTTTTGGTTGATACAAAACCTTTATGTTGACTCCCATTGATCTTTATTTCATGTTGTTTCCCCCTTTAATTTTAGGTCGATGCAGCAAGAAGGGCAGGAGCCCATGGTGTAATGGTTGGACGCGCTGCATATAAGAAGTATGTAATGTCATAATTTGGATTTTCATTTTTCTTTTGGTAAATTGCTGCAAGAACTTTCAAATTTGGTTATCTATGACTCCTATGTTTTTGTTTCATTTTTGTGTCTGTGTGGCTAGTGCACATGTAATTCTAGCCCTTCGAGTGAAAATAGAACTCTTTTAGTATAAGTTTTTGTTTCCTATCAAAGAACCCAATGAAATCCCCACGTGAAAACTAGGGATTAAGTAGAAGAGAAAAACTTGAAAGAATGAAATTAGGGTAGCCGATTACTATGAAATTTGAGCATGGAGTGTTTTGAGGCGGGAAGAATGAAACCACTTATCTTGAGCTTTTCTGGTCTAAGAGTCTTATCCAAGGAAATAAAGCATTTTTCCTCCACTATATGGAAAATGAAAGATCCAAATGCGCGTCTTGCACGTGCCAAGTGAAAAATTTATTGGAAAGTGAAAGATTCAGACTTGAATGATGACTGACTACTAGCTTTAATGATTCCACCATTTTAAAATATCCCCAACATTTTGGGTTTTAGGATTCGTGTTAACTTTATTTTAGGTTCTTATTTTATCTAGATATAGAATTCTGATAGTCCTCTCTATTGCAATGTTAATTTCTGCGTGCACGGGCTCTTTTCCGCCGGCATTGATCAGATGATGGTGTCAGCAAGTACAAAGTTCGTTCTAATCATCTTTATATTTATGACTTTCATCTGAAGATCAAAGTCATGAAGGAAATGTACTTACCCCATCACCCAATGTTGCTACTAAATTTCAGCATGTATGTAATCGATTCATTTTGTTCTTCTCATAATTTATTGCTCGAACTTTCACCGATAAGCAGGCATTTCCTGCGAGGTTATCGTGATGATGGTCTTTGATGGATTCTACCTGGATCTCCCTTTTAATTATTGTACCCTTGTAGACTGTTTAAAATGGTTTGCTAACGCACCAGTAATGCTAATAACATTATTCGCGACAATGTTTTGTTACTTCTTATATTGCCCTTCTTTTCCTTACTCGCGTCTGTTCTTTCTGTTTGTCAGCACGATTCTCTTTCACGACAACCAAAATCATAGCAGCTTGAGAAGCTAAAAATGTTCAAAACCATATTGGTGCGCATCATATCAGTCCTACTACATATATCTGAGAGAAGCATTTGGCCTGGTTTGAGAGACGTGTCGGTCTCATATTAGAAGCAGGTAGTAAATTTTGTTAATATAAATAGACCGAGGAAGCAAGTTCCTCCTCTGCAACAAGGGCAGCTCCCCCCACCTCATATGCACTCCATTCAGCAGTCGCAATCTCAAGTTACTAAACTGCAATCTCATGAAAATCAGCCTGCGGCACCACTTCTACCTCGCCGTCGACAGACACCATTTCAAGATGGTAATTTCTCCGCACCCATCTGCGTAACAATTGAGATTTTTGACCCCTTGGCGTTAAAAGTTGTGAAATTTAATTGTGCAGGAGGTGTGGATGGACCTGTTGGGCGTGGTGGGTAGGCATCCAGGGTTGCCCGTGGTGGTGTGCTGCAGCTCACGTGACGAGCTCGATGCCGTCTGCTCCGCCGTCGCCAATGTCCCCTATATCTCTTTGGCTTCTCTGGTAAATTTTCAACTTTCCTTCTTCCACCCTCACTCGTTAGCCATTCCCTCATACAGTGGTATTGTTTGATTCAGTTCTTAAAATTTATGTACATGAGCAGAATGGTGTCGAAAAGCCTCAATATGCATCGACCCAAGGCAAATAACCCCGGGTTTTTCGAAACTTTTATGAACCCAGTTGTGTTCCATAACTTATGAAGCATGTTGATTGATAGGCAAAAGGGTATGAATTTGACAATGTGCCCCTTAATGCTGGTAAAAAAAATTGGGAGATATTGGTCATTGGAAGAAGCTTTGGTGCTCGACCAAAGAGTATTCAATGGTTAAGTTAGATTGCGAGGATGAAGAAGTGCATTAGAGTTTCTTCTTGTTTTCTATCAACCTTTGCGACTAGGAATGCGCACTTATTATAGAGGAGTTCTAGTTTTATTAGGAATGCGTGATTCGATTATGAGCAGGTTTCTTCGTTCCAGTTATAACCAAGGGGTCTCACCCTTAACGTAACTTCCTGTAAGAGTTTGGAATTGAGTTGCCTTCTAGGATGGTAGTTGCCAAAAAATGCCAGAAAGGAACAGTAATCAGACCTGGCTTAATAGTTAAAACTTCATTACCCATGTTTAGAGATGTTGAAACTTGAATTTCCAATTACCGTTAGTGTTTCTAATACAGGCCCTGCATCATATCTTGTATCCCAGTACACTGACCTTGCTGAAGCAGACCGTTTTTTAATATTAGAGCATTTTCGGCAAGCAACAATGAGGTGGAACGCAGAAGTCAGTGCTCAACCAGCAGTTGATGGTGAGTCTGTTAAAGATGAACAAAAATCTCATATGATAGTTGCAACAGATGCATGCCTTGCACTGCTTGCTTCTGGGGAGTCACCTATAGCCGCGCATGTTCTTATAAATTACGAGTTACCGACAAAGAAGTTACAGTTGTCATTCTTCCTTTGGGAATCGGACTTAGATGTACCACAATTTCATGCATCGATTTATGCTGACAGTTACTGTTGTTGTGCCACGTTGACTGCGTGTGTTTTTGCTACCTTACGCATTACATGCTGCGTCCCTTCTATTTTCTCATGTATATAGCTTCCTTCCTTACAATCCTCTGTGCAGGAAACATGTACGAGGCGTATGACAACTTGTTTGGCTGGAGGTTTGTCCTACAAAGTTGTACTACTTTGTTAGTTGCATATTAATGGGGTATGCTCTCTTGCGACAACTTTGTATAAATACATGCAGATGGGATTGTAATCAACACGGTCGTTGGGGGTGAGGTCGTAACTCTCAAAAGTCTTGAAGAAAGTATGCTCTCTTACGTTTCCCCCATTTTGTTTAGCCACCCTGTTCCTTTCTGTTTCTCTCGCATAGATGTGGCACTCGTTTGATATATGGTTGGTTGGATTGCAGATTTCTGAGATTTTATGAAGAAATATATAATGTGCTTTGCTGGGAGACATGTTAGAGAAATGATTCCTTGTACTTGCTGCGGTGGTCGAAGCACTTGTGCGTGATCTGAGTGCCCTTTGAGTGGTTCCTACAATGTTGAATTTATACTGATTTGAGATTTTAGGGGCTTAGATTCGTGCGCGATTTTTAACTTCTGTTCTCTACGAGGATATATGTTAAATTGAGTTGGCACTCAACCTACTTCACTCTCACAAGCTATCTTGATTTGAGGACTTCCATTGGACGACTTGAGTACACTGCCGCTGTGGTGTCTGTTACTGCAATTAGGGTTTTCTCCGGCAGTTGACTGACATCTAAAGTACGAAGGAAAATTTCGTGTTCTTTCTTTTGAACTGCGTAGGATGAACCAAACCAAAAGCACCCGTATGATTCCATTGATGTACAATATGTA
The DNA here is from genome assembly GCA_963580275.1 of Crataegus laevigata. Classification (NCBI taxonomy): domain Eukaryota; kingdom Viridiplantae; phylum Streptophyta; class Magnoliopsida; order Rosales; family Rosaceae; genus Crataegus; species Crataegus laevigata. The sequence continues at coordinate 2,479,453 of OY756942.1, read as the reverse complement.
ATTTCGTAAAATGAAATCAATATCCAGCACGAATTTACTCACAACAATCATGTAAATTTGGTTATCCGTCGCACGCTCTACTCTCGGATCTTTTGAATTCCAATCCAACGTGCATAATCAACCCACCTGTTCCACAATACAAAGAATTGTGAGAATTTGAAGACGAGAGAGCACAACAAACTAATAAAATGGCATTCAAGGGAGAACTCGGATCATACATCAAGGAACCCAAGAACGTGTTGCCAGTTCGAACAGCAAAGCACATTGCACTCAGTATAAGCTTGTGTTGGTGCAGCAAGGGTTCTAGAAGGCGTTGTTCAATTACTCCGGCGAGAACTTGGTACCTTTGAAAGAAAAAGAGATTTCATCATGCACGGTAGGAATAATTAAGCTACGATGAATTTCCAGATTCTTCAAACACATCACTGACTATAGTTCAGACACATAAACAAGAATGTGCATCTTCACGATACGAGTTGAGGAGTTAAAGCTAATCGGATTGTATTTTAAGATATCCTTTCGCATATATTGCTGTTGCAAGAATTTTGTAAACGGTTTCTTCTGTTACCTTGTTCTTGGAGACAATATATGGATTCAAATAGTTAGAAGACCTTGTTTCTCTTTAGTCATGCTTACGACCCAAAGCTGCATGATAACCAGAAAGACCCCAGTTCTATCTAGAAATGCCACAAATGGTTTTTTTGAAAAGATACAATTCTCCATGATTATGACAGTATTTAAAGCCTCAAAATTCTTTATGCATCAGTCAGTATAGAAATGTTTGTTAATGGCCTAAACTAACGGTTTGTGAAGGTTAAGAGTAAACTATAAGTAGAATATTTAAATCTGAAAAGGCCCTTGTACCTTAGATTGCTAGAAACCGCCATATAAACTCCATAGGCTACACTAGTTGATAATATGGGAACATCCTCTGCTTCACCAGCAAAAGATTTATCGAGAGCTTTTCGTGCATTAATCAATGCATTGGTTACACCCGTACCAACCTGAAATGATTTTTAAACAAAATTGTAATCCATCATATGACACCAAACGGCTACTATGTCAACAATATAACAAAGTCGAATAAGAGAAGAGAATCAAAATTCGAAGTACACTTCATATGTACATTCTGCAACAATAACACAAGACAAAAACAATCTAGTAATGTACCAAAACTCCCATTTCTTTCTCTGAATGTATAATGTTGCAGACAGCAATTGAGAATTACATTACTTTCAATGACAATAAAGCACACCAGAGCCTCAGAATGGTGAATAAATTCTCAGACTGGTTGGAGAAGCTCGTGCCCTTGTATATTATTTGGAGAAAAAGAAATTTGCAACTTTACCATACTTGAATGTTGATACAGCATTAAAACTAATGAAGTTCTACCAATGGCTTAATTTAAGTTTGCCAAAATCGAGTCCTGATTAGATTTAATTTTAGACAATCAAAGCTCAAACAACCAGTGGTGTGATCATTAAATTAGAATCAGTAATGGATTTTAATTTTGAGTAAAGAAAAAAAAATTTGATAGACATATACTGCATAAGTATCCGGCATGTTTAGTACAAATGCTAGTAGATTTAGCTTAAATGCCGAACAAAAGCTGATATAGTTTTTCCTGCATAACTTAAAAAGTATGAAAAGTATTTGATGATTGCTGAAAATTCCATAGTTTGCAACCAAGATAGAACATATATCAAGTATCTTATGGGAAGCTTTGGCCATCTTCAGTGTTCTACTGTCACAGACTCACATGAAAAGTTCATGATAAAAGGGAAAACGAAGAGGACAGCCACAATGTTTTACTTGCGTATATGTTACAGAATATTCTAAGAAATGTTAAAGCTAAGGCATTTCGAAACATATTAGGTGTTTCACTTACCAGAGATGCACCAGTCCCGACTGCAAATAGTTTAGCTCCATTTCTCTGAATAAAATGATCAAAATACTATAAATTCCAATACGCCATAACGTCAAATAATTTTAGATGACATAACACAAAATCACATACCAATATTGCGCCTATTCTCTGTAAGAGTGAGTAAGATGTTCCAGACAAAGCTACCTGCAGGCAATTTTGATGACCCGCATGATGTTATAGTTATACTCTATGATAAAGTGATAACTTGTAAAGCCAAAAATAATGAAGCAAGAAATAACCTGGAAAGCATTATCCGGACACCCATAGAAGAACTTAGCAATACGGCCTGCGCTGACAGCAAGAGGTGGTCGAAGTGAAACAGTAGGAGCAGGAAGCCAGACAAGCATAAAATCAGCTATGATGGCCATCACCTAAGTTTTAAAGGGAAAAGAAAAAATATCCGTTTAAGGGCCAAGCAGCAAAAAGGTGGAACAAACCAAAAACAGAAACACTACCAGAAAAGGAAGGCAAGAACATATAGCATGAATTGGACCAAAAGACTTTTGCTAGAAAGTTGAAGGATCGCTGCAGAACTTTTGCACTCAAAGCAACTCATAGCTTGACATATATTAAAGCTTATGACAACAAATGGAAAACTAAATCTACTGATTGAAAAAACAAAAGGGCATGAAGTAAATAAAAAAGAAAAGTAAAAATGACCAAATACATGAATATGATTCAATGATTCTGTAATTGGAAGTGCACAAATTGCACATAAGGTTGCTACAACAGTTTGCATTGAGCTCAAAACGAACAAAGATAGTTTTCTGCATCCATTCCAATCCATGACCCAAAATAAAGAACATGCTTCGCTGAAAGGCAGAATTTCCTAGTTTAACTTATTTATTTCTAACTTTATATCATAATGCATATCTCAGATTCCGCCAAAGCGTTTCAGAGCATTGTTGCGCTAATTTTACAAACACCACTTGTATAAACTACTCATCTATGAAGCAGATGGAAACTACTTTGATTTGCACTGATAATTTTCCATTATATGGCACAAAGAAATCAAAACTTTTATTTATATAAGAGACATACCACATCCGCAAAAACAAAATCCAGCTCTTTGGTAAAATTTTCTCGGCGCCGCTCCAATTCTGCAGCAGTCTGAAAAATGAGCAACATGGAAAGAACTTACATCCATACTAAGAGATACTCCAAATTGTACTTAATGTTCAAAAGTCAAGGACATCCAATGCATTATAGGGACACCATCTATGTTGAGAGAGAAGGACTTACACGGAATGGGTTCACCGTCATGTGCCGTCCTTGGCAGCACATGGCAACGCATTATTGGATAAAAGACACCACATGGCAGTAAACCCGTTACATGTAAATTGTCCCAAATAAGAACGGTTGATGCCACAATACGGTCAAGATTTCTTCCTCTCAAAGTTCTACGAATTATGACTTTGTTATATTTTTTGCATCAACAAGAATATACACTTAAAGCCGAATTGTTCATCGAATCTACGCAGCCAAATTTGTCGACAGATTTTTAGTTCAGGGATCAATTTTAAACTAGAGTGAAAGTTCAGGGACCAATTCTAAATTTTCCTCTTAAATATATGATACTAAATCAAGTGACATAACATGAGGAGGCGAGAAAACGGGAGCGCGAAAAACACTATTTTGTCTCGTAAAAGGAAGAGAGTAAATGAAAAGCATGGACCTTGGTGAATATCCCAACGCCGCACTCGATGCCAACTTTAGTCAAGAACAAGTCGTCCGCAAGCAGCCGCTCCTTGAACCCATCAAACCCAAGCAACCACCTGAACACCGCCGACTTCTCCAGCTCAAAGAACCTCTTCACAATCAACCCCGGCACCCGCCCCGCCTCTATAGCCGCCGCCAAGTCCTTCGGCAGACTCTCGGACGACCTCCCAGCCTCTGCCATTGCCGCCAGGGCCTCCGCCTTGTTTCGATCTCGGTCCTCACCACTTCCATCACCTTCGTTGTTATTACCTCCACTTCCGCCTCCTCCACCACCGCCCGATGGGGGTTCACCGCCGTATGCGGCAGCGGCGAGGGGGGATCGGGTGAGGCGGGAGGTGGTGAGTTGGAGGGAGGGAGCTGCGGTGATGTTAGTGCGGGAGATGATGGCGAGAGTGAAGCTTTTTGGAGAGAGAGAGAAATGGTGGGGGGTGTTTGGTGAAGGGAGAAATTGAGAGTGGGAAGTGTAGAAGTTGGAGAGGGTGGTGACTGCTGCCATTGCTGGTTGTTTTGCTTTACTTTCAGTACCTCCCTCTCTCCTTCTCTCTCTCCTCTCTTTGAAGAAGTAGAGAGAGAATTGGAGAATCAGAAATGAAGGTTGGTGAGGTGGGATTTTGGTTGGGGGAGGAGGTGTGGAGGAGTAGATGATGGATCCAATTGGGTCTTGGTTTCTATCTCTTTCAGCTTTCTTTCTTTCTTTATTTTTTGGGTTTTGATGGAATGATATGAATGTAATTTTCTTGTGGACAAGAAGAACCTATTGACTTTTGGGATAAAAAAAATTCGGGTAAATTACACCATAGCCCCTCAGGTTTGAGGTCTATTACAACCTCATACAACATCTTTAAAACATTTCACTTTCATACCTTAAGTACTATTTTATTTCAATTTCATACAGCCGTTACATTTTCCATCCATTGAACCGTTAAGTGCTGACGTGGCCGCCACATATATGCCACGTGGCTGCCAAATGTCTGCCACGTGGCAAATAAAAATAATTTTTTATTTAAAAAACCTAAATTTTCTCAACCAAAAAAAAAATTGGGTAAATTACACCATACCCCCTCAGGTTTGAGGTCTATTACAACTTCATACAACATCTTTAAAATATTTCACTTTCATACATCCAGTACCATTTTATTTCAAAATAACATCTCCGTTAGATTTTCCATCCTTTGGTCTATTAAATGTTGACGTGGCTGCCACATTTGTGCTGACGTGGCTGCCACGTGACAATTTTTTTATAATATTTTTAAAAACCTGAATCTTCTTAAAAAAATATTTTTTAAAAAAAACCTGAAATCGTCTTCCCTGACTCACCCCTTCTTCTATCCATCATCACCCCCCCCCCCCAAAATCCCACCCGAGCCACCCCTTTCTCCCATCCCCCATCACCCACCCCCAAAAATTCCACCTGAGATTAGATGGATCTACTACAAAATGGTACTGGATGTATGAAAGTGAAATGTTTTAAAGATGTTGTATGGAGTTGTAATAGACCTCAAACTTGAGGGGGTATGGTGTAATTTACCCAATTTTTTTTTTTTGGTTGAGAAAATTTGGGATTTTTAAATTAAAAAAAAATAAAAAAATTATTTTTATTTGCCACGTGGCAAACATTTGGCAGCCACGTGGCATATATGTGGCGGCCACGTCAGCACTTAACTGTTCAATGGATGGAAAATGTAACGGCTGTATGAAATTGAAATAAAATAGTACTTGAGGTATGAAAGTGAAATGTTTTAAAGATGTTGTATGGGGTTGTAATAGACCTCAAACTTGAGGGGCGATGGTGTAATTTACCCAAAAAATTATTGTGATGAAAATGCGAGTGATACATCGCGTATTTTTATTTTTATGTAAGTGGTAGAAAATTATATTTTTTTAAATTATTAACTTTTTTAACACACATATTATACTATTTGTATAATAACACGTAGTGTACAACTTATGTATCGGTCACATTGAAAAATCTCTCGATTTTGGAGAGTGAACTAAAATTCGAAGAAAACAAATAATTGGAAGTTCGTGCTTCTTTTCGGTCCCCAAAATGATAGGTTGTGGTGGCAAAACCATCGGCTAGTCTTCTTATGAGGAAAAAAATAATAATGTGAACTAAAATTCGGAGAAAGCAAATAATTGGAAGTTCATGTGTCTTTTTGATCCCAAAATGATAGATTAAAACCACTGGCTAGTCTCCTTACAAGAAAAAAAAAATCATAATTGGAAGTTCATGAGAAGTGTTTTTGAGTTCGTTTTTCCTCGGCGTTATGTTCTATGGTTAGTTTATTCATTTTATAAAATAAAATTTTCATGAAAATAAACAATTAAATTGAAATCATTGTTATTGAGAGTAAAAATTTAATTGTTCACCTTAAGTTTTTTATGAGTATTGCACAATAAATTTGGTCAAGTTTTTTTGAGAATTTTAATGAAAAAGATTTAAACTAAGTTTATTTTAATAAAAAAATCATCTAATAACTTCATTTAATCTAAATAGTCTAATATTTAATAAAAACGACAAAGTATAATATAATACAGACAAAAACTAAAGCCTCATAAGTAGTGAACAAACCCAACTGCAAAACCAAAATATCTTTTTTCAACCAATGCCTGACGGATCAGCTATCCAGGAGAGGGCCTTTTTCTATAGAAGTGCTAACGCATTACTAATATAATATCAAGTAACGACTTCTCTTATGTTCTATGAATCGAACTAATTTATACTGCTACTAACTATAGTCAGATTGGGTCTTCTAGAAAGAATTAGCATAGCATGGTTTATATATTTTGAGCTACTAGAACCATAAGCTTCTGTTATGACTTTCATCAATTCAATTTCATCATGAAGTTGCAAGTGTCCCTCAAAACATTTCTTATTTGAAATTTTTTTATCATTTCTCAAAACATTTCTTAAAAACAATTTTCTTTAAGAATCAAAAACTTGATTGGTTTGTGATTTAAAATTTTTAAATCTTACAACTTAAACTTGATTGGATTAGAATAGAGACGAAAAAAGTAATTAAAAAAAAGAGAGAGAGAGATATTTGGAGTGAGAGGGGAGGATTGAGAGAAAAGAAATGAATGAGTTTAAGTTTAAAAACTCTAAAAACTCACTTTTTATGTTTTTAAGAAATATACTATATTTTTGAGTTAGTCTTGAGTTCAGTTTTTAAAAATAGTTATATCAAACAAGTTTTTAAGACCTAAAACTTAAAAACTGTTTTTGAGTTTAAAAAGTTGGATTCAAGTACACTACCAAACAGACCCTAAACAAATAGAATAACACAGAAAATTAATCAAGTCGAAAATGCAGACTTGAACTTAATCAAGTTGCAGAACATTTTAGTTGCGGAGAGAAGAAGAATCCCTAAATACTGCTGGCCACGATCCAGGTTTTTACTTTTGGCTGCCTGGCTCTCCCCTGAGGATGTATATATGATATCTAGGAACGGTGGCCACGTTCAACTACTTGATTATTGTTAATCTTTGACTTTGCCGCGTAAGTTCCATTACCTTAAACAAATAAATATTAAAGCTTCAAATTAACTAAATGACATGATGGCTTTTAAACAACCCAAGAAACTGGAAAACAACGAACAAAATGATGGCTTTTACCGAATCCGAATTTTCTTGGTGAGATTCCGGAGATTTGTAACTGTATTCGTTCATCATACACTATACGTTTAAAAATTATTTTATGTTGTGACATATGTTCTTATCAATATGTGATTGTGTAAATCCTAAGTAGAGATATAGTAGGAATCCTTTGAGATCTAGAAGATCTTTCCTAATAAACTTTGTATTACTTGGAGAGCAAGTTTCTCTCCTCCTCATTACTATAAATAAAGGCATAAGGACTAGGGAATAGAATAACATAACAACACAATTCCTCAAGACTATTCTCCAATCTCTCTTCTTCTCTTTGCCGCACCTCTCTAGAAAATATAGGCCACAACACGCTATCAGCACGCTCTTCACACTGTGCTTAGAAGAATTTAAAGAGAATTTATTCGTCTTCAATCACGGGAGTATTACATTTCAATTATTTTTAATTGCTTAAATTTAGATTTTTATTGAATTCATATACTTTTATTGATTCAATTTATTTTCTTATGTTGAACGTGATACAAGCTTGAAGATGAAAGCCAAAATTTTCTGCATCAAACCAGTTCATTCATATCATCACTCAATCGGATTCTTCAAAAGAACGGCATTTAACTCGATATTTTGCAGCCCTGATAGCATGAACATTCACCATGATGCATGACCCAACTTTATGTTTAACGTATTTTAGATTCTACATAAATTGTGTATGCCTCATAACCATAATTGCTAAAATTATGTGAATTTGATATTTGCCATGAATTGAATCTTACATATGTACATGCATTGAAAATATTCTTTTGCATATGCATCAACGTAAATCTGTGATTCATTGAAATATATATGAAATTATTTGTCTATAATTGAATTTGAAAAAAATTGGATTTGGGGAATTAGGGTTCTATTTGAACCCGTGCCTTGGCATACTGCCAAGCCGCACGCCACCAGGCCTGAAGCCTGCATTAGAACCCAAAAGCCAAGAGGGCCTGCAGCCCTCCATTGACACAAACCCGAGAGCTTGAAGCTCTCTCCTTCCCAGAAAACCCACGACACCATCGACGGTGCCCTTGTCCATATCGACCACGAGACGGCCTGCAACCATCCCATGAACGTTTTGTTCACGTCGACGACGACCAGAAGTCGTCCCACACCGGAATTGGATTGCGATTCATCGGGATTTTTCTATAAACCCGATTCGAAATTCTTGGGTTTTCACAACAAATATCGAGATTTTTTCAAATCTCCGCTCCTATTTGAGTTTTTGTCAACCCACGGGTTTACTCTGACCTTGGCAAAGCCGTCTGACACGGCACCGCGTTCCCGGTGTTCTTCCTCGGCGCACACACCCAGCCCCGGCTGGGATGTTTTTCCTCAGACCGGAGCCCTTTGGGCTTCTGTCCCCTCGACCCGTAAAGAAAAAAACAATTTTCTGGGCTCGCCTATTGCGGCCTAGCCTGAGAACAAAGAAAAAAAAACGTTTTTTTTTTATTTTTTTGGGCCTGCAGCCCGTGCCATTAATAAATAAATAAATATTTACATATATATTTGTTTTCCTTCTGGGCTTGCCTGTAGCAGCCCGAGTTAATTTTTTTTTTCTTTCTTTCTCCTTTTTTTGGGCCCCAAATGTTATTTGCCTAATTATTTTTAGGCCTAATAGGGTTTTTGTATTTTTTTCCCCACACTTTAATTTGGCCCAAAATCCAAATAATCAAATAAATTAATTCAATTATAATTGTAAACCTAAAGTTATATTTTTGCATATACTTGTTGTATATTTATTTGCATATATATTGCGTTTGATTGCAGGTCTTATGAATTTAAAGTTCATACTTTCGAACTCGAAGTTTCGAAAACGTGCCATAGAAACCTGAAGTTTCTTAATGAGCAACACTCATGTTGAGAGCCGAAGTTCTCCATGCTTAAATCTGTTTAAACCAAACCATGTCTTAGAACCTAAATGTTCTAACTTTGATGTTTATGGAAATTTTATTTCCTAAAACACCAATCATATTCTTGTTTCCTCCATTCAGCGTATTGTCGAACCGTAACAAGTTCAATTTCACTAATTTGGAAGTTTCGAATAAGAAACTACTTTATGTGGATACAAGACGTGACACCCCGCTTGACTATGACTAGTTGAGAAATCATTGTAGCCAGTTCTTCATTCGAAGACTTATGCCTGAAGCATATCAAGTGGAAGTACCTCACTAATGAGGACTTCATGGCTCTTTGACTCGCTATGGACAGTTCCAATCACGCAAAGATAACTTTTTTGCCTGAAGCAAAACATGATTGAAACCTTTACGTCCATGAATAGGTACAATTCTAAAGTTTATATCCGATTGAATTTTGACTGGAAGAAAATTTTTCTCGTCCTTCTATTTCTAATTTGCTTCTGAAGTAGCAGTATAGAAAACAGAAGTTTACCAAATTCTCGGATTTGATTACTACCACACCTGTGAGAAAATGGTGATACCTTGCTTCTGCAGGGATGCACCGAACACTAATGCTCTGTTTCGGCAGAGGCCTACCGAACCCAAATTTGGGTCCGTCCCTCTCTCACAATCCAATTTTCGAATGTATTTTCCAAACATATAGTAGAATCAGGCTTGCCAAACGGTAGTATCACGCCCGAAGCATGATCCCTGGCACCTAAAACTTCAAGAATAAGGGATAGTATTCCCGAACCTCAACCCTGCATAATCTAACTCCGCTTTGATGGAATAGATCATTGGTTATGCACTTTTCAGTGCTTCTACCAATGTTGTTGAAAAGTACCATTCCTGTAGTCAATCAATGAGACTAATTTTGCTCCACCTAACACATTTGGAAGAGCGAAATTTGACATGGAAGGCCTATTGGCCGAACCCCCTTGTCTTTTTGGTTTATTTTATGAATAATTTATTTTGTTCTCGGATTTAAGATTGGTGTTTGGATATCACTATCATTCTCGAATACAAGAGTTAATTAACAAAGATTACCACATGTGACTACAATTAACTCATGCTTAGGTATGTTTTGTGGGGAAGTTAGTTGTCTGGTCTATACTAACTTCATACCTAATCATCCCCTGACAACCTTTCAGGCTTATCCAACCTGATTGTGGGGCATGTCACTGCCCTATATTGTCCAATGGTATTAATTTTACCATAAAGGGAAGCCTTATACTCACTTCGTTCCGGCAGAACGCTTTTTTGAGCTTTAAGGATATTCGAGAATATTATTACCATATTGAAACCAATGTAGAAAAATGGAGTAAAATTCCTTGGCATATCACCATTTTGCACTTCCTACGAATATAGTTAAATGCATATTCTAGAGAAGATGGAACGCTTAACGAGTGGATTACACCCATTCAAGCCACTTTGTGGCCGGCCAGAAGCCCGCAATTCCTAAGGAATTTTCGCTATGGATGTACGTTTGGGATATCTAGGATGATTTGTGATGCGCCGTTTAAGGCATCCTTTTACCAGAAGTAAAGAAATCATACCTGTACACGTATTATACCTTGGCACCTTCCATCTTTTTACAAAGGATTCAAAAGGGACATTTGTGGACTGCTTCAACCATCTTACGAACCATTTATATACTTTATAATATTGGTTGATGGTTCTACACGTTGGTCACACGTGTGGCTGTTGTCCACAAGTTGCATTCTCCACACTGGTAGCTCAGATTAACAAGCTCAGGGTTCACCACCTTGATTATCCGATCAAATTTATTTGATTAGATAAGTTGGAGAATTTACATCGAAATTTTACATCAAACACTTTAAATCTCGATGGATATTGCATGTTGGTTGGGTTTTTGAAGTTGAACATCCAGTCCTATGTTCATACCCAGAACGACCCAGCAGAAGCATTCATTAAACGCTTTCAAATGATTGCGTGGTCGACTGGTCATACGTACCAAAGTTCCCAACCTCTGCTTGGGGGCATGCAATATTGCAAGCAACCATGTTGGTCCGCCTGAGGCCCGTCACGACCCAACCTTATAAAGCGCGTGTCAGTTGGTTACCAGATACGAACCCAACATATCGCATCTGCGCGTCTTTGGTTGTGCGGTCTATGTGCCATTTGCGCCGCCCTTACGTACACAAGAACAAAGGGGTCATCAGGGAAGGATGGAAATCTATGTCGGTTATGATTCTCCTTCTAATATTCGTTACTAATAACCTTTGCCAGGCGATATCTTTACCGCTTGTTTTGCGGATTGTCACTTCTATGAGACAGTCTTCCCATCGTTAGGGGGAGATATAAACGTCACCGTTCGTAAAGAACGAGGTGAATTATCGTGGACGTCCCCACCATGTCTCATATCGATCCCAATCTAGATCATCAGAGTTTAACCAGACACTTCCTCTGATCTAGTAAAAGTGACGAGATCACATGTACTAGCTGCAAATGTGCCTGCAAAGATGTGTACCAAATGTACTTCGGACCTTTGTCCTGACAGTAGGAACGCCACAATTGTGGCCGACCCTCGTACATTGGCGGCTAGCCAATCAATCTGTCTTATGCCAGAAGCATGGTAAATTACTCGGTTCGAGGATTCACCTCCCCAAAAGTGGAGGAACGTGGCACGAACGAATCCGCCCCTCGATCGCTGTCTCAAACCTTTTCATCTAATGAGATTAAATCCGGATTACTTCCGAGACCTGAAGTTCTTGGTCCAGTATACTAGTTTGGATGAGATATGAAATTGGAATGAGATTATCATAGATGATGTTTCATGTATATGGTAACTACTGATATAAATGAAAAGCGACGATAACGAACCGCGTTCCGTTGATTAATGTCGACGTAGAACTGATTGGTCAACTAAAAGAATCAATCTATAACGAATGAGATGAATGAAATAGTACAATATGACGCATTGGCGCAAGGTTTCTCTCATACGCCATGTGATTGATTGCAGCATTACAAACGTGGTTGTAGTATCTCTGGGATCGTGATATGAACCTACATGGAGTTTCCAAAGGACTTACATGTACTGATTCAAATAGTTCTAGACCACAAGAACACCCTCTCGTTTCTGATGAGGTCTTCACTTTACAGATGCAGAACTATTCGGGCGGATGTGGTATACCCGTCTAAGTGAATATTTGATCAGTTAGGGATATATGCCCCTGCGTGTACAAAATCCAAAATTGCTAGAGTTGAGAAAATTAACTCGCATGTCGGACTATAAGATGAATGATCTGGGGAGAACTTGACATTTCCTCGACTTGAAGTGTCGAGCTAGTTTTGATGGTATTCTGGTCCACCACTCGAACTAGACCCAGAAGGTGTTATGTCTAAGTATACCCTGATCGTCTGTATGTTAGATGCAAATGAGACCTTTACGGAGGGTATGAAGCATAAGGTTCTATATTGGAACGTGAGGCAGCCATATCTAAGTACCATTGGCGTTTGTTGTACTTAGCTCAAATGCACTAGGTCAGACATCTTATGTGCTGATAATCTTTTGGCATAAAGCAGCACTGCGCCTAACACGCTACCACCAAATTTGGTGATAAAGACGTTTTTCCGTTACTATGGATTTGGGCTTATCTATCCCTACACATCTCAGAATAGATCACACCCCCTTGATCTTCGGAATGATGCCTACCTTGTGGGATTCGCTGAATCAAACCGTTTGTCTGACCACACAAGGTACGTTCCCGCATGGTTATGTCTTTACCATTAAGGAACACCGCAATATCTTAGAGGTCAACCAGATAGACCTTTTGTTGCGAAACCTTTGAATCGTTCCAAGACTCACTATGTCTCATCACGTGAGAGATGTAGTCGAGAACTCTTTTTGAGCATATTCAAAATCCCTGCGATTTTCATCCATCGTTGAGTCCCAACAACGATCCATGAAGATAACGCTGTATGTATCAACCAGATCATGATACATCCAATAAGTCAACACCAAGCTTATTGTGTCTACATCAGCATGAGCATCAGAAGATTGAAGTAGTCCAATCCCAGATAACCTTGCCGACATCTACACAGAGTCACTGCCGAAGTCTACCTTTCAGAAGTTTGTCCAAGGAATTGGTATTCGTAACTTTCTCATTTGCAATGCTTGTAGTTTCATTTGGAAGTTTTGTCAAACTCAAGGGGAGTATCCAGAAATATACTTACTTGATCTTAATGTACTATTTTTCCCTACGATTAGGAGCATTTTTTCCATTGGGTTTTTGCTACCTAACTAGGTTTTAACGAGGCACCCATCCTGGGCTGATCATACCTTTGTGAGATCTTCTACTTGCATCCAGAAGAAGTATAGTTTTGACTTAATGCAACTTCTCACTTTTCTCCTTAGCCTATGGGTTTTTCTCCCACCTTGGGTTTTGCCATAGCGAGGTTTTGTGAGTTTTACCACCCATGCATTATTCCATTCATTTTGAGACTCGCATTCGCTACTTGTGCCGAATAGACAAGACAACTTCATCAACTGCTTCTACATTTGCCTGAAGATCTTATGCGCCATCTACTTGAGTATTTGCATACTCAAGGGGGAGTGTTGTGACATATGTTCTTATCAATATGTGATTGTGTAAATCCTAAGTAGAGATAGAGTAGGAATCCTTTGGGATCTAGAAGATCTTTCCTAATAGACCTTGTGTTACTTGGAGAGCAAGTCTCTCTCCTCCTAATTACTATAAATAAAGGCACAAGGACTGGAGAATAGAATAACATAACAACACAATTCCTCAAGACTATTCTCCAATCTCTCTTCTTCTCTTTGCCGCACCTCTCTAGAAAATATAGGCCACAACATTTTAAATATTTTTATTTAAAATTAAACATAAATAGTATTAATAAAAACTAACCATACAATGTACAATGAATGAACATGATTCATAAATCTCTAAGATCCTCACCAACAGAATCTAGAGAGAATCCTGGTGGGCTTTTATCCTCATGCAATAATATATTAGTAATTTCGTATGTATGCAGATTTCATGCCTTTTGTCTTTCTTGAAACAATGAACTATTAAATTTAAATAAAATTTCAAAACAACAATAAAAACGAAACATCCAGATATTCATGCTTTGCTTAAAAGTCATGTTTTAGCGAAAAGGACCTATTGACAAAATGGATGATAATATCTCCTTAATTCCACTTTTGAATTTATATTTAATTAATGTTATATATTCAGGTTAGGATATTATTCATCGTTGAGCATGATGAATAAGCAGTTGTTAAACAGTAATTTTCAAAAGAAAAGGGGAAAAAGCAACGGTCCTTAAGCAGTGGATACATTAATGGCATGTTTAGGTATTCCTAATCAGAATAAAAATAAGAAGTTGAATTTCGATTACAGAGTATTGAAGCGTTTAATAATTATGGTGCATTAAATGAGTGGTAGGGCCCACACGAAATAAGGAATTTAACTCCCCAAATTAGAAGAATTTGACTCCTTAGATGGATGAGGTATTTGGATTTTGGGAGAATGAGGGAATCAAGAATGTATTTTTTCTACCAGTTATGACCCTCTCATTATTTCTAAAATTTTAAGTTTGCCACTCAACCCAACAAGCCCACCGCTCCCGATGCACCCTGCCTTCATGTGTCTGCACCTCACTTTCTTGTTTCCACCTCCCCGTGTGACCGTGCTTCACTTCCCAACCCACTAGCTCAAGAACCCTAGCCACGTCTCCCCCAAACCGGATTCAAAAATCAATCACCCAAACCCCAAAAAAAAAAAACAATTCAAAGCCAAATCCAAACCCACAAATCCTTGAAAGCAACTCAGAAATCATGAAATACTTCGTAGGTAGAAGTAGAAGAGGTGATTGCTAATGGGTAGGAGGAATTTAAGTAAACAGCTTCAAAAGAAATCTGTTTTTGACTCCTTATTCCAATTCCTCATCAATTTAATTCATTATCAATCAAATTCCTCATACTTTGATTACTGTTACGTAAACGTGCCATAGAAAATTACGCTAGTGCTCCCCCTCCATTGCTACAAAAGCCACGGAGCTGAAGCGGAGCAAACACCAATGGGGGTTTGAGGAGTGGCAAAAGCAACAGTGTGAGAGCAAGTACAAGGACTACATGAGGAGCAGCGGAGGAGGAGGACGAAGTGGAACGGGAAGTTTTTACACATGAGAGAGTAGTTCGAGTGGCAAGGGCAACATTGACAAGGAGAAAGAGAATCCTTACTTCTTCGAAGACTAGCATTTCGAGACGAGAATTCAAACCAAGTATGGAAACAACCTCCGAGGGCGCAGGGCTCAGCAATGGCACAAGTCGTCAAACCTGTCGTTAGAGGCCAAGACAAATGTCAAGGGTAAAATCGGAAGCTCAATAAATTATTTTGTTTGGGCCAGTCTAATTGGGCTTGTTTGATGTTAAGTTTTGTTCTAATTATTAAATAAAGTTATCATATGATTTTATTTATTTATTAAAATTCAAAGTATTGATTGTTCGGAATGACGGTACTACAAGATAGAGAATGCACAAAGTAAAGTGGAAAATTGACACCAAGAATTTACGTGGTTCGACTATTTATGCCTACGTCCACGGAACAACAATCAATCTTCACTATATGAAGATGATGAGTACAACAAAGTCGTCTTACCAAGCCAAAGACAAGGCTTGATGGATATAAGAAAGTATAGCACACTTTCTCTCACACTAAACTTCACTGACACAATGTGTAGTGGAACACTCTCACTCTCACTCTTGGAGTGGAACTCTAAGCTTTGGACTGGATCCTTTACTCCTCACTTCTTTCTCTTGATTTGCTAGCAACACCCACACACCTATTTATAGGTGAGGGCTTGGCACTACAGTTTCTAGTTCCTTCTACAAGCTAGAACTAGAATATAGTTTATAGGATATTCTACAATCCTCTAGCTTCTAGATCTTTCCATTTGCAACCAAGGAAGCTAGTACTCTCTAGCTTCTTCCACCAACTTCATAACATGACTGAATCTTCCTTCATGTTTACAGCTTCCCATGAAGAAGCACAGGCAAAGCAAATCTTCTGGCTAAAGGTGGATGTGCAAATGCAAGATAAAGGTGCTCTAGCCATAAAAAGTACAATATCGTCACAGGGACCATAAAAAGAATTTGGCCATTAAAATTTTAAAATGTCAATAAGTTCCTTAGGTTGCTGCTGCTGCTCCGAAAACATGAACACACATGTTAAACCTGGTTAATATTGCATCTTATTTACTTGTAATACTGTAATTACTGTTGCTGATGGTAACTATGGTGTACCATACCATCCATAAGGTCTATAGAGACAATTCCAGCCACCTCTTATCTAGGAGTGAAATTTTTTACCACATTACCATACCTATCGTATTATTAACCGTACCATACTAAAGTTGTGTCAAAAAATTTGTACCACTGGTAATGGTACGGTATTTGTACCATACCATACTGTTTTGGTATGGTACTTATACTCAAAACTAGTACCGGTGGTACACCATACCTACCGGTTACCAATATTATTAATATTATATTATGTATTTATTCATATATATATATATATATATATATATATATATAGAATTATGTATTATGTATTATGTATTTATTCTATTATATTATGTAGTTTGACTCATTTATCCTAAAATCTCCACATAAACCAAATACTCTCAGTCTCTCACTCTAGTCCCTGCTCGACACAAATGTTAATTTTAGCATGTTTGTATCTGCAACTGCAAGTAGGGAATCCAAATTCCCTTCTATTTTTAAGCTTCATGTGAAACTGCATCCATTTGTGAAACTACATCCCTTTTATTGTTTTGGAATGAAGATGGTTATGCATTCGTAAGAACATTTTTCAAGTAGAAGAAGACATAAACATACCAAGCCTTTCAAACTGAAATGTGTCCCCAACAACAGCACTTCCAAGTGAAGGCTCAACATATGCATTGGGTATTACCACCTTGGATTGTGGGTTCAAATTAGCAAACCAGTCGTCGAGCACATCTATGGATATTTACTTTTTTGTGGTTTGCTGTCTTACATTTCTGATTTATTTGAGTCTCAGCATGCTATAAATTTTTTATCTTATGATTTATTAGTTTCTACCACTTTGACATATAATAGTAAAAAATTTTGAATTAGGTTAAATTGTGTATATATGTCAAACTGTGTATATTTTCTAGGTTTTGAATTAGGTTAAATTGTGTATATATGTCAAACTGTGTATATTTTCTAGGTTTTGAATTAGGTTAGAAAAATATTAGATTTTGGGCAAACTAAATGACATAAAACAAAGTGGTAATTACCATTGGCATACCATACCAACCAAACTATTTGGTATACCGATATTTGGTATATCGAAAGTTTGATATGGTAATAATAATAGATTTTGTCGTATCAAATATTTGATATGATAATCGGTACGGAAATTTGGGTACGTGCCAAAACCACCCCACCCCTGCTCTTATCTCGAACATAAATGAATAGATTGCAATTTTATCAAAATCCTCCATTTGCAGTGAGCTCCAACAATGGCTACAAGCACCACACCCTGGTCCCTCATGCTGACGTACGCCTCCTCCTACGCGCACCCACAAGACCTCACTCCCTCCCTCGTCTCCTTCCAGCCCAAGCCCCTCTTCAAAACCTTCTGCCTTTGCCCGCCGGCTCTGAGGCCTCGCGAGAGAAAACCAAGCATGTGGGTCAATTCCGAGCCTCACCGAGTAGCCGCCGCGGCTCTGACGGCAGAGGCAGAGGTGGCTGAGGATCTGGATGAGAACGAAGAAGTGAAAGGAGGTGATGGCTCTGCTGCTGTTGCTGTTTCTTCAAAGCCCAAGAAAGGGAAGGCTGCATTGCTTTTGAAGAGAGACAGAGTGAGTCTTTTTCTGGTTTTCTTCTGCAAGTTCGGATTTTTCATTGTTTTGGGGGTGAAATTTGATTTTTTGGGTTATCTCGTTGATGGGTTTTGCTTGCTTTTGGTATGGAATACTGTTTTAGGATTAAAATTCATGTGTCCTTCTTACATTTAGTTTCTATTTTGATGAACAGCGGTTAATTTAGCGAATACTTGTTTGTTATGCTTAGTTCTAAAAATTAAGGATTGATATGAGAGTAATTAAGACCATTTCGTTATCTTGGAGAAGAGACCAGTTCTGCCAAATTTGATATTTGCATCCTTCAAGTTAGATGGTTTTCGCATGTTTTTGCATAATTATAAAGGTTGGAGAATTCTCCGAAGTTGCGTTTGATAATTTGGTTCTAGTTTATTTTCATGTTGTTAGATATATTGTTATGACCCAAGTTATTACTGAGGTTTTATGCTTTATTACTGTGAAGAATTGTTAATATGCCAGCTGTCATTTGAAAGTGTAGAGCTGTATAAAAGGAGCACAGCTCCCTCAAATGTATCATATCAGAATTTTACAAAGAAATCAAAATACAAAAATATATTGGATCTTGCTCCTTCTCTCCTTCCTTCTTCTTCCATAGCTTTCTTGTGCTACATGCAGGTTGATCAAGGGAATTGAGAATTGGGTTGTATCAATGGTATCATCCTTCTCGAATCCTGGTTTCTCTCCTGTGCACGGCCACCCGACCCGTCTTCCTGCCATGGATGCAAGCCTCTCAGCTGCACTCGACTCCTTCGAAGCTTCGATGCGCTCGATGCGCGCTGCGTTCCGTGAAGCTATAGATTCTGCTCTGGCACCCATCCGCCATGAACTTTCTCTGTTACGCCGTGATTTGGCTCTCGCAGCTGGGGGAGTTTCTGATCCAGCCCCGACGATTTTCGATGACTCTGAATCAATCGATCTCGGTCATCCCGGACTTCAAGGAGACGACAATCCGCCGAGAATTCCATCGCCAATCGAAGTCCATTCAATCCCACCGTTGCTTTCGTCCTCACCGTTGTTACAAGCAATGGCAACTCCGTCAATCAGACCACAGTCGAACGATTCCGTTGCAGCCACCATTTCGCTGCTAGGTTCGAAGACTCTAATTCTTGATTCGATGATGCCCACAGCTGCACCCAGATTGCAGTGCATCAATGTTTTCTAACTTGTGCAAGTTCTCAAGCAATGAATTCGCCCCTCATACCCTTTTCAAGAAAATTGGAGCTGAGTTTAGGCAAGCACAGCCATCAACGATTGCGAATAAATGCCAGAAAGAATTGGTTGGAATGTATGCCCGCTATGTGTTTGATGAAATTCCAGACTCATGTTGCTGTGTTGTTGTCGATCAGGACATGTGCTATTGCAAGGGCATTCAGGATAAGGGTGGAGGCTCTAAATTCCACAAAATGCACTTGAAGATTGCGGTGGTTCAAATAAAGCTGCTGAGGAACAAGAAGCAGACGGTGGTGAAGCAAATGAGGCGTGACATTGCCTTGCTCCTACAATCTGGTCACGATATCCAGGTTGACCAGGTGTTCAGAGCACAAAAAAATTTTGACCGCCAATGAGTTCATTGAGCTCTTCTGTGATATACGTCCCGGCTGTGGTGCGAATCGCATGCTGTGGTGTGAAATAGGACATATGCAGTTTGTAGACTCAGCATCAGCTGCTGAAGCAGCTGCAAATTCTGCCAGTGATACAATGGCTGCTGCACAAGTTGCTGCATATTTGGCCAACAAAGACTGCAATCAGGTAGCTCAATCATGTTCAAGTATCAATATAATTTCTACTTCTGAGAAATTGCTTCATAAAAGAAACGAAATGTCTGTAGTTAATAAATTCACTGAAAAACCATTCTGTGGATTTATTGTTGATGTGGGGGAAGCCCTTCAAGATACTACCCTCATGATACTTGCATTTTGTGCCTTTGCATCTCCACTTGAAAGAAATCGTATGGGAAAAACTTTTCTTAGGCCATTGGCTAATTCTCAAAACATCACTAAATCTCTTCCAGCTTTTGGGGATGTGATCTCAGCTTTGTCACGAATTACAGCTTTGAACCGGTTCGGACATGTGGATGAAGAGAATGCCAAGGCCAAATCCCTGTTTGAGAAGGTAGTGGACCTTAGTGATGCTATTGAAGATGAAATCAAGTGGGCAGAGGATCTGATTAGAGGAATAATTGCTGGAAATATATTTGATCTTGGTTTTGCACAGCTTACAAAAGTTCTCTCAAAGGAGGGTATGTCCTTTTTTGTTAGTTGTCAAAACCTTGTCCCTCGACCTTGGGTTATAGATGACTTGGATGCAACAATGGGTGTGTGTGTAAGATCTGCGTACGGGCATTCGGGTGCATTAGACCATGGACGAATGGTGTACTCTACCTGCTCTATGACTTCACTTAAAAATGAAGCTGTGGTTGTTGGAAATTTGCGAAGAGGGGTGAATCAGCAACAAAACAGTAGGATGAATTACTGGCAATCAAGGCTTCGTTCTATTATGAAGTCTTCTACAAAAGAAATTGCTTCTGATCAGCATTTGCAATATGCACTACAAGGTGGAATTGACAAGCTTGCGGGTATTATTGGCCTTACTTTTGGTCCTAGTGGAAGGAATATTGTATTGGATAAGTGTGGTAGTCCTAGAGTTGTGAATGAGGGAGTCAAATTTGGCAGAGCTATTGAGTTACCGCACGACATTGGAACTGTTGGTGTAGCACGAATTAGAGAGGTATTCAGCAAGACCAATAACTTTGAGGGTGACAGAACAACAAATACATTGAAGAGAGGAAGTGAATGCAATAGGGGTACCTATTTGGATTTAGCAAGCTCTCTCGAAGGTCACCTGGAAAGCAATTTTGGTGCTTTGGCTATTGATTTACATGCTGATTTTTCTCTGTTTTTTTTCACTAGAAAATTTGATTTTTGGCCTGTTTGGGATCCGGGAGATACATCGGCTAAAACTGTCAAGCTGGTACTCTATTTTCAGTACAAGGACGGCAAGCGAATGGGTGTTTTTGTGAATCTATTTTGGGAGTCATCAAATGGAAGGGATTTGCTTGGTCGTTGCCAGAAGTGGAGTGAATTTGAACGCCAAATTGCAACCCTTGAGTTTGATCGTGATAAGAAATCCACGGGTGTAATGGTCAACTCTGTTTCAGGAAAGAAGTCATTGCTAGTGAAGGGTGCTGTAGAGAATTTGCTTGAGAAAAGCACTAAGGTTTAGTTGCTTGATGGCACTGTTGTACCACTGGATGATAGCTCAAGGAACTATATCGTGCAAGCCCTTCATGAGATGTCAACTAGTGCTTTGACACCACTGAATGATGCACCTGTTTTGAAACTTGCTGATATTGGGATTGCAGTGGGCATATCTAGAATTGAGAATGTGACCATCACAAGGGAATGTGCTGCTGCTTTCAAACAAGTTCCCACATCCAAATTTTTTAGCCTTGTGGACAAGGCTAATTTTCAAGGGGGAAGTATTGTTATGACCCAAGCTATTACTGAGGTTTTATGCTTTATTACTGTGAGGAATTGTTAATATGCCAGCTGGCATTTAAAAGTGTAGGGCTGTATAAAAGGAGCACAGCTCCCTCAAATGTATCAGATCAGAATTTTACAAAGAAATCAAAATACAAAAATATATTGGAGCTTGCTCCTTCTCTCCTTCCTTCTTCTTCCATAGCTTCCTTGTGCTACATGCAGGTTGATTAAGGGAATTGAGAATTGGGTTGTATCATATATTCCTGCAATGTCCTATTTTCAAGTTCTTCCAAGATTTCGGTAGTGATTCAAGCGCTTGGTTGTTTTTTTTTTTTTTTGGGTAAATGTCAGACAAGGTCCAAAGGATTCTTGGAATTCAGAAATTGAGGGAATCCAAAAAAGAGTATGCGCTGCCGCCTGCCATTGCTTTACTAAAAGAAATGACGAATACGAAATTTGTAGAAACTGCTGAAGCCCATTTCCGCCTCAACATTGATCCAAAATATAATGACCAACAGCTAAGAGCAACTGTGAGTTTTCTGATTTTGTTGGTCAGAGGTGTGTTTAGTTATCAATGCTTAGCACTATATTATATCCTTTCATTTATTGTGGAATTCTTCTACAAGGTAAACCTGCCCAAGGGAACTGGACAGACAGTTAAAGTGGCAGTTCTTACTCAAGGTAGTTACAATTCTCAATTTCTCACCTCTGCACTACTGTCCTTAGTGGAGAAAGAGTAATTATATCTGTCATTCAGTATGAGCTAAGGAGATGTATAAAGTAATCCACGTATTTGAACCTAGTGGATACAAGTTGAAGATTTCAACCTAGAGAATAAAAAGTACAGGAGCATAACTATGCAGGCAATTTCCGCATTAGCATGTACTAGGTAGGTGTCCATTTTCTGAAAATATGTTATTTGAATTCTCTATAGATAATTGTTTTGTCAATTAAGCGTAAAAGGCGAAAACAAGTAACACCTTTACTGAGTGGTGTTTTGTGCTCTTTATGCTACTACCTTGGTTGATAAGAACAGAAGAAATACTTTCTTGGCTGAAAAGTGTTTTTTATTTTCTGCCAAGGGGACATTTTGCAAATGAATTAGTTGGAGGATTTAGTATAGTATTCTCATTTCTTCCATGAACTGGTCTTGAAATGATTGATGAGATGTTGTTCCTCTACTCTTGGTGAATTTTCTGTACCTGCCAATTTCTAATTAGTGTATCATACTCCTTATTGAACTTCAAATTGGATTGAATCATCACCATTTCTCTTGTACGTAGTCCTAATAGTTTTCATGTAAGGTATAGTCACCTTCTTCTCTGAGTTTAAATTTTCCTATATCTTCTTCTTCCTGATGAAAAGGCAATCTCTAAGTCATTTGAGTCCAAAGGAGGTTTATATATTTTAGTAATTATAAGGTTTTTCTTAACCTTTTTTTTTTAAAGAATAAGTAAAAGGTTTGATATGCGATATGGTTTACCTAATCTATAAGATTTCTTGTAGTTCAAAATACATGCAATCAGATTTGCATATAAAAAGTGTGGATTTTGAAATTTTTAAGGATTGTATCCTCCCAAGTGATGTCCGGTATCCTTGTTAATTTGCTGCTATCGATATATAGAGTGGATGAACATGATTTTCAAACAATTTGGACTCGTCTAACCAACTTTAAGTAACGAAGTCTGAGTCAAGAGGAAAGTTTCATTCAAACAATCTGTATCTGCAGCTATTGAAGTCAATGATGGTGTATTGTCTCAGCTATATGGGGCTTGGAACCTAATCAATCCTGAACTTCTATTGTTCAAGTGTTTGTGTTTTTGTAACTTAAAAAATGGAACAAGCCAGCAGTTATTTCCGTTAAGAATCACGACCTAATCAATCCTGAACTTCTATTGTTTATTTGATTATCCGTAGAGACAACATTTTATTCTTTGAAAAAGTTGCATGCTAAGAAGAGGAAGATTGTTGATAGAAGAGCCTCTAAGGGTCGCATGATAAGGTATCAATAGATTCTTCAGTTCCCTATGTGAAATTGCTGTGATTTTGTTTTGGAATATCTTGGAGCACTGTTGAGCAAACTAGGCCAGACTGTTGAAGGCTTATTGCATTATGCTTTTACGGGTACAATGTTTATGGGAACACAGTTAATTTCATGGCTCCAAAGATCGTGGCCGTTTCTCCTACGCTTCATGAGCTCAATAATTTGTTCGGGTTGAATATGCAGAAACCAGCTTCCGTAATGTAGTAGCGATGCAAGGCTGAATCAGCTGTATAGTCCTTAGATCTCAGGCTAAGAAATTGTCTGCTGTTAATTTATTTGATATATTATTCTAATATTTGTTGTACTAATATTTATGTAATTTACGCAATTTTTCAATGGGAGCGGAGCATGATTTTGTTGTAAATGACAACTTATATCTGTAAATTTGACATTTATAAGCAAAGAGGATGTTTTTGCTTTCCCCGGTGCCGAAATGTTTTCCCTCGATTCGAAAAATTGATTCTTGCCCGGTATTGCCTATGTCAAAGTCCTTTCCTTATGTGTAGAATCAATTTTTTTTTCTTCCAGTTATTTACTGCTAGTGTTCATACAACCATCTGTTTATTTTCTCTGGTACGAGATTTTATGCAATCAGTGGCAGGAAAGAAAATTTCTTAAGTATCGATTATGTTGGATGATGTTTGTGCTATATTTATGCAATATTTGATGATGTTTGTGCTATATTTATGCAATATTTGATGATGTTGAACACATTTGAACTTCGATATTTTAAAGGCAGAAAACATCTTGAAAGCAAGGAGGGAATCCAAAGATATGTCGGTATCAAGTAAAATTACAAACTCAAGGATGGCTTGTGGACTACTGTCGCTTCTTTTTCTGAGAGATGGAGGACTGAACTACAAGAGCAAGCGTGAAAAATAAGCCGGCAGCTGTGAGGAGCACCTTCCAGCCTCCGAGGCTGCAGTTGTTGCTGGCAGCCCTCGTCCTTGCAATTGTGTAATCAGGTTCACCCTCTTGACCTTCTTCTTTGCCTGAAAAACATACAAATAACATAAAATTTATGTTTTTGAATTGAATACAGATGGGCTTGGAAGTGTTTGGATGGAGTATAATTCATTGCAATAAAACATAGCATACCTGTGTCTTCTTCATCGGTGTCCATGATGAGGCAATTAAACTCTCTATATGTATGTTCAGTATGTTTTTTAATGAAACCAGGGATGTATATTCCTGGTTTATGCTCCCACATCGACAAATCTCCACCGATGACAAAAGGATAATGAGGATTTGATTTGGTGTTATGTTGAGTACTTATCATCATATTATTTTGGTGCTCTTGCACAAGCTCGACGCCAAACTCCTTCACCAGAAACCACTCAGGAAGTCTGGCCATTACAAAAACAACCACTTGATCTCCACCTTGTAATATTGTTTCACTCTCCATCCTCCAATGGCTTAACCATATCATATCTTCACCCTCTTCTGGAATTCCATAGAACTCTGGGGCATAGATCCACTTCAGACCCTTGCTCTTGTTACTCACTTTAGTCATTATTGGAAAAATGTGTTCATTAGATTTCTCTTTGATTGCATAGGTAGCAAATATGTTCAAGCCTCGGATTCTGTGAGTAGCAGGGAGTAAAGGGACCGTAAAAGATATAGAAGACTTGATACTTTTATAGCTGAACCGGCCTGGAACCTCATTCCCAACAAAAAATGTGCTAAATATACCATATTGATACAATACCTGTGCATTTTCCATGATCATCACAACATTACTAAGTCATTTATTTCCCATTTATGAGAGAGAGAGAGAGAGAGAGAGAGAGAGAGAGAGAGAGGAAGAAGAAGAAGAGGGTGGCGCACCTGGACGGGACTACCCTCATTTAGCCTGAAAACTGCCCATGGGCATTCAATTCTAATGGCTGGCATGGATCCTAAGTTGAACAAGCTCAAAAGTTTGATGATTTCCACATCAACTCTATCAATAGGCTCTAACTTGTACAAGTACTCCCACTCAACTAGATTGCGGTTGCCACTCAAAGAGCCAATTTGACTGTAGTCGCACGCGGATTGATATGTTATTTTTTTTAATGATATGCATCCGCATAAATTCATCTCTTCGTTTACTTTCGGCAACCCCACAAGTGAATCGAGCTTGTTGCAACCCTCGAAAGAGAGATTATTGAGCTTCGTCAAACCTTTGATGAAAACTGGCAGAGTACAAATTGGATTCTCATTTAAATATAGTCTTTGTATTGAGGATAGATTACTTAAATCCACACGAAATGCATCATCAGAAAGACTGCACCTACTGAGATTCAACGTTACCAAAGAGCATGGAAAAGAACTCAAGATACTTGAACTTGTTTCTGGCCATACATCATGTATTGGAATTCCATCGATTTTAAGCACTTTCAGAGTCTCCATCATATGCATCATCTCGAATGAAAACTCATCAAGATTTGAGCAACCAGATAAAACAAGTGTTTCAAGTGATTTAAGCATACACATGCTCTTCGGAAGCATCCTAAGATTCTTGCAATTCGTCATATTCAAGTACACCAGTCTCTCCAGGTTTCCAATGGATTCATGAACAACAATCAGGCTTGTGCAATCTACAAGAATCAATTCTTCTAGACTGGGGCATTGTGAGAAGTCCATGATTTCAGTGAGGCCATGAGAATGGCTCACATCAAGGATCTTCAACGATGGAAGAAACTGTGGAAAATAAAAACAAAGAAAGAAAAATTTATTTGTGTAGGAGTTAAAAAATTAAAACATAAGGAAAGAAGGAAAAAGAAATTGATAAGCGTACTTTTGTTCCTTTGAACACTTGTCTCAAGCTGCTATATTGCATTTCAAGAAATGCCACTTTCTCCAAAGAAAAATCAATTGGTATAGAATCCAAAGGAAATTGAATCCAACATAACCATCTTAATCCTGTAAGGAAATCTGCATAACATCCGTCCAGTCGTACATGACTAAGATGCAGTAGTTGTAAATTGCTCATCCTTTCAAATGCATTGGTTTCCAAGATTGTCTCATTTGTGTTTATTGAACTGTTTGCAAGGTGCATATGCATATTTAGGACAAGACCTTGGATTTTTTCTGTACCCTAAAAGATAAAAAGGAATCATTAATATGGATAATTTTCACAAGAAGAAATACATATATAGACATAAAAAGACATGTTTCTTACATTCTTTTCCTTCAATACTTCGAAAGAATCCTTGTGGCACCATAGTCTACTGCGTTTTCTAGGCTCTTCTGATTCGTGGCGAACAATTTCTCTCCCCATGTCACGGATCAAGTCATGCATTTGCACGTTGTTGCATCCATCAATTGTCACCAAGCATCTATCAAGCAGATTTTGAATCCCAACGATTGTATAGAAATCACATCCATCGAGTATTCTAACAATGTGGCTTTTGTTCCTTCCTATTAGAAAACAAGCAATGTGGAGGAATAATTTCCTGTCATGGTCATCTTGTAAACTGTCATAGCTTATTCTTAGTTTATTCATGATTTCACCATTAGGGATAACTTTTAGCTTCTCCAATGCACTTTCCCATACATCTATACTTTCCCCTAATAAAGATGAGCCCAAAACTTTTAGAGCTAATGGAAGTCCGTTGCAGTAGTGTACAACCTTTTCTGAATATTCCATGTAACCTCTAAAGGGATGGTCCTGGCGAAAAGCATGCCAACTGAAAAGCTCTAATGACTCATTGTAATACAAAGTTCCAACTTTGTGCACCTTTGTAACTTGATGTGCCTTTAGCAACCTTTCACGCCTAGTTGTTATAAGTATCTTACTTCTTGGATAAAACCGATCTTTCATCTTTAGTACTGCATCTAATTGGTCCATATGGTCCACATCATCAAGAACAAGAAGCACTCTTCTAGAGCTTATGGCACTTTCAATCTTTCTTAGACCCTCACTAACACCATGTATTTTCACTTCTCTGCCGTTCAAAATATCAGAAAGAAGTTGCTTTTGTATTTGAACTAAGCCACTTGGTCGATCTGCTGTTTCTCTGATATTTTCAATGAAACTACTTCCTTCAAAGCTTCTAAAGTTTGAATTGTAAACATGTTTTGCAATGGTTGTCTTCCCTATTCCAGACATGCCATACACAACCAGTATACCAACATCGGTTGATCCATCTTGTAACCACAAATTGATGTCTTCGACTTGAGATTCGATTCCAATCAATTTTGGTTCAACACTCAATGGTGTGCGACTTAACTTGTCTCCAACCACTTTAACAATTTTTTCGATAAACTTTGACTCATACCTAAGAATTTACAAACAAAATGAAAAATAAATCAAACATGTTATGTCTCACAGAAGTATTGGACGAATGAATAATGAATTGGGGAATTTAGATAATTAATAAATCAAACAAATGTTGATGACCTTTGCTTAAAAAAGAATAAAAGCACTACAGCACAGAAATTACATACCAACTTTTTTCCACACCTGCTTTTGAAAAAAATTTATGCAACTGCAAACCAGTAGACTAACATGGAAAATGACTAATCCTTAAGTTGAGTCAAGTGTGATTTCTTTCAGTTGACCGAAGTTAGGATTATTATTTACCAAGGTTGAATAAAAAAATATAAAAATCAAGTTCCCTACGGATCATATTATCAAATTAACTTTAGAAAGAGGAGAACTGGAGAAAATGAAAGTTACCCATCAACTTGATTTTGTAAGACCATGCCTGCTAGATCTGCAACCTCTGCAACTGCCTCCCTCCATTCCTTCACCTTTTCCGGCGACTGAGTTTTCTGGTGTCTAGCAAATGCTTTTCCAATACTTCCCGTCTGCTTCCTCATGTCGGACGGATCGACATCGTAGAAGACTGGTAAAACTACATGGTCCGAATTAGTCCTCTTGCGATCAAGAATCAACACAAGCTCATCAAGGCACCATCTGGATGACGCATAATCTTTCGAAAACACGACAACAGAAGTTCGTGACTGCCAGATCGCTTTCTGCAGTCCTGGCTTTATATCTTCTCCTCTCTCAAGTTCATCGTCGTCTCGGAACGTGTTAAATCCTGCGTTGTTCAAGGCTGTGTAGAGGTGGTCGGTAAAAGTCTTGCGAGTGTCGCCTCTGAAGCTCAAGAATACGTCGTGGCGATAACCCCGAAAAGTTTTGGAATCAGAGGAGGTTCCTTTAGATGTTCTCACAAGAGCCATTGATGTGGATCGATGGACAAACAGCTCTTTGCTAGCTGCATTGCAAATGTCTGTGTGCAGGGTAAATATTTAATTGGGTCATTCCTATCTTCTTCTTTTTTTGGTCTTATGGATCATTCCCATCTAAAATAAAATGTACAAACAATTATAAAATGGGTCGTTCACATGTATTGACCCAAAAAGCATTTCTTTTAGGTCATGGTCGGCTACTAGTGGCAGAGATGAAAAGAAAAAGGAAAGAGCACTTCTTGTTTTATATGTAATTTTATAAATTATAATTTATAGTGATCGTTGCTCACTTTTTTGTGATAAAATGGACTTTCAATTGCACTCGATTTTTTTGTGATAAAATACAGCACGTTTTGATCGGTGCTTCATACTTATTTTTCGTCTTGAAATGTTGAAGTCATTTCTACCAATCGTCAATCCACCAACTAGTGTTACCAATTGTCCTAAAGATGATGTGGTTATAAAACAAAAATTAAAATAGAACCACATAATAATGTGGCAGTAATGTTTAGTTACTTTCATAAGGTAAGTTTGGAATAACTTGAATCTGGGTACATGTATGGTTGAACTTGAGGTGGTTGATCTAATTGTTGTGCAGTTATATATGCTTTTTGTATAGTTATAGGCTAGAACAAAAGAGAACACTTGCGGTAGTCGTTGGTCCATAATTCAAATCTTAGGGTCCCAATGTTAGGTCCAAGTTTTTAGATAGAAATAGAGAGTGAAGCATGCAAAAAAAAAATTCAATTTGTTCAATGAGGCATTTCATCGAACACTTGATAGATTTGTTGTCATCATCCAAATCATATTGCACACAAGTAGATTTCGTAAACATTTTTCTTCTGCTACTGTTTGAGCTACACATTAAGGATCTTGTTGGAACATATGTTGCATCTATATACGAAATATATAAAGTGACGAGAAATGTATATAAGACACAATATTTAAAAGATTCGGCAAGTTGTGCCAATGTCCTCGGAGTAGCAATACTGGTTTCTCATTACATGAAATATAATTTACAATGTAAGAAACAAGGGCAATTGGGAGCAATTTGCTCTTTGACGTATTTGTATATTTTCCGGATATTTGGCCATGTGTTTTTTTTTTCCTTCTTTTTAGGTCTCTCACTCCCATTTGTAATAAAATGGGTAACAGTTGGTAGACATAATGATGGAGGTGACTTTCCTTTTCTTTTATTTTTCTCCCTTTTCCTCTACTTTTCGAAGCTTTCCTCTCCTTTTCCCTTCTTTTCTTCTTTTCCCTTCTCCTTTTTCTCTGTTCTCCGAAATTTCCTCTCTTCTTTTCCCCTCTTCTTTTCCCTATTCTCCGGAATTTTCTCTCATTCCGACCCCTTCCTTTTTTACATTTCCCTTCTTCTTTTCTCTGAAAAATGTACGGGGGTTGATATAGGAGACTACACAATGTGAAGATATAGGTGTTTGATTATATCAGTAAAAAAAACAAAAAAAAGGAAACCTATACTCTCAAATTTGTATTGACGTGAAGATGATTGGTAAATTGGGTCAAAAAGTTTTCAATTTCACTTGTTTGCTAAATGGAAGGGAATTTGGGATTGAACAAAGTTTATTTTAATAAAAAAAACCATGCTATAACTTTATTTAATTAAAAAAACTTAAAATTTAATGAAAAATCCTTAAATTTTAATAAAAAGGACAAAAAAAACTTAATTTTCAATGAAAAAGACATAAGTTTAATATTAAAAAAAAATCTGACACGCGTTTATGAAACTTTCTACATTGTTTATGAAACTTACGACACTGTTTATGAAATTTACTACACTGTTTATGAAAACTTACGACACTATTTATAAAATTCACTACACTGTTTATGAAAATGCAATCAAAGTTAGCAACCATCTAGAACATGTGATACCATGGATTAATCAGAATTTGCAATTTTCTCAAACAATTCACTTTTCATTGAAAAAGGCAGTTAATGAACTTGATTTGATTTGATATTGTTCCCTTCTATTATTGGCAAACCTTCCCTTATGTAGCCTTGTTCCATCATTCTTTTCCTAGTTTTGCAGACATGTTCAAGAACTTTTTGTTCGAGTATACTATCATTACATAATGGTTTGACAATTGTTTCTCCCCTGAAATGCAGAGATCATAATCTCAGTTGGTATGACGATGCCACAAGTGATTTCTCCAGTTGAAAGGATTCCTCGTCAAAGCGACAGGATTCCACCGAACAGAATGGTCTCCCTTTAGAATCAAGTCATACGGAGGGCGTATAGGTATTGTGAGAGAGGGGATGGGGTTTACGGAGGAGGGCGAGTTGGAGTTACAGAGTTTTTTTTTTGGGGGGAGAGGGTGGAAGGGACGTGCGCTCAGCGCACTTGGATTTTTTTAAGTTTTTTATTTATTTTTATTTTTTGTTCTTATTATTAAATAAAATTTAGTGTATGATTTTTGATTAAAATGTAAAGATTTGAAGCATTTTTCATTAGTTTTTCTTTATATTAAAGTATTAAAGTAGGAAAGCCTCATTCATTCTTGCCTTAAACATCAATTTGCGGAAGGACGACTTTGGCCTAATTCTTATTTATGCCTAATTCTTATTTATAGTGTAAGGAGTTATAGACAAAGATGTTTAAGGTTCGAACAACTCTTTTTGTTTTTCATTTACTCTTTTTTTTAAATATCTTTTACATAAGGAAAAGCTGATGAAAATGATCTCAATTTTTGTTTTTATTTTTATTTTTATCAATCTAAAAACACTTGATGAATTTTGTTTGATTACAAGAACAAAAGGCAGTGACAATATTGTAAATAAGTTAAAATTTAGGCGCAGCGATAATATTACAATTAAGTTAAAATTAAAATGAACAATTGTTTCTTCATAAAATCGACAAATATTTTTTCAAAAAAATTAATAAAAAATCATTAATGTGTTTTTCATTGAAAATTTTGTTGTGTGAAACGTTTTCCATTAAAAGTTTTGGAATCAGAGGAGGTTCCTTCAGATGTTCTCACAAGAGCCATTGATGTGGATCTAAGGACAAACAGCTCTTTGCTAGCTGCATTGCAAATGTCTGTGCAGGGTAAATATTTAATTGGGTCATTCTTATCTTTTTTTTTTTTTTTTTGATCTCATGGATCATTCCCATCTACTTCCAGAAAAATTTACAAACAATTATAAAATGAGTCGTTCACATGTATTGACCCAAAAAACGTTTCTTTTAAGTCATGGTGGTCGGCCACTAGTGGTAGACATGAAAAGAAAAAGGAAAGAGCACTTCTTGTTTTATATGTGATTTTATAAATTATAATTTATATTGGTCGTTGCTCTTTTTTTTTTTTTGTGAAAAAATGCACTTCTAATTGCACTGAGATTTTTTGTGATAAAATACATCACGTTTTGATCAATGCTTTATACTTATTTCTCGTCCTTGAAATGTTGAAGTCATTTCTACCAATCGTCAATCCACCAACTAGTGTTACCAATTGGCAGTAATGTTTGGTTACTTTCATAAGGTAAGTTTGGAATAACCTGAATCTGGGTACATGTATGGTTGAACTTGAGGTGGTTGATCCAATTGTTGTGCAGTTATATGCTTTTTGTATAGTTATAGACTGGAACAAAAGAGAGCACTTGTGGCAGTGGTTGGTCCATAATTCAAATCTTAGGGTCCCAGTGTTAGGTTCAAGTTTTTAGATAGAAATAGAGAACGAAACATGCAAAAAAAAAAATCAATTTGTTCACTGAGGCATTTCGTCGAACACTTGATAGACTTGTTGTCATCATCCAAATCATATTGCGCACAAGTAGATTTTGTAAACATTTTTCTTCTGTTACTGTTTGAGCTACAGGTTAAGGATCTTGTTGGAACATATATTGCACATATATACGAAATATATAAAATGGTGACAAATGTATATAAGACACAATATTTAAGAAGTTTGGCAAGTTGTGCCGACGTCCTCAGAGTAGCAATAATTGGTCGACAACTAGCCCCCACATGTCAAGGAACTCAGATGTCCAACAATAACTGTGGCCTTTCGATTTCTGGACCATTGGTTATCAATTGTCTAGATCAAACTCCCTTTTTTGGACAATCCTTTGAAATTGATCGAACAATCCATATTTGTTTTTGTCAAATCCAATGGTAAAAACGATCCAGCACTGAAATTTAAATTCAATGGTCAAAATAATATGCATATTCAGCATTGTGTATTGAAGTTTGGTCGGTTAGTGGTTGGTTGGTGTAGTTTGTTCCGTTTTGGAAATTTTGTCGGAATTTAAATTTTTTTAGGTTAAAACATTCATAAAACTAAATTAAGATAACATAACTCAAAGTTTCTCTAAAACAATTAATACATTTTAAGTTCTGAAACTTAGGTCTGGAGGGTTGGGTGTCGTTCATTGTTTACCGAGCTAAATTTTGTCTTCTAGTTGACCCAAATATTTGAATTTGGGTTCAAGGGTTGGAGTTGGTCGTAACACTTATCTTTTTAGTTTTGGTAGAGATATTGAGTTTTAATTTCACATGTTTGTTAGTATTAAAAGAATAAAATACTATTTCAAACCGGGTCAAATACTAGGAGAGGACATGCAAAAATGTACGGGGGGTTGATATAGGAGACTACACAATGTGAAGATACAGGGGGTTGAATATATCAGTAAAAAAAAAAAAAAAAAAAAAAAAACCTATACTCTCAAATTTGTATTGACGTGAAGATGATCGGTAAATTGGGTCAAAAAGTTTCCAATTTCACTTGTTTGCTTTCTAATTTCACTTGTTTGCTAAATGGAATTATATTAAAGTATTACAGTAGGAAAGCCTCATTCATTCTTCTCTTAAGCATCAATTTGCAGAAGGACGACTTTGGCCCTAATTCTTATTTATAGTGTAAGGAGTTATAGACAAAGATGCATAAGGTTCGAACAACTCTTTTTCTTTTGGGTGACTTTGGATGCGATTTCTATTTATCAACTTTCTTTGATTGAAACCTTGTTGGTTTTTTATTTTTGATTAAAGTCCATGAAATTAATGCATGCATTTCTATGTAAGTTATTATAATTTTTGAATTAAAATTTGATATTTGTAATTGTGACATCCAACATCGCCCAGGGAAGTAATTCTTAAATGTATATTCTCATCCCTACCTAGCACGAGGCTTTTTAGGAGCTCACTGGCTTTGGATTCCGTAGGAACTCCGAAGTTAAGCGAGAAAGGGGCTAGAGCAATCCCAAGATGGGTGACCCACTAAGAAGTTGCTCGTGAGTTCACAGAAACAAAACCGTGAGGGCGTGGTTGGGGCCCAAAGCGGACAATATCGTGCTACGATGGTGCAACGGGCCCAGGAAGTGGTCCCACCCGGGCCGGGATGTGACAATAATTATTTATATTAATGAGATTTTAAATAAAATACATAATTAGTTGAAAATATTTAAAAAAAATTATACTTAAATAAAACCTATGATTTTTCATTACTTATATTAATGACATTTTATATACAAAAAATTGGTAATTTTTATACGATACATTTTACATACAAAAAGTTGGTATATTTTGTACACAAAAAAAGTGATACTTTTTATATAATGGGTATATTTCATATATAAAAAAATTATAATAACAATGGGTACATTTTAAACAAAAGAGATGGTACTACAAAAAAAGGATACATTTTACATATAATAAAGTGGTACATTTATAAATACAAATGGGTACATTTTAAACAAAAGAGATGGTACTACAAAAAAAGGATACATTTTACATATAATAAAGTGGTACATTTATAAATACAAATGGGTACATTATTAATAATTATGGGTACAAATAAAAGGTCAAAAAAATATGAGTAAAAATAAAAGTTTGAAAAATATGGACAAAAAAAATTTAATATATGGGTACAAATTAAAATTGAATAGAAAATTGGCACAATTTTAAAAAAAAAGGTTGCAAATTAAAATGGGTACAAACTAAAAATTGAAATTGAATAAAGTTTCAATCAATGAAGTTGAAAAAAGAGGGATGAGAACCTAATTTCTCATTTTTTTTTCTTTTAATATCTTTTATATAAAGAAAAGCTAATGAAAAGGATCTCAATTTTTTTTTATCTATCCAAAAACACTTAATAAATTTTGTTTGATTACAAGGACAAAAGGCGGTGACAATATTGTAAATAAGTTAAAATTTAGGCGCAACAACAATATTATAATTAAGTTAAAATTATTCTTCATAAAACCGACAATTATTTCTTCAAAAAAAATTATTAAAAAATCATTAATGTGTTTTTCATTGAAAATTTTGTTGTGTGAAACGTTTTCCATTAAAACTCCCTTACATAAAATCAAAGAGTACTTGATCAAAAGAAAAACAAAATCAAAGAGTATGCAAGGAAAAAGCTCTAGCAAGACAAATGCGTGCAGATGTGGTTGCATGTGCTCAAATCAAAATCAAATTGTTGCTTAAATTCCAGCTCTGTTTATCCTGTATATAGAATACAATTATACGTTGGGTGGTCATGCACGTGTTGTAGTGTTGGATTTCAAGAATTTGGATGTTGGAAACAAGCTCGAACTTATGTTTGACTTGGCCACTTTACAAGAAAACCCCATTTGCGTTTCCCTTGTAATTCTTATGTCTCTCGTACAAAGAATAAAACCCTAAAGTTCTATTTATATGTGTAGGCTTTAGTTACAAGAAAGGAATCCCATGAAAACCCCAAAACCTACTCTAAACAGACTTTGAAAACGCTGAACAACAAACAAGAAACACGCCAAACCGATCGATCGCCCAGAATTAACAATTCCTCTTGTTGTGTTATTGCTACGAGTTGCTTGTTTTTGCTCTTACTTATTGCTCACTTGATTGATAGCCTGTTCTAAAAACTTCTTCACACTTTAGATAGTGAGACAACTCACAACATTACCTTATCTAATTATTTGAATCTTTTTCAAAGACGAGTATTCTAGATTGGTAATAGAGATAAAATACACTCACTTGTGAGCCAAGCTTTATTGAACAAGTCGAACTATCTCATTAAAGATATGAGTTGTCTATTAGCTTTATGAGCTTAACATACCAAAGCTCCATAGGTACTCATATTTTTAACTAGTCTAGTATTTCTTTTGAGCTCAACCCTTTCACTTAAAAACTGAGCCTAAACGAATTACTTCGAGCATATTTACAACCCGAATGGTGCTCACCTTATGAAAAATATATGGTTTTGTGTTGAATGCAAGAAAGACTAACATAAAATAAAACAAGCATGGTAGGTCAATTGCATTCCGAATCCACAAACAAAAGACATCAAGCCATAGTTGAGAGATTGGAGGAGATAGGGAGAGATTGGAGGGAAACTGTTATAAAATTGGCTTGGGATACATGCAATATGTCACCCTATTTTAGGTAAGTCTTTATTATTTATTTAAGAGGTGTGGAGTTTGAGCTAGCCGCACAATGAGCAAAACATCATAATTTAGTTTTGAATTAGCCATTTACATGAGTTGAACGTAAAATCTATCACTTATAAATGAAGAAAAATATCACTAGATTGTAGTAGTTAATAAATTGCTCTCGGTTTTTTTTTTGAATAAGTATTATCAAGCAATAATGTGGTTCAAATTCGTCTTTAGTGAGAATCGAACCTAAAACCTCTTACTTACAAGTAAAAAGAAATGCCACTAGACCGTAGTACTAAATGGTAATAAGTTGCTCTCGGTGAATGCAAAACAAGGTGCTAATCAAATGAGATGGGTCTGGCTCAATCAAATATTGGCCTACCTGGTGATTGAAGCCCATTTAAGGCCCAAATGTTTTTTGGTCTTGAAACAGGTAATTCCAGCCCGATAAATTGCATATCAATGCTTAAGCCCCCAAAACCTAAACCCTCCAGCTTCTTCTCAGACCCATCTGCGCCTCTCACAACTTTCGCTGTCTTTCTTCTCAGACCCAACTTTTATTATTTTTGTTTAAATAAACATAAATGAAGCAATAAATTTTGACATATCGGTGGAAAGAAAATTGACAATATGTCAAATTGTCAAAACAGGCATCAAATTTAAATTTGATGGTTTGTTTTTAACGTCTCATTTGGAGATGCTCTTAGATTACTTTTTTATTTTGAAAGGACGACTTTACTCTCTTTATTTAATGGAAGATTAACAAAAGTTTAGGTTTGAACTTTAATTGCTAGCTGAGGTTACCACGAAGGTTTAATTAACAATTTTTTCACTACGAGAGTCGCATTGAAAGTACAGTATCACCATAGAGACTACAAAAAAAATTTGGTCATTAAATTTTTAGTGTCAATAAGTTCCCTTAGATTACTAATACTGCTGCTTCGAAAACATAAACACACTTGTCGAACTTCATTAATATTACATCTTATTTACTGTACTATTGTAATTACTATTGCTGGTGGTAATTGTGGTGTACCATACCATCCATAAGATCTATACCAGACAATATTGAAGCTTTTTTCATTAAATAAAGTTATTACATGGTTTTTTTATTTATTTTTAAAATTCAAAGCATTGAAGCTCTTTTCATTATTTTTTTTTTTTTTTTGCAGTCCTGTGGTGATATTTGCATTTCAATGTGATACTTGTAGTAAAAAAGTTGTTAATTAATCTCTCGTGGTGAGCTCTGTTAGTAATTGAGGTCTAAATCTAAACTTCCGTTAGTATTTTGTTAAATAAAAAGGGTCACTATGAGTTCTTATGTCGATTTATATGTCTTGTTCGCTGCCAAACAGAGGATGAATTAGAATTAGTGAACCTTCCTCATGTTTATAGCTTTCCATGAAGAAGCAGAGGCAAAGCAAATCTTCTGGCTAAAGGCGGACGTGCAAATACAAGCTAAAGGTGCTCTAGCTATTAAACCATCTTCAAAGAAAATATCAAAAATATTACATAGATATATAACGGTATCAAATGACGTACTATTTACTCCAACTGAGATGTCAGAGATGACATGAAAAAGAAGGCTAAGCTGACATGAATAAAAAGATATCAAATTTGAAGCTGCCTTCAAATTTGATTTTTGCTATTTCAAAATGCATTCTACTTGTTTTACCTTAAATGCCAAAACCCAACTTTTATTATTTTTGTTTAAATAAACATAAATGAAGCAATAAATTTTGGCAGTTGGTGAAGGAAAATTGACAATATGTCTAATTGCCAAATCAATCATCAAATTTAAATTTGATGTTTCAATTTTAACATTTTATTTGAAGATGCTCTTAGTTTAATTTCTGATTTTGAAAGGACGACTTTAGTCTCTTTATTTAATGGAAGATTAACAAAAATTTAGGTTTGAACTTTAATTGCTAGCTAATCTTACTACGAGGATTTAATTAACAACTTTTTCACTACGAGGGTCGCGTTGAAAGTACATTACTACCATAAAGATCACAAAAAAAATTCGGCCATTAAATTTTTAGTGTCAATAAGTTCCCTTAAATTACGAATACTACTGCTCCGAAAACGTAAACACACTTGTCGAACTTCATTAATATTGCGTCTTATTTACTGTAATATTGCTGACGGTAACTGTGTACCATACCTACCATAAGGTCTAGAGCAGACAATACCAGCCACCTCTTATCTCGAGCACAAATGGATAGATAGCAATTTATCAAAATCCTTCATTTACAGAGAGCTCCAACAATGGCTACAAGCACCACACCGTCGTCCCTCATGCTAACGTACGCCTCCTCCTACGCGCACCCACAAGACCTCACTCCCTCCCTCGTCTCCTTCCAGCCCAAGCCGCTCTTCAAAACCTTCTGCCTCTGCCCGCTGGTTCTGAGGCCTCGCGAGATAAAACCAAGCAAATGGGCCAATTCCGAGCCTCACCGAGTGCCCGCGGCGGCTCTTACGGCGGAGGCAGAGGTGGCTGAGGATGTGGATGAGAACGAAGAAGTGAAAGGAGTGATGACTCTGCTGCTGTTACGGCGGAGGCAGAGGTGGCTGAGGATGTGGATTAGCAAATACTTGTTTGTTATGCTAATTTAAATTCTAAAAATTAAGGATTGATTTGAGTAATTAAGGTCATTTCGTTATCCTGGAGAAGAGACCAGTTCTGCAAAATTTGATATTTACATCCTTCAGGTTTGATGGTTTTCTCATGGTTTTGCATAATTATAAAGATGGAGAATGCTCCGAAGTTGCATTTGATAATCCGGTTCTAGTTTCTTTTTATGTTTATCATTTATGTTGTTAGATATAATCCTGCAATGTCCTATTTTTAAGTTCTTCCAAGACATCGGTAGTGATTCAAGTGCTCGGTTGTCTTCTTTTGTAAATGTCAGACAAGGTCCAAAAGATTCTTGGAAATTCAGAAATTGAGGGAAACCAAACAGAGTATGTGCTGCAGCTGCTTTACTGAAAGAAATGACGAATACAAAATTTGCAGAAACTGCTGAAGCCCATTTCCGCCTCAATATCGACCCAAAATATAATGACCAACAGCTAAGAGCAACTGTGAGTTTTCTGATCTTGTTGGTCAGAGGTGTGTTTAGTTATCTATGCTTAGCACTAAATTATATCCTTTCATTTATTGTGGAATTCTTCTACTAGGTAAACCTGCCCAAGTGAACTGGACAGACTCAAAGTGGCTGTTCTTACTCAAGGTAGTTACGATTCTCAATTTCTCACCTCTGCACTACTGTCCTTAGGGGAGAAAGAGCAATTATATCTCTCATTCAGTATGAGCTAAGGAGATGTATAAAGTAATCCACGTATTTGAACCTAGTGGATACAAGTTGAAGATTTCAACCTAGAGAATAAAAAGTACAAGAGCATAACTATGCAGGCAATTTCCGCATTAGCATGTATTAGGTAGGCGTCCATTATTCTGAAAATATTTTATCTGAATTCTCTATAGGTAATTGTTTTGTCAATTAAGCGTAACAGGCGATAACAAGTAACACTTTTACTGAGTGGTGTTTTGTGCTTTTATGCTATTACCTTGGTTGATAAGAACAGAAGAAATACTTTCTTGGCTGAATCTAGGCATCTCTAAGTGTTTTTATTTTCTGCCAAGGGGACATTTTGCAAATGAATTAGTTGGAGGGTTTAGTATAGTATTCTCATTTCTTCCATGAACTGGTCTTGAAATGATTGATGAGACGTTGTTCCTCTACTCTTGGTGAATTTTCTGTACCTGCCAATTTCTAATTAGTGTATCATACTCCTTATTGAACTTCAAATTGGATTGGATCATCACCATTTCTCTTGTATGTAGTCTTAATAGTTTTCATGTAAGGTATAGTCACCTTCTTCTCTGAGTTTAAATTTTCCTATACCTTCTTCTTCCTGATGAAAAGGCAATCTCTAAGTCATTTGAGTCCAAAGGAGGTTTATATAGTTTAGTAATTATAAGGTTTTTCTTAACCATTTTTAAGAATAAGTA
The DNA here is from genome assembly GCA_963580275.1 of Crataegus laevigata. Classification (NCBI taxonomy): domain Eukaryota; kingdom Viridiplantae; phylum Streptophyta; class Magnoliopsida; order Rosales; family Rosaceae; genus Crataegus; species Crataegus laevigata. Next base: position 2,439,273 of record OY756942.1, on the reverse strand, counting down.
AAGGGTTTGATATGCGATATGGTTTACCTAATCTATAAGATTTCTTGTAGTTCAAAACACATGCAATCAGATTGCATATAAAAAGTGTGGATTTTGAAATTTTTAAGGATTGTATCCTCCCAAGTGATGTCCGGTATCCTTATTAATTTGCTGCTATCGATATATAGAGTGGATGAACATGATTTTCAAACAATTTGGACTCGTCTAACCAACTTTAAGTAATGAAGTCTGAGTCAAGAGGAAAGTTTCATTCAAACAATCTGTATCTGCAGCTATTGAAGTCAATGATAGTGTATTGTCTTCAGCTATATGGGGCTTGGAACCTAATCGATCCTGAACTTCTATTGTTCAAGTGTTTGTGTTTTTGTAACTTAAAAAATGGAACAAGCCAGTAGTTCATTCTGTAGCTAGGGATTTGGTTGCAGCCGTTTTTTGATATGGCTTAGCGGCCTTTCCTCTGTTCCTTTAGTTCTTTCGGTTGGGGGTCTTTTCTTGGGTTTTTCTCCTTGCGCCTGGTGGTTTTTTTGTCCACTTGGCTGCTCTTTCTTCTTGTATACTCTTCATTTTTTTATATTTATATACTCTCTTGTTTCTTTTCAAAAAAAAAAAAAAACAATCGTGACCTAATCAATCCTGAACTTCTATTGTTTATTTGATTATCCGTAGAGACAACATTTTATTCTTTGAAAAAGTTGCATGCTAAGAAGAGGAAGATTGTTGATAGAAGAGCCTCTAAGAGTCACATGATAAGGTATCAATAGATTCTTCGGTTCCCTATGTGATTTTGTTTTGGAATATCTTGGAGCACTGTTGAGCAAACTAGGCCAGATTGTGGAAAGCTTATTGCATTATGCTTTTGCGGGTACAATGTTTAGAGAACACAGTAAATTTCATGGCTCCATAGACCATGGCCATTTCTCCTACGCTTCCTGAGCTCAAAAATTTGTTCTGGTTGAATATGCAGAAACCAGCTTCCGTAGTGTAGTAGCGATGCAAGGCTGAATCAGCGATGTAGTCCTTAGATATCAGACTAAGAAATTGTCTGCTATTAATTTATTTGATATATTATTCTAATATTTATGTAATTTACGCAATTTTTCAATGGGAGCCGAGCATGATTTTGTTGTAAATGACAATTAATATTTGTAAATTTGACATTTATAAGCAAATAAGACGTTTTTGTTTTCCCCTGTGCCAAAATGTTTTCCCCCAATTCGAAAAATTGATTCTTGCCCGGTATTGCCTATGTCAAAGTCCTTTCCTTATATGTGTAGACTCAATTTTTTTCTTGCAGTTATTTACTGCTAGTATACATACAACCATCTGTTTATTTTCTCTGGTACGAGATTTTATGCAATCAGTGGCAGGAAAAAAAAATCTTAAGTATCAATAATGTTGGATGTATTTTATGCTATATTTTATGCAATATTTGATGATTTTGAACACATTTGAACTTCGATATTTTGAAGGCAGAAAACATCTTGAAAGCAAGGACGGAATCCAAAGATGTCTGTATCAAGTAAAATTACAAACTCATGGACGGCTTGTGGACCACTGTCGCTTCTTTTTCTGAGAGATGGAGGACTGAACTAAAGAGCAAGCGTGAAAAATAAGCCGGCAGCTGTGAGGAGCACCTTCCAGCCTCCGAGGCTGCAGTTGTTGCTGGCAGCCCTCATCCTTGCAATTGTGTAATCAGGTTCACCCTCTTTTCCTTCTTCTTTGCCTGAAAAACATACAAATAATATAAAATTTATGTTTTTGAATTGAATACAGATGGGCTTGGAAGTGTTTGGATGGAGTATAATTCATTGCAATAAAACATAGCATACCTCTGTCTTCTTCATCAGTGTCCATGATGAGGCGACTAAGCATTCTCTGTGTACGTTCAGTAACGATTTCAAAACATCCTTTAGACAAACCAAGGACGTATATTCCTAGTTTATGTTCCCACATCGACATATCTCCACCAATGACAAATGGATAATGAGGATCCGATTTTGTGTTATGTTGAGTACTTATCATCATATTATTTTGGTGCTCTTGCACAAGCTCGACGCCAAACTCCTTTACCCGAAACCGCTCAGGAAGTCCGGCCATTACCAAAACAACCACTTGATCTCCACATTGTAATATTGTTTCACTCTCCATCCTCCAATGGCTTAACCATATCATATCTTCACCCTCTCCTGGAATTCCATAGAACAGTGGGGCATAGATCCACTTCAGACCCTTGCTCTTGTTACTCACTTTAGTCATTATTGGACGATCCAAGCTATAATCGTGATTATTAGAATTCTCTTTGGTTGCATAGGTAGCAAAGATGTTCAAGCCTCGGATTCTGTGAGTAGCAGGGAGTAAAGGGACCATAAAAGATATAGAAGACTTGGTACTTTTATAGCTGAACCGGCCTGGAACCTCATTCCCAAGAAAAAATGTGCTAAATATACCACATTGATACAATCCCTGTGCATTTTCCATGATCATCACAACATTACTAAGTCATTTATTTCCGATTATAAATATATATGACTTATGAGAGAGAGAGAGAGAGAGAGAGGTGCGCACCTGGACGGGACCCCATCTCGAATGATCCACCAATCCCCGACCATCCCCAAATGGTTGGTTCATTCTAATGGCTGGCATGGATCCTAAGTTGAACAAGCTCAAAAGTTTGATCATTTCCACATCAACCCTATCAATAGGCTCTAACTTGTACCGGTACTCCCACTCAACTAGATTGCAGGTGCCATTCACAACGACAGTTTCTTCGGGCCCGGATTGATATGTTATTTTTTTTAATGAGATGCATCTGATTAAATTCATCGCTGTAGACTCCACCACTCCTTTAAACCCTTGTCTGTGTACTTTCGGCAATCCCACAAGTGAAACGAGCTTCTTACAACCCTCGAAAGAGAGATGATTGAGCTTCGTCAAACCTTTGATGAAAACTGGCAGAGTACAAATTGGATTCTCATTTAAATATAGTCTTTGTATTGAGGATAGATTACTTAAATCCCCACGAAATGCATCATCAGAAAGATTGCACCCACTGAGATTCAACTTTACCAAAGAGCATGGAAAATAACTCAAGATACTTGAACTTGTTTCTAGCCATACATCACGTATTGGAATTCCATCGATTTTAAGCACTTTCAGAGACTCCATCCTCTGCATCATCTCGAATGGAAACTCATCAAGATTTGAGCAACCAGATAAAATGAGTGTTTCAAGTGATTTAAGCATACACATGCTCTTCGGAAGCATCCTAAGATTCTTGCAATCCGTCATATTCAAGTACACCAGTCTCTCCAGGTTTCCAATGGATTCATGAACAACAATCAGGCTTGTGCAATCTACAAGAATCAATTCTTCTAGACTGGGGCATTGTGAGAAGTCCATGATTTCAGTGAGGCCATGAGAATGGCTCACATCAAGAATCTTCAACGATGGAAGAAACTGTGGAAAATAAAAACAAAGAAAGAAAAATTTATTTGTGTAGGACTTAAAAAATTAAAACCTAAAGAAAGAAGGAAAAGGAAATTGATAAACGTACTTTTGTTCCTTTGAAGACTTGTCTCAAGCTGCTATATTGCATTTCAAGACATAACACTTTCTCCAAAGAAAAATCAATTGGTATAGAATCCAAAGGAAATTGAATCCAACATAACCATCTTAATCCTGTAAGGAAATCTGCATAACATCCATCCAGTCGTACATGACTAAGATGCAGTAGTTGTAAATTGCTCATCCCTTCAAATGCATTGGTTTCCAAGACTGTCTCATTTGTGTTTATTGAACTGTTTGCAGGGTGCATATGCATATTCAAGACAAGACCTTGGATTTTTTCTGTACCCTAAAAGATAAAAAGGAATCATTAATATGGATAATTTTCACAAGAAGAAATACATATATAGACATAAAAAGACATGTTTCTTACATTCTTTTCCTTCAATACTTCGAAAGAATCCTTGTGGCACCATAGTCTACTGCGTTTTCTAGGCTCTTCTGATTCGTGGCGAACAATTTCTCTCCCCATGTCACGGATCAAGTCATGCATTTGCACGTTGTTGCATCCATCAATTGTCACCAAGCATCTATCAAGCAGATTTTGAATCCCAACGATTGCATAGAAATCACATCCATTGAGTATTCTAACAATGTGGCTTTTGTTCCTTCCTATTAGAAAACAAGCAATGTGGAGGAATAATTTCCTGTCATGGTCATCTTGTAAACTGTCATAGCTTATTCTTAGTTTATTCATGATTTCACCATTAGGGATAACTTTTAGCTTCTCCAATGCACTTTCCCATACATCTATACTTTCCCCTAATAAAGAAGAGCCCAAAACTTTTAGAGCTAATGGAAGTCCGTTGCAGTAGTGTACAACCTTTTCTGAATATTCCATGTAACCTCTAAGGGGATGGTCCTGGCGAAAAGCATGCCAACTGAAAAGCTCTAATGACTCATTGTAATACAAAGTTCCAACTTTGTGCACCTTTGTAACTTGATGTGCCTTTAGCAACCTTTCACGCCTAGTTGTTATAAGTATCTTACTTCCCGGATAAAACCGATCTTTCATCTTTAGTACTGCATCTAATTGGTCCATATGGTCCACATCATCAAGAACAAGAAGCACTCTTCTAGAGCTTATGGCACTTTCAATCTTTCTTAGACCCTCACTAACACCATGTGTGTTCACTTCTCTGCCGTTCAAAATATCAGAAAGAAGTTGCTTTTGTATTTGAACTAAGCCACTTGGTCGATCTGTCATTTCTCTGATATTTTCAATGAAACTACTTCCTTCAAAGCTTCTAAAGTTTGAATTGTAAACCTGTTTTGCAATGGTTGTCTTCCCTATTCCAGACATGCCATACACAACCAGTATACCAACATCGGTTGATCCATCTTGTAACCACAAATTGATGTCTTCGACTTGAGATTCGATTCCAATCAATTTTGGTTCAACACTCAATGGTGTGCGACTTAACTTGTCTCCAACCACTTTAACAATTTTTTTCGATAAACTTTGACTCATACCTAAGAATTTACAAACAAAATGAAAAATAAATCAAACATGTTATGTCTCACAGAAGTATTGGACGAATGAATAATGAATTGGGGAATTTAGATAATTAATAAATCAAACAAATGTTGATGACCTTTGCTTAAAAAAGAATAAAAGGACTACAGCACAGAAATTACATACCAACTTTTTTCCACACCTGCTTTTGAAAAAAATTTATGCAACTGCAAACCAGTAGACTAACATGGAAAATGACTAATCCTTAAGTTGAGTCAAGTGTGATTTCTTTCAGTTGACCGAAGTTAGGATTATTATTTACCAAGGTTGAATAAAAAAATACAAAAATCAAGTTCCCTACGGATCATATTATCAAATTAACTTTAGAAAGAGGAGAACTGGAGAAAATGAAAGTTACCCATCAACTTGATTTTGTAAGACCATGCCTGCTAGATCTGCAACCTCTGCAACTGCCTCCCTCCATCCCTTCACCTTTTCCGGCGACTGAGTTTTCTGGTGTCTAGCAAATGCTTTTCCAATACTTCCCGTCTGCTTCCTCATGTCGGACGGATCGACATCGTAGAAGACTGGTAAAACTACATGGTCCGAATTAGTCCTCTTGCGTTCAAGAATCAACACAAGCTCATCAAGGCACCATTTGGATGACGCATAATCTTTCGAAAACACGACAACAGAAGTTCGTGACTGCCAGATCGCTTTCTGCAGTCCTGGCTTTATATCTTCTCCTCTCTCAAGTTCATCGTCGTCTCGGAACGTGTTAAATCCTGCGTTGTTCAAGGCTGTGTAGAGGTGGTCGGTAAAAGTCTTGCGAGTGTCGCCTCTGAAGCTCAAGAACACGTCGTGGCGATAACCCCGAAAAGTTTTGGAATCAGAGGAGGTTCCTTTAGATGTTCTCACAAGAGCCATTGATGTGGATCGATGGACAAACAGCTCTTTGCTAGCTGCATTGCAAATGTCTGTGTGCAGGGTAAATATTTAATTGGGTCATTCCTATCTTCTCCTCTCTTTTTTTTGGCTTATGGATATGGATCATTCCCATCTACTTCGAGGAAAATTCACAAACAATTATAAAATGGATTGTTGACATGTATTGACCCAAAAAGCATTTCTTTTCCGTCGTGGCCGGCCACTAGTGGCAGAGATGAAAAGAAAAAGAAAAGAGCACTTCTTGTTTTATATGTGATTTTATAAATTATAATTTATATTGGTCGTTGCTCATTTTTTTGTGATAAAATGCACTTTTAATTGCACTGGGATTTTTTTTGTGATAAAATACAGCATGTTTTGATCGATGCTTCATACTTATTTCTTGTCCTTGAAATGTTGAAGTCATTTCTATCAATCGTCAATCCACCAACTAGTGTTACTAATTATCCTAAAAATGATGTGGTTATGAGACAAAAATTAAAATAGAACCACATAATAATGTGGCAGTAATGTTTAGTTACTTTCATAAGGTAAGTTTGGAATAACCTGAATCTGAGTACATGTATGGTTGAACTTGAGGTGGTTGATCCAATTGTTGTGCAGTTATATATGCTTTTTGTATAGTTATAGGCTGGAACAAAAGAGAACACTTGCGGTAGTCGTTGGTCCAGAATTCAAATCTTAGGGTCCCAGTGTTAGGTCCAAGTTTTTAGATAGAAATAGAGAGTGAAGCATGCAAAAAAAAAAAAAAAAATTCAATTTGTTCACTGAGACATTTCATCGAACACTTGATAGACTTGTTGTCATCATCCAAATCATATTGCACACAAGTAGATATTGTAAACATTTTTCTTCTGTTACTGTTTGAGCTACACATTAAGGATCTTGTTGGAACATATGTTGCATATATATACGAAATATATAAAGTGGCAAGAAATGTATATAAAACACAATATTTAAGAGGTTCGGTAAGTTGTGCCAATGTCCTCGAAGTAGCAATACTGGTTTCTCATTACATGAAATATAATTTACAATTAAGAAACAAGGGCAATTGGGAGCAATTTGCTCTTTGACGTATTTGTATATTTTCTGGATATTTGGCCATGTGTTTTTTTTTCCTTCTTTTTAGGTCTCTCAATCCCATTTGTAATAAAATGGGTAACAGTTGGTAGACATAATGATGGAGGTGACTTTCCTTTTCTTTTCTTTTTTCTCCCTTTTCCTCTACTTTTCGAAGCTTTCCTCTCCTTTCCCTTCTTTTCTTCTATTCCCTTCACCTTTTTCTCTATTCTCTGAAATTTCCTCTATTCTTTTCCCCTCTTCTTTTCCCTATTCTCCGGAATTTTCTCTCATTCCCACCCTTTCCTTTTCTACATTTCCCTTCTTCTTTTCTCTGAAAAATGTACGGGGGTTGATATAGGAGACTACACAATGTGAAGATATAGGTGTTTGATTATATCAGAAAAAAAAAAACAAAAAAAAGGAAACCTATACTCTCAAATTTGTATTGACGTGAAGATGATTGGTAAATTGGGTAAAAAAGTTTCCAATTTCACTTGTTTGCTAAATGGAAGGGAATTTTCATGAAAAAATGCTTGAACAAAGTTTATTTTAATAAAAAAATTATGCTATAATTTTATTTAATTAAAAAGACTTAAAATTTAATGAAAAATCCTTAAATTTTAATAAAAATGGCAAAAGAACTTAAATTTTAATGAAAAAGACATAATTTTAATATTAAAAAAAAATCTGAGACGCGTTTATGAAACTTTCTACATTGTTTATGAAACTTACGACACTGTTTATGAAATATAATACACTGTTTATGAAAACTTACGACACTATTTATGAAATTTATTACACTGTTTATGAAAATACAATCAGAGTTAGCAACTATCTAGAACATGTGATACCATGGATTAATCAGAATTTGCAATTTTCTCAAACAATTCACTTTTTATTGAAAAAGGCCGTTAATGGACTTGATTTGATTTGATATTGTTCCCTTCAATTATTGGCAAACCTTCCCCTATGTAGCCTTGTTCCATCATTCTTTTCCTAGTTTTGCAGACATGTTCAAGAACTTTTTGTTCGAGTATACTATCATTACATAATGGTTTGACAATTGTTTCTCCCCTGAAATGCAGAGATCATAATCTCAGTTGGTATGACGATGCCACAAGTGATTTCTCCAGTTGAAAGGATTCCTCGTCAAAGCGACAGGATTCCACCGAACAGAATGGTCTCCCTTTAGAATCAAGTCATACGGAGGGCTTATAGGTATTGTGGGAGAGGGGATTGGGATGGGGTTTACGGAGGAGGGCGAGTTGGAGTTACATGGTTTTTTTTGGGGGGGGGGGGGGGGAGAGGGTGGAAGGGACGTATTTATTTTTATTTTTTATTCTTATTATTAAATAAAATTTAGTGTATGATTTTTGATTAAAATGTAAAGATTTGAAGCACTTTTCATTAATTTTCTTTTATATAAAAGTATTAGAGTAGGAAAGCCTCATTCATTCTTGCCTTAAACATCAATTTGCGGAAGGACGACTTTGGCCTAATTCTTATTTATAGTGTAAGGAGTTATAGACAAAGATGCGTAAGGTTCGAACAACTCTTTTTGTTTTTCATTTACTCTTTTTTTTTAAATATCTTTTACATAAAGAAAAGCTAATGAAAAGGATCTCAATTTTTGTTTTTATTTTTATTTTTATCAATCTAAAAACACTTAATGAATTTTGTTTGATTACAAGAACAAAAGGCAGTGACAATATTGTAAATAAGTTAAAATTTAGGCGCAACGACAATATTACAATTAAGTTAAAATTAAAATGAACAATTGTTTCTTCATAAAATCGACAATTATTTTTTCAAAAAAATTAATAAAAAATCATTAATGTGTTTTTCATTGAAAATTTTGTTGTGTGAAACGTTTTCCATTAAAAGTTTTGGAATCAGAGGAGGTTCCCTTAGATGTTCTCACAAGAGCCATTGATGTGGATCTAAGGACAAACAGCTCTTTGCTAGCTGCATTGCAAATGTCTGTGCAGGGTAAATATTTAATTGGGTCATTCCTATCTTTTTTTTATTTTTTATTTTTTGATCTCATGGATCATTCCCATCTACATCCAGAAAAATTTACAAACAATTATAAAATGGGTCGTTCACATGTATTGACCCAAAAAACGTTTCTTTTAAGTCATGGTGGCCGGCCACTAGTGGTAGACATGAAAAGAAAAAGGAAAGAGCACTTCTTGTTTTATATGTGATTTTATAAATTATAATTTATATTGGTCGTTGCTCAATTTTTTTTGTGAAAAAATGCACTTCTAATTGCATTGAGATTTTTTGTGATAAAATACATCACGTTTTGATCGATGCTTCATACTTATTTCTCGTCCTTGAAATGTTGAAGTCATTTCTACCAATCGTCAATCCACCAACTAGTGTTACCAATTGTCCTAAAGATGATGTGGTTATGAGACAAAAATTAAAATAGAACCACATAATAATGTGGCAGTAATGTTTGGTTACTTTCATAAGGTAAGTTTGGAATAACCTGAATCTGGGTACATGTAGGGTTGAACTTGAGGTGGTTGATCCAATTGTTGTGCAGTTATATGCTTTTTGCATAGTTATAAACTGGAACAAAAGAGAACACTTGTGGCAGTGGTTGGTCCATAATTCAAATCTTAGGGTCCCAGTGTTAGGTCCAAGTTTTTAGATAGAAATAGAGAGCGAAACATGAAAAAAAAAAATTCAATTTGTTCACTGAGGCATTTCGTCGAACACTTGATAGACTTGTTGTCATCATCCAAATCATATTGCGCACAAGTAGATTTTGTAAACATTTTTCTTCTGTTACTGTTTGAGCTACAGGTTAAGGATCTTGTTGGAACATATATTGCACATATATACGAAATATATAAAATGGTGACAAATGTATATAAGACACAATATTTACGAAATTCGGCAAGTTGTGCCAACGTCCTCAGAGTAGCAATACTAGTTTCTTATTACATGAAATATAATTTACAATGTAAGAAACAAGGGCAATTGGGAGCAATTTGCTCTTTGGCGTATTTGTATATTTTCTGGATATTTGGCCATGTGTTTTTTTTTTCCTTCTTTTTAAGTCTCTCACTCCCATTTGTAATAAAATGGGTAACAGTTGGTAGACATAATGATGGAGGTGAGTTTCCTTTTCTTTTCTTTTTCTTTTCTTTTTCCCTCTTTTCCTCTACTCTTCGAAGCTTTCCTCTCCTTTTCCCTTCTTTTCTTCTTTTCCCTTCTCATTTTTCTCTATTCTCTGAAATTTCCTCTCTTCTTTTCCCTTCTTCTTTTCTCTATTCTCCGGAAATTTCTCTCATTCCCACCCCTTCATTTTCTACATTTCCTTCTCCTTTTCCATCTCTCTACTCTCAGGAGTTTCCTTCTCATTTTTCCCTCTCCTTTGACGTCATTGTATTATGGTCCGACAAATCTATTTTTCAAAGAATTAGCTTTTGATCTATTAGACCAACTCTAGCCCTAGGGCCCAAACTTAAATATTTGGGTTTAAATGCAAAAATTTGCCACCTAAAGCTAAGACTCATACCTAAAAATTTTGGGTTTAGACCCAAATCAAAATCAAAATTTGGGTTCAAATTTGGCTGATCTAATATTTGGTCGACAACTAGCCCCCACATGTCAAGGAACTCAGATGTCCAACAATAACTGTTGCCTTTCGATTTCTGGACCATTGGTTATCAATTGTCTAGATCAAACTCCCTTTTTTGGACAATCCTTTGAAATTGATCGAACAATCCATATTTGTTTTTGTCAAATCCAATGGTAAAAACGATCTAGCACTGAAATTTAAATTCAATGGTCAAAATAATATGCATATTCAGCATTGTGTATTGAAGTTTGGTCGGTTAGTGGTTGGTTGGTGTAGTTTGTTCCGTTTTGGAAATTTTGTCGGAATTTAAATTTTTTTAGGTTAAAACATTCATAAAACTAAATTAAGATAACATAACTCAAAGTTTCTCTAAAACAATTAATACATTTTAAGTTCTGAAACTTAGGTCTGGAGGGTTGGGTGTCGTTCATTGTTTACCGAGCTAAATTTTGTCTTCTAGTTGACCCAAATATTTGAATTTGGGTTCAAGGGTTGGAGTTGGTCGTAACACTTATCTTTTTAGTTTTGGTAGAGATATTCAGTTTTAATTTCACATGTTTGTTAGTATTAAAAGAATAAAATACTATTTCAAACCGGGTCAAATACTAGGAGAGGACATGCAAAAATGTACGGGGGGTTGATATAGGAGACTACACAATGTGAAGATACAGGGGGTTGAATATATCAGTAAAAAAAAAAAAAAAAAAAAAAAAAACCTATACTCTCAAATTTGTATTGACGTGAAGATGATCGGTAAATTGGGTCAAAAAGTTTCCAATTTCACTTGTTTGCTTTCTAATTTCACTTGTTTGCTAAATGGAATTATATTAAAGTATTACAGTAGGAAAGCCTCATTCATTCTTCTCTTAAGCATCAATTTGCAGAAGGACGACTTTGGCCCTAATTCTTATTTATAGTGTAAGGAGTTATAGACAAAGATGCATAAGGTTCGAACAACTCTTTTTCTTTTGGGTGACTTTGGATGCGATTCCTATTTATCAACTTTCTTTGATTGAAACCTTGTTGGTTTTTTTATTTTTGATTAAAGTCCATGAAATTAATGCATGCATTTTTATGTAAGTTATTATAATTTTTGAATTAAAATTTGATATTTGTAATTGTGACATCCCACATCGCCCAGGGGAGTGATCCTTAAATATATATTCTCATTACTACCTAGCAAGAGGCCTTTTGGGAGCTCACTGGCTTTGGGTTCCGTAGGAACTCCAAAGTTAAGCGAGAAAGGGGCTAGAGCAATCCCAGGATGGGTGAGACCCACAACGAAGTTGCTTGTGAGTTCCCAGAAATAAAATCGTGAGGGCATGGTTGGGGCCCAAAGCGGACAATATCGTGCTACAGTGGTGCAGCGAGCAGGGGAAGTGGTCCCACCCGAGCCAGGATGTGACAAATTGGTATCAGAGCCAAACCCTGGTCGTGGTGTGCCGACGAGGACGTCGGGCCCCTAAGGGGGTGGATTGTCACATCCCACATCGCCCAGGGGAGTGATCCTTAAATGTATATTCCCATCCCTACCTAGCACAAGATCTTTTGAGAACTCACTGGCTTTGGGTTCCGTAGGAACTCCGAAGTTAAGCGAGAAAGGGACTAGGTCAATCCCAGGATGGGTGACCCACTGGAAAGTTGCTCGTGAGTTCCCAGAAATAAAACCGTGAAGGCGTGGTTGGGGCCCAAAGCGGACAATATCGTGCTACGGTGGTGCAGCGGGCCCGGGAAGTGGTCCCACCCGGGCCGGGATGTGTCAGTAATTATTTATAATGATGAGATTTTAAATAAAATACATAATTAGTTGAAAATATTTAAAAAAATTATACTTAAATAAAACCTATGATTTGTCATTACTTATATTAATGACATTTTACATACAAAAAGTTGGTATATTTTGTACACAAAAAAAGGGATACTTTTTATATAATGGGTATATTTCATATATAAAAAAATAATAATAACAATGGGTACATTTTAAACAAAGGAGATGGTACTACAAAAAAAGGATACATTTTACATATAATAAAGTGGTACATTTATAAATACAAATGGGTACATTATTAATAATTATGGGTACAAATAAAAGGTCAAAAAAATATGAGTAAAAATAAAAGTTTGAAAAATATGGACAATTTTTTTTTTAATATATGGGTACAAACTAAAACTGGATAGAAAATTGTCACAATTTAAAAAAAAAGGTTGCAAATTAAAATGGGTACAAACTGAAAATAAAAATATATGATACAAAATTTAGCAATAAATATAAATATATCTAATGTAACGTTTCTAATTAAATATTTTATTATTGAAATAATTAATGATGTTTATTAAAACCAAGGGACCTTAATTAAAAATTGAAATTGAATAAAGTTTCAATCAATGAAGTTGAAAAAAGAGGGATGAGAACCTAATTTCTCATTTTCTTTTTTCTTTTAATATCTTTTATATAAATAAAAGCTAATGAAAAGCATCTCAATTTTTTTTATCTATCCAAAAACACTTAATGAATTTTGTTTGATTACAAGGACAAAAGGCGGTGACAGTATTGTAAATAAGTTAAAATTTAGGCGCAACAACAATATTACAATTAAGTTAAAATTAAAACGAACAATTGTTTCTTCAGAAAACCGACAATTATTTCTTCAAAAAAATTATTAAAAAAATCATTAATGTGTTTTTCATTGAAAATTTTGTTGTGTGAAACGTTTTCCATTAAAACTCCCTTACATAAAATCAAAGAGTACTTGATCAAAAGAAAAACAAAATCAAAGAGTATGCAAGGAAAAAGCTCTAGCAAGACAAATGCGTGCAGATGTGGTTGCATGTGCTCAAATCAAAATCAAATTGTTGCTTAAATTCCAGCTCTGTTTATCCTGTATATAGAATACAATTATACGTTGGGTGGTCATGCACGTGTTGTAGTGTTGGATTTCAAGAATTTGGATGTTGGAAACAAGCTCGAACTTATGTTTGACTTGGCCACTTTACAAGAAAACCCCATTTGCGTTTCCCTTGTAATTCTTGTGTCTCTCGTACAAAGAATAAAACCCTAAAGTTCTATTTGTTGGAATTTAGGATTATTTTATTGTTTGAATTTGGGCTTAGCCCGTTAGTACTAGGGTTTCATTTTCTTACTTATTAGGGTTAGGTTAGTTCTCTATATATATGATGCTTTGTTGCTCGTAGAATGATTAAGTCAATCAAGATGTAGTCTTTTCGGTTCATGTAGCCTTCTTGGCAATTCCATTTAATAAAGTTTATATTCAGTTAGTTTGTTTGTTCGTTCCGCACTCTGATATTCAACTTGGCATCAGAGCAGGTTAAATCTTTCGAGAATTAATCTGTTTTAGGGTTGATATTGGTTTGTTTGTCTATCTGTTTGTTTAGTATTAGTTTTGTCTTTAGTTAGGGTTTTGTTGTTTGAATCTGTTTGCTTGGGAGGGCCGAGGCACACCCGTGCTGCACCCAGAATCCCAGTTCGAGTTCACCCAGCCACCAGCCTTCGTACCACCTTCTGCTGCATCGTCACCCAGCCACCAGCCTTCGTACTAGGTCTCCATTGCGCCCCAGTCACTGCATCGTGCCAGATCCAGATTGGCCACCAACCTGCACCTAGTTCCGTCTCCATGGACACCACTACACTACCACTAGAACCACCCGCTGCAAATCCGACTGAATCTGCACCTCGCCTGTTTTGAACCATCATCACTGCTGCTGCTCCCGACTTGCATTCCGCTGCTACTCCAGACCATGTTGCACCTGATCCGTCGCCATCTTTGCTACACTTAATCGCACCCACCAAGCATCAGCACTGACAGAACCATACCCAGGCACGCATCTGATGAACTCGACTCGCACCCGCATCGTTGCAACCCACCCAGTCACGCTTGCACCACTACTCCTACCACCCTGCTGCTGCTCACCATCATGCCCACCAGAATCATCATCGTACCAGACCATCACCATCTCACTGCCGCCTGGAACCACCTGCTTGACAAACCCAACCAATGTTGACCACCGTATATGCTTGAAATCCTCTGGTGCCCAGTCTCGCCGTCGCTGTTTGCACTAGTTTGCACAGAAAAAGAAAAAGAAGAAAAAAAATAAAGAGCAAGTAGTCAGGTTTTGAGGCCCACACGGGCAAGGAAGAAAATGTTACTGTTTGTGTTATCAGTACAGGAAAAGAGAGAAAAAAAAAGGATGGAGCCCACAATCTGTTGGGCTATTATGATTTGTTTGAAGGCCTTTAGTTGGGCCTTGTTGATTGAAGCATGGATTGTTCCTTTGCTCGCTTGATTGCTTGCCCGTTTGCCTTGTCTAGTCCGCCTAACGGAGCTTGCCTTGTCCTGTCCGCCTAACAGAGCTTGCCTTGTCGTGTCCGCCTACCGGAGCTTGCATCCGCATCTGCTTGTTGGCAAACTCATGACGTGTACCGCCATGAGTTTAACGGGGGGTGTTGGAATTTAGGATTATTTTATTGTTTGAATTTGGGCTTAGCCCATTAGTACTAGGGTTTCATTTTCTTGCTTATTAGGGTTAGGTTAGTTCTCTATATATATGATGCTTTGTTGCTCGTAGAATGATTAAGTCAATCAAGATGTAGTCTTTTCGGTTCATGTAGCCTTCTTGGCAATTCCATTTAATAAAGTTTTATATTCAGTTAGTTTGTTTGTTAGTTCTGCACTCTGATATTCAACTCTATTTATATGTGTAGGCTTTAGTTACAAGAAAGGAATCCCATGAAAACCCCAAAACCTACTCTAAACATACTTTGAAAATGCTGAACAACAAACAAGAAACACGCCAAACCGATCGATCGCCCAGAATTAACAATTCCTCTTGTTGTGTTATTGCTACGAGTTGCTTGTTTTTGCTCTTACTTATTGCTCGCTTGATTGATAGCCTGTTCTAAAAACTTCTTCACACTTTAGATAGTGAGACAACTCACAACATTATCTTATCTAATTATTTGAATCTTTTTCAAAGACGAGTATTCTAGATTGGTAATAGAGATAAAATACACTCACTTATGATACACTCACTTGTGAGCCAAGCTTTATTGAACAAGTCGAACTATCTCATTAAAGATATGAGTTGTCCATTAGCTTTATGAGCTTAACATACCAAAGCTCCATAGGTACTCATATTTTTAACTAGTCTAGTATTTCTTTTGAGCTCAACCCTTTCACTTAAAAACTGAGCGTAAACGAATTACTTCGAGCATATTTACAATCCGTATGGTGCTCACCTTATGAAAAATATATGGTTTTGTGTTGAATGCAAGAAAGACTATCATAAAACAAGCATGGTAGGTCAATTGCATTCTGAATCCACAAACAAAAGACGTCAAGCCATAGTTGAGAGATTGGAGGGAAACTGTTATAAAATTGGCTGGGGATACATGCAATATGTCACCCTATTTTAGGTAAGTCTTTATTATTTATTTGAGAGGTGTGGAGTTTGAGCTAGCCGCACAATGAGCCAAACATCATAATTTAGTTTTGAATTAGTCATTTACATGAGTTGAACATAAAATCTATCACTTATAAATGAAGAAAAATATCACTAGATTGTAATAGTAAATAAGTTGCTCTCGTTTTTTTTTTGAACAAGTATTATCAAGCAATAATGTGGTTCAAATTTGTTTTTAGTGAGAATCGAACCTAAAACCTCTTACTTACAAGTAAAAAGAAATATCACTAGACCGTAATACTAAATGGTAATAAGTTGCTCTCGATGAATGTGAAACAAAGTGCTAATCAAATGTGATGGGTCTGGCTCAATCAAATATTGGCCTAACTGGTGCGTGAAGCCCATTTAAGGCCCAAATGTTTTTTGGTCTTGAAAGAGTAATTCCAGTCCGGTAAATTGCATATCAATGCTTAAGCCCCCAAAACCCAAACCCTCCAGCTTCTTCTCAGACCCATCAGCGCCTCTCACAACTTTCGCTGTCTTTCTTCTCAGACCCAACTTTTATTATTTTTGTTTAAATAAGCATAAATGAAGCAATAAATTTTGACATACCGGTGGAAAGAAAATTGACAATATATCAAATTGTCAAAACAGCCATCAAATTTAAATTTGATGGTTTGATTTTAACGTCTCATTTGGAGATGCTCTTAGATTACTTTTTGATTTTGAAAGGATGACTTTACTCTCTTTATTTAATGGAAGATTAACAAAAGTTTAGGTTACTTTAATTGCTAGCTGAGCTTACCATGAAGGTTTAATTAACAATTTTTTCACTACGAGAGTCGCATTGAAAGTACAGTATCACTATAGAGACTACAAAAAAATTTGGCCATTAATTTTTTAGTGTCAATAAGTTCCCTTAGATTACTAATACTGCTGCTTCGAAAACGTAAACACACTTGTTGAACTTCATTAATATTACGTCTTATTTACTGTACTATTGTAATTACTATTGCTGACGGTAATTGTGGTGTACCATACCATCCATAGGATCTATAGCAGACAATATTGAAGCTCTTTTTATTAAATAAAGTTATTACATGGTTTTTATTATTATTAAAATTTAAAGTATTGAAATTCTTTTCATTAGTTTTTATATTTTTTTTTGCAGCCGTGTGGTGATATTTGCATTTCAATGTGATATTCGTAGTAAAAAAGTTGTTAATTAATCTCTCGTGGTGAACTCTGTTAGTAATTGAGGTCCAAACCTAAACTTCTGTTAGTATTTTGTTAAATAAAAAGGGTAAGTCGTCCTTTCAAAATCAAACTTATGACTACTATGAGTTCTTATGTCGATTTATATGTCTTGTTCGCTGCCTAACAGAGGATGAATTAGTGAACCTTCCTTCGTGTTTATAGCTTTCCATGAAAAAGCAGAGGCAAAGCAAATGTTCTGGCTAAAGGTGGATGTGCAAGTACAAGATAAAGGTGCTCTAGCTATTAAACCATCTTCAAAGGACATGTTAAAAGTATCACATAGATATATAACGGTATCAAATGACGTACCATTTACTCCAATTGAGATGTCAGAGATGACATGGAAAAGAAGGCTAAGCTGACATGGACAAACAAATATCAAATTTGAAGCTGCCTTCAAATTTGTTTTTTGCTGTTTCTAAAGGCATTCCACTTGTTTTACCTTAAATGCTACCATATTTAAATATTATCAACAACCCAACTTTTATTATTTTTGTTTAAATAAATATAAATGAAGCAATAAATTTTGGCAGCTGGTGACGCAAAATGGACAATATGTCAAATTACCAAATCAACCATCAAATTTAAATTTGATGTTTCGATTTTAACGTTTCATTTGAAGATACTCTTAGTTTAATTTCTAATTTTGAAAGGACGACTTTACTCTCTTTATTTAATGGAAGATTAACAAAAGTTTAGATTTGAACTTTAATTGCTAGCTGAGCTTACCACGAAAGTTTAATTAACAATTTTTTTACTACGAGAGTCGCATTGAAAGTACAGTATCACCATAACGACTACAAAAAAAATTTGGCCCTTAAATTTTTAGTGTCAATAAGTTTCCTTACATTACTAATACTGCTGCTATGAAAACGTAACACACTTGTGGAACTTCATTAATATTACGTCTTATTTACTGTAATATTGCTGACGGTAACTGTAGTGTACCATACCATCCATAAGGTCTATAGCAGACAATAACAGCCACCTCTTATCTCGAGCATAAATGGACAGATAGCAATTTATCAAAATCCTTCATTTACAGAGAGCTCCAACAATGGCTACTAGCACCACACCCTCGTCCCTCATGCTAACGTACGCCTCCTCCTACGCGCACCCACAAGACCTCACTCCCCCCCTCGTCTCCTTCCAGCCCAAGCCGCTCTTCAAAACCTTCTGCCTCTGCCCGCTGGCTCTGAGGCCTCGCGAGATAAAACCAAGCAAATGGGCCAATTCCGAGCCTCACCGAGTGCCCGAGGCGGCTCTTACGGCGGAGGCAGAGGTGGCTGAGGATGTGGATGAGAACGAAGAAGTGAAAGGAGGTGATGGCTCTGCTGCTGTTACTGTTTCTTCAAAGCCCAAGAAAGGGAAGGCTGCATTGCTTTTGAAGAGAGACAGAGTGAGTCTTTTTCTGGTTTTTCTTCTGCAAGTTCGGATTTTTCATTGTTTTGGGGTAAAATTTGATTATTTGGGTTACCTCGTTGGTGGGTTTTGCTTGTTTTTGGTTTTGATTACGGTTTTGGGATTCAAATTTCATGTGTTGTTCTTACATTTAGTTTTTAGTTTGATGAACATCGGTTAATTTAGCAAATACTTGTTTGTTATGCTAATTTAAATTCTAAAAATTAAGGATTGATTTGAGTAATTAAGGCCATTTCGTTATCTTGGAGAATAGACTAGTTCTGCAAAATTTGATATTTACATCCTTTTAGTTGATGGTTTTCTCATGGTTTTGCATAATTATAAAGATGGAGAATGCTCTGAAGTTGCGATTGATAATCCGGTTCTAGTTTATGTTTATGTTTGTCATTTATGTTGTTATATATAATCCTGCAATGTCCTATTTTTAGTTGTTCCAAGATATCGGTAGTGATTCAAGCTCTCGGTTGTCTTCTTTTGTAAATGTCAGACAAGGTCCAAAAGATTCTTGGAAATTCAGAAATTGAGGGAAACCAAAAAGGAGTATGCGCTGCAGCCTGCCATTGCTTTACTGAAAGAAATGACGAATACGAAATTTGTAGAAACTGCTGAAGCCCATTTCCGCCTCAACATTGATCCAAAATATAATGACCAACAGCTAAGAGCAACTGTGAGTTTTCTGATCTTGTTGGTCAGAGGTGTGTTTAGTTATCTATGCTTAGCACTAAATTATATCCTTTCATTTATTGTGGAATTCTTCTACTAGGTAAACCTGCCCAAGGGAACTGGACAGACTGTTAAAGTGGCTGTTCTTACTCAAGGTAGTTACGATTCTCAATTTCTCACCTCTGCACTACTGTCCTTAGGGGAGAAAGAGCAATTATATCTGTCATTCAGTATGAGCTAAGGAGATGTATAAAGTAATCCACGTATTTGAACCTAGTGGATACAAGTTGAAGATTTCAACCTAGAGAATAAAAAGTATAGGAGCATAACTATGCAGGCAATTTCCGCATTAGCATGTATTAGGTAGGTGTCCATTATTCTGAAATTATGTTATCTGAATTCTCTATAGGTAATTGTTTTGTCAATTAAGCGTAACAGGCGATAACAAGTAACACTTTTACCGAGTGGTGTCTTGTGCTTTTATGCTATTACCTTGGTTGATAAGAACAGAAGAAATACTTTCTTGGCTGAATCTAGGCATCTCTAAGTGTTTTTATTTTCTGCCAAGGGGACATTTTGCTAATGAATTAGTTGGAGGGTTTAGTATAGTATTCTCATTTCTTCCATGAACTGGTCTTGAAATGATTGATGAGACGTTCCTCTACTCTTGGTGAATTTTCTGTACCTGCCAATTTCTAATTAGTGTATCATACTCCTTATTGAACTTCAAATTGGATTGGATCATTACCGTTTCTCTTGTATGTGGTCTTAATAATTTTTCATGTAAGGTATAGTCACTATCTTCTCTGAGTTTAAATTTTCTTATACTTTCTTCTTCCTCATGAAAAGGCGATCACTAAGTCATTTGAGTCCAAAGGAGGTTTATATATTTTTATAAGGTTTTTCTTAACCTTTTTTTTAAGAATAAATGGAAGTAGTCCTGATTGGAGTATGTTGTTTTAATTTATTGTCTTGGTATTTAATTACTTAGGGTGTTGGAGATGTTGCACTGTCGTACTTTGGCTTATATTTACATATATATGCTTTCTCAGAAGTTAGTGAAAATATGTGCTATATCTGATAATTTGCACCTTAGGTATTTCATCAGTAGTAGGAGCTTACCGGTTGATCTCAACAGGCATTTCTGTACTTTCTTTGAATAATGTCAAGATTGTGTACATCTACTTTTCCAAAAATCTTAAATAGTCTGGTTCTCATGTTTCCCCCGTTCATAATTTGCAAAAAGTTGGTGTTCTTTATGCTTGAGCTCATTTTATATCTCAAGCATCTATTTGTGCACAAATTATTTAACGTTTTTGGTTTCATATATTTCATGTTCACAGGTTATCTTCTTTAATATCTGCAGGTGAAAGGTTTGATGAAGCGAAAAATGCTGGAGCAGATTTGGTTGGTGGAGATGATTTGATACAACAGATTAAGGAAGGGTTCATGGAATTTGACAAGCTAATTGCTTCGCCGGATATGATGCCTAAGGTGTTGCCTTCATTATCTTTTTTAATCAAAATAAGTGATGTGCCTTCAACTGTCTGTTTAACAACGAAGTATGTAAATCATTTTCATTTTTACAGAGCATCTCGATAATAGTTTATGGTTTATGGTCATCAAAATTAGAGTATATGGTTGAAATGCTAGGCTCCTGTGATTGAAATGAGAAAACTAGTTTTGCAGCAGAAAAATAAACTAGTCAGCTTCATAATAGTTTGACTCTAAAACTTGATGTGCATGATGAGGTGCTTGTGTGTATTATTTGGTTGATAGTGGTAAAATTTGTGCTATTCATAAGTGAAATTAAGAACAAACAAATTGCATCAGTATGCATCTTATATTGAGATCCCGCTCCACATAACTAAATAAATACAGCTAAGAAAGAAAAAGAACAATAGGTGCTGTCCTGTTTTCCTCGTGTTTGTTCATACATGGAGTGACAAAGTGACTCATGTTAGACTGGCTGATCCGGTCTGCTTTTATGATTCTACCAGCTTGCTTTCTTAGAAGTGCTTAACTTTCACCTCTTACATCATATTATGATCTTTCTTTAACATGAAGTAAAGAGTAACAACAGCAACAACAACAACAAAGCCTTATCGCACTAAGTGGGGTCCACACACAAAGTCGAGTAAATTCACCATTTATCCATGTTCTCCATTAAGTTTTCATTTTATTGTCTTTGCTACTTGTCTCAGGTTGCTAGCCTAGGAAAGATTCTAGGACCACGAGGGCTCATGCCAAACCCGAAAGCTGGTACTGTCACGCCTAATATTCCACAGGTATGGCTTGGATTGTGATGTTTTGTTTCCTTTCTGGACTTCTTTGGATATGCTTTCTTAGCCTATATCCTAGCTTCTGTTTTAGTTCTTTCCGCATGTCTCATTGTATGCATATATACATTTATATATCTGACACAGTAAGAACAATGAGATTGACGGAAGTCATTAAGAAAAAACTTAGGCTGACACACACTCACACACAGGAAATGATCCAAATTTTCGATAGGAATTTTGTGAATTTTGGCACAATAAATAAGGTGAGGGAGATTGAAAAGAAATATAGTAGGAACAACCAAAGGATCATCTATGGTAGTTCAGGAACGGATTCACTTGTGACAGGGCAACTTAACAAGGATTTGACCCCTCAGCCTATTGATTAAAATGGATTTATACGTATCCTCTGTTTCAGGCCATAGCAGAATTCAAGCAGGGAAAAGTTGAATATAGAGCTGATAAAACTGGTATAGTTCATTTGCGTTTTGGAAAAGCTGACTTTTCTGAAGAAGACCTTCTCGTAAACTTGCTTGCAGCAGTTGTATGTTCTTCACTTCTCCTTGTTTTCTAATTTTGATTGCTGTCTGAATTCCACTCACCAGGTCATGAAATTCATTTACTTATATTTTACCTGGCAGAAATCAGTTGAAGCAAATAAGCCACCAGGTGCAAAAGGTGTTTACTGGAAGAGTGCGCACATATGCTCGTCGATGGGGCCTTCCATCCGGTTAAATATAAGGGAGATGCTCGATTTCAAGCTTCCAACAAATGCTTGAAGAACACTTAACCACTTGTACATGTCTTTAAATTGTTCAGTCAGCCTCTTAGGTGCCACTGTCGAATCTTTGCCTATGTAGTTGTAAAGACGGTAGGAGAGAGTAAGGGGATGAAGGCAGAGGGTGACCTTGATATCATTGTACCTTGGTTGAGACTGTCCCATGAAGGAGCATACGAGTCACATCCACACCGAGTGAGAAAGGCCATGTACTAATTTTGTGATCGATGTTATCCACTCATCACTTTGGTTTCTTGTTTATGAATGAGAGAAATTTTACATAGTATATGCGATGTATGCCAGGTATCGAGCTGCTGATCTGGGTTAATCTCGGTCGGGACAATGTGGTTGCTTAACCAGAAAACTTACAAATTAATAGATTATACTGACTGCTAACTCTTCAAGTAAAACTTTCACCTCCTTCCGCCCATGAATCGGCACAGTGCCCAGTTTTTATGTTCAAAACACTGCACTCCTCACTGTAAACCAGATCCTGTAGCAACTTCGTGGTAAGCAAGAAACACCTGAATAACAGTGATAGAAACCAAGGCTTTAGTAACCTTTTACATATGATAAGCAGAATTTGCTTTGTCCACTGCAGTTTGTAAGTCGATATAATCATATAACCTCATGTCCTCCATTGGTTACACAATCTTGCAATTTCTTTGGTTCACATTAGAAGCACAAACCTTTTTGTTAACCTCTATATTAACTACTATTAGGAGCCGCTGAAAGACAAGTGCACGACGAGAGACGGACTACACATTTTACCCTTCCAATTTATAAAGGGAGCTGTTGCACTCCAAAATGTCACTTTGTTCTCCTCCCTAGTGAAATGAGTAAAGGAGGCAGGAGTGCATGATGACTCTTTTGGAGTGACAGTAACAATTCCCTTCATGAACGACTTAAACAAATACTTTTACATGTGAAAAAAAGAAGACACTCTGCTGTGCAACCAAACCTTGATCTATCTCATCAACCACCCTAAATGGGCAATTTGTAAGGTCTTGAGGAGAAACAAGATAAAGTATAGTTGAAACTGAACGCTCCTACAAACGGTTTCAAGGCACAATAAGGCAAAAACTGTTGAAGTCAAATCAATAACTCAGGAATACAGTAAGTGTAATACCCCTCCGGATTGATGGTGGGCACTGAGAACTTGTAGCTGCCCTGCTTGCCTGATGGCCATAATGTCAAACAAATGAAATTGTGAACAGAAGCAATGCACAATTTTTAAGCAGGGTTTCACATAATAAATCAGCAACTGTCATTTCATAGCATCCTAGTGGGAATAGAACAAAATTTTAAACCAACCACTGCTTCCCTTGTAACCTAAAAAAGCATAAGCACGGTATAAATAATACCAAGCTTGGAATCTATCAGAGTTATGTCGAACCAGGCTTTGAACTAGTCCTGGTTCTGACATAACTCTGATAAATTACTCTTCCAAAATTAAAATGACTAGTAGCACCCTGCAAGTGCAGAAACAGGAACAAAATTGAAATTACCTGAATTTTACTTTTATAAGTATCCCAAATTGGTCGAAGTCCATTTCATGCTCATCTGGGAAGAAACATGAAATTACTAAAGTTCACAATAAAATAATTTAAAAAAAAACTTCCAGACAGTGCAATGTTGAATAGTAAATACCCAATGAAACTTCCCCTGCAACCGCCATCTCTTGGAAGTTCCAACTGAAAGTCTCATTTATCTGAGCGACAAGGCTTCTTAATGTTGGGAGCCAGGTTCCCTACACATAATTTAAAATAGGAAACAGCAAAGAATATTAGCAAAACATAAACTAATGCAAGTAGGCATATATGCATACTAACGTGAAAGAGAGAAATAAGGGAAAACGAAAAAAACAAGAATATGAAAGTAGTTTGACTTTGATATTTAGAATTGTAAACTGTTCAGGGCTGTTGGCCTAAAAATTTATTCAACATTACCTTTTTAGTAATACTAGTGTGAGCATTGGCAAAGACCAAATTTGTCTAATGCTATTGGAATCTGTTTGTTGCAACTAATAAATTGTAGGAAGTTAGCAGCATAAGAAACTGCTGTTTCCATGGACATTGGAGACTGTAAAATGCATACAACCTACCTACTTCAGCTATTCAACTAAGCTACTCATTAAGGTAACAACCAGGCTTCTCTAACCTTCTCTATGAAAAGATAAAATAAAGTAAAACAAAGCTTACTCACTTTCAGATTGTCCACTTCAGCTACACACCTACTAAGTTCTGTTTTATCTGCTTCCAGTTTCGCTGCATATTCTTCAATCTGTATTATAATGAGTAACGAACTTAAAAAAAGAAATTAGGGGGAAAACAGCTACCAGAAACGGCAGAAATATACCTTCTGCTGGCAGTCTTCATATTCTTTCAGTATATTTTGATTTAGAAAAATAATAGAATTAGCTTGAGAAATATTTTCCTGTATAGCTGCTTCCAATTCTTCAATTGTAGTAGGCATCTAGAGACAAACATACAGAAATTATTTTATTTTTTCGGTTACAAAAGAGCTGTTAAATTTTGAATAAAAATAATAAAAGTACAAATGGAGAGATATTAGTTGGACTACAGGTTTTACATGGTTGGTCATTAGGCCCGAGTACATATGAGAGGAATATAAATGCTATAAGAAAATATCGTGCAAACCCAGCTGGTCCTATAAAGTTTATACATGGACGTAAGCTTCGAACAACTCCATAGGCTCAGATCATCATAAAAGTTCATCATAAAATTCATAAGAGGAGATCAAGGCCATAGATCCTTAACAATGTATAACTCTCAATCACAAAAGAAACACATCAAATTATATCCTGTTAATTGCGCTTCATAGAATAGTGTTCTATTCTACCAAATAAGACCACAGGCACCTAAGATCTAGCTAATAAGCTACTTGATCACCTTATTGTTTTTTATGTATCCAAATACAGGCTTCATATGTATCCAAATACAGGCTTCATAGTTCATACATAAGAAATTTCACTCAATAAAACAGTAAGACATTTCTCTTGGTCTCAGGTCAACTGGTCATCTCAATAGACAATCCTCTGTATGTATAGTACACACTCCCATAGTGGTTTAGTACCCAGGAAGTTTACACTGATTCAGTTTAGGACCACATGTTCAAAGCATACTGTAATACCACAAAATGTTTCCTTTTATCGTCAAATCACTTCCCCCAAGTTTTTTATACCAGAGAACCAGTCGAATCACTTCACAGAATTAACTGGCCCCCACCCACCCGATATAACATTTTGTGCAGTTTACTCATCACATTCAAGCAGAAGTTACCTTTTCCATGCATTAGAATTAACTCATTATATAGCAAAACCTCAAGAAATTCCTTCTGAGGTACTAGAGTGATCATGGCAAGAGATTCTGCATTCTTCTTGGCAACTAAAAGTTGCTGTTGGCAATCCTCTTCTGCCTTCTTACCTGTACAAGAAGCAAAAGAGCAATAATTAGCATTACCGACATTGAGTTTTCTACTAATAACCTTCAATCTTTTTTTTTTCCAATAAGAAACAATTTATTAGCAGATAAAAAGAGAAGACATATACATGTATTTATATGATAATTCAAATGTTATGCTCTTTCTTTCAAAGGCATCCCTCTCTAGAAGTTCCATACTTCAGTGTGTGGTCAAGGACCAAGGAATTGGACTTGTAGTTAACCAATTCAATATTCTGACTATTTTTAAGATAAAAGAACTACAATAAATAACTTTACAACAAAAATAGTAGAGTGGCTATGGTAGATACATGTATTCAATACATTCACCATCTTACGTTCATGTAGCGTTCGATTTGAAGTTCTCTCCTTTTGGTTGCATATATGACTGTTTAGATGGTGAATGTATTAAATACACACATACAGTAGTCAAGTCCTAAAAATAAAGCACAATTATACACTACTAAAAAGAGTGAAAAACAAGTTTATGCGTAGATCAAACAGTTTAAACAACTGCAAGAAGAACCTCAAAGTGAAATTAAAAGCCTACTTACACTCCTCATGGTGCAGGCTTGCTTGAAGAGCAACTTTTTCATGGTGCTTGATATTGGCCTCCATTTCTTTAATCTAAGAAAATGAAAAACAAGCATAAATCAATTGACTAGAACTGAGCATAAATGAAAAATGCATATTATTCAGATATCCAATGACATAAAAGCTTTACAATAAAAGAAACATGAATCATAAAGAGGTGTATAGTCCAAAGAGATTCAATTTAACAAAGAGATGATTCATTACAGTAATAAGACGCCATCTTGGTCTACAAACTGAGTAAAATAAGTAGAAGAAAAAGTTTCAAACCATTCATGCCTAAAAAGAAGCAGAAAACAAACCCCTACACGTTACATTCTTCCTTAACGAAAAGCAACCACTTTAGTTTTAAGATTGTATTTCAAGAGTTTTATGATTGTATTTGACAACCTATCTACAAATTTCAGTAAACTTATTTGTAAATTTTGTAGGCAAACTCAGCACGCCAAAAAATGGTAAAAGTCTCAAAGCAGCATGTTCTGGATCATCATAGAAAATACCTTTGCATCAAACTCAATGACCATCATGTGCTTTTCAGCATAACTTAGTTTGAAAGAAACAGCCTCAGCAAGTAGACTCTGAGAAGAAGACAGCAGAGTTAACAGAATAAAGCACCCAAGTCCTGAAACACTTATATCTACACCGAACATTGGCTTATGACTTAAACCAGACGTAGGAAGAAAATAAAATGTCTACATGAGAATTTAATAATGGAAGTGGGCCTAAAACCTGACCTTAATTTCTATCGCAGAATGGAACCTGTCAATGATATATTTTGCAGATTGTTCATTGAGCTTTGCCGTACTAGCATCCACGTCGTCCTCCTTCTCCATAGATTCTAATTTCTTTTTCCTTTGTGCTAAGATCACCAAAGTATACTCATTATGTAAAATGAACAAAAGAAATATGATTTTCTAAAGAAAAAACTTCAAAACCATTATTTCTCACCAATACGGTTTTCTATTTCACGTTGCTTTTTCTTCCTATCCTGTACATTTCTGATAATATCCTCCTAAAACATATATTACGTTGTTCCACATAAGTAAAGGAACTGCATGTCTAACCAACCCCAGTTAATAAAATGCTATTTAACCACCCACCCCCCACCAAAAAAAAAAAAGGAAAAAAAACCCCGCGCACATGCGCGCACACACAACACAACACTTATACAACAAAGATCAATATATGGGCAGTATTAAAATATAGTTTATATGTTTATAACATTGAATGCCACCTGCTGTTGCACTCATTTCCACATACCCTCTGTTTCTGAAATTTAGCTGCTTCATTTTCTGCGTGTCTTTCCACAATCTGAAGTGATCTAACAATATCCTGTAAAGCAGTAATAGAGTCTTCAAGTTCCATTTTATTGGGCATCAATGACTCAACTTCCCCAGTTTCCAAACCTGAAAGTAAGATGTACAACCTCAAAGTTTTTACTAATGAAGTGTTTGGATTATGTGCTGAACAGAAAAGGGTTTGCAGAAACATAACGCACAAAAAAAGTTGAGAATGACTGACTGATTCTACACTTGCAGATCTATGACCACCATATCTAGATACTGACCATAGGTAGTGATTCTCAGGGGTCCAAAAATCTAAAATCCCTAACTTCGAAACCTCATCAGCCTTCTGATCCGTAGTCCTGGACCTAATATACTGACAAAAAAGCAACACGAATACATAAAGAATTTTCATAAATAAAGTACGCGCACAACAGTTATCAAAATCAAAACACTATCTAACAAATTTCAAATTCAGAACTTCATACAGTTGACCTTAGGAGTGGCAATTCGTCATTTTTATTCATGTACAATACCAGTCAATCATCACCAACTCTTTTAATTGATAATGTCAAGTTACTTAAAACATTAGCCTCACCCATTTATTTATCATGTCCTGTTTGAATTGATACGGATATATTGTGAATTAGAGACTTAAAACTAAGTCCCATTAATTTCTAATAAACCCTATCACTCATACATTCCTTATAGAATCAAATCCATTAAATCCAGACGGTAATAAATCATATAACATAAGTCTACAAAGGGCTCAAACAATACAAATTAAGATATATAATAAAAAAGTAGAGATTTTCAGTATACAGTACAACTAAAACGGGCTTATCATGGCAGTCAATTTCCTCTTGTCTGACACTACCCCAACCTGTTTACCAGTCGTCTTATCGTGCCACAGGTTCGTGTTAAGTAATGGTCAACCCAAACCCATTAACCTCATCTTGGGTTCAAGTCGGGTAACAGAATCATGTACAAATTTGTAGCCTAGTTGAAATAAACAAGTGCACATAATTGTGCAAATATATTTGGCACATTATCTAAATTTTAACTTTTTTGTGAAACATACAAGATAAGAGTAAGCTTGGGAATCATACTGATCTATCCAAGCCACATTGGCTAGTCAAAGCCTCCGTCACGGCAGTAGGAGCATCAAAAACTTGGTCAAGCTGGGAATAGATCTCCAGTGCACTCATCTGCTCATAAACAGAAGCAAACAATAAAAAATGTTAACGAGACTAGTTCAAACTTTTTTATAAAATATGCACAAAAAACACACCTGCTGAGAAATTTGAAAGGGTTCTCTGTGACAAGTTCCATTTCCCGTATAATTTAATACTGGTACATCAAATGACTTGAGATTTTTCACCAAAAAGTCCCGGTCACAAGAA
The DNA here is from genome assembly GCA_963580275.1 of Crataegus laevigata. Classification (NCBI taxonomy): domain Eukaryota; kingdom Viridiplantae; phylum Streptophyta; class Magnoliopsida; order Rosales; family Rosaceae; genus Crataegus; species Crataegus laevigata. The sequence continues at coordinate 2,410,090 of OY756942.1, read as the reverse complement.
TCTTGAGTTATGAGAGACTACAAAACAGGAAAAGTAAGATCAACAAATAAGTAATATTAAGCCACCAATAATTACATGTTTAAGTAACATGTGGAATTCTTTTATGATACTGTGCTCCTAAAGAACACATAACTATACTGATACAAAGCAAATTCAAAGTACAACTGTGTATAGGTTACTGTCATCAACCCAACCATCCACTCAAACACAAGCAGACACATACACACAGAGAGATGCGGAGAGTAGAATGGTTATATTATAAAATTAAATAGGATATATAGCACCCCAAACTTAGGTAAGGAGTTAATTTACAAATCCAGTTAACACAAGGCTACATAGGTCTATGCAGGGCAAAGTTGAGATTTAAGTCTTGGTTAGAAGGAGAGTTAGAGGAAAGGCTTTAGTGGGATTGCATCCAGACTCATCTAAGAGGGTTTAGCATGGAGTAGCCAAGGTATGCGATATGCCTATGAAATGATCAGTAACCCCAAAACTAAGCCTTCATTAAGTTATCTTGCTTACTTTCATCTTCCACCTTCATTTTGTGAATTAATAAAACGCCAAAATTGTATAGACAACACAACTGTAACTCCTTTCATCTACCTTTTCATGTGTACCCTTCCCAAGCAGCACCCCCAGTTTATGAAAACCAAAATTCTGATCAGATACCCTGGTAAAAGCCTTATACCAAACAAGCTTAAAAATTCTGGGCCCCATTTTGGAATGCTTTTTAGTGCTCGCTAGAAGCACAACAAATTTTTTTATTAAACAATGCACTTGAAAGTACTTCCTGGAGAAGAATCTGGTAGACTTTATGGCCAGGTGCTATCCAGAAAGCCCCAAACCGTGCTTTTTGATGCCAGGAGTCCTTCCAAAAGCATTCTAAAACAGACCATTAATTATGTAGGAGTAAGCCTGGCATTTGATGTTACGTAAAATACAAATGTAATTACCTTCCACATGTAAAAAGGAACATGACCACCTAAGTAGTCAGTGTGAACTCGATCTGACACATTAACCTGAGTATGCACCCAGAGGAACATTATCAATAATTTGTAAAAACCAAATTCTTCAGTAAACATGACATTTTTATGATTTAAATACATACCTCAAGAAACACTGGGCCATACACCTCCTTATTGAATTGATGACGGTGTTCTTGCAACCACTTATAAGCATCAACTATTTTATCTGCTCCCGAATTTTTTAATCCTTGTAAGAGTATACCGTTTTTATTTTCCAGCTCCTTCAGCCTAAAAAGGATACAACAAAAGATTTTTGATTGAACAATACAAAAGGCATGTGGTCATGATTTGACCTTGAAACGAATATTACTTGTCCGGGCAGCTGTTTAGGGAAAGTTTGTTTTGATTTAAATATTTTTCCTTATCTGACTTCTTATCCCTCTTTTCCTTTGCAGAAACTTCTAGATCCACAATTTGAGCATGCAATCTCGCCTGATCAGGAATATTTACTCAGTAACGGGAGGGAAGAACTCAAACAAATCAAAAGTCTAATAGCCCAGCAAAAATAATGAAATATGTTAGTTTACAGATTCAAAATTTCATAATAATAATTAAAATAAATAATTGTGTTCATAGGAAAACAAAACCAGAAACTAGGTACATATTTGATTGAAAAGTCTAATAAGCAGTCTGCTAAACTGTTTCTAGGCAGGCAAACAAATCAAAAGTCTAATAACCGAACAAAAGTTGATTGGAAAATGTTGGCATGGGAACCATAAATTCTTAAAACTGGTTCACACAGAACTAGTTTCATTCACTTTAATAGGTAAAAATTTGATCCATTTATGTTAATCATACCAGGGACTGCCCGTAGATCCTGACATTTTGAGACTGAATCCATAACTTACAACTTCATCTGCAGGGGGTTCATAAGGAGTCACATTTTCAAGTTCTAGCTCAGCAGCAGCTAGATCCTCTTTTGCTTTTCAGATCCTTTGTTGACGAGTTTCTTCTTGCTTCTTCAAATCTTCCATTTCATTGTATTTTTCTTTTATTAACACTCCCTATAAACATGTGGATGAAATTGAAGCACAAGAAAAACTCAATTATCCACACTACGGTAGGAAATAGGAACACATTTATCTTTCAGTGTTTTCCTTCAGATGTTTTGGTTTGTGATGTTCTGATAGCGTTTGAGTACATGTACTAGCTCTAAAATATCTAGTGCACTTTATTGTGTATGTGTTATAAATTTTTTTATACATTGTAATTCAGTTCATCTAAAAATACTAAAATGGCAAACCTTTGCGAGAAGTTCCTCTCTTTGGCAGACACGCTCAACATCTTTCTCTTGTTCAGCATTCAGTGCCTTCAACTGATTCAAAGTTTCTCCATTTTTTTCAACAGCCTAAATCAAAAAGGCAAAATGTCTAAGTAGCATGATAAAGCTAATTAAAATTGTCTGACGTAAGGACAAATTAGAAACCCACTCGCTCAACTCTTTTCAATTTCTTGCTTTGCTCAATAAGTGCACGATGTTGGATCGGCAGTTGAGGATCGCCTACAGCCTTTTCAGTCTCTTCTAGAAGTTGCACTGGAGTTAATTTGGCGAACTCACAGACACGATCTTGTGGTAAAAACTACAAGCACACCCCCAAAATTCATAAGGAAAAAAATGATTAAAAAAAAATAGAAGAAAGAGAGAAAAGCACTGACCAAAATTCATATTTAGCAACAAAATTGTTAGCAATAGTTTCAAATTGTATCATAAATATGAGTTAAAACTGAAATATCTCAAGGGAGACAAATAACAAGAAATCAAATAAACAATGTCATATACATGCATTGGTGCATTCACAGTCGCACATAAACAACTTGACAGCTAGATCATCATTATATGTGCATTCCTGCACAGCCTTTACTACGAAAACATATAATTTACCTACTCTTCTCAACATTAGTTCATTTAGAAGAATTTGAAATGCATAGGAATGCTCAGTTAAGATGAAAATCAAAAGTGTGCCCCTAAATAAACCAATATGTAGCACACACTTTTATCAAAATAAAGGAGCAGCATTTCAAACAGGTTCACGCAACAAAAGTTCTCAATTTTACTAGCACAGCAAGTACAAACAATGAAATGCAGAAGAAGTGAAATATAGAGGTCTCTTTAAACAATTTTCTGACTATAATAAGACTAAATCAATGCACTGTTAATATGAGAAAACACTCCTCATCTCTCTCAACTTTAAGAAAATACTTGGCATCATTTCTATAATTATAAAGAATTAAAGACCAAGGCGCCAAAAATATAAAGAAATAGAGAATCAACTTTGTGAGGATGTTAAGTAACAGTTTCTACCATCTATTGCAGTCCTTACTAAGTAAATATTTCTGTCTGTACCTATACTCAGAATCTGTACAGTACCAAGTTTGTAAAAGTACCGCCTATTCTATGCATGTATAACCTTCAAACTGTTGTCTTCTACTAATAACTTAAAAAACAACAACGAATACTGATTAAGATAAAAAATTCAAGTCATAAAATTCAATTACAAGGCGCAGATATCCAAAAGGAATATCAACAAACAAAAACATGTGCATGCATATCAAAAGTCATTGCATCCAAACATAAAAAACTACAAAATTAATACATGCCCTGATCTGATGGTAATTATAAAAAGAAACTCACTTGAGTTAAATTGTTGACTTGAACATTAAACCTTTGACTGATTTCAACTACATCTTTTTTGGGCACCACCCTTCCTGAAATACAAAGAGGCTGATAAATTTGTCTTTGAGATTACTCCTGTGTCTTCTCAATAAACCAGTATTTATTTGGGAAGTAGCTTATTTCCCTTGATAATGCATGAGAGAGAGAGAGAGAGAGAGAGAGAAAATCAACCAATTTTCTACTTTCGTCTTTAGTGGATCAAGACATGTCAATAGTGACCAAAATTTGTAAATAAAAGTTAAAACTGACATAATTTGAAAAGAAACCAAGCTTGTGTACAAGTACTTATGCTGAGTGAAGACAACAATAAATGCAAAATAAGAGCTAGATGCGTGGAAGCACAATTCTTGGAATGGAAAGTGATACATAAGATGATTTCCAGAAACTACTAGAACCCAAGTCAAAGCAATGTAGGTTAGACATCCTCGTTCCCTGGGAAAATGTCGGTTAAACATGATACTTTAAGGGGCACCTAACAAGTATAAAACCATTTATCTTAATGACTATAAACCACCTCAAGTTAATGCCCTAAAGATCAGTGTTTGTTGGTCCATAAATATATTCAAGAGAAATGATGAAATAATTTACTTTGAGAATGTTATACGTGCGAAACTACTTACCATTGTATAACCATTCAGATTTGTTATGTGTATCTATCTTACGCATAATCTCAATATGCTCCTCTTTGGTTTCCCCTCTCAAGATTATTTTAATATAACCCGATGCCTCACCACGCTTCACATATGCTCCAACACTGGTCGCCCTCCCAAGTAACTGTAGTTACCAAACTCCTCTTCTTTATATATTGTTTACTAAAACCAAACTAATGAAACGTAATAAAATATGTTCCCTTATATTAACTGACCTGAGGCTCACCGCCAAGACCCAGTGCTATTGCACATACGAGAGAGCTCCAATTACAAGGTTTAGACGAGGGGTCGGTTTGCACGATATATGACCAAAGGTCATAAAATTATGGAGCTCAATCCGAGTTATGCTTCCTGGCTTATAGTCATCTTCACCCCTGAAAGAAAGAGATGACAAGCATTAAACCTTCACATAATTGCTGAACAAATCAAAACAACACAAAGGCACATTTTCTGTATATCATAAATTTTTGAATGGTATCCTCTTGAGTTTAACACGAAGTCGGTTCAACACAGCTAAATAGATATTTTTTTGTTTCTGCATTCACTCAGAATTTCTATAGGTCCAAATGAACAAATTTTAAATCTTTACCACCGTACTACTACTAAATTTAGAAAGAAAAAATAAATATAAAATAAAATAAAATTGTGTTAAGCAGAATAAGGTTTTACGGTGAATTCCAAAATCCTCGGTTTAATTTCTTAACATAATAATGGAAGACAAAAGAAAAGGTTAAACATTTCATTTAACATGAATAATTATTAATAAAGCAAAAAATAAACATAAAGACATTAAATTTTCTGGGTAAAGAAACAGACAGTAAGAAAAAATGCAATCAGAATGAAAAAAGTCTAATTCTAAACAAGACTGACAAACTGAGTACCAGAAAACATAAAAAGAGTTTCAATTTCAAAAGTGGAGTGAAACGAGTCTCCAGACCTTGCCATTTTGGGGCGCTTTGAGCGACGCTCCGCCATTCTTGAACGTTGCCGTGCTGCTTTATGATTCATCGAGAAATTGGGGTTTCAGAGGTGTATCTGTGAAACCCTAGGTGGTGATCGATTTGGGACGGGGATGGAAGTTAAAACCTTGGGCTCTGAGAAGAGAGAGAGAAGAAATTGGCGCCAAAATGGAAAAAGTTGAGTATGCATTTTGTAAGCCGCAAAAGCAGAGTAACGTATTTTACTATTTGAGTAAATTGTAACAATTATTCCTTAACTCTAATCAAATTAGAACAATGATTTCTCAATTAAAAATTTATTACCATTAGTTTCTCAACTCAACAAAAAATCTAGCTATGGTCATTTTCATCAACTTCATCAAAATTTTGTTAAAATAAGTTATGTTAGAATGAACATTGCTACAATTGAGTTAATGTTGAGGCATCATTGCTCTAATTGAGTTAAAATTGAGGGACCATTTCTCCAGTTGGATTAAAGTTGAGGGATTAATGATAATAAATTTTTAGTTGAGGAACTATAGCTGCAAGTTTTGATGAGTTGAGAGACCAATAATAATGGATTTTTAGTTGAGGGATCATTAATCCAAATAAGTTAAAATTAAAGGATTATTGCTACAATTTATTTTTACTATTTTGATCGTAAATCAAACAAATATAATAAATCAAATTAAACAACAAAGGTATCTTGTACGATATTCGACGATTAAAACAACAAATAAGGTTGGTAGAATTTTTGTTTGCTAGTGATTGTAATAGGTCAGCATATCTAGTGGCTTCTTTTGTTTCAAAAATGGGCGGTCTTCATAGGTGGAATTTTTTTTTTGAGCCATAGTGGTTATTCAACACTATGTAAACGTTTCAATTCGTAATTAATCAAATTTTCTATGGTTTGAAAAAATATATATTAAACATATTGGCGTTAAAACTGGAAGAAAAAAAATCATGTTTAAAAATGTTGCTTTTATCATTACTGATACCATCTTTTTAATAAATATGAGACATGTGTTAGTAGTAAGTCGTATACCTCTATTAAAGATCACACGAATTATAGTACAAATCTTTGCTAGGCCTTCTCTTTTGAAAAAAAAAAACAAAAGAAAAACAAAATCGGCTGTTATTTTGGCTTCTCCGAACCATCATTGTGTGATTTATTAACGTCAAAGATCAAAGCAGACGTGTCAAATAAAATATAGTTGAAAATTCGCCATCAACCACAAAGCGTGGTAAGCCTACTATTACTCCTAAATAGAGTAAAAGAAAGAAGAAAATGAAAACTAATGAAAATAACTTGAAAACTTTAAATTTTAATGAAAATGAAAAAATAAAAAGTAAAGTGAATACTAATATGATTGATTTTTTAAATGTAAAAATGTGATTTTTCATTAAAGTGAACAATATCAAGAATTTTTCGTTAAAATTCTGAATTGAATTCAATGACATCCACAGATGGCAAAAATTTAGCACCGGATGGACTTCTCTATCCTCTCTCTCTCTGTCCGTTGGACTCACATGGCAAAACCCACAAATATCTCTCCAGAAAGAGAAATCCATTGCTCACACTTCACTCCTTGTACTCTCTGTAATCTGTATGGCCATCAACAGCAGCATATGTTCGTCACCAAACCAACCTCCAACTCTCCCAACACTTCCACTCAAAGCCCACCACCCTCTCCAACTGCACCTCCCTCCACTCTCTTCCTCTTCCTCCTCCAAATTTGGCGCCAGTTTGGTCTCCAATGATGCATTGGTCGTTGCAGCCGCGGCCGAGGCGCTGGCTCTGGCCCGGGCTGCTGTGGAGGCGGCCAGAGATGCTGCAGCGGCGAGGGATGAGATTGTGGAGGCTTGGAGTTGTAGGGAGAGTGGGAATGGGAGTGGTGGGTTGGTGATGAGGAGGAAGAGGAGGAGGAAAAGGAGAAAAGGGTTGGAGGGTTTGGATGAGGAGAGGGAGAGCGGTGTTGGAGATGGAAAGTTGTCGTTTGGGTTAGTGAGATGTGGGCATCTGAGCTCAAAAGAAGAAGCAGAATGCTGTCTAAGTCTCAAGGTACTATAATTCTCCTTGATTCTTTGTATAGCAAATTTATACTAGTATTCCGAGAACGGTTGGTTTTATACAAAAAACGTTCATGCTATGTTTTGAGATGGGATTTGAAAGTACTAAGCGGAATAGACTAACTGCCATTTACTCTGTCGTATAAATAATTGATGGGTGTTCTTCTACTTCTCGATTTAGACTGCATATTGCGCATCATTAATTGTTTCGATTTGAGTCTGGAGAATGATTGGTTGGTTTCAATATTCAAGTTCATCAATTCTTGCCAAGTTCAAGAGCATTATTTAAGAAATGGAGTTTTGCTATGGGTTACATTTTGTAAATTCGTTTACTTGCTCGCCTTTCGTGCATCTCATCTTTGTATTATAAGAAATTCTCGCCTCTAGGCATTCGTAGAACTGAACATATACTTTTTAATGCTAGATGACACTATAATGTTTCTTAAACTGTACAGTTTGATGTTGTATATGATGATCACTACAGTTAGCAGCATTCTCGTCTCACCTCTTGTTTTAATTTTCTTCCTATCCGCTGCTCCTTGTAAATGATGCAACTAACATGATTCAATTGGTGGCCGTTGCATAAACCTTAAAAAAAGTTTAAGTTTCTGCTAATCTTTATACTTCGGTTCACATGATTTTCCTTTTGTTTTCAAATGCAATTACTAGGAACAGCTTTAGTTGGAACCGTGTTTTGTTTTAGAACAGTTCTCAAATTACTTCTTGCAGAGTTTTCTAATCTGTGTATGGCCTTTAATGACACAGGAGGGAGTAAGACTAGAATCACGAAGATTAAGAGTCGTAGAAGCTGAAGAGCAGGAGCCGACCTCAAAGCAGTTAGCCAATGCAATGGGAATGAAGATGAGAAGTATAGATAAGGTGCTTTGTAAGAAAAGAGAGTCACAAGAAAGAATCATCAGGAGCTACCGGGGACTCATTGTCTCTGTTGCCAGCAGTTATCAAGGCAAAGGATTAAGCTTCCAAGACCTTATTCAGGTTCCTACACCTTTTTTTACTCCTGTCCAACACTTTCCATAAGTTGCTCCACGAAACTAAGTATCTATTTTATGCAGGAAGGGAGCATTGGGCTACTTCGAGGGGCAGAGAGGTTTGATCATGAGCGAGGATGTAAGTTATCAACTTACGTCTACTGGTGGATCAGGCAAGCTATTATCAGAGCCCTAGAGAAGAAGTCTAGAATAATCAGATTACCAGTGAGAAGCTAACCTTATTAACCATTGTTCTTAAACAGTTGGATTTAGTTCTTTTTGTTAGACACTGCTTCCGCTTTTTGACTGAGGTTGCCTAAGCACCGAGCTACAGATTTTATGTTAGTGACGTAATTAATTAGTTAGTTCTATGGGTCTCGGATTAGTGTTTATTGGTTTTCTGATGCAAAGAGGAAGTTCGGGAATTCGAGTTTTGCACCACATTCACGACTAGGTTCAATGTCTCTTAATTGGAAATGGGGACTACTTCTTGAACGAAAACAGTACATTTCCTGCGTTGCATTTCAATGGAAAGTTCTACCCCAAAGTTTTCTCAAGAATTTGCGCCTTTGCTTCTTGCCTACTGTATATATCAGTTGGTGCGTCGAAACCATGGTTCATCTGAGAAGAAAAAATATTGATGGTTAAAGCAACTTTTATCAGACGTGACTATACTTGTTAGCGTAATTTGTTTGAAATGTTTTTGTCAAGATTGTTCTACTGTCAAAGGTGAATTTTATTGAATATAGATGCTGAGGTTAGCTTTCAGCTGGAGATGCTCTTTTGGCGTATAGATGGCGTTAAAACTTGTTTGAGATGATTTAGATAGCAATTTTTTATCAAAATGAGTTCCTTTCCTTGCACATGTTTTATACCACTCTTGCGAGATAACCTGGTAGAATTGCATTGATTGAAAGATTACAGAAGTATGGTTAGTTCATTTCTGCAGGGAAACGTGTGCAGTTTGATGGCAAAAATCACAAAAGCTAAAAATTCCTTCAACCAAAGAATACAGCGACTGCCTACACATGATGAAATCGCTCAAGAGGTCAATGTGCATGCTGCAACAGTAAAGCTTGTTTGTGAGAGGAGCAGACCGCCAATTTCATTGGATCGAGTGGTAACTGTTCGGGGTTGCATGTCACTGCAGGTCTGTTTCTTGAATCTTATTTCCACTTTAGTGAATGTTTGCTTTCGTGGCTATGCACCATTAGCAGCTCAAACGATTGTGGAAAGTGTATCAGTTACGCTTCGTTAGTCGATCTTAATTTATTAGTTCGCATTCTGCTGCAGGAGATCATGCAAGGGCCAGAGGAGATGATGCCAGAAAAGATGCTTACAAAACAGCTAATGAAGCAAGAGGTCCAGAAGCTTCTCAAGACGCTGAGCGATAGAGAAGCATGTGTGTTGAGATTACACTTTGGGCTGCACGGAGAGACCCCGAAGTCCTTTGAGGAGATAGGAAGACTGTTAAAGCTTTCGAGGGAGAGGGTTCGACAGATTAATGGAATCGCGTTATCAAAGTTAAAGCAGACTAGTACATTCGACAGTCTAAAATTGCATATTGTATAGATTTTTCGATGAACAAAATATGAAGATAAAGGTAAATAGCATAACGAGAAAAGAAGCGGTTGCATTTTTTGTTGCATCAGTAATTCTTTTCATAACTCCCAGCGCGGTAACAATTCCAACAAATGTTGGTATAACAAGCAACATCTAGCTATAAACTTTGAACTTTTTTTTTTTTTTTTTTTTTTTGAAGCAAAACCAAAACGGCCTTCTAGCTGGAGAACACGAGACACCTCGTGTGCAAGGCCAGTTGAAAATCATAACTACATGCGTCGTTGGATATAGGAGAAGGTAAGACGCAAGTGATGCTTTGCGAGCTGCAGAGTTCATTTGCACTGTTGGTGGAAAATGAGTCTACCTCGACGTTTTTCATGCTTAAATATAACGGTAAGAACTAGGAAATGTTATCTGATCTTCATAAGTTGCATGGTCAGGGGAGTAATAGAAGTCGAGATCAAAATAGCAGAACTTTGATTTCAATTCGGAAGACGTATGTTCACTTGAAGCTGTAAGCTCAACGTTACATTAAACCCTATACATAATGTGTTTGAAAGCCTTATCCTTACTTGTGTAGATTATGAAGGATGTACAGAGAAGCAGAAGACAGGAAAATACAGACAGAATAGCTCAATAGATCCAAACCAGTGGTTATCTGCACCATCTTGCTCCTCTCAAACATCTTTACCAGAAGAATCATGACAATTACGTGCCCCACTTTCGTCTTCAGTTCATCGAGCGAGCTAATTTTCATCCATGTAGGTCTCTCCTGCAAAATCATCATCTAGTTAACTTGGTGTTCAAAAAATAAAATAAAAGACAGAATAGTTCTGATGTAATAAGATTGTGTTAGCATCCACTAATACCTCCGTGCAGGTTTAAGCCAATGTATACGTGAATTTTGCTTATACTTGCAAGGGAAGGGAAGTAAAATTACCTTCAAAGCAAACATTCCGAACAAAGAAGATCCCTTAAGAGCGCGATCATCAATGGAAGGCACATCATTAGGGACATTACTGATAAATAATCCGTACAGTCCCATGCCAAATATTAACATGACAGTCCCAGCAAGGTAAACATCTGCATCATACGTCCTTGCATCAACATATAAGAATAAAACAACAAAAATAAACATAGAAATATGGACATCATACAATGAGTTTTACCATGTTAAGAACAGAGCGAGTTCTGCTGCTTACACAGAAGGCACGATATTTGAAATGTATTTTGGTTAGCGTTTGAAAGCATATTCAAGAACAGAAACATAGAGCAATTCTAGAAAGAGGATTCTGAAAATATACCAATAGCTTCAACGAGTCGTAGTACCATACGTCCGGTGTGATTCCCTTTGACACAGCTAGTCCAGTAAACTTTATACGCATCCATGATATAAACACAACCCTGCAGATTCGAATGTAGTATGAGTATATATACAGATACAGTCATACATTATGTATACAGATTATAGTTGAAATTGCAATCAGAGATTGAATTACTATTTTCATGGTCGAAGACCTCATAGAAGGAATATATTTCTTCTCCTTAGTACTTAAGTAGGAATATACAATATGATAGAGAGAAATTACATTGAGAAAGCACAACAGTGAACCAGCCAACGAACCTCCAACAGCAAACAGTGCCAAGAACCGGAAGTCAAATATTGTCTGATCAACAATCAACACATAAAGAACGCTTAGAACGGACACTGTACAATTTACTTAATATTGACAGTTGGTAGCTGTAACAAAAAACAGAACAGAACATGAGGTAAATGAAATTTTGGTAGTTTAATAGCCATCCTTAGTTTAAGATAGGTTGTTTATACGCGCTAGGCCTCTTACAGTATAATTTGTTAACACTCATGATGCCATTGCAATTAAATTTTTTAATCTTTGAAAGGGATTGCCTCCAAAGTGTTTGAACAAAACTACTACTTCATTTGCATCAGTAGCTCTACCTTACTGATTCTTCTTATTGCTCAGCAGCAACCGTCAAACACTAATCTGTCAATTATCGAAAAATTCACAACAAATCCTCCAAGCTATTCAACCCCTTCCTCTTTCATTTTAATTTTAATCAAAGTGCAAGAAATTCATTAGAGAGTTGATGAACTTCAACATTTCATAAAAAAAACGTAACACAAGCTATGGCGGAACAAAGCCACACAACCAAAACTAAGAAAAGGCCACATTACCAAGTGGCCGTTTGATAACCATTTCGTTTTCAGTTTTCACTTGTTTTGAAAACTGAAAAACAATATGGTATCAAACAGCCTTAAGTTAAGAAGAGCCTCCTCTGCAACTATAAGGGTTTTTCTTTTCTGTATTTTATTTTCATTTTTGTCCAAACCCAAATAAAAAAGAAAGAAAGAAAGAGGAAAATTCACTCATTTTGTCGCATCCAAATTCCAAAAGTTCCAATATTCCCATGGATTTCTGAACATTTACACGAAGTAATCATTACTAAGCAAGTACAGTGATTGAAACACAAATTAAAATTCAGTTACCCTTTCAATGGAAGACTCAGCGGAACGGGCAAACCGAACAAAGGGGTTGCCGTTGGCAAGGGCGTAGTTGAAGCCCGCCGGCTCCGGGGGTCTTGACGACGCACCATTAAAAGGGTTTGGTGAAGTTTCAGTGGAGGAGGAGACTGTGGTTTGATTTGGGGCCGTTGATTTTGATTCCGGAGACGGTGGGGAGCTCAGAGAAGAAGCAGCGATGGAATGAGAGAAGCGCTTAGAGCTGTTCGACGGCCTGATGGGACGGATTGCCGCCGAGACGGAGAGGGTTGAGGTGGAGATAGAAGTGAAGAGAGCCATTATGGGAGGCGAGAGAGAGAGAGAGAGAGAGAGAGAGAGAGAGAGAGAGAGATTTTAGTTGGAGTGCTGAGAATTTTCTGTGCCTTTGGTTGGCGGGTAGTAACGGTAATTTGGGAACGTAAGTGGCCTTCACGCGTGTTACGGGAGCGTGGGACTTTTGGGCTGATGCTGGATGGATAGCTGAGGGAAAAGTCAAGTCGTCCACCCAACACAAAACGGACGGGCCACGGTTGTTGTTAATCATCACGTATTAGAAAACACTTTCCAACGAGCTATAATTTTTTTTGTAAATTTGAGTGAAGTTAGTTGCTCAAAGATAAGAGTTGCTAATTTCCAGGCAGGCCTGCATAATTTAATAGTCAGGAATGATGAGAAACTTGTTGCATCAAGTCAATACTAAGAGAAAACTGATTGGCCCAGAAAGTGTTAATCAATTTTTTTTTAATTTAAGGATAAGGAAAGCGTTTAATAAGTTCTAAGAAAGTGATTATTATAAGGGCATACATTGATTTCTGGGGAGCTGGTTTGAATGTTCCTTGCAGTTAAATATTTTTATGTTGAATTATTTTCTCTGGTCTTGCCATGAACCTTCACTTTTCTCAACTTTTCTGAAGAAAACGAAATTAGTTGCTTTCTTCGCACGCAAGCGAAGGTTATATATCAGAAATATCATCATTGTTCATGGTTCATAGTGTTTGGTTATTGAGAGTCTGAGACTTTGAGTTTACAGAATCATTCACAATGCTTCATCCACTCTTGCTGCTTCTCTTCTTTTCGATAAACCATTTTTCTTGTGGTGGTAGTGCTCGGTTGATAGGTTGCCTAGAAACCGAGAGAGAGGCTCTCACTGACTTCAAAAAGGGTCTTGAAGATCCTGAAAACCGGCTTTCATCATGGAAAGGAAGCAACTGCTGCCAATGGCGGGGGATACACTGTCATAATACAACTGGAGCAGTTCTAACAGTCGATCTCCATAACCCGCATCCGCAGGATCCGTTTGGTTCTCCAAGCAGGTACGGATTCTGGAACCTTAGTGGTGAAATTAGTCCGTCGCTGAAAATGCTCGAGTCCTTGAAGCATTTAGACTTGAGCTTCAATACATTTAATGGAATTCCAATACCTGAATTTTTCGGATCCCTGAAGAATTTGCAGTATCTAAACCTGTCACATGCTGGGTTTAGTGGTAGAATTCTCCCAAATTTAGGGAACCTCTCTAGCTTGCAGTTTCTTGATGTGTCCTCTAATTTTGAATGGGTGATATCTGTTGATAACCTTGAATGGGTGACTGGTATAGTATCTATGGAGTATCTCAATATGAATGGAGCTGATCTTTCAATGGTAGGACCGGACTGGATTGCAAAGCTTAATAAACTCTTGTTCTTAACTGAATTGCATATGTTGAGTTGTGGCTTATCCCGTTTTATTCCCTCTCTCAGTGTAATCAATTTCACTTCACTTTCTGTAATTGAACTTGATCTTAACAGCTTCAATTCAGAGATACCTAATTGGCTTGTCAATATCAGTAGTCTTGAAACTCTCAGTATGAGCAATTGTTGCTTGCATGGAAGGATTCCGCTTGGCTTCGGGAAACTTTCAAGATTAGAGTCTATTGATCTTTCTATGAATGAAAATCTAACGGCAAGCTGCTTTCAGCTTTTCACAGCAGGATGGGAAAAGATAGAAGTTATTAGTCTAGCTTCCAATAAATTACATGGTAAACTTCCTGCTTCCTTTGGCAACATGACAGCTCTCACTTATTTTGATCTTTTTGACAACAATGTGGAGGGTGGGATTCCAAGCTCTATAGGTGAACTTTGCAATCTCAAGTTTTTCCTCTTATCAGGCAATAACCTTACAGGAACTTTACCTGAAGTTCTGCGAATGCGTACCTGCAAAACTAGCAGTCCACTACCTAGCCTGCAGCACTTGGATTTGTCTTTCAATCGATTGGTGGGTAAATTGCCAGAATGGTTAGGTCAGCTTGAGAATCTCATCGTGCTAAGTCTGTATGGGAACTCCCTCTGTGGTCCCATCCCTTCTACATTGGGATCATTAACGAATATTTCTGTGCTACATTTTGGAGATAATAAACTAAATGGGACTCTCCCAGATAGTTTAGGGAAACTTTCTGAGTTGTATCTGTTGGATGTTTCTTCCAATCATTTGACAGGTGTTGTAACCGAAACACATTTTTCTCAGCTTAGTAGGTTGAAAATCTTGTTTTTGTCTTCCAACTCTTTAACATTAAACGTCAGTTCAAATTGGATCCCCCCTTTTCTAGTCCAGATTCTTGATCTAGGGTCATGCCATTTGGGTCCTTCGTTTCCTGCTTGGTTAAGATCCCAAAAGAAGGTCACGTTTCTAGATTTTTCAAATGCCAGCATTTCAGGTTCCATTCCAAACTGGTTTTGGGAAATCTCATCGAACCTCTCACTGTTAAATATCTCATTCAATCAGTTAGGAGGGCAGGTCCCAAATCCTTTTAATGCTGCCCCCCATGCAGATGTTGATTTGAGCTTCAACTTCTTTGAAGGACCGATTCCTTTTCCGATTGTTGATGTCTCGTCACTAGATTTATCCAACAATTTATTTTCAGGTCATATCCCAAAGGCCATAGGGGAAACCATACCAAACATGATCTTCCTCTCTTTCGGGAAACCAACTAACAGGTGAAATCCCTGCTTCTATAGGTGAAATTTTGCTTCTTGAAGTTATCGATTTTTCAAATAACAGATTAAATGGAAGCATTCCTCCTACCATAGCAAACTGTTCTTTTTTGAATGTTCTAGACCTTAGCAAGAACAATCTATCTGGAAACATTCCAAGCTCATTAGGTCAGCTAAGTCTGCTTCAAACAATGCACTTAAGCGACAACAAACTCTCTGGACAGCTCCCACAAGCTTTGCAGAATTTGTCGAGTTTGGAGACACTGGATATCGGAAACAACATGCTAACAGGAAGTATTCCACCATGGATCGGGAAAGGTTTTGAGTATTTGAGAATTTTGAGGTTGAGGTCAAATGCATTTTTCGGAGAACTTCCCATCATGCTATCAAATTTAAGTTCATTGCATGTCCTGGACCTTGCAGAAAATCAACTGAATGGAAGCATTCCAGCTAGTTTTGGAGATTTCAAAGCTATGGCGCAAGTGGAAAACACGAACCGTTATCTATTCTATGGGAAGTACGGGGGTGTTTACTATGAAGAAAGCTTGGTTGTGAACTTTAAAGGCTCGCCTCGAAAATACACCAAGATTCTCCTCCTCGTAATCAGCATAGACATCTCTGGAAATCAATTGAGTGGAGATATTCCCGAAGAAATAACTAATTTGGCTGGTTTGATTGCTCTGGATTTATCCAGAAACCACATAAGGTCACATTCTTGAAGGCATTTCAAAGTTGAAACAGTTACAGTCACTTGATCTTTCAAGCAACAGGCTCACAGGTCCCATTCCTCAAAGTTTGTCTTTACTATCATTCCTGGGGTATCTGAATCTGTCAAACAATGACTTCACCGGTAGGATCCCATACACAGGGCAATTAAAAACTTTCGATGCGCCATTTTTTGCTGGAAATCCAGGCCTCTGTGGTGCTCCTTTTCTTGTAAGCTGCCCAGATGATGATCCGGATAAGGGAAAGACTCCGAAGGATGATGGTGATGGCAACGGCAACGATTTCATTGACAAGTGGTTTTATTTAAGTGTCGGATTGGGATTTGCATCGGGTGTTCTGGTTCCTTTCTTTATTTTAGCTATCAGAAAATCTTGGAGCGATGCTTATTTTCGGTTGGCAGATCAAGTTTTAGAGAGAATATCAGAATGTCATGCCTGAGAATCAGAGGACCAGGTACGATCACTTGAGCTAAAAAGTATCATCCATTACATTTTCGGTACTTAGAACTTTCACCTTTCGGGTACCTAAATTTGTCAAACAATGAGTTTCCTGGTAAGGATCGTATATATGCAGCTCACTTGACAACTTTTAATGAATCCTCTTATGGTTGAAATCCAGGCCTTTGTGGTCCTCCTCCTGTCGTAAGCTGTCCAGGTGATCGTGACAACGAAAGGATTTTGGAGGACGATGGTGGTGACAACGACTTCATCGATAAGTGATATTATTTGAGTGTAGGACTGGGATTTGCAGCAAGCAGAAAGTCTTGGAGTGATGCATATTTCTCTTCCGTCGATAAAGTTTCAGAGAGAATGTGTCATGCTTGAGAAACAGGAGAGGAGTGCATCACAGGACCAGGCACTGTCACCTGTTGCAAATTTCTTTTGTTAATGTGTGGTGTTTGTGATATTTTACTCTTTATGTACCATTTGAAGACTTTGGTGAATAATAGTGGATTGTCTATCAGTGTATTTTTCTTAGCATACATATTTATTTCAGAAATATACATTTTACAATTCAAACTTGCAAATCTAGACTAAGTTGGTTAAAGCAGTGTGCTTCACAATCTTGGCTCAAATTTGAACCCTTTTTTCGTAGTTTATATGAATTTAGTGTAAATTATTCTAATGTTTGTCAAAAAAAAAAAAAAAAAAAAAAAAGAGAACAGAGAACTCAATCAAGATATGAAGAATCTAACAACTTAAATAGTGTCGTAATCTCATAAAAAGGATGGAGCTAAACCATTTTAGTTCATCCTCAGTTTGAAGTTTGAATTTAAGAATATGGATGTCATATATTTTTAACAAGTTATTTATTGATCAAATACTTACACATAACTAATTGTAGTAAAAACAAAGTGAAAATGTGATGAACCTAATGTTATAGACATAACATTCTTACAATCGAACATACAGATCAATTTATATTGAAGCTTTCGTTCTTTTGACAAACGATATAGTTTTAGTGGCAATGCAGAGGCATGATTGTAGAAGATTTAAGAATTTCTATGTAACATCTAGGAACAAGAAAGTTCAATTGGATGACGAAAGACACGAGTGAGAACGCGAGCTGAGAGACAAGAGAGCAACACCAAAGCTGGGAGGAAGGACTCGTCAAGAGAGAAATTAGGGTATGTTTGGAATTTCAAAAAATTCATCTAATGGGCAGTGGCAATGTTATACCTCATCTTTAGAATTTGGTTCAATGTTATACCTTCCGTTATTTGGTCGTTTACTTTTCAGTTAAATGCAGACGTTGCTTGATCCGGGACCCACTTTTTATTAAAAATTAAAAAAAATCATCTAATAATTTTTTAATATTAAAATAACAAAAAAAAGTATTTAAAAAAAAAACATGTTCTCTCCCGTCCTCACCCGCCCCGCTGCGCGGAGCAACCTAGATTTGGGTTCTCTCTTTTTTTTTTCTTTTTTTTTTCCTTTCTTCTTCTTCTTCCTCCTCCTTCTTCCTCCTTCTTCTTCTTCTCTGTCTGCGTGGAGCCACCCATATTTGGGGTTTTTTTTTTCTTCTTCTTCTTCCTCCTCCTCCTCCTCCTTCTTCCTCTTCTTCTTCTCTGTCCACGCAGGGCAACCCAGATTTGGGTTCTCTTTTTTTTTCCCTTTCTTCTTCTTCTTCTTCTTCTTCTTCTTCTTCTTCTTCTTCTCTGTCTGCGCGGAGCAACCCAGATTTGGGTTCTTTTTTTTTTCCTTTCTTCTTGTTCTTCTTCTTCTTCCTCATCCCCCTCCTCCTCCTCCTCCTCCTTCTTATTCTCTATTGCAGATTCAGGTTTTTATTTTATTTTATTTTAGTTTTTAACTTTTCTTTATTATTTTAATATTTAAAAATTATTAAATTATTTTTTTAGTTTTTAATAATATTTTAGTAAAAAGTGGATCCCGAATCAAATCAAGTCACGTCAGCATTTAACTGAAAAGTAAACGGTTAAGTAACGGAAGGTATAACATTAGACCAAATTCTAAAGATGAGGTATGACATTGTCAATTTTAAAAAATGAGGTATGAAAGTGTTGTGACATCAATAGTTGAGATAGTTTTTTTGTACTTTACTCAAAAAAATTTAAAGCTTCTTTTTGCTGCTTTGCTTTTTGGTCCTTTTCACTCAAAATTATGTATAAGCTAATTATAGATGTTTTCCAAACATATTTTAAGCCCATATTCTTTTGGTGCCCATTTTTTAAAAAAATTCAGTTGTACCAAATTGGTACTTAGCATTATTGCAAACCATGACATCCTAGTGCTTACTAATACATGGTTGTTGTAAAATCGACAGTATGTGCAGTTGAATAAATAAGTAAGACACAAAATTTACAAGGTTCCTCTACAGTCAGTGTGACTGGAGTACGTCCTCGGGGCAGCAGTGGTGCTTTCATTTATAATATGAAATAATAAGAATACAAATATAACTCTCTCTATTCTCTCCTCTCTTTCTTTTCTTTCCTCCCCCTTTCTCTCTCCCGCGAGCCCTATGGCTTCTATCTTCCGTTTTTGTTATCTCTTTATTTCATATGCTCCTTTGTTTTATAGGTAAAGTAGGAGTACAGAAAGCAAGCAATGTCAGCTCCTAGTGGAATGACATGTTATGGACGACAGCCTTATTTCCACTTGCTTGTTTAGTGGACAACTATATTCCTTGGCTGAATGGACATCCACTATTTACAACACTCCCCATTGGATGGCCATAAGCCATGATGCCATTGATGGCTACCACTCCAATCATTTTCACTTGCCTTATCTATCCCTAGGTAGAAGTATGTTCACTAATTTTTCCTAGGCAGATGTGGCATCTTCTCTAGAAAGCCTTAAAATCTTAATCTATTTTTGGGTGCTCCCCTTGATTTCGAATTCTTTAGGATGATATTTCCCCCAAAGATGATATACCTTTTTCACTTGCTTTACATGTTGTTGATTTTCCACAACTTAATCTTGAACTGGGCTGGAGGGCCTTCTGCTAGACTTCTTCTAAAGGTCTGAATTTAATCCTTTTATCTAGAGCTAAATTTGATTCAAGGATGGTGGACACTTGATCTTGAATCAGACTTGTGATTTCTTCAAGGGCCTTGGGACTTGTTGGGACCTCAATCAGCTCTGCGTGATAAGTGATTTTCGACTCCGCCGGGGATGAATCGGCACGTGTTTTGTTGTGCTTGTCTCCATATGCTTAAATGTATCATTTTCGCTTGTCTTATCTGTTCCCCTTGCAGAATGGTATTTTCCTTGGTTTTCCCCTATGCAAGTATGACATCTTCTCTTGTAGTATTATCCACTGATACAGGAGCATTTGAATGGTCATTCAAAAAATCACTTCTCAGCGACTCATCATACATGGCAGCTTCAATGTAAATAATCAGCATCATATCAACAATTGAAAATGAGTACTCGAGAGCAATACAAGGTAAGCAACTAGGGAAGGGTTCCAGATAATCAGTTCCAGATTGGAAGCTTAGTTCCAAGTGGAGACTGATTGCTTTCTTTCTCCTTGTTTTGCAGGTAAGAACAACAACAAAGAAAAAGGACAGGGGAAATCATGATATGAGATATCCTTACTTTCGACCCTGATGATATGAGATACTCTTGCTCTGGTGTGACTTGTTTGAAGAGGTATTCTCGGAGAGAAAGAAAACTGAGTACTTCGAGATGCTTTGTTGAAGATGCATTCTCGGAGAAGATGAAGAGTTAGATATTTTTCAAGTCTGCTTTGCCATGGAGGACAGAGGTCGACATATATAGGAATTTCTCAAGAACAAGTAGTGGTATTGTGCCTTTACTCCTGTCAACAACTGTGGAGTAATTAGAATAGTAAGATTCACGCATTTTCAACTTTGTTAGAGATCTTTGACAAAATTGCACGTGATATTCGAAAAGTTGAGATTGTGTTTGAAAAATGCCAACAAATTTTACTTAGGAAAATTTGGCTTTTGAAATTCGGAGAATAGTGCTTCTTCAATTTTTGAACAAGTGGCCCTGTTGCCTCTCATTTTATAAAGATATCAATTTTTTTTTCAGATGCACTCAAAAGGTTGCTGCCTGTAAAAGTTTCCGCTTCTTGCACTTTTGAGATTTTATCTGACCTCTTTTTCCCTTCATCATTTCTGAAAATGGCTTGCCCATCTAACATTTGCTTAGATTTGAGTCTTATAAGTAATACAAACAAGCCGCGTCAGGATAATATATGGCGCTCGTCATTTTTATCTTCTAATAGTCATCTTACAGTTGGGGACTCTGTGATGAAGAATGACCTAAGCACTACAATGGTAGCTAGGAATCTTCTTACTCTCAAGGATAACAGAATTCTGTCAAACTGGTCTGATGAGTCGGCCGTTCAAGACTCTTTGACTCTCAGTGTTCAGTGTGCGGGCTGTGTTTCTAATATGGGCCAACGCTTACTTGCTCGAACTCGCAAAGTTGAATCATTGATGGCTTAAATAAGAGATTAGATGACTCAAGCACGAGAATAGAGTGTTACACATGCTTGCAAATAATTACTCGACGAGCATGAAAAGAAAGCTCAACCAGCTACTGGAATTCGAAAGTCAAACTCAAAGTGACAATCAGAGGTTCGTGGCATTATTCTAAAGGCACCTATTGCCTTCGCCATCCGGAGTTATACTTAGTATTGAGGCTCCAAATAATCAACCTTTGGTGCCTGCTCTTTCTGGCGTACTTCCGAGTACTGAGGCTTCACATGAGCAACCTTTGTGAAGGTTCCCTCTTGTTTGTTTGTGTTAACTCATGTGTATGTACATGTATGTAATTTCTCGAAGATATTAATAGATAAGCTTTATTTCATTCAGTGTATTGTGATAAATACAATAAAGCATATACTTCATTAAGATATAGTACTTCTAGACCAAATATCAATTTATCTTTACCCCATCGAAGATAAATGATCGTTCTTAGTGTCTAAATCATTTGAGTATTCAACTCGTAATCTTCAATCCATATGATTTTTAATACATGGATAAAATTCGTGTTGGTAGATTGTTCGATTTGCAGTTCGAGACAATATTTCTCTCAACACTTTATAATCTTTCTTGACTCTTCAAGAGTCCCAATTTAATATCATCAACTCTTTAGGAGTTCTAATTTAATGTCATCGACTCTTGCAAGAGATTTTAGAATGTTATAACAATATCATAATGATAGTACTCACTAAGGCAATTCATACCATCCATTGGTATTAAGTACATAATTTATGCTTTACCCTTCCAAGACTTACTTCAAGCAATCTGAATCCTTCAGGGATTTTCTACACTTCACGCCACATTTTCGATTTGGAATTTATACAGAGTAATTTGCTCCCATGTATACAAGGAAATTAGAGTCCGATCTTTTAATGATGATGATAAAGAAACTGCATGTCTAATCCTTTTACATGATATAACTTTAGGTCCAATCATTTTATATGATGAGGAACTAAAAACTTCAGGTTCTGATCTGATTAACGAACTTCGGGTTTAGTACGTACCAATCGTAACAAAAAAGGAAGTACAATAAATAAATTAAAACAATAGGTGGTAATTCCAGTCATGGTAAATAAATTGCTTTTAAGTAAATAAAGTTTGTGACAGGGGTTTTGATTCAGCACCATTCACATAAATATCAAAGTTTTAAAGCAAATGGTAATAATTCTACACACTGAATAAATAGAACTTGTGATAAGGTTTTAAACTAACACCATGCACATAAATAGCCAAAATAGAAAATGCAATGATTAAGTCCCCATCTTTTGTTTTTTTTTTTATTATTTATTTTTCTTGGTTTGCCACTTTCTTTTGTTTCATTCCTTTTTTTATTTTCACACCTCTAAGTTCTTTTAGTTACTCAGGAAGTAATAGTAACAATAAGTTCCAATTGGTGTTCCTCCTTTGTGAGTTTCGAAAAAGTCAAAACGGTTCCCATAAGTTTTGGAGTCAAGAGTGTATGCAACTTACGAGAAGATCAAACCGTTAGATTTAGCTCACATTTTAGTATAATATGGATAAGAGGATACCAAACAACTTTTGTGAAGAAACAATTTCGATTTGAGCTATCGAAATGGAGTTTTGACACTCATAATGTGGTTGCCCAGTTTTTTGCGGAAATTAGAAACTGATTTGGTATTTCAGATATCTGCGACGATCGTATTGTTGGAATTTTTTGAAAATTCGTATGTTATAGATACTGGGCGGACAAACAACTTTGAAGAAGAAAGTATTTCAATCCGAGGTTCGTAAATTGGAGTTCTGAGGCTGTTTATATGGCTGTCAGATTCTCTACGAATTTTAAGTCTGTACTCTTTTGCTTCTGCAAAGGATGATATACAGTAATACAACAATATATATATATATATATAGTTGCTTCAAGAAAATCAGTAGTACATAGATTTTAAAATGAAATGAAAATATTTTATTTTTTTGAGAGATTCCAGCTGACGGAGGTGAGAAGTAAGAAGTGCTTCATCGTATTTGTGACATTGTGCTTTCCACTTATACAAGAGCTTCTTGTGCTGATAACGCGTTGTAAAATTGATAGTGTGTGAAGTGGAATAAATAAGTAAGACAAAAAAATTACGAGGTTCCTCTACAGTCAGTGTGACTGGAGTACGTCATCAAGGCAACAGTGGTGCTTTCATTTATAATTTGAAATAATAAGAGTACAAATATAGCTCTCTCTCTCTCTCATGGCTTCTATCATCTTCCTTTTTCGTTATCTTTTTTTTTTCATATGCTCCTTTGTTTTATAGGTAAAGTAGGAGTACAAAAAGCAAGTAGTGGCAGCTCCTAGTGGAAGGACATGTTATGGATGACATCTTTATTTCCACTTACTTGTTTAGTAGACAACTATATTCCTTAGCTGTTCATTAGCTGAATAGATAACCACTATTTACAACAATAGTAACAAAAACCAAAAAGTACACACACACACACATATATATTGTCGGACAGATAAAAAATTATGCGGGTCTCATGTTACAGTCCATAATCTAGATCGAAAAGATTAAGAATTATCCAATATCTGCAAAATCATAAAGTAGATTGATTGGCAGTAGTTGATCTATTTTCAATTTTTCTGCCTATTATTGCCTTTCTGTTGTAAATAAATGATGGATGTCCACACAACTCCAATCAACAAGTGGATTTGTCATTCTTCACTAAAGGGGTTATTGGCTACTTGTCTTTTAATGTCCTAGTCTTTCTATAAATAAGGCCATTAGAAGCCACACAATGTACATGTAAAATTGAAAGGAATATACATTGAGAAAGAAAGAGAAACAATATTAGTATCACTCCCTCTCTTTATTTATCATCTTTTGTGTTATAGCTACTAAAATTATAGTGTGATATCTTGCATCTGCTTCACTCCTATCTTTGGAAAGGTTATCTCTCTAAACTTTGTATCTTGTTTACTTATTCCACTGCACATATTGTCAATTTTACAACACGTTATCAGCACGAGTCTCTAACCTTATATAAGTTCCCATCTCCCTTCACCTAATTCTCCAACTAACAGTTACATATATCTTTGATTACTTGTTTGATATAGATCTTGATTACTAACCCAGTATTTAATTATGTTAATTTTGCTGTAATCTAAGATGGTGCGGTATAATCGCCCATCTTGAACTACATATTTAAATTTTCTGCAATTTAATTTTACTGCAAATTTAGGTGGTGCGGTATAATCGTCCACCCTGCTTTACATATTTAAATTTTCTGCAATTTAATTTTACTGCAAATTTAGGTGGTGCGGTATAATCGTCCACCCTGCTTTACATATTTAAATTTCTCTGCACATTTAATTTTTCCTGCTATTAAGTGGTGCGGTACAATCGCCATTCTCATTAATCATGAAAATCTCGAGCCTGAAGTTTCGAGTGCTTATTATTTTTGGCTTGAAGATCAAAATGAAAAGAAAAAATTGTAAGAACCAGAAGTTCTAACACTGTATTCATCCAGGAATACATATTATTGCAAGTTCTTACACATCTCATTTTCCTTTCAGAAAGAGAAAGAAAATGGCGAACTTGGCAAAGCTTGATTTTGCTGCCCTGGACATTACTGGGAAGAATTACCTTACCTGGGTGCTGGATACCAAGATCCATCTAGAAGCAGGGAATCTTGGAGATGCCATCAGGGAAGAGAACATCTCATCTTCTCAAGATCGGGCGAAGGCCTTAATCTTCATTCGTCGCCATCTTGATGAGGGATTAAAGAGCGAATACTTGACGGTTGAAGATCCGTTAGCTCTCTGGAATGCCTTGAGAAGCAGATACAATCACCAGACAACGGTGATTCTTCCAAGGGCTCGCTACGAGTGGACTCACCTGAGGATTCAGGATTTTAAGTCAGTGGCTGAATACAATTCTGCGATGTTCAGAATTACCTCTCAGATGAAGCTTTGTGGGGATAACATTACTGAGGAAGCTATGCTGGAAAAGACTTTCAGCACATTTCATGCATCTAATGTGCTCTTGCAGCAGCAGTATAGAGAGCGAGGTTACACTGAATACAACCAGTTGATATCTGTGCTCTTGGTAGCAGAACAAAACAATGAGCTCCTGATGAAGAATCATCAGTCCCGACCTACTGGATCTGCACCATTCCCAGAAGTGAATGCTGCTTCCTTCAGAATGAACGCCACATCCTCTGGTGGTGATAATTATAAACGAGGGCGTGACCACAAGCGAGGCCGGTGGAACAGGAAAGGCAAAAATCATGGTGGTCAGTTTCACAACCAAGTTCCGAGGCATAATTCAGGCCCGAGCTTCAAAAATGTGAATCGACACAAAGGCAAAGCTCATATAAACAATGCTCCTAGAAACTCTGATAGAGCATGCCATAGGTATGGTGGCAATGGGCACTGGGCACGTACCTGTCGTACCCCAAAACATCTGGTGGATCTATATCAAGCCTCCCTCAAGGTGAAGGGTGTCGAGACTAATTTCCTCGACCAGGCTAGACCAATGGATATATCTGATCCAGTATGCGACTTATCAGGACAGATGAGCACAACCCACCTAGATGTATCGGACTTCATTGGGGAAAGGGGGAATGAAGTGTATCGGTCCGACTGATTCATTTATGTTTGATGTACTTTTATTATTCTGAACTTGTAGTTTATAACTAGCATTTCAATTCAATAAAAGTGGCATTTAAATTTCTTGTTATAAGTTGTTTTTAACTGTAATCCCATTTTTACTCAGAAAGAAAGCATGGATAAAACTATGATTATTCTCTAAACATGAGAAATTGCGGAGATATTTGTCTTGCAGACAGCGCAACCACACATACAATACTTCGTAATCGAAAGTATTTCTCAAGCTTAATACTTACCAAAGTAAGGGTAACAACAATATCAGGACAATCAGATGTAATTGAAGGCTCAGGAAATGCCCAGATTATGTTACCAAATGGAACAATATTGTCCATACAAAATGCGTTGTATGCTACTCGATCTACTCGAAATCTGTTGAGTTTCAAAGACATACGTTTGAATGGATACCACATTGAAACGAAAAGTGCAGAAAATGTGGAGTATCTATGCATTACCTCTAATGATACCCAGAAGCGTATATTGGAGAAGTTGCGTGGTTTATCGAGTGGATTGTATTTTGTATACATAAGGACAATTGAATCACATACTGTCATGAACCAGAAGTTCATTGATTCAAAGGTTTACATGCTTTGGCATGATCGTTTGGGTCATCCACGATCTACCATGATGCGTAGAATCATTACCACCTCTAATGGACATCCATTATTGAGCAAAGACATTGCTATCTCAAATGATAACCCTTGCAAGGCTTGTTCTCAAGGGAAGTTGGTAATTAGACCATCACAACTAAAGGTTGATGTTGAATCCCCATTATTTTTGCAAAGAATTCAAGGGGATATTTGTGGACCTATTCAACCATCTTGTGGACCATTTCTATATTTTATGGTTTTGGTTGATGCATCTACCCGATGGTCACATGTTTGTCTTTTGTCTACTCGGAATGTAGCTTTTGCAAGACTTCTTGCTCAGATAATTAAGTTGCGAGCACAGTTCCCAGATTACCCCATTAAGTCAATCCGATTTGATAATGCTGGTGAATTTACGTCTCAAACTTTTGATGATTACTGCATGACATTGGGCATTAATGTTGAACACCCTGTTCCTCATGTCCATACTCAAAATGGTTTAGCAGAAGCATTGATTAAGCGGCTTCAGTTAATAGCTCGCACTCTGCTCATGAAAACAAAGTTGCCAATTTCTGCATGGGGACATGCCATCTTACATGCTGCATCATTGGTTCGATTGAGACCTATAGCCAACCACCAATACTCTTTAGTACAACTCGTGTTTGGGCATCAACCAAATATTTCACATTTACGAGTTTTTGGTTGTGCAGTTTATGTGCCTATTGCACCGCCGCAACGCACTAAAATGGGACCTCAGCGTAGACTGGGAATTAATGTGGGTTTTGATTCACCATCTATCATTAGATATTTGGAACCCCTAACAGGTGATATGTTTACAGCTCGTTTTGCTGATTGTCACTTTGATGAGACAGTCTTCCCGTCGTTAGGGGGAGAAAAGACAGTTCCAGAAGAACGGAAAGAGCTGACATGGGTTGTACCCACCTTATCTCATTTTGATCCACGAAGCACTCAATGTGAAAATGAAGTGAAAAGGATCATTCATCTTCAAAGTATTGCTAATCAAATGCCGGATGCATTTAATGATGCTTCAAAAGTGACAAAGTCACATATACCAGCTGCAAATGCGCCTGCAAGAATTGATGTCCCTGTTGGACAAAATAAAGTGGCAGCGAATGATTCATCTAGTGCACGCCTGAAGCGTGGTAGACCCCTAGGTTCAAAAGATTCAGCCCCTCGAAAAAGAAAGATGAGGGCACAGTTGAACCCAAATGAAATCATTCAGGAAAAGAAAATGAATGATAAATCCACAATTCATGATTCTGTACTTCCAGAAAAAGAAAATATCATTGATGAGACACTTGTCCCTGAAGAGACAGAGGTACATGAAAGCAAAGAAATATCCATCAATTATGCATGTACTAATGAATTGTGGAATCGAAATGAAATAATCATCGACGACATGTTTGCATTTGCAATAGCCACTGAAATTACATTAAGCGATGACATTGAGCCCCGCTCTGTTGAAGAATGCAAACAAAGACAAGATTGGCCTAAGTGGAAAGATGCAATCCAGGCAGAATTAAATTCCTTGGAAAGGCGAAGTGTCTTTGGACCGGTAGTCCAAACCCCGCCTGGTGTGAACCCCGTAGGTTACAAATGGGTATTCATAAGGAAACGCAACGAGAAAAACGAGATTGCAAGATATAAAGCACGACTCGTTGCACAAGGTTTTTCACAAAGACCTGGAGTTGATTATGAAGAGACATACTCTCCTGTAATGGACACAATTACATTCCGTTACTTAATAAGTTTGGTGATTTCAGAAAAACTTGACATGCGACTTATGGATGTCATCACCGCGTATCTATATGGAGAATTAGATACTGACATATATATGAAAGTCCCAGAAGGACTTAAGTTGCCTGAAGCAATTAACAAACCACGAGGTATGTTCTCAATCAAATTAAGGCGATCACTATATGGGCTGAAACAATCTGGACGAATGTGGTATAATCGTCTCAGTGAGTATTTGATTAAAGAAGGATATATCAACAATGTCATTTGCCCTTGTGTATTCATTAAGAAATCAAATACTGGATTTGCTATAGTGGCAGTGTATGTCGATGATATGAACCTAGTTGGAACTTCTGAAGAGCTCAATAAAACTGCTGAATATCTGAAAAGCGAATTTGAAATGAAAGACCTTGGAAAAACGAAATATTGTCTCGGCCTGCAGATCGAGCAGTGTGCTAATGGAATTTTGGTCCACCAATCAGCTTACATTGAAAAAATCCTGAAGCGATTTGGCATGGACAAGGCTTATCCACTCAGCACTCCAATGGTCGTTCGTTCTTTGGACATTAAGAAAGATCCATTTCGTCCAAAAGAAGATGATGAACTGGTCCTTGGTCCAGAAGTACCATATTTGAGCGTAATAGGTGCTTTATTATATTTAGCACAATGTACTAGACCAGATATAGCTTTTTCAGTTAACTTGTTAGCCAGGTACAGCTCTGCTCCAACAATTCGTCATTGGAAGGGAGTCAAAGATGTTCTACGATACCTTCGTGGAACAACAGATAAAGGTCTCTTCTACTCAGACAAGCCCTTAAATGAACAGATCCTTGTTGGATACGCAGATGCTGGTTTTCTCTCCGATCCGCATAAAGCCCGCTCACAAAATGGATATGTGTTCACTAATGGAGATACTGCAATTTCATGGCGATCAACGAAGCAAACACTAGTTGCTACATCTTCCAATCACTCGGAAATAATTGCTTTACATGAAGCAAGTCGTGAATGTTCTTGGTTAAGATCAATGATCCATCACATCCGGAATTCATGTGGTCTACCTTCAAAGACAAACACTCCAACTGTCATCCATGAAGATAATGCAGCCTGTGTTGCCCAGATGAAGGAAGGATTCATCAAAGGTGATAAGACTAAACACATATCTCCGAGATTTTTCAGTGCACATGAGCTTCAGAAGGCTAAAGTTATTGAAGTCAGACAAATCCGTTCTAATGAAAATCTGGCAGACTTGTTCACCAAATCTCTACCAAAGTGTACATTTCAGAAGTTAGTGCAGAGAATCGGATTACGTCGACTTACAAATTTGAAGAATGCGGAATCAGGGGGAGATACAATTCAGGGGGAGCATCCATGATACATGCATGTTGTACTCTTTTTCCTTCGATTAGGATTTTTCCCATTGGGTTTTTCCTATCAAGGTTTTAACGAGGCAACATAAGCATACTTAACATTATATCAACAATCCAGGTTAAGTTGTACTCTTTTTCCTTCGCTATGGTTTTTTCCCATTGGGTTTTTCTGAGCAAGGTTTTAACGAGGCAATTGATGTTGATATGTGGGCATCCAAGGGGGAGTGTTGTAAATAAATGATGGATGTCCACACAACTCCAATCAACAAGTGGATTTGTCATTCTTCACTAAAGGGGTTATTGGCTACTTGTCTTTTAATGTCCTAGTCTTTCTATAAATAAGGCCATTAGAAGCCACACAATGTACATGTAAAATTGAAAGGAATATACATTGAGAAAGAAAGAGAAACAATATTAGTATCACTCCCTCTCTTTATTTACCATCTTTTGTGTTATAGCTACTAAAATTATAGTGTGATATCTTGCATCTGCTTCACTCCTATCTTTGGAAAGGTTATCTCTCTAAACTTTGTATCTTGTTTACTTATTCCACTGCACATATTGTCAATTTTACAACACTTTCAACCTATTTATGACCTCTCCCGTTCAATAAAAAGTTATTAAGGCAGTTACACTAATTTATCTAAAATTACACTAACGAAATTTTTCTGGTCAATCACAAAAGATAGTGAAAAACATCTTTATTTTCTATTATAACAAAAAAAATTAAAAACAATAACGTAATGTTACATATCAAAATTTTTGTTTTTTTTAAACCTCAAAATTTATCATCTTTAATTTAAAATATATATATATATATATATAAAAATCTCACTCCCAAGTTCTCACTCAATCTCTTCCTCTCCCCTTCAATTTTAACCACCAAAATAAAAAATTTCACACTCATTATGTGCGAGCATATACTAATGTAAACTACAGAAATCGGAATTCGAACTTTTTACATGAAACAAGATTTTCCATCACGAGCAAAATAAAACATTCCGCCCACTCACTTTAACACAAAAAAGCTGAGCGCTTTTCTTTGTAGTTTTGCAAACAATTGGTTGGAAAGTTCAGTAAAATTACCAGAAAACGAGAGAGAGAGAGAGAGAGAGAGAGAGAGAGAGAGAGAGAGAGAGAGAGAGAGAGAGAGAGGATGAGTGACACCGGAGCAACAAAGGTGGTGAGTGTAACCGGAGCGTCCGGTTACATAGCATCATGGCTGGTGAAGCTGTTGCTGCAGCGTGGGTATACGGTCAAAGCCTCAGTTCGCGACCCAAGTCAGTAATCGCTCATCGCTCTTACTTCACTTCTTCAATTGGTTAATTTCTCTTTAATTGCAAAATACTTATTTATTTGATAGTTTTAATCCCCACTTGTTCGTTTTCTTTTCGATTAATTTGATTATTTAATTCTTGTTGTGTTTTTTTTTTTTTTTTGAAAAATGTATGAGGCTTGATGTGTGACGGTTGTAGTCAAACTAAGATTTTAAAGGATTTTAAAAATGATATAGGATTTAAGAGGATTAAAGACTTTTACAAAATTCATATGGATTTTTAAAGAATTTGAATGAATTGTGGTGGAAGGATTTGAAATCCTAGGGGGTGAGGTTGGATTCTTTTTAGTCTTGGTTATATACACTTTTGGCTCTCAAATCCGACAAAATTCACAACTAGAAATCCTTTAATTGACTACACCTAGATTTGAATGGATTCTAAAATCCTTTAAAATCTTTTAATTGACTACACTAGGATTTTAAAGTGTAAATCCGAGTTTGACTACACACTAATTAGTATTTTGGGTTTGTGTATTTTGCTAATTTTCTTTTGAATGTTTTCGTCAAATTTTGTAAATTCCTAGAAATTTTTTATGTGTTGCTGAGGTTAATTAATTTGATCAGTATGGTTTTGTGTGATTTAGGAATTTAGGACCTTGGTAACTTGATTACTTGACCAGTTTGATCCAGTTTAAGGACTTAAACTAAGTATTGATAGTGTCGGACTAACCCTCAAGATTAGACCAATAACCGGTTTCTTCATCATAGAAGGAGGAAAATTGAGCGCTTTGCGACGATCCATAGATGTAAACTGGTAAATTTGGTGATTACAAAAGGGTAGTGGATTGGGAGTGTTGAAATGGGCATCAAATGATTCATTTGCTAAGTTATAGTTTTTATGGTTTATACCGCAGATGATAAGAAGAAAACAGAACACTTGCTTGCGCTAGATGGAGCTAAGGAGAGGCTTCAACTATTCAAAGCAGACCTACTGGAAGAGGGCTCTTTTGATTCACTAGTTGAGGGTAGTGAAGGTGTTTTTCATACGGCTTCTCCGTTTTATCTCAATGTCAGCGACCCACAGGTACATCCTGTGTCACTTTAATTGCTCCATTGTGTAACCATCAGTCGTGATATGTCTGCATATGATTTACCAATTATTTTGCATTCTTGCTGGATTTACTGAAAGTTTATGATGCTTTGATGTTCTATGCCATGCTTTTTCTTCTTGAAGTATCTCTTTCATGGATTCATTAGTATAAAATTATTGCCTTCAAAGCTCATTTGATTATGCTAAAAGGTCGCTGGATTATAACTACCTTCTTTTTAATTATATCTTGTCTGCAAATTCTTAAATTAAGACCCGATAAGCTGCTGGTTTTTATGTTTTCTTGTGTCAGGCAGAACTTATTGACCCTGCTTTGAAGGGAACTCTTAATGTCCTTAGATCGTGCGCCAAGGTTCCATCTATCAAAAGGGTGGTAATAACGTCTTCCATGGCAGCAGTTGCATTTAATGGAAAACCTCTTGCTCCTGATGTAGTAATTGATGAATCTTGGTTTTCAGATGTAGCTGTTTGTGAAAAATCAAAGGTTTGTGCACTTCTCATTCTAATTTTATGACAAAAAAAATATCTCATTTAGAGGTTCTCTGTGAACATTAGTACGAAGACTTAACTGGTTAACCTAATAGAACATCATATGGAACTTTTCGATATTAATTTGCACTTGACATCCAGTCTTGTTCATTCATACATATGTCTACCAGCTCTATTTTTTTATGCGTGTTCATCTTTATCTGTTTTTTTTTCCTTTCCTGTTCTTATAGTTATTCACACCTGCAGAAATCACTTTCAGCTTATCATGCTTTGCCTAAGATGCCTTAATTGTGTATTTAACCTTCTAATGTGCTAGAATATGAGAACCTTTTAGGGTTCTTTAGCCTGTTATGTCATATTTGGGTGTAAATTGAAATGAATAATTATTTGTTGTGAGACGATTGATGCTCATATTTTTGTTGGCTCTGGTCCGGTTGTTAGCATATCTCACATAAATGATTAATTTTTATTGTGGAAGAGTTAAATATTTCATCCTTTAAATGCATGTTCATTGTGTTTACTAAGACTTTTCCTTCATCAGCTTTGGTATATGATTTCAAAGACGTTGGCTGAGGAAGCTGCTTGGAAGTTTGCAAAAGAGAATGGAATCGACATCGTTACAATAAATCCAGGATTGGTGATTGGTCCTCTCTTACAGCCAACTCTGAACACTAGCGTGGATCCTATTCTGAAACTCGTCAATGGTACTCCTGAGCCAGTATTTATAAAATTTCATTACTCATTAATATATTGCATGATTTTGTCACTTCACATGGGTAATGTATTCCTTAGTATATATGAGATATAGACTACGGTGATTCGGTTTCTTGTAAAAGAGAAAGGGGATCATGGAACTATTGAGTGATCATAAACTAAAAGATCATGTTTGGATCTCATGCTTACTGCAAAACCGTACAATCTGCTAAGAAATTCTCATTGCTGATATTTATTTTATGCAGGAGCTGAAAGATTTCCAAATACAACTTATAGATGGGTTGATGTTAGAGATGTTGCTACTGCTCATATTCTCGCCTTTGAGAATGCTTCAGCAAGTGGGAGATATTGTCTAGTTGGAAGAGTAATACACTGTTCTGACACCGTGAATATTCTGCGGGATCTCTTCCCCGCTCTCAAGCTTCCAGAGGAGTAAGTTGCTATGCTAATACTGTCCATATTCTTCGTAGTTGCTAATTTGTGTGACGGATAATTTGGACTTGAGGTTTAAAGTCTGGGATTGAAAAACTAACGTCTCTGTGTTCTTCACAGATGTGCAGATGACAAACCATTCACACCAATTTACCAGGTATCCAAGGAGAGAGCCCAAAGTTTGGGAGTTAAGTTTACTCCTCTGGAGGTGACGTTGAAGGATACTGTGGAAAGTTTGAAGGAGAAGAACTTCTTCTGATCCATTAAAAACGGAGTAGGATTCTCTTCCTCTTGATTCTCTCTTCTCTTTAATTTTCTCTTATTTAAACGGTTACGATTAAGCTATGTTAAAGTCTTATTTTGAATTTTTTTATATGGGGAAAAAGACAAAAAAAAAAAAAAAAAAAGTGTGAGGAGGGAGGGAGATGGTAATAGGAGTGGAGAAAATCTTACTTCTTTTAAAACTACAAATTGTGTAAGTTTCGTTGTTTTCATAATGTTATTTAACAAAAATAAAGAAGAATGAATCAATAAAGTTATATGACTCATTTGGAAGTGCTTTAATATAACTTATAGCTTTTATGAAAGTGTGTTTATAACCAATGAAAATTAAAAAAGAACTTGAAGTGTTTTCTGCAAGAAGTATATCAGGTGCTTTTGGAAACACAAAAACACTTTCACCAAAAGCGTTTTCAGTTAATTTAAAAGTACTTCTAAATGAGTCCATAATGCACTGCTACAGCCTATATGTATATTTTATATTTTCTGCTTACGTTTTCAATTGCGTTTGAGTTACTGCGAGCTTTTAACTTGGTAGTGGCATCCCGAACATAGCGACATCTCAAGTCCAAAATCTATGGTTGGTTTTGACTCGTGGCTTGGATTGCGATTTGAAGTCAGTTAAATAATAAAAAAAATTCAACATTGTCCTTAAAACGCAACTGAGAACGAGGAGAAGAGTGGCGGCCGAGGACAAATGCTGGTGAGAAAAATCACATGTTTCAATTTTTGCAAAACTATAAACTAACAGTCAACAGGAGGGTGCTGGGAAATTAAGCAAGAACTCACAATTATATTATATGCATAAACAAGGGCTCCAACTCAAAAGTACTTTGTCTCCATCAATTCTTTTAATATGGGAATTATCCCACCACGAGACATTGATGACTAATCTGTCTCCTCACGCAGTCTCGATATCAAATGATGTGGCAACTTATTTTTAAACTCCGAGTCAAATGATGTTAAAACAGAGTTTGTGACTCTAAAAAATGTATACGTGAGAGTTTGAACTTGAAGATTGAGTTACTTTGTTTCTCTTCATCATTGGTTCGTTTTTTCTAAGTAGAAATTTAGTTGTGATGACGGTAGTATTGCAAGAAAAATGAAGCAGAATAAAGAAAGAAAGACTAAAATAAATGACTGAAATTAAAGACTAAGAAAAAAACGAAAAACTTGACTGAATCAAACAATAAGGCAAAAAAATAAAAAATAAAAAGAAAGCAAGAGCAATGAACTAACTACATATAAAGGCTCCAATCGGCAACTGTAAGGCCTTCACTTTCTCGGCAACCGTAAGGCCTTCACTTTCAGAGAGAGAGAGAGAGAGAGAGAGAGAGAGAGAGAGAGAGAGGATGAGCGGAGGAAGTAAAGTGGTGTGTGTAACAGGAGCATCCGGGTTCATAGCGTCATGGATGGTGAAGTTCCTACTGCAAAAGGGTTATACTGTCAAAGCCACTGTTCGTGACCCAAGTAAGTATACATACATACATACATACATACATACATGTATAAATGATAGTTAATTTATTTATTTGTTTTCTCTCTTAGCTTGCTTCATCAAATTGTTTATTTCAAGTTTCTGGGTTTCAGTTCAGTTCAGTGTTTCTTCCACCTCGCTCCCACAATAGCTATGGTTGATAAAGAAGAGTAGGGGAGCGTTTTAATTCTTGGAACTTGTTGTATTCGTAAGTCAGCTGATTAGTTCTGTTTGTGTATTGTCACAGTTGATCCAAAGAAAACACAACACTTGCTATCACTAGATGGAGCAAAAGAAAGGCTTCATTTGTTCAGAGCAGATTTATTGGAGGAAGGATCCTTTGACGCTGTCGTTGATGGATGTGAAGGAGTTTTTCACATGGCATCGCCTGTACTAATGTCAGTCACTGACCCACAGGTAATCTCTTCACTTTCATTGTCAGAGCTTTGGTGCGTGCGGCATGAACCTAAGTTTTGCATCTCGAGCTGTTCGTTTATATATTCCGTTACATTCTAAAATTCAGACCCTAAAATATTGGTCGTTTATTGTCTTCGCAGGCAGAACTAATTGACCCTGCTGTGAAGGGAACACTGAATGTCCTCAGATCATGCGCGAAATTTCCGTCTATCAAAAGGGTGGTTCTAACATCCTCCATTGTATCAATTGTATTTACTGGAAAGCCTCTTTCGCCTGATACAGTAGTTGATGAATCTTGGTTTTCAGATCCAGCTTTCTGTGAAAAAGCAAAGGTTTGTACGCTACACACGCTAATTTAATTTTACGACAGACTTATCTCTTTCATACGTTAGTCAGGAATGCTTCACTTGGAGATCTAGGTTTATGTAAACTGAATGACGATTACTGATTATATATCGTTACACAATTCATGCTCATATGTTTGTTTCCTTATCTTGGTCTGGTTGACATACCAGTTGTAATTTTGCGATAAGAATCACAAGATTTAAATCATCTGATTGCTTTCATTCTCGAAAAGCATTCATTGTTCTTATCAAGTCTTTGGTTTTCATCAGCTATGGTATGCAGTTTCAAAAACCTTAGCTGAGGAAGCTGCTTGGAAGTTTGCGAAGGAGAATGGAATCGATTTGGTTGCAATAAATCCAGGGATGGCGGTTGGCCCTCTTTTGCAGCCAACTCTGAACTCAAGCTCGGAGCCTATTCTGAAACTCTTTGATGGTACGCTTACGGAAGTAGAATTAAATCTTTAGACACAAAATTTTAGGAGCATAGTTGCTAGTTTTGTCTTTGCTGACAGTTCTAATTACACTTCAAGTACTATGAGATGAGCATAGTCAGGAAAGAGGACTAAGTTTGTAGTTATAAGAAATCTTAAAACACGCGTTTACCGAAGTTGGGAAACCTGTTTACTCTTACTGAAAATTAAAAATGACATTTGAAGGCTTGCGTGCTTGAGTTCTTCAGGTTTCAACAATACAAATTTGACCATATAACAGAAAAGCTATTATGCATATGAAATATAAGTATTGTAGCACATATCTGCGGTATCATATACCATGCTTTTAATCGCTGGATCCGCATATCCAGTACCATACTGTAGACCATGTCTTGTAGTGTGTTCATCGCTTTTAGTTTTCATAGCAAAGTTATTGTTGCTCCGCCATAACTTCCGCATTACTCAAAACAGAGGACTTACATTCAACCAATGCAACTCAATCATCAGAAGGTCATTTTACTATTTCTTGCACAGATCTTTTGTGATTGTTTGGGATTGGGACTTTATTGAGCTCATCAACAGCGGTCTCTTCTGTATTCAAGTATCATTAATATGCAACTCTTTCTGTGAAAAATCTGTGAAAATTTATTGTTCCTAATGTATCATTTATGCAGGAACCGAAAAATTTCCAAATGTAACTCATAGATGGGTCGATGTTAGAGACATTGCTAATGCACATATTCTAGCCTATGAGAATCCTTCAGCTAGTGGGAGGTATTCTATAGTTGGAAGTGTAGCACACTACTCTGAGGTTGTTAAAATTCTGCGTGATCTCTACCCTGCTCTCAATCTTCCGGAAAAGTAAGTTGCTAAACATAGCCACGTTATCGCAGCTGAATTATATGCGTGTGTTAGAGGTACTTCTAAGGATAGTGTGGTTTGCTTATGCACTCTAGGGTCCTGTTCAGTTACTTTTTCTTTTGAGAATATCTTAGTTGGCATGCATTAGGTATTTTGAGATGGATGGAGTTGATTTGGTCAAGGTTATCACTAGAGACCGAATTTATGAAAGGGATTCATGGCCCTTTTTTGTTCTCTGTTGTTTTGGATGATTTCTGAATCTTCACGGTCTGAATAAGCTATTTGAATGGTTTAAATTTTTTAATTTCCGAACCCAAATATCAATCCTGAAAGTAAATGGAACGCTAAAGAGAGTCGGATAGCGTGCTCCCAGCACAGAATACTTGGACACGAGTTTTCAATGTTCAAGATTAATAAAATGACGTTTCTATTCTGGGCAGATGTGCAGATGATCAACCTTTTGCGCCAACTTACCAGATATCCAAGGAAAGAGCTGAGACTTTGGGCGTTGAGCATACTCCTCTGGAGGTGACTTTGAAGGACGCCGTTGAAAGTTTGAAGCAGAAGAACTTCTTCTAAGCATGGAACCTGTCGACGTTTAGCAATTAAGTTGATATTCATATGTACTTGTGTATTATCATGCCAACCTGCTCATAAATGTTACCGTAAGGGTGCTTTCCATCATACTTCAAAGTTTGTGAGACACTAAAACTCATTGTACTGAGAATATTATGCTAAACCAAATAATTGGTGTCTTGAAGAGCGTCTTTTCGACTCGGACTCTCCCACTTCAGTTGTCGTTTTTTTTCTTTATGTTACTAGCACTTTTTTAGGGGTGTGCTATCCACATATCTCATTTTACTTCTTACACACCCCTTAATAATTTATGTCCGTTGATCTTTTTCAATTCATCCGATCCGACGGCTAAAAATTAAAAAAGTGTGTGAGAAATAAAATAAGGTACGTAGATATCACATCATTTTTTGATACTTTCCCAAGGAAGTCTCCAAGTATTTCTCTCATTTAATCATTTTTGCTCATACTAAGGGGTTAGGGAAATCTGCACAGACTTCACACTTTTTATAATTTAGCACCTCTGAATATACTTTTTGTCACATAATGGATCAATTTCTTAGAGCATCTTCAAAGAAGATGTCAAAAGAAAAATAAGGACTTTAAATAGGCTACTCTAACTAATATTGTGATTTTTTGTGATATAACCTCCAATTACCAAATTGGTGATTAATTTTGGTATTATTAGAGTGGATCTCTTGGGCCTGTGTCATCGTTCTTCAATATTTGATTACTTTTGCAAATGTATTTTTTCTTTTATTTATTTATGTTTTCTTGGCCTTATTCTCACATGTCATTATTTCTCAAATAAAATCTAATTCCAATAAATATTTGGGAGGTAGAGAACAACTATAGGAGATTGTCGTAAAAATAAATATTGAGTTGTGGGATGAAAAATAAAGAATATTGAGTTAGATAAAAGAGTAAATTACACAAAACTACCTTAACTGTTGGTCTTACGACACTACCATACCACATTTTTAAAATTGACAATGTCATACCTCATGTAACATCCCACATCGCCCAGGGGAGAGGATCCTGTAAGCCTTATATGTATATTCTCATCTCTACCTAGCACAAGGCTTTTTGGGAGCTCACTGGCTTCGGGTTCCGTAGGAACTCCGAAGTTAAGCGAGTTTGGGCTAGAGCAATCTCAGGATGGGTGACCCCCTGGGAAGTTGCTCGTGAGTTCCCAGAAATAAAACTGTGAGGGCGTGGTCGGGCCCCAAAGTGGACAGTATCATGCTACGGTGGAGTCGAGCCCGGGTTGTGGTAAGGGCCCGAGTCGGGAAGTGACAATTTGGTATCAGAGCCAAACCCTGGCCGTGGTGTGCCGACGAGGATGTCGTGCACCTAAGGGGGGTGGATTGTAACATCCCACATCGCCCAGGGGAGAGGATCCTGTAAGCCTTATATGTATATTCCCATCTCTACCTAGCACGAGGCTTTTTGGGAGCTCACTGGCTTCAGGTTCTGTAGGAACTCTGGATGGGTGACTCATTGGGAAATTACGGTTCTGTAGGAACTCTGGATGGGTGACTCATTGGGAAATTGCTCGTGAGTTCCCAAAAACAAAACCGTGAGGGCGTGGTCGGGGCCCAAAGCAGACAATATCGTGTTACGGTGGAGTCAAGCTCAGGTTGTGGTGGGGCCCAAGTCGGGATGTGACACCTCATCTTTAGAATTTGGTCTAATGTTATACCTTCAGTTAGTTAGAGCCGTGAATTTTTCAGTTAAATAGTGAGCTGGCTTGATTTGAGGCTCACTTTTTATTAAAAAAATTAATAAAAAAAAAAAAAATTAATTTACCCTTAAAAAAAACAAAAAAAAAACCCAAACATTCATCTTCCTCTTCCTTGCAACCCAAATCCAAAACCCAGATCCCTTCCCTTTCCCCTTCCCTGCAACCCCCGACCCCTTCCCCGGCCACACCAACATCTCCCCCCTCCCCAGACCCACATCTCCCCACCCTTCCCTGCAACCTCACTGTTCTTCTGCTCATCCCCTCATTCGTCAAGTTCTGGAAACCCAATGCCTCCACCGCCACACCCCCAAATCCTTCCGTCGCTAAAGAAAAGGACGTCGAAGAAGAAGAAGATTCTTTCTTCGACTTGGAATTAAGTTTCGACCTTATCCAAACCCCACAAGAAAACAACATCTTCAAATCCAAATTCAATTTTCTCCGCAACTTCCTCTTCATTCCCATTAATCACAATCTTATCCGCCTCTGAAAATCCCACGTGGCAAACAAGGCAAGTTGACAACTTTATCCCCAAATAGGCCTCTCATTTTTCCAACGGTGGAGCAAAGTTTCTTTGGGCAAGAAAGCAGTTTTACCCAATTACAAGCACAACTGGGAACTACTGGAGATGCGCTAAATGGAGTGGTGGAGGATAGTGCCAAAAAAAAGAGTGGTGGACTGTGAGTGCCAAAATGATCATAAAAACTAACAATCAAGCTTAGAGAGAGAGAGAGAGAGAGAGATGAGTACTGTAGAAGGGAAGACTGTGTGCGTAACAGGAGCCTCAGGTTACATAGCATCATGGTTGGTGAAGCTCTTATTGCAAAAGGGTTATACTGTCAAAGGCACTGTTCGAGACCCAAGTCAGTATTTCTTAACTTGCTCATATCATCTAATATAATTCCTAGTGTGGTTCTTTCGTTGCTTAAGAAACTAGTTGTAATTAGAAAGAAAATGAGGCAATTGGCATGTAATTCAGTAGATTAAGAGCATTCGCCCTTGCACCCAGGGCCAATGTTCAAATCCCCCTCCTCATAGTTTAATGTAAATTATCCTCTCCTTTGGAAATTATCCTCTCCTTATAGTTTAATGTAAATTATCCTCTCCAGTGTTCAAATCCCCCTCCTCATATATGGCCCTACTCTTAAACTAATTGATTTTTAATTTGGAAATTTTGTTAAAATAATACTACCGGTACCAAAAGACGAACATGTTAATCTATTTTTGGGCAACTTAATTGCCCACTTAAATCTCCCTAGTGCAGTCGATGTTTGTCATATGTGTGCTTATTTTGCGTTTCAATTTAATCAGTTCTCTAATCACTATTTCTGTTTGTATATGCATGCAGATAATTCAAAGAAAACAGAACACTTGCGCTCATTAGACGGAGCCAAAGAAAGGCTTCATTTGTTCAAAGCAGATGTATTAGAAGAAGGGTCTTTCGACGCCGTAGTTGATGGATGCCAAGGTGTTTTTCATACAGCGTCCCCTGTACTGCTTTCAGTTACTGACCCTCAGGTTCGTCGCCCCTTTACTTTATGATCGCATGGTCCAGAAAAAAGAAATCTGAAAAGTCTAAAGCATTGTATTTAATTACTTTTGGAAAATTGGCTTACTTTCCAGAATGTTGATGTTAAAACTGGAACTATTTTAGGGAGAACTACTTGACCCTGCAGTGAAGGGAACACTTAATGTTCTACAATCATGCGCGAAATTTCCCAGCATCACGAGAGTGGTTTTAACATCTTCAATTGCTTCAGTAATGATGACTGGAGTCCCTCTGACCTCTGATGCGGTTTTGGATGAAACATGGTATTCGGATCCACTTTTTTGTGAGAAGCACGAGGCGTGTACAAATGTTCCGTATTATTCTTTAAGTTTTGCATTTCATTCGTTGTTAACTTGTGATATTTCAATGTCAGTAGGGAAAATAATCTAATCTTGTTAGGTTAGCATGAACTGCAAGCTCATATGAATATCCTTGTTCCTTTGTTCAGCAATGGTATTTGCTCTCAAAAACTTTAGCCGAGGAGACTGCCTGGAAATTTGCTAAAGAAAATGGGATCGACTTGGTGTCATTGAATCCAGGGTTAACGATTGGTCCACTCTTACAACCAACACTTAATTTATCCATTGAGCTGCTTCAGAACATCATGAGTGGTATATTTCAGTAACTCAATTACTTCTTGGGTTAATAGCTAGTAAAACATCACCAACCGGTCCCCTTGTGTTTAAACAGTTGTCCTTGACTTGTGATGCAAGCAATTGACTGTGTTTTGTTTCTCCATCTTGCTCAGGTACCCAAACACCTACAATTAATTCATTCGTTGATGTTAGAGATGTTGCCTCTGCTCATATTCAAGCTTTCGAAATTCCTTCAGCTAGCGGGAGATATTGTTTAGTTGGCCAAGTTGCTGACGACCTTGATACTCTAAAGATTTTACGGCAACTTTACCCGACTTTGACCCTTGCTGAAGTTGTCAATCCTTCCGACTCAAAGTATCAAGTGTCCAACGACAAAGCAAAAGGTTTGGGAATCACTTTCCTTCCTCTGGAAACAAGTCTTAGGGACACTATTGAAAGCCTCAAGGAGAAGGGGTTCCTTAAGATTTGAATGCCCCAATCTGCCCGCTGCATGTTAATCTGGTGTAATTTGTAAGGTTTCCAAATCACACTAAATAAATGTTGAAAAATATTAGTATTTGGGTTTATTTATTGTTTGAATATTTTTATGTAACTGCTTATTAATCTAGTCCCTGAGCTGAGCATCAGATCGAGCAGTTCGGGATCTTTCTACTTTTAACTGCTTCCTGATCTTTTCTCTTCTTTCTACCTCACTCAAGGTTTTCTCATCCTTCTC
Source organism: Crataegus laevigata (assembly GCA_963580275.1). Lineage (NCBI taxonomy): Eukaryota > Viridiplantae > Streptophyta > Magnoliopsida > Rosales > Rosaceae > Crataegus > Crataegus laevigata. The sequence goes on along the minus strand of OY756942.1, from coordinate 2,367,670 downwards.
CAATGGCGTAGCTAGAAATTATTCGGTGGGTGGGCTAAGCTAAAATTATTATTAGGAAATCAAATTTTTAATCCTATGTTGCCTACATAAATTTATATAATTGTAAAAACTTGAATGTAGTAATTTAAAGCAAGAATTTTATGATAAGTTTTCTAGATTTCTAGCCTTCAAAGCTTTCAAGTGAATAAAATAAGAAACCATTTGTGGTATGGAAGTTTTAATTTATTACTATTAAATATAATATTGGTTAAAGTGATGAGTTTATTTAACATCTATTAGCTCTTATTATCCTTAAAAACAACCTTACTAATAAAAAAAATTCATTTATTAAGTGGAATATGAAAATTAAAAATCATAAACTAACCCAACAATTAATATTTTTAAGCTTGAAAAATCAAAATTTTCCTATGCTATAGCCTAAGAGAGCCTTGTACTTGGCTCCGCCCTTGTCCTTCTCGTCCTTTTCTTTTATTTTGTTTTCTCTTTGGTAATCTCGTTCTTTAGTTCGTTCTAGAATTAAGGATTTCTTCCAAAAATTGTTCGCGTTAGATGACGCTGATTGCTTTAGACGAGTGAACCGAAAATACTGTGCGGAACCAACCGGTTCTTTGTTATCGTGGTTTGCGCTCTGTTTGACTTCTGTCAAAAACGATTATGACCGAGGAACAAACGTGTCTCGGTTGTAAGTTGCCTGGGCCTTGTGACATGATGGGTGAATTTGAATGTTCTTGTGATGGGCGAGAAATTGGTAGGGTCGCGGTACTTGCACGTGATGGTTATGATGAATGTGTAATGGATTTGGTTATCAGTGGTGTGATACATGATGTGAGTGTGTATGATGAATCACATCAATTCTAGCCAACTGGTCTTGGGGATTGATTTGATAAGAAACTCAAATATAAACTAAAATAATCTAAATAAAACATTAAAGTGCAAAGCAAAAAATAAATCTAAATTACGAAATTAAAATACAGAAATAAACTTTAAATAACTGAATTGAAGGGTTCGGTGTTGAGGCCCAAAAATGTCATGGGCAAGCCCAAACAAGTCTCGAAGCCCAATTGTCATGAGAGCTCCAAGTCAAGTCCAAATACATGCAAAGGTGCGGGATTAAAGAAAGAATATATTCACAACCACGTCACGCTATGGTAATTAAGCCAAATATTATATAAATCATGTCATGCTCATGCCTATTTGTCACGCTAAAATAAGCCTAAGTCACACGCTAGGGATTTATCATGTGAATTGTGGTGTAGATGGTTACCAGAGTTTATTGGTTCTATGTGGAGTTAAGATTATTGAGGACGTTGGGCTGCTTGGGGGCCAAAGATCTAAGCCCATAACACTTGTAGCCCACAAAGGCAAGTATTGAGAGGGAACATACTTAGTTACCCCTTTACCTAGCAAGCTAACCAATCCAATTAGAAAGAAACCAAGTCCTAACTCTAAGCTCACTTGAAACCCCAAGCAAAGTAGGCATTTAATGAGAAGAGAGACTGACTTTCCCTTCCCAGCTCACGCAAAAGTTCAACATGCGAAAGCCATGAGGCGCGCTACCAAAAGTAGTGCATGTGGAAAGCTGACTCGAGAAAGAAGCGCCTTGGGAAGGAGGCATGATGTAGGTTTTCACAGGTTGGCAGCACCTAGCTATGATCTTGCACTGAAATAGAGGTTAGCAGAAAGACTAGGGAGAAAGGGGAGAAAGAAACGAGCCATAACTAGAGATTCTTTGCGAAGGAATCATTCAACTAGGAATATTGGTCAAGAACTGTAGGTAGGGGATCCAATCCCCCAACATAACATAGATCAGCCAAAGAAACTAAAGAGGCATCACTCTGTAACCTTAGTATTTTCCATATCCTTCTTCTGAGCATCCCAGCCATCAGAAGCCTTGTTACCACCCTAGGAAACCCAGATTATCCAACAGAAAACACCATACAATCATCCAAGCTCTCTCTCTTTCATGCTAAATTGATGAACTTCTAACTTCCACACGACGATTCTCTTGATCAACCCCTTATTTGCCTAATCGTGCTATCTTTGAGTCATTGATCTAATTGGGATATTTCTTAAGATTAGCTAACTCTTTCGAGATGTTCCAGGACTTGTGATGCAAGCAATTGATTGTGTTTTGTTTCTCCTTCACCCTCAAGTACCCAAACACCTATAAGTTAACCCATTCGTTGACGTTAGAGATGTTGCCTCTGCTCATATTCAAGCTTTCGAAATTGCTTTAGCTAGTGGGATATATTATTTAGTTGGCCAAGGTGCTGGCTATCTTGATACTCTAAAGATTTTACGGCAACTTTACCCGACTTTGACCCTTAATGAAGTTGTCAATCCCTCCGACTCAAAGTATCAAGTGTCCAAGGAGAAGGCAAAGGGCTTGGGAATCACTTTCCTTCCTCTGGAAACAAGTCTGAGGGACACTATTGAAAGCCTCAAGGAGAAGGGCTTCCTCAAGATTTAAACGCCTCAGTCTTCCTACCGCATGTTAATCATGTGTAAAAATCACACTAAATAAAAAGTTCAATCTTTATAGAAGGATTGAGCAAATATGCAACCTCTAGTGATGCCTTCAAGTATGAACAATAAAATGTAACGTAATCCTTGGTCTTGGCGATGCTTTAAACTCAATAATTTCATTATGAATAGTATGTTTACCCAATGAATTGGTGTCTTGAAGAGACGTCTCAACTCTGACTCTACCACTCAAGTTGTCGCTTTTCTTTTTGTTAATAGGTCTCCAAATATTTTGCTCGTGTTTAATCTTTTTTGCTTATAACCAAGGCACTTTGACAAGAACTCAAACCTCATTTGCTCGAAACTATTTGGTGAACATCGCCAACGTAATATTTGCAGAAATTTCTCTCTCTTGTTTTTTGGACTGCACCTTAAGTGTTAAATGAAAGACCAATTCAAAATTTTCTTCTTTTTTCTCCCTTTGAAATTTGGGAGGTTTAATAAAACATCCCCGGTACTGTTTACTTTTAACGAAAAACCGTTTTTTTACTTTTAACTGTCACTATTCACTATACTTTAAAAGTGGCTTTTCGTTAAAAAGAAAGTTTTCAAGCTATTTTCGATAGTTTTCTAGCTATTTTCGTTAGTTTTCTTTTGAAATTTGCATGGACTTGTTTTCAATATATAAAAAAAGTCATCAAATTTAGTCAAACATTCATAGCACACAATGAAATTGCCATAAAATAATTATTCAGAGCTGAAGAAGACTGAAGTTGCCTTAATTGACCTTAATGTCCAGATGACTTTTCACCACAAAAAACTGAACCAAACCAAAGCTTATTCACTCGATTTTGAGAGAGAGAGAGAGAGAGAGAGAGAGAGAGAGATGAGTACTGGAGAAGCAAAGACTGTGTGTGTGACAGGAGCATCTGGTTACATAGCATCATGGCTCGTGAAGCTCTTACTACAGAAGGGTTATACTGTTAAAGGCACTGTTCGTGACCCAAGTTAGTATTTCCAAACTTTGCTCATATCATATAATATAAAAATGCTATCCTATATACATTAGCACTCGAAAATAGTCATCATGCACACCTCGCACTTATTCTAAGCATTAGGAGAAGTGCAGGGCAATTATTTGGAGTGCAAATAACAGTTCCTATGTATCCATCTATTTTGGGGTGCTATGCTCGGCCTAGCCAAATTACAAATTTGAACCTCCTCAATGATTCTATTTTTGCAAAACAAAGATGATCCAAAGAAAACAGAACACTTACTCTCGCTAGATGGAGCAAAAGAAAGGCTTCATTTGTTGAAAGCGGATTTGTTAGAAGAAGGGGCTTTCGATGATGTAGTCGATGGATGTGTAGGTGTTTTTCATACAGCATCGCCTGCACAATTCTCAGCCACTGATCCACAGGTTTATCCCTTCATACTTCAAATACTCTATCATGTCACGTGGACGCGTAGAAAACCAACATAGTTTCAAGACAAATGATGTAGAAACCGAAATGATATTTGTCTCCGTATTTCAGGCAGAAATAGTTGAGCCTGCAGTGAAAGGAACACTCAATGTTCTTAAATCGTGCGCGAAATTCCCCACTGTCAAGAGAGTGGTTTTAACATCATCTATGGCTTCAGTAACGGGGACTGGAACCCCTCTGACATCTGATGTGGTTTTGGATGAAACATGGTACTCAGATCCACTTCTTTGTGAGAAGAACAAGGTATGTATGTTCCCATACTATAGAAAAATATTGGATATAAGAGGTAAGCTTAACAGTAACACAAGGTAAAAGTAGTACATGATGATGAACTACAAACTCATATGAACATTCTTCATTTGTTCAGGAATGGTATCCTCTCTCAAAAACTTTAGCTGAGGAGGCTGCCTGGAAATTTGCTGAAGGAAATGGGATTGACTTGGTGTCAATGAATCCAGGGATTGCGATTGGTCCACTCTTACAGCCAACTCTTAATCTCTCTGTCGAGATATTTCGTAATCTCATAAGTGGTACATTTCACCCCTTGTGTTTAAATACTATTCCTTGGGATGCAAGCAGTTGATTTTGTTTCTGTTTCATGGTCAGGGATCCAAACATCATATAAAAATTACAGATTCGTTGATGTTAGAGACGTTGCCTCTGCTCATATTCAAGCATTTGAAGTTCCTTCAGCTAGTGGCAGATATTGTTTAGTTGGCCATGTTGCTGACAGTCCGGACACTCTCAAGATTTTACAACAATTTTACCCCACTTTGTGCCTTCGTGAGTTTGGCAATCCTTCAGACTCAAAGTATCAAGTGTCCAAGGAGAAAGCAAAAGGTTTGGGAATCACTTTCCTTCCTCTGGAAACAAGTCTTAGGGACTCGGTTGAAAGCCTCAAGGAGAAGGGTTTCCTCAAGATTTGAATTGTGCAACTTATAAACACTTGTGAATTTGATGTACGAGTCGGTTTAATTTTGGCAAATAAAGTTTGTCTTCTGCTGAAGTACTCCAAGAGATGCTGAAGATTATATTGTTCCTGTTAAGAATGTTGAAAGTAATCTACAAAAGTTTGCCTTTTGGGCTTGAATTTTTTTTTATATGGATTTTTAGTTTGGGCTTTTTTTTGATAGGATTTTTTAGTTGGGGCTCAGTATTTATATAAATCAATGGCTAAAGTATTTGATTCAAAATTAATAGAGACGGTTTAGTGTGGTTTTTACGGTTCTTGAAAATTAAAAATCGAAATTAGAACCATTTTAAACTAGTTCAGTTCAGTTCTAGTCCAAGTTTGAACGGTTTTAGTCAACCTGATTTTTTATGATTTTTTTTTTCATTCGATTCGGTTTGCTTTTACGGTTTCTCGATTTTTATGCCCACTTCTAAAATTTATTCCAAAAAATAAAAATCCTTCCCTTGTAGATCTGTACCTTTCAAAATATCTTATCACTATTGGGTCCCGATATTTATAATAACAAAAATTATTCCTCAGTTGACCGTAATCATCCCCTAATTTTTTATATAAACAAAACACCAATTATGCACAAAGTGAGTGCGTATCATAAATTATTAGAAAAATATTAGAGATATCATATTTTTGTATTATAAATGTACGATTTAATGTGATAAATGACATGTATATATCAAATCGATTAATGAACTTATTTTATTAAATGTTTGTCTACATCGCGTACTAACTATATAAAATAATATACTAATATAATATAAATATATTATCTCCTTAACATCACTCAAATAATAAAGCCAAAAGAAAATAAAAAAGTTTAACAAACTTGCGTGTTCCACACCGCTCCATAAATATATCGCAAATGCATACCATTAAATCACACAACATGGGAATATCAGAGTGACATTGAATGTGAGCTTTAAAAAGTTGCATTCTTTTTTCAATAGAGGCGGATTCTTCGCTCTCACTTTTTATACACTCTTATCTTCTCTTGTTTTGTGTAGTCACGGTTAAGTTACGTCAATATTTTATATTAATTTTTTATAAAAATAATAAGATAAAAAATAATAATAAAATAAAATATTGACGTGACATAACTGTGACCGTAAAAAAAATAAAAATATATTTGAAAAGTGAGAATATGGAAAATGAGAAAGCAGAAAATATTCTCCTTTTTCAATTGGGAAATGGTTTCCACCTCTGACTTTGCACTAACTTTTGTATTTAAATATTCTCACTTATTCTCCCATTAGGTGTCATTAAGATTTTTTTATATAAATCTTCACCCAACTCAATAAAATTATAGGAGTGCATGGAAAAAAGAGACTCGGTTTTTAATCCATCGCAATCATAGCAATGACGTGTCGATTCGCGGTGCTTGAGCAGATGCTCTCTTAATCAAAATTTACCCAAGAGGATCCTCTCCGGATTTCTCGTGAAAATTTTAAAAATCTTCACACTTAATTATTTATTATACATCGTGCGATTAATTTTCGTTAAGCATTATTTGTGTTTAAATTTAAATAAATAAAAGTCAAATAATTTTTGACTGCACGATGCACAATGCACAATGAATGGTTAAGATATGAGGATCCTAAAATGTGAGGATCCCTACTATCCCCACAATTTGGATCCGGATGGGATTCAAATCCAAAGTTTAATACATAAACAATGTTCCAACCAGATTAAATAATAATTAGTGTTTTCCTTGCATAATGTTTTTTTATTTGGTCAATGTTCAGAGTAAACAATGGCTGGCCATTACATAACTGAAGTTTCTCAGCTAAACATTCCACCTTAAGAAACCACTAACTCTACCATTGCATAACTCAAGTTGTAAGAGAGAGACACAGAGAGAAAATGAGTGGAAGAACGAAGGTTGTGTGTGTAACTGGAGCCTCCGGCTTCGTAGCGTCGTGGCTCGTGAAGCTCTTACTACAAAGAGGTTATACTGTCAGAGCTACAGTTCGTGACCCAAGTAAGTATTACTACTAGTTCTTTTTGTACTAGGTGGGATCTGCCCCCATTTTATTTCAAAAAGTCTCACTGCAATTTAGGGAGAACTACCACTTATGACCCGTTTTTATAACAATTTCGTTTTTAATTTTTCAATTTCTGCAATTTAGAGAGAACTACTACTTATGACCAGTTTTATAACAATTTTGTTTTTAATTTTTATATTTTGCGTGTGTGAGATATGAGAAAAGTATAAAGTGAAAATGAAAAGAAAATAAAGTATTGAGATAAAAGAAAAGATATAAAGAATGAATGAAAACAAAATCTTCGTGCGCCTTTACTTGTACAATTCTTCTACATTCCTCCCACCATTCCTACTCCACTCTTCTATGTCCCTCATTTATTCTATGTATTTCTCCTCTACCTTAACATAAAAATGAAAACTAAAACTAAATGGTTAGCAAACGGGCCTTTAATATACCTCTTTATTAACTGTCACTTCTCCGACATGAGACAATTGTATTTGATACACAGTAGCTAATATTTTTGACACTTCAAAATTCAATTTAATCCTCAGCTATTAAAAGTTCAACTCACTAGTTCTGTTTGCCTAATGCCACAGATGATCTAAATAAAACAGAACACTTACTCTCACTAGATGGAGCAAAAGAACGGCTCCATTTGTTCAAAGCAGATTTACTAGAAGAAGGATCTTTCGACGCTGTAGTTGATGGATGTGTTGGTGTTTTTCATACAGCATCGCCTGCACAAATTTCAGCCACTGACCCACAGGTTTGTATCTTTCACTTCACGGTTCAAATATTCTATTATGTCCCATGTGCAAACAAAGAAAACCAACATAGTTTCAAGACAAATGGCGTAGAAACAGAAATGATATTTCTCTCCATGTTTCAGGCAGAAATAGTTGGGCCTGCAGTGAAAGGAACACTCAATGTTCTTAAATCGTGCGCGAAATTCTCCACTGTCAAGAGAGTGGTTTTAACATCATCTATTGCTTCAGTAATGGGGACAGGAACCCCTATGACATCTGATGTGGTTTTGGATGAAACATGGTACTCGGATCAACTCTTTTTTGAGAATAATAAGGTATGAATGTTCCCATACTATTGAAAAATATTGGACATAGTGGTAAGCAGTACATGATGATGAACTAAAAACTCATACGAACTTCCTTCTTCGTTTGTTCAGCAATGGTATCCACTCTCAAAAACTTTAGCTGAGGAGGCTGCCTGGAAATTTGCTGAAGGAAATGGGATTGATTTGGTGTCGATGAATCCAGGGATTGTGATTGGTCCACTCTTCCAGCCAACTCTTAATCTCTCCGTCAAGTTACTTCTGAATTTCATGAGTGGTACAACCCCCTTTATGTTTAAACACTATTCCTTGTGATGCAAGCTGATTGTGCTTAATCTGTTTCTCTTTTGTGCTCAGGTGTCCAAACTCCGGTTGTAAACTACGCATTCGTGGACGTTAGAGATGTTGCCTCTGCTCATATTAAAGCATTTGAAGTTCCTTCAGCTAGTGGCAGATATTGTTTAGTTGGCCAAGTAGCTGACGGCCCCGATACTCTACAGATTTTACGACAACTTTACCCCACTTTGTGCCTTCCCGAGTTTGGCAATCCTTCAGACTCAAAGTATCAAGTGTCCAAGGAGAAAGTAAAAGGTTTAGGAATCACTTTCCTTCCTCTGGAAACAACTCTAAGAGACACGGTTGAAAGCCTCAAGGAGAAGGGTATTCTCAAGATTTGAATTGTGCAACTTATAGACAAGCGCTTGTTAATTTGATTGACGAGTCGGTTTAATTTTGGCAAATAAAGTTTGTCTTCTACTAAAGTACTCCATAGAGATGCTGAAGATTATATTGTTCCTGTTAATACTTTTTATAGCATTGATAATAATTATTTTTATGATTTTATTTTTGAACAAAATATATTATTTACACTAAGGTTGCGGGGAGGTGATTAAGCCTCATAATGGACTGGCAATAATGTGGTTCAAATTTGTCTTAAATGAAAATCAAACCTAAGATACTAGACTGTAGTACTAAGTAACAATTATTTTGTGGTATTTAGTGTTATCTTTTTAATGAGCTTTTTATCCACGGGATTCTCATTTTTTGTTAAAATGGGAACATGTCGTGAGCTCACTTCGCATCGAACTTTAACGAACCGAACCATTTATTGAACCGAACCATTTATTTTCAAGTTTCACTCCATAGATCATCCTTGCAAATTATTTAGCCAAATTGAAAATGTTTGAGGCAACTAATTGAGTTCAAAAAAAAAAATAAATAAATAAAAATTGTTGAACACTATGTTCTAAGAAACATTGAAATTTCATTGTGACAATTAAAAAAAGAGCAAATGATTCCATATTAATTGAATTTTGCAAGATGATCTATGAATCGAGACTTATAAAATAGACAATTCAAATTATTGAAGTTCCATGTGAAATAGGTAAACTAATTCTTCTTTAAAAAAATGGAGATTCCTTCCTTTAAATGGCTCGATAAAGGTATTCACTTTCAACTCGTGTTTCACTAAGCTCTTAAAACTTAAATGTTGTCACTTAATTCCTTAATTATTCACTTTGCAGTTTATCTTTGAAATCTATATCCATTAAAATTGTTTATGTGATAGGAATAACCCATTGTTGCTAAAATGTGTATGCTACATATGGTTCATCTAGCCATAAAAGTAAAGAAAATAATATTTTTAACCAAAAATTATTTATTTGCTAGTAATGGATTGCTTAGCCTCTGGTGTTTAAAGCCCTTCTCTTTTACTCACCGCATCTTGGGTTCAAAAATCTGAGCCGTTTATTTTATAAGTCTTGATTCATAAATTATCTCTACAAAAAATCAATTCAATTTGAAAATCTTTACCCAGTTGAGTCTTCATTCATAGATTATCTTTACAAAAAAATCAATTCAATCTAAAATCATTTACCCTTTTGATTGTCACAAGAGAATTTCAATGTTTTTTAAAATATATTGTTCGTCAATTTTTTTTTTTTTTGGGAACAAACGTCAATTTCTTGTAACCGATGAATATTTCCGCTCCTTTTGCTGAGGATGGGAAGGTGAAACTTTTCCCTGTCATGTTGTTACCCGAGGAGAAGCTGGTTGATACCAATACACGGAGCCGGAGATGCATTTCTTGGGGGATTTTTGTCGCAGCTAGTTCAAGAGAAGCCCTTTGAAGACTGTATTAAAGCTAAATGTTATGCAGCAAACGTTGTCATCCAAGGGTTAGGCTGCACATACCCAGAAAAGCCCGATTTCCATTAGGGTCATTTCTCACCAGTTGAGCTCCGTTCGTAGTAGAGTTGGATTTCTTGCTTATGTAACTGTGGCAGCCGGCAGTGTTTTATTCCAAAACCCATTTATCTGGTATGGGAGTTTATTTGTTATGATGTTAATCTAGTTTGTGATCCTTGTTGTCACATAGAGATGATATCGATTGCAAGTTTCTTGCAAGACATTTTCCATATTAATATAAAAAAAGCTTGAACAATAAAAAAATTAAATGTCTCAAACATTTTTGATTTGACTGCTATTTTATAAAAATTTATGAAATATAATTTGAAAAATAAACGGTTCGGTTCGTTAAAGTTTGATGTAATGTAAGAAAAAAAATGAAGATCCTGATCTGTGCCTTTTATAATATCTTGTGTCACTATTGTGTCCCAATATTATTAAAAACAACAGTTATTTCCTCGGTTGGCCGTAATCTTCACGAAACTTTATATAAAAATAAACACCAATTATACCAAAGCGTCATGTTTTGGCATATTCCAAATCACCTTAATCAAATCTGATTTTGAGATAGCCGTCTACGACTCTACAGGGAGAGGATGAGTGGAGAACAAAGGTGGGGGTGTAACAAGAGCCTCAGGTTACATAGTAACATGGTTGGTAAAGCTCTTATCTGCAAAGGGGTCATACTGTCAAAGCCACTATTCGCGACACTAGTCTGTTTCTGTACTTGCTCTTATGTAATCTTCATGTTTTCAAACAATTCTTTGACTACTTTTGTTTTTGAATTAAGGAAAGACAGAAGGTTTAAACTCGGGACGCAAAAAAGAATATCCTAACTACTAAAGCAATCTACCACTTGGAAATAAAGAATTTTGAGCTTATAAATATGATTTTTCTTTACTTTGATGGCCATATGATTCATATGTAGCACGCACATCTTCGCAACAATCGATTACACTCGTGCCATGTAAACAATTTTAATAGATATATTAATAGATTTTGACGAGAGCTTAGTAAAACACGAAATGAAAGTGAATACATTTATAACATCTCTGTCACTATTAGGTCCCAATCTCTATACATAAAGCCAACACTAAAGTGAATAGTATTTTTGAGGTCACAAGCTTTATCAAAATTTAAGTGGACAAAAATGCTCCCAATACAAAAAAAGTTCAAAAGCAATTAAAAATAACACACCAAATAATGCAAGGGTATTTTCGTCATATAAATAGTATTTTTTAATAATTAATTCTTTTTGTAAAATATATATATATATACACACACACACACACTTAAAACATGTAGGGTGCGTTTGTTGCACCGGACTGTCTCGGACTGGACTAGCTTTAGGGACTAAGTTGTACTGGCTTAGACTAGACTAAGTTGGACTAGCTTAGTGAAGCGTTTGGTGCAGTGTCGGACTAACAAGCAGGATAATTAACAAACTATAATATTATATTATTTAATCCATAAATATTAATATTTTATTTTTATCCTATTTTTTTTAGGGAACTTTAACGAAAAGCTCCCGGTACTGTTCACTTTAACGAAAAACCACATTTTTACACTAAAAAGTCAATCCTGGTACTATTCACTTGACCTTTTATTTTGTCCTTATCGTTAAAACTCAAAGTTTTCAAGCCCTTTTCGTTAGTTTTCCTTTTTTTTTATTCCTTTAATCCTTCCTTACCGTCCCATTCTCTCCCTCCTTTTCTCCATCTTTTTCTCCCTTGTCCGTTCCAATCTTTTCTTCAATTTGGTATTTTATATGAAAATTTGTTGTGAAAAGCATGCGAGGAGGAGAAAGGAGGAGAAAGTGGACAGTATTAGCTAGTCTCATGGTTTTTGAAGGGTTTCACTAAGACCAGCTAGTCCCTGATTTAGTCTAGGCTAGTGAGACTTAGTCTCATTAAACCTAATCCCTGTCAGGAACAAACATGGGGGACTGGACTAACCCTTAGTCCAGTCCAGTCCAGTACCCTTTAGTAAGGGCAAACAAACGCCCCCGTAAGTCTATCATAGCATACCGAGGTTCAAAAAATGCCTTCTACACTCATAATTAATTCTTTTTGTACAATTTTTTTATATATAAAAATATTTAAAACGTGTAAGTCCATTGTAGCATGATGTGGTTCAAAAAATGCATTCTATGTTGTGCCTTGGCCCGTTCGTTAATGCGGAACCAAAATTTAAATTACAACCTCACCAAATCACACACAGTTGAACAAAATAAATACAAGAAATAAAGACACCGAGAAATTTACGAGGTTCAGCAAAAACCTGCCTATGTCCTCGGAGAGATATTGCTCTTCACTATGAGAATAACAGTACAAGTATACATGAGTTAAATCACCATAACCCAATCCCGAATCCCTTGTACACCCACTCATAGAATTTTTCAAGAACCTCACTCTACCCCAAGAGTTCTTTCACTAGATACCTTTCTTGTTTTCTCTCACCCGTGCCCATGCTTTCCCATGGGAGAGCCAAAAGCTCTCACCACTTTGGATGCTTCACATTTGCATCACTCGGCAAGCCCACCCTCAATGCAAGCATTTCCTTGCATTAAATAAAAGCCATCACATTTCTTTGCCTTAGAAAAGACCACAAATCAAGGGCTAGACATCATGATGATGTCTCCCTTTTTTCTTTGTCCCTTTCTTTAGCCATGCTCCAAATATCCACAAAACATGCTTCCAAAGTCCAAAAGCAAACTTACTCTTACTTTTCCTTTCTAGCACTCCACATGTGATATTTCCACCAAAAGCTTGTTGCCAACTCATAATTATATGAGCCAATCACAACATTCTACACTTGCGTGAGTATGAAGGTTAGTATTTATAATAAAAAAATGATTTCCTCAGCTGACAGTAATCTGCACCCAACTTTTTATAAAATAAACACCACTTGTTCCAAAAAAGTTTCATGTTTTGGCACTCCAAAATCACCTTAATCAAAGCTTATTGTTAGACATAGTCGTCTACAATTCTACGGGGAGAGGATGAGTGGAGAAACAAAGTTGGTGTGTGTTACAGGAGCCTCAGGTTACATAGCATCATGGTTGGTGAAGCAATTGTTACAAAGGGGTTATACTATCAAGGCCACTGTTCGTGACCCAAGTCAGTATTTCTGTACTTGCCCTTATGGAATCTTCATTTTTTTCTTTCAAACTATTCTCTCAGTAATATTCGTTTTCGAATTCTGGGTCTTGTGTACTGTTCTGTTTTCCAAAAGAAAAGTGGAGCATCTAGTTGTCTTACTATTCTGATATATCTTAGTCTGGATTCTGGAGTTCAAGCCTGGTTCTTGGAGTCGAATTGAACAGCTTATAAATTTGTGGACACCACCGTTTGTTGGGAGAAAAAAACAATTTGAGTGCATAAGTGGAGCATCTTGTAGTATTATCGTTACCAAAAGAATGTATTACTCTACTTCTGGGTGGATCAATTTCCCAAATGAGCCTCACTTTTGTGTAGTCAACATTCGCCACTTTGCCTTGTACACATATGTCCCAACACGTGTTGTATTCTTAATTTCAACTCATTAGTTCTGTTTGTGTATGCCGCAGGTGATCCAAAGAAAACAGAACACTTGCTGTCATTAGATGGAGCAAAAGAAAGGCTTCATTTGTTCAAAGCAGATGTATTAGAAGAAGGAGCTTTTGACACCGTAGTTGATGGATGTCAAGGCGTTTTTCATACAGCATCTCCTGTTCAAATTTCAGCCACTGACCCACAGGTCCCTTCACTTCATTGTTCCGATGTGTTCTACTATTGTAGTAATGGTGTACTGGTTACAGGTCTTTTTTCACCAAACGTACATAGTAATTTAAGCATAACTTGTTGAGTCAACATCGTCTGCGTTGCTGAAAATTTTGAAAATAAGCTTTATCAAGTCTTCATCAATAAGAAAAAAGAAAATTGTATCGCATCAGTTGTTTGAGGATAAATATCCTGTCCAAGAGCAAACTTATACTAAGAAACCAGACAAAATGAAATGCCTAAGGCAATTGCATGAAATCGTATAAATCCTGACCTTGCCTATCCATTTCGTCTCTACTGGAGCTGGAGAGCATGAGCCCGCGAGCGCACGTGTTTTTCTAAATGTGTTTGAAGAATCGATATATGTTCAATACATTTATGTAAAAAAATGGTAATGTTACTTGTTCTCCATATTTCAGGCAGAATTAGTTGAGCCTGCAGTGAAGGGAACACTTAATGTTCTAAAATCATGCGCGAAATTTCCTACCATCAAGAGAGTGGTTTTAACATCTTCTATGGCTTCAGTAATGATGAGTGGAAAACCTCTAACCTCTGGTGTGGTTTTCGATGAAACATGGTATTCGGATCCACTTGTTTGTGAGGAGAACAAGGTACGAATGGAATTTCCAATACATACTTTCTCCAAGTTTCACATTTTATTTGTTGGTAATTTGTTCTATTTCCATGTTCAATGGAAACTTAATCTGATTATGTGAATTGTGACCTTATAAGTTGTCTGAATGCAATTATAGAATATATGAATGATGGAATTTTTCTTCTTCGCTTTGTTTTCCACCGTTCTTGACTGGTTTTACATTTTCGAAGTTCAAGATGTCTCGCTGGTTGCCTTCTATATTTGCAGCTCATTTGGACCAAATCCTGCACAGAATCAAGCACAATCATCAGCATTGAATTATCGGTTGTGTGTTGTTCTTATTGCTCCGAGAAAATAGAAAAGTACAACAGAGTCTTTGAATTATATTAGAATATAAGTAACCTTAACATAAAAAAATGCTGTATATCTTCCTTTAGCATGAACTACGAACTCAGCATGAACTATTTTATTTGTTCAGCAATGGTATATGCTCTCAAAAACTTTAGCTGAGGATGCTGCCTGGAATTACGCTAAAGCAAATGGAATTGACTTGGTTACAATGAATCCAGGGTTTGTGATAGGTCCACTCTTACAGTCAACTCTCAATCTCTCCATGGAGATAATTCAAACTCTCATAACCGGTACAGATAAACTTCAGCAATATCCTTTTGATCTTGCATGATTAAAGCACAGTATGAATGTATGATGGAAGGTCAAAATTAAATTTGTCTGAGGTAGATATCATGGCTGGTTTAGATGGAGGCCTTCTCCTAGTAAAGTTACCATATTAGATGTGGCAGGCTTAAAGCATGAATGTTTATCTGAACTTACTAACCTGTTGCTTCCAGTAACAAATAAAATATATGCAAATGATCAGAAATATACAACTGATCTGGTAAACAGTAATTTTCTGGGCTGTTAAATTCTACTAGCCAGTAGAATATATTCAACCTCTCTGTTTAAAAGACCCTATCGAGTCAAGCGGTCGATATGCTTTTCTCTCACTCTTGTGCAGGTACAGGAACACTACCCCTTTCAAGTTATCGGTTCGTTGATGTTAGGGATGTTGTCTCTGCTCATATTCTGGCATTTGAAGTTCCTTCAGCCAGTGGAAGATATTGTTTAGTTTCAAATGTTACACTAGCTTCCGAGGTTCTGAGGATTATACAAGAACTTTATCCCACTTTGCAACTTCCAGAAAAGTAAGTTATTGGAAAATTACCGTGAGTAATTCTTGCCGTTTCCATTAATTAAGTTTACTCACGAGCAGCCAAAACCAAATGGGAGTGGAATAACATTGGCTTTCGTAACAATATTGCATTTGGCAATGACACTGCACAAATCATTCTTTTTTATTTTTCCTTTTATATTTCGAAATATGTATTTTTGAAAAGAGAGATCGAATTTTACGCAGGGTCACTTAAAGTGGCATATTTCTAAGTTTTGTTGTTGTTATTGTTGTCATTATTCGCAGATGTGAGGTTGGCAGTACTTCTGATCCGATATATCAAGTATCCGCAGAGAAAGCTAAAGGTTTAGGAGTGAACTAGAAATTGAAACCCGCGCGTTGCTGCGGGATTAGAAATTATCTATACCAAAATTATATACACATAAAGAAGAGCAGTGGGCTTCTTTCACTTAACTACTTAGCTTAATTAGGACATATTTTTTGTGTTAGAGTTGTGTACTCTAAATTTTTCCTCAACAATTGGTATCAGAGCGGTATGATCAGGGACCCTCTCTATTGAAGCTTTTGAGAATCGTGAGAAGTTTAGTACTTCGCAAGATTATTGGTTAATCTTGTTCGGCATATCGAAGTTTTGTCGACACGATGGGAGATCTTCAAGTTGTTGGAGGAATCAAGAAGCTGAACAACAAAAATTACAACACATAGGCAACATGTATGGAGTCTTACCTACAAGGCCAAGATCTTTGGGATGTCGTCGATGGTAATGAAGTTACGCAGCCGGAAGAAGACACCAGCGGCGCTCTGCCGAAATGGAAGATCAAGGTAGGGAAGGCCATGTTCGCTCTAAAAACCATAATCGAGGAAGACATGTTGGAGCACATATGGAAGGCCAAGACACCAAAAGAAGCGTGGGACACCTTTGCCACACTCTTTTCAAAGAGGAACAATACAAGGCTGCAACTTCTCGAGAATGAGTTGTTATCGGTGGCCCAAAGAGACATGACAATTGCCGAATATTTCCACAAGGTAAAGTCTATTTGCTGTGAAATTTCTGAATTAGATCCTAGTGCTGCCATTGTAGAATCCAGGATAAAAAGAATAATTATCCATGGATTGAGACCCGAATATCGAGGCTTCGTTGCCGCTGTACAAGGATGGCCGACCCAACCATCACTTGTTGAGTTTGAGAATTTGTTTGCCGATCAAGAAGCTTTGAAAATGCAAATGGGAGGGGTATCGTTAAGAGGTGAGGAGGAAGCGCTCTACACCAAAAGTAAAGGCAGCTTTCAGTAGCATGCTAGTGAAGGATCTAAAACAAATGGTGACAAGGCGAAATGTCATTAAGGAGGAGGGAGTTCTCAACCAGGGGGAGCTCCAATGTATCACAGAAACTGTGGTTAGTCCCCGAATAATAAAAGGTTTGAGGGAAAATGTTACAATTGTGGAAAGAAGGGGCACATGGCGAAGGATTGCTGGTTTAAAAATTCCGCAGAGAGTAACATTGCCAACTCATAGAAGAAAAGTGAAAATGATTAGGACGTCGCTGCGTCCCTAGCCCTGGAGGAAGAATGGGACGATGAAGCATCCGTTGCTATGGAGAAGCAAGAGTCAGCTCTCACAGCAGCAAGTTCGGAGTCGATTGACTACCAGAATGATTGGATCGTGGATTCAGGTTGCTCAAATCACATAACGGGTGATAAGAAAAAGTTACAAAGTCTGACTAAGTACAAGGGAGGTCGATTGATGGTGACGGCCAACGACTCTAGGTTACCGATTGCTCATATTAGTAAGACAGTAATTGAGCCCCGATACAACACTAATCACGTGTCGCTTCAAGATGTCTACCATGTTCCAGGTATGAAGAAAAATCTACTTTCAGTGCCTCAATTGGCGTCATTAGGAAATTATGTCTCGTTTGGTCCACGAGATGTGAAGGTGTATTGACACCTCAAGATCTTAGGCGACAAGGAAGAATGAGACAACAGATTTATGGCACATGAGATTAGGTCACGTTAACTATCACAAGCTAAGTGTGATAATGAAGAAGTCAATGCTTAAGAGGCTACCTCAGGTTGACGTGAGAACAGACACAATATGTGCAGGATGCCAGTATGGTAAAGCACATCAATTACCATACGAAGAGTCGAAATTTAAAGCGAAAGAACTGTTGGAGTTGGTTCATTCCGATGTGTTCGAGCCAGTCAAGCAACCATCGATAAGTGGGATGCGGTACATGTTGACGTTCATTGATGACTTTTCCAGGTATGTGTGGATTTTCTTTATGAAAGAAAAATTTGAAACATTTTCAAAATTTAAAGAGTTTAAGGAAACAGTTGAAGGAGAAGTGGGAAAGAAGATCCGTTGCATACGTACGGATAGTGGAGGAGAATATACCTCGAATGAGTTTTCCCAGTATCTAAGAGATTGTAGAATACATTACCAGTTCACATGTGCCAACACGCCACAACAGAATGGTGTAACGGAAAGAAAGAACCGACATCTTGCAGCGATATGTCGAAGTATATTCCATGCCAAGAATGTACCAGGAAGGTTTTGGGTCGAAGCTATGAGAACTGCAACTCATGTGATCAACAAGCTTCCTCAACCAAGGTTAGAATTTGTCTCACCCCTTGAGAAATTGTGGGATATGAAACCTACAGTTAGTTACTTTCGAGTATTTGGCTGTGTGTGCTACGTATTTGTTCAAAGTCACCTACGTAGCAAGTTTGACAAGAAGGCAGTCCGCTGTATCTTTGTGGGATACGACAGCCAAAGAAAAGGGTGGAAATGTTGTGATCATATGACTGGAAGATGTTACACATCGCGAAACGTGGTGTTTGATGAAGCGTCTTCTTGGTGGTCTTCAGAAAAAGAGGCGTTGCCTGATTCGAGAGAGATTGAAGATAATCTGCAGTAGAAGATGGGGGAGCAAACTGTTCGAATCCAGTCGAGACCAGATGAGTCTAAGGATTCACTTGATGGTGATGATGTCGAGCAAGCAGTACCTCAAAACCCTTGGCAAGGTGGCGTATATCAACAATCAGAAGAAAAAAGACCTAGTGAAGTGGAAGTATCGACTCCACAATCACAACCAATGAGGTCAACAAGAATCCGGAAGCCAAATCCTAAATATGCCAACGTAGCCATAGAAGAAGAAGCAGTTGAACCTGAGTGGTTCAAAGTTGGGAGAAGAGGTCACTACAGCGGAGCTAAATCAGGCTTGGAATCTAGTGCCAAAGCGAAGATATGTGAAACCCATACCATGCAAATGGGTGTTCAAGAAAAAGCTTCGTTGTCAATTCGGCATGATGGAAGGAATGAGCTGGTGTTGAGGGGGAGTGTTGAAAGTACAACACCAGCCCAATAATTAAAGAACAGCCCATTTGGAATCATGAATGAGAAAACTCTAGCAAAGTGCAGTAATTGGTGGGAAAAGTCAAGTCCACCACCTCATGCTTAAGAAAATATAAAATGTTTTTGTTTGTGGTAGAATCTAGAAACATATTGGCTAAAATTGGAAGGACCCATTCTCACTGACTAGGTAAGTCGGTTTGGCAAAAGAGATGGAAAAGTATGCATGATCAATGCACTAGAAAATTCTAGTGATTATAAGTCGGCAAACAAGCCCACCTATAAATATGGGTGTGGTGTAACCAATCAAGTAATCAAGAAATCTAGTAAGCAAGTAATCAAAGAAGTAGTAGGCAACCAAGTGAGAGTGAGAAGTAAGAGTAGTATTATGAGTGCTCTAGAGTTTGTCTCTAGGAAATGAGTGAGTGTCATTACTTCTAAAGTGTGTCCTTGATATTTTGAGTGTTGTAATATTTTGTGAGTGTAATAATACAAGTAATTTGTTTACTTGTGTTGTCTCTCCAACACTTGTGTTAGAGTTGTGTACTCTAAATTTTTCCTCAACAAAATTGTGATATGATGTGGCTGTTGTAATTCTAGGTTATATTGCTAGAATAATTAACTAAATGCTGATTTGGTTGTTGAGGCGAGAATTAACTCGACACAAATTAAACCCTCTTTTGACAATTGTAGTATAGATGTAAGTAGGGTATCGTTCTAGGCCGGGGATTAGGAGGGCTTGCTAAAACCTCTAAAATAATTTTAAAACGTAAAAACAAAGTTTAAAACACTAAACTAAAATAAAAACACTTAACTAAAATAACTCAAAATAAAACTAACAAATAAACTAAAACAAATCAAACGACTCAAAACAACTCAAGACTCTAAAAAAATACAAACTAAGCTAAAAACTCGAAACACACTAAAAATGACTCAAAATAATGAAAACAATTTAAAATAAAAACTAGGAATTGAAATTGACGGAAATTAAATTAAAAGATTAAAAATAATAAAAATTAACTAAATAATAATATTTTAATAATGGGGGGATTGATTTTGAAGAAACGTAAATTAAACTTAAATAAATTACAAAATTGACAAAAACATAGAATTAAAAATGAACGGATAGACGACGGATTGGCTAGAGGGTTTTTCTCCACACAAGACACATATGCAATCTAAATTGACCTTCAGTTGTTCTTTCAACAAATTGTAAATTTCAATACTCCAGATTAATTAGGTACGCTTAAATTAACCTTCAGATTTTCCTTAAGTTATTGAATTGGATGAACAGCATACAACAACTCAAATTATTCCCCAAAAGTTCCCTACGTGAAAAGCACAATAGAGATACGATTAAAGATCATTATGTTCTATGAAAATCATAAGTGTTGACAAGGCATTCGTAACTATGAACAGCATGATACGTTTGCCAGGAATTTACTTAACGCGACTGTGACTAGCAACCTTCACTACTCATGAATATAAGTTCATAACGATTAGGTGAAATTCACTTATATTCTAGCATCAAATTCATGCATGTAAATTAAGTATGCATTCTTAATCGACAAACATAAATAAGTTATAAATCAAGCAGTTAAGCAAATTAAATCACAACTCAGAAATCACAACTGAAATTACCAATTCAAATTACAAATATAATCATGGTTTCGAATTATCCTCTAGCCAAAACAAAATTAATTACACATTATTATAAATTAAAAACAGAAATAAAAACATTTGAGTTGGAGGATTAAACCAAAACTGAGGAATTAGGATTTTCTGTGCTTGTGCACTGTGTTGCTTCATGCTAAATCCCCCTCTCGGTGAGCTGTCCCCTCACGCTGCCAAAGCAGCGTTTCTGTTTTCTGTGCCGTGTGCCTTGGTGGCAGCCAAATGGGCGCTGCCCTCCTTTGTCAACACTGCCTTGTGATTTCTTCCTCTCTGTTCCTGATTGGGACGCTGCCCCTTGGCAGCTCTCGGTGCTGCCAGCTGCACTCTGTTCTTCCCTCTGACTTCACGCCAGCTGCCCGAGGCAGCTGCTTTCCTCACAACTCCCTCTGTTTTCTCGCTGCACACTAGGCAGCCTCGCTGCCTTCTTCTCTCCTAGACTTTCCTTTCTGATTTTTGTTTCTCAGCTGCCCAATTGGCAGCTGACCTCCTTTTTTTTCTATTGGCTGCCTATGGCAGCTTTCAAGACCCCCCCTCCGAGTAGCCCCCTTTTCGATTCTTAATGGCAGCTTTGCTGCCTTATTTTTTTTTTCTATTTTTCTGTCCGAGTCCAACCCGAGGCTCTCCTAATGATGCTCCCCCTTATCTCCAGGCTGAAGCATGTGTTGCCCTCCTCATCTTTCCACTCCTGTCCGTGCCTTTCATCATAACTTCCACTGAGGCTTCTCATTATTGCCAGCTATAACACACAAACACATAAATTAAGATATAAAATTATATATAAATAAATAAATATATATATATATATATATAAATATATTATAAATATATAAATATATTATTTTCCAAATAATAAGTTTTATTCAACAAGTAAGAAAGTTTAGACGAAAATATTACTTAACACTTCACTTATTCTATTTTTATTTTCTTTTCTTGAAACATTTATAAAACATAAAAATAACGTAAATAGCTCAAAATATAACGAACTAACTAAGAAAAGACGAGTGAATTTGATATAAAAATATGTATAAATATGGTCCGATCAGTTGTATCTTTCTTATTTAAGTCTCATAGGTCTTAAGTAAATGAGTTGTCATGTGTCTACATCTCATAAGGTGTAAGATGGAAGACTGAGATTGCTTTGATGTATTTTGAATACTGCTAAAAGTGTATAACTGTCAGAAGTAGAGTGATATTCTTTAACTCTCTTTTAGCTATGTCATGAAGAATGTGAATGAATTTACATATTCATATTCTCTGCTACTATCTCTCCTCTCTAACATCATCCCCTTCATTTTTGTATTGAATTCTTCTAGATTCTCTGAAGATCTGTGTAGTCATAGCTCACAAAGCATCACTGAATTCGTACTGTAACATGCAAGAAACTCAAATTTTATTTTTTGTAATAATACCGATGACGTGTTGATTTGCAGTGCTTGTCTGCTTGAGCAAATGAAATATTCAGATGCTTTCTTAATCGATGTTTAATACATAAACAGTGACTTCTCCAACCAGATGCTTTCATTTTCAAATTAGGGGTTTTGTATTTTTTTTGTTTTTGTTTCAATTAGAAATTTTTATAGGGATCCAATTCAGATTCTGAAATCTTGATCTGGGCAGTCAAACGTCGTTCCGAAATCAAGTTATGTCTCCTTGAGTAATGTTTGAAGGAACATAGCCCCATAATTATGATCGTTTAGTTTTCGTTCTTTGGTTTGGGCCTCATTAGCCTTGTGTGTTGGGGGCCACATTATCTTAACCTTTTGAGTTACACAAATATTGTTCTCAACTTCATCACTAGGTCCATACTAGGTAGGATCTGCACAATTTTATTTCAAAATGCCTCTTAGGGATAACTGCCATTTCATGGCCTGACAAAACTTTTTTAGGGTGCATTTGTTGCACCGGACTATCTCGGACTGGACTAGCTTCTAGGACTAAATTGGACTAACTTAGACTAGACTAAGCTGGATTGACTTAGTAAAGCGTTTGGTGCAGTATCAGACTAAGATGCAGGATAATGAAAATAACTCAATTTTAATTTATTTTTTATTAAGATATTATCAAAATTAATATTATTGGATGAGTGAGACTCAATAAAAAATATATACCAAATTTAGAAAAGAACTCATGGATATAACAAAAGAAAAGCCTTATATTCATGTGCAAAATTACTTGGTCTCAGTTTCTAGAACAAGTGGTCTTAGTTTCTCAAAGATACAAATATGAAAAATTACTTGGTCTCAGTTTCTATAATCAGTGGTCAATGGTGGCTGAATAAAATCTTACCCAAAATTACAAAGCAGTTGGGTGTGATATAATCTTTGCGTGCTTATATTCATGTGCATGATTGTATTCTCAATCCTAAATTGCACAGATGATCATCATTGATATGTCACAAGTATACTAATAGAACCATTTGAGCCAAACCAAATAACTAAATAACTAAACAACTAAACAAAAGCAAACAACTGATCTAAAACAAACAACTGAACCCAGTGCACCAGACTACTGCCATTGTAGAGTTAGCTCCAAGCTTTTTGAATTATTTATTAATAATTTATCAAAACAACTGGTAATAAATAAGCATAATTCCCACTAGAGGAAGAATTCTCATTGCAGATGGTTACAGAACCAGATGAGGTTAACTCCCTGATTTCTCGAGCCAATTGTTGAACTTGAGCTCCAATAACTGCATTATCAAACTTCTCCGCCAAGATATCAGCTTCATTTACACCTTCCAGTATATCCTGAAGATGTGCATTAAGATCAGACCATCGCCCACTCCAAAAAACTATCAAACTGTTCAAGCTTTGTTCCATCTCTTTTATCCGTATGGCACTAGCAGCAGTATCATTCATGTTCCCAACAACCTTCTTAGCCTCTTTTGGTGACCTAAATTTAGTAAACCCAAAACCTTTTGCCTCGACAGTTTTGAAATAGAGCAATAGCTTAAAGGTTAGCTCATCACCCTTTTTGATACAATCAGAAAAACCTTCATAGTTTGCTTGTCCTTGGGTATCGATCATAACAGAAATTTCCTTCTCATTCATCCATTTGATCTTCCTAATGACATCGCGGTGCCACTCCCTCGTGTTGTGACACATATTGAGGCTTGCCATATTCATCAAATAAAACTCTTCCAAATTGTTTTGTGAACTCAGAAGTGACCCAAATGCATTAATACTATTTTTTCCCATGGCGTCATTTGAAAGGTTAAGATACCTCAAGACACATCCTTCCAGGACCTCAGGAAAATCGTTCATGACTTTAAGAGCCTTTTCTTTTGACTTTCTTGCAGTAAAATCTGAAAGGTTGACTTCTTGCAATTGATCGTTGATAGATAACGAGATTGGCTCAGCAACACAAGCTGCGTCCACACCAAAGCTTCTCTTGCTAAAATATATATTGGTACACAATTTTTCATCATCCCTTGATGGCATTAATAGTTCCTCAGCCTTGTCGGCATTAATAAAGGACCTGTTACCACCCGAAATATCACAAACACTTCCAATGGTAGCAGTAGCTTTCTCATATTGCATCACTTGTAGTAAACAAGTAAAATGCATTGCATGATCGATGAAGTGCAGCTATGGGATCAAAAATTGAGGGTACTTGTCACAACGGTTATCCTGGTGCCTGGAACAGAGCATTACCCATAGAATTTTAGCTAATCCACCACTCGGATCCCATCTATTCCATAATTCACCCCTATTTATGCAAAAGTGAGAGCATACAACCATGTTATGAAAAAGAGGGGTCATTCGATCGAACAGGTTTCCTTCAGCATCCTCACTTTGTCTCTTAGCTATTTCATCGAACACTTTGTCAGCATTCAAAACCATCACAAACCTGCCAACCTCATACATGATAACCCAACCATTTATCTCATTCAAATAAGCATCATTTATGACCACCTTGCCATTAGTATAACACACAAGGAAACTATTGAAAAGCCAACGCCACATGGCCTTCCGATTTTTAAAATTGTAAATCAAGGAGCTCAATAACTCATGTCTATGTTTGGTGGTGTTTGTATTTGTTGACGACTACTTGCAGAGGGGAATAATCTGTAATTTGACGCTCCAGTGGTCTCCATAGCCCTTAATGTTGATGGTATCATTGGCGTCATGTTGTAACCATTGAAAGGGGCCTGAAGCTTTGGCTCATTCATTACAGAGAGTAAAACCCAGACCCTACACACTTGTTGGAGCTTCCTGGTTTCTCAAAAATGGTTTGCTATTATTGGTGTGGGCGGCCAGTGAAGCGTTTGAGTTCGACTGTGGCTTGACAAACACTGGTGATGACGAAGCTTACAAGAGCTTGGCCTCCATGGAGGTCACAACGAAGCCTGAAGTAAATCACCGCCATGACGCTCGTTTCCTTCAACGATCTGTAGATCGAAACAAATCCCATCTAGATTAAAAAGAATGAAGCCCAGATGAAGCTCCAGTCCACGCGAGAGCCTTTTTAGGGTGCGTTTGTTGTATCAGACTGTCTCAAACTGGACTAGTTACACGGATTAAGCTGGACTGGCTTAGACTAGACTAAGCTGTACTAGCGTGAAACTTTTGGTGCAGTGTCGGACTAAAAAGAAGGATAATCACAAAGTACAATATTATATTTTTTAGTTCATATTTAATAATATTATATTAATTAATTCTACCTTTTTTATTCTAATAATACTCTCCCTCTCTCTGGAAGCCTCTATCTGTTTCTCCATCTTTATCCCCTTGTTCTTTCCGTCCCATGCTTTCCCTCCATCCCCATGCTCTCCTTCCCTCCCCTATTTTTCCCCGATTAACTGCCAATTTTTTTTCTTCTGCAAAACGAAGAATCAAGCTTGATTTTTCAGGTTTTTGTTCGGTGCAAGATTCAAACTGGAGAGAGCTTTCTAAGTCCGTGGATTCAATCGAAGTTGCAAGTCTGTGGAGCGGTGGAATCGGCCTGCAGCGATGCCTGGCGAGCTGACCAGCGACGAGTCGGGGTTTGTGGAGTCAGGGAAGTGAGAGACAACAATGGCTTGGATTTCTTGGATCCGTTTCTAGCAAACCCAATATTGCAGACTTGGAGATCTTCTGAGATGGAGAATAGGGAGGAGGAGAGAAGCGAAACAAGCAACACGAGGTAAAGCCTAAGGTGAAGAATAGAAACGGAGGTGAAGTGAAGAATAAAAACACGAGGTGAAGCATGAACAGAAACAGGACTACGAATCCCCTCGTTTTTTTTGGCTCTTGCTAAGCCCACCTAGCGAAGGGTTTAGTCGGCACGAGTCTGGCTTAATCCCATTAAACACAATCCCAATTTACACTAAACACATGACTACTAATTCTAGCTAAGTGGTTCAGTCCAGTGAAACTTAATCCTGCCAAACAAACTCGCCCTTAGTCTCATTTAGGTTAGTCCCAGCACAGGCCAAACATAGGACCACAGTAACAAGTAGTCCAGTTTAGTCCAGTCCCGGTTAATGAGGCCGAACAAACACACCCTCACTTCTATAAAAACTTGCA
Organism: Crataegus laevigata; assembly: GCA_963580275.1. Lineage (NCBI taxonomy): Eukaryota > Viridiplantae > Streptophyta > Magnoliopsida > Rosales > Rosaceae > Crataegus > Crataegus laevigata. Next base: position 2,341,441 of record OY756942.1, on the reverse strand, counting down.
GCAAACTTGTCCTTAGAATTAAGGAAAAAACTCACTAAAACAACCTAACCCACAAGTCAAAACTCGTATGCTAGTAAAATTTGCCTTTTATTAGGGCCTTTAGATACAAGTCCAAAAACACAGAGTGTTTTTAGTCCAGTTATTTAATATATGTTTTTATTTTTCTTTTATACTCATTTTATATTTTCTAAAAATATTAAAAATCAATTAAAATTGTCTAATATTACACATTTTCCAGCTCTAAAAAAATCTAATTAATATCTTATAACAAAAAAACTAATATACTAACATAAATCTATCTGCACATTCTACCTTAACTCAAGTAACAAATATATGAATGTATATTATACCTATAAGTGAGATATGAAACTTAACTAAAAGGTAGAAAAACAACATATGTGAAATCCCGTCCCTAGATTTCACTATTTAAAATTACATATTTTCGTATTATTAATTTTGACGCGTTTATATTTGCGGCGCATAATTTTTAGTAAAAGGAAGAAAATGCCCTTAATGGACGAAACGGAATTTTCGAGGACATATTTGATGCGTATGTATTTTTCCTTTTTATTTTAAGTATGTGGATTGTACTCATTGATATGAGCGCGTAGGCGCAAACTGTTCGTGAAACACAGTTGTAACGAAGGAGTTATTGACGTTTAAAGTCAGGGGAATTTTTGTAAATTTAACCTTCTCTAGAAAGCTCCAGAGAGAAGCAGCGAAACTCGGTTTCCCCAATTCAACCTGGTTCTCGACCCGAATTTTGTGCACACCTCGATGCCGATTCCGACATTTCTCTGGCGAATTGAATGTCGCCGCAACCACTCCTAAACTCCCCTCAATGTCACGAACATCATCCTCCCAAGTTTGGCCGGTTTTGAACACGGTTTTAGAAGAAAGAAAAAGAAGAAGATTGGACTGTGATAGTTTCGTGGTTCCAATGACAAATTCGTCGTCTCGGATCACATCTGTTCCCACCACCATGACCAATTGGCTTTCCATGAACCTATGAGCAAGGCCCAAACACTAGTAGGGGCATCAGAGCATCCATGGAGTCGAATTAAAGGACACCCAAATTCTAGGGTTCTGGTGGATCGATGCAATTTCAGGCCACGTCCTGGCCGAATTGGACTTTGGCACAGGTATGAAAGTTTTTTCCCCTTGCTGAGATCTTCATTTTTGTAAAATTTGGTAATTTTTTGAGTTAGTTGAATTTTTCGGCGAGTCAGGGTAGTCGCTGCCACGTGCTGCGGCGTGTGGCTGTGACTACCCGTCTTTAATTCTATGTTTTTATAAATTTAAAAAATAGGAATGTATGAAAATGCCTTTATAGGCGAGAATATTGACATTTGTGTGACCATTATTTCAAGATGTGTACAAGTTACTATTTTACCGTATTCTCAAAGTACTTATCGTTACGAACGCGTGGACGCAAACATGATCGAATTTGGAGTTATAACAAAGAAGTTATAAATGAACAAAGTTAGGGGTGAAATGATCATTTAACCATAATATGGATTTCTCCAGATAATTTGAGGCGCCATGTGGAGGATTGTCAGTGAGGGGAATGGGCTTTGCCCAATCAAAAAATGAAGAAGGAGGAAATGGGAGGGGAGATGGGGAACACCAGATTCCTTGTGACCCGTTTCCCTTGCGATGACCCGACTTGGATTCCATGTTAATTCCGACGAAATTTCGTCCATCTCGCCGGTATTTCACGATTTTCCTCCACTCCCAAACAATTTCCCAACCTTCCTTCTTCAAATTCCACCTTAGTTTGACGGGATTTAATCCAAATTTTGTGAAAAACATACCCACGGGTCCAACCACCCTTCGCTGTCAATTCACCCATTTTTGAAACACTTACCTTCGATCAACACCACCAAAACACTTCCCTTAAGCTCAGGAACAATGCCCAATCCTTTGTTGGAGTGTCGAAATCGATTTGAGGACGAATCAAGAAACACCCTTTATACGGTTTCCGATAGGTTTTAGAGGAGTTGGGGCCTCTTCCCGGTCGAATTTGTCTTGGTCACAGGTATGAAACTTACTCTACTCATTGAGATCTTCATTATGGTAAAATTTGAGAATTTTTGGAAAAAGTTGATTTTCCGGCAAGTCGGGGCTCCCGACTGCCACCCACGGCGATGCGTGGCCAGAAGGTCGTCAATGATATTTTTAGGTTAAATTAGATGCCTTAAGTTCAGTTCTGATAATTGAATGATGTAGGTTGATTGTTAGAATGTAAATTCTTTACGATACGTTAATAGGTCATTATATGAATCGACGATTCGACTGTTGGATCGTTATCAAACTTTAATAGGTTATTATTTAAAATATTTGAAGACCACAGGAACTTACGGATCGGGAATCCTTTGTACGAATCTTTTTTAATTGGATTTGTAAGTTCATAAAATAAAACGTTAATCGCTACTTGAATTTGCAGTTGGCAAAAATCCAACCGTTGGATCGTAATAAAACTTTAGGATGTTGTTCTAGAAGCATAACGAGTTACGGATCTTCCATATCGAGTTACGTAGGGTTGTGGACCCTACGTCGATCTTTGACCAACGGCTGACTTTTGGTCAATGGGTCTCAAATCATTCTACAACGTTCTTGGGGATGTGTTTTATGTAAATTATGTGTTCCGTCAGTAAGGTTTCTGAAATGTGATTTGATATGTGTTCTAGGTGACGATCGTTCGAAACATCTCGTTATTCGTGCTAGGGAGTGTAGCGCGGACCTCAGGTGAGTGGGCTTTTGTTTTCTATATATACACGTATATATGCGTTACGATTTCCAGAAACTGTTTTAAATGAATTTACGTTTTAAATGCCATGTCATACTTGCATTACATCCTAGTATTTGCATTAGTATAGTTATGCATAATATTGCATGATGTTGCAGAGTTCTAGGTAAGCAACATGTAAGTACATTGTGATGATAGTGATGGCAGTGTGTATGGTTATGGTTGGATGCATTTAGTGCTCATTATCCTTCACCCTGGTGTTAGTGCTTTGCCCGAGGCCAGGGCCTAGCCTTCACGTGATCATAGCACTTGAGTGTACTTATGTACACCCAGCTTGTCGTACAGACCACATTAGGTGGTTTCAACTCATGTGCAAGAGTTGGTGGATGATCTGTAGGTTTAGCCGTATAGGTCACATTAGGTGACTCCAGCTGACATACCATTTCATATTGATTTATTATCACCTGGCTTGCATTTTATATTTGCCGAGATATCTGACATGGCTTATACTTGGCTTTCACTGTTCTCGTGTATGATTTCCATATACGTATGTACTAATATTTTCTAGAAAATTATACGGGTTTTACGGTGAGGGGTTATTATATTTGAAGAAGAGAAATGCGTTTTCAAAAGCTTGGTTTTTGCCCACTCATGTTTTCTATTTTGCACCATTCCAAGTTTTAGTTGCTAAACATTTGTATCAACTAGGATTCTTGGTGAATCTCAGGATAAGTGGCTACTTCTGAGGGTACAATCCTGCTCACCTATGCACTCTGGTATTTAGGCACTTTTAGGTTTAAATTTATTCACATTTTCCACCTCACTAAGCTTTATAGCTTTGTCACCTTCTAGGTGTTGGCCAGCACATCTCGATTCGAAGTCCTAGTAGACATTCTGGGTCGAGATGTATTAGTTTAGTATTAGAGCCACTCCCTGGCCGGAAGTGTGCCGACGAGGACATTGGGCCCCTAAGAGGGGTGGATTGTAAGATCCCATATTGCCCAGGAGTAAGGATCATCTATGCCTTATATGTGCATGCCCATCTCCAATTAGCACAAGGCCTTTTGGGAGCTCATTGACTTCGGAATTCGTCAGAACTCTGAAGTTAAGTGAGTTCAAGCGAGAGCAATCCCAGGATGGGTGACCCACTGGGAAGTTCTCGTGTGAGTTCCTAGAAACAAAACCGTGAGGGTGTGGTATGATCCCAAAGTGGACAATATCGTGCTATTGCAGAGTCGAGCCCGGGAAGTGGTCAAGCCTGGGCCGGGATGTGACAATTTGGTATCAAAGCATAAGTTCGGCAGTGTTGCATCCATCGCACGCGTGATGTAAGCATTTTAGGTTCTTGAATCTAAATATTGAATCTTGCCAACTTATTGAATACAAAAGATGTGTTAGTTTTTCCTAAGTTTTTGGCAGTTTTGCCGACTTGTCGACATTTTAGATCACTTTGGCAAATGCCTTTAGACTTAAAGCGAAGAACTTCCCTGCCAAGGAAATATGTTAATTTGAGATTAGAGGATGGCCATAAAGTGGGGTTAATGTATTGATAACGGTATATCACCAGGGATCTATAAATCAATTCCATCACTATTCTTTAGCTATCATTATTAAACCTTTTGAGATTGGAAATCAGAAATAGTTTTGGTTCCTTGGTAGTGTTCGTTAGAATACCACCTATCAGAATTCCTACGAAGTTTACTCTCATCAAGACTTCAGAAATGTCTTTAGTGACGATGTGGTGCTACAAGGTAGCACTTGGTGGAAGAACATCTTAGGACGATCACTTTTGGTCCTTGATAACACTAATCTTTCGAAATGCACTAGTGATTATTTTGGATCTTCAGGAGGAAGATTGACTTCCATATAAGTCTATCCTAAAGTAGATTATTAGAAAACTTTTCTCTGGCCTTAGGACGTTCCAGCCAACGCTAGTTCCCGAGTTTTCTTTTGGTGCTGTACTGGTCATTTCGATGAGTATGGGCATAAGTGTACGAGTTGTTACTCCTACGGTTAGTAGAAATCCTCCGAAGTATAAAGTATTTTCCCTAGAATTAATGAACCACCTCACAGGACTAATTCCTTACCAATCGTACAAAACCAACTATCCGAATGGGCTCTAGCCTATAATCAGCCTATGGTGGCATGACTAGTAGACTGATAAACAGTGACTATTTGAGTCGAAGAAACTAAATTATGGAAACTTAGGAGTAGACCTTGTATTAAGATAGTAAACTCACAGTTATGTTAACCATATTACCTATTCTGGTCATCAAAACTTCTTCGACAAACCACCTCTAGATCCCTTTCACAGGCACACAGTAGGATTGAAATACGAAATAACATCTCACTATTCGAATGTTTTGAGTGTCGAGAAAAGTATGAAGACGTTTTGGTTCGTATTGTAGAGTTGGTTAGTAGTTTAGTACATTTTGAGGACGCCGTCTTTTCTCAAAATTCTACTTGGGATGCCATCGAATGCGAGAAGTAGAATACATGAGTGATTCACCTTGTTAACACCACATTTATTCTCCCTATTTTTTATCGAACAACTTCCATACCAGTTTTCCTTGTGACTTTTCAAACAAGTCCTACTTCATTGAGAGAACTTAGTCACTAAAGCTTATCGATTAGGGAATTACCCAACCAAACACTTTATCTAGGGAATTTCAAATTTATTCGCGAAGGCGAAAGACAGAACTCTAGGTTTGTACCTAGACTTTAGATACTTGATCGGGTGACGATTAAAAACCCCTTATTTCAAGTTGATGGTCTAACTGACCAACCTTTGTAACCCGAGTTTGCCTCCATGGTTTGACGAATTTATAGTGGTCTTATCGACGATCTTTTCATCTACGTTGGCAGTGAGACCAAATTCTCTAAATCTCTACAATCAACTTGAAACAAATTTCTCAAACATTAGTTTCATTTAGATTGGTATTTTCGGGAGACGTGATCTCTGCAGACGATATTCTTTTCTTTTCCTAAAAAGGTTGTAGCGGAAGAAAGTTGACATTCTCACAAGATGTTGTGAATTCGAGATATCTTTGGTCTTGTCGATTTTATCGACAATTAGTTAGAGATTTTTTCGGCTGTAGTGTTTTTCCTCACTCACCACCGAGGAAAGTTAGCTTGATTGTGATGTTAGTTATGAATAAAGTTTATAATAACCGAATTGTTGTCTCACCCCATCATCACTTTACACTCTTCGATGACATTGATCATTTTGGAAATTCATGATGGCATGTCCTTGGATGTTTTGGCTGTGTAGAGGCAGCATGATGGATTGTCACTTAAATTTCCAATGTGTAAAGCTGTTTGGAATGAGTCATCTTATCTATGTCTTAGAGTCAACATTTACCATCTTTGCTTGAAAATCAAATGACATTTCTCTGTGGAGAACGTGTCCAAAATCTTTATCAACTTTAGATTTCTCAAGTACATATTCATCTGAAAATAATTAGATTTCTAGCTGCGATGGTGGAAGAATCTGAGAAATGTATACTCTTACAATATTGTGCATCATCCCGGTTGTGCAAAAAGACCTATCTATCCTTGAACACTTTCGGCTTGTCCTATTCCATTTCAGTTGGAATTTACGATGTATCAATATGGCGTTATCTTTAACCCATCAAGAAATCGTTCGAATGGTCATAATTACTTCCTCTGTAGGAATGGAGTTGAGAAATATCATTATACGCTCTAGATACGAGAAATTTTGTACATGCAGAGAATGTGAAAATCAATAATCATGATGTTGAACCAATGCTACGCTTATATGGTGTGTCAATTGGTGGTAGCTTTACTCAAGTGGAAAGCTATATTCTATAAGCTTAAAGTTGGTAATGGTGATGATTTCCTTCCTCGAAATAGGTGTTGGGATTTTAATAACATGACACTTGTGAAACTAACTAAGATAGAAAAGTGAGTCATTATCAATTTCTCTGCACCCCGTGATCTAAAAGTCCTCGCTTGTGATATGATCAAATGTGGAGATAGGAAATGAATTAAAATCAAGGCTCCATTTGATGTGTTTGAAGATAATCTTCATTCTATGTAAGCCCCGCCTTTGGCTAGAGTTGAGAGGATATTGAAGATATATAGTTCAAACTTCCTGGACAACCACAGTTTCTTCTCTGTTTGCTTCCAGAGGATGATGGCATTATGAGAAAGCTGCTTTTGGACTTTTATGCTAGTTCAGGCAAATAGAAACAAGACCAGATTATTATCTGGATGCATTTATATTTCACCGTGTTACACATTTCACTTCCAAGCTTTGGGAAGTCTTTCTAAGGGATTATGAGTACTGGATTTTGTCCAGTGTCACATTACCACCCCGAGACTAACAATTAGTCTAGAATGAGCTACTCAGACCTTCGTGTACGTGTTGCATTTTATTCATTCTGTATACTTGGTAAGTTTGTAGCAGACATTTATTTTATTAGGGTTGTGTGTAACTGCGGTTACACTTTTGATTTTTGGGTATGACACAGTTTAAGACATTGTATGGAGACTTATTACACAATGCATAATTGGAAGGTGAGTATTGCGAACAGGTATCAGAATGTTTGAGATTACGATATAGAACATTTTATATTATTGACAATATTACCTGAAAGGGTAGTACGTGAACACTATCGAGGCTTTGTTCAGGCAATGTGTGTGTATTTCCCAATCAGGGGCAATATGGTAATATTGCACCCTTGAAAATTTCTTACTTGCTTATCATGACAACTGTGAGTTGTCAGTATTGCAGTCTGCAGACCGTAATATTGATAACTTATTTGTTGGGTTCGTTAAGCAAGTGGATAGGTAGGCCTTTTATGTTAGTATACTTATTTATTTATTATAAACTTACTTATTTATTGGTTGGATTCAATCCAAAGATACTACACACATACCTTCGGAGTACGATACCCTACGAGAGCATAGGTGAAATCTTTCTATGTTCGGTTTTTGATTTTGGTACAATTACCTTAACTTTACGTTATTATTTATACATACGTAATTTGACATGATGTTTTTCCATATCTATTTTTGACTTGATGTTTTCTTAAAGGATTTTATATTGAAGTATTGTACTGAGGGAGAAGAAAAGTATGAGCTTGGAAGCAGGAAAGAGGAATAATTGCAATCCAATTGCGACGGAATGACATTTTCTTTTATGCAACCGCTCTAACTTGATATCTCCTTCATGTATTTATTTTTCTACAGTCTTTTCACTACTTTTGCCTAGCAAATGGTTTTAAATTTCGGGGACGAAATTTTTTTGAGGTTGGTAGATTGTGATGACCCATCCCTAATTTTACGTTTTTATAAATTTTAAAAATAGGAATGTAAGAAAATGCCCTTAGAGGTGAGAACGTTGACTTTTGTGTGACAATTATTTCAAGATGTGTACGAGTTACTATTTTATCGTATTCTCGAAGTACTCGTCGTTACGAACGCGTGGGCGTAAGCGGGATCGAATTTGAAGTCATAATGAAGAAGTTATAAACGAACAAAGTTAAGGGTGAAATGGTCATTTGACCATAATCTGGATTTCTCCAAATAATTTGAGGCGCCACGTGGAGGATCGTGAGTGAGGGGAATGGGCTTTGCCCAATCAGAAAATGAGGAAGGAGGAAACGGGAGAGGATATGAGGAACACCGGATTCCTTGTGACCTGTTTCCCTTGAAATGACCTGACTCGGATTCCATGCCAATTCGACAAAATTTTGTCCATCTCGGCGGTATTTCAAGATCGTCCTCCACTCCCAATCAACCTTTCTTTGTAATAACCCCCGACCCAATTTATACTAGGCCCAAGTCCAGTTATTTTAATTTAGAAATCAAGGCCCGAGTTCCTTTAAATTTATTAAAGCCCAAAACCGACCCAAAGACCATATTTGCTATCCAAACCCGTAACTTAGTCTTCTTCCTCCCTCACCTTTATGCAAATTGGGTTTTCAGCTCTCATTCTCTCTCTATCTCTCTATCTCTCTAAGCTCCGAGAAGGAAACCACCTTATTCCTCTCGATTCCGACCAAATCTAGTCTCGTAAATTCATATTTCGAACCCTTGGGACATGAGAAACTCACCTACACTATTGCATGCATCATTGGAACACCACCGTAGGTTCTGCCATTTGAAGCCGAGAGTGTCAAAGCTCTAAAACTCGAATCTCAGGTGAGGTTCTTCCATAATTCTTTTATATTCTAGGTTGCATGTTGGTTTTCTTCCTTTCTCCGTGAGAAAATCAAAGCTTGAACTTTCTAATCTTTTTGTGCATGCATCCCGTGTTGGTAGTTCTAGAAACTGACTAGAAAATTCGGCAAAAAAAACTGACAAGGAAAGTCAGGCAAACCCGAAAGCTTGAGCTCTCTCGAACTGTTATTTCATAAATTGGCACAAATCCGGTGAGCTCCGGGGCTAAATTAGGTTAATCTCAAACCCTTCAAGTCTAATTGTGGTGAAGTTGCTAGTGAGGAAAACGTAAATCCTTTCCACACAACTTTGCTGCTACGGAGCATCTGTGAGTGGACCCCTTCTAAAATTATTAAGATTTTACAAATTAATTGCACATATTAATAGCATGCCTTACAAATTTATTACTTGGATAACGTTTTACAGGAAGCATAATTATTTGATTATGTTTTGGATATTATATATTGAGAATTGATTATAGCCTATATTGAGCTTATTTTAAATATCGTATTTTCTATATAAAAACCATGAACTGGTAGACTATCTGATGGATGACGATAGGATGCTAGACCATGTTTTCGAACACCTCTTTATAGTATAGATGATGGATGACTCTATACTATGAAGTTGAGTTTTAGAAATGTATTATGTTTTATGCGTACCTAGTGGACACTATGCCGCCTAGGGCGAGGATCTGGTGTTGGCAATTAGGCCGGGAGAAATAATCCCTAGCGAAAGGCAGAGGGACACAGAGACAGGTATTGGGCTGGGAGGGAGTTATCTCTAGCTACGGGCACAGAGACTTAGGTGCAGGCATTGGGCCGGGAGTACAATTATTATTTAGTGAACCCACTAGTAGCACACTATTGATATATGATGACTTGTGAATTGCTTCTTGAGTTGATTCATGATCTTATGATTTTGTGATGATCTTATGTATTGATTTATGAATTGTTTTATGGCATGCTAGCGTTTCAATAAAGCTATCACTTATCACACTAGTAGCTTTCATTATGTAATTGTGGGGGTTAGTATGTTCATAACTGTTTTCGTACTATGTATATATATAAACTTGGTCCACTCACCATTGTTTTGTGCCCCATTCAGGATTTAAAATCAAGGCATACAATCCCGGCATCAAGGCATTTTCGCATCGGCATCTTCGATGTCCTCTCGGTGTAGGACCCATTCCTTTGTTCATTCAATTTTTATATTAATTCTTTTAGTTTTCTAGTTAGTTGTATACTCTGAACACGTTCCTTAAATGCTTACTCTTTATTCTCTTATATTTATAAGTCTTAATTATCCCTTATTTGCAGCAATTGCACTCAAAAATGCCTTTCGTCACCCTCGGGTGTCAGCCAGCATATGCCTTTCCTGGTATTCGGGGAACATCGGGATCGGGGCGTGTCAGGTTGGTATTAGAGCCTAGTTGTTCAGAGCATACTTAGGATTTCCTTCTATTCTAGTAATGTTTCAGCCTTGATATCATTTGGATGTCATGGCTTCCGTGTATTGATGTTCTTCAGCACGGTTATGCAACCCTCATTATGCTTGAATTGTCGCATTCTATTGAAGAATAAGAAATTCACGTCGGGATTGTGCCTCAAGTTAACTTGATTGACATATGAACAATGTTCAACATTAGATTGATACTCTGTGACATACGTTCCTCTGGAATGGCGGGCAGAGGCATATATGATTAGGAACTGTGTACAACATCGAAGGTCCATGAAAAAGGAAATTAAGAGGGCACAATCTACAGGATTCACCCACGAAGTTTCGACATGCAAACTTAAGAAAAGATTCAAATAACTTAGCAAATGATACCTTAGGGTATCTAACACAATATGTTAAACAAAATAAAGTTTGTTTATTGGAATTTCCGATAAATTACATACATAGACACACACAAAAATCAAAACAAACAAAAAGGAGAGAGCCTTCACAAGGTTACTCGTGAGAAGCCTCAATACTCAGTAGAGCACCAGAAGGAGGAAGCATTGGAGGTAGGAATGGGCAAATACCCATTGGTTATGGGTAACCGCAGTTATCTGCCCATTTAAATTAAATGGTTACGATTATGGGTAACTGTTTAGATAAATAAACGGTTATGGGTATAACCGTTTACCCGTGAAGTATAAACGGGCGGTTATGGGTATTAACCACAGTTATAAACCGGTAACCGTTTACCCATTTATTTTATATATGTAAAATTAACACAAATCATGTTCTCTATTGGACAAAACTTAGATAAATGCTATTGACTATAATGTGATTTATATAGCGGTGTTTTAATTAATTAAAAAGTAATAAATGATAATCCGTGCATTATTTCTATCCTTAAATTGAATAAATCAAAAGAAATTTAAGTGAGAAAAATAAACGGGAGCGCACTGAAATCATTTCCCTTGCAGTATGCATGCATTAGATTTGTTTCTGTGTTTACTGTAGCTATCTGTTGATCTTGGATATAACAAACTGAAAATCAAACATTCTTATAGGGCTATTGATCCCCTACATTTTCTTTACCCTTCCTTCAATATTGTTCAACATCTTCAGGTTATTTTCTACACTTAGTTACTGTACAAGTTATATATTTCCTGTTGTCGGTGTTTTTGGTTCGTTATATTCCCTAAAAATCTTTATTTTTCTAGGGGAGAGATTGGAAAATGGATTGCTCTCGTTACGTTGGCATATAAATAGCCCACGTAAGAGTCCGCGCTATTGTGTCTTTGCCGGCAATTATTTCAATTATTGGAATGGTATAAGGACTTAAAAATTAAAATACGGAAATGTATGATGAATGTACCTATAACGGTGTTTAATTGTTAAAATTTTCAAGTTGTTAAAAAACATGTAGCTGGGTGAAAAATGGGTAATCGTAAAAAAAAGAAAATAAAAAGAAGATAAACGGGTTAAAAATGGTAAATGGGTAAACGAGTATTAAACGGTTACGGTTAAATGGGTATGCGGTTATGGGTATGGTTAACCGTTTATAAATGGTTATGGGTATGAGTATAACCGTTTAGGCAATTACCCAACGGGTAAACGGTTATGCGGGTATGAGCATAAACGGTTATGGGTAAATAACCGCAGTTACCCGCCCGCCATAACCGTTGCCTATCCCTAATTGGAGGCTAATCATTTGGAGCTTCGGTACGCAGTAAAGCTCCAGAAGACGAAGGCAGTAGATGCATTTGGAACAAATCCACAAACCTATGATGATCACTCAGAATCCGACTCTCGGATTCCTGCAGTTGGTCAAGCTTTCTCTTCATGCCTGTAGAGTAGTTATGCAAGCATGTGCAACTGCCTATTATCCTGCTTGAGCCCCATGATCTCTTGTTTAAGACTTGCCATTTCGGCCATCAATGACTCAACTTGACGAGTTCGAGCAAGTAGGTGTTGGCTCATATTAGACACAGAAGCCACACACTGAACACTGAAAGCCAGAAAATCTTGAACAGCCAACTCATCAGACCATTTTGAGAGTATCCTACTATCTTTGGGGGTGAGGAGATTCTTGGCCACCACAGTAGTGGTCATATCATTCTTCATCACAGAGTCCCCAATGGTAGGAGGACCAGTAGAGGATAAGAAGGATGGATGCCATATGTTGTCTGGGGAAGGCATGGATGTCTCTCCCATAGCATTCAAATCAAAACGGTGGTCGGATGGGCAAACTATTTGCAGAAACGATGAAGGAAAAATGAGGCACAATAAATCTCAGAAGTACGAAAATGAGGGAGAAACTTCTACAAGCAGTAGCTCTCTGAATGTACTCCTTGAACATAATTGGGACCCTTATAAAAGGAAGGGCAACATGACCATGTGTTCAAAAAGCGAAGAAGCACTATACTCTGAATTCCGAGAACCAGGTTCCTCTAGATAAAAAATTTTGGCAAACCTTACACGCAAAATAAGCTCCTCGGATACCACGGATAATTTGGGCAAAGATCTCTGACAAAGCTAAGGCACGTGAACTTTGAAGTGCCAATTACCCTACTATTACCCACGAGGGCAAAAGAAAGGACACCACTACTTGCTAAGTGGGAATTCCCTGTATGTGTCGACTTCCGTCCTCTATGGCAAAGCAAGCTTGGGGAAAAGGCCTACTCTTTCATCCTCCCCGAGAATGCATCTCCAACAGATCTGCTTGTTCAAAAATTGAAGAGACACTACTTTCACTGATTTTGAAGAGCCAAACCTTCAACAGAGCTGCCTGTTTAAAAATCAAAGAAACACCACTATCTAGATTTCGAGAGCCAGGCTTTTCTGAATAAAAGTCTCGACACTCTTCACACTCAACATTAACTTCCCGGATATCACGGACCACTTTGCCAAAGATATCCGACAACACGTGAACCTTGCAACCCCACTACATTGTTATGACCGAGACGGGTAAAAGAGTAGTATTGCCACTTATTGTTAGGGAAATTCCTATATATGTCAACCTCCATCTTCCATAGCCAGGCAAACCTGCAAGAAATGCTTAACCCTTCATCACATCCAAAAGGGCACTCCCAACGAAGCCTCTCGAAATATTCAGCTTTCTTCCCCCCCCCCCCCGATAATATCTCTACAAACAGGCCACATCAGAGCAAGAGTACCTCATATCATCAGGGTTGAAAGCAAGAGTATCCCATATCATGGTTTCTCTTTGTCCTTGTTTTTGTCCTTGTTTCCACCTGCAGGACAAGGAGAAAGAGGGCAATCAGTCAGAATCTGAGATCAAACTTCCGATATGGAACTGATTGCCCTGGAACCTTTGCTTGTTTATTTCTCTAGCGTTGCCCTCGAGTATTCATCCTCAACTGTTTTCAAGGTCATGAATTCCACCGGAAAATATCCCATGACGGTTGATCAAATATTGGCTCTTTACATTGAAGTTGCTAAGCACGGATGAGTCGCTGAGAAGTAATGTCTTGAAGGACTATTCAACTGCGAAGGTTGCGCACCACCTCTACCATGCAAAAGATTGAAGTAGAAAGGTCAACGATGAGCTGGAACAAGTCACTATAACATGAAACTTCAATAACCTTTCGTTGGCACCACCGTCGAAGAGCAACAGTATCCCACATCATCAAGATCAAATGTACTCTAGATTTGATGGAGTTTTTTTTACCCTCAAATTCTCAAGTCAGCTCGCTCCTTTGAAGGAAACTAGAAAACCCTCCAGCCCAGTTCAAGAATAGGCCGGTGGAAAGCTACTTCTTCCAAAGCAAAAGTATCTCATATTATCTCTTCTCCCTTTGCTTCTCCTTATCCTTCATACAACCTGCAAGACAATGAGAAAAAGAACGAGCAGCCGGAGTCTGAAGTCAAACCTCTGATCTGGGACTGCTCGCTTGGGACTTTGATTGCTTACCTTGTCTGTCACCTCATTCGGCAGATCTTCTCAGACAGAGACTTGGAGGATTTCCACTATATGGTTTGTATCGCACTTGACCAAGCCTGAAACTACAAGTAAGCTTCAAGTGAAAATGATACATTACCTTGTGCGTCAACATATGTTCAAGATACTACGTACTTGTGTAGCCCTTCACCATTAATGAGAACTCCTATACTCCGTGGATGTAGCCAATCTAGGTGAACCACGTACATCTTATGTTTGCTTCCCTGCCTCTATTTCTTTACATACTTATCTACATTGATGACCGGAGCAATCTAGTTAAGGTCATAAACCTGACACTTTCTGTTGTACCAAAGTCTCTTATTGATTTTGTGCATCAACAAAACTCAATACAAATTTTGGAATCGTATGTTTATATATTTATTTATTTATTTTTATAGTCGTCTTAATATGTGTATATACTTTTGACTTTATGTTAATATTAAGTACATATTTTTGTCATCATATTCCGTTGTGTACATATTTCTTTGACTTACGTTGTTACATAATAATATGTATTTTTCAACCTTATAGTTTTATACGAGTATTATACGATACTAGAGTATATAAGGAAGGGAAAAGGTATGAGCTTGGAGGCATGAAAGAGGAATCATTGCAATCTGATCGCGACGGAATGGCATACTCTTTATGCAGCCACTCTCATTTGATTCTTCCTTGTATATGTATATACATATTTTCTCCTTATTCTCAAGTATTTTACTTATAGCACGTTATTTCAAATTTCGGGTACGAAATTTTCTTAAGAGAGGTAGATTGTAATAACCCTGACCCTATTTAACCTAAACTATACTAGGCCCAAGTCCAGTTATTTTAATTTAGAAATCAAGGCCCGAGATAATTTAAATTTATTAAAAGCCTAAAACTGGCCCAAAGACCATATTTGCTATCCAAACCCATAACTTAGTCCTCTTCCTCCCTCACCTTTATGCAAACTGGGTTTTCAACTCTCATTCTCTCTCTATCTCTCTAAGCTCCGAAAAGGAAAGCACCCAATTCCTCTCGATTCCGACCAAATCTAGTCTTGTAAATTCATATTTCGAACCCCTGGGACATGAGAAACTTACCTACACCGTTGAATGCATCATTGGAACACCACCGTAGGTTCTGCCATTTGAAGCCGAGAGTGTCAAAGCTCTAAAACTCGAATCTCAGGTGAGGTTCTTCCCTAATTCTTTTAGATTCTGGGTTGCATGTTGGTTTTCTTCCTTTCTCCGTGTGAAAATCAAAGCTTGAACTTTATGATCTTTCTGTGCATGCATCCCGTGTTAGTTGTTTCAGAAACCAGCGAGAAAACTCGACAAAAAATCGACAAGGAAAGTCAGGCGAACCCGAGAGCTTGAGCTCTCTTGAATTGTTATTTCAGAAACTGGCACAAATTCGGTGAGCTTCGGGGCTAAATTCGGTTAATCTCGAACCCTTCAAGTCTAATTGTGGTGAAGTTGCTAGTGAGGAAAACCTAAATCCTTTCCGCACAACTCTGCTGTTACGGAGTATCTGTGAGTGGACTTCTTCTAAAATTATTATGATTTTACGAACTAATTGTACATATTAATAGCATGCCTTACAGATTTATTACTTGGATAACGTTTTATAGGAAGCATAATTATTTGATTATGTTTTGGATATTATATATTGAGAATTGATTATAGCCTATATTGAGCTTATTTTAAATATCGTATTTCCTATATTAAAACCATGAACTGGTAGACTATTTGATGGATGATGATAAGATGCTAGACCATTTTTTCGAACACCTCTTTATAGTATAGATGATGGATGACTCTATACTATAAAGTTGAGTTTCAGAAATGTATTATGTTTTATGCGTACCTAGTGGACACTATGCCGCTTGGGGCGAGGATCTGGTGTTGGCAAATAGGCCAGGAGAAATATTCCCTAGCGAAAGGCAGAGGGACACGGAGACAGGCATTGGGCCGGGAGAGAGTTATCTCTGGCTACGGGCACAGAGACTTAGGTGGAGGCATTGGGCCGGGAGTACAATTATTATTCAGTGAACCCACTAGTAACACTATTGATATATGATGACTTGTGAATTGCTTCTTGAGTTGATTCTGCGAGAATGATTTTTGTGATGATCTTATGTATTGATTTATGAATTGTTTTATGGATTAAATCTCACAAAATGGGGATCGGGGCGTGTCAACCTTCTTCAAATTCCACTTTAGTTTGACGAGATTTAATCCAGATTTTGTGAAAAACATACCCATGGGTCCGACCACCCTTTGTCGTCAATTCACCCATTTTTGAAACACTTACCTTTGATTAACACCACCAAAACACTTCCATTGAGCTTAGGAACAATGCCCAATCCTTTGTTGGAGCGTCGGAGTCGATTTGAGGAGGAATCAAGAAACACCTTTTATAGGGTTTCCGACGGATTGTAAAGGAATTGGGGCCTTTCTCGGCCGAATTGGTCTTGGTCATAGGTATGAACCTTACTCTACTCATTGAGATCTTCATTTTGGTAAAATTTGAGAATTTTTGGAAAAAGTTGATTTTCCAGCAAGTCGGGGCGCCCGACCGCCACCCATGACGGCCAGGGCCGGCCCTGAGAATTTGGGGGCCCTAGGCGAGTCTTCAAATTGAGGCCCTAAAGTTCTCGGACCTCCGACTCTTTGTATATTGGTATGTAGTAAAAAGAATTCGCTAATTATATAAAAAGTCTATTTCTTCATTGAATATCATTAAAAATTAATATCAAAAGAAAAAATATATACTAACATTACTTAATATACATGTCACATGTCTTTAGACGCAAATGCACTAAGTGTTTGCAGTCAAGATTGAGAGTGAAGAGCAATAAAATTTGATGATCAAGAGAGTAAAAAAATAATAAAACTTGATTGACGAATATAATAATTCAACAACGCCAAGTAGTTCTGTTGTGTTCTTTCTAAAATCAACACACACTAGCGAAACAAATTTTAGAATAACCTAGTTTAACAATAAATTATTGAAAATGAAAATTTAAATTTAAAGTTATGGTTACCTCAAATTACAATCTTCAGGACCAAGTTATAATTGCTTAAACATTCAATAGAAATAGAAAGACTGGGAAGTTGACAGAAAAATGATTACAAAGTTATGATTATTCTGGTTTTTTTATTTTTTTAGGTTATTTTCAAAAGCTATAGAAAAAAATGCATTTGGACATTGAGGCCATTAATTTCACTAGCCTCTTGTCACACGCGTGTGACAATTGACCTATTATTTTTTTTTTAGAATAAATAAGAATTTAAACATAAACCACCCACTAACATGAGGTTTTTTTTTCTTTCTAAAGTTGAAAATTTTAAATTCATTCAAAATTAATATTTGTTGAATTGTTTTAACTCCTTTTGATTCTTGTAATTTTAAAATTTTTAAAGAGCAGTTTATCTTTAATTTTAATCTTTAATTTCATAGATTTGAAAAAAGCAAAAAGTAATGCCTACAAGGTGTTTCGAACTGCCGACCCCAATAAAAGCAGAGTGGAACCGTTTCCACTGCACCAACAAACTAATTGTGATGTTTTTTACGTTTTCATTATTTATATTTTATATACAGGATGTATAAAAAAAATTGGGGGCCCCCCGAACTTGGGGGCCCTAGGCGGCCGCCTACCTCGGCTACCCTCAGGGCCAGCCCTGACGACGGCATGTGGCTAGAGGGCCGTCAATGCTATTTTTAGGTTAAATTGGTTGCCTTGAGTTTAGTTCTGATAATTGAATGACATATATTGATCGTTAGAACCTAAATTCTTTACAATACGTTAATAGGTCAGTATATGAATCAACGATCCAACCATTGGATCGTCATCAAACTTTAATAGATTATTATTCATAATATTTGAGGACCATAGGAACTTATGGATAGGGAATCTGTTGTACGGATCTTCCCGAATTGGATTTGTAACTTCATAAAATAAAACGTTAACCGCCACTTGAATTTGCAATTGGCGGTGATCCAACTATTGGATTGTAATGAAACTTTAGGATGTTGTTCTAGAAGCATAATGTGGATCTTTGGAAGTTACGGATCAGAAATCCGAGGTATAGATCTTCCAAATCAAGTTACGTAGGGTTGTGGACCCTATCGTCGATGTTTGACCGACGACTGACTTTTGGTTAATGGGTCTCAAATCATTCTAGAACATCATTGGGATTTGTTTTATGTAAATTATGTGTTCTATCAGTAAGGTTTCTGAAATGTGATTTGATATTTGTTCTAGGTGATAATTGTTCGAAACATCTCGATATTCGTGCTAGGGAGTGTAGCGCGGACCTCTAGTGAGTAAGCTTTTGTTATATATATATATATATATATATATATATATATACGTATATATGCATTACGATTCCCATAAACTGTTTTAAATGAATTTACATTTTAAGTGTCATTATATACTTGCATTACATTCTAGTATTTGCATTAGTATATGCATAATATTGCATGATGCTACGGTGGCCCAGGTAAGCTACAGGTGAGTACATTGTGATGATAGTGATGGCAATGTGTATGGTTATGGTTAGATGCATTTAATGCTCATTATCCTGCACCTTGGTGTAAGTGCTCTGCCCGAGGCCAGGGCCTAGCCTTGATGTGATCGTTCACCTCCCGTACCACACGCTCACCTTAGATCCAAGGTAGGTGCCAGCCTGTCGTACAGACCACATCAAGTGGTTCCGACTCGTAGGTGACTTACGATACTTCGCACAACCTTCACGTGATCGTAGCACTTGAGCGTATTTATTTACACCCAGCTTGTTCTATAGACCACATTAAGTGGTTCTGACTCGTGTGCAGGAGTTGGTGAATAAGATATAGGTTCAGCTGTACAGGTCACACTAGGTGACTCCAGCTGACATACCATTTCATATTGATTTATTATCACATGTCTTGCATTTTATATTTGCCGTGATATCTGACATGGCATATACTTGGTTTTCACTATTCTCATGTATGATTTCCATGTACGTATGTACTATTATTTTCTGGAAAATTATACGGGTTTTACGGTGAAGGGTTATTATATTTGAAAAAGAGAAATGTGTTTTCAAAAGCTTTGTTTTTGCCCACTCATGTTTTCTGTTTTGCGCCCCTCTAGGTTTTAATTGTTGAACATTTATATCAACGAGGATTCTTGGTGAATCTCAAGATAGGTGGCTACCTCTGAGGGTACAATCCTTATCCATTATACTATACTTGCTTATGCTTTGATGACACATGTGAAGTGGGTTCATTCTCGCTCACCAGCGCACTCTAGTATTTAGGCACTTTTAGGTTTAAATTTATTCACATTTTCCACCTCAGTACACTTTATGGCTTCGTCCCTTTTAGGTGTCGGCCAACACAGCTCGATTCGGAGTCCTAGTGGACATTCTTGGTTGGGGTGGGCTCGACCACTTCCCCGGCTCGACTCCACCATAGCACGATGTTGTCTGCTTTGGGCCCATACCACACCTTCACGGTTTTGTTTTTGGGAACTCACACGAGAACTTCTCAGTGGGTCACCCATCCTGGGATTGCTCTCACGCGAACTCGCTTAACTTCAAAGTTTTGACGAACTCCAAAGCAAGTGAGCTCCCAAAATGCCTCGTGCTAATTGGAGGTGGGCATGTACATATAAGGCTTACAGGATTCTCACCCTTGGCCGGAAGTGTGCCGACGAGGACGTCGGGCCCTTAAAGGGGGTAGATTGTAAAATCTCACATCGCCCATGGGTGAGGATCCTCTCTGCCTTATATATGCATGCCCACCTCCAATTAGCACGAGGCCATTTGGGAGCTCACTAGCTTCGGAGTTCGTCGGAACTCTGAAGTTAAGTGAGTTCGGGCGAAAGCAATTTCATAATGGGTGACCTACTGGGAAGTTCTGATGTGAGTTCTTAGAAACAAAACTGTGAGGGTGTGGTAGGGGCCCAATGCGGACAATATCATGCTATGGTAGAGTCGAGCCCAGGAAGTGGTCGAGCCTGGGCCAGGATGTGACAGTGGCGGCGGCATGTGGGCTGAAACCCGACTTGCCCATCCTAGGCTAAATTGGATACCCTAATTCCATATTTGACATCCATTTAGTGAAATCTCAATGTTTTAATGTAGTTTCATTGTTGACCACCTAGTTGGCCATCACTTGATTATAATGTGAACTAACGATCCGACCGTTGGATCGACATGAAACCTTAATATGTAATATTTCTAAGTTTGTAAAATCAAACGTCGACCGCCACTTAATCTTAGTGATTGACATAGATTCAATCGTTAGATTGTTCCGAAACTTTAGGTTATTGTTCTAGGAGAATATTGAGACTCTTGTGAAGTGATAATGCCGGTTATAAAGAGATCTTTCGCATGCTGATAATAATGTGATGAAATTAGTTGTCAAATGAATGTTATTTTTAACAAACGATATTATCTACACTAAGAGGGAGGGGGTGAGCTTAGCCTCACAATGGGCTAGCAATAATGTGATTCAATCAATTGTTTATATAAATATTATTTTCTCTATTCTTAATGTAAATTCTATAGAGATTGATTTTATTATGTGAATTCAGCTGATTTAATTGGGAGGGCTTTCTTTTATCATGATATAAGATTATTCATTTACTTCAAATATTTGACTTTCTTTTTGTCAATTTACCCTAAATACATTTAAAACGTATAAGTCGAGCATAATACGTCGTGATTCAAAAAATACCTTTTGTACATTGTGAGCGCGTACATAAAGGCTAGTGAAACACAAGTTGAAAGTGAATATATTTATAACATCTCGTCACAATTGGGTCCCAATATTTATAATAACAACATTGACTTACTAATTTGACCTTACTGTTCACCTAACTTTCTATAAAATAAACACCAATTTTTCTGAACTTCCAAATAGGTTCATGTTTAGGCACTCCAAAATCACCTTAATCAAAGCTTATTGCAAGCTTTTGAGATAGACGCCTACCCCCCAGCAGGAAGAGGATGAGCGGAGGAACAAAGGTGGTATGTGTAACAGGAGCCTCAGGTTACATAGCATCATGGTTGGTCAAGCTTTTATTACAAAAGGGTTATACCGTCAAAGCCACCGTTCGTGACCCAAGTCAGTATTTCTGTACTTGCTCTTCTGTAATCTTCATGTTTTCAAACAATTCCTTGAGTACTTTTCGTTTTTGACTTCTGGATTGTGTACTGTTTTGTTTCCAAAAGAAAAAAAGGAGCATCGAGTAGTCATATTCTTCTGATATATCTTCATCTGGATTCGGGAGTTTAAATTATGAGTCAAAAATTTATTTCTAAATTAACTAGGCTCAACTTTGGGTGTGCCCCTTGGCCAGCAATCAGCACAGTAAACTCTACTAGAAGCAGGCAAAACATTACAGAAGTAGTGTCTCAATTTGTTCATTTGGCCTCAATCATAAATTTTGTTGTTGTAGTATTATCGGTACCAAAAGAACGTATTAATCTACTTCTGGGCAGCTAAGTTTCCCATTTAACCATCACTCTGGGTAGTCAGCATTCGCCACTATGCCTTGTACACTTAAAGTCCCAACACGTGTGTTGTATTCTTCGTTTCAACTCATTAGTTATGTTTGTGTACTCTGCAGGTGATTCAAAAAAAACAGAACACTTGCTCTCACTAGATGGAGCAAAAGAAAGGCTTCATTTGTTCAAAGCAGATTTATTAGAAGAAGGATCTTTTGACATCGCAGTTGACGGATGTCAAGGCGTTTTTCATACAGCATCTCCTGTTCAGTCTTCAGTCACTGACCCACAGGTTTATCCCTTCACTTCATTGTTCCAATATTCTACCATTCTAGTAATGGTGTGTTGGTTACAGGTCTTTTTTTTTCACCAAACGTGCATAACTTGTTAATCAACATCAACTATGTTGCTGAGAATTTTGAAAATAAGCATTGTCAAGTCTTCATCAATGAGAAAAAAGAAAATGGTATCTCATCAGTTGTTTACAGATAAATATCCAGTCCAAGAGCAAACTTATAACAAGAGTCCAGACAAAACAGAAATGACTAAGACAGTTGCATGAAAACGTATAAATCTTGACCTTGTATCCATTTTATCTCTGCTGGAGCATGACGCGAGTGCACATGTGTTTCTGTATGTGTTTAAAGAATAGATATATGTTCAATACTTTAATGTAAAAAATGGTAATGTTACTTATTCTCCATGTTTTAGGCAGGACTAGTCGAGCCTGCAGTGAAGGGAACACTTAACGTTCTAAAATCATGCGCGAAATTTCCTACTGTCAAGAGAGTGGTTTTAACATCTTCTATGGCTTCAGTATTGGTGAATGGGAAACCTCTGACCTCTGATGTGGTTTTGGATGAAACATGGTATTCGGATCCACTTGTTTGTGAGAAGAACGAGGTACGAATGGAATACATATCATCTTTCCCCAAGTTTCACATTATATTCGTTGTTAATTTGTTCTTTTTCCTTGGCCAATGGAATCTTAATCTGATTTTATGAAGTGTGACCTTATCAGTTGTCTGGATGCAATTATAGAAGATATGAATGATGGAACTTATCCTTTCTTTTGTTTTCCACTGTTCTTTACTTGTTTGTGCATTGTCGGAGTTCTAGATCTCTCGCTGGTTGCCTGCTATATTTGCAGCTCATTTTGGACCAAAGCCTGCACAATCAAGCACAATCATCAGAATTGAACTATCTGTTGTGTGTTGTTTTTATTGCTCCGAAGAAAAAAGAAGAGTACAACATGTGTAGGCTGTATAACTGTACAAGTAACCTTAACATAAAACAGTGCTGTATATCTTCCTTTAGTAAGAACTACGAACTCAGTACAAACTATTTTATTTGTTCAGAGATGGTATGCGCTCTCAAAAACTTTAGCTGAGGAGGCTGCCTGGAAATACGCTAAAGAAAATGGAATTGACTTGGTTACAATGAATCCAGGGTTTGTGATAGGTCCACTTTTACAGCCAACACTTAATCTCACCGTGGAGATGATTCAGAATCTCATAACTGGTACAGGTAAACGTCAGAAACTATCCTTTTGATCTTGCATGATTGAGGCACAGTATGAATGTATAATGGAAGCTCAAAATTAATTTCGTGTGAGGTAGATATTATGGCAGGTTTAGTATTTAGATGGAGGCCTTCTCCTATTAAAGTTACTGTATTAGATGTGGCAGGCGTAAAGCATGAATGTTTATTTGAACTTACCAACTTGCTGCTTCCAGTAACAAATAAACTTTATGCAAATGATCAGAAATATACAACTGATATGGTAAACAGTAAAGTAATTTTATGGGCCGTTAAGCTGTACCAGCCTGCACCTCTCTGTTTAAGATCTGTGAGTCATGCAGTCAATTTGCTTTTGTTTCTCTCTTGTGTAGGTACCAAAACACTACCCCTTTCAAATTACCAGTCCATTGATGTTAGGGATGTTGTCTCTGCTCATATTCTGGCATTTGAAGTTCCTTCAGCAAGTGGAAGATATTGTTTAGTTTCAAATGTTACACACGCTTCCGAGGTTCTGAAGATTATACAAGACCTTTATCCCACTTTGCACCTTCCTGAAAAGTAAGTTATTGGAAAATTACCGTGAGTAATTGGTGCTGTTTCCTTTAATTAAGATTACTCATGAGTAGCCAAAACCAAATGGGAGTAGA
The DNA here is from genome assembly GCA_963580275.1 of Crataegus laevigata. NCBI lineage: Eukaryota > Viridiplantae > Streptophyta > Magnoliopsida > Rosales > Rosaceae > Crataegus > Crataegus laevigata. The sequence continues at coordinate 2,317,453 of OY756942.1, read as the reverse complement.
ATAACATTAGCTTTCATAACAATGTGCTTTTTACAGTGACACTGCACCAAACCATTCCTTTTTTTTTTGGTACTTAGTATTTTAAAATGTACTTTTTGAAAAGGGAGATCAAATTTTATGCCGGGAGTTACTGAAAGTGGCATATTTCTAAGTTTTTTGTTGTTGTGATTATTGGCAGATGTGAGATTGGCAGTACTTCAGACCCGAAATATCAAGTATCCGCAGAGAAAGCAAAAGGTTTAGGAATTAATTTCCTTCCGTTGGAAGTAAGTCTTAGAGACACAATTGAAAGCCTGAAGGAGAAGGGTTTCCTCAAGATTTGAAATACGCAATTGAAACAGAAACTTGTTAATCTAGTGCAATAAGATGCTGAAAAATAATATGTTTCTTGTGAAGACTTTCTTAGATTAATCTGCAGACAGAGTTGACTATGCAAACGCTCGGACGTTGCTTTCACATCGTTCTGTATAATTCAATAAAATTGTAGAATTGCACGGAAAAAAACTCAATTTTTAATCATTCGCAATAACACCGATTACTTTTTGATTCGCAGTGTTTGAGCAGATGAAATAAGCAGATTCTTTCTTGAAAAAATTTAATACATAAAATAATAATTAACGTTTTCCGTTCATAATGTTTTTTTATTTGTTCAAGATGCAGAATAAACAATGACTATCATTGCACAAGAGAACCACAGAAGTCCTCCAACTAACCTTCCACCTTAAGAAACCACCTATTCTAACATTACATAACTGAAGTTTTTCAGCTACTTAAGAAACCACCTATTCTACCATTACATAACTGAAGTTGTAAGAGACAGACACAGAGAGAAAATGAGTGGAGGAACGATGGTTGTGTGTGTAACAGGAGCCTCCGGCTACATAGGGTCGTGGCTTGTGAAGCTCCTACTACAAAGAGGTTATACTGTCAGAGCTACCGTTCGCGACCCAAGTCAGTATTACTTCTAGTTCTTTTCTTTCTCCTTTTCTCAACTCAGTAACATTTATTTTCAAATTCAGGGTGTTGTACTTTGTTTTAGCTTCAGTAAGAGAACTTTACAGGATCCAATTCAGATTCTAAAATCTTGATCTGGGCACTCAAATGTGGTTCTGAAATCTTGAAGGGATATAGGCCCATAATTGTTGTTGTGTAATTTTCATTCTTGGGTTTGGCCCTCATTAGACTAGTGTGTTGCGGCCCACATCCTCTTAACCGTCTTCAGACTTACACCAATATTGTCCTCAACTTCAACATCTATGTTCATCCTAGGTGGGATCTGCCCTTTTATTTCAAAACACCTCACTGCAATCTAGGGGAACTACCACTTATGGCCGGTTATGAACTGTCACTTCTACTACAGGAGACAATTGTATTTGACACCCAATCGCTAATATTTTTTACAGCTTAAAATTCAATGTATGTCCAGTGGGGTGGTTGTAATCCTTGTTCAACTCACCAGTTCTGTTTGTGTAATGCCACAGATGATCCAAAGAAAACAGGGCACTTGCTCTCACTTGGTGGAGCAAAAGAAAGGCTTCATTTGTTCAAGGCAGGTTTATTAGAAGAAGGAGCTTTCGACGCCGTAATTGATGGATGCGTTTGTGTTTTTCATACAGCATCACCTGTACAACTTTCAGCCACTGACCCACAGGTTTGACCTTTTCACTTCACGCTTCGAATATTCTATCATGTGTTTCAAGACTTCCGATGTAAAAATTGAAATAATAAGTTTTTCCATATTTCAGGCAGAAATAGTTGACCCTGCAGTGAAGGGAACTCTGAATGTTCTAAAATCATGTGTGAAATTTCCCACTGTCAAGAGAGTGGTTTTAACATCTTCTATGTCTTCAGTATCGTATGGTAGAACACCGATAACTTCTGATATGGTTTTGGATGAAACATGGTACTCAGATCCACTTGTTTGTGAGCAGAACAAGGTACGCCGATATGCTCCCAAGTTTCACCTTTTATTCATTGTTAGTTTGTTTTATTTCAATATCACTAGCAACAAGATTTGATCTTGTTGCATCAGTTACGTGTCTGGATGAAATTCTGTAATGGAAAGAACAACATTCAAAGACTGCCAATTTATTGTTCTGATTTGGTAAACATACGAACTTCCTTCATCATGTGCTCAGAGATGGTATCCACTCTCGAAAATTTTAGCTGAGGAGGCTGCCTGGAAATTTGCAAAAGAAAATGGGATTGACTTGGTGTCGATGAATCCAGGGATTGTGATTGGTCCGCTCTTACAGCCAACTCTTAATGGCTCCGTGGAGCTGATTGCAAATATCATAAGTGGTACAATTCTGCAACTTAATTACTTCTTGGGTTCTTATCCAATAGATTATTTTTTACCCATTTTGCGCTTAAACAATCCCTGTGATGCAAGCAATTGATTGTGCTTTGTTTCTCTTTGGTGCTCAGGTATCCAAACACCGTTTCCAAATTATACATTTGTTGACGTTAGAGATGTTGCCTCTGCCCATATTCAAGCATTCGAAGTTCCTTCAGCTAATGGCAGATATTGTTTAGTTGGCCAAGTTGTTGACTGTCCTGATACCGTGAAGATTTTGCGACAACTTTACCCGACTTTGTGCCTTCCGGAGCTTGGCAATCCTTCTGACTCAAAGTATCAAGTGTCCAAGGAGAGAGCAAAAAGTTTGGGAATTAATTTCCTTCCTCTGGAAGCAAGTCTTAGGGACACTGTTGAAAGCCTCAAGGAGAAGGGTTTCCTCAAGATCTGAATGTGCAACTTACAGCAAGTCTTTAATTTACTACACATGTGGTCGAATATTTGCAGTTGAATTACGTTTCCTGGTAAAGTACTACCAAATGTGTGCTGAAAATAATATTTGTTCCAGTTACGACTTGAAATTATCTTAATTTAATCTGTAGAGAGCCTCAGAGTTCACTGGACAGATGCTCAGAAGTTTGCTTTCATATCTTTACATATGGCTTGACATTCCTGCATGTAAAGTTTTGGAATATCTATAAATAAAAAGTTCTAAGTTGAAATTGTTTTATTTCATTGCAATATTTTGAAATCATGCAAGAAATTTCCCTCTTTCAAGAAGTGGTTTCAACATTATCTATGGCTTCAGTAAAGATGACTGGAACCCCTCTAACATCTGATGTGGTATGGATGAAACATGGTACTCAGATTCACTTTTATTTAAGAGATTCGCGAGGAGAACAAGACCATGATCCGGTCGTGTTTAAGGTAAAAAAACAACTGTTTAAGCTTTCAAAACTGCAAAATAAATTTTAGACTAGTCGATTTCCATCCGATTAATATCGTATTAATTTCCTAAGCTTTTAATTTGTCCAACGAAGTTGTTAATGACTTAAATAAGAAGTTGATGTTTTCATTATAAATCATCAATTCAATCTTTAATAAAATAACTCTTTGGGATTTCTCTTAACAACTGGTGGATTCCAAATTTTAGTTCTTCAAGAATTTACACTTGTATTTTTTGTTTTTGTTTCAATTATAAATTTTTATAGGGATCCAATTCAGATTCTGAAATCTTGATCTGGGCAGTCAAACGTCGTTTCGAAATCAAGTTATGTCTCCTTGAGTAATGTTTGAAGGGTTATAGCCCCATTTCGTTCTTTGGTTTGGGCCTCATTAGCCTAGTGTGTTGGGGCCCACATTATCTCGACATTCTGAGTTACGCTAATATTGTTCTCAACTTCATCATCTAGGTCCATACTAGGTAGGATCTGCAGCATTTTATTTCAAAATGCCTCTTAGGAAGAACTGCCATTTATGGCCTGACAAAACTTTCACTTCTCTGAACACTTGTAGCAAATTTTTACTTAGAACTAAGGACAAAACTCGCTAAAACAACCCAACCCACAACTCAAAACTCGTATGCCGGAAAAATTTGCCTTATATTTATCAACATGGACTAGGCTGCGTGGAAATTTGCTAAAGAAAATGGGATCGACGTGGTGTTGATGCATCCCGGGATTGGGATTGGTTCACTCTTATAGTCAACTCTTAGGCGCGTTTACATAACCGTAATGAAAATATGAGGTATTAAATTGAGGACGAGTTGGAATGAGGAGAAGTCAGAATAAGATTCTTGTTGAAATTGTTTACTTAAATGTTCTGAAATCGGAATCGAAATGATACCAATTCCATAAATCTATTTACTAATTCAACAAAATCAAAATATAAACTGGTATGATTACTAAAATGTCTCAAATCAAATATTTTATATACTTTTTTTAATAAAATTTGATATAATATATAATAGTAAGAAAAAAAATTAAATTGCTTTTTTGTTTCATATACACACTAAACTGCTTTTATTTATTTATTTATTTTTATAAATTTAAGTATTTACTTTAATATTTAATTTTTTCACTCAAGTTGTAGTTTATTCTCTTCGACATACGCATGGAGTTGTGCATAATGTGAATAAGCATGGAAATTTAAAAAGTAAGGAGTTGTGCAAAATTTAACTAGGGTTAATGGGTTTATAAAGGATAGTTTTGGAAATAAAAAAAAAGTGAGGGCATCAAGGGAACAAAAGTATCATTCCGATTGCCCAAGCAATCATGAATTGGATTATCACCTAAATGTAAGGAATCCAATTCCACCAATACAAGGAATTGAATTCCAAAATTTGTTTGGGCCCCAATGTATTTTTGATTCCTCAGTGTTTAGTAAACAGCGAAGTACTCCATAATCGGAATTCAATTTCACATTTTTATTCCGATTACAGATATGTAAACACGCCCTTAATCTCTCCATCAAGATGCTTCACAATTTGATTAACTGGTACAAGTCATTCCCTTTGTGTGGAAACAAGTCTTATTCCTTGTGGTGCAAGTATTTGATTGTATTTTGTTTCTCTTTCGGGGTCAGGTACTGAAACACTGTTGCCAATTTACATATTCGCAGATGTTAGAGATGTTATCTCTGCTCATGTTCAAGCATTTGAAGTTCCTTCAGCTAGTGGCAAATATTGTTTAGTTGGTCATGTTGCTGACAGTCCGGATACTCTCAAGATTATACGACAATTTCACCCCACCTTGTACCTTCCTGAGTTTGGCAATTATCCTTGACTTGTGACGCAAGCCATTGGTAGACGTTGGAGATGTTGCCTCTGCTCGTATTCAATCATTTGAAGTTCCTTCAGCTAGTCGCAGATATTGTTAGTTGGCCTTCATCTAGGCGCGTTTACATAACCGTAATGAAAATATGAGGTATTGAATTGAGGAGGTTGGCAAGCTTTACCTGAATTTGATCCTTCCGGAGGTTGGCAATCCTTCAGAAAGTATCAAGTGTCCAAGGAGAAAGTAAAAGGTTCGGGAATCACTTTTCTTCCACTGGTCTCAAGGACACTGTTGAAAGTCTCAAGCAGAGACGGAGCTAGAAATTTCTTCTAATAGGGGCAACTCGAAAATCAACTAAGAAAAATATCAGTGTAGTAGTGGAAAGTGGCAAAGTGGCAAAGTGATAAGAAAAATATTAATACATGATTACGCGAGAGAGAGGTCTTTCGGTTTGAATGACAAAACAAGAGCGTTTTTGCTCATATAATAATTGATATGAAGTATATGCAGTATGAAGGTATGTTAGACATTAAATACCTATATTTTCTTCAAAGATAACGCTTGTGTATTATATAATTGTAGTCTGCAACTTAACAAACGAATCACTTGAATGGGGGCATATGCCCACAGTGAGCCTTCATTGGCTATGTTCGTGGCCCTCAAGGAGAAGGGCTTCCACAAGATTTGAATTATGAAGTCACAGAAACTTGTTAATTTGATGCACAAGTCGATTGAATGTTGGCAAATGAAGTTTGTTGTCTTTTTGCTAAAGCACTCGAAGGAGATTCTGAAGATTATATTGTTCCTGTTAAAACTTTTGAAATTAACCTGCAGGGAGCCTCAGAGATGTCTAGACAAAATGCTCAAAAGTTCAATTTGAAATTGTTTTACTTCGCTACACTGTGTCTTCGTAGAAATCTTAACTAAGGCACGCTATTAATATCTAGAGAGAGAGAGAGAGAGAGATTGGTAGTTAAGGAACATAGAAGACATCGGGAATTAACTAACAGCATCCATATTCTAATTGCTACACTTGCGAGAAAGAGGGTAAAGGAAAAATCACTGATAAAAATTCTTTAACTTCTGGTTCCTTTTTCTTTTTTTTTCTTTTTTTTTTAAGAATACATTGACAGTATAAGGAGAATTTTATTGATATCGAAATAAAGGGTACATCTAGTTAAGGGAACATAAACTTAACTCCTTATAATACAAGTAAAAATGATAAAACAATACATAAAGAAGTGGACATAAACTTTACCCCTCTTGAAACAAAAACAACAAAGATACAAGAAAAAGAGAAGGACATGATAACTATTATAACTTTGAAGTTGTCGTGTCTAACTTTGCCACTAACTTGCCACTTCCGTCAAAATTTATTTAGCAAACATTTGAAAAATGCCCATGTGATGCAAATGAGACTCATCTGATGCTTAAACGTGCGACAAGTTTCTTTAAAAAATAAATTTATGTTCTGAATAATATGTTGATGACTCACATAAATAGTTTGTTACTATTTATGTATAGCAAAATTTGTAAAGTAAATAGTGTTCTTTTTGCTTATAAAATGAATGAGAAGGAAGAAATAGAAAGAGAGAAGTTCACGGGAGAGAGAGAGAGGAAAGGAAGAGGAAGAAAGAAAAGAAGAGAGAAAAGAATATAGAGAGTTATCTTTGTACTCCTACTATTCTAAATTATAATGATAGCACTACTGCTACTCCGAGAATGTACTCCAGTCACACTGACTGTAGAGGAACCTCATAAATTTTGTGTCTTGCTTATTTATTCCACTACACACATTGCTGATTTTACAACAATTTAGAGTTTTTTTTAAATAAAAAAACAAATTTTGAGTATTTTTTAGCGCATACGACTAATCTATATGAAGAGAAGACGAAGGGATTGAACCCAAGACACGGTGAGTTCAAGAGGAAGACTCTAACCACCACAACAATTCACTACTTGCAAATAAAGAATTTTGAGTTAAAAAAAAAAATATATATATATATATATATATATATAATTTCTCTTTACTTTTATGGCCACATGATCCAAATGTATGTAGCACACACATCTTAGCAACAATGAGTTTCATTCGTGTCACAATTTTGATGGATATACTAACGGATTTTGACGATAGTGTGATAAGCTCATATATATATATATATATATATATATATATATATATATATATATATATATATATATTTTTAACAATTGATATTATCTACACTAAGGAAGAGGGGGTGGGTTTAGTCTCACAATGGGCTAGCAATAATGTGATTCAAATTCGCCTTTGGCGAGAATCAAACCTAAGACCTCTCACTTACAAATGAAGAGGAATACCACTAGACATACTTATATGTATTATAGATCACATTCATTTGTCTTTTCTTAGTTAGTTCCTTATGTTTTTGAGCAATTTACTTTCTTTTTTTTTGTTTCATAAGATTTTTCAAGCAAAGAAGAGAAAAGTAGCACAAGTAGGATTTTAAATAACAAATTTGTCAAAATTGCTTGTGCAGATCAGCTAACTTTGGCAGTGAGTTGCAAACAGATCAGAATGAATTAGAGAACGAACCTTATATGCTTGGAAAGCTACAGATGGTTATTTTCTGGAGCATTTTGCGTCCTGTTAATATCATTTTTCTAGAAGAAGTTATGCCCGTTTTAACACTAAAATATTTTCAAGAGGCTAAGCAGTTTGTAACTGACAAGAAGCTATGAAAGCAATTAACCAAATAAATCCTAGTAGCCAAAACTGATGCAGCCAAGAAAACCACAAGGCAACCGACACCTATTCAAATATTAAAGGAAATGGAATTAAAGATGAGAATAAAGTGGGAGTAATTGGCATAAAGGCTACCCAAGGAGTTACAATTGTTTTTTCATTTCCTCTAAATGACTATTTAGTTGAGTGAGTTATGGAGAAGAAAATGATGTAGCAATGATGTGGCTTAAGGGAAATGAACGGAAGGAAATAAATAGAGCTGACCGAAATTTTTTTAGAAAATGGTGGAGGAAGAAAAGCAAGGCAAAAAGAAGGAAAGTTTGGGGAGGAAGAAAAGCAAAGCAGCAAGAGACTTCATTCTCTTCTTTTGGTTTTGTCTCCTCGAACTTATGTCTTTTTTTTTTTTGGTTTAATTATGAATTATGTGTAACTAAGTTTTTAAAAGTTAGCGATTGTTTTGAAGCTCTGAATATGATTGCAAGTTTGTTATGAAATTTTGTTTCAATTTCTTTTATGAAATATGAAAATTGGTTCACTACCTATGTCAGTGATGAATTCTTTATGTGTTTCTATAGATGCATACTTAGTAAACATTCCTAGGATTCTAATACTATGAATATGTGTGTGTCTGCCTTTGTCAAATGAGGATTTACATATGTTCTAGAGTAGTACTTGTTAATTGCGATTAACATGTGAACCAATTTCTAGGATAAGTAAGACAACGCCAGTACTTATGAATCATTGTGATGACTCAAACTCTTTTGGTTCTTAATGATTTATATTTGTTAAATCTATGAACACGTCATTCTAAATTGCATGCGAGGGACTAAGTTAAGTTGAAAATGTCTTTCTTTTAACATACTGCGTAATAAAGAGTAATAAGTTGAGTTCAAACAGTGAGCTAACTTGAGCATCTTCATTCGAAAATAAAAGGAATTTTAATGAAACATAACATGTTTGCATGAATATTTGGTGGTGGATAGCAAATTCCCCTAACTCGTTTTCTTAATTTTGAACTAAAATTTATTTTCGTTATTTCATTTTTGTTTCTATCCTATTTTTGTTTGATTTAATTAAAGTAGCAAATCAACTCCAAAAATCCCAAAAAGTTTGTATGAGTGTACCTCTGTCTGTCTAGTTTCCGCACATAAAATTTTGTTAAATTTAGATAAGTGTAAGTCGGTCTAATAATTCATTTTCGGTGGCTAGTCGGTAAAGGAGTAGCAGCCCAGTTTTGTGATATTTTAAGTAATTAGATAAAACAATCTTCTGCAGGAAAGACTCTTATTTTCATATGTTACAATTGACAAATCCTAGTGTTAATAAGGAAAATCAATAGGACATCTGTGTGTTACTTTGTGGTGTGCTTTTATTCCTACGGAGTGCAAAGTTAATAAGAAATTGTGACAAATTTTGATTTTTAATGGCTTAGTAAAACACAAGTTATTTTTTCCAATAGTAAACACACAGGTTGAAAGTGAATACTTTTAGGCTAAATAGCCAAAATTGTCCTTGAGATTTTCATAACACTTCACTTTGGTCCTTGAGATTGAAAATCAATAGAAATGGCCCTTGAGATTGTCCATCATCCATCATTTTGGTCCTTCCGTTAAAAACTCTTTGGGCAATATTCAACGCTTCATAACTCAATCGTTTCTTAACCAAATTCGACCACTAATATATCAAAATGAAGATAGGAAAATGTAGAATAAGATCATATCTATATGGAAGCCCAATGGTTGATGGAGATGGCCGGAAAATAGCCTCAAAAGTAACTGGTCCGAGGAAAAACTGAAAAACTCGTTGGAAACTAAGTTAACTTTAAACGTTCATAATTTCTTCAATAATCAACGAAATAGAGTGATTCAAAAACAAAAATCATACTTCTCAGCCAGAAAACGACTTGAAAGTGGCTGACTCAAAAATGGTTAGCCATTTTACGGCCAAACCATGGCGAATTAGTAGTCAAGAAATGTACCATTCTCTTTTTCTCATTAAGAAGTATGATTTTCGTTTTTGAATCACTTGATTTCGTTGAGTATTGAAGAAGTTATGAATGTTTAAAGTTTACCCAGATCCCGGCGAGTTTTTTAGTGGACCAGTCACCTTTGAAGCTATTTTCTGGCTACCTCCGGCAATCATTGGTCTTCCAAATGGTATAATATTATTCTATACTTCCCTATCTTCATTTTGATATATTATGGATCGAATATAGTTAATAAACGATTGAGTTACGAATGTTTGAAAATTGCTCAAAGAGTTTTTAAAGGAAGGGCCAAAATGATATGGTGGACAATCTCAGGGACCATATTTATTGATTTTTAATCTCATGGACCAAAGTGATGTGTTATGTAAATCTCAGAGATCATTTTGGCTATTTAGCCATACTTTTGTAACATCTTGTAACTATTGAGTCCCAGTATTATCTTCACGAAACTTTTTATGAAAAAATACCACTTACACCTAGGGGTGGAAATTTTTATCAAATTACCGTACCAACCGTCCTACCAACCATACCATACCAAATTATTACCAAAAATTTGTACCAATTAGTAATGGTACGGTATTTGTACCGTACCATACTATTTTCGTACAGTACTGGTATCCAAAACCAATACCAGTGGTGTACCATACCAACCAATATTATTAATATTATATTATGTATTTATTCATATAATTATTTGAGGACAAAATTAATAAAATTAATAATAATTATTGTAGAAGTGGAAAAAAAATATATAAAATATATACAATCACTCATAGTGACAAGCTTTACAATTTTCATGAAGCGGTCAGCTTCAAAATCCAACACTATAATCCATAAACCTTAAATTTATATTTAACTGTCGATTGTCATTTACGCTTTATTCTTCTTACTGAATTTTATTTTTAAAATTTTATTTTTTGAAAACATGATCATCTGGCAAATGTAAGAAGATGAACGGTTCAAATCTTTGATATCACGTTTCGATATTTACGGTTAACTGAAATATGAGTCGATGTCATATAGTTTGTAGAAACTTTATAAACATCAAGACATATTTTCACTAACCATAAAACGCTGAACATAATATCAACGATCCAAACCGTTCATCTTCTTGCATCCTCTAATAGATCATGTTTTCAAAAAAGAAAATTCGAAAAAAACAAAATTTGATAAGAAAAATGAAGCATAAATGTAAACAACAATCAACAGTTAAATTTTGATCTATGATTTATATGATTATAATGACAAATTTCAAAGTTAAGCTCTTCACATAAATTGTAAAGTTTGTCATTACGAGCGTTTATATATATTTTTTTATATTTTTTACACTTCTACATTAATTAAAAATATTATATTTTGGACAAACAAAGTGGCGTAAAACAAAGTGGCAATTACCTTTGATATACCATACCAATCAAACTATTTGGTATACCGAAAGTTTTGTATGATAATGGTAATAAAGTTCACCGTACCAAATATTTAGTATGATAATTGGTACAGAAATTTTGATACTAATATACCCAAACCACCCCTGCTTACACCAAAAAGAGTCATGTTTTGGCGTATTCCAGACTCAGCTTAATCAAAGCTTACTGTATGCTTTTGAGATGGTCGTCTCCGACTCTACAGGGAGAGGATGAGTGGAGAAACAATGGTGGTGTGTATAACTGGAGCCTCAGGTTACATAGCATCATGGTTGGTGAAGCTCTTGCTACAAAGGGGTTATACTGTCAGAGCCACTGTTCGCGACCCAAGTCAGTATTTCTGTTGTTGTTCTTATGTAATCTTCATCTTTTTCAAACAATTCTTTGAGTACTTTTCGTTTTTGAATTCTGGGTTTTGTGTACTGTTCTGTTTTCCAAAAGAAAAAAAAAAGGAGCATCTAATAGTCATATTCTTCTGATATATCTTCATCTGGATTTTGGAATTCAAGTCTGGTTCTTGAAGTCCAGCTAAACAGTTTATCAAGTTGTGGATTCAAATTATGAGTCCCCGTGTATGGGAGTAGAAACATTTTGAGTGAATAAGTATAGAGGAATAGTTGAAATACGGGGTTAATTTTAAGTTTGTAACCCCTTGCATCAGAGATAGCTTCAAACTTGTTACCCCGAACTTTGTGCAAGTAGATAAAGCGATAGAGCTGCAGCATTGCTTTGTTTGAAATTTGAAGCCCTAATTTGTATGTCACCAATTTACAGTTTTGGGTTACTAAAATTTTTTTCTTCAAAAGTTGATCCTAATTAGAAATGAGTTTTTTTCCTGATTGGTTTGAATTAAAGAAATTTTAACGAAACACTCAGTTCACTTTTAACGAAAAACTATATTTTTATTTTTCTCTGATACTGTTTACTGCACCTTTATTTATATTTTTTCATTAAAACTAAAGTTTTTTTTTGACTTTCCGGTAGTTTTCTTTTGAATTAAAGGCATGAACTAAGTGGAAGTTACGATATTTGGGTGTGCCCCTTGGCCAGCAATCTGCACTGTAAACTCTACTAGAAGCAGGCCAAACATTACAAAAGTACTGTCTCAATCTGTTCAATTGGCATCACTCATAAATTTTGCTATAGTAGTATTATCGGTACAAAGGGAACGTATTAATCTACTTCTGGGCAGCTCAATTTCCCATTTAAGCTTCACTTTATGTATTCCACATTTGCCACTTTGCCTACTACATAAGAGTCCCAACTCGTGTTGTATTCTTCGTTTCAACTCAATTGTTCTCTTTGCGTAATCCCCAGGTGATCCAAAGAAAACAGAACACTTGCTGTCACTAGATGGAGCAAAAGAAAGGCTTCATTTGTTCAAAGCAGATTTATTGCAAGAAGGATCTTTTGACACCGCAGTTGACGGATGTCAAGGAGTTTTTCATACAGCTTCTCCTGTTCAGTTTTCAGCCACTGACCCACAGGTTTATCCCTTAACTTTCCAATATTCCACTATAATAGTAATGATATGATGTTACAGGTCTTCTCTCACCAATCATGTGTAGTAATTTAAACATAACTTGTTTAATCAACATCAACTATGTTGCTGAAAATTTTGAAAATAAGCTTTGTCAAATCTTTATGAACAAGAAATAAGAAAATTGTATTGCATCAGTTTGCGGAGAAATATCCAGTCCAAGACCAAACTTATAACGAGAGTCCAGACAAAACAGAAATGCCTAAGGCAGTTGCATGAAAATGTATAAACCTTGACCTTGTCTATCCATTTCTTCTCTACTGGAACATGACCACGCGAGCGCCGGTGTTCTTATATACTTGTTTGAAGAATCAATATACATTCAATACTTTTATGTGAAAAATGGTAATGTTACTTATTCTCCATATTTCAGGCAGAAATAGTTGAGCCCGCTATGAAGGGAACACTTAATGTTCTAAAATCATGTGCGAAATTTACTACTGTCAAGAGAGTGGTTTTAACATCTTCTATGGCTTCAGTAATTATAAGTGGAAAACCTCTGACCTCTGATGTGGTTTTTGATGAAACATGGTATTCGGATCCACTGTTTTGTGAGAGGAACAAGGTACGAAAGCAATTTCCAATACATGTTATCTTTCTCCAAGTTTCAAATTTTATTTGTTAACATGTTCTATTTCCATGTCCAATAGAAGCTTAATCTGATCTGATTTTGTGAATTGTGTCCTTATCAGTTGTCTGGATGCAATTATAGACAATATATATGATGGAATTTATCTTCTTTGGTTTTCTTTTCCACCGTTCTTTACTGGTTTGTGCATTTTCGGATTTCAAGATGTATCGTTGGTTGCCTTCTATATATATTTGCAGCTCATTTTGGACCAAAGCCTGCACAAAATCAGGCAAAATCATCAGCACTGAACTATCTGTTGTGTGTTGTTTTTATTGCTCCGAGAAAATAGAAAAGTACAATATATGTAGGCTGTATAATTGTATATTACTCAGTCTGCCAAATAGTTAATCCAAGTCTTTGAATTATATTAGAAATATAAGTAACCTTAACATAAAGCAATGCTGTATATATTCCTTTAGTATGAACTATGAACTCAGCACGAACTATTTTATTTGTTCAGCAATGGTATGTACTCTCAAAAACTTTAGCTGAGGAGGCTGCCTGGAAATACGCTAAAGCAAATGGAATTGACTTGGTTACGATGAATCCAGGGTTGGTGATAGGTCAACTCTTGCAGCCAACTCTTAATCTCTCTGTGGAGATGGTTCTGAATCTCATAACCGGTACAGGTAAACTTCAGCAACTATCCTTTTGACCTTGCATGATTGAGGCACGGTATGAATGTATAATGGAAGGTCAAAATTAATTTCGTGTAAGGTAGATATCATGGCAGGTTTAGTCTTTAGATGAAGGGTTTCTCCTAGTAAAGTTACTGTATTAGATGTGGCAGGGTTAAAAGCTAGAATGTTTTTCTGAACTTGACGTAGCTTCCCAGTAACAAATAAAATTTATGCAACAGATCTGGTAAACAGTAATTTTCTAGGCTGTTAAATTCTACTAGCCAGTAGACTATATTCAACCTCTCTGTTCAAAAGATCAGTCAAGCAGTTGATTTTCTTTTCTTCCTCTCTTGTGCAGGTACAGAAACACTACCCCTTTCAAATTACCGGTTCGTTGATGTAAGGGATGTTGTCTCTGCTCATATTCTGGCATTTGAAGTTCCTTCAGCAAGTGGAAGATATTGTTTAGTTTCAAATGTTACCCACTCTTCCGAGGTTCTGAGGATTATACAAGAACTTTATCCCACTTTGCACCTTCCTGAAAAGTAAGTTATTGGAAAATTTCCGTGAGTAATTGATCCGTTTCCATTAATTAAGATTGCATTTTACACGGGGAGTCACTGAAAGATTTCCAAGTTTATTGGTTGCTTTCGTTATTGGCAGATGTGAGATTGGCAGTACTTCAGACCCGGTATATCAAGTATCCGCAGAGAAAGCAAAGGGTTTAGGAATTAATTTCCGTCCTTTGGAAGCAAGTCTAAGGGACACGATTGAAAGCCTGAAGGAGAAGGGCTTCCTCAAGATTTGAAATGTGCAATTGAAACAGAAGCTTGTTAATTTATTGCAATGAGGCGCTGAAAAATAATATGTTTTGCTGTTAAGACTTTCAAGTTAATCTGCAGACACTCACAAAATTGACTACGCAAATGCTTTGACGTCCTTTGGAAGTCAAAATACGTTTCCTTGGGCTTTATGTTTGAAGGGATATAGGCCCATAATTATGATTGTTTAGTTTTCGTTCTTGGGTTTGGCCCTCATTAGCCTAATGTATTGGGCTCACATCCTCTTAACTTTCGTCCGATTTACACTAATATTGTCCTCAACTTCAGCATCTAGGTCCATACTAGGTAAGATCTGCACCATTTTATTTCAAAATGCCTCTTAGGAGAACTACCATTTATGGCCTTTTTTAAAACAGTATCATTTGGCATCTTAATAGTTCTATTTAGAAGAAGGATCTTTGGACACTGGGCTTGATGGATGTGAGTTTTCCTTACAGCATCCCCTACACAATTTTCAGCCACTGACCCGCAGGTTTGTCTTTTCACTTCATCCTTCAAATATTTTATCGTGTGTCCGCCGCACTGGCAGAGGTAGAACCCGACATACTTTCAAGACTTCTGAAATGTAGAAACCGGATGATATGTTTCTTCATAATTCAGGCAGAAATAGTTGAGCCTGCAGTGAAAGAATCACTCAATATGTCCTAAAATCATGCATGATATTCCCCTTTGTCAATAACATCTTCTATGACTTCTGTTATGGTGACCAAAGAAACACCTCTTACTTGTGGGTCTAGACGAAACATGCTACTCGGATCCACTTATTTGTCAGAAGAACGAGGTATGTATGTATCTATGTGTGTGTGGATGTTTCTAATACTCAAATTCTGCCATATCATTGAGCTCATTTCCCTATAAGGACACTAGCCTTCATGCACACGCATAGAAGACATTTTTTGAATCACGGTGTGTTACGTGCGACTACACATTTTTTGAATCACTTTATTGCTAGTCCATTATTTACCACCCGAAGAAGCATCTGTGAAGATCATTGAGGACCACCCAACTGCCTGGTTCCGTGCTAGTTTTGGAACTCCATGAATTTGCAGTGCAGCACCCAGTAGAATTTACCAAAGAAGAAGAAAGTTTATTATTGTTTTTAATGACCTGACCTAAATGGTGCTGTTTTGACCTAGGCCATTCAAAAAATTAGAACTCTTTTTCGTCTACAAACCCGAGGCCCAACTACTTCTCATGCAATTCCCTCTTTTAATTAGCACAAAGCCCCAAATCCACCCATCCATTACAAACCTTACCCCGGAACCCCACTACTATTATTCCACCTCTATTTTTCCATCATCACCTCATTACAATATTGAATTTCAAATAAATTTTATGATTTTGATCTTTTGTATATTAGATGAAAATATTCATATGATTATTGTGATGTTGTTTTTGATTTTTTTTTTATAACAATTTGATCATTGTTGGTTAATTTATAAAGAACTTTTATCTATACTTTAAAATTTACATTTTGCACTCTTCGTAAGTGTAGATTTCTTTCTCATTTTAGAAAGTTTGAAATACAAAGTGATATTTTTAGAGTGCAAATAATATATATATATATATATATATATATATATATATATATATATATATATATATTATGTCTTTGTTAGTTCATATGATTTTTATCTCTTTTTTTATTAGCACCCCATATAATGCTGAATGCACCTCACATTAAAATTTAATATTAAGTGGCTTATGTAACCTACTATGCAATGACAATTTCGACCTTATGAGGTTTAAAGAAAATAAGAAATTCCTAAATACACTCCAAATTATTTTTAATGTATTATTTATCTTCTTCAACTATCAAAACTCCTCTCACCCTCCACTCCATTATTGAATGAAATTTAACTATTGAAACTATAAACACGTTGATTGAGAAAAAAAAATTAACGAATGAAACACGATATCAATATTTCGAAAGCTTCACATGAGATAAAATTTCATATTTGTCATTGTTTTAATTATTCAACGACATCAGTAATTATTTAAGCCTGTTTTTGCTTCCATACTACTACATTTCATAGGAGCCCAACCCAGCAACGCCTTTTCCGTTCTTATTCATCTGGGGTTTACTTTTGCTCTGTTAGGTTCCTCCCAGTTGCCATTTTTAGCAGAAATCCTTTTTTGTTAGCAAAATGCTTAAGAGACAGAGAAAAGGAAATTGGCTGTGATGACCCAATGAAACTCAAGCTCAACAGACCATTTCTCTTTTTAGACAATGTTAGGGCTTTAATCCTAAGTCAATTTAATTTATAAAAATTGAAAATGAGTATTATAAGATTTGAAGAATGTGGGGTGTATAGAAAATGTGGGGTTTGTGTGGAACATATTAGGTGTATGAGAATGTGGGGTGCAAGGGTATTATGAGAAAGTATCTGGGGTGTATTAAGATAATGTTTAATTGAAAAAGCAAATGTGAAGTGTATTAAGTATGTAGGGTTTAATCAACAATATGTGGGTGTCAATAGAATAAGTGTGACAGCCCGTTCCGAAATTCTATTCTTGATAATGTGAATCGACAATTTTACCCTTGAGCGTTAGGGGTGCATTGTATTTTTAAACTAAAATCATGGTCCAATTGCATAAATTCCTATTCTATTGGGACCAATGAAAAACCAAGGAAATTATTGTTTTGGTTGGTGGCTTTTAGACCACACATATCATCATCCCTCACCTCACTCCCGTGTCTCTCTCTCTAATCTCAGACTCTCCCTCTCTTTCTCTCTCGAACTCATCTCACTCTCTCTCTTCCCTCACGTACGGACACACCCATAAACCACCCTAAACTTCACAGATCAAGGAAACAAAAACCCCCATTTTGCTTATCTCGTCACCACGATGCCATACATACTAGTTTCAGGTAAGGTTTCCATCATTTTCATATCGAACTCCTAATCGCTGAGATTATCACTGTTCATGCATTTTCATATACGTGATTTTTAGGGGATTTTAAGGTTATAGGAAGATTCTTGACGTCTCCACGAAGCTCGGGACGTTTGTTTGATGATTTTGGACATCGGAGTGTCGAGAACGGAGTTGTCGAAGTTTGGCCGGAGTTGGTGAGATTTTCCCTGCGAGATCCCTTGATTATTGAGGCTTAAAAGAGGTATATTTGTGTTCTACTCTTCAAATGCTTCAATTTGACATAAAAATCGTGAAAAATGGTTGAGAGTTAACGGAGATATGAAGTTTTGAAGTTTTTTCAGATTCCGGTGCCGGCGACGGTCGCCGGAGTCCTGAGGTAGGAGATGATGGCATATTTCATCAGAGTTGACGGAATATGCTAACGCCGTCAGTCAAGTTTGACAGTTACCGTTGGGTTTTAACGTAATATTCTGAGGAATATTCCTGACGCCGTTTTTGTTCTGTCACACGTGCGGGATCCAAAAAAATTTTTAAAAATTTGTACGGGTTCGTGACGTCGAATAGGTCACATTGGTATATTCAAATACCAAAATTGAGCTATGTATGAAAAGTTATTTCCGTAGTTACGTATATGTGCTTAAATAACGTTATTTCAGTAAATTCTCATATAGGTGAGCTATGTATTCATATTTAATATTAAATACATATATTTAAAAATTTTGTCAGGTATTATTCATAATTAATATTAAATATATATATTTAAAATGATTTGTAAGCACACGATAAATAATAAACGCACAAAATTTAAGAATATTTAAAATTCTCACAAAAAAGATCAAGAGGAGATTCTCTTCCGAATTCTCTACCAAAAAATTTCATGCATGATTCTTCTAGACCACCAAGCTTCCATAATGGGCTGGACCTTATTCTTTAGGCTCTTTGGGCAGGTGCTGTACTTTTAACATTTGACCTTTGCCAAGGTTGGCAATCCTTCAGAAAAGTATCAAGTGTCCAACCAGAAAGCAAAAGGTTTGGAATCACTTTTCTTCTGCTGGAATCGAGTCTCAAGGACACTGTTGAAAGCCTCAAGGAGACGGGCTTCCTCAAGATTTGACTACACCCCCTTGATGCATGACTCATCGAATATTGGCAAATAAAGTTTGTCGTCTCCCGAACCTCCCTGTAACTTCTAGTCACTATCGTGCCCCAATAATTATAATAACAACACCGTAAAGTTCACCTAATATTTTATAAAATGAACACCCATAGTTCCAAACTTCTTATTGTGAGCTTTTGAGACAAGACTCCTACCCCAGCACTGGGAGAGGATGAGTGGAGAAACAGGGGTGGTCTGTGTAACAGGAGCCTCAGGTTACATAGCATCATGGTTGGTGAAGCTCTTGCTACAAAGGGGTTATACTGTCCGAGCCACTGTTCGCGACCCAAGTCAGTATTTCTGTACTTGCTCTTATTTAATCTTCATGTTTTTCAAACAATTCTATGAGTACTTTCCCTTTTTGAATTTTGGATTTTGTGTACTGTTATGTTTTCCAAAAGAAAAATGGAGCATCTAGTAGTCATATTCTTCTGATATATCTTGATCTGGATTCTGGAGTTCAAACTACGAGTCCCCGTGCATTGGGATATGAACAATTTGAGTGCATACGTATAGAGGAATAGTTGAAAATACTGGCCTAAATTTTAAATTTTTATCCCCGTTCGGAGATAGCCTCAAGCTTATTAGCCCCAAGTTTCTGCAAGTAGGTAAAACGATAAGAGTTGCAGCAGGACTTTGCTTGAAATTTGAACCCCGAATTTTGTATGTCACCAATTTACATTTTTTGGGTTAAATTTTCTTCAAAAGTTGATGCTAATTAATTTAGAAATAATTTTTTTGTTCCATATTAGTTTGAATTAAAGGCATGAAATAAGTGGGTGTTATGATATTTGGGTGTGCCCCTCGACCAGCAATCAGCACAGTAAACTCGACTAGAAGCAGGCCAAACATTACAGAAGTAGTGTCTCAATCTGTTCATTTGGCCTCACTCATAAATTTTGTTGTAGTAGTATTATCGGTACCAAAAGAACGTAATTAATCTACTTATGGGCAGCTAGGTTTCCCATTTAACCCTCACTCTGGGTAGTCAGCATTCGCCACTTTGCCTAGTACACATAAATCCCAACACGTGTGTTGTATTCTTCGTTTCAACTCATTAGTCGTGTTTGTGTATTCCGCAGGTGATCCGAAGAAATCAGAACACTTGCTGTCACTAGATGGAGCAAAAGAAAGGCTTCATTTGTTCAGAGCAGATTTATTAGAAGAAGGATCTTTTGACACCGTAGTTGATGGATGTCAAGGCGTTTTTCATACAGCATCTCCTGTCCAGTTTTCGGTCACTGATCCACAGGTTTATCCCTTCACTTCATTGTTCCAATATTCTACTATTCTAGCAATGGTGTGTCGGTTACAGGTCTTTTTTCGCCAAACATGCATAACTTGTTAACCAACATCAACTACGTTGCTGAAAATTTTGAAAATAAGCATTGTCAAGTCTTTATCAATAAGAAAAAAAGAAACTAGTATTGCATCAGTTGTTTACGGAGAAATATCCAGTCCAAGAGCAAACTTATAACAAGAGTCCAGACAAAACAGAAATGACTAAGGCAGTTGCATGAAAACGTTAAATTTTGACCCTGTATCCATTCTCTCTTTACTGGAGCATGGCACGAGCGCACATGTGTTTCTATACATGTTTAAAGAACCAATACTTTAATGCAAAAAAAAAAAAAAAATTGTAATCTTACTTATTCTCCATGTTTCAGGCCGAACTAGTTGAGCCTGCAGTGAAGGGAACACTTAATGTTCTAAAATCATGCGCGAAATTTCCCACTGTCAAGAGAGTAGTTTTAACATCTTCTATGGCTTCAGTATCGGTGGTTGGGAAACCTCTGACCTCTGACGTGGTTTTGGATGAAACATGGTATTCTAATCCACTTGATTGTGAGAAGATCAAGGTACGAATGGAATACATATTATCTTTCTCCAAGTTTCACATTTTATTCGTTAATTTGTTCTATTTCCATGTCCATTGGAAACTTAATCTGATTTTGTGAAGTGTGACCTTATCAGTTGTTTGGATACAATTATAGAAGATATGAATGATGGAATTTATCCTTGCTTTTGTTTTCCACCATTCTTTACTTGTTTGTGCGTTGTCGGAGTTCAAGATGTCTCGCTGGTTGCCTTCTATATTTGCAGTTCATTTTGGACCAAAGCCTGCACACAATCAAGCACAATCATCAGCATTGAACAATCTGTTTTGTGTTGTTTTTATTGCTCCGAAGAAAAAAGAAGACTACAGCATATCTAGGCTGTATAACTGTACATTAATCAAAGTCTGCCAAATAGTTAACCCGAGTCTTTGAATTATATTAGAAATACAAGTAACCTGAACATAAAACAGTGCTATATATCTTCCTTTAGTATGAACTATGAACTGAGTACGAACTATTTTATTTGTTCAGAACTGGTATGCGCTCTCAAAAACTTTAGCTGAGGAAGCTGCCTGGAAATATGCTAAGGCAAATGGAATTGACTTGGTTACAATGCATCCATCGTATGTCATAGGTCCACTATTGCAGCCAACACTGAATGTCACCGTGGAGATGATTCGGAATTTCATAACCGGTACAGGTAAACTTCAGCAACTATCCTTTTGATCTTGCATGATTAAGGCACAGTATTTATGTACGATGGAAGGTCAAAATTATTTTCATGTGCGGTAGATATCATGGCAAGTTTATATGGAGGCCTTCTCCTATAAAAGTTACCAAAGTAGTAGGTCAGATATATAAAACTGATATGATAAACAGTAATTTTATGGGCTGTTAAGTTCTACTAGCCAGTAGAATTATTCAACCGCTCTGTTTAAGATCCGTGAGTCATGCAGTCGATTTGCTTTTGGTTCTCTCTTGTGCAGGTACCGACAGACTACCCCTTTCAAATTACCGGTCCGTTGATGTTAGGGATGTTGCCACTGCTCATATTCTGGCATTTGAAGTTCCTTCAGCAAGTGGAAGATATTGTTTAGTTGCAAATATTACACACGCTTCTGAGGTTCTGAAGATTATACAAGAACTTTATCCCACTTTGCACCTTCCTGAAAAGTAAGTTATTGGAATATTTCCGTAAGTAATTGATGCCGTTTCCATTAACTAAGATTACTCATGAATAGCCAAAACCAAATGGGAGTAGAATAACATTAGCTTTCATAACAATGTGCATTTGACAGTGACACTGCACAAAACCTTTTTTTTTTTGTTCCTTTAAGATTTTAAAATACGCATTTTGAAAAGAGAGATCAAATTATACATTGAAAGTGGCATACTTCTAAGTTTTTCGATGTTGTCATTACTGGCAGATGTGAGGTTGGCAGTGCTGTAGAACCGAAATATCAAGTATCCACAGAGAAAGCAAAAAGTTTGGGAATTAATTTCCTTCCTCTGGAAGTAACTCTCAGGGACACAATTGAAAGCCTGAAGGAGAAGGGCTTCCTCAAGATTTGAAATATGCAATTTCCCCATAAACTTGTTAAGTTAGTGCAATGAGACTTCCCTACGTTAATCTGCAGACACCCACAGGGTTCACTACGCAAATGCTCAGACGTTGCCTTCAGATCGTCCTGTATGGTTCAATAAAATTGTAGAATTGCATGAAAAAAACTTGATTTTTAATCATTCAAAACAATACCGATGACATGTCGGTTCGCAGTGTTTTAGCAGATGAAATAAGCAGATTATTTCTTAATCGCAGTTTAATACATAAACAATGACTTCCAACCACATAAAATAATAATTAACGTTTTCCTTTCATATTGTTTTTAATTTTTTTCAATATGCATACTAAATAATGATTGCCATTACACAACGGAGTTACAAAAGTCCTTCAGCTAACTTTCCACCTTAAGTAACCACCAATTCTAATATTGTATAATTGAAGTTGTAAGAGATAGACACAGAGAGAAATGAGTAAAATAACGAAGGTTGTGTGTATAACAGGAGCCTCCGGCTACATAGGCCCGTGGCTTGGGAAGCTCTTATACAAAGAGGTTAAACAGTCAGAGCTACCGTTCGCCACCCAAGTAGGTATTACTTATAGTTCTTAACCTTCTTCCGACTTACACCAATATTGTCCTTAACTTCAGCATCTAGGTCCATCTTAAGAGGGATCTGCCCTATTTTATTTCTAAACACCACTGCAAGGTAGGGAGAACTACCACGTATGGCCCGTTTTATAACAATTTCGTTTTTAGTTTTTGACTTTTGTGTGTGTGAGACATGAGAAAAGTATAAAGCTAAATGAGGGAAAAATAAAGTATTGAGTATTGGCGTGAGTCAATGTGTAGAAAAAATGGAATGTAAATATGGTGTAAATATTAGAGTCCTTTATTAGGAATGATATATTTGTGTCCTTTATTGTTTTCTTTGATAACAAGGATTGTATTTTGTACTTATAGTTAGTATTATGGAATACCTGAAAATTAAGCCGTAAAATTCTATTTAGCATCCGAGCCTAGTTATTGAAACCCTAAACCAGTTTTTTTTTTCTTCCACCTTGCAATTTCCATAGTGATATAGAATGATGCTTCAAGTGTACCAAATACCGTGAAACTCAATGGATCAAATTATCCTCTTTGGTCCAAGGTATTGGAGATGCATATTGTTGGACGTGGTAAAAAGGGGTTTGTGACAAGAAGTATTAAGGAACCCAAGGGAGAAAGTGTCGAGTATGAGACATGGGAAACTAGGAATGCAATTGTAAAGGGGTGGTTGGTTAATTCCATGGATCCTATCATCGTGGGTTTTTTCCATCCATCGTACCGCCAAAGAAGTATGGGAAGAAGTTGCTTGAACGTATTATGATGGTTTATGAATTAAAGGTAAAGTTTTTCAGCTTTGTCAGGAAGGGCGTCCTATTAGGGTGTACTATGCTGATCTAAAAGTTGTGTGGCAAGAACTAGATCAACAAAAGCCAATCAAGGTGGAGTATGCTATTGCCTTGAAGACATTCCAAGAAGAAATTCAACTAGATCATGTTTATGCTTTCCTAGCAAGCCTAAATGACATATTTGTTGAGGAAGTGTTTTCTATTGTTAGGCTTGAAGCACAACCCCATGTTACTATGATGGGAGGGTGCAATATCGGCAGCCGATGAGGAACACTGACACCATCAATGGCTATGGTGTCTCGGTCACCCTCTGTTGGCAGGCCCTATATCTCATCTTCATCGACAGCTCTTCATCCTTTAATCCAAGAAAATAAGATTTGAAGTGCACTTTTTGCAGTCAAACTCGTTATATTGAAGATACATGTTTTAAAAAACATGGAGTACCGGAGCGGTTCCCTGAATTGAAGAAAAAATTGTGTGCAAAGGAGCGAGCCGCTAATGGAGCAAGTGTGAGCCGTGCATCCATAGCTATTGCCGCACCTAGTGCTAAAGAGGTAGTGCCCATCCCTGGAGATCCGAGTCAGACCTTGTTAACTAGGATTAATCCAAGTGAGTCGTAGTCCAATACAGGTACTATGGGACATGTTCTTTTAGCCTCCAACACTAAGCATCATACAGGTTGGATTATGGACTCTAGTGCAACAGACCATATGACATTTGATACAAATGTGTTGAAATATATGAAAACGACTCATCAAAAGTGTGTAGCAACAGCTAATGGTACCACTGCTCCGATTCTAGGAGCTGGCACAGTGGACCTCACAACATTTCTTTCTCTTCATCATTGTTTATTTGTTCCATCGTTTTCTCATTAGTTGTTATCTATACCTCAGGTTACTGAGCAATTGGATTGTGTAGTACTTATGTAGGATACTTTTTTGTTTACTTCAGGATATTCAGACCAAGAAGATAATTGGGCATGGCACTAAGAGAGATGGGTTATATTATGTGGATGATATCATTCTTAGCAGAGTTAATGAAGTTCAAGCATCCTGTACCAGTAATTTACAAGAAGTTTGGTTATTGCATCATCAGTTAGGACATGCTTTCTTTGGTTACTTGCGGCGTATATTGCCTAGTTTATTTCATGAAATAAAAGAATCAGACTTACATTGTGAAGTGTGTATTCTCGCTAAGAGCCATCGCACCTCGTTTCCTTCTAGTATGACTAACAGATTGTTTATGTTTGATCTTGTGCATTCAGATGTTTGGGGGTCTTCTCTCATTTGTACTATTTTTGGAATTAAATGGTTTGTTACATTCGTTGATGATTGCACACGTATGACCTAGATTTATCTGTTGAAAAATAAGAGTGATGTTAATATGGTGTTTCAATCTGTCTCTCAAATGATTACAACACAATATTCCTCTGTTATTAAAGTTATCCATTCTAATAATGAAGGTGAATATATTAATTTTGAGTTATCTGGTTTTCTTCGGGATCAAGGAATGCTTCATGAAACAACATGATTTCATACCTCGCAACAAAATGGGGTGGCTGAGAGAAAGAATATTCATATTTTGGACACCACTTGTGCATTGCTTATTGCTGCATCCGTTTCTAAGCGTTTTTGGCCTGAAGCCGTCACCTATGAAGTTTATGTGATTAATTGCATGCCCTCTCGAGTTGTGGAATTTCGTACACCTCTCCAAGTGCTCACTGAACATGTCTTAATCGTGTTTACCAATACCCTTACTCCTCGGGTTGGATGTGTTGCTTATGTGCATATTCACAAGATTCATCATAGTAAATTGGATTGGTGTGCCCTTTGGTGTGTCTTTATTGGTTTTTCATTTCAACAGAAAGGGTATAAGTGTTATCATCTTGAAACTCGACATATGTATGTGACAATGGATGTTACTTTTTAGAGTCCGAATACTTTTATACTCTATTACGATCATCAAGGGAAGAAGACTAGTGTCGATCTTGGTGATTTTGGGTGGTTAGACGTACAAGAAGATGTGAGCCATGCTTCAGGATGAGTGGGCATTGAAGAAAACACCGAATCTGGTGCATGGGTGTTTCGGCTAGCTCATGTCAAAACTGTTGTAGGGCGTCAGCTGCCACTGCCCAGAACAAGGCAGACTGTCAGCTAGGTCCTGCTGAGAATTGTGCCGGTGTTCTACCAACTTCTGTCGAAGATACAATAGTTTAGCAGTAGACTGCTGCCAAATCTGGTACAACATAGGATATGCAGACTCTTGTCGAACCTACATCACCCTCTCTCTCTAGCTCAATAGTGTTATCCAATACGTCTTCTCTGAATATCCTTGAGGTAAGCACCATAGATGCTAATGTAACTAATCCAAATAATGTTGTAAGTATATATAAGTTGCCACCAAGGCAAAATCGTGGTGTACCTCCTAACAAGGTTTTTTTTCTTCAGAAAGAGAAAGTATCCAATAGCCAATTTTGTGTCAGTGCAAGAATCTGGCACTTGAACGTCAAGCATGGGTAAACAATGTGGAATCAATTCAAGTGCCACCTCGAGTGGAAGCTTTAAAGGATAAAAAATGGGCTAAAGCAATGGATGAAAAAATGCTAGCACTCCAGAAGAATAACATGTGGGAAGTAGTGGAACTACCAAAAGGAAAACGACTAGTTGGGTGTCGATAGGTTTTTACAATTAAATATAAGGCCGATGGATCAATTGGCAGGTACAAAGTAAGGTTGGTGGCCAAAGGATATATTTAAACATATGGTGTTGATTACAAGGAAATTTTTTCTCCAGTAGTTAAGATGAATATGGTACGTGTTCTTATTTCTTTAGCTGCAAATTTGGATTGGCCACTGAAACAATTTGGTGTAAAGAATGCTTTTCTTCATGAGCAACTGAAGGAAGAAGTATATATGGATTTTCCTCCAGGATATGACGCCGGAGGGGGGTGGTGGGAACTGGAGTATGTCGATTGCGAATGTCACTCTATGGACTTAAGCAGTCACCTCGTGCATGGTTTGGGGTAGATTCACTCAAGTCATGAGAAAGAATGGGTATTATCAAAGTCATTATGATCACAAATTATGTGTGAAACGGAGAAACGGTAAAGTGACAGCCTTGATTATTTATGTGGATGATATGATGATAACTGGTGATGATTATGATGAGATTGTAAAATTAGAAAACAACATTGATGAGATTTGAAGTATTTTCTTGGAGTCAAAGTTGCTCGTTCATCTAAAGGTATTTTCTTGTCTCAACGTAAATATGTTTTGGATATGTTAAAGGAAACAGGTATGCTTGGGTGTAAACACGTGGATACTCCTATTGTGTAGAAACATTACTTAGGATTTTTTTCGGATCAAAACCCGGTTGACAAAGGAAGATATCAGAGACTGGTAGGGAGACTAATTTATTTGGCCCATACTCGTCCAAATATTGCCTATGTAGTGAGTGTGGTGAGTCAGTTTATGCACTCACCAAGTGTGGATCATATGGCTGCAGTTATGCGAATTTTAGAGTATTTAAAATATGCTCCGAGAAAGGAAATCTTGTGTGAACATCACGGTTATAACTGGTACAGGTAAACTTCAGCAGCTATCCTTTTGATCTTAGATGGTTAAGGCACAGTATGAATACGATGGAAGGTCAAAATTATTTTCATGTGCGGTAGATATCATGGCAAGCTTAGATGAAGGCCTTTTCTTGTAAAAGTTACCGTATTAGAAGGTCAGAAATATACAATTGATGTGGTAAACAATAATTTTATGGGCTGTTAAATTCTACTAGCCAATAGAATTATTCAACCGCTTTGTTTAAGATCCGTGAGTCATGCAGTCGATTTGCTTTTGGTTCTCTCTTGTGCAGGTACCGAAACACTGCCCATTTCAAATTATCGGTCCATTGATGTTATGGATGTTATTGTGGAGCCAAAAATAATAACAAGGCGACACATGGATTTTTTGGATTAAAAGGATAAAAATACCCTTGAGACATATCGAGATTCCTACGCTCAAGCAGCGGGCAATCATCCATAAACCAAGTCAAAAGTGCCCAAAATAGGTAACAATTCAAAACCTATTTCATTCATCCTCATCAAATCTTCTCCACAAGGTAACTCCCAAATCTTCCATTTTTTATTATATTGATTAGCTAATCAATTAGGCAATTATCCTATTAATTGACTAATTAATTAGTTGATTATTCAATTATTCCCAATTGAATACAAATCATGAACCTAGCCCACAAAAGGAGCCAAATGGCCGGTCCTTCCTTTCCCAAAGAGGCCAGCCACTCCCCTATATAAACCCCATCATTCTCTTCAAAACTCACTTCCAATTCTCTTACAAAATTCTCCAAACACTTTTCCCTCAAAATTTTAACTTTGGCATCAGAGGTTCTTCTGCCAAAACCCATTCCCATTCATCGTGGGCGCGTGAGGCTCTTGGCCTTGACCTTAGGTGTGATTTGTTTTGTAGGTGCAATTTTATCTAAGATCAAGGAGGAAGAAATTTACATCCACAAATTGGTGCTTTCGTTGAGAGAAGAGTTACACACGCGTAGAAGACTCTCGCATAAAAGGTTTTTCTATTTTCTTGTCCATTTGTATATTTTTCATGTGTTCTTATTATTAGAAATTTTTATTTGCAAAGATTATTTGATAAAACGTAAAAGAGAAATACAATGGCTAGAAATTTAGTAAATTCCACAAGTGAAAATCCCAATATTCAAGAAATGGGATTGCGGCGATCCATGAGGCTAAATGTGATCATAGGTGGAGCGGCACCACCGCTACAGGGCTCCACCATGACAACCACCGTGGTGGCCACCATGGTCACTACCAGCGGCAAGGTTCATGGCACAACTACCACGGCCCAAGCCATACCATCCAAGCTTGCACGAGCCCAAGCCCAAGCCGTGCCATCCAAGGCCCACGACACCAAAGCCATGTCACTCAATGTGACAACCCGTCCCGATTATATTATTAATTAGTAGTGAAATGACGGAATTACCCCATTCGGGGTTATGTATGTGTGCATGTGTGTTGTGTGAGGACCAATTGATGATGGCCCTCAATTATTGGAAGCCAAATAGATATTTTCTACTTTCACATTTTGTATGGCTTAGGACCACACAACCCTCACACCTCACCTCTCCCGTCACTCTCTCTCTGTGTCCATTATTGACTCACTCAGACAAACACTCTTTCTCTCACACTCACGAAAACTCACTCTCTCTCTCTCGCCATTGTACGGACACACTCACAACCCTTGCAAACTCAACGGATCGTGCAAACCATCACCACCATTTGACTCCTGGAAGTCATACGAGCACAGTGGTACCATTTTCAGGTGAGTTCTACTTCGTTTTCACGTCGAAAACTCGAGGTCCGATCTTGGCACTATTCATCAACTTTTTATTGGTTGATTTTTAGGACAATCTAAGCTTATAGGAAGCTTTGTGAGGTCCCAAGGAGGTTCGGTGTGGTTCGTTGGAAGTGTTTGGACGTCGGGATCACGTGGTCGGAGTTTGGCCGGTTTTGGAGTTTGTCCCTAAGGAGATTTAAGGCCTTTTTCAAGGTTTTTGAAGGTATATTTATGTTCTACTCTTAATTTGGAGCACATAGGAAGAAAAATGAGTAAAAAAGGATGAAACATGAGTAAGATATGAAGGTTAGAAAATTTCCTAGGAATTCCAGCAAAACCAGTCGCCGGAGAAGATGACAGAATATTCCGTCAGTTTTGACGGAATATTACGGCGTTAACTGACGCCGTTAAAGTTAGCGGAATATTCCAGGAATATACCTGACGCCGTCAGTGTGCCAAGCGCGTGGCCGCGCGTGGGTCCGTACCTTTGCCGGTGCGTGGGGCCGAGAAAAATTATTTTAAAAATATGGGGATGTTCGTGACGACGAGTAGGTCATGTTGGTATATCCAAAGACCAAAATTGAGCTATGTATGAGAAGTTATTTTCGTAGTTGCGTATATGTACTTAAATAACGTATTTTTAGTAATTTCTCATATAGGTGAGACGTATTCCGAGGACGAGCGTAGCCAGGCTAGACGTGGGGGCTACGACCCAGCGACTTACCAGTGAGTGGGCAGTTATTATTTTTCCGTATAACCTATATATATATATTGATTTTCCCAGAATCATATCTTAATTGAAAAGTACGTTTTTAACAATATGCATATAACTTGATTTTGATGCATGAGTATTCATATATACATTTCATGCATATGTTGGTGCCGAGGACGCCAGGTAAGTACCAGATAGGTACATGCATAGTTAAGAACGAACAGTCGATATACGATGAGATATGATGAGATATGATGTGATATGTTAGCTCATAAACCTGCACATATTATTAGTGCTCACGCCCAGAGATAGGGGCACAATCTTTCACATGTCGTTCACCTCCCGTACCGCATGCTCGCCTTGGATCCAAGTTAGGTGCACAGTCTTGTCGTATAGACCACTTTTGAGTGGGTACGACATGTAGATGACCCGCGTTCATTCGCACAGTCTTCACGTGATTGTAGCACTAGAGCATTTATTATTGATACAGTGATGATGATGATGATGATATGATGAGATATTGATGTATATACAGAGTATATATGATGATGAGATAGAGATGTTATGAGCTATATTTACAGCCGAGGGCTGAGTTGATATCTAGTAGCGATATGATTATCGAAATGCATAGCATGGCATTACTTATAAGATTCAGACTGCCATTGAAATGCATTGCACGACATATATTTGAGATACACTGAAAACGTTTTATGCTGAGAAAGTTTGTGATATATATGTACGTATTATTTTCTGGGAAACTATACAGGTTTTACGGAGAGGGGCTAGACTTTTGAGAAAAGAATGATTTTGAAAAGATTTGTTTTTGCTGACCCACTCCATTTTATTTTTCGCCATTCCAGGTTCTAGATAGCTTGAGTTCCTGAGTTTGGCTAGCGAGGATCTTCCGACATTTCTGACAGATCTGCTATATGTAGGGCACCGTTGGTGTAATTGAACTTATTTAATTCATGCTTGATTGCACTCGACCTAGTACGCTCTGATACCAAACTGACACACTCGTACCCGAAAGTAGGGCGTGCTGGCCGTCACGTGAGTGAGACGTAGCCAAATGCACAGTGCGGAAGCAAGGATCGATAAGCACGAGGCCTTTTGGGAGCTCACTGGCTTCGGGTTCCGTAGGAACTCCAAAGTTAAGCGAGAAGGGGGCTAGAGCACTCCCATGATAGGTGACCCATTGGGAAGTTACTCGTGAGTTCCCAGAAACAAAACTGTGAGGGCGTGGTCGGGGTCCAAATCGGACAATATCGTGCTACGGTAGTGGAGCGGGCCTAGGAAGTGGTCCCGCTCGGGCCGGGATGTGACAATTGGTATCAGAGCCTATCCCTGGCCGGAAGTGTGCAGACGAGGACGTCGGGCCCCTAAGGGGGTGGATTGTGACATCCCACATCGCCTAGGGGAGTGATCCTTAAATGTATATTCTCATCCCTACCTAGCACGAGGCCTTTTGGGAGCTCACTGGCTTCGGGTTCCGTAGGAACTCCGAAGTTAAGCGAGAAGGGGGCTAGAGCACTCCCATGATGGATGACTCACTGGGAAGTTGCTCGTGAGTTCCCAGAAACAAAACCGTGAGGGCATGGTCGGGGCCCAAAACGGATAATATCGTACTACGGTAGTGGAGCGGGCCTAGGAAGTGGTCCTGCCCGGGCTGGGATGTGACACTCAAAGCCCAACGCGTTGCCAAGTCGAGCCCAAACCTCGCACTTGTATGCGTCACGCGCTGAGCAGCCTACGCCCGTGGCCCAGCCAGTTCCCACAACCCAGCCTGCTCTCATGGCCCAGTATGCTTCCTTGGTCCAGCCTGCTTCTGTGGCCCAGCATGCTCACTTGGTTCCAGAAACAAAACCGTGAGGGCGTGGTCGGTGCCCAAGGCGGACAATATCGTGCTACGGTAGTGGAGCAGGCCCGGGAAGTGGTCCCTCCCGGGCCAGGATGTGACACTCAAAGCCCAACGCGTTGCCAAGTTGAGCCCAAACCTCGCACTCGTATGCGTCACGCGCTGAGCAGCCTACGCCCGTGACCCAGCCAGTTCCCACAACCCAGCTTGCTCTCATGGCCCAGCATGCTCCCTTGGTCCAGCCTGCTTCTGTGGCCCAGCATGCTCTCGTGGTCCCCCAAGCAGCCCAAGTCGGTCCAAGAGTAGCACAACTGTCCCGGCTCTAAGTTTCAAGACCTACGATCGAACCGAGAGCATTTTCACTATATTTCTTCGCTGATTTAACATTTCCCAACTCAAATCTCACGCTCGGAGTCTACCATACCTTAACTGCTCAAGGAGACACATTCCTTCCAAACTCTTCCAACCCAAATGGAGAACAACACTTGTCTCAACAAGTTATAGAGTTGGCGAGTGCCCACCTTTGTAAATCAACTCTTACAATGCACCGAGATGCAACGTGCCCCTGATGAGGTGTACCTAAGTAGGACAATGGCAGACGAAGAACCTCTTCAGTAGTGTCCCTCAAGCAGCCCCTCACGGTTTTATTTCTGGGAACTCACACGAGAACTTCCCAATGGGTCACCCATCTTGGGATTGCTCTCGCAGGAACTCTGAAGCCAGTGAGCTCCCAAAAGGCCTCGTGCTAATTGGAGGTGGGAATGTACATATAATACTTACAGGATTCTCACCCCTGGGCGATGTGGGATCTTACAATCCACCTCTCTTAGGGGCTCGATGTCCTTGTCGGCATTCTTTCGGCCAGGGAGTGGCTCTGATACCAAATTGTCACATCACGGCCCGGGCTCGATCATTTTCTTGGGTCTACTTTGGGCCCCAACCACACCCTCACAATTTTGTTTCTGGGAACTCACACGAGAACTTCTTAATGGGTCACCCATTCTGGGATTGCTCTTGCACGAACTCACTTAACTTTGGAGTTCCGACAAACTCCGAAGCTAGTGAGCTCCCAAAAGGCCTCGTGATAATTGGAAGTGGGAATGTACATATAAGCAAGTCATCTTTCAATGACAAGATCGAGTAGACGGAACTATCCCACATAGATTGCCAGATACAAAGACTACTTCTGTTTTGACAAACGCAACAGCTTAGCCTAATGGCTCGCCAGGGGCAGACGAGTACCAGAAAGACACACTAGCTTAACAACCGGGGGCATACCTTGTTCTTAACACTCTAGACGATTCAATACTGAAGCATCACATCATCAATAGCCAAGCATCACAGACCTAGTGGTCAAATTCCTCCTGCTGCGCACAACCTGGCCCAAGCCCTGCTTTCACAGCTGTGCCTACCTGTTCCACGACTCCAGCAGCCATTGATCTATCACCATGGCTCAATCTTGCACCATGGCTCGCAACCGTGTCAATCTTGCCTTGTGGCTCGTGCCAACCAATCCTTAAAAGGGCACACAACAAACCATCTAATGATGGCGCAATAATTCTGGGAGCAACTCACTGCGCTTACACCCTTACACGAATTACACAAGCAGTTTGAAGTTTCAAGCAGATCGCTAAATAAAGACCTTGCAGGCTGAGGATTATTTCAGTTGTCCAATAACCTAGCTTTCCTCAGCCGCACTCACGACAACGACTTCCATGCTCTCCAGTGTAAGGGGGTAAACTAAGTACTCTTTAATGTGAGAGGATAAACTAATTTCTCTCCAGTGCAAGAGGGTAAACTAATCCCCTGACACCCATTTGGGTCTGCTCTCCAGTGCTACAGGATAAACTAATTGCTCTCCAGTGCGAAAGAGTAAACTAATCCCCCGACACCCATTTGGGTCTGCTTTCTAGTGCGAGAAGATAAACTAATTGCTCTCTAGTGCGAGAGGGTAATCTAATTCCCCGACACCCATATAGGTCTGTTCTCCAGTGCAAGAGGATAAACTAATTGCTCTCTAGTGTGAGAGGGTAAATTAATAGCTCAAAAGATCGAATGCTTGAAGATCAACTAGAAAGCAAATGGTCAGGGGGCAGCAGCCACTTTTGCACTCAACAGTTCACTTATCCGACACTTCATCTTCAGCAGCTTTGATCTTGGCAGCTCTATCCTTGACTGCTCCATCTATATCAGCTGAGAAATAAAACTCAAGCAGTTTCCTAATTTTTTGCAATCAGCCCAGACGTGGCAGCCCAAATCGTTGCTCATGCCACGTTACTTCCTCAGCCTATGCCAAGCCAATCATTAGCTTCAATCAAGCCGAGCAGCACAAGCAATGGCCCCTGCCACATCACCTCATTGGCCCATGCCAAGCTAACTCCTAGCCCCTGCCAGCCAAAGTGCCACACCACCCTAACAGCTGCCCCGCGACAACATTATCCAATAAGAAGACAAGGAAAATTAAATTTTTCTTACATCATTGCGGCGCGGAGAAGACGAAACAAGCAACGAAAGACAATCCTTTGCACGAGCAAGATGTAGAAGATTGCTAAAGGAGAGGGAACAAATATCCTCTAAGCTTTCTCTCTCTTGTAGGGTAGAATAAATAGCTCTCCAAAGTTGATTTAACAACCTACTTAAGGTGGACTTAAATAGGCTTTGAGAGAAATTTATTTCCCTTTCCTAGAATGATCTAATTTCATATTAAAGAGGGAATCTACATCAAAATAGGAAGCAGCCCTAAGTTTTCTAGAGCAAGAAGATCTCTACACCTGCTGCCTTTTCCTACAAGTAGCCTAGCAGGTGTGGGGGCATTTGTGGAGCCAAAAATAATCACAAGGCGATACGTGGATTTTTGAATAAAAATGACAAAAAGGCCCTTGAGACATACCAGAATTCCTACGCGCGAGCAACGGGCAATCATCCATCAACCAAGTCAAAAGTGCCCAAAATAGGTAACAATTCAAAACCTATTCCATCCATCCTCATCAAATCTTCTCCACAAGGTAACTCCCAAATCTTCCCTTTTTTATTATATTGATTAGCTAATCAATTAGACAATTATCATATTAATTGACTAATTAATTGGTTAATTATTCAATTATTCCTAATTGAATACAAATCATGAACCTATCCCACAAAAGGAGCCAAGTGGCCGGTCCTCCCTCTCCCAAAAAGGCCGGCCACTCCCCTATATAAACCCCATCATTCTCTTCAAAACTCACTTCCAATTCTATTGCAAAATTCTCCAAACACTTTTTCCCTCAAAATTCTAACTTTGGCATCAGAGGTTCTTTGGCCAAAGCCCTCCCATTCATCGTGGACGCGTGAGACTCTTGGCCTTGACCTTCGGTGTGATTTGTTTTATAGGTGCAATTTTGCCCAAAATCAAGGAGGAATAAATTTGCATCCACAATTACCACTGCTCATATTCTGGCATTTGAAGTTTCTTCAGCAAGTGGAAGATATTGTTTAGTTTCAAATGTTACACACGCTTATGAGGTTATGAAGATTATACAATAACTTTATCCCACTTTGCACCTTCCTGAAAAGTAAGTTATTGAAAATTTTCCGTGAGTAATTGATGCCCTTCCATTAACTAAGATTACTCATGAGTGGCCAAAACCAAATGGGAGTAGAATAACATTAGCTTTCATGACAATGTGCATTTGACAGTGGCACCGCACAAACCCTTTTTTATTTTTTTATTTTTTTTGCTCCTTTTAGATTTTAAAATATGCATTTTGAAAAGAGAGATCAAATTTTACATTGAAAGTGGCATAATTTTAAGTTTTTCGTTGTTGTCATTTCTGGCAGATGTGAGGTTGGCAGTACTTTAGGACCGAAATATCAAGTATCCGCAGAGAAAGCAAAAGGTTTAGGAATTAATTTCCTTTAACTCTCAGGGACACAATTGAAAGCCTGAAGGAGAAGGGCTTCCTCAAGATTTGAAATATGCAATTTCAGCATAAATTTGTTAAGTTAGTGCAATGAGACCTTCCAGTTGAATATCAGAGTGTACGATTAACAAACGAACAAACTAACTATAAACTAATATAATTTTATTAAGTGAACGAAAGATTACCATGACGGCTACATAACTCAAGAGGTTACATTGCGAATGACTTATCATCTATGAATAACAATGCTCTCTATTTATAATAAACTAACCCTAGTTCCTAATAAGCAAGGAAACGAAAACGGAATTCAAATGGGCTAAGCCCAAATCCAAACACTAAATAAATAACTATTTTCCAACACTCCCTGTCAAACTCATGGCGGCACATGACAAGAGTTTGCCAACAAGATGTGGATGCAAGCTCCGTTAGGCAGACACGACAAGGCAAGCTCTGTTAGGCGGACACGAAAAGGCAAGCTCCATTAGGTGGATAAGACAAGACAAGCTTTGTTAGGAAGACAAGACAAGCGAGCAAGACAACAGGCGAGCGAGCGAAAGTAATCCAAGTGGTGCAAGTGCAAGATTCCAACCAACTTTCGAACAAACAAGCAAAAATTCCAATTTTCTATACAACCTCATTCAAGTGGTCACTAGTCCAATCACTCGAGCGATCGTTGTAAAAGGCAACAACAAGCTACAGAAACAAGCCCAACACCACGTGAGCCCCAAAACCTCAAAACACAACAGCCATATGGGTTCGAGAACAACATTAATAATGGAACATGCAATCTGGGTTCGTAGTAGCAACTCGATGTGGGTTCGAGAACAGTTGTGGATCGAAGGCGGTTAGCAGCAGGGGCTTGGTAGGAGTAGTGGGGCAAGTGTGACTGGGTGGCAAGGCGACGACGCAACGGAAGGTTCAGGCAGGCAACAAGGTGTGGGTACGATGCGGGTTTGGTTCATGGTGTAGCAGCATGCAGGTCAGAAACAGCGGCGGTGGCGGGTGGTGGTCGAGCAACAATGGTGGTGGATGGCTCTGCTGATCAGCACGCGTGGATGGTGATGCGGGTTCGTGGTGGTTGTTCCAAGTGTAGAAGAAGACGATCACGTGATGCAGCAAACAGATTCAATTTTTTTTCTCTTTTTTAAGCACCCCTAACTAGGGCACAACGAACAAACTAACTATAAACTAATATAATTTTATTAAGTGAATTAAAGATTGCCATGACGACTACATAAGCCAAGAGGCTACATTGCGAATGACTTATCATCTTTGAATAACAAAGCTCTCTATTTATAATAATCTAACCCTAATTCTTAATAAGCAAGGAAATTGGGCTAAGCCCAAACCCAAACACTACATAAATAATTATTTTCCAGCCTACGTTAATTTGCAGACACCCACAGCGTTGACTACGCAAACGCTCAGACATTACTTTCAAATCGTTCTGTATAATTCAATAAAATTGTAGAATTGCATGGAAAAAACTTGATTTGTAATCATAAATACCGAGGACTTGTCGGTTCGCAGTGTTTTAGCAGATGAATAAGCAGATCCTTTATAAATAAAAGTTTGATACATAAACAATGACTTCCAACCAGATTAAATAATAATTAACGTTTTCCTTTCATATTGTTTATAATTTTTTTCAATAAGCATACTAAACAATGATTCCATTAGACAACAGAACCACTTAAGCTAACTTTCCCCCTTAAGAAACCATCTACTCGACCATTACATAAGTGAAGTTGTTCAGCTAACTTTCCACCTTAAGAAACCACCAACTCTACCATTATATAACTGAAGTTTTAAGAGATATACACAGAGAGAAATGAGTGGAGGAACGAAGGTTGTGTGTGTAACAGGAGCCTCCGGCTACATAGGCTCTTGGCTTGTGAAACTCTTGCTACAAAGAGGTTATACTGTCAAAGCTACCGTTCGTGACCCAAGTAAGTATTACTTCTAGTTCTTAACTTCTTCTAACTTACACCAATATTGTCCTTAACTTCAGCATTTAGGTCCATCCTCGGTGGGATCTGCCCCATTTCATTTCAAAACACCTCACTGCAAGTTCGGGAGAACTACCACTTATGGCCCGTCTTTTTACAATTTTGTTTTTAGTTTTTGACTTTTGTGTGTGTGACATGAGAAAAGTATAAAGCAAACCGAGAGAAAAATAAAGTATTGAGATGGAGGGAGAAGATATAAAGAAGAATGAATGAATACAAAATCTTCGTGTGCCTTTCCTTGCACATTTCTTTTACATTCCTCTCACCATCCTTGCTTCACTCTTCTATACTCCTCATTTCTCTCATGTATTTCTCCTCGATCTCCAACTCAAAAATGATAACTAAAACCTAAAAACAAAAGGGAGGTTTAATAAAACACCTCCGATACTGTTTACTTTTAATGAAAAACTATTTTTTTACTTTTAACTGTCACTATTCACTATACCTTTAAAAGTGGCATTTCGTTAAAAGAAAAAAAAATTTGGACTTTTCGTTAGTTTTTCTAAAATTCAATGTATGTCCAGTGGCGGTTGTAATCCTAGTTCAACTCACCAGTTCATTTTTGTGTAATGATACAGATGATCCAAAGAAAACAGAGCACTTGCTCTCACTTGATGGAGCAAAAGAAAGGCTTCATTTGTTCAAGGCAGGTTTATTAGAAGAAGGAGCGTTCGACGCCGTAATTGATGGATGTGTTGGTGTTTTTCATACAGCATCGCCTGTACAACTTTCAGCCGCTGACCCACAGGTTTGTCCTTTTCACTTCACGCTTTAAATATTCTATCATGTGTTTAAAGACTTCCGATGTAAAAATCGAAATGATAAGTTTTTCCATATTTCAGGCAGAAATAGTTGAGCCCGCAGTGAAGGGAACTCTGAATGTTCTAAAATCATGTGTGAAATTTCCCACTGTCAAGAGAGTGGTTTTCACATCTTCTATGTCTTCGGTATCATTTAGTAGAACACCGATAACTTCTGATATTGTTTTGGATGAAACATGGTACTCAGATCCACTTGTTTGTGAGCAGAACAAGGTACGCTTGCATGTTTCCAAGTTTCACCTTTTATTCATTGATAGTTTGTTTTATTTCAATATCAGTAGCAAGGTTTTAAAAGACGCTAGGCACTAGTCGGGCGGCGGGCTGGGGCCTAGCTCCTAGACAGCTAGGCGGATTTAAGTAAATCTATTATATTTCATGTAAATAAATGTCTGTTTATACTTAAAATATATATAATTTCAACATACACTACAAAGTAGAATAACATATATATTATTAAGTATTGGAACATAATGAAAACATGGGGAACAAGCCTATAATGTGTGTTCATTTAAGTATTCAACAAATCTCTTACAATTTATTTGAAAAAAAATAAAATTCAAAATGAAAGTTATTTATTTTCTGTCTAAGTGAGTTGCAACCTAGGTGGGACCCTTTCTTAATTTCAAACACTTAGACATTAATTGGGGCAGTGACCAGCCGCCTAGCGCCTAGGTGGGGCCTAGGCGGCGCTAGGCAGGAATTTTTAGAACAGTGACCGGTAGCAACAAGATTTAATCTAGGTACATCAGTTACGTGTCTGGATGAAGTTCTGTAATAGAAAGAACAACATTCATTGGATGTGTATTGTGTTTCTAATACTCAAAAGACTGTCAATTTATTGATCTGATTTGGTGAACATAAGAACTTCCTTCATCATGTGCTCAGAGATGGTATCCGCTCTCGAAAATTTTAGCTGAGGAGACTGCCTGGAAATTTGCAAAAGAAAATGGGATCGACTTGGTGTCTATGAATCCAGGGATTGTGATTGGTCCACTCTTACAGCCAACTCTTAATGGCTCCGTTGGGCTGATTGCAAATATCATAAGTGGTACAATTCTGCAACTTAATTACTTGTTGGTTTCTTAGCCAATAGATAATTTTTCACCCTCTTTGCGTATAAAAATCCCTGTGATGCAAGCAATTGATTGTGTTTTGTTTCTCTTTCGGGCTCAGGTATCCGAACACCATTTCTAAATTATACATTTGTAGACGTTAGAGATGTTGCCTCTGCCCATATTCAAGCATTCGAAGTTCCTTCAGCTAATGGTAGATATTGTTTAGTTGGCCAAGTAGCTGACGGCCCCGATACTCTAAACATTTTACGACAACTTTACCCCACTTTGTGCCTTCCTGAGTTTGGCAATCCTTCTGACTCAAAGTATCAAGTGTCCAAGGAGAAAGCGAAAGGTTTGGGAATTAATTTCCTTCCTCTGGAAGCAAGTCTTAGGGACACTATTGAAAGCCTCAAGGAGAAGGGCTTCCTCAATATCTGAAGTGTGCAACTTACATGCATGTCGGTCGAATATTTTGAAAACATGCTTAAAGGAAATCTTTGGCCATACTGTGGTTTGTATCCGTTGAATTTTATTTCCTGGTAAAGTACTGTATTTGCAGTAAATAATATTTGTTCTGGTTACAACTTGAGACTCTCTTAAATTAGTCTGCAGAGAGCCTCCAGATGCACTGGACAAATGCTCAGAAGCTTGCTTTCATGTCTTTATTTATGGCGCGACATTCCTGCATGTAAAGTTTTGGAATAACTATAAATAAAAAGTTCAAGCTGAAATTGTTTTACTCCACTAGCAATATTTTGAATCAGTCAATCGTTCTTTACAATGATCTTGTCTAGAGCGTCGAACATAATTAGCATTGAAATATCATATCTCTTTATTAGTTCATTTCAATTCTTTTGTTTTAAATTTTAGAAATGCATGGCAAAACTCAATTTTGAATCAATTACTGTGAAATAAAATGTTGGAAATTAGGCTCTATGCAACAAATACGATGAGGTGTTGATCTCGAAGTGTTTGTTCATAATAAACAAGGGAGTCGATCACATAACTGAAGTTTCACCGAATTTCCACCATAAGAAACCATCAACTCTACCGTTTACATAACGAAGTTGTTAGAGATAGACATACTACAAAGAGGTTATACCGTCAAAAATACTGTTTTTGATCCGAGTAAGTATTGTTAGTAAACTTACCTAACAGTTAGTTTGTTAGTGTTCATTTTCGAAGTCTTGATTTTGTATTTTGTGTTGTGTTTCTGTTTCTGTTCTCGTTTTCAAAAAAGAACAATTTATAGGATCCAAGTCATATTCTAAAATCTTGATCTGGAAAGGCAATTGGGGTTCTGAAATCTACTTGTCATATCAGGCAAACTTTAGGCCAACTGTGTTGGAGCCCACATCCTCTCTAACTTATTTAAAAGAACCGCGAGGAGAACAAGACCATGATTCCGTCGTGTTTAAGGTAAAAAATGACTGTTTAGGCTTCCAAAATTGCTGAATAAATTTGTAATGAATTTTAGATTTTTTGATTTCCGGCTGGTTAGTGTCATTTTAATTTTTAAGCTTTTAATATGCCCAATGAAGTTGTAAATGACTTAGTTAAGTCGATGATGTTCTCATTATAAATCATCAATTCAATTTTTAATAAAATAACTCTTTGGTATTTCAATTCTATCAAGTCCTCAACGCCTTACCGACGGGGGTGCACCCATCTATTACAATGAGATCTTTAATGGTGGAGGATGATGGAGTTCGGTGGAACTCGGACTTGGTGCATCGATGGTTTTTTGCAGGAGGAAGCAGAATTGATTTTGAGCATTCCTTTGAGTTTATTCCATCCTATTGATTCGTTGATGTGGGCAAAAGAACCAAAGGGGATGTTCACTACTAAGAGTGCTTATTTTGTGGCACGATCGTGTCTGGGTTTAGGTGGTGATGAGCCCACGGGGTCCAGGGTAAATGAGAAAACAAAGTTTCTTTAGAAAGCCTTATGGTGTGCTAATGTCCCGAGGAAAGTCAAAATTTGTGTATGGCTTGAGTTTATGAATGCTTTGCCTTCCAAAGTGAATCTGAAGAAGAGACGAGTAATTACAGAGGCTATGCAGCTTTTGTGGTCAAGAAGAAGAGACAATTGAGCATGCATTATTAATGTGTCCTAGAGCGGCAGCTGTGTGGTTTGGAAGGCTGTTGGGAATTCGATCTTTTATTGGAAGTGAGGATGACTTTGGTGGGTGGATGGAGCATATAGCGCAGCAACTCTCTAAAGAAAGCTTCGAACTCCTTCTTATTCTAGTTTGGAGCATTTGGAAAGTACGTAATGATTTTCTTTGGAATGGTATTGATGTTTCTCCGGTTGATACCCAAATTAAAGCACAAACGTGGCTAGCCGAATTCCAAAAATGAAGTGAGGTTGTACTACAACACTCCTTGGTACGTATAATGCATTGGCAGACCTCGAATTTGGGGTGGATAAAGTGCAATTTTGATGTTGCATGGGATGAATAACGGTTAATTGGAGGCTTTGGATTGATAGTTAGAGACTTGGACAATGGTTTTATGGCGGCTTAGGTGGGTCGAGAGGAAGGAGTGTGCTCTGCACTTCACGAAGAGGCGGTTGCTGCATGGGCAGCAGCATTGTCCTTGCGCATATGGGTCATGGAACAGGTTCAAGTGGAAGGGGATGCGTTGTTGGTGACTTTCGCAATTCAGAATGTAGGCGCAGCGTCTAACGGTCATTATGGCGACTTGTTTCAGGATACAAGGAAGTTTCTGAAAGCGTTCAGCTAATGGAAAATTACTTTTGGTCGCAGAGAAATGAATAAGGTGGCTCATGGTCTTGCAATGTTTAGTTTAACTATTGATCACCCTGTTTCTTGATTCGAAGAGTCTCCTAATGTAATTTCTGATTTATTGTTGAAGGATAGTACTAATAGTTAATTTGGTGCGGGATACTCTTTATCCTATACCTGTAAACGGGTCGGGTTTATCGGGTTTGGGTCGGGTTGAACCCGACCCGTTAAGTTAACGAGTCACCCGAACCCAACCCGTTAAGCTAACGGGTCACCCGTTAAGACCCGTTAACAATATTTTTTTTTTTGCATGGAGTTTATTTTTTTTGTTAAGACTTTATTGAAATTACTAAAACATCCTCAACTAACAGGTGCTAACGGGTGTTAACGGGTTGACCCTAAGTAACCCGTTATTTAACGGGTTGTTAACGGGTTCACCTGTTAGCGACCTGACCCGTTAAGCATCCACCCAAATACTAATATTAACGGGTCGAGTTAACGGGTCGGGTCAAAAATGCCACCTCTACTTTATCCCTTCGATCAAGTTGAAAACCCCGACAAGGTTTTTATTGAGGCCCATGTTATACACCATATCCTCAATTTGTACATTTTTCAAGGTTTAATGAATATCGTACTTCTTCTAAAAAAAAAATAAACAAACAAACAAACGGTGAATTCCAAATTTTAGTTCTTTAAGAATTTACCATTGTAATTCTTTTACTTCGTACTGCATCGTTGTTCTTTTGAAAATATTGATTATTTTATTAAAAGGCGAACAAATATTTTTAAAAAGTGCAAAAAGAAATGTAACAATTGAATAAAAGGAAAACTAATGAAAATGGCTTGAAAACTTTTCTTTTAACGAAAAACCACTTTTAAAGGTATAGCGAATAGTGACAGTTAAAGGTAAAAAAGCTATTATTTGTTAAAAGTAAACAGTACCGGGAGTGTTTTATTAAACCTCCTTTGAATAAATCGTTGACTTATATCATTTGGAACCCCCCAAACCACTTCTTGGTCATTCTTCTTTTTTATTAGTACATAAATTGGAATTTGGATTCCATTCGGATTCATTTTGTAGGGATTCTAGCGATTCCCACATTTTAATCATTCATTGTGATCGTACAGATAAAATTATTTAGTATTAAATAAAAATAGTATCTGACGAAAACTAGTCGCACGATATACGATGAACGACTAAGATGTGGGATTTTTAAAATTTCCACAAAGTAGATCCGGAGAGAATCCTCTTTCCCATAAATTGTGCAAGGTAAAAGGAGGATTAATTGGGTTTAATAGTTTAAAGGGATGCACATGCAACAAAAAAAACTTCATAACCCCTTCAATGTAAAATACTGCTATGTATCAAAACCAAAATTTAGAAACTTTAAAACGGCGGGGGTATAATAACTGACAAGCATATGCAACGAAACAAAATCATCAACTCTATAACATTATTATCTATTCTAAAGTTGAGGAGGGGTGTCACTGTAGCTTAGCTACAGTGAAATTTGAATTGAAGATTTCAGTTTATTTACTACATTGCCGCTAAGTTTTTATATTTGGGCCTTTCTACATAAAAAATGGGCAGGTTCCGTTTGTTGTCGTTTGGGCCCGATATGGGCTGCCACGTTGGTTGGGGATAGGATTCACTGAAAACATTAAAATTACTCTTTTACCTATTTTCAATCGAGATCGAACGGACCGGCTATAGAAGTTGGGTGTAATTTTGCAATTGTGCATTTAAAGGGATTGGGGTTAGTTTGCTCCCATCATTTCCTTCTTCTTTCTTCAACCTAGCCATGACAGAGAGACAGATAGACAGATAGATAGAGCTGTGACAGAGAGATAGAGACATATAGAGAGAGAGAAGAGCGAGAGGGGAGAGGTATGGGTCGGGATGACTACCCATTTGTGCTTTAGATTGCACGATGAGCAGTACAAGTTAGAGGGATTGGGATTTCAGAGGGATTGGAGTTAGGTTGTTCCCCATTATTTCGTTCTTCTTTGTTCAACCTATGTCGTCACAGAGAGACAGAGAGATAGAGACAGATAGAGAGAGACAGAGAGATGTAGGGGTCGGGATCACTGCTCATTCTCTGTTGCATCGTCAGATAAGTGTTGTTTCAAATTACATTTTGTACCAAATTTTTACTTTTTTTATTGTTTCTTGCATTTATGGTTGCGTGCATGTGGTGATTGAAAGGTCAAAAAAAAAATTGCAAATCTTTTTTCATGTTTGGTTAGATTAGGCTTCTGTTTTTTTTAATCAATTTGGGGATTTTTTGGGTCTTTATATACTTGGTGGCTTTTGGTTTTTCTTCTCATTCTCGGTTCCTCTCTGTCTGAAAAATTTTCCAAGGTTTGTTCCTTAACTTTTTTTTGCATTTTCAATTTTTCATCTGAGCGTTGCCATTCGTGTTTGAT
Source organism: Crataegus laevigata (assembly GCA_963580275.1). NCBI lineage: Eukaryota > Viridiplantae > Streptophyta > Magnoliopsida > Rosales > Rosaceae > Crataegus > Crataegus laevigata. Next base: position 2,272,898 of record OY756942.1, on the reverse strand, counting down.
TACAATATTTATGGTTGTAATAAACTCTTTGAGTGTATTGTTAGCTTTGGTTTAGATTGTTGTTAGTTGTTGTTAAGATGTTTTGGTAATTAGTATTAATTTTTTTTAAAGAAGTTTTTGTTCTGTGATTTGAATGATTTTTTTAAAAGAATGTCATTTTTTAATTATTTGTATTTGTGCATCTCTGTGTATGTGCATATCTGTGTGTATGTGCAAATATTTATGCCTGTAATAAACCCTTTGACAGTATTGTTAGCTTCTGTTTAGACTGTTGTTAGTTGTTGTTAAGTTGCTGCCATTTTTTGGTAATTAGTGTTAAAAAGTTTTTTTTTAAAGAAGTTTTTTTTTCTTCTGTGATTTGAATTGGTAATTAGTGTGTAAAACCCTTTTACCAATTTGAATGCAATGTATTGATTTCGATTGTTTGAGAACAAGAAAACTAATTGTTCTTTTCTTTTTTGTGGATTACAGGAAACGTACTGCCAACTCGGGATTTTGCATTACAGGTTTCATTCACTAACCCTAAATTTTTAATGTTGTGTGACTATAACTGTTTGTGGCTTACTTATTTGTGTTGTCCAAAATATTTTTGTGTTGTTTGTGCAAAACGTTTTTCATTTGGTGTTTATTATTGGACAATGATGTGATTAATTAGGATTCTTTTAAAAACCTTTAATAAACGTTGCTCCTTTAACTGTTTGCGGATTAATCTAGGTTTCCTTTTCTGTATGTGTTTATCTTTTGCCAATGAATTTTATAAATGTATGTGTTTATCTTTTGCCAATGAATTTTAGAGTGTTGTTTGTTGTTGTTAAGTTGCTGCCATTTTTTGGTGATTAGCATTAAAAACTGTTTTTTTTAAAAGAAGTTTTTGTTTTGTGATTTGAATTGGAACCCTTTAACTAAACATGTTTTCAGAGTGTGTATATATATACGTATGTCTGTGTACATGTAAAAAACTCTTTAACTAACTACACATATTTATTTTTACAATTGTGAAACACTCCCATTTGCTGAAAAGTGCAGTTTATGTGTGCATGTGTATAATGTTTAGGGTTTAGATAGTTTGTGTCTAGAGTGCGTGGTCTTTAATGTTTAGGGAAAATTTCGAAGTTAGTTACTCTTATAGGATTATTGGTGATGGATTTGCTATGTTTGTGAATTTTAGAAATTTGGATACTCAAAGGGAACACTCGGGGCTTTGGCTTTTTTGAGGTATTCATTCATAGCGGTTTTGTAACTATAGAATGTCATTTCTTTAAAGGTGTAACTATAGAATGTCATTCCTTTCCAATGTTTTTGGTATTTTGCCATGTAAGTAATTAACATTTAAAGGTGTAATATATATATATGGAATTGGAATATATATTGACTGTTACAAGCAAATATAGTGTGTTGACTTATAAACAATTCTCCCATCCTCATTTACATGTTCAATTTAGGCTTTTATTATGCTAATCAGCCTCTGCTGCAAAATACAAATCTCCTATGTGGCTAAGTGAAAACATGCAGACGAACTTATTTTATTAATTTTCAGCATAAATTAACACTTCCATTAGATAGGTGTAAATATGTATCACGTATTGTTTATTTATTAAAAAAATAATTGATGTATTTTTTTGTTGTTTTGGATTTTTAAGATTTTTAACAATGTTGCTCGAGTTTATCGAGTCAACCGATTTTTTTTTTTAAATTTATTGACATTATATTTAATTTGTGATTCAGAGAAAAAAAATGGTGAAAGAGATCGATCGAAAAGAACAACAAATTCTAGGAGGGGTATTGGTAAAAGATTTAAGAGCCTTGGTAATAGCTCGAAAAGAAGAACAACTTCGAGGGACAAAATTGTTTTATTCAGAGACTGCTCCAGGACCCAGCACATCGAGGGCACAAAAAATAGAAAAAACAAGAATGGGTTTACGTGTCTATGAAAAAGGTGTCAATCGAAACAAATTAGTGGTCCACACTATGTATTCACCTAGAAATCGTAGTAATCCACCCAAAAAAAATGGGCAGAATAACTTTTTTGGGTTGTACAATTGGATTTGCAAGTTTAACGGCCCGAAGAAGATTGGGATGCTCATTCTTTGGTTCATCTCCACTGCAGTGGTTTTTTGGATTTTAAAAAATATGTAGGGATCAGCTAGATTTTGAATTTTAAAAATGGTTTTGTAAACTTTTTTTGTTGCTCGATAAGCATAATGATGTAAATGATGAAGTGGTTTTTTGGATATTAAATATGTAGGGATGGGCGGGATTTTGAATTTAAAAAAAGGTTACATAAACCTTTTTTGTTGACTTACAAGCATTATGATGTAAACAATGAACACCCTTAGTGGTTTAATAATAAAGTATTATTGCTGCTCATTTTGACATATTTTTAGCTTTGATTATTTCAATTTTGCCTTTGACAAAAAAAAAAAATCATTACTACCTTAATGCAATTTTTCCCTAATTTTGTGATTTGACAGAATTGATGTTCATATTCCATTTACTATATCACAAAAATAATTACACTATTTAGTGATAATTCATGTTTTGCTTCTGCTTTAATTTATCTTGGTTTTTATGTTATTTATGTTGATTGATTGGTTAATCCATTGTTTAACTAGAATTATTCTTCTCTTTTTTTTTCCATTGTGTTGTGTATGTGCTTACATTTTTAGCCTTTTTTGGTTGATTATCTTTTTATTATCCAGGTTTTCGCATCTAATTGCTTACGCTTACCAGTGATTCCTTTTACAACTGCAAACTGGTTAGCTTTCTCGATTTTTACATATGAATTGGTTTTAAAATTAAACTTTAATCTCATTTGCTTTCTTTATTTCATTTTAGAGGATTAAAAAGGTAGTTAATTTTGATAAATGTGGATGAATGTTTTAGTTTACATAGTTTACATGTAGTTTGTTTGATTTTGTTATTTTATGCCAAAAACTTGATAATGTTTAACAAAACCGCTAAAATTAAGCGGTCTTTATTGCTGTTGTTGACCTAATTTACTTAGGTGATTTAATTAGGATTTTGTTTTTGTGGTTATATTTTGGATGTATTTGTGTTTTTAATAATGCCTTCTTTACGTGTGGCAATTTGATTAGTGAGTAAGGCTTAGTCATTCGCATATTTTTTTTGTTTTTATTTGCGTAGTATTATGCCTAGAAAAGTCAGAATATCTGGGAGGGCAGCTAAAATTCAGCAAGCCAATTTGCGCGTCTTTAATGGCGATCTTTATCCGGATGATGTGATTTTGCAAGATGTCCCAACTTCTTATGATCAAGAATATAACAACGTTTCAAACTCTTTACTGTTTCATAACAATACGACCAATCATGTCCAACCTAATACATCTGTTTTGAAACAAAATGCATTTATTACCAATGGATTCAACTCATCTTCGTCTGCAGCTAGCACTTCACATGAAATTACTGTTCCTGTTTTGCTTGCCAATGATGCCACTTTGCGTGGTATATTGGTCACTGATACTCAAGGTGATCATCCTGTTAGATGCTCACATGTGATTGGCCAGGCCGCTTATCAAAAAAAAAAAAAAAAACGTATGCGCTCTGACAATATAGTCCTCTTTGCATTTTATTTTAACTTATTTAAAAAGTTAACTTTGGTTCGTTGCTTTGGGGATGATTGTGTCAATCTTTCTTTTCATAGGTGTTGATCAAGACTATGTTGATTTTGGCCCTAGAAATTCTCAATGTCAATATTGTGGAGCTTTGTTTTGGTCTACAGAGCGATTAAAAACAAACGTTTCTTCTATTAGACGGCCACAATTCACTGCATGTTGTATGAGTCAAAAAGTTAAATTCCCACATGTTAAGCCCATTCCTGCTTATTTGGAACATCTGCTAAATTCAACAAATTCTCAAGAATGCTCGCATTTCAAAACAAATGTTAGGTTGTATAATTCAATGATGGGATTCACTTCAATGGGGGCTAAAGTTGATGCAACGATCAACAAGGGTCAAGGTCCTTATGTTTTTAAGATTAATGGTCAAGTGCATCATTTAATGGGTTCTTTGTTGCCTCCTGAAGGCGAGAGCCCTAAATTTGCGCAGCTCTACATTTATGACACTCAAAATGAAATAAAAAATCGTATGAGTTGTTTTCCTCATTCAGAAGTATCATCAAAGGTTAACGAACAAATTGTTGGTGGGCTCATTAAAATGTTAGATGAGTGTAATGAGTTGGTTCAGTTATTTAGAGTCGCAAGGGATATGATTAATGAACAGTCAACAAGTTCTTTGCGTTTGCGTTTGCACGGCACACCGAGCAACCATGATGCGCAATATAATCTACCAACATGTGATGGGATAAGAGGGCTAATAGTTGGGGATATCGGTCAATTTCATACCGAAAGAGATATTATTGTAGAACACAGAGCAACTGGTCTGCAAAGGATAACAAAGTTGCACCCAAAATATATGGCCCTTCAATATCCTATTCTTTTCCCATATGGTGAAGATGGATACAGTAAAGGTCTTTTTTGGAATCTAGATTTCAGGGGGAAAAAACCCAAGACTGGCGGGGTGTCTATGAGAGCATTTATGGGTTACCAAATTCAGGATAGCACCCTCTTAAAGGGTGGCAGATTGTTTCAACAATATTTAGTAGATGCATATGCCACGCTTGAAGAAGATAGACTTGATTATATTAGGACAAATCAGAATTCTTTGAGAACTGAGCGTCTTAAGGGAATTCATGAGGCGTTGAGAAAAAGAAATGCAAGTGGTTCAGACATTGGTAAGAAGATTATCTTGCCAACTTCATTTACTGGCAGTGCTAGGTATATGATAAATAATTATCAAGATGATATGGCTATATGCCTTCACTTAGGAAATCCTGATTTATTTATCACCTTTACATGCAATGCTAAGTGGCCTGAAATTATCGAAGATCTACGTGAACGACCTGGTTGTAGGGCTGAAGACAGACCAGACATCGTATCTAGAATTTTCAAAGCAAAACTTGACCATATGGTTGAGTATATAAAATCAAGAAAACCTTTTGGCAAAGTTGAATCTGGTTAGTTATTGGTTTTTCTCAATTCTTAATATTATTTGTTTGTTTTCTCTTTTGAGCATAAACACTAGACGTTCTATTTTGATTTTTTATCTTATTTTTCTCGAAACAGTGATTTACACCGTTGAATTTCAAAAAAGAGGTCTCCCGCATTGTCACATCTTGGTTTGGGTCAGTAAAGAGTATAAATGTCATTCTCCTTCCGATGTTGATTCAATCATTTCGGCTGAAATTCCTAGCGAAGAATTTGACAAAGATAGGTATGATGTTGTTGCACAGTACATGATTCATGGTCCATGCGGTCTTGCAAATGAAAAATCTCCTTGCATGAAAGAAAAAAAATGTTTAAAAAGATTCCCAAAACATTTTGCAAATGAAACTACTTTTGAATCTGATGGTTTTGTTGCATACAAGCGTAGAGAAATGGAAAATTGTTTTGTTGTAAAAAATGGAGTGAAGCTTAATAGTGCGTTTGTTGTCCCTTACAATCGTGAATTGTTATTAAAGTATCAAGCACATATAAATGTTGAATCGTGTTGTCAATCAATGCTTATTAAATACCTTTTCAAGTATATAACCAAGGGTGTTGATAGGGCCAGAGCTGTTTTTGAGGATCAAGAGTTTGATGAAATTGTGGCTTATCTAAATTGCAGATATTTATGCCCTTATGAAGCAGTTTGGAGATTGTTACAATTTCATTTTCATTTTAGAGAACCAGTTGTTCAAAGATTGTTTGTGCATCTTCCTTCTGACCAAAATGTTGTCTTTCAAGAGAATGATAATTTAAACTATGTTGTTAACCAACCTAATCTTGAAAGCACAATGTTAACAAAATGGTTTGAAATGAATGCTCAAGATCCTGATGCACGCCAGTTATCTTAAGTTGAATTTCCTTCGAAATATGTTTGGAATAGTGAAAATAAAGAGTGGACTCGAAGAAAAAGCGGTAGATGTCTAGGTAGAGTTGCGTATGTTCACCCTGCTGCTGGTGAATTATATTATTTGAGATTATTGCTTAATTATCAAAAAGGTGGATTTTGTTTTGATGATTTAAGAACAATTAAAGGTGTTCTTCAACCCACATTTCAGGCTGCATGCAACTCGCTTGGCCTGTTGGGAGATGATAAAGAGTGGAACAACGCAATGTTAGAAACGATGGTCACTGCATCATCGTATCAATTGCGACAATTGTTTGTTACATTAGTTTTGTTTTGTGATGTTGTTGATCCGGCAACTTTGTTTGAGGCACATTAGAAAATAATGTGTGATGACATCTCGACAAAGATGGTTAATGCTTTTGGCTTGCAGAATATGTCTAAGTATGAGGATGAACTTAGAAATTCTCTTTTGTATGAGTTAGAAAAGTTGTTTGTAGTTTCAAATAGTTCTCTGTCTAAACATCACCTCCCAGTTCCAAACAAAGATTTGATGTATAGACTTAAGAATAGAAGTTTAAGAGAGGAGTTAAACTATGACATTGAATCACTAAAAAAAGCAGCATTCACTATTGATGGCATAGTTGAATAAAGAGCAAAAAATAATTTATGATAGTGTCATAGATGTTGTTGATGGCAACAAGCCTAGTCTGTTTTTTGTTCATAGACATGGTGGAACTGGTAAGACTTTTTGTGGACCACTATCATAGCTAAGATTAGATCAGAGAATCGTATTGTTTTGGCGGTTGCTTCGTCTGGAATTGCCTCCATTTTGCTTCCTGGTGGAAGAATTGCACACTCACGATTTAAAATCCTTATCAGCATTACAGATTGTTCACTTTGTGAAATAAAGAAAGGAACTCATCTAGCACAATTAATTAGTAATGCAACTCTTATTGTTTGGGATGAAGCACCAATGAATCATAAACAATGTTTTGAAACTTTAGATAGATCTCTTCGTGATGTTCTTAAAGGGTCAAAACCAGGTTTTGATGATTTGCCTTTGGAGGAAAACCAATTCTCTTTGGAGGTGATTTTAGACAAATATTGCATGGTGTTCCAAATGGAACTAGGGTTGACATTGTTGAAGCTTCGTTGACAAGTTCTTATCTTTGGCCTTATTTAACCATTTTTTTTCTCAAAGAAAACATGAGGTTTTCAAAAACAGGTTTGAATGAGCAGGGAAAACAAGAATTAGCTGATTTTGCAAATTGGATATTACAAATTGGAAATGATAATGTTGCTAATTCTATATTGTCAACTAATGAAGAAAGTTCTTGGGTTGAAATTTCAAAAGACTTTCTTATTAATTTTGATGATGATCCCATTGAAAACATAGTTTCAGCGGTGTACACAGATTTTGAAACAAATTTTCATGATGTATCATATTTGAAAGAGAGAGCCATTGTCACACCCGAAACAACACGGTAACTGAGATAAATGATTTTATGTTGACTATGGTGCCTGGCGAAGGTCGCACGTACCTCAATTTTGATTCTGTGTCTTCTTCAACTGAAAATGTTGAAAATCTTGATATACTTTATCCGCTAGAATTTCTTAACCAACTTGACTTACCTGGTTTGCCGCACCACAAGCTGGCATTAAAAGTCGGTATGCCAGTAATGATGCAGTTAACTGATAGAATTGTGGAAGCAAAGATCATAACGGGTACCAACATTGGTGAAAGAGTTCACATTCCAAGAATCATTACCGAGTCATCAGAAAATAAATATCCGTTTACTTTGCGAAGAAGACAATTTCCTCTCATAATTTGCTATGCAATGACAGTTAATAAGAGTCAGGGACAATCTTTGAAAGTTGTTGGGCTATTTCTATCTCAAACAGTTTTTTCTCATGGACAGCTCTACGTTGCATTGTCTAGGGTCACCTCAAAACAGGGTCTTAAAATTGTGATTGCTCACGATAGTGATATGCCTTATGAATACACAAAGAACATTGTTTATAAAGATGTTTTGAATTGTTTACATGAAGGTGTGTTGATTTGTGTTTGTCCATTCATTTTTCTTTTTCTCTTTTTATCTATTTTTCAATATTCTAAAGTATTCTTTGTTTCATGTGTGTGTTGTATGATTTTGAAGATTTTATTTGCTTTTAAATTTACTTTGTATAGATTGATGGAGCATATGCCAGTTCGTCTTTTGTTACCATACAAGCCAACAAGGAAATTACAAATTAGGATATGTAGAATCTGGGTGACAAAAAGTATTGGAGCTGATCGTCAACCTGCAAGTTTGGACTGTGTCTTTGTTGACAAAGAGGTTACATCTTTACATTTTTTTCTCATTATTAAATAGGGACAGTTTTATATCTGTCAAAATGCATCTATCATACTTTTAGTATTAATTCGATTTTTCCTTCTCATTGATTAACATTCCATCTTTTTTATATTACAATTTTACCCCTCAAGCCATATGCGAATGCATATGAAATGTACATCATTTTATGCATATTTGTTTTTATCCAATTGTCAAACTTTAAACTTGCAAATCTATAAAATACCTAAGTTTGTTTGTTTGCATGATTTGCTCCATGATTTTATGCATGTGTTGCTATATACTATAGTTATCTGAAAGATATTTTATACATATTTTGCTACGTTATTTAATGCATTTTTTTTACTCCTTTAATGATTAATTTAATTTTGTTTTTCCTCTCTAAAAGGGACATGCAATTCAAGCGACCATGAAACCTTGGGACATCCAATTTTTTTTGGACCGTCTAAAAGTTGGGTTCGTGTATGAGATAGATAAATTTCGTGTTATCCATAACAGAACGTCAAGCAAAGTTGTCCCTCATGATGCCACGGTTGAGTTGAACAAAAACACTACCATAGTCACGATTGAAAAACCAAATCAACTGATCCCGATGCATTGGTTTAATTTAATTGAATTTGATGAGCTTCACAAGAGAGTCGATAGAGATGTAAATCTCACAGGTAAAGTGTCTAATTTGTACTATTGTCACTACTCTAAAATCATTGTTCTTAGTTTTTAACGTAATTTAGCTTAAACTGGTTCTTATAACTATATCATACATAGATGTTTTTGGTTGTTTGATGGCTTTACAACCGATTGAGGAAATCACCGTGCAAAATATCAGAGTTGAGAAAAAGCGAGACCTCAAACTTCAAAATACTAGGTGAACCATACTTCTCATAAAATGTTATTACATATTTATACATATATAACTATATAAACATTACATAGAACGTTCTGACTCCATTTTATAATTGTAGAGGTGAACAAGTTACAGTAACACTATGGGCAGAAACTGCAACAAGCTTTCAAGAGGATGCCTTGCAGTCGCTTTCGCCTCCTGTCTTCGTTGTTTTGACTTCACTCAAAGTGAAGAAATACAAAGGTTATACCTTAACAAAGTTTATATGTGACTGCTTTACTTTTGTATTTATAATTGTTATCTTTATATTTATAGGAAAACCTGTTTTAGGGAGCACAGGCTCAATAGTTTGTATTTTCAATCTTGATATCCCACAACTTTTAGAATATAAACAAGAGTGAGTGAACAAATTTTATTTAATGTTTTTTTTCATTTATATTTTTACCATCTATATTCTTGGACCTAAAAAATGTGAAAATTAGGTTTGAATACCTCAAAACACCCATTGAAATTCTACAAACTTCTGCTGAAAAGTATGGAAAGAGTACTATTATGATTGATTCTGAACAGAAGACAATTGAACAATTGCTTCTTCTTGATCCGGCATTAAACAAGGTCAATCTATTATCACCAAATCATCTCATGTTTTGTCAATTGTATTTTACAACTGCTTTGCAATTGATTGTTTATTATAATTTGGAAATGACAAATTGTTTCTTAATCTATACTGTGTTGTGCATACAAACTGTCCTATTGTTTGTTTCTTTGTTCATTTATAAGCTTTTGTGCAAAAAAATAAACAACTTATCTTTCATGATTCAATATACATTTTTGAAAATGTTATCTCAAGTCCAAAATCTAAATTCTATTTTAGAATTTGGGTGCAAATGCATATTCTAGCGTACAAGTTACATGTTTGGGAGTTTATTCTTAAATGTTTTTTGTATTTGAAAATTTTATATCATATCAGAATACAAGTTTCGTATGCCAAGCAACAATTGTCGATTACGATTTGACCAAAGGTTGGTGGTACAAGTCGTGCCCATATTGCCACAAAAATGTGAAAAATACATATGGAACCTTCCGCTGCTTTGAACACGGGCCACTCAAAAAAATGCCTGAGCCATGGTAATTTCCTAATTTATTTTTTATACCTTTTTTTTACCTTTTTGAAATGAATATCGTTTTTATTGCAAGAATTTTTTAAAAATTGCTAAAACTTACATCATAATATCTTCGTCTTTTATTTAGGTTTAAGATAAATTTTATTGTGGATGATGCCACAAATCAATTCAACTTCTTAGTGATCGGAAGGACTGCTGAAAAACTTCTGGGTATCTCTTGCCACTCTTTGGTCATAGAAGAAGGCTATGATGACTCTTTTGTGTTGCCGCCGCACCTTAAAAAATTGGTTGGCAGCACAAAAAAGTTCCAGGTTCGTTTTGGTAATCAAAACAATGAGTTTGGCAACACCGACTTTGTTGTTCATGGAATCATTGAGGAAGAAGCATCAGTTGACCCAAAACTATGTTCAATTGTACCACGTACACCTACCACCAACACTGGGAAACAAGTTATTAATGCAGCAACCCCTATCCCTGTTATGACCCTGGAATCCCAGATCCGACAAATCAAATCAGTTGCGACAAACAAGGGTGTAAAAAGGACACTATTTGTTGAAAATGAACCTTCAAAACATCACAGGTTAATTTTCCCTTTCAAATAATGTTGGTATTCCATTAAACAAAAACATCATCCATGCACTTTATAATGTTCATTTCCATCCTTTTTAAATTTAACATGTTTTCATAGCAAACATGATGAAGGGAGCCAACCACTGTCTACTAATTCAGCCAAAATCTCGGCAGAATTCCCTAACTTGGTTGTCCCAAAAGTTGAACCTACAGACAAAATGCCGATCAGTACATTAAGAAGTAGATTACAAACAAAGAAAATCAAAGACAGGTATAATGAGTTATTGTTTACAATAATATATGCCAACTTGGACTATTATTGAATTTTTGTTTTGATTTGCTGCTCAGTGTTGGAGATGTTAATTCGCAAAAGAAATGAGCTATAGAAGACTTCATCATGGACTACTGCAAGGATCAAAGATATATAATTTTTTGGTTATTCCACTACTATAGATATATACTTTTTGAGCATTCCACTACTAAAGTTATCTTTTTATTTTATGCAACTGTTGGAAAGACAGAAAGCCTTGCAGAACATGTATTTTGTTATGTTGCATGCAGAAAAAAAAATGTGTAAACTGCATGGTAATTCAATCTCTGATGCAAAGACACTATATTTTGTCATTGCAACTTTTGTCAACGTAAACTTTCCTTCAAGTAATTTCGATTGTATATTGGCTCTCAATGTCGACTTAATAGAGTAGCAATATAAATTGAACTGCTTATTTTATGTATCAATTCACATATCTCTTGCTTTTTCTTTCATTTGCAGATGATTGTCTAAATGTGTGATTTTGTGAGCGTTACTCATGTAAAACTCGCGTTATCTGAATTGATACATTTAAGAATGCGATTGTATTGCTATAGCATTTTTAGGTAATTTTCTATGAATATTATACATGTTTTGAATACCCGCAGCAAAGCGCGGGCATTCATGCTAGTTATATCCTATATGAGATATTTAGTCCAAATCTTTTGTACAATATGGTAAGAATATTATATATTATATATTCTTCTGTTGGCCATTTTTATTTATATTTATACATTCAATATTTACACTAAAAGATTAAAGAATAAATATTTTGAATTCGCCATTCACTAGAATCTAATGCCTATCATTTTATAAGTAAAGAAAAATACAACTAAACCGCAATATTAAGTGATTAGTCTTTTCTAATTAGAAACACTGTGTGGTAAAATATTAGATATTATACCATTAAAACACTATGTGGTAAAATATTAGATATTATACCATTCTTGTATAGGACAGTAGTAGGTTCCACTCAATATGAGAATCCAAAATCTGATTCACTCACAATGTTGATTGTAATATGAACACATGGAGTTACCAATCTAATCATGTCATAACATTCTTTTTGTTTATTAATACTATGCATATTAGCATCACAACACTCTAGAATTTGTTGTGGTCTTAAGAGCACTTCAACCGAGGGTGGGATAGGCTGGCACACAGTCAAAAAAATGGCACGACACTTAGGGAAGTCTCTCCAACCCACGGGATTGCCTGGCACTCAGCCCAAGCTGGTCTCCAGGCCAGCCCAAAATTGACAGACCGTGGGACCAGTCCATATGACACCATGCTGACGTCAGGGATGGAATCGGCGGCTTGGATCTATGGATGCGATGGAGCCATGAAGTGTGAGTCCACCGCAGAGAGAGAGAGAGAGAGAGAGAGAGAGAGAGTGTGTGTGTTTGAACCCGAAGAGGGATTCGAATCGCTAAGAAAGAACTAGCTGATAAGCTCATATTTATATATATTTTACATCAAATTCACTTGTCTTTTCTTAGTTAGTTCCTTATATTTTTGAGGAATTTACTTTGTTTTTGTGTTTCATAAGTTTTGTCAAGCAAAGAAAATAAAAATAGAATAAGTGAAATTTTAAGTAATAAATATGTCAAAACTTATTCCTCACCCATTCCATTCTTTTATGAATTAGGTCGTGAAGAAATTCTGGATTTATATCCGGGAGAACAATTTGCAAGACCCAAAGAACAAACGAGATATAATATGTGATGAGTCATTGCGTGCCCTTTTTGATGTTGATTGCATCAATACGTTTCAAATGAATAAAGCTCTGTCCAAGCACATGTTGGCAACAGGTTGGCAAAAAGAAAGAAAAGGCAAAACAGAAAAGTGAAGGCAAGCATAAGGCAGCACATACAAAAGATGATGGAGCCAATGATGGCCACATGCGGATAGTGAGGCAAAGAGAAGCACACGGGAGAGAATAAAAGAAGGCAGCTCACGGGGCATATTTGGAAAGGAGAAGAAAGAAAATTAAAAAAAAGTCTGTGAAGAGGCACAGGAGGGCAGCGCACTGGAAGGAGCATAAGGCACCGAGAGGAGTGCGGAAAAATATAAAAAAGAGGCTGCCAGCATAGCACTGGGCAGACTTAAGAAGCTGCCAGGCAGCTTGGGAAAAGGCAGCGCAAGAAGCTGCCAGAGGCGCAGCACAAAAACAGAAGCTGCCACCAGGCAGCGTGAAAAACGGAGAGAAAAACAAGCAGCCAATCAAGGCTGCGGAAAAAGAAGCACAGAGAATAAGGGCAGCTCGGTGCAGAGCACAGAGGAGAACAGAGCAGAAAAAAATCGGAGGGAGCTCACGGTGCAAAGAAGAAATCTTTGCACTATCCTCGTTCGGTTTTATCTTCTCAACCTTATGTTTTATTTTTGTTTTAATTTAAGAATAATGTGTAACTAAATTTGTTTTGGCTAGAGGTTAATTTAAAGTCATGAATATTTGTAATATGAATTGATTACCTTCAGTTGTGATTTCTGAGTTGTGAATTTAATTTGCTTAACTGCTTGATTGATAACTTATTCTTGTATGTCGATTAAGGATGCATACTTAGTTTGCATGCATGAATTTGATGCTAGAATATAAGGGAATTTCACCTAATCGTTATGAACTTATATTCATGAGTAGTGAAGGTTGCTATCCACAATCGAGTTAAGTAAATTCTTGGCAAGAGTATCATGCTTTTCATAGTTACGAATGCCTCGTCAATGCTTATAGTTTTCACAAAGCTTAATGATCTTTAATTGTATCTCTATTGTGCTTTTCACATAGGGGACTTTTGAAGAATGTTTTGAATTGTTGTATGCGATTTTCCGTCCAATTCAATAACTTAAGGAAAACTTGAAGATTAAAAAAGTGCTGTTCACGGTTAATCTGGAGTGTTGAGATTTATAATTTATCGAAAGAACAACTGAAAATTAATTTACGTTGCATATGTGTCATGTGTGGAGAAGAACCCTCTAGCTAGTCCATCACCCATCCATTCACCTTAATTTCATGCTTTTGTCAAATCTGTAACTTATTTAAGTTTAGTTTTAATTTTCGTCCAAGCCAAACCCCCCCCCATTGTTAAGTTGTATTATTTAGTTAGAATTTGTCCAATTTGGTATCTCTTGAGTATTTTGAGTCTTTTAATTCGAATTCCGTCCCATTCAGTCCCTAGTATCTAGTTTGAGTCTAACTAATTGTTTTGAGTTATTAGAGTTTAGTTAAGTGGCTTTTTCCTAGTTTTGTGTTTTTGAGTCTTGTTTAATATTTTTAAATCAATTTAGAGTAGATTAGCAATCCCTCCTAATCCCCGGCCTAGAACGATACCCTACTTACATCTATACTACAATTGTCAAAAAGACGGTTAAATTTGTGTGTTGTTTTACATCACATCACTAGCCGCACCGAAACTCTTGGACCCGCAAAAGCAAACAAAGGGAGAGAGATCTGAGGAGAGCTCAAGCTCTCAGCTTCAATGGTAGGACCTTGCACCATGCACCAATGCCGCATGCAAGGCCATGGTTGGGTTCCTTGAGCTCCAGGGATTACAAAAATAATATTTTGTGTTTGATCTGTTGAAGGTTTTGAAGAGGAGGGAGAAGGAGAAGGAGGAGAGAGAGAGAGAGAGAGAGAGAGAGAGAGAGAGAGAGAGAGAGAGAGAGAGAGAGAGAGAGAGAGAGAGAGAGAGAGCCAGTCAAATGATTGGGTAAAGAAATAGGTTTTTAAAATCTATTAAAATCATTATTTTCAAAGTCCAATTGGAGATCCATTTTATTTAATCATATTTTAACAAAATGGACTAGGCTATTTTTTATTAGGGATAGAGTTGCTTTGGCATATTACTGTTCACGAGAGTCTATTACTTTTCACTTGAGTGGATAAATGCGCTGGGTGCTAACACAAAGTCTTTAGAAGTAGAATTGCTCTAAACTAAAATAAATAAAATATAAAACTCTCAGAGGGTTTGTGGCAGTCGACAAAGAAAATTTATGTTTGCACCCTAGATTTTGTGCTCAACTCCTTTGGAAGAAGGTCTTCAGCAAAAAAAAGAAAAAAAATCATGATGCATGCAATTTCTCTTTTATATTTTTTAAAATATTTTGCTCATCAGCCTAAAATGACAATTATGCTCACTATATATTCATCATTTTTAGTTGAATAAATTTGATTTAATTTATTTGCTATACAAATTTTAAAATTAAAACTATATAACAATGAATAATAAAGTGGTAAACAAATATTCACTCTTTATTTTTATCAGAAATTTGTAATTGCCATTCTAAAATAATCATCACGCTGCAGGCATGCAGTGTATTTTATATATTTCACAAGAGACGGGTACTAGTTGTTTAGGTGTCTCAATATTAAATTCTCTAAATATTTTGTTTTTATGTTATACAGAATCAACGGCTGCTTTTTCTTTTCCAGTTAGTCCAAGGCCAGCCTGGGAATTTGAGGGTGCATTTGTTTGACTTCGTTAGTCTTTATTGAACTATACTAGACTAAATGCGAGTGAAATCTGGCATTTGTTACAAGCGGAAACTAGTTTTAATGAGACTAGCTCCGACTAAACCGAACTACAAGTTTCACTAGAAGGTCTTAGCAAGACCCTCCAAAAGCGGGTGGACTGGTAATTCTGACTCTACAGCGCTTCACCCCTGCTTTGCCCTCCCATCTTCTCATTCCTCGCGTCCCACAACCCCTTCAAACCTAGATCTCACAAAATTCAAAACAAAAAATCAAAATTATGTAGTCTTTTCCTTTTCAAAACCAGATCTAGCTCCCAAAATTTGAACCCGGAAAATTAGAAAACCCAAAAAAAGCCAAAAACTCAAAACCCAAAAAATCCAAAAAAGCTAGAAACGCAGAAAACTCAACCAAAGCACATAAGGGAATAGAGGATAAAGAGACCCAGAAAATCCGAAGACTAGGCAAACGGCTACCAAATGACAAAAGGGAATAGAGAATAAAGAAACAGGTTGCTCTTTGGTTTTATTTTTTGAGATTTGCAATGAAATTTCTGAGATGAAGTAAAGAGGCAAAGAGAGATTTGGAAGAAAACGTCGGTTCTCTTCTTGTAAAATGTAATGGCAGATTACTTTTGAGTGAAACATTAATTAGGTTTTTAAAAATTAAATAAATACAAAATAATTTTATAATATAATATTTATTTTGAGATTTATTTTATGAGGAAAAGGTAAATTAAAAATGATAAAAAAAATTTGGGTGTCCTGAAATATTTTAGTCCATAGTTTAGTCTGGCATTACACCAAACACTTCACTATTCTTATCCAATTTAGTCCAAGCCAAGTCTGTCTAGCTTAGTTCCGAAAGTTAGTCTAGTCCAAGATAGTCTGGTACAACAAACGCAACAGGGTCTTAGCGAGCCTTTAAATTGGATCCCTAGAATTTTCTGACTCCTGATCGTTTGTACATTGATAACAAAAATTCACTGAATACAATAAAAGTCTACTTTTACATCAGATATCATTAAAAATTAATATCAAAAGGAAAATGATATCAAACATTGTTTAAATATTATACATTTCGCATTTTTAGACGTAAATGTACTAATTATATTTTACATAATCTAATTTTTCAACTAGTTCTTTTTCAATTATAAAATAGCTAAAATCATTCTTTCTTTCTTGTTACATAATTGATCGAAAATAAGATTTGATCAACTTTAGTTTTGAAAACTTATTTTGTGCGGCAATGGGTTATTGTATTTTGACAAAAACTTAAAAAGTTTTTAAACTTCTTATTTAAATAGACACAAAATTTGTAATAAATTTATACACAGTTAAAAATAAAAATAATAAAAAATAAAAAATAAAAAACTCCGCTCAGAGTGGCCCTAGGTGGCCGATCACGAAGTAGAATCTTTCTTAATAAAGTAATACGATAAACATTACCAATAATATGATTGTGTTTAGCTGACATTGCCTTTATTGACCGTTCTGATCTCTCACCTCACGTCACCATGAAAACGCCAACTCTAGCAACAATAAATATAAAGTTTTTTTTCTGAGCCTTCACAGAGAGAGAGAGAGAGAGGATGAGGAAGGTGGTGTGTGTAACAGGAGCCTCCGGTTACATAGCAGCATGGCTGGTGAAGCTCTTACTGGAACGAGGTTACATTGTCAAAGCCACTGTTCGTGAACCAGGTCAGTATACCCTACCATTTTCTTAGTTTCTTTCTTAATAAAATTACTCATATTATATATGCAGTTGTTTCAATAAGTTTCATCCTTTAAATTCTGGGTTTTTTTTTATTGACAAATTTATGGCCTAAAGTGATTGCAAGAGACCAGGAGTGGACCTGTGGCAATGTTTTCTAACGAAAAATTGCTAGTCTTCATGAAGTTTAAAAGCAGTTTTTAGCTTCTAAAAAAGCGCTTTTCAGTTATTTCTCTTTAAAAGACTTATCAATGCTTTTCTAAAGAAAATTCAAAATTTTGATAACAAAATTCGGATGTACTATTCAGCGTGGTAAAATAAATGTTTGTTACAAACTTACAAGTTACAACAATGAACTTGTATTATCATTTTACTCTTGACTTGAAGTTGAACTTGTATTTTCAAGTTTCAACTGAAAATCGATCCCCATTTTTTGAGTTTCGGACGTACCGTACGTATAGAAGAAATTTCAAATTCCGAAGAAAGCTAGACATGGATTGAATTTGGGAAGTGTCCAAGAAAGGATTTGGATCCTCGCCGAATCTCCTCCCTGGGGATCCTAGGGACCAACGAACATGGACTCTTGATAAAAAATCGTGCGGTCTCAATTTTTTTCTTTTTTATATTTTTCACGCAAAACGAGACTGTTTTACTTTTAAAAATATAAAAAACATTTAATTGAGACCACGCAATTTTTTATCAACGGTCCGTGTTCGTTGATCCCTAGGATCTCTAGGGAGGGGATCCGGCGAGGATCCAAATCCCAACAATTATGGCAGTACCAATATACAAATATATAATATAATGTCTTTAAGGCTGACCCAGTCATCAGAGAGATTTTTTAGTGTGTTCGGAATACCAGTAGTATATCATGTGTCGTTATACGAGTGGTGATGTACTTGTGCTAAAAAAATTAACAATTTAGAAAATAAAACTTCCCTCCACTTAAAATTTACCAATTTAGAAAATTAAACTTCCCTCCACTTATATAATAATACGTGTTATACTACCCGTATTCCGGGAATAATGAAAATTTTCTCCACCCATAGTGCTATGAAATGCCAGTTGGGTTTGTTTATTCTAAAAAATGCTTTCTACAATAGTTTGACTGAGGATTAGTTATTTTTGTTTTTAAAAAAAACATAAGAATTAGATAATTTGAGTTTGATATCTATAATACTAGTGTGAGTTCAATAATTGTGAGAGTCATATTTTAGAACCTACTGGTTTATAAGTATCTCATCTATGAGTTTAATATATTAAACTTATGCATTTAATATATGTATCACATTCATATTTTATGGCTCATTGTAAAAATGTAATTCTTATATAAACTCAATATATTAGTATCAAACTTTTTCTTTGCGTCTAGTGTGGAAGACCTAAGGCCATCTCTAGTTGAAGGGGCTATGTTTAGCCCCCGTCCAGATTATAGCCCCGCAAGAAATTATTTTTTAATGAACAGTGTCAGACCATATTTATATATCATCTCCAAATGAAGGGGGCTTATTTTAAGTTTATTCTTTAATTTTACTAGTTAATTGAATTAAATTACCATATTAAAATAAGGTTTCTAGACATATTTTGAGTGCCACTTGAAGATGTGGCCATTTGAAAATTAGTGAAAAAAGTAAAGGAAAGATTACTAGAAGAGGTAAAAGAGGAGTGTGTATGAAAAAAGTGTTTGAGGTGAATAGAATGTGAAGACCTGATAAAAAAAATTAAAAAAAATAAAAAAAAGTATGGAATGGTGAAAATGATGTGAGAAATTGTGTAAAAATGTCTTAGGTATCTATAGGAAAAAAATAGAATTTAAACAAGATTTTTTGGCCTAGACCTCTATTGAAGATGAGTTTTGTACCAAAAAGGGTTATCTTTTGGCCTATGGCCCTATGGCCTACCCGATTGGAGCTAACCTAAGGTTTCATTTAACGTGATTTAGTAATTCATTATTTTAGGGTTGATGTGCTCACCTATTTATTCGATTATACTTGACTCCTCGATTTCCAATTTTACTGAATCTTCTTCATGGACGATCTTTCAAAAAAACTTTGATAAATAAAGTATTTCGAAGTCGTAAAACCACATTGTATAGTATACCCTAGAAAGTAGAAGGTAATTTTGTAAGTTGAAAAATGACTTTTGCAACCCTTTTTCTCTTCTTGTATTTTTAATTTTTAGATTAAATATATCAAAAGAGAATTAAGAAAAGAAATAAATATAAATATGCAAAATAAAATAAAAAATATGCGTGAAAATCATTTCCCTCATGTAAAAGCGAAGAGTTAGCAAGGGAAGAAGTAAAAATTATGCTACGAGTAGGGCACAAAACACGTTCTTTTCTTCTTCTTTTTTTTTTCTCTAAATCACAAATTATTAGATGAATAATTTTTTTTGAACAAACAATATTATCTATACTAAGGAATAGTGTTTTTAGGAATATAATATTTTTGTAAGTGCTGAATGGCAATTGGTTATTTGAAGGACATATTTTGAATGTTTTGTGTATGCATGCAGATGATTCAAAGAAAACAGAACACCTGCTCTCACTTGATGGAGCAAAAGAAAGGCTTCAATTGTTCAAAGCAAATTTATTAGAAGAAGGATCTTTCGACGCTGCAGTCGATGGATGTGAAGGTGTTTTTCATACAGCATCACCTGTACAATTTTCAGCCACTGATCCGCAGGTACTTCATCCTTTTACGTTCATTTACGAAAGTGCTATTCTTATTATCTCATTGTATTATCTTTCTATTAGAGATGAAACTCATATGTGTTGGTGAACTCTGTCTCTATTAGAGAGATGATACAACGATGGTACACAATGACGGTACAAATAGATGGTAAGTGTTAGCATGTGATCAGATTGGAAACCCTAGCAAATTAGGAGGACAAGAACTGTGTTTTGGCCTTGAAATTCTTTATTTAGTTTCTAGGTTACGCAATGATACGGATTCTCTCTCTCTCTCTCTCTCTCTCTCTCTCTCTCTCTCTCTCTCTCTCTCTCTCTCTCTTCAGTATACTTATTCTGTATGTCAACACTGAAACGATTCTTTCGTTCTGCGTCTCAGGCAGAACTAATTGGTCCTGCAGTGAAGGGAACACTCAATGTTCTAAAATCGTGCGTAAAATTTCCTACTGTCAAGAGAGTGGTTTTAACATCTTCTATGGCTGCAGTCATAGTGAATGGAAGACCTTTGAACCCTGACGTGGTAGTTGACGAAACATGGTATTCGGATCAAGCTGTTTGTGCGCAGTTGAAGGTACGTTTGTGTGTTCCCATATATACGTATTATTTTCCTCCAAGTTTTTACCTTTCATTCTTTAATTATGTGCAGGAATGGTATTTTCTTTCAAAAACTATAGCTGAGGAGGCTGCTTGGAAATTTTCCAAAGAAAATGGGATTGACTTGGTTACAGTAAACCCATCATATGTGATTGGTCCGCTCCTACAGCCAACCCTTAATCTCTCTGTGAAGATGATTCTGAATCTCAAAAATGGTACACTTCCGCAACCAGATTTTTTCTCTCTTTCTTGGTTAGGGCAGATCATGATTGTGGAAGCTGACAGGCCGTTTCCTAGCAAATTAGATGATTCTTGTGGTGCAAGTTTTAGTGTTTCTAGCAATTAAGTTTTAATTGTTTTGTTTCTATGCAGATATCCACGATGTAATCAATTCAAATTATATATCTAGTGATGTTAGAGATGTTGCCTTTGCTCATGTTCAAGCATTTGAAGTCCCTTCGGCTAGTGGCAGATATTGTTTCGTTGGTCATGTTACACCCGTGTCCAAGGTTCTGAATATTTTACATGAACTCCATCCCACTTTTTTCCCACCTGAAAAGTAAGTTTTCATTTGCAAAATCCCACAAATTTATATTTTGATTCTTCAAGTTTATGCGGTTTGATCTTCAAATTATTGCTTTCGATCAAATTCCCAGTTTTTATATTCGTTAAGTACGTCATTGATCAAAGGTCGCCGAATGAGGTAAATTTCTAAGGAAAATATCTGTTTCTTTCATTGTTCGGCAGATGTGAGGATGACAAACCTTGTGAACCAGGCTTTCAAATATCAAAGCAAAAAGCAAAAAGTTTGGGAGTTGATTTTCTTCCATTGGAAGTAAGTCTCAGGGACACAATTGAAAGCCTCAAAGAGAAGGGCTTCCTCCAGCCTTGAATTCAAGTGTTTGTTTCTGCACTCTCTCAAGAAACGTTAAACATTATACTGTTCATGTTCGGATTTTCTAAATTTATCCGCAATGGCGCATGAATGTTCAGACGTTGTTTCAACTCTTGATGGCTCGATTTAAGAAAGGTTGTTTAATTATGTGAAGTTTTTTTTCTTTATACAAGCGATATTGGGGGAATGAATAATCAAACTCTGGACCTAACAAAAGTGAATAATACGGTAAGAGTAGAATTTTTGTTTAGTTTATGAATGCCAATCCAGTAGAGTACAAATAAGAATACAAACTAGAGAGTTTCAAACCGACATGAATAAGAAAACCGAAAAAAAAGTGTTTACTGAAAGAAAGTGTAAAAGTGTTTCCTAGTATGCACTATACATCCTTAAGATCTCTATAAACCTCAAAATTCTCCCCTTTGACATTAGGAAAAAAAATATCTGCCTGCAACTACCAATAATCTCCACATGAACAAACCCCATCACGGAAATGGTGAAACCGATTCACATCTCGAACCAGAATCTCTCTATTGGCGAATTTGGAAATGAACTTCGTAACAGAGTGACAATCTTCACATAACCTTAAGTTCTTGGAAATCCTAATAGTCTCCCCTCTTTTGGTGTTTATGAGTCCGAATGCAACTGCTAACTTTTCACTATGGCCTAACACTATTCGTTCCTTCTCTTCCTCATCGAGATCGTAGAGGACAACTTTGGTTTGCGGCTTATATCCTTGATCCTTCATCTCTGCTGACAATTCAGCCAACAATGCATGGAGCTGCTCCATCTGTGGGTTAAACTCATCAACGGAAATGAATGAATATATCTTCCTTTTAACTTCAATCCAACTCCGACCTGGGACCTTTTGGAGTTCTCGAGCTTCTAAATGCTTCTTCACTCTTTTTACATCGTCCCACAACTTGGCTTCAGCATAAATATCAGCTAGAAGTACGTAGTTCCCAGCATTCCTAGGCTCAAGCTCAAATAGCCTTCTGCTAGCTCTCTCTGCCAGCTCAACGTTACAATGTATTCTACATGATCCAAGAAGAGCACCCCAAACTTTAGCTCCTGGCTCAATCCGCATATTATCTATTACTTTAGCTGCTTCATCTAACCGATTGGCACGACCGAGAAGATCCACCATACAAGCATAGTGCTCAACACTGGGATATAAACCATGTTCTTTAACCATAGAATTAAATAATACATTCCCCTCTTCAACAAGGCCTGCGTGACTACAAGCCCCCAAGACACTAACGAATGAAATGCGACTTGGTGAAACTCCATGATTGATCATGTCTTCAAAAATTTGAATTGCCTTTTTTCCGTACCCATGAATGCCATAACTAGAAATCAAGGAATTCCATGAAACAACATCCTTCTTATTCATCAAACTGAAAACTCGTTCCCCCAAGTCAAGCTTACCGCATTTCGCATACATTGTGATAAGAGCACTCATAACTGGAAGGATTGAATCAAGACCCCTTCTGAGAATATATCCATGAATGAACCTCCCCTGCTCCAAAGCAGTAAGAGCTGCACAAGCTTGAAGCACACTAACCATTGTGACAGGATTGGGAAACAAATCTTGGGCCTCAAGTATCATTTCCCGAAACAGTTCCAAGGCTTCATAAGGCCTCCCATTCTTTGCATAGCATGCAATCATAGCACTCCATGAAACTACATTTCTAATCTGCATCTGATCAAATACACTACTAGCATAAAAAACACACCCAAACCTCGCATACACATCCAACAAAGTGGTCATAACATGAACATGTGACCCATATCCGTTCTTCAAAATATGTCCATGAATCTCCTTCCCCTTCTGTAGGAGTGAACTCAAACACTCAGAAACAACACAAGCTTTGAGTACATATGTATATGTAAACCGATCTGACGAAATCCCAACAGTATTCATTTGTCGATACAAATCTAGCACCTCAGTTCCATGACCTGCCAATGTAAGAGCTCTGAAGAGTGCATTCCACATATAAATAGTTCTTTTACGAGTTTTATCAAACACTTCACGTGCATTATCAATAGAGTCCAATGCTGAGTACATCTCTATGAGTTTGGTGGCCAGGAAAGGGTCTTGGTCCCACCCACCATCAACAATGTGACGATGCACGTCAAGCCCATCAGAGAGAGACTTATGGTGAGTGCAAGAGAGTAGTAAGAGCTCATAGGTCTGTTGGGAGGGGTTAGGCTCGTGTGGAAGGAACTGCAGGGCTTGTTTGAGGTTGCCTTGTTTACACAGAGATTGTATTAACTTATTTTTGTCCACATCAAGTTTCTGAAGCTTCTCAACAATTGCAGTCTCACTACCCTGGCAACCAATATATTATCAAGTATTGAATTGAGAAAACACGAGAGAGAGATTAAAAAAAAACACATTCAAAAGGAAACCAAAATTCACAGCTTATGCATGATAGCAGAAATATCTTACGAAACAGTGCAAAATATTTGATTGGGAGGAAAAAGAAGCACATACCTGACCAAGAAGGAACAGAGAAAAAGCTTCCTCAAGTTTCAGATCAGAACCTTTTGATGCAATCAGACACTCACATATAGCTTTAGCTTTGTCGATCTGCACAACAGTATTACCAGTGATGATGTTGACCAAACAGAACATGCAAATACTCTCTTTTATTCCTTTTAGGGAAATTTATTAGTTGGATAAAGTAGACTGAACAGAGAAATGCCTTTATAGAGGACGTGAGCATTACCTGAGATAACAACGATATTTTCTCAAGAGATTTTTTACTCCTTAGAAGACATTGAGCCCGAGCAAGAGCTTCAAATCCTTGGGACACCTTGGTCTTCTCAAAACCAATCTTTGCAGTTGCACACTTCAATAAAACACTTAAGGTAAGCAAAGGACACTCCAACAAAACGGATGGTACAAGATCCTAACCTATTTTCTGACCTTCCTTACCTCAGCTAGTGCCATAGAAAGAAGAAGATCGTGAGTATACGGCTTAGCATCTGGATGCTGAACAGCTGCCTGACCAATATCTTGCACAAGCTTTACTTCCCCAACCTGGATTACAGAAATCCAATAGTATCCATCTTTCAAAACCTTTTTGATTTAGGGAGGGGAGGGGGGAGAATATCACACTTAATAAATGTAACAAATGATGAGCCATACACAAAAACCAGGGTGCCAAATCACTACAAAGTATAATAATAAATATCAGAAAAATAAAAATGAGAGTTTAACAATATATTAAAAAGAAAATAAAAAGAGCTGAAAGCTGAAAAGTGAAAGCTAAGCCTACACTAAACCAAGTATATTGTATAAAAACAAGCCAAACCTCTTGAAGGAGGCAAAGAGCAGCTGGCAGCCATGCCCAAGGGACATGAAGGGAGGATTTAGGTGGGATATTTTCCTTTTTACTACCAGCATATTCTGGTTCAAAGATAAGCTTCTCTCTCACGTTCATTAGAAGGTCCTGTAAAGGGACCGAAAAGACAACTAAGAAGAAGGCTTTTATCACATGCTATAAGGAAAAAAAATGAATTCTTAAGATTAGACGAACAACACATTAACATTGTCAAGTCCCTACTCCCTACTCCCTACCTTGCGAGATTTAATAGCATCCATGGTGTAACCTTCATCAATTTTAGCACTCTTCAAATCAATTACTGCTTCAACAACCACATCTTTTTCAGCTTGTTCAGGAACACCAATAAGCTGCAAGTTGATTTGGGATTAAGCTAAATGCAGAGTGATAAGAAATTTCAGAAAATATGGATATGCTAGCACAAGGAATGCATTTCTCAATCATCTTCACACAAGTAAACAAAACACAAATTTCATATAATATACAAACTCTGACAACTACATTTAGAATCACAGAGCATTTTTAACTGTTCAAGCGCTCTCTCTTCTGCATAGAAAACTATAGATACGAAAACAATATGGGAAATGGGAGGAAAAGAATGAACAAAGTTAGAAGTGCAGCCAGACAAAACATCCATTTACAAAACGAGTAGAGAAGTGAAATAACAGGAACATACTGAATCTCAAAACTCTAAATAATTTCATCATTGGCAGCATAATAATAGACATCCAATCTGTAAATACAATGACACGATTGAAAAAAAAAAAAAAAAAAAAAAAATCAAAGCTCATTATTTTAGCTAACACCGTTCATTTGCCTATTAGACTGTATACAATCACAAACATAACATATGGTAACATGTATCCCTTTTTGCATATATTAACTTTCTGGCAGATGAACAAATATATGACAGTGGCCTATATGGACAGGTTGAAATTCAAAACACAGTTCATACTAGAGCATAAACAAAAGTACAAGCACGCTTTTCGTCACACGTGTTACATGTAAAACTTAGGATTGAACAACAGAAAGTCCACAAATTACAGCCAAATCAGTACCCAATTCACCAAATTATCACTAAACAGAGAAAGATTAAAGATAATAAATTTATCAGTGGAATGAAGCAGTGACCTGATAACAGGTAACGGGGATTTCGACAGTGGTGCGAGCTGTAGCATTGTGGACGACGATGAGGGCGTCAGCTGCATTCAGTGCCCAAGGGCCGGTGAGATTACCACCATCGTTCTTCGTCGTGGAAACACTAGAAATGGAGATTCCACAGCGAGCAATTGCTCTGGAAAACCCCCAAACGCAGAGCTTGTAGGTGTCCTTGGGATTAACGGCACGGCAAAGACCACAACGGGATGGAACGCCGAGCAGGGCGTGAGCCAGTGCAGCCATGACCCTTTTCCCTTTCCCCTTTACTGGTGAAGAAGAAGAAGCATTTGAATTGGAATTGGGGATTTCAGAGACTACATTCAAATGGCTAGGGTTTTAGGGTCGCGAAGAAGATACCGTTGGCTGTTTCTAAAACCCTTGGAATTCGGATTAGGTTTAAACCCCTTGGCTTTTGATTTTTTTTTTAATCAAACCTTGGCTTTTGTTTTGTTTGGGAGTTGGGACCTTTCTCTTTCTTTGATAGGATTGGGACCTTCCTCTTGGGATTTTTATTTTTATTTTTTGGGTAAAATCAAAATAAATTGCTTGTTGATAACATTTGATTACTTTGAGTAATGCTAATTAAACTCCAAAAAATTTTAAGTTAACATACGAGTTATTAATAATTCAATTGGTTAAGAGCATTTGAGGTTGCACTTAAAATCTCTTATTAAAAGATAATGTGTTGACATACTCTCTCCTGTAAGTGAGTTCCACATACAACAATGATGTCCATTTGTTCGAACTACAAAATAACAACTGGGTCTTTGGTAGTGGCGTAATCCACTTGGGCTTAAAATCGTTCGGGCCTTTATCTGAAACAGAGTTAAATAATACCGAGCCCAATTGTGTTTTACATTTTTTTTTTTAACAAATGATATTATCTACATTAGTGGGAGAGGGTATGTTTAGTCACACAATTATGAAAAGCAATGTGGTTCAAATTCGCTTTTGGCAAAAATCAAACATAAAACATCTCAATTATAAGTGAAAAAGAATACCACTAGACCATACTATTAAAGAAAAACTAACAAAAAGAGCTTGAAAACTTTCCTTTTAACGAAAAGCCACTTTTAAAAGTATAGTAAATAGTGACAGTTAAAGGTAAAAAAGTGGTTTTTCGTTAAAAGTAAACCGTTCTGGAGATGTTTTATTAAACCTCTCTGCTATTAAATGGCGATTGTGTCTTACATTTTAAAGTTGAGTAAAACACTAGCCCAATGCCCAAACCAAAAGAGAAAAACCAACTTCATATTTTGGCAGGAATGGTAAAACCAACTTCATGGTTCATCAACTTGCTCCACAGACCCAAATAAGTAGGCTTTTAACCCATCAAATCCATGCTTTTTAACTAAAGGCATCAACAAATCCAGAATGACAATCATGAATCGTAATGTTCAGAGCTACGAAATGTTATATTCATATATTGGCACCATACATTTACGACAATAACAAACAAAATTTCAGTTCAAGATTCGTTTCCATCCAACATAACGTAAAGTTACACCCAGATTCATGAATTGGCTTCCCCCCAATGGATCAAAAACTTTAATGCTGATTTAGGAGCTTTTCTTTTCAACCTCTCTTGTGACCGATTATTAGATTCCCAATCCTTGTTCGTATACTGTACTTGTACAGTATACTTTATGTATACCGTACCAAATACTTCAGTGCTCATTTACCACCATCATGTATTTTAATTATCCAGCTGCCCGCACTTTGGCCTACCGTTGGTCTAGCCCATCCATAGCTTCAGAACTCTATCTTTACCACCAGAAGCAACCTTCTGACCATCTGGACTCCAATCGACAGCAAAAACCTTTCAAAAAGAAGTTGAAAATTCGAAAATGGATTAAACCATATGTCAATATGAAGAGGACATGTGTGTAAAGTTTCTTACCGGTGCATGCATAAAATGGAAAATTGAAAAATTGTTCTAGGTTGCCTAAAATGAAGGTCTATCGATTCAGTAAAGATTCTACAGTGTAGATATGACATATATTTTGTATGTCTTCTTTTCTGGCACTAACTGCTATGACTCCTCATATAACATGTAGAATGAAGATAAAGCGCCACCAGACGATAGAAATCCCGAGGACTTGGGTTCCCTCAAAGTAGCCCAACTTGTTTTTGTAAAGATTCAAGATGGCTGAAGAAAACTTGGTTTACATGTGCTGCCTTCTCGCGTATGGATGGGGTAGCTTAATTCATGCAATATCTAAAAGCACTTGAGTAGAATTAGAAGACGTGGACAAGTCATTATGCATTGCTTTACGTGAGGGTCAATTGATTTATTTGATGTCTTCCTGCAGTTTTCAATTGGTCTCTGTCCTATGGAATCCTCCTCCAAGCATGCTTCAATAAATGAAACAGTATATCTGTGTCTTTAAGGTGAAGGGAAAACACACCTCATCTGCATGGCCAGGAAGATCTTGTTTTAGCGCCCGTGCTTTGATATCCCAAACCTACATGATTAAAATAAATTCATCCATAAGTCATGGATGTAACCCCGAGATACTTCCACTAGTAGCAACAAGAGCATAGCACCCCAACCAAGGTATACACAGTATAACAAAACAAGTGGAAGGCATCTGAATTTAGTAGCTCAACAGTCTGAGGAGTTCATACGTGTTGAAAATATTCAATGATCAAGCTGAAAATAAAAATCCAGGTCTCCATGATTGCTTATGCCATGAACATACCCATGTACATAACCACAAAATATCAGGTCAAAACTAAGAAATATGCCTTATACTGTCAAAATCATTAATGGAAATTAAAAGACAACACTTTATTTCTCGTATGTGTGAAAACAATATTAGGCTTGATATACAAACTCAAATCAATTTGATGTCATTTCAATGGAAACCGAAATCCAGCTTACATATGAATTGATATATACCACTAGTAAGAAATGAGATGACTCTTATCGTCGTGACATAAATAGTTATCAAAATGTGAAGAAATCGCATGTCAATTACTTTCTCCACTCACACCACATTATGTTTCCTGATGTGCTTCAAATGCAACATGAAATCTTAAAATCTCACTCCTTTGTCAACAATCCTTATCACCACAAAGAGAAAGTTCAGTACCAGTAAGTGGTTTACCTTAAGAGTCGAATCTTTGCTGCCACTAACAAGTAGCCTGCTGTCTGCAGACCAGCTGTGAGGCAATAGGTAATAATTAGCCATACAGCATAACCATTCAAAAAACAGAAACCATAGAAATCAATTCAGACCTGATCTGGTAGACAGGGCCAACATGGCCCCGGAAAGCTGCAACAAATTTTCCAGTAGTACCATTCCATAACTTGACAGACCTATCAAATGAGGCACTTGCTATCCATTGCCCATCAGGTGAAAAGCAGACGTGGTTTATAGGCTGTTACCAAGAAACATGTTCATACTTCCATTATTAAGATTTATATATATGGGCTGTTACCATGTCAGCTGATGAATAAGATCTTGTCATTTTAAGTCATAATCACAAGCACTGATACAGATACAAACTGCAAAACTAAGGTAGTATTGCACTCCAAATAAACAATAATAAGAAACTTGGTTTAAGCAAAAAATAAATAAAATAAAGATTAACAACCGGACATAGCATTCAATTATTTTACCTGTTGGTGACCCGTCATGCGAGTTTTAGGTTGTTTCTTGAGAAAAGGTTCCCATAGAAACATTGTGAAATCATCAGATCCAGAAACCAATCTTTCAGGGGAATCGCCTTTCATTTCGTTATATCTTTCCAAAGCTGCCTATATGTTAGTAAAATAAAATACAATCAGTTCCTTGGATGAGGAAGAAAGCATATATCAGGAGAGGTTTACTTTAGTCAGAAAACTGTAATTTAATCACAACACTGAGATGTGGCAACCAATGTAATAGAAGCGCACAAAATAAAAACTTCAAAAAATCTACCCTCAAGCTTAGTGAGTTCTGAAATAAGCAGCATCAATAAATTTGATAACACAATTCTTCAATACAGGTAATCCAGCTTAGGAATTGTTCAATCAAAGGTCAAGAGTTTGCAGTTCCCAATTGGAACTCAAAAGCAGAGATTCGAAGGGAATATTAAGAAAATAGCTCTTGTCCTCCTCAACATCAATGTCAAAGAAAAAATGAATATAAAGTTTAAAAAAAAAGTGACCATTTTCCTCGTCTTTTAATTTGTATTGTACTTCTTCCATACAAGGGTGACTTATTAAAAGGAGGGTAAAATTCGCACCATCAGGAACAATTAAACAAATGAATGAGTGGAAAGGCCCCTTAAAACTAGTGAAACGGCACCAAATTTTTATCTTTTGATACTAAAATATCACTATGAAAAATTGAACCACACTACTCATTTCAAATGAAACAACATGAGACCTGAAGACAATGAACAATATCAAACCAAACAGGGACTAATGCAAGTATAAACGCAGAAGATAACAATCACCTGCTTCATTTCCTCTGGAGATGAATATTGCTTGCCAGTGTGATCAAAGGCTCCCGTACGAAGAACATATTCAGTATTCAATGTAAGAGAGTTAACCCAATGACCATGACCCTAAACATACCATCTAAGATATCAAAGGCCATGAAATGTAAAATACAGATATTGAGATCCATGAGCATCAACAATTGAATATCAACAACTTCCATTCCGTGGACAAGGCATATGAAATTAGAAGAATAAGATATTACCAACCATAAGTGACTTAAAAGGAATGAAAAACAACAGAACAATTGAATTGCAAAATCATATAATCTAGAATTAGAAATTCAAATTATTAATAAAATAGACAGACACTAGCTAATACACACTCTGATGAAGGTTCTGTAAATAAGAAATCCAGAAAACCATTGAAGTAAAAAATCACAAATTTGAACAGTCTATATACCCTCACTTAACAAGGTCTTAAAGAAGAGATGGAAATAGATTATCGTTAAAATCATTGAAAAAAACCACTATAATTTGGTCAAGAAGCCCGTATCAATATTTAATAAACAATGAATCAACACATCAACAGATCAGAATAAAGCATAGATAAATACGTTATAGGGTATGGACAATGCACAGAAGTTTAAAACAGATCTATGGCATGTTGCAAATATCATGATCTTACTTACCTTCAGTTCACGAATTAGTTTTCCTTGTGTGGTCTCCCAGACTTTGATAGTACAATCCTGGGAGCTGAGACAGTTAAGATAGAGATATTTGTTATAAATCGTATTGTCAGCCCAAAAGTCTTGGCCAAGAATCCAATAATTTTTCCTTTTACAACACCAGGGGAACAAGGTGTAAATCGATGTCAGGATAAGTGGACCATTTAAATTAATGAGCATTATGATCATCCGCAGAGTTTTTTATTTTATTTTAATAATTTATAGAATTATGTCAAACATAAATAACAAATATTTCATTTTACTTTTCATTAGAAAGATATGTTTCTTATTATCGAAAGAATTAGGAAAAAAGATATACCCTGTATATATGAAACCATCTCCACCCCATTTTACACATGTTACTGCAAGTGTGTGGCCACTAAGACATATAACAGATTTCCTCAACGTAACATCCCATATACGTGCATCACCATCTTTGCCGGCACTTACAAAGCGTCGACACGGAGCGCTTAGGTGGACTGGTTCCCAAGAGATTCCAGTAATCCATTTCTTGTGGCCCTAACAAATGAATGGAATAATATTTTCATCAAACAAATAACAAAGAAGACACATGTTCCCAGCAAGGCAGTAGGGATTGTCAAGTAAAAGGCTACTTTTAGGAACCCTCTTCCTTTATTTTGATCTCACATAACTACCACCATCTTGAGAAAGTCTAAATGGGGCATTACACTTAATCCAGAAGGTTACCTAATTGCAGACAGCCTAACATGTGGATTTATTCAAAATATCAAACAGTAAATTTCAACATCCAAATACAAGGGGAACCTACTTTCATCTTATAAAGGTGTTAAAATTCATGGCACATAATACCATTAATTAACATATGTTATAAGGTACTTATTACATATTTAAAAAAGTATATTGGCGCTCATTGCTTTAATGTTTATGGGAATGGGAACTCATTACTTAAAACCATGCACAGAGAAAGAGCGAAGGAACATGTTCCTTCTAGTGCTTTTGAGCATAATGTTATAGCAGGATCCTAATTGCAGAAGAGTTTCTCCCTATATGTGTCGCAAGTGACAGAGTGCAATATGTAAACAACAATAAAGAAGTTCATAATGATCAGCAACTGAAGCATAGAGACTTTACAATAAGTGGATTGCCTGATGGCTTCCCTGTTCGTGGATCCCAACATTGAAGTTCTCCAGCCTTGCTGCCACTAACAAGATACTTACCATCAGGTGACCATGCAATAGTAAGGACCCAATTCTTATGTCCTGAATAAAACAAGGTCCACAGTTAATGCAAATAGTAGAACAACAAGACGGTGAAGAGTGACTATCTGCTTAACATATATTATTATTTCATGGGAAAAAAAGTTCAAAATTTATGAGGGACTTATAAAATGTAATAGACTACAATTTAACATGAGCCATCAAACAAAAAAATAATTGTTAAAAGGAAAAAATGAAGGAACTTTATTTTCACTAGGTATGCAGCAAACCACAGGAAGCATAAGTGTGCTCTTACCCTAAGAAACCACAGGATGTGACATTCCCCATATGAGTTATAGTCTCCGTGACATCGGGAAAATATACTCTCAGATATCCAAATTATCTGTAATTCCTTCTCTCTTTTTCACTCCACAATTTTATCTTCCGTTTTATATAACTTTTCATAGTGTACAAGCATTGTGTAATGTTTAAAAGGTATAAGGGCTAGGAATGTAGTGTTAAACTGAGACTCCAAACCTGTACATGTGAACAGCGGTGTCTGAGTATTAAGGTCCCATAGTCGGACGGTGGTATCACCAGAACCACTCGCCAACTGTTGGCCATCAGGACTAAAAGCAACTGAAAGTACAGCTTCTGTGTGACCTGTAGTGACAGAACAATAGGTTTGATTCAATCACAAACAAAATTACATTATATATGTCATACCAGTAACAAAAAATGTCATCTAGTGAGCCAATCCCGAGAAAGGTTGATCACAAGATTTACCAGCAATTGTTGCTGAGCAACGATGAACGGGCCGAATTCGGAAAACAGCTTGTGGTTGATAAACTATATGAAGCACCTTCTCCACAGAAACTGCCAAGGTTTTTCACCAGAAAAGAGTATCACATGAAAAGATGGACCTAAAATCATTAATTTTTAAGATAAATACAATCGCCATTATCTAACTCACTTTTGTTCTTCTCTGCAAACTTTCCAAGTGACTCAACAAGTTCCTTATCTGCTATATAGAAAGCATACGGTAGCCTCTCCTCCTGAACAAACCCAAAACGTGTACCTCATTACTCATATGACCATGGAAAACCACACCACATGAAGCAGGATCCACAAAAAATGTCACAAATTATTGCATGCAAGATTCATATATCAGGATATGTTTCAATTAACTAACTTGATGATACAGATTGTACCAAATTACGTGCTAGAAACCTAATAATGATTGACAACTAAAAAAAATTCTAAAATCATCAAAACAGAAACTACTGATTTTGTCCAGAATCCTGAAAATACGTAGAACAATCAGATTATGTACATTGAATGCATATGAAGCATCTAATTGAAGTATTTATACATTTTTCAACACAATCAATGACAAAGATGATATTTCTTTCAATTCTTTTTTTTTTTTTTTAATGTTTACAAATTTCAAAAAAAGTTAAATCATTTCAAGCAGAAATAGATAAAGGAAAACTTAAGAATCAAGTCTAAAACTGAGATTCGAGAGCACGCTACACAATGCGCACGAAAATGGTTTGTGAAATTCAGAAGTTGGCACCCACCCGAATGTGCCCATATCCCATTTTCTTCAAAAGCAAATTTCTCTCCAATTAAAAAGAAAATTTCTACAATCCCATCAGTTCAAGAAACATTCGTCTTCAATTTATATTACCAATCGAAATTCTATATCTTTAAACAGGCGAATTATGAAACACAACAGTAAGATGGAGAATTTCACAGAGAAGAAGTAGAAATGATTATACATTTTGACGAAGCTGATTGACAATTTGTTGAAGGTGTTGCGGTTCAGTGTTTAGAGGAAAGTTGACCGGAGTTCCTAATGGATTTCCATCTGGGTCCGTCAGAAGGCACAACATAGTCTTCCCCTTCCCCTCTCCTCCTTCCACCTCCATTGTCATTGCTGAAGTCCAAATTGTTCTGTAAAATTGAGATTTTTGGGGACTATGTATAGCTATGGGTGGGAGTTTCAAAATTGGGGGCCGAGGGTTTTAGGAATTAGGGTTTATGGCCTCGACGTTTTACTGAGCGGGATGCAGATTCTCTCCGAACTCTTCCTCACCAATCAACATCGGCCGTCCAAAACGGATCGGGCGGCCAGGAATAAACTTCTTTTTTATTTAAAAAAGTTACCATCATCGTCTGCTCTCTCTCTCTCCACCTCTTCACTTTTGGTTTGGCATTTTTTTATGAAAATTAATAAAAATGATTAGAAAACTTTTAGTTAACTAAAAGAATAAAAAAGCGTTGTAAGTTAATAGTATTATGAGTGACTTTTTAAAATAAAAATATTAAAAATAAACAGTACCAAAAAAAATTCGTTAATGTTTTCAACTAAATTTTATCAACCATATCAATCATAAGCACAAAGTTATGTGAATAGGCCACGAAGTATTTTAAGGAGTTGTTTCTCAATCCTTGAATAGCCAAGTTTTCTCTTTTTTGACAAAAGATGGGTTTTCTTTTGTTTGTCAAAAAAAAAAAGAGAGAGGCTCAAGTTAAAAAAGAGAGAGAAGAAGTTAGGAAGACTTAGATGAGATTTTAAGAAAATATATAAAGTACTTGAAACTAATTAAAGGGTGCAAACAAAGCACACTAGCGTTGTATGATTCATACAATCAGTCCTACTTAATGAAATAAGACTTAATTATTATTGTATGATGTTAAAAATAAGTTAAGTCGTGAATTGTCTTTAGTTTGTGTCATGTGTCATGCTATTAAACTTACTCGAAATATTATCTTGCATAATTTTTTTGAAAAGGGTTTTCATTGATGGTCGCTTGTTTTTTTTTTTCGTGATACTTTTCGAGTAGTGTATCTTTTATTAGGTGTAGTTTTGTTCTTGATATTCAAGTTGAGTTTTGGATTATCTTACAGTGGGTGTCTATTGTACTATATTGGAGAGATTTCTTTCAAGTATTGGGTACTCAAGCAATTCTTCACATATCAAAATACAATTAAAAGCTAATATACACTTATGTATCCATCTAATTATTTTATAACATTTGAACCTGGGAAGAGATCCTCTTCAGATTCTTTCCACCTAATTTTACAAATTTATAAATTTGAATCTTTAAAATTTGATCAAACTGCTACAAATAAAAGATCTATAAAAAATTATAATAATTTTAACAGTTGGATCAAATTTCAAAAATCTGAATTTATGACCTGGATTAAGCGAAAGGAATGCGGTGCGTATCTCTTTCCCTTAAATACCAGTTACTTTAAAAATCTCCCCATAACCTGGCCTGCCAGCGCATCCTATCCGAGGCATATTCTTTACTTCTGATCTTCTTCTTTAAAACCACGACCACCCAGCGTCACTCCCATTACCCGCGTAACAGTCAAGAGACAATCACTGGCCCCGGCGCAATGGAGCGTCAACTCCTTTATCCCACTAACCTGCGCGTCTCGACCTCAACCTCCTTAACCGGCGCCACATATTGGACGACGTTCTACTCTGAACACACCCACAAACCAAACCCAACAATCCGCTGCCTCCGTTTATCGAAACGGAGCTCCGACCCGTCTCTGACGAAGGAGCAGAAGAATCTGTCTCGACTCCTCCGAACGGACGCCGCCGTGAGAAACATTGAGCGGAAAGCCAACTCCAAGAAGTACAATAACCTTTGGCCCAAGGCCGTTTTGGAGGCTCTGGACGAGGCTATTGCAGCCAATCTTTGGGAAACTGCTCTCAAGGTCTGTTGGAGTTTTTTTTTTTTTTTTTTTTTGGTTTCTGAGAATTTCAGAAGTGGGATTTTTGTTTCTAAGAATTTCGGAATTGGGTTTTTTTTTCTTCTGAGAATTTTGGATTTTGGGTTGTTTGTTTTGTTCTAAAAATAATGATATTGTAAGTTTGAAACTATCGAACTTTAATTATGAAATGAAAAGCTGACAGCTTTAGTTCAGTGGGGATAGGATTACTTGTGGCCTCAGAAGAAAGTAGTGATCTTTGGTTTTGTGGGAATTTATTGTTTTGTCAATTGAGGCTTCTGGGTCTGTTAGATGTTCTGTTTTCTCAGTTCTGTTAGTAAATAATTGAAACTTGATGAGAAGTAAGCTTATAGCTGCAATTTTGTTCATTTTCATGAGTTATATGAGCAAACGGTTGAATTCTAAACTCCTCTGGACATCTAAAACTAAATAATTCTGCGCAAGAATTTTCAGTTCTAGTTATAGCATCTTGGTTTGCAATCTTAAATAAACTGGATTACTTTGAGTCTTCGTTTCTCCATTTTGTTCAAATTTTGAGTTGTTTTTAATCCAAAACCAACGGTTCATTTCTTTAGATTTTTAGTCTACTTCGTAAGCAGCACTGGTATGAGCCGAGATGCCAAACGTACACCAAGCTGCTGATGATGCTTGGCAAGTGCAGGCAACCTGAGCAGGCCAGCTTGCTTTTTGAGCTCATGTTGAGTGATGGGCTCAAACCTACTGTTGATGTCTACACAGCTCTTGTTAGTGTTTATGGCAAAAGTGGCCTTCTTGACAAGGCATTCTCTACCGTCAATGATATGAAGTCAGTTTCTGACTGCAAACCAGACGTATATACATATTCTATTCTTATTAATTCCTGCACCAAGTTCAATCGTCCTGACCTGATTGAACGAGTTCTTGCTGAGATGTCGTACCTGGGGATTGGATGCAACACAGTCATATACAATACCCTAATTGATGGATATGGTAAGGCTGAAATGTTTGAACTGATGGAGGAAACGTTGACAAATATGATTGAAAGTGGCAGCTGCCTTCCTGATGTTTTCACTTTCAATTCTTTTCTCAGTGCTTATGGGAATTGTGGGCAGATAGAGAAGATGGAGAAGTGGTATGATGAATTTCAGCTGATGGGAATAAGGCCAGACCCTAAGACATTCAATATCCTGATTAAATCATACGGGAAGGCAAGATTGTACGTAAAGATGAGATCTGTTATGGAATTTATGAAGAAAAGGTTTTTCACCCCTACTATTGTTACTTATAATATTGTAATTGAGGTATTCGGTAAAGCTGGAAATATTGAAAAGATGGACGAATACTTCCGAAGAATGAAGCATCAAGGAATAAAGCCCAACTCTATCACCTATTGTTCTCTTGTTAGTGCGTATAGCAAAGCTGGGAGTATAAGTAAAGTTGATTCCATTTTGAGGCAAGTAGAGAATTCGGATGTCATGTTAGATACACCTTTTTTCAACTGTATTATTAGTGCTTATTGTCGGGCTGGTGACCTAAGAAAGGTGAGTGAACTGTTTTTAGCAATGAAAGAGAAAAAATGTGTGCCTGATCATATCACATTTGCTACCATGATCCAAGCCTACAATGAACGAGGCATGAATGAGGCTGCCCAAGACTTGAAAAATAGGATGATTACCACCAAGGAAAATTCAGGTACATTAAAATCACTTCCCCTTCTCTATGACTTTTTTCTGCTTTGCCTTTCTAATTTTGTGCTGAGCTACATATGAAGTTACTCTGTTTCTAGTCAATCATCACATGAGTAATGAGTTACATGTTAAAATAATAAAGAAATCTATTTAGAGAGGTGAGGGAGTTTGAAGGGTTTTCTGTTGGAATTTGAGCGATGTTGACTCAACCTCGACTCATTTGTTGGGTTTCTTAGGGATTTTATATCTTAGGTTTAATTAGAACTTAGCAACCTGACTTTAATTTGACTATGTGCTTGACAATGAGCAACTCTCTTTCATCCCATAAAAACCCCCTAACCTCAACTAATGTGGGATACTATTCCAGATCTTCGTATGATGCCCAGAGACATGACCACTGTGCTCGCTAGTTTTCTTCTGAAAGGACTAAATTTATCTCTGCTTTTAGCGTTTGACTATAGCTTAGTATAATGAAATAATTTGCTACATTAATTACAAAATGCACTTCGTAAACCATTGTGTTTTGCAGGCACAAGGTTGATTGGATGCTAGTACGCTCATCTTAATGAAGAGCTATCTTCAAATATAAACAATTTGAACTTGGAGGATGGTCAGAACTAGGACAAAGTAATGATAGCATGTGTCCACCTACGTAGCAGGTGACGTAATATATACTCCTGCTCGCTCTTAATATCTGTAAATTCACATTCATGTTGCATCTATTTTATTGGTAATCACTGCTGAATATTCCCATTGAAAGAAAATGTTAAATAAATGTTAATGGGTGATATTGTGGTTAAGGGCTTGAGTCAATGTCCTTGGGAAAACATATCACATGATAATCCTTTCAATCCTATCTTTGTTTAGCGGTAGGGATTGGGGGTAGAGATTAGGTTTTAGAAAGATTTGGAGATTATGGTGCTTTCTTCTATACATCATTTACATGAAAATGTGTCTTTACTATTGATTGACTATATCGAATAGAACTTATTGGAAGATTTGAGTCATCCCATGTATTTTTGTGCAAGTCAATTCTTCAGCAGATTAATTAATGAATCATCTCCTCCCCTTTTTTATCCTCTTCGGATGATTTGGAAAGCAAAAGAACCATATGAGGCACGAATTTTTGGATCGATTTTGGCTCATGGTAGAGTTAATACTTGTAACATTGCTGAAGAAGGAAAGATTAATGAAAGTCCATCTCTATATTGGTGCATTGTGTGCAGAATGGGAGGCGAAAGTATAAACTTTGGTTTCTTCATTCACCTACCACTCTCAACGCTTTGGTACAAACTGTTTTTGGAAGCTCTAATGTGATGTGGGAAAAGAGGACAAGGAACGTGGAAAAGTTGTGTTATGACTATTGTTATGAGTAATACGAATGTTACAAAACAAAAGGGTTATGAAAACTGTATAGGGGTGGGGAAGTGGAGGGATTATGCGATAGAGTTCGCTTTGGGGCATCGTTGTGGGCTTAATTATCATCAGAAATGTACAATATTTTCTTATACACGCTGATTAGTTGTTTTGCATTTTTAGTTGACATTCTTTTGGAGTGTTTTGAAATTCATAGTTGTTGGGTGGTTGTATTTGTATGTGAGCCAAACTCAAGGGGACTTGCTTTGCCAATGAAAATTATTCATATCAGGCAAATTGAAAAGTATGTGATCACTATGAGAATGAAGTATTTTAATTTGAGAAGTAAATGTGTCATCGGGAAACCAATTCTTTTTTTACGTGGCGGTATTCTAAACTAGCCTAAACTACAAGAGGTTTGTGGATAGCAAATGGGAATGTGGCATGTCGTTCGGAGGGCTGAGGTAAAAAAGATAGCTCAAAGCTACACAACAGACTCACTTGCCAATGGCATACAAAAAGCTGTTAAGAGAGAAGCCCACGGAAGGGTTAAAGCGTTCAAGATGCATGACCTTGTACTCGAACTTGCCCTTTCAATTTGGAAAGCTGAGAAATTGTGTTAAAAACACAACGGGGAAGAAGCAGTTAAACAATATGCTTCTACCAGGGCTGCTCCTTTTTCATCAAATCATTATATGTTTGTTCCTCATGTTTCAATAGATCATCGATCGTCGAATCGTGTTACTAATGGATCTTAGATGTTAATAAAGCTTTCCCAATTGTGAATTGCCAAATGAAATAGTCAAAGTGAATAAATTAGAAAGAGACAGAGCTTGCAAGTTAACTCTAAACCATTCCTCTCGACTGACTGAGTGCGGTGGTCATAGAGATGAATGCTTGGAGTTGAAGCAACTGCCTCGTGGAGTCGAACATCTTACATGTCTTGAAAAAATGCACTTTTTATCGATCCATGTTAGTCACAAAATTTGAGCAAAATTTTGATCTCATTGAAAGGTTTTCAAGTGGTTGGTTTGGCTTAATTGTGAATGTTTGGTTCGGCTTATTATCCAACGGAATCCATGGATCGACAGAATCTGTGATCAAGTCGCTGCTGCTGCTGCTTACAAGGAAAATATTTCTTATATAATGTGGTGCAGGATTGTGTTGGAGATCAAGTGAACTAAAAACAACACCCCGAAGCTAACACCATACAAGCAAACTAAAGCAAGCAGAGGCCAAAAGAGAGGCACGTAGTCCAATATCCTAATGGATAGGTTACTGGGCTTCTATTCATGCATCCCATCCTAGGTTCGAAACTCTTCGTTCCCCTAAATATTGTACTAGTTTCGAACTCTTCCCCTCCCCTTAACAATAGTAAACTCTTCTTTTTCTTAAAGAAAAAAGAAAGAAAGAGATCAAACAGCATACCAAAGCAAAGCATCAATCCAACCAGGTACAGCATTGTTCTAAAATGCCTGCCTAGGGCCGTCTAGGCCTGCCCAGGAGCTAGACGGTTGACCATTGGCCCGATTAATCCTTAAGTGTTTAAAAATTAAGAAAGATCGCCTAGACCTACCTAGGCGCCTGCTTACCTCGCCTAGGCACCTGCCTAAGTCGCAACTCTCACTTAAGCAAAAAATAGATAACTTTCATTTTGCATTTTATTTTTTTCAATAAATTGTAGAAAACTTGGATGAACACTCATTATATGTTTGTTCCTCATGTTTTAATATGTTCTAATATTTTATAATCCATACGTTATTCTATTTGGCAATTTATGTATCCTACACAATGATGTTGATGTATTTTGTTATGTATAAATAGATATTTACATACATATATATACACACACGGATATATTATATAATAAATAAATTAAAATTAAAAAAGAAAGGCCAAGGCCGCCATCTAGGCACTACTTAGACGCCTAGGCGTTGGGCCCCTGCCGCCCAAACCTTGGTAACACGCATCCAAGACGGGGCTTTCTCTGGTGAACAATGAAACAAAAAACACAGTTGGATCAATTGGTCAAACGGGACCTAAAAGTTTTTGTTTCATTAACGTGCAAGTTAGCTGTGTTTTGAATAACTTTTGCATCCAAGGCCAGCACAAGCAAAGGGCTTCCCACTTAGAAATAAGAACAATCAAGTATTAATATTCTAAGACCAGCACAAGCAAACCAAACCCAAATACAGTATCCAAACGCCAGCCATCAGTCACTACGGACGGGGCAGGTGAGCTTACTCAAAGACATATATACAGACCACAGAGTGCTGAAACTCAAAGAAAATCCCAAGACTAGACAATCCAACAGCATCGTCCCCATCAGCAAGATTACGGGCTGCGAGGAACTCGGTTGAGAAGGGGGTGGCCTTCTGCAATGAATTTGCTTAAATCCGGGCAGTCCTCATCCTCGTGGTCACGAAATTTGCCACAAAGAAGACAGCACATCATATCAGCATACCTCAGCCCACGGCCATCCAATATTCTGGTATACGTTTCAGGTAGGGGCATAAATCACTCCAGTGGCCAAACACATTGCAAACTTCGCAAGGGTGTTTGAATTGGAATCTGAAAGGTTTCTCAGCTGTGAATGCCCTGCTCATTTTCTTCTCTTCTGGTTTTGATTTTGGAGTAGTAGTATTCTCCTCGTCAAGTTGGACTTTAGCCAGACTCTCTTCAACAGCCTTTTCATCTATGAGTTGAGAGGGAGGGCCATCTGTGTGTTTGAGGAAATGTGGAGATACCTTAATTAATAATACAAATTGCAGTGCATATATATGCTAAGTAAGCAAGCCATCTGAATTCGGGTGGGGCCCTTAATTACTTTGTATTCTTGATCTCATTGAATCATCAAATAATTACAACTACTGATTCATGATCAATTAAGTTCTACTCTGTTTGGGTTAATTTGTTAGGAGGATATCTCATTGAATCATCAAATACCTACCACTAGTGCTTCATGCTCAATTACGTTCTACTCTGTCGCTGGGTTAATTTGTTAGGAAGATAACAAAGCCAGCCATATGCATGCCATTGCCACCTGTGTGTGTGTGTGTGTGTGTGTGTGTGTGTGTGGGTGTGTGTAAATTGCTACCGGCCTTCTTTCTACCATTGTGGTTAAGTGTGCAAGCACAAGTCCTCAATGTTGTGGGTTCGTGTGTGCGCGCGTGTGCGCAAATAACTACCGGCCTTCTTGCTACCATTGTGGTTAAGTGTGGAAGCACAAGTCCTCAATGTTGTGGGTTCGTGCATGTGTGTGTGTGTGTGTAAATAGCTCCCGGCCTTCTTCCTACCATTGTGGTTTAAGGGTGCAAGCACAAATCCTCAATGTCGTGGGTTCGAAGGCTGGTATCCTCAATGGAATTATATGTATAAATAGCTAACTGAGAATAATAGATAGTCCCCTACGCATGAAATTTGTTGAGAATTAATTCTACACAAGTAGAGACTGCGGGAGGGCCAAATCAAACAGATTTGGGACGATACTTGATAGATCCTACAGAAAGTTATGCTCAGTTCGTATTATGTAATGAGGCATGGAAAGGAAAAAAAAATACACATTTTCAGCATAGCCAGGGAATTTTTATGAAGACAAAAAAATTAGGCATCATCAAGAACCCTAATTAAGTTCAAGCACAGTAACCCTAAAAACATATATACATCGAGTTAATTAAGCTGCAAATTCGAAATTAGAGATAATTTCTTCCTCCTCACGAACCCTAAAACCATAACAAACATGCAAATCTTCTTCCTCCTCACAAGCCCTAAAACCATAACAAACATGCAAAAAAGCACACCAAGAGAAGAGGGAGGAGTCCGGATCTCACCTCCGAGTGTTAGGACTCTGATATGCTTGGACTCTTTTCCTTAATTATTTCTTATCTTGTAGTAGAATATTCGAATTGGATGACTCAGCACTTTGGGATACCTGACCTTTTGTCTGTAGTAGCTGAAATGAGGATATATATACACCCCAGCTGTAATTGTCCGGTTATGAATGAACAAGTTCCCTTTTATCTTAATTCCTTTACTTTTTCTCTGCAACTTGTCTCCTTGGAGCGGTGGGTACCTAACAATTGGTATCCAGAGCCTAGGTCACATCTATGGGCAAAAACAAGGCGTCGGTTACGGTGGCCGATATCACAGAGGCCGAGCTGGACCGGGAAATTCAACAACAACAATTCCAGGAATTTCAGGACTCCCTGTCCGTGGTGAACGTTCGATATGACGACTTCCAACATCATATAGTCGACCTCCAACAGTCCATTGCAGATCTCTCCGTCCACCGAATCCGCCAGGACCAAGTTCAACAAACCATCCTCGACGAAATCCGCTCCCTCAAGAACCCACCCCATTCCTCCTCTCAAATACCCATTGGTTCCATTCCCATTTCCCTCGGCTCCACCCCCTTTCCCACCGCTCCCACTTCCCACCCTCCTCCCACCTGGGGTTTATCACCTTCCACCCCACTTTCTACCAACCACACATCCGGCTCTGCCTTAGCCGCCGGTCCCTCTTCCCTTCCCACACTCACCCATTCCCTGAGTCGACCACCCCCCTCCCGTTATCTTCCCCCACCTCAGCCTGGACCCTTGCTGCCACCCTTCCTTCCGGAGCCATATGGAACCCCTACTTACCCACCCCATTCTCCTACGCCGTCGAGTCCTCGGCACTTGAAAATTGACCTTCCTCGCTTCTTTGGCGATGACCCATATGGCTGGCTTGCTATGGCGGACGAGTTTTTGGACTTCCATGAGATCGAGGATCATCGCCGAGTAACAGTGGCCGGTCTCCACCTGGGCGGCGATGCGGCCCATTGGCTTCGGTGGTTTAAGATGCGGTACCCCCTCGCGTCTTGGGCCACTTTCACAACCCAGTTGTTGCAGCGGTTTGGACCAGCCGACTCCCTTAATTTTAATATGGCTCCTTCTCATATCACCCAGACATCAACGGTTGAGGTGTACGTCGGTCACTTCATTCGCCTCTCCTGCCGCACCCCGGATTGGACAGACGCTCAACTCTTAGGGGCATTCTTAGGCGGTCTCAAGGATGAACTCCAAGATGATGTTGTCGCCCAAGCTCCGTCTTCGCTCGCGCGAGCCATTGAACTCGCTCGCATCTACGAGCACAAAGAGGGGCGTCGGCCGGCGACACGCTCCGGGTTTTCCCGTATCGGTTCCTACTCCCCTAAACCTCCGTCCACCTCTTCCTCCTCACCTTCTACCACACCTGTTAACCCCCGACCTTCCCCTCCACCTCCTACCCTCCCATCTGCCAAGCCGACCCTTCGACTCACCCAAGCTGAAATGCGCACCAGGAGGGAACAAGGTCTCTGTTTCAACTGTGATGAAC
This sequence comes from Crataegus laevigata, assembly GCA_963580275.1. Classification (NCBI taxonomy): domain Eukaryota; kingdom Viridiplantae; phylum Streptophyta; class Magnoliopsida; order Rosales; family Rosaceae; genus Crataegus; species Crataegus laevigata. The sequence goes on along the minus strand of OY756942.1, from coordinate 2,228,464 downwards.
AGTTTCGACCGGGACACCGCTGCCGCCAGTCTCATATCCTTCTGCGGTTGGCGGAGGATGATGCCCCAGCTCCGCTCCCTGATCCTGCCGACCACGACCAACTTCCCCTACCCGTGGTTGAACAACCTGACCACCCCATCGCCCTCCACGCTATCTCTGCCACTAAACGTACCCGTGGTCGTGCTATGCGATTGGAAGGCCTCATCCTTCAAACCCCCATTCAGATTTTTATTGATTCCGGGGCGGATCAGAATTTTCTCAGCCCACAAGTGACCGCTCGTTTGGGGTTGCAAGTGGATCATTCTCGGACAGCAGCCGTCATGGTGGCCACTGGCCGGTGTTTCCGCACCAAGGGCATCGCTCACAATATTTCCGTGTTCCTTCAGGGATACACCTTCACCAGTGACTTTCATCTCTTAGACGTCGCCGGCTGCGACATGGTTTTAGGGGTTGAATGGCTCGAGACGCTGGGCTTCATTGGTTGGAATTTCCTCCTCAAAATCATGGAGTTTACTATCCACGGGACCAATTATCGTCTGGTGGGGTCGTCCCCCACGCCCAACCTGGGACACCCTTCTGCATTGGGTGCACATAGTTCCCCCTGTACTTCCCTCAGCGTTGTAACCCATCTGTCTACCATTCCCTCGCCCATTTCCCCTTCTTCACCACCGCCCCGTATTCAATCCCTCCTGCTCCAGTATCCTGATATATTCCAACCACCGACATCATTGCCCCCTCCACGTGCCATTGATCACCGGATTGTCTTACTTCCTGGCACAGGCCCGATTAATGTACGACCGTATCGTTATGGGCACGCCCAGAAAGCAGAGCTAGAACGCTAAGTGGATGAGATGCTCCATGCCGGCGTCATCCGCCCCAGCCGGAGTCCCTTCTCGTCCCCTGCCTTGTTAGTTGCCAAGCGTGACTCCTCTTGGCGTTTCTGTGTTGATTACCGGGAACTCAATGCCGTCACTGTCAAGGCTTGTTTTCCGGTTCCTATTATTGATGAGCTTTTGGCAGAGTTGCACGGTGCGGTCATATTCTCCAAGTTGGACCTACGTTCCGGTTATCATCAAATCCAGATGCATGAGGCAGATATTTCCAAAACGGCGTTCCGCACTCACGAAGGGCATTATGAATTCACTGTCATGCCGTTCGGACTCACCAATGCCCGAGCCACATTCCAGGCACTGATGAATTCCATCTTGAAGACCCTACTCCGTAAATCGGTTTTGGTATTTTTCGATGACATCTTGATTTTCAGTGCCTCTTTGGATCAGCATGTGTCGCATTTAAATGAGGTGTTTGACATACTGCGGCAACATCACCTCCATTTAAAGCCATCCAAATGCCTTTTTGGGCAAGATTCCATTGCCTATTTAGGTCATGTCATCTCGGCTAGGGGTGTCACAGTGGATCCTTCGAAAGTTGCTGCAATTGTGGAATGGCCAATTCCTCATAATGTACGGGATCTCCGTGGGTTTTTGGGACTCGCTGGATATTACCGTAAGTTTGTCCGCCACTTTGGTCTTATTGCCAAACCCCTCACGGACCTCCTTAAAAAAGATGGGTTTCTATGGTCTGCCGAAGCGACCACTGCCTTCGAGGCTCTCAAGATTGCTTTGTCCACTACCCCGGTCTTGGCCCTTCCTGATTTCACTCAGCCATTTACCCTTGAGTGTGATGCCTCTAATCTTGGTATAGGAGCCGTCTTATCTCAGAACAGCCACCCGATCGAATTCCTCAGTAAGCCCCTGGCACCAAAACATCAAACTCTCTCCGTGTATGATAAGGAGATGCTCGCTGTAGTGTTCGCAGTCCACAAATGGCGCCCATACTTGATTGGTCACCACTTCAAGATCCTTACGGACCACCAAACACTTCGTTATTTTTTGGACCAGCGCATTACGACTCTGTCACAACAAAAGTGGTTGTTGAAGCTCCTCGGCTATAATTATACCTTAGAATACCGCTCCGGAGCTTCTAATACTGCTGCGGATGCCCTGTCTCGTCGTCCCGCCCTGCTTTCCTTGATGGGCCTCTCTCAACCATTGTTTGAGTGTGGCTGAGATCCAAGCTGCGTACACCACAGACCGTCAAGCCTCGGCCATTCTCTCTGCCCTACAGCACGATTCGCATAGTAAGCCATCCTTCCAGCTCCACGGGGACCTTCTTTATTACAAATCTGGGATCTTTGTCCCTGCTACATCTCCTTGGCGTTCCGCACTTCTACAAGAATTCCATGCCTCACCATCGTCGGGCCACACCGGCTTCCTGCGCACCTACAAGCGTCTCACCCATAATTTCAATTGGCCCGGTCTCAAAAAGGAGGTCAGGCGATATGTAGCCGAGTGTGACGTTTTCCAGCGCACCACCTATGAGACAATCAAACCTCCAGGTCCCCTACAGCCATTCTCTATCCCAACCCAAGTCTAGACAAATATTGCAACGGATTTTGTGGAAGGTCTTCCTTCGGTCCAGAGTCGCAATGCTATCTTGGTGGTCGTGGATCGGCTGTCTAAATATGGGCATTTCATTCCCATCAAGCATCCTTACTCCGCATCCCAAATTGCAGATGTTTTTATTCAGGAGATCTTTCGGTTACACGGCATGCCAGCATCTATTGTTAGTGATCGTGATCCCATTTTCATTAGCGAGTTTTGGACGGCTTTCTTCACACATCAACAAACAGTACTTTGTAAAAGCTCTGCCTATCACCCACAATCGGACGGCCAAACAGAGGTTCTTAACCGCACGTTGGAGCATTACCTGCGCAGCTTCGTTATGGATAAACCGAGTACATGGATTCGATGGTTGCCTTGGGCTGAATGGTGGTATAACACCACATTCCAGTCGACCATCAAGATGACACCCTTCCAGGCTCTATATGGGTATCCTCCACCTACCGTGTCATCCTATCTTCCAGGCTCATCTCCGGTCCACATGGTCGATGTCACTCTCCGGGACCGCGACAATTTACTCAGACAGCTACGGGAAAACATACAGCTCGCACAAAACCGGATGCGTCAACAGGCCGACAAACATCGCTCTGAGAGGACCTTTCAGGTTGGTGATTGGGTCTTCCTCAAACTCCAACCCTATCGACAGTCCTCGGTGTCCCAGACTCACTGTCTAAAACTCGCTCCCAGATATTATGGCCCCTTCCAGGTGCTCGCTCGTGTCGGACAAGTGGCTTATACTTTGGCCATTCCCCCTCAGTCCCGCATCCATCCCACATTTCATGTGTCGCTGCTCAAGCCCAAAATAGGTGCACATGTCGTCGCCTCCGCCACCCTACCCCCGATGTCATCCGAGGGTTCTGTCCAGTGGTCTCCAGAGCGCATCTTGCAAAGAGGAATGTTCAAGCGTGCTAATAGGGCTGTCACCCGCTGGCTAATTAAATGGACAGGTCTGCCGGAGCATGACGCCACTTGGGAAGATGCCGACTCCATCTTAAGTCGTTTCCCTGAATTTGTCGCCTGAGGACAGGCTTGTTCTAAGGGGCGTGCCCTGTTAGGACTCTGATATGCTTGGACTATTTTCCTTAATTATTTCTTATCTTGTAGTAGAATATTCGAATTGGGTGACTCAGCACTTTGGGATACCTGACCTTTTGTCTATAGTAGCTGAAATGAGGATATATATACACCCCAGCTGTAATTGTCCGGTTATGAATGAACAAGTTCCCTTTTATCTTAATTCCTTTACTTTTTCTCTGCAACTTGTCTCCTTGGAGTGGTGGGTACCTAACACCGAGCTTCGTCGGTTGGCCTGGAATCTTCTCCTGCCCGGGTCCGAATCCTGGTCCGGCTATGGACTTGGACTTGGACTTGGCCTTAGCCTTTGCTATCGCCCTCGATCGGGGGTTCATGGTTTTGTTTTGTAAGAGACGAGAGAATTTGAGGCTTCTGCAGGGGAAGGCGCCAGATACGTGGTTTATAACTTTATATAGTAAATCAAAGTAAGGTGATTACGTCATCAAGCCTATTTCTTTTAGGATTTAGATGGTGCGCGGGTTAAGTTTTTATTTTTTATTTATTTTTTTTTTTTTTCTTGAAGGAGGACATTCTAAATCTCAAAACTCGAAATTGGTTCGTCGTTTTGAGTTTTGAAATTTAGAATGTCCGTCAAAAATGGGGTTGAGCATTTTGAGTGTTCTTTAGAATAGCTTCGAGCAGAGTGTAGGGCTTGGGTTTAGAGTTTTTAACTAATACATAAACATAACGTTGTTAATATGATATTTATACTCAATACGAATAGCATCGTCCATGTTGTCTCTTCTACTTTATTTTAAAATTTTTTGATATATTTTTGTAATTTGTAGGTTCCAAAGGCTTATGTAATATCTAGGTTTTGTGACATTGTTCACGTTAAAAACTGTAAAGCTGACAGCTGCACATGTTCAGATTGACTGCTGGCCTAGAGAATTGAACTATGGTGTTTATTGTATGGGAAGTGGAGGTAAAGTTGCGTGTAAGTCTTTGAAGTATTCGTTTAAAGGGAATTCTGAAAGTGATGCACGTCAATGGAGTATAGAACTGTTAAAGATTAACCAAAGTGTTAAATTTGAAGAAGCTGATGATGATGTGCTGCTTGCACTGTTATCTTCCTCCTTCACAAAGGTTTCTTGTGGAGCTCCCTTTTTGGGTATGTTACTACCACATATTTGGTATAATTTAGTTTTTGTTGAATTTTTTATTTTAAATTTTTTTGATATATTTTTGTTTGTCTTTTAGTTTCAAGGATTCCTTGCGTAGGGAAAAGCCAGTCATATACTCATGATTTTCTTCCTAGTCTGAAGAGGTGTTTCAATTTATTGGGTCGTATGCTGGATAACTCTGTATTTCTGATTTATCGTCAAGCCCTTGAAGGTTCCGATTTTGGAGAAGTTGTGGTTGAAAATATGTATGTATCTTTGTCTTGTTTCAGATTAATAATGCATGTGTTTCAAACTTCTTTCATGTAGTATGAATTTCTTTTGTTTTGATTTTTTTTAATCTTATTTTGTAGGATCGGTGGATCTAATGCTGGTGGTAATGGCATTGTTGTGGCCGTAATGGAGGGTAACTATGTTCTCCATTTCTTGAAGTTGAAGGATAGTAATTGCAGGAAGTATGTTCTTTCTCTGTTTGGTCCGGTAACTGCTGATGAAGATGTGCCAAATGTTGATCAGTTCTGTAGGAGCCCCACGTGATTGCGAATAAAGTAGAGACTCATGGGTTAGATGTTGCTGAAATCAATGATATTGAGTAGGTTTTCCTTGGATTGCCAACGAACGACTTCATAGACAGTTTGGTAGAAGTAGGAGCTGCATCGTTGCTTCCGTAGCTGTCATAGTTGTTTTGGTTTGCTGACTATTGACGTCTTGACAGTCTGATAGAAGTGGGAGCCGCAATGTTGCTTCAGTAGCTGTTATAGTTGTTTTGTAATGTTGTATATCATTTTGTTTTGGATTATATCCTATTGGGATAAACACTATATGTTTCTTATTGGGTATGCACAATCGGAGTTGTTACTTTTGCAACATGACTGCTCTGTGAAATGGTGTTTCCCCAATCTGAACCCAATGGTTGTGGTTATTCCAAGTGCAATTAATTAAGTCAAATTCAACAATACTGTAAATAAATTTCGACTGCTAGCTGAGCAGCACCCCTTGGTCTCTTCCATGGGGCAGTGATCCCGAATTTGGGATGGATGCTAACTGAGCACCACTAGTCTTGTCCCAAGAAACACGAGCACCGCACCATGTAAGGGTTTAGGGAGCACCGCACCATGTAAGACACCAAGGGAATTTCGGACTGTCAAGACGTCAATAGTCAGCAAATCAAAACAACTATAACAGCTACGGAAGCAACGTTGCAGCTCCTACTTCTACCAAACTGTCTATGAAGTGGTTAGTCGGCAATCCAAGGAAAACATACTCAACATCATTGATTTCAGCAACATCTAACCCATGAGTCTCTACTTTATCCACAATCATCAGCATATCCAGTTTACCAAACATTAAGGACGTGGGGCTCCTACAGAACTGATCAACATTTGGCACATCTTCATCAGCAGTTATCGGACCAAACAGAGAAAGAACATACTTCCTGCAATTACTATCATTCAACTTCAAGAAATGGAGAACATAGTTACCCTCCATTACGGCCACAGCAATGCCATTACCACCAGCATTAGATCCACCGATCCTACAAAATAAGATTAAAAAAAAATCAAAACAAAAGAAATTCATACTACATGAAAGAAGTTTGAAACACATGCATTATTAATCTGAAACAAGACAAAGATACATATATATTTTCAACCACAACTTCTCCAAAATCGGAACCTTCAAGGGCTTGACGATAAATCAGAAATATAGAGTTATCCAGCATACGACCCAATAAACTGAAACACCTCTTCAGACTAGGAAGAAAATCATGAGTATATGACTGGCTTTTCCCTACGCAAGGAATCCTTGAAACTAAAAGACAAACAAAAATATATCAAAAAAATTTAAAATAAAAAATTCAACAAAAACTAAATTATACCAAATATGTGGTAGTAACATACCCAAAAAGGGAGCTCCACAAGAAACCTTTGTGAAGGAGGAAGATAACAGTGCAAGCAGCACATCATCATCAGCTTCTTCAAATTTAACACTTTGGTTAATCTTTAACAGTTCTATACTCCATTGACGTGCATCACTTTCAGAATTCCCTTTAAACGAATACTTCAAAGACTTACACGCAACTTTACCTCCACTTCCCATACAATAAACACCATAGTTCAATTCTCTAGGCCAGCAGTCAATCTGAAACTCTGAACATGTGCAGCTGTCAGCTTTACAGTTTTTAACGTGAACAATGTCACAAAACCTAGATATTACATAAGCCTTTGGAACCTACAAATAACAACATATAAATAATAAAATTTAATCAAAAGTTCAACATACACAAAGTATATAAAACAAAGAAAACACTAGGCAATAAAAATTAAAAAACTAAGATACCTCTCGCTCAACAGAGCAAATGTAACACTGCAAGTTGAAATTCTCGGTAATTTCATGTTTAAGATGATCTACAGACATTTCAACAAGATCAGCAAGGTTACGATTGCCTGCTTCCCTTTTTAAGTATTGCATAAAGGCAACACCACCCCGATTGTAGCGGCACCATGAGCTGTAGATAGGAGGTTCTTCACGTATCTCCCAAAGCTTTTTTTCAGGATACAAAACTAAAACAAAAAAGAGACAAATAAGAATAAACAGAAATTGTTGAAATAAGCAAATAAACAAAAAGAAAAAAAAATGATAGCAATTACTCTTTGTAGATTCCAAATTAGTAATCCTTGCATCTGAAGCCATTAAAACACCTTTGGGCAACACAAGTGCCAGTGCACTCAATAGTCATCTCAGAAACTTTACTACAACCTGAAAAGTAGGCAAATTAAAAAATCATGAGCATCAAGGAAGGAAGTAAATAATCAATACAACCAAATTCATTTTTATTCATTTAAAAAAGGTATTCTGGCAATTCATATTCACAACTTTTTACAAAAAAACAGACTCCTTAATAACAAAGTGAATCGGATAATATAACTGCCTCTGTTTTGAAAGAATACTACGGAAAAGACTTTACATACTAACAAAAAGAAGAAGATTCTGTCAAATAAAAACATTTCTATAACAATAATGGGTAATTATAATAGGCATCACAAATTTTCATCATAAAAAAAGGCCTCAGAATGGAAACAACAAAAGTGAACTACGAATCAAAATTAGAATGAACATAAATAATTACAATTAAACAAATAACAACTACAGATTCCACAAGTATTATAACAATGTAAAATAACAAACTCAAAAATACCAAAATGTTACACAGATAATGTACAAATCAAACAAAACTCAAGATTACCAGACTGCTGGACAGAAACCATTTTTCCCTGTTCCAAGTCGCAAGATTTTTCTTCAGCAAAAGCCAACTTCACTGTAGACGAAGTGTCAATCTGGAACAAGAAATAAATCTCAAAGCTAAGAAAAATTAAATTCAAAATGAATACGGAAGAAAATTAGAAGTAAATAATTCAATCTAACCTGCACTTGTTCAGAACCAGCATTTTCCATCAGTAACCCACTGTCTACTGCTTCAAGACCAGCATTCTCCATCAAGAATCCATCCGCATTCGCCATCAAGAATCCAAGGTCTGCACAATGTATGAAGTAAACAATAAATTGAAATAACTAACATAAACAAAACTATAATTTGGATAAAAGCATATACAAATTCAAATGAAAACTTAAGATAAAACCTCAGAACAAAAATGAGAAGATCTAAAAAAAAATATATTGTTTATAAAGAGATTGAATCAAAGAAATTAATCCCGAGGCCGTAACATTGAAATTGAGCATTGGGCCGGCCCAAATAGCGCCCACGGTGACCATAACATATATCTGATCAATAAAAAAAAAGGAAAAACAAATTCAAGTGAACTGTTCAGATAAAATTTTCAGAAAGTAATTTATATTTTTCAGAAACACAAAAACAAGTGATTCAAAAACGAAATCATACCTGGTGGTGGGATTAGATAGAATCTGCCAGATCTAAATCATAAGGTACTATGAAATGAGGAGATCTGAATTTCAGATCTCCTCATTTCATATCACATCATGATTTGGGGGATATTCGACAATAAGAATTGCAGAAACTAATAGAATTAGGCAATATTTTTCATGAGGGAATTTGAATCAAAACAGATCCGAAAGCAAAACCAAAAATTGAACATGACAAGCTTCTGGACTGCTCTGATAATTGTATGCAGCGGTTTTTGCTGTGAGGGGAAATGGCTATGTACTTTGGCTCTGACTCCAACTGAACCCTATGGCTTTGGTTTTATAGCAGCATGTACGACTTTCAAACTTAACCTAAACGTCGTAGTATCTCAACCGTTAAAAACAAATAATCTAACGGCTGTTCGTGCTATTGGGCCCCTCATGCGGTGGAATCCAATTTATTTTAGATTTGTTTGCCCTCACTAAAGGGTACTGGACTGGACTGGACTAAGAGTTAGTCCAGTCCCATGTTTGTTCCTGATAGGGACTAAGTTTAATGAGACTAAGTCTCACTAGCCTAGACTAAATCAGGGACTAACTGGTCCTAGTGAGACCCCTCAAAAACCATGGGACTAGCTAAGACTGTCCCATTTCTCCTCCTCACCTTGCTCCTCGACTAGGCCTGGCAATTTCTGACACGACCCGATAACACGACACGACACGAAATTAACAGGTGTTCGGGTCGACACGATAACGAATCGGGTCGTTATCGGGTAACCCGATAGTACCTGTTAAGATAACGGGTAAATTCGGGTATACACGTGGGTAACACGATACACGATAAGCAGAATATTAATTTCATAATTTTATAACCCTAAAAAAAATACTAGTATAATTATATATATTAATTTAACAATTTTATACCCCTAAAAACTATAATAAATAAATAAATATATATTAAATTAAGTTAATTAACTATAATAAATAAATCAAAAAAATTTAACTATAATAATTATAATTATAATAATTATATATACTATAATAATTATACCCCAAAATATTAATCATCTATAATAATTATATATATATATTAAATTTTATAAAACTATAATAATTATTAATTAATAATATGCATGAATTGATGAGCAATGCATGATGCATCCAATATTCCAATCCAAGTCCAACCATCGGACAGACAATCCATTCATTTTTATTTCATTTAAACTTTAAAGTGCCGCCTTTTTTGAAGAAAAAGGTTTTTGAAGAAAAATGGAGGGAAAATGAAAATGATAAAACAAGTTGAAAATGAAATAAAAAGGAGAGGGAATTATGAAAAGATGGGTAGGCTACCGGAGGGAAAAGTGAAAATTATAAGAAAAGTTGAAAAGAAAACAAAAAAGAGAGGGAAAAATGAAAATTAATAAAAGTGGTGAGAAATTTTTTTTTTTTAAGTTATTAACTTTTTATCACACATATATCATATCCCACTATTTTTATAATGATTAACACGTGTTAATTTAATTATACGTACAAAATAAATGGATTTAAATCTACTTAATAAATATATATATACACACACACACATACATCACTAACACATAATACACACTATTGATTCATTGAAACTTGATGGGATACGAATTCTCCAAAACTAATTTCAACGATCGCAATCGTCAAACTTGTATGTATATGATTCGAGATCACAACAACAAAAAATCACAAAAAACAAACATTCAGAGATCAAGTAACGGGACAAAGCTTTTCCACGGTTATAAACGAAAAATCACGATTTAACGGTTATTTTAACTCTGATTTTGATGATTTTTTACAGATACACTCCTTGATCCTATATGAATACAATGAATGAATTCGATCTTCAATTTAAAATATTTATACAAGTGGATACCACAAAATCTTATGTTATACTTAATGAAAGTATAAATAAACTCTAAGTGTTAGTGAATCTATCGTTTTAATGGGATACGAATTCTCCAAAACTAATTTCAACGATCGCAACCGTCAAACTTGTATGTATATTCTTCGAGATCACATTAGCAAAAAATCAAAAAAATCAAACATTCATAAATCAAGTAACGGGCCAAAGTTTTTCGACGGTTATAAACTAAAAATCACAATTTAACGGTTATTTTAACTCTGATTTTGATGATTTTTTACAGATACACTCCTTGATCCTATATGAATACAATGAATGAATTCGATCTTCAATTTAAAATATTTATACAAGTGGATACCACAAAATCTTATGTTATACTTAATGAAAGTATAAATAAACTGTAAGTGTTAGTGAATCTATCGTTTTAATGGGATACGAATTCTCCAAAACTAATTTCAACGATCGCAACCGTCAAAATTGTATGTATATGCTTCGAGATCACATCACCAAAAAATCACAAAAACCAAACATTCAGAGATCAAGTAACGGGCCAAAGCTTTTCGACGGTTATAAACGAAAAATCACGATTTAACGGTTATTTTAACTCTGATTTTGATGATTTTTTACAGATACACTCCTTGATCCTATATGAATATAATGAATGAATTCGATCTTCAATTTAAAATATTTATACAAGTGGATACCCCAAAATCTTATGTTATACTTAATGAAAATATAAATAAACTCTAAGTGTTAGTGAATCTATCGTTTTAGTGGGATACGAATTCTCCAAAACTAATTTCAACAATCGCAACCGTCAAACTTGTATGTATATGCTTTGAGATCACATCACCAAAAAATCACAAAAATCAAATATTCAGAGATCAAGTAACGGGCCAAAGTTTTTCGACGGTTATAAACTAAAAATCACGATTTAACGGTTATTTTAACTCTGATTTTGATGATTTTTTACAGATACACTGCTTGATCCTATATGAATACCATGAATGAATTCGATCTTCAATTTAAAATATTTATACAAGTGGATATCACAAAATCTTATGTTATACTTAATGAAAGTATAAATAAACTCTAAGTGTTAGTGAATCTATCGTTTTAATGGGATACAAATTCTCCAAAACTAATTTCAACGATCGCAACTGTCAAACTTGTATGTATATGCTTCGAGATCACATCACCAAAAAATCACAAAAAACAAACATCCAAAGATCAAGTAACGGGCCAAAGTTTTTCGACGGTTATAAACTAAAAATCACGATTTAACGGTTATTTTAACTCTGATTTTGATGATTTTTTACAGATACACTCCTTGATCCTATATGAATACAATGAATGAATTCGATCTTCAATTTAAAATATTTATACAAGTGGATACCACAAAATCTTATGTTATACTTAATGAAAGTATAAATAAACTCTAAGTGTTAGTGAATCTATCGTTTTAATGGGATACGAATTCTCCAAAACTAATTTCAACGATCGCAACCGTCAAACTTGTATGTATATGCTTCGAGATCACATCAGCAAAAAATCATAAAAAACAAACATTCAGAGATCAAGTAACGGGCCAAAGTTTTTCGACGGTTATAAACTAAAAATCACGATTTAACGGTTATTTTAAATCCGATTTTGATGATTTTTTACAGCTACACTCCTTGACTCTATATGAATACAATGAATGAATTCGATCTTCAATTTAAAATATTTACACTAGTGGATGTGGATAGTGGATATCACAAAATCTTATGTTATATACTAAAGTATGAATCAACTATAATAATTATATATATTAATTTAACAATTTTAAACCTATAAAAAAAACTATAATAATTATATATATTAAATTAAATTTAAAAAATTGATGACCATTGGATCGGCTGAGATTTAATCTCAGCCATCCATTTCATAATTATATATATATATATTTATTTATTAAATTTAAAAAATTGATAACCTTTGGATTGGCTGAGTGTGACATCCCACATCGCCCAGGGAGTGATCCTTAAATGCATATTCCCATCCCTACCTAGCACGAGGCCTTTTGGGAGCTCACTGGCTTCGGGTTCCGTTGGAACTCCGAAGTTAAGCAAGAAGGGGGCTAGAGCAATCCCAGGATGGGTGACCTCCTGGGAAGTTGCTCGTGAGTTCCCAGAAACAAAACCGTGAGGGCGTGGTTGGGGCCCAAAGCGGACAATATCGTGCTACGGTGGTGGAGCGGGCCCGGGAAGTGGTCCCACCCGGGCCGGGATGTGACACTGAGATTTAATCTCAGCCGTGTATTATTCCTCTTCTCTCTCATAATCTCATTTACTCTCAGACAAGTCAGAGACTCAGATAGACTCACTCTCTCTCTCTCTCTCTCTCTCTCTCTCTCGAATCTCGATCGACTTCTTCGTCGTCACTCACCCAAAAATAAATATTATATATATATATATATATATATATATATATTTTTTTTTTAATTATAAGAGAATTATTTCAACCATTGATTGTTTTAGATTTAATCTGTGCCGTTCATTTATTTTTAGGTTAGATGAGAATGAGATCCCATTTTGTTCACTTCCGTTCCCATTTCATTTTCATTTTCACTTCCCCTTCCATTTCGTTCATTGAGGTTTAAACTTTTGAGAAAGACTTAGAATTAGAACCTTGAAAACAAAAACTCTTTCATTTTGCATATGCTTGCACATTTAATATTTGTAATAAATTAGTAGTGTATGTATTATTTTTTTATTAGGTTCTTATTTTCGAGTGTAGATATAGTACTTAAACGACAAATGTTTTAATGTTTTGAAGTAATATATAATAATATATGTGGTATGTGCAAATTTTAAAAAAAAATTATATTTTTCTTAACGGGTCATAACGGGTCATAACGGGTGTGACACGACACGACCCGTTAAGATAATAGGTGTTACACGAAAACGACACGAACACGACAGACACGACACGTTTGCCAGGCCTATCCTCGACCACTCACATTCAAAAGCCATTGGACTAGATGCTTTTCACAACCAATTTTCATATAAAATACCAAATTGAAGAATAGATTGGAACAGACAAGGGAGAAAAAGATGGAGAAAAAGAGGGAGAGAATGGGGGGTAAAGAAGGATTAGAGGAATAAAAAAATATTAATAATTATGGATTAAATAATATAATATTAGAGTTTGTTAATTATCATGCTTGTTAGTCCGACACTGCACCAAACGCTTCACTAAGCTAGTCCAGCTTAGTCTAGTCTAAGCCAGTACAGCTTAGTCTAGTCTAAGCCAGTACAGCTTAGTCCCTGAAGCTAGTCCAGTCCGAGACAGTCCGGTGCAACAAACGCACCCTTCTTTTAGTAATTTTTCAGAGAAATTATACCATTTTTAATTTTATCTCTCGTCGTTTTCTAAAATAGAGTTTTAGTTGAGTGGAAATTAAAACAAAATCAAAGAACCAAAAAATCACCAATTATAGGAATCAAAAAATAATTATGCACCGGTGAAAGAAAGAACCAAAAAATCATCAAAATATTTTGTACGAATTTACATTTATGCCCGTGATTCTATCTTGTCATATTTTTATTTTAATTCACTTACACTTTTATTTTGTTATTTTAATTAAAATTAAAGTTTTTAAGAACTTCTCGTTAGTTTTATTTTTATTTTTATAATCAACTCTAAATAAAGGATCAAGTTATCTTTTCGTCCTCTTCTTATTGACAAAAATAATTTTACTAACATATAGTTTATGTTGTAGTCCTAATCATGGTACTATTCACTTTATCCTTTATTTTGTTTTTATCGTTAAAACTTAAAGTTTTCAAGCCATTTTCATTAGTTTTCCTTTGATTTTAAATCCTATTGTGATTCCATAGTAACTTTTAGACAGTATTTTGATTCAATTGTAATGCTTAAAAAGGGTAAGTTCTCTACTTCTATAAATAAAGGCACAATGGAGGTGAGATAACACCGGCTACAAAATTCATCATATCTCTTTATTTGTGAAATTTCGTTTCCAGATTTCACTATTTTTATTTACATTTCGTATTTCGTAATGGTTACGACGTTATTTATATTTACGGCGTAGGTTTTTTTTTTCAAAATGTGTAAAAAGACGAAACACTTCTAATGGGCTAAACGGAATTCTACGAGGTCGTACTTGATCCTTCCATGTGTTCCCACATTTCTTTGCATATTTGGTTAGTACTTATCACTATGAACGCGTGGGCGCAAGCAGAATCAAATTCGGAGCTATAAAAGATTCTACGAAGTTTGGAACATCGAGGGCATTTTAGTAATTTCACATTTTATTGGACATGTGTTTTTATTTCAGGTTATTTTCCGACCACCTCCGGACATAATTTGGCTTTCAAACATGTGTATTATTGTTCTACTATTCTCTAGCTTCGTTTTGATATATTATGGGTCAAATTTGGTTGAGAAACGAGTGAGATATCGCTGTTTAAAGTTTGCCCAGATTCTTGTGGGTTTTCCTGCAATTGGGTTAACACAACCCGCGACCCAGATTCGGATCTGATAACCCAAACTCGACTCGACCTGAGGTTTGACCCACATCCAACCGGATCTGAATGTTCTTTGGAATATTCATGAAACATTATATGGAATATTTCCCTGGCGTTTACTTTTTCAAATTTTGGCTTAGTACCCCTCTTAAAAAATTTTGACGGCCAATTCCGTTTAGCGAAATTCTATTGTTTTAAAGTAGTTTGGTAGTTGACCGCCACTTGAAATTGTGATTGGTGGAGATCTGACCGTCGGATCATAACGAAATTTTAGTATTTTGTTGTAGAAGCTTAATAAGTATCTTAGGAAGTTACGGATCAGAGATTCAATGTGTGGATCTTTCCGATCGAGTTATGTAGTGTTGTTGACCCTACTATTGACCGTGATTGACGGTTGATGACACGTCAGACACCAGGATGGCCATGTGCTAGCCAAGACCCGAGGGTGTCACAAGCCATTTTCATGAATGCATATGTCGAGAACATGTAAAACATGCATAATAATTTCGCGCGTAGCTATGCAATATAGTATTCAAGTACAAACCTTAACAAAATATAATAATCCACTGCCAACAATTTAAAAGTTATAATGCATGACATGTTTAAAGCATACTACTAATTCAAAATACAAGCGGAAGGGATATTAGAAAGTGTGATTACAAGAGATGTCCGAGGAGGACATAAATTCACTAATATGGGAATGCCTCATAGCTCAGGTCGTATGCCTCGTTCCTAGGTCCTGAAGGGGGCGCAAAACAAAACATGAGTGGACCAAGTTTATATATAGTAATACTAAAACAATTACTCTTCAAACGTACTAACCCCTAATTTTAGAAAAACTCAAATAGCTAATAAGTAATAGGTTTTCCGAAAACCCTAGCATGCCATAAAACCTTCATAAAACAAATATCGTATGTAGTGTGCTTAGTAATGGTAACACAATTGCCCGAATGCCCTGCATCGCATGCCCGAAGGCATATATAGATATTCCCCCCGAAGGCCCTACTTCGCCCGCCCGAAGGCATATATAAATCTTTCGCTCGAAAGCCCTACATCGCCCGCTCGAAGGCATATATAAATGAATATCCACTAAGTAAGCACAGAAAAATCATCAACATAATCTTCCCAAAATATATCTCATCGGAGCTCAATAGCTCAAACATCATTTCATAAATCATATTCATAAATATCTCAATAACGTAAATTCGATAAAGCATGATATTTCATAAAGCCTAAATCCGATAACTTATAAACCTTTCATAAAATCATGCTTTTCATGTATGCATTTCTAATAATAAAACATGCATTTTGGAAGGGGTTCACTCACAGATACTCCGTCGCTGAAGAACCGTTCGAACTAGGTGGAAGGGTTTTACACTTTCTAAGGTGGTGATGGTCTAGACTCCACCCACTACGTGGGCTTTTTATATTTTTTAATTATGAAACCATGTGAAGAGTTATTGAATGGTTTTAAATTAGGAAACAACCAACTATGTGGGCTTTTTATCATTTTTAAAGTTTGGTGTGTGTGCGCGCGCGCGTGTGTATATAAGAGAACTATTATTAGCAATCCAAAAATTTCATTCTACACTCCTCACAAGTGTATTTTTCTTTCTAATTATAGAAAATTTAGAGTGAGATTTTTGGAGTGCCAATAACAATTTCCATATATAAATGTTATATGAATTATTTGGATAATGTTTTTTTCCTTAGGCCATCATATTATGTACATATACATGTTATATGAATTATTTGGATAATGTTTTTCTTCTTAGGCCATCATAAATCATATTATGTACATAAAACAAATGTGAAGTGTTATTGGCACTCTAAAAATCTCATTCTACACTCCTCACAAGTATATTTTTCTTTCCTAATATAGAAAGTTTGGAGTGTAGAATGAGATTTTTGGAGTGCTAACAACAATTCCCAAACAAATAAATTTATTATGTTCATATAATATATAATAAGTTTATCTAAATCTGCCTAGTCTGTCACATCTTGACCTGGGGTCCACCACATCCCGGGCCCGACCTCCGCCGTAGCATGATATTATCCGTTTTGGGCCTCAACCACGCCCTCGCGGTTTTGTTTATGGGAACTCACACGAGAACTTCCCGGTGGGTCACCCATCATGGGAGTGCTCTCACGCGCTACTTGCTTAACTTCGGAGTTCCGATGAACTCCGAAGCCAGTGGGCTCCCAAAAAGCCTTGTGCAAGGTAGAGATGGGAATATACATATAAGGCTTACAGGATCCACTCTCCTGGGCGATGTGGGATGTTACAATCCACCCTCTTTAAGGGGTCGAGCCCGACCTCCGTCGTAGCACGATATTGTCTGCTTTGGGCCCCGACCACGCCCTCACGGTTTTGTTTTTGGGAACTCACACGAGAACTTCCCAGTGGGTCACCCATCATGGGAGTGCTCTCGCACGCTAGTGAGCTCCCAAAAGACCTCGTGCGAGGTAGAGATGAGAATATACATATAAGGCTTACAGGATCCACTCCCCTAGGCGATGTGGGATGTTACATAGTCCACCTAGGCGCTAGGCCCCATCTCGCCGCCATACCAGCGTCTAGCATCTTGTAGAACCATGGTTATTTGTAAATATTGTTAATATTATTTCAGTATTTGGCACCCCTTACAGTCGATCGTCATGGACTCATGCACTCATGCGTTGATTATGGATGTATGTCGGAATCAAGGTTTGACACTTTTTCTATGTGCCACCTCATTCTCTCACCTACCCTATAATTCTTCGGTTAAATAACAAGTTCTTCTAAAACATATACTTGATATTCTATCAACCCCCGTTTTCATGAAAACGTTCCTTATGGTGCATGAACATCCAGTCTATTATTAGCCAAGCAAGTTCCTTTCTTTCAGCCGTGACCTAGTAACAAATTATGCACTTGCTCACGTACTCAGTGGTCGCTCTTTTCATCCCAGACCATTAATTGAAAGGTCAAATGGTAAAGTACATTTTTGTGCAGCCTCCGTTCACCACGAGGCCAGCCACCACGCCCATTTGCACTCACTGTGACCCCAACAACAAAAACCAAGCAGGTTTCGAGCCGTTGGAGCTCTAGTGACGGCGATTGGATGTTCGAGGGTGTTGAGTATTCCGGCTTTTCCGAGGGAACCAAATGTCGTAGCAGATATAAAACCTATTTTTATATCAATTTAAAAGTGAATGACCATCCACAGTATACACTTAAAATACACACAAGATAAAAGACCCAACCTCATCCACTTCAAAGAATTCGCCTTCTCCCTTTCTCTTTTTCTTCTGGACTTTCTTTGCAAAATACTTGTCATCAAACTTAACCGCATTAACCTTAGAGATGTCAATCTTAGTCTGAGTTCCAATCACGTAAGACTGGTTCACACGTCTTAGAGGAACACCGTTAATCTTGAATGGTCCTGGAAAAGCAAGAAACAACAGCAGTAAGAAACACTCCAATACAGGGACACAAGGTACGGAGGATATATAGGGAAAACAACTCTCTTACAAACTAACAATCCAATCACCAACATGTACAGACAAGTGGCTCTCTTGAACTTAAACACACTAACAAAATTAATCACTGTAATCGCACAGTGTAAATAGTGACCATTTTTAATGATAAATGGCCACCGCTTCATCAAATTACAACTAAACGTTCATCAGCCTGTTTTCCTTTGTAATATATTTGTATCTAATACTAATATGGATTAAACCAAGTCATCATCTTGTAAACTGAAATCAACCAGCAGAACAATTGACAAAAAGAATAAGACTGATAAATCAACCAGACCAATTCGATAATGAAGAACTGAAACAGAGGAAACAACGTTTAAGGAGAACAACAACTCACCAGTGACCAAAAGCAAGCCAGATGAAAGCTGCTTCAGAAACACAACCCTCTTCCCCATGAACCTCCCGGCAAGAATGATCAACACAGTACCTGGAGTAATGCTAGCCCTACATGATATAAAGGAAAGAAAATACCTAAACATTATTAGGTATCTAAAGAAGAAAACACAGAAAGGTTACCACAACTCAAAAACTTATGAGACTATAGAAACCAATCCAATTGAAAGCAAACAATAAAAGTTAAAAAAAAAAAAAAAATAGTGAATAGTGCTCATTTATTATGCTTTTAAAAAAGTTTTTTTCTTCAAAGCATAGTGAATAGTGCTCATTTAATAAAATTTTCAAATGACAAGTGTACCTTTGCATATTTTACAAAATGACAATCTTTGCTTTTTTCATTATTCTCTTTGACAATTATTATATTACATTACATACTACATCATTTTTAGTTATTTAACATATTCACATAAGCCGCTTAGTACTAAGTTCTAGTGGTATTCCTTTTCACTTGTAAGTGAGATGTCTTAGGTTCGATTCTCGTCAAAAGTGAATTTGAACCACATTATTATGGCTAGCCCAGTTTGGTATTCCTTTTCACTTGTAAGTGAGATGTCTTAGGTTCGATTCACATTAATTTTATATAAAAGTTTGGCTTAAATGTTAGAATGGTCTATGTGTTTTAGTCATTGGGTCTTAGTTCTTGGGTTTTCAATTGTGTAAATTGTACAAATAGTCCCTCAACTTTAATCAAATTGGAGCAATGATCCCTCAACTAAAAATCCACTACCATTGGTCCCTCAACTTATCAAAATGTGTAGATATAGTCATTTTCATCAATTTTGTCAAAATAAGCTATGTTGGAATGACCATTTATACAATTAGGGTCTCTCAACTCATCAAAGTGTATAATTATGGTTCTTTTCGTCAACTATGTCAATTTTTTTGTCAAAATGAGTTATATTGGAAGGACCATTGCTACAATTGGGTTAAAGTTAAGGGACCATTTCTCCAATTGAATTAAAGTTGAGGGACCAATGGTAATGAATTTTTAGTTGAGGGACCATAGCTACACGTTTTGATAAGTTGAGGGACCAATGATAATGGATTTTTAGTTGAGGGACCATTACTCTAATTGAGTTAAAGTTAAGGGATCATAACTACAATTTACTCTTTTCAATTTGATCAATTTGGTCCTTGTGTTTATTTCTGTTAGCCAATTAAGAATATTTCGATCTAATTTCTATAAAAAAAATTATAAATTACTACAAACTTATTTATTTGATTTTGAAACATTTAAATATGAAATAAAAGCAAAAAATTAAACAAAATATATTCTTCTCCCAACTCCCCGACCTCCTCCCTAACGTTACCCCCTCTCTTTTCTATGTCACAACCTTAATCATTTTTTAGATTGGAAGTTTCATATCTTATATGTAGGGATGGGCAAATACCCATTGGTTATGGGTAACCGCGGTTATTCGCCCATTTAAATTAAACGGTTACGGTTATGGGTAACCGTTTAGATAAATAAACAGTTATGGGTATAACCGTTTACCCGCGAAATTTAAATGAGCGGTTATGGATATTATCCGCGGTTATAATGGGTATCCATCGGTTATGGATATTACCCACGGTTAAACGGGTATCCATTTATTCATTTACCCGCGAAAGTTAAATTCTCAAATTTGTTCTCCCCAGACTTATTAATCATGTATGTCTGTTTGGTTTGTCCTTTTGGACTTTGTGCGTTGCCTAAACTCTCATAAATTTATGTCCAAATGGCTGCAATCGTCTTTTAGAGAGTTTTTTTTTTGTCAAACGATAGATATTGTTAGATTAATTACTGAACTAATCATTTTAGCAACTAGGACCTAAAATTAGATGATTAAGTTCATCCAAAATGTTGTACCCAGCTTGCAAAAATAAAAAGTATTTGGTACACCTTACGTGCATACAATATCATTGTTATTTGTTCGATTCGATCGATATTGTGTCATCGTTAAAGTTCCCAAAATTTAACTAATTAAACAGTGATTATTAAACAAACAAAATGGACACTACATATATAGAGAAACAACTTCCTTGCCTTGGTTTTATGCATGGTTGCGGGTCTGTCAAGCACTAACATAACATAGCATTACATAAAATTCATAAGTCACGAAAGGAAAATATTAGCAAAGTCCTACTTCTCTCCCCTGTGAAAGTCCGCTGAGAGCGAGTTTTTTCTCCCCAGAGTGATTCCGTGGGTGTGCTTCGGCATCGGCTCCCCAAATCCCCATTATTAAGAAGAGATTGCCTTTCTAATTACCGCGATAAGCCTATTTATCCCAGTGATCAATCCATCCAGAATCAGTCACATTTTGTTGTAACATTATTTGGTAGCTTGATTTGTTTGTAAATATCGTTCTTAAATTATTATTTCAATTATTGGAATTGTATAAGGTCTTAAATGATTAAAATGGGGAAATGCATGCTAAAATGTACCTATAACGGTGTCTAATTGTTAGAAAACGAAAATTATGACAATTTATTTTTTTAGTAATTTTCAAGTTGTTAAAAAAAACATGTAGACGGGTGAAAAAAATGAGTAAATGGGTAAAAAAAAGATAAACGGATAAATGGTCATGGTTATGGTTAAATGGATAAATGGTTATGGTTAAATGGGTACACGGTTATGGGTATGGATAACCGTTTATAAACGGTTATGGTTATGGGGTATAACCGTTTATGCAAATACCCAACGG
Organism: Crataegus laevigata; assembly: GCA_963580275.1. Taxonomy (NCBI): domain Eukaryota; kingdom Viridiplantae; phylum Streptophyta; class Magnoliopsida; order Rosales; family Rosaceae; genus Crataegus; species Crataegus laevigata. Next base: position 2,206,903 of record OY756942.1, on the reverse strand, counting down.
GTAAATGGTTATGGGTAAATAACTGTGGTTATCCGCCCACCATAACCGTTGCCCATTCCTACTTATATGTGTTATTTCTCATTGATTTGCATTTTTTCTAGAAAGAAAAAGGGTAATTATACCTCTTATAATTTTCTTATGAATTTTTTAACAGAGATCAAATGAATTGTTCTTAATTGGCTAACAGAGACAAATACGATGACCAAATTAACCAAATAAAAAACATAGAGACTAAATTGGCCATATGACTATAACATAGGAATTGTTTTGGCATTTAAGCCTAAAAGTTTATCGAAAACTCAGATACTGTTTTTTTTTTTATTAAAAACACTTTTACAACAAAAAATAAAAAAAGGTTTACAAACCTTAACAACACTTTTACAAGAAAAAATTTACCAAACACTCAACAAATTTATTTTACACTTCTTCTATTTTCACAGTACAGCAAAAACAATTTTTCTTGAAGAGCAGCACTACCAAACTAGTCCTCAAGTCTCAATTCTCAGTCCTACATATTTTCAAGGGTTGGTTTCTGCCATCCTGCAACTTAATTTATATAGTTCCACTTCGATACGAGGCAGTAGACGACGATGTAATTCATATGAATTACATCGTCGTCTACTGCCTCGTATGAATTACATGCATCCCACAACGAGGCAAAATATCATATGAGAAAATGGAATCCCAAAACAAGCATGCATACCAGTGAAATATTGAAGAGAAGGTAAATAAATAGTTGGAGAAAATTGTAGATTTATTATAATCATACCAACATGTAGAACACAAATAATAAAACATTTTTCTTTTGAGGAGAATTTAACAAGTAATTTAAAAAGTCTTCTTTTGTAGGCAAACTGGAATTAATCAAATTGATGTGCTGTACAACTTCACTTCAAAGCTAAGATGGCCAAAGCAGCCACCAATAACAACTAATCATTTACGTCCAACAGAAAGATTAAATTCAGTTGAGGATATCAATGACGTTCTAGGATTCATATATCCGACCCCACTTAGTGGGAAAAGGCTTTGTTGTTGTTCAGGATATCTGTAAGTTTACTAAAAGCTTATGTCCCTAAACACAAATTTTGCATGTTGTATGGAAAAAGGTGACTACACCTCAACCGAATTGACAAGTCCCACTAACATGACATAAGCCAAAAAAGAAAACAATATGATGCAAATAAAATTTAGAGTAAATGACAAAAAACTACCTCAACTATTGGTGTCATGACACTTTCATACCTCATCTTTAAAACGTTACAATGTCATACCGCATCTTACGAATTTGTGACAATGTCATACCTCCGTCAATTTTTCTGTTAGTTTTTCTGTTAAGTGCTGACGTGGCAAGATATGGGGACCACTCAATAATACAGCTGGATTAAAAAATAATTAAATATATTTTTAATAATTAAAAATTAAAAAAAATAATTTTTTTTATTTTTATATTAAATTTCTCTCTCTCGCTCCTCTCTCTTCTCTACCCAGAACCCATTCCCATCTCCCCCCCCCCCAACCACCCCGACCCCTTCCCGTTCCCCCTCCGTGCAACCCCCCACCCCCCACCTCAACCCAGTGCGGCACCGTCAAATGGTTCAATGACCAGAAGGGGTTCGGCTTCATAACCCCCAACGACGGCGGCGAGGATCTGTTCGTTCACCAGTCCTCGATCCGATCCGAAGGTTTTCGCACTCTTGGAGACGGCGAGACGGTCGAATACACCGTCGAGGAGGATGCTGGTGGCCGAACCAAGGCTGTTGACGTGACTGGGCCAGAGGAGGGTCCCGTCCAGGGCAGCCGAGGAGGCGGGGGTGGTGGACGAGGCTGTGGAGAAGGCGGCGGTGGTGGAGGCTACGGTTTTAACGGTGGCTCTGGAGGACGTAGCGGTGGCGGTAGAGGTGGCCGAGGAGGCGATGGGTATGGTGGAGGAGGCTACGGCTCGGGTGGTGGTGGCTACAGCTCAGGCGGTGGATACAGAGATGGAGGCGGTGGCGGTGGTGCTTGCTTCAAGTGTGGGGAGTCTGGACACATGGCGAGGGACTACTCTCAGGGAGGTGGAGGCTACGAAGTAAATGATGATTCCTTTTGATGTAGTAAATTTTCTCTTTTTCTTTTTGGTTAAGTTTTTTTAGTGAGGATTTGGTGTTAATCTGGCAGAAAATGTGGATCTGTGGTTAGTGGTTGGATGTTGATTCATACACATTAATATACCCTGCTCCTCCTTTTTAAAAAAAAAAAATTAATATAAAAAAAAAATTATTTTTTTAAAATTTTAATTATTAAAAATATATTAATTATTTTTTAATCCAGCTGTATTAGTGAGTGGTCCCCATCTTTTGCCACGTCAGCACTTAACAGAAAAACTAACAGAAAAATTGACGGAGGTATGACATTGTCACAAATTCGTAAGATGCGGTATGACATTGTCACGTTTTAAAGATGAGGTATGAAAGTGTCGTGACACTCATAGTTGAAGTAGTTTTTTGAAATTTACCCTAAAATTTATTACCAGGTGACTGCTAGGGACCTTATATGTATCTGTGGTATCCCAATTTGGGGTTGTAGGTAGTTTTGTGTCCAAAATCCTAATATATATATGGAACTTACCAGAGGATGACTAGGGGAGCTAATCGCCTATCTGTAAGATACCAATCTGAGAGTGTAACGTACGTGTCTGAAGCACTACTATTACTATCGACATTGAGCTTACTCTATATTTGATGTCCACAAGTTCCATGACTTACAAGAGATGCAAGGATGAATAACCTGTTAGACATACCTTCAAGCATAGTTAAAGCTCAAATCTAAGTGTATAAAGTCGACCTTCAACCCAGAAAAGTACACTAACAATATACTCAACACCCCAACTACTTGACAAGTAGCTGCAATTGGAAAATGGATCCAGATCTCATCACACATGTACCAACAAAACACACTAGTCCAGGCACATAACGACTTTTACAAAACAGTCAGGTACAAGCTTAATCATGTCACTGATCATAGAAACTGGCTCATAGCCTCACACCTACTGCAAACAAAAGTCAATTTTCCTAATTTTTCCTAATTCAAAGCTCATGACTTATCTACCCAAAAGAAAACTCAAAGCGAGCTTCATCTCACAATTCATCTACCCAAGTGATATTTCCTTACTAGCATGATTAAACTAAACTTATATTTACTACGAACTACCAATAGGTCCCCTCAAACTTAGCTGCACAACCATTACCAACACTGATGAAAATAATTTCGACTTCACTTGTTGATCTAATGAAAATGCATGGCAAATAGTCCAAAAAAGCAAACCAACCATAAACGTGTTAGGCATCCACTAAGTGCACATATACAGAAGCTAACACAAAAGAGAAACCAGGTGCAATGTTATTACCTGCAAGACCTTCACGGAACCACTGTTGCAGTTTACCATCAGCTGAAGTTGACTTCATACGATCCTTTGGAACATCAGTTGAACCACTTGTAAGAGCCTTGTGTGGTCCAGCAGAATTTCTGTATAAGGGAGCATGAATCCCTCTGTTCCCTCCCGGCTTAGGAATAGCTAATGCTGAAACTAAATCTTTAGCCACAGCCAAACCAGTCTCTCTACTATTCTGCCTTTCAAAAGGCTCATGGGAAGCCATAGCTTTCTCACTGGCCAGGACTGAATGTATAATCAAGTTTCCGTCAATCTTGACAAGCTTATCATTTCTTGGAACATACAAAGAAGCCACAAGTGGCTCACTACTAGTATTGTGCAGACGAGCAAATTCATCAGAACCCGGTACAGGTCGTTCTTTCGGCATATTTCTTGTATGATGACCCCTCTCATGAAGAATTTTGTTAGAGACATCGAATTTCCCACCAGATATGCCCGAAGATATAATTTCTTCAGATCCGTTCAAATGACCGTGAACATTCAAAAGCCTCCCTCTGTTTTGACCATTGAACCTATCACGAACATAAGAAGACCCACCAAAACCTCTATCCATTACACCACTAAAGTTAACATTCACCATAGGAACAAGCCCACCAAAAAGCAAGATAAAAAACAACAGACCCAGAAAACTAATACTAGCAACCTTCTTAGTTCTACCCTCACTCTTCTTACTTTCCGACTTTTTGGACTTGGGCGCAGCCGCTGGCTGCTGGGATTTCAATCTAGGAATTGGTAACAGAAGGGACTGGGACCCTTGTGGCTTCGTCACATAGGGCGAATACGGCATCCATGGATAAGCCATCGGTGGCATGGGAGGATGCGGGTGCATCCCTAAATGTGGTGGCGGCGGCGGGCACATGGCTCCACCGCTGCTCAATTGCTGCTTCAAAGTAGCATTTTCGGCCATAACATAAGAAATCCTATTATTCAAATCAGCAATGGTGGAATGCATAGCCCTCACCTTGTCCTCCAGCTCATCCACATAATGCTTCTTCCTCTGCCTAGAAAGCTGAGCACTTTCTCTGTTCCTCATCAATCTCGCCTTCCTCCTCTCTTCCTCATCGTTCGCATTTGCACCCACATTCACATTCACAGAAGCAGAATTGTTGTTATTGTCTGATCTCCGATACTTGGCACTTCTTGACTCCACGTTGCCTTCGTTGCTATCTTTCTTCCTCTTCACAAGGTAATTTTTCGCCATTTCATCCTCCACCTTAACCTTCTCATCATCTGAACTGCAAATCGCATTGGAAGAAACAGTAACTGAATTACCCGAATTGCCCGAATGCGAGTCCACCGCCTCGGAAATCCCAGAGCCCTGAGACGACGCAGGCCCACCAGCATTCTCCGAACACTCATTCGATGACGCCGGATAATTCAGAAATCTGGAGACGTCCAGACCGCCCTTATCATCGCCGGAAACCGAAATCGCGGAGCTACCCGATTCCGGAGACCCAGAATTCGCCTCGGCCGCGCCGGGATCTAAGCCGTCGGGGAGGAGGAAGTCCTCGGTCACCGACGGCAGGTAGAATTTGTCCAAGTCGTCGAAAGTGAGCTCGAAGTCACAATTATCATCGGGACCAAACCCGAAGCCAAGATCGGACATGAATTCATCGGAGGGGACGGCGGCGGAGGCCATGCCGTTGTCCGATGAGAAGAATTCAGGGTCGAGAGGAGGGATCGGGAGGGACTCCATCTCGGAATTGAATTTGAAATCTGTGGGATCCGGATGGTTAGCCGAATCGGGGTCGGAGTGCGGTTCCGCCGGAAGCGCCATGTTAGGGTTTCAGAGAGGTTTGTCTGAGAATTTAGAGATAGATGGAGAGAGGGGTAAAGAGTACGTTGACGAGGCGGAGAGGAGTCATGTTAGAATTATAACCCAACGGTTTCTAAGTTGTTATTTAATGAGAATTTGTCAGATTTGGTCACCCAATTTTAAAAAATTATGAGATTTTAATCCAAAAAGAGAATGCCACGTGTATCGGATGTTGTGTCTGGAAACCTCCCTCTTCCATTTTCTTCGTTCACGCGTGAGTGCTGGTTTGCCTTTTGACTCAAGCTATTAGATCCATACGTTTGTATGTACCCGGGGGAGTAGTATATATATATTTTTTTTTTATTTTATTTTTTATTTTTAAAACATAACTAAAGAAATGTTTTTAAAAACTTTATTTTTAATAAAAATAATAAAATAAAAGTATAAGTAAATAGTATCAGAAGTGACTTTTTAAGTTAAAAATGTTATTAACGTTAAAAGTGAACAATACCGAAAGTGTTTCATTAAGATTCTATTTTTTTAATGATGTTGGAGTATAAGAAGGTTTGAATTTCAATTACTAGGTTTTGGTTTTATGTTTTGATTAACAAAGTAGCTATTTAAAATTTGAAGTATTTGATATTTTTAAGGGTCGTAAAAAATTCAGTGGTGTTAATTATAATACTAGCTTATGAGGTTTATCAAGTTTTCACAAAATTCTCTCACATTTGAGACATTACACTAGTACTCTTCAAGTTTATTCACTTTCACATAACCCTTTCAATCAAAATTTTGCTAGTAAATTGACAACTTTACCCTCATAACTGATTAATTATATAATAAATATAATTAAATTAAAAAAAGAAAATATTAATAATAAATAAATTAAACATTGAAAACATAAATTAAAAACTTCTAAACAAGGGATACTGCGTGTTATTGTAAATAGGGTTGTCCTGTTGATTTGTCGTCGCTCTCACATTCCAATCGAGCAAGCCTTTTGCCTTAGATCGCAGCCATGTCTTCCAAGCAAGGTAGAAAAGCAAAAGCCTTGAAGGCACCCAAGGCCGAGAAAGGAGGAGTACGACGAGTCCAATTTGGCCAACCTTTAGAAGAAAAAAAATGAGGAAAGGCACTGAAGGAGCTTAGAACCGAGGCACAACAAAAGGGTTCCTGGAGGTTCTGGGCTCAAGAAAAACAGGAATAAATGAGTGGGTTTATCAAACCCCAAGTTGTCAATTTATTAATGAAATTTTGAGTGAAGGGGTTATGTGAAAGTGAATTAAAACGTTAAGACATATTAGTGTAATGTCTCAAACGTGAGAGAATTTTGTGAAAACTCGATAAACCTCATAAAGTGTTAGTGTAATTAACTCTTTTATTTTCTTGGTCATTTTTTCTGTAAATATTCATATAAATGCTTATTATAAATGTTTATGGAGTGAGTGAGATAATATATGATGTGCATGAGCTTAAGCCCTCTACAAAAGTGTGAAAATTGAGTTTGATTCATATAAAACTCCTATAATAGATTATAAAATTTGAGTTTTGTAAAAGTGAGTTTGATTCCGATTCTAAATCAATTTGATTTTAATTTTATAGGAATCATACTCATACGTATCACTATATTGATTTGTTATTCTTCCACTTGTGATTCAAATCTGATGCTCGTAAATAATAAGAGCTTACTATCTAACTAGCCTTCATGCACGCGCTCACGCGCGTACAGGAGATATTTTTTTAATCACGACGTGTTACGTGCAACTTATACGTTTTAAATGTATTTTTATGCATAAATTGACAAAATGAAAGTTAAATATTTGAAGTAAATGAATAATTTTAGATCATACTAGAAGAAACTCCTCATAAACCAATTAAAGCAGCTGAATTCACATAATAAAATCAGTTTCTATAGAATTTACATTAAGAATAGAGAAAATAATATTTAATAAAAAATTGATTGAATCACATTATTGCTAGCCCATTGTGAGGCTAAATCCACCACCTCCCCCTTAGTGTGAATAATATCGTTTTTTTATATAATAAAAAATCATTTAACAATTAATTTAATCACATTATTATCCACGTGCGAAAGACTTTTTTTATAAATAAAATTATATTTGATAAACAACTTATTGAATCATATTATTTGTGACAACAACTTATTGAATCATATTATTTGTGACAACCCGTCCCTGAAAATAATGATTTTTATAATTTTAGTAAGTGAGTTTACGAAAATGCCCTTCGAGGCACATACTTCGATTGGTGTAGACTACCTCGTAGTGACACCTAAGATTCATTTCCTTGGCATATTCTGATAGTACTCGTCGCTACGGACGCGTGGGCTCAAACGGATTCGAATTTGGAGCTATAACGAAGAAGTTATTAACGTTTGAAGTTGAGGGCAAAATTGATACTTTCTGAAATTGTTGGAAAGTTCCAGAAAATTTGAGGGCCAAATGGACGGCCCAGATTAAAAGAAATAAGTTGTGTGGTGGGGATTAAAAGGAAAGGATAATCAGGAAAAGAAAGGGAGGAATAAGAGGAGGAGAGAGAAAGTAAGTGACCAATTGGAAATGAGAGAAAGGAGGGGAAAGGAGAGAAGGGGGAAACGGAGGATTCCCCAACCCACACATTTGACCCGCGACCCAATCGGGATCCATGGTGATTTCCGACGGTTTTGACCCATTTTTCCGGTGAATTGCCTCAAACCACCACCTAGAAACCCCTCCATAACCTCTATTCCATCCTTTTCATCTCAAATTTAGTGTGATTTGGTTCCCAAAATGGAGAAAACGCACCGTGGGTGCCGTGAGGAACTTGCTCAAAATTCTCCCAATCCATTTCTTCCAATTGACACCACCACTAGACTCCCTTGGAACCCAAGAACAAAGCCCTTTTTTTTTTGGAGCATCGGAGTTGATTTGGAGGTCGAATTGGAACACACCCAATTTATAGGGTTCTTGCGGGTTTTGGTAAAATTGGAGGTCTTCGAGGCCAAATTGGACTTTCTCACATGTATTAAAGTTGTTCTACTCATTGAGATATTTAATTCTGGAAATTTTGAGAAATTTTAGTGAAAGTTGAATTTTCCGGCGACTCGGGGGCGGCCAACCGCCACCCGCGGCGGCGCGTGCGGCAGCGCGTGGCCCGAGGGCCGCCAATGATGTTTTTAGGCATTATTCAATGCCTTGATATTAGTTTTGATGATGGATTGACGTAGATTGATCGTTAGGACCTAAATTCGTTACGGTTATGGAATAGGTCAAAATATGAATCGACGATCCGACCATTGGATCGTCACCAAACTTTAGTATGTGGCAGTATGTAATATTTGAGGAATGTAGGAATTTACGGATTGGGAATCCGTCGTACGGATCTTCCCGAATTGGAATTGTAAGTTTGTAAATAAAACGTTAACCGCCACTTGGTTTTGGCAATTGGCGAAGATCCAACCGTTGGATCGTAACGAAACTTTGGGGTATTGTTCTAGAAGTTTAATTTACATTATTGGAAGTGACGGATCGAAGATTCGTGATATGGATATTCCGGATCAAATTCGTAGGGATGCATTTTATATAAATTGCATATTCTCTCAGTACGAATTCTGAGACATGAATTGACATTTATGCTAGGCGGTGATCATTTGGGATGTCTCGAGAGTCGTGCTAGGGGGCTGGAGCGTGGACTCCAGGTGAGTGGGCTTTTGTTTTCAGTATATATATATATATATGTATAACTGCCGTTTTTCCCAGAAACTTGATTTGAATGATTTGTGAATCGAATTGATTTTAGAATCGAATTGCCATGTCGTATGCCAAATTACATTTCATTATTATGATTGTGATTGCATTCTTTATGCTTCGGCGCTATGGACGGTCAGGTAAGTCAGGTGAGTATGATAGTTAGTAGTTGAGATGATGATGGATTGTGATTTAGCTCATCACCTGCACCTCGGGTGTTTGTGCTCCGCCAGAGTAGGGCCTAGCCTTCACGTGATCGTTCACCTCACGCACCGTACGCTCACCTTGGATCCAAGGCAGGTGCCTAGCCTGTCGTACAGACCACTATAGGTGGTTCCGACTCGTAGGTGACCCGCGATTCGTCGCACAGCCTTCACGCGATCGTAGCACTGAGCGTAATATTATACACCTAGCCTGTCGTACAGACCACTATAGGTGGTTTCGCTCGTGTGCAGGATAATGATTGATAGTGATGGATTGTGATTGATGAGCTATAGATTTAGCCGTACAGGTCACTAGAGGTGACTCCGGCTGACATGATGGTATTGATGCATATTGATTTATCTCACCTGTCTGATATTACTTGCTTTTGAGTTGGTATATCGACATGGCTTATTTCTGAGATTTGATGATGAGTTTTGATTTCCGGACGATGTTTTAGTATATGAGTATATATACGTATTATTTTATGGGAAATTATACTGGATTTACAGTGAGGGGTTATATACGGATTTTTGAAATGGTTTTGAAATGCTTTGTTTTTGCCCACTCACGTTTTCTGTTTTGCGCCCCTCCAGGTTTAGTTGATGAGGTTCGTATCGACGAGGATTCTTGGCGAATCTCAAGACTGGTGGCTATTTATGAGGGTATAATTCTTGCCCGTTCTTCTGTATTTCCTTATGCTCTGAAGTCACGTGTGAGATGGGTTCGCTCCCGCTCACGAGCACACTCTGATGTTTAGGCACTTTTAGGTTTAAATTTATTCACATTTTCCACATCACTACACTTTATGGCTTCGTCACCTTCCAGGTGTCGGCCAGCACAACTCGACTTCAGTGTCCTAGTGGACTTTCTGGGTCGGGGTGTGTCATTATTGCTAACTTATTGTAAGGTACTAGTTTAAAAAAAAACTTTACTAATTTATTACAGGCACTACGCGCCTCTTAGGATATTTTGAACACAATATTCATCATTTTCCTTATTTTTTTATTATATTTTCTTTCCCCTTCACTTGGGCACCATCAACTTTCACTAATCATTTCATTTTTTTATTCTTTTCTCTCTTCCCACTTATATTTATATTATATTTTAAGATGACCAAATTACCGAATTACCCCTGCATTATTTGATATATTATATTAGGCTGGTTTTGGATTTTTTTGGTTGAGGGGCAATTTTGTCCTAATATTTTTGTCGAATGGCGTGACCCCAAATTTTTGTCGGTATCTCCACTGTTCATCAGCCTTCCGGCTTTATATCTAATAGATTGTGCCGGACAATTATGTGGCGTAGCTAATTTTTTGTTTGTTTGTTGTTTCATAAGAAAAATCTTATTAGTCACTTAGTACTATAGTCTAGTGGTATTTTTCTTACTTGTAAGTGAGAGGTCTTAGGTTCGATTATCGCCAAAGGCAAATTTGAACTACATTATTGCTAGCCCATTGTGAGACATAACTCACTCTCCCACCTCTTAATGTAAATAATATCGTTTGTTCAAAAAAAAAAAATCTCATTTAATTTTGTTCCTTTGATTAAAAGAGAAACGATACTTGGATTTATAAGTTAAATTCATATTAAATACCAAGTTGGATATAGGCTTTAAAGAAAAATATCAAATTCAACCAAATATTTTATGATAGACACGAACTTTATTGCAAACGGCCTATTACTAAATCAAAGTATATTATCATTTTGTTCTTAAGCCTATATCTTTTTCGGATTTTAGAAAGTTCGTTAGAGCTCGGGCTTGACTTTAAGTGGGTAGGGTTTAGGTCTGTTAGAAGGTCCGTTTAGGTAAGAGGTTGATCATTTTGGTTTAGAGTTTTAGAATATTTGTTAACACAGGGACCAGGGTTAATCATTTTAAGTTTAGAGTTTTAGAATGACCGTAAGAGCTTAGGTATGAGAACCCGTATTTTTAAAATAAGCTTACGAGTTTAGACATATCAGCATGATGCAACAATACCTTAATTTGAGTACGGAGGTTAGCTAAGCTACACAATTTTGTTTTCCCGCTCTTATTTATCTATTTTAGGCTTATGTTTTCTGTTCATCCAAAGGGAAAGAGCCATATTGTCTTCTCTCCTGGGTTTGTCTGCAAACTATTGCCTTGCTAAACATCAAGATTTCATCCCCGATTTCGCCTTATGAAAGTGTATAAACTTATTTTCTTTTTTCAGTATAAATGGAATGCAAGAACGCAGGTGACAGCGTGGTTTGACAACACAAAAACCAACCGGAGCAGGTTCATGATTACCATAATTAGACCTGGCATTTTGGACCCGACCTGTTAATCTGACCCGATCCGACCTGTTAATATTAGTATTTGGGTGAATGCTTAACAGGCCGGGTCACTTTGGATCAACCCATTAGACTCGTTAACACCCATTAGTTGAGGATGTTTTAGTAATTTCATTAAAGTCTTAACAACAAAAAATAAACTCTATGCAAAATAATAATAATAATAATATTAATAATAATAATAATAGCTAACAGGTCTTAACGGGTGAAACGGGTGACCCATTAGTTTAACAGGTTAGGTTCAGGTGATCTGTTAACTTAACGGGTCGGATTGAACCCGACCCAAACCCGATAAACTTGACCCGTTTATAGGTGTCCGTAATCCTATCTTTGACCTCACTGAATGTAACTCGAAGCTTCGTCATTTATCTTTCTCTGTAACATAGAAATTCTCCTTGTCAACATCAAATAAGTTCTGAGTGGGCTATTGAAGAGCTACTATCTGCCACGAGCTTCAACCTATTTTGGTCTTTAGTAATAGAAGTAACGATAATTGCTGTGAATTTTCTTTTATTTTTATACGAAGCCTTTCAAAGTCTAGATTTCTTCCTTGTCATCACCTGTAACAATCATAGCGTCCACATAAATAATTAAATCTGTTATCTTACTCCTTCAGCATTTTAAGAAGAGTGTATGATCTGAATTACTTTGCCTGAAGCCATACTTCCTCATGGCCATTTGGAACCGCCTAAACCACGACGATTACTTTATTTCATACAAAGCCTTTTTCAACTTACACACCACCCCCATTTGTGTACGTGATGTATACCTTGGTGAGATGTCCATATACACCACTTATTTAAGATTTATATGTAAGAAGGCGTTCTTTACATCACTTGTTGTAAAGGCCATTCTAGATTTGCTGCCAAAGAAATCGACACTATCTTTGCTACTAGACAAATGTCTCCTTGTAGACAATATAGTAGCTTTGACTATAACCTTTAGCGACTAATCATTCTTTATATCTATCATGACTTGTTGACCCTAAAAATTACAAAGCCTACATTGTGCGCCAAGTAATTATGAACTAACTACCTTCTTTTTGTGAAGCAAGCGCGCCAACTCGTAACCAAGCTCGGTAGAGTGAGTAAAATGGATGTGATGGTGGTCTCGAATTTGCTGCTGACTTCTACACCAAAGAGACTATGGTCGAGGAAGGAACGCCTCTCGACCTTGGGTTCTACAAGTTGAAGACAAGATTACTAGATCAGTGCGAAGTTCAATAATAGACTCATTTTTCATTATGCCAAACAAAGGGTAACCAGGTAATACCTCATTTCGTTGAGGCTAATAAGGTGACCTATTGAGACAAGAGAATTAAGAATTCTTAGTCTTCCATGATGTGGTTAGATAACCGGCTAACCAGTTGTAGTTCTGTTCACTGATCTGAACTGTAAGTGCTCTTGAATTGCTTGGTTTTACGACTTCAGTACTGCTAATCTAAACTAAAGATGTGGCCAGTTGTCAATACAATGTCGTCACTTATTCGGATTGAAGATGTGTTGATGGAAGCGTTAGGATAGTTAGCATTTTTGTCAGAGATATGAGAAGGATAAGCGAGAGTTTTTTGCATAAAGTTTTTTCAGTTGTTTGTTGAGTTAAATGAGACATCTTATATTGCAAAGCCTTCTGTATTTATAGATGAAGCATATGTGATAAACAAGCATGCTGACGTAGAGTCTTGATGGGCTATATTTGCTCGACATCTACTTGAATATTCCCTTTATCCTTTGGTGGCCAAAACTCATCTACATCTAGTCTCGGCCTCTTTGATTCCAACTAGGACTTTGAATCTGATCTCTTTATTTGACTCATTCATCTTAATCCAATCATCCATGCATTTTGATCAATGGGATAATTCGTATTTATCTAAGGCTCAATATGGTTTCTAGCAATTTCAATTCGTATTGTATTGGACTGAGCCACTTTCAATTGATTTCTTCACAGTCCTTCCTTCATAAGGACTTGGTTGGAATGATCCTATTTATGGGCTGTGGTCTGAAGGATGCCTAATGGGCAGAGGTTCGTGGCTCTTGATTTGACCCTCATCGGCCCAAATTGTCATTTCAAGCACAAATAAGACCATCAACTTTATGTTTATTCATGTATACTCGCCTGCACTCTGCTATTTTCTTCAGTCATAGTAATTGAACTAAATCCCACTTTTTTTTTTGAAAGTGTACTCATCTCTTCCTTCATTGATTGGGTGGATCCAGTATCAGATAATGCTTCTTTCATGGAACACAGAACATTATCAGTTGATAGTTGTTGTATGAATGCCTGCCTGGTTTTGATAGTTTACTCGATGACACATGGTTAGCAATAGGATATTTAGATCTTTTTGCTTTATCATGTGAGTATCCATTAGGTGGTTTCCCTTGGTTATACTTGTAAGGTAGCTGATAAATTGAATTGTCTAATATACTAATACGAGTGACGGAACTTTCCTCATGAATATTCATATATAGAAGCATGGTCATTGTGAACACGGAAAATTCTCGAAACAAGAGACAACGGGAACAGAACGTGTCTACAAAAGAATATTTTGTATTTGATGATTTTGGGTTACAATCTCTATTTGTTCCTCTGATTCGATCTCCGTAAGACTTTGATTTGTGGGCTTGATCCAAGGGCCGTCGAGGCTTTGATCTTGGATGAACAGGGGGAAGTTTCTTCAAGGGCCGTTGGGCTTGATCTTGAAGTTTGGCGGATGAACGTTTCTTCAGGGGCCTTTTGGGCTTGATCTTGAAGTTGGGTGAGGTTTCTTCAAAGGCCGTTGGTGGCTTGATCTTGAAGTTGGATGAACGGATCTTCAGGGGCCGTTAGGGCTTGATCCTGAAGTTGAATGAACGTTGACTGACAAACGGATCTTCAAGGGCTTTTGGGCTTGTTCTTGAAGATGGATGAACGACGAACGAAGAACGATGAACAATGAACGATGGATGAACTTCAATGGGCTTTTGGGCTTGATTCTTGAAGAATGGATGTGTGGATCCAAGGGCCGTCGGGGCTTGATCTTGGAAGGTGGATGAACGTTGCTTCAAGGGCCGTCGGGGCTTGATCTTGAAGAACGAATGAACGGATCTTGAAGGGCCTTTAGGGCTTGATCATGGATGAACGGATGAACAATGAATGGATCTTCAAGGGCTTTTGGGCTTGATCTTGAAGAACAGTTATGTTGATCCAAGGGCCGTCAGGGCTTGATCTTGGACAAAGAATCGGCAAGTGACCAAAGTGCTTGTTGATTCTTCAAAGGTTTTGGCAAAGTTTCTTCAAGGGGCGTTAGGCTTGATCTCGAAGGTGGATGAGTGTTTCTTCAAGGGCCGTTGGGGCTTGATCTCGAAAAATGATGAACGAAGAATGAAGAACGAAGAACGAACTTCAAGTGAATTCTCTTCCAATTTGGGAGTAGAGAAATGTATTTGTGAATTGGTGAAATGAAATGAATGGAATGGCTTCCTATTTATAGAATTCCAAAACTTGATTTTTGGCGAGTCATACGCTACATATAAAATTTATGTGACACGTGAGCGTTGAAATTTTAATTATTGGTCAACATTTATTTTATCGAAATTTCAATGTCTATAGTCATCTGTCGGTAAGATATTTGGAAAAGATAGGGGGAAGAACCTTCAACTCTGATCGGTCGTCAGACACATCACGGCCGATCATACTGGGTAGTGGTTCTCTATCCAAGTTTGGTGTAATATCATAAATTAGGGGCCACCGATCGTGTCTGGTGATGGCCGTGCTATAAATCTCATTTCAAGGAAAAATTTGTCCAAGTCTGCTCTTCACTTCTTGTGTCCCTCTAAAGATAAGAGTTGGATTGAGGAATGAATAATACATTTCATACTCTATAAAGGTTACATCCATAATGACATAGGTACGTCGAGTAGAAGGATGTTAATGTCAATAACCTTTTTGTTATGTGGAACACAATAATCTGCACGGAGGTACTCTGAATAGCCTTGGCTAGTTGAAAAGCTTAACATAACTTGGATTGGGACTTAAACTTTTGAGTGGCACCGTCCCTCCCTCCATATACAATCTCTCTTCAATTACGACCATTTCTGTGTCTGCAAACCAATTTCATGGAACTCTTCCTCCAGGCTTGGGCCACACCATATTTCCAAACATCAAAAGCTTTTACTTACATTTCAACCAATACCGGTGTCAATCCCAAATGCCTCAAACCTTTCACAATTCGAAGTCTAACAAAATGATTTTACTGGAAAAGTGCTCAATAACTTTGGAGGAATGCTACCTGAATCTATGAGAAATTTCTCAATAAAGCTCAGGCAAATGTTATTTGTTAAGAACAAGATCCGTGAAACAATTCGCACTGGGATTGTAAATCCCACCAGCTTGGAGGTACTAAGCTTTATGTAAACCGGTTGATGGGCATTATACCAAGTTATATGGATAAACTACTGGATGGTCAGGATCTAAATTTAAATAAACTGTCAGGTATCATCCCGTCTTTCTCTAGGAAACCTAACTGCATTGTGACTAACATTGGATCTATCCAGTAACCAACTTACTGGATCCATCCCCAGGGAAGCAGATGACTTCGTGAACCTTGTTTTATTGGATATTTCAGAGAAAAGGTTATCTGGTGAGATTCCACAAAGCTTAGGGAGTTGCACAAGTTTCACAAGTCTGTTTCTGAGAGGAAACTTAATGCAGGAGACAATTCCCGAATCCTTGTCTGGCAGAATTCCCAACTACTCAGATACAGGAAACTTTTCCGTTCTTGAAAATTTTGAACATCTCATTTCATGATATCGAAGGTGCAGTATCGATGCAAGGAGTTTTCAAGAATGCAAGCGTGTTTCTATCATGGGAAACACGTCTTTGAGGAGGTACATTGCATTTAAGATTGCCCGTATGAATTTCCATTCAACCTAAGCAAGGATTATCTCCTGGACCAAAGTTTATAATCTCATTTGCTTGTGCTGTTAATGGATTGATCTTATTGTTTCTACTTGTGCTTCTTTATCGATCAAGAAAAGCAAGAGTACTTGAGTCAACTGTAGGATCATCACGGAGGTTTCATCACTCTTTTAACTGTTCTAGGGAGATCTCCTTAAAGCAACTAATGGATTCTCTGCTGCAAATTTGATTGGTGCATGAAGTTTTGGTAATACCTGTGCAAAGTGAGTTAAAATCACACAAAATACTTGCAAGAGAACAAGATTGTTGTAGTAAGAATGCTCATGCAAGGTCATTTACCAAAATGATTATTTAAAACAATTTATATAAAAACAAATCCTAATTAATTACTTGAAAAAAAGTTTTGGAAAAGTTGATTTTGGAATTTAAAATGTTAAAAATAAATTTTAAATAAACTAACTGAAGAAAACAATTAGAAAGGAAATGGTTTTCGAAAACTAAATTGTAAAAGCATTAGGTTCCACCATGATATTCAAGCAAGAACGTACATTTAACATGAAATCTGTCTGTGATATTCAGATCAAATGTAAACATGCAAAACTCATTAAGTTATGTGAAAACCCTTTGAAAAATCATGTAATCTCTAAGAGTTGGATATTCACCTCATATGAAATTACAATTATCAATCACAAGAAAGCAATACTTAATCCTTTGGTGATATTATGACCGAATTGCCTCCAATTACTTACCTAAACATCCTAATGGTGATCAAGCATCAAGAATCTCTCTTCTTATGAGTCTGATGTCCTAATTTGATTCTCGTAAATAGCGAGTTCAATACCGATTTATAATTAATGGCACATTGTGTAGCTTAAACCAATTCTTCCTCCCTTTAATAACTTCATATAGTGAGGCTTTTTTGGGGTGTCGTATCAATACAATTACTTGAAAAATCAGGCCAAGGGAGAGGACCGGGATCTAAAACCCACTCACACCTGGGCTGAAATCATGGACTTCTGTAGACCCACAAAACAGTAGCCCACAGAAGAATGTCTCCAAAGGAAACCAATTGTTTTCTTGACATGATGGAAAATTTGATTAAATACAAATGCTAAGAGAAAATGAGAAAGATTGTTTCTGTTGAAACTAACATTCAGTAACAGTACAACTAGAACCTGGTTCCTACGTCCATCTAGCTCTTCCCTTAGTTTCATTGCCTACTATTACAATTTTATACCCCATACCATTTTCTTCCCGCATCCGAAACCCTTTCACCTCCATTCATTCTCCCCTTTCTATACCATTATGAACCAAACAACTATCACACAAACCCAGATTTGTTGTCCCTCCCATCATTCTACATTATAAACGGCATCAAGAATTATATAGAGATTGCTTATTTTTCGGTTTTCGGTCACCAATCATGGTGTTTTGCCTATAACTCCACCTAGTCATAACATAGCTCCGGGATGCCAACTTTGCCACTTAAATATGATCTTTTAGGAATATCGCATTTGAGACTCGAGATAGCGTCGTTCTGTGTCAAACTTAAAGAACCAGTCAATGCTAGCAAGGGTTCTAACAAAAACGTTTGGTTTTCACTCTCACTAGTCCTTTCCTTCTCCTTTTCCATTTCTTCCAGCAACGCTTTACCAGTCTCAATACCTATTGATCATCAAGCAACATGACACAAACAAGATGTTACAACTTGTGTTTATAATTGGAGGCCTATAATCTCCAAAAGAACCTTCGATTAATTGATTACCTGCAAGGTGGCCGCCATGGACATAACCGCTAAATTTTTCACTTGTGTGTTCTCCGGTAAAGAAGATGCGGCCTACTGGGTTCTGGTCATAATACAAAAAAAGAAGCATGTGTAATGTCAATTCATTTCAAAAAAATTTGTAAGCTTGAGACCTTCTCATCGATCAAGGAAAAAATACGAGACGATATCAAATGATCTTAGGTGAGCAAAGATATAGCTACACGTTTAATTTCTCTCTCTTATTTTTCATGTAAGAAATTGTCTTAATCCATGATGTGGCACACCATGTGACGAGACAACTAATTCACGCTACATGCAACATATGCACGGGTGGATCTTAATGGCACGTGTGGCAAACCACATGCAACCAGTAGGAGCTTCCAAATTTCACTAGAAGATAAGCTTCTGTGCAAAACATTAAGTGAAATTGATCTATGGTGAAACAAAACGTTTAAGAGAGAGAGAGAGAGAGAGAGAGAGAGAGAGGGCAAACCTTGATGTCATGAACGAATTGGTTATTAGAGATCATAGGGTAGTTACTGTAGCATCCGCGCTGGAATCTATTGTTCCACCAGCGAGGTACAAGTATATCAGTAGCTTCCGGAATGTCAGGCCCAAACATGTCCTTAAGAGCCGCCATGGCTTCATTCAACGTCTCCTTATCAGACTGAGCTTCCACACGCTTTGATTCCCCATTCGTCAACGTCACGACCAGCATATTGGATCCAGGATAAGCATTTTCCATGTGCTGATGACATGGCAACAGATTAGCAGCCAGCTTGGAGAGAATATGGTTAGTAGTAAAGTTAAAATATACTATAGTTATCAGTCTCGCATATTTTATTTTATTTGTCATATGATAATAGTTTAGAAAATTTCCACATATATCGGTCAAATAAATCGTATTGTAAAATGAAAGACAGTGACATCCCACAATGCCTCCATAATTGTGGTCTTTAGTATGTATAGTTTCCTTCCTAATAAAACCAAAGCAAAATGATTTTAATAATATACACATTTGAGATTTGATTAAAGTAGGCATTATACAAAATTTATTAATCGTAGCTACATGAAAGGAAGAACCATTCAAACTAATACTGCGAGAGATACTAGTTTGTTAATCATAACAACAACAACAACAAGAGGAATCAATATTTGTTACCTAATTGTAGACGGAGATAGTTACAGACTTAACTCTAAAACACATGCAGCAAGGTCACTGTCTAATTTCATAACCAACTACTGAGGGTTATCTAAAATGGAAGAAATGTGTAATTTATGTACTAACAATGGGGAAGCATCCTATCAACTCAAAGTAAAATGACAGTTCGGTTATAGAGCAGAGAGCCAAAACATGATTATACAAAGTGAAGATTGTGTTTATAGATCCTGTAAGTAGACCTGACATTTTGAACCCGACCCGTTAATATTAGTATTTGGGTGGATGCTTAACGGGTTGAGTCGCTAACGGATGAACCCGTTAACAACCCGTTAAATAACAAGTCACTTTGGGTTAACCCGTTAGACCCGTTAGTTGAGGATGTTTTAGTAATTTCAGTAAAGTCTTAACAACAAAAAATAAACTCTATGAAAAAAAAAAATAATAATAATAATAATAATTGTTAACAGGTGACCTATTAGCTTAACGGGTTAGATTCGGATGACCTGTTAGCTTAATGGGTATAATTGAACCCGACCCAAACTCGATAAATCCGACCCGTTTACAGGTCTACCTGTAAGTGCGCAATTAATCGTAAATTTTGTTGTTTTCTAAAGATGCATGAACCACAATTGGCATGAACATTTGAAATGTTGTCATTTTCTGATCGTTGACGAGGGCCATTTATTTACTAAATTAAACAAGTAATAGTGGCATGAAAATATGACAGGCTAGTTGGAAATTCAGTGCACAACACAACATATGGAATCTATTTATCTGCTGGAAATGAAAATTCATATATTGTTAGCTGGCGTCGAGCATGACAAATATTTAAACCAACCTGCCAAAATGTGTAATAGCCTCTCCTCTCATGGGCATAGAGGAAGAACTCTTGTCCTGGTCCGCAAGGCCAGAACCTATACGGGAACTTCAGAAAGATCTTCGTGTAAACTATCACATCGCATTTCTGTATAGCCTCTGTTTTCCACCTCTGTGTTATTTAATTCATCAAGTTAGCATGATTTCAAGCAAAGTACACTAACAATATCAAAAAGAGACTTTGAATAAGATGCGCTTTCAGTCATAGGGTCACAACCAATGTAATCATGACCAATTATCTACCAGTTTCGTTAAGTTAAAACAGGAATTGCATCATCGTTTCTAAATGTGGCTAAGCAGACGAAACAATAGTGTATGCATAAGTATAGATCTTATACTCCGGGAACCAGCAAGGAAAGATATAGATCATATGCAATGGGCTCAAACGACAATCATGCCACAACTGCATGGTCAGATGGCATATAATTTGGACTACCAACTCCTCTAAGAATTAGCTGCTAAAATGTATGGTGCAAAACATGCAGATGATTATTCGACAATGCTTAACGAGGGCACAAGTTGGGAACAGTTACATACAAACCCTAACAACCATCAAACAACAATAAGCAATAAGTAAATCATATCCCAACCAATAAAAACTCGGAGATCTTTCTATACTATCTTATCTTTGTAGCACTAACTAGTGACTTCACTGTTGTTACATCTAACCGTTTAGAGTCATGAATGCATGCACTACCTAATGTAGTAAGGCAAATGAAATGATCTTACTGAGCACTATTTTTTCCTAGATTATTTAACCCCGCTATTAGTAAAAGAGATCTAAAAGATTATCCATTCTACCATAAGAAACTAAGGCAGAAGCTATAGAATACAATTTTCTCTTTTTTCTTGTCCAACGCGTTCAACACCTACGGGCTACATTTAGTGAACCAAGCAGCAAGGCACAGCCTACATTTAGTTAACCTATTGGCAGGCAAATGGATTAAAATTCCGTGGATCCTAAATAAATGGTATTGGCAATTTGGCATATAAAAAACAGATTCCTAATCTTTCTCATGCGTCATCGACCAGTGGAGACTTATTTAATGAGCTCAGCTATCCATAATTTCTGACTTTTCAGCTAAATTGCTTTCAATAATGCGGACCACACCTTAAATACCAAGTAAACAAATAGCAAACTCCCATCTAAAGGGACCCATATGCTAGGGACCTAGCCCTTCAGATCCCACTACATCTATATGTTGGACAAAGCAAATTGAATGAAGAATCCTCCCCATTAATGCAAATAAAAATCAGTGTGAAAAGCATTAAGAAGGAGAGCGGCATAAAATCCATGACCAATAGCTAAAAGCCACGCCCACGTACTATGTTGGTAAGGTTGTGGTGCCAATTCAGTCTAGTGACAGACAAACATGCCGGAGTTGTGAAGGCGGCAAGAGCGATGTCATGTGAGCAAATTAACATTTAAACACGCAATTGGCAAAGATATGAATTAAATCATTTCATTGAAATGATATGAACAAAAAAAGAGACGTACAGGTAAGGGTGGGTTGAAAGCAATGAGGTTGCTTTGGAGAACACCAATGCTAACTGACAAAATCATGTAATTTGCGTGGAAGACGCAACCATCCTCCGTCATTACCGTAACGCCGTTTCTCGAGTGCTGCAACTCCCGAACAACCTGCCCCAAATCAAGCTTGGAATCATCTTCTCATAAATGGATAACAGTACAAATATTTACATAACCATAAAAAGTAATGAAGGGTTATCTATAATACATATTTAAGTTAAACATCTAAAAAAGAGCTGTTAAATTATATTATTTAACTTAATTAAATTTAACTTTTATTCAGATGTGTAACTGAAATATGCATAAAAAAGGGAGATGAGAGGAGAAAGATTTATTAAAGTGGAATCTGCTCAAAATTCAG
Source organism: Crataegus laevigata (assembly GCA_963580275.1). Lineage (NCBI taxonomy): Eukaryota > Viridiplantae > Streptophyta > Magnoliopsida > Rosales > Rosaceae > Crataegus > Crataegus laevigata. The sequence goes on along the minus strand of OY756942.1, from coordinate 2,184,860 downwards.
ATTATTAATCCATTTATGTTAGTTTTTAAGTTACAAAGAAAAAATGTTGCAGAACGAGCTCGATGTCATTGTAACTCCTCAATCTATTAATATCATGTGTTGCAAATTTGTCTCCAGATTGCACCGAAGCGCCACGAGGCCTGTTTCATGCAGACTGCTCAATGAAACGTGACATAAAATCTGTTTATTTCAACAAATGAGGAGGGGAAGACAGCAGCCCATGAACCGGAGAAAAAGTTGACAGCACAACACTACTTCCTATTAACTTGCTCTTGGGGCCTACAAATTTATGTGAGTGGCAAAATCCAAAAGGGCTTAGGTCTCAAGGATTCATGTATATAAGTTAAAACAAAAAGAGAAAAAGAAAGAAAAGGTTTCGGATCCGCTCGGAGGTAAATAATTGTGCAAATGGAAGTCAAAGAAGCCACGCAATTTTCATATAACAATGTCTACCAAAAAAACAACCACCCAATTTTTTTAATTTTTGGCTATTGAACTTAATAAGTTAGAGAAAATCAATAAACAAAAATTAACAGAATTTGTTAGAAATAAAAATAAGTATGTGAATGACCCTACTTATTGGATAATGGATATCAAAAAGTGACAAAAAAAGTGTATATGCAAAGTTTCATGGGTGGATAATTACTTAGAAAAGGCAAACTTATGATTTATCTATGGTAAATAAATAAAAAATAAAAAAAATATTTTTCTTAACAAACAATAACGTGTAAGTTGTTACAAATTAAATAAAAAAAAGAGATCAATGTGGATTAAACTCGTAATCAAGTGCATAGAAATTATTTCTTTTCGACATTACTGTAAAGCATTATCTACAAAAAATATATCTTGTCTTTGGAAACTTAAATGAAAGTTCTGTGAACACGTGCAAATACAATAATATATGGGGTTGTATTATCCACAAACTAATTTTGATTTTTTAAACTCTTAATTTTTGGTCATCAAATCGGAATTGATGAAGATCAATAGAAAAAATTAACAAGAGTGAAAGATAAAATGGTGTGTGTGAATAGCACTAAGTTACTATATAAGGTAATACTAGAGAGACTAAATTTATAGATTAAATTTTATAAACTAAATGACATAGAAGTTAATAGTTAAATTATTATTAAGTGTTAATTAATGTATTTATTGCTTATTAATGTTATACTATTTAATTTTTAAATTTAGTCTTAAAAATTGCTAAAAAGAAACAAAAAAAATTAGTTGACCCTCGAAGAAAGAAGGGTGTATTTTACAATATAATAATGATAGGTATTATATAATTTCATAAAACAAAAGAAAAAGAGCTTTCAGAAACGTCATTATCTACAGACTCCAAAGCTCGGTCAATCAATCTCAAGAAGAAAAGGAAGACTGCTTTTGCGTACAAAGAAAGCAGAAATTCAGAGTTTTCGGACTTGTTTGAATGTGTTTTTAAAATGATTGAAAGAGTTTTTAGAACAAATATTTTTGGATTCTGAAAGTACAAGTGTTTAAGTGTTTTCTACGAGAAATATCAGTTATGTGCTAAGAAGCACTTTAAATACTTTTCTGAAATTTACTTGCATCTTTACTAATGATTGGTTCTAAAAATATTTTCATTAAACACATTTTCAGTTATTTTAAAAGCACATTCAAATGAGTACTTTCCCTCCCACTTTTTCTTCCTTAATTTGTATTTTACTCGTATCTGTCCGTTTTGTTTTCATCCTATGATTGGGTAGAGAAAGCAAATTTTGCAAAGCTTTACAGCATGACCTTGTAACCCAACAAAGATTAAAGCCTCGTACGAAGGATAAGTCAATGGACTAGAAATTCACTATTATCTCAAGATTAAATTAAATTAACCACTCCTCAACCGCACAAGCGGACCAGAACTACCAGCAAGAGCTAGAAAAATTGTACTTTCAAACGTCTATATCATCCCAGACTTAAAAGTAAGGGGTTATACTAAGAGTACGGGCCTGAATAATAAAATCTTATCTCTAAGCAAATCGAAATGATTGGGCAAAGCAAATAAGCTAAAAAGTGGAAAACGAGAAGGATGGAATTCTGGTACCTTATTGAACTTGAGACGACTGTCCAACAGTTTACCCTCAGATGTAAAGAGAAAATCTTCAGCCATTTTGTACAGCATATGCTCATACCCTCTCTCATCCGCAACCAAAAACTCTCGTTCTCCATAATCCAAAAAGGTTGATATGGGCTCCACTTCTGCATCACAATCAAAACCCTCCATTTCTCAAACTCACATTTCATAATCAAAATAATTTTTTTCCAAATCTTATTTGTCGTTTTCATTTTATAATATAGTACTTCAAAAATCATTTTCTAAAACATTACCAACCTTAATTAATTTACATCTAACAATCTCCCAAATAAAAGAGCAAGATTTCCGGATGAATTATAAGCAAATGGCTCTCTACAATATTGGTAGAGAGTACGTATTGCTTTCTACTACGCATAGATTCAAACTTCGGTTGTTTCTTATTCTAACATTTAATCTAACTGATAAAAATAGATAAATTAAAAAACAAAGTTCCTTTATGTGCCGCCAAGAGAATCAATTGCATTTTAAAACAAAACTTTTTAATCAAAATAGTCATTGAAATTTACATATTGTTGCATGATATTTAGAATCGGTAAAAATAGTCCATGAGTTTGTCCACCGTAAATCATTTTGATCATTTTCATGAAAAATTTGTCAATATTCTTGTTAAGTGATGGGGCTGGTTTAACAAAAACACTCTTGAAAAGGTAATTACATGGTCGTTTACGTAATAATTTAATACAAACTTAGAAACTATTTTTATCGACTTTTAATGTCAGAGTCTAAAGTGAAAAATTATGACAATCTCAATAACTATTTTGACTAAAAATCCTTAAAGCATCATTAGAAAATAAAAAAAATTGGGAATTCATATTCTTGTCTCAGCACCCAAACAGAAAATTGACCGAGGATGAGCTGTGAAAACTAACCTGGCATCTCAAAATCGTGTAGGGTGAAGTCAATGGCTAGCTCTATCGGCGTTTTCTGTGTACTGGACAAACCACACCCATAAACAAAATAATCAAATTCCACACGACTAAAATAAAATAATATACAAAATCAACACTTTCAGCTAAATTTCGCAGAAATTACCACAAAATACAGAAAACGCAAATAATAACAAATAAAACTAACATAAAATAATAATAATTTGAAAAAATTAGATTTGTTAATAAGTAAAAGCCAGACTATCGCGACATTAAATTTAAAACGATTGAGAAAGGAGATTACGTGGAAGGTTCGGTGACATTGGAGAAATCTCCGCCGCCGGCTTCCAGCTTCTTCAGCTTCTGCACCGCCGACTCCACTTCCTTCTTGTACGTCTCTTCCACGAGTCCTCTCGGAAATATCTTCCCGCTGCCAAAAATTTAAAAAAAAAAAAAATACCCAGTTAATTCGGCGAGTTGGTTATTAATATTCTCCACCCGCGGCGCACTCTAGGAAGCAAACAGTCCACGTGGACGCTAATTTACGCCGGTGGTGCTAAAACAAATAGTTCACCGCCGGCGCAGATTAGCAGCAAAAAAGAAAATTCTAAAGTGCGCCGGTATGACAAAAATGCCGAGGCCAATTAATTCTCCAACGGCGCAAAGTAGCACACAAACGTCGTGGAAGCTAATTTGCGGCGGCGAAGCGAAAATGCAGGGAACAAATTAGCTAAATAAATGAAGGAACCGAAGAGAAACGGCGTCGTAATGGACCTGCGATCGTAGATGTTGTAGCGAGCATTACTGTAATCGGAGAAGATAGTGCGGAGATTCGATTTCCGGGCGAGGTCCAAGACCGGGTTCAACTCTCTGCCTCCGACTCCAACTATCCAACCGGCGCCAAGCTCCACCGATACACCGCCGAAATCCTGTTTTCGGATCCTGCCACCTATACGGTCGGAAGCTTCCAGAATCACCACGTCCTCCACGCCGTTCTCGATCAATACCTTCGCCGCCGATAAACCTTTCAATAAGAAGCAATTAAACGGACGAAGTGAGAAACGAGAGTTAAAATTAGGAATTGGAAAATCGACGGTGGCGATTGGCACTCACCGGAGACTCCGGCGCCGACAATGATGACGGAGGAGCGAGAAGGGGAATCCATGAGAGAGAAAGAAGGGCGCTGTGTGTCTCGGTTGGCTAGAGAAGCAGAAAATAGCGGGAGTCCGTTTATATAGTTTTTTTTTTCCTTCGTTCTGGGTTCGATATTCAGGTAAATGTGAGGACGTTTTTGTCTTTTCCCTTTGACGCGTGGACGTGGCGTAGGGAAAGTTGCGGGATCGTTTTGGTATTCAGGTAAATGTGAGGGTGTTTTCGTCTTTTCATTTTGACGCGTGGTCGTGGCGTAGGGAAATAAATGTGTGCTTTACGTGATCACCCACGTGTTAGGCACGTGATCCATAACTGTTGAACTGAAAGGTTAAGGGGCAACTGTGAGATTTACTGGATCAACTAAATAAACGGTTCCTACGTTACGACGACGAAACCAATTAAAGCTTATTAATATGTCGACAAGTCAGTCCAAATCTTATACGACAATATAAGCTTACAGTTGAAGAGGATGTTGTTTTGGTAACAATTCGTGTGAAAGTGTTTATGATTGAAAACGTTTTGATTAAAGTGTTTTTTGATTTCAAACGTGCATGAAATTTTTTTTTAAAAATTCACTTGCATTTTTATTAAAAATTAATTTCAAAAATACTCTCATAAAAAACGTTTTCAGTTATTTTATAAGCTCTTTCAGATGAGTCATAATATGTCAAATTTATTAAATGCATGTTGAATCAAATGAATCTTAAGCTAGAATTCTTTTTCAATGTGACTTTTTATGTGACAACCCGTCCCGATTATATTTATTAATTAGTAACGAATTGACGGAATTACCCATTCGGAGTTATGTACGTGTGCATGTGTGTTGTGTGAGGACCAATGAATGGTGGCCCTCAATTATTGGAGCCAATAATTATATTTTCTATCCTCACATTTTGTATGGCTTAGGACCACACACATCAACCTTCACACCCTCACCTCTTCTGTCACTCTCTCTCTGTCCATCACTCACTCAGACACACACTCTCTCTCACTCTCAACTCTCTCTCTCGCCACCTTGTACGGACATACCCACAAATCCTTCGAAACTCAACAGATCGAGGTGTTTGAGACCACCATTCTACTCCTGGAGGCTACACGATCACGGTGGTACCATTTTCAGGTAAGGTTTCGTTCTATTTCACGTAGAAACTCGAGCTCCGAGATTGAGCACTATTCATCAACTTTTTAATGGTGATGTTTTAGGACAATCCAAGCTCACAACGAGCTTTAGAAGGTTCCCACGACGCTCGGAGTACTTCGTTGGTGGTGTTTGGACGTCGGGATCACGAGGTTGAAGTTTGGCCGGATCTTCTCCTTTTTCTCCGATGAGATTTCGTGGATTTTAGAGCTTTAAATTAGTATAAATGTGTTCTACATGTTGAGGGCTTCATTTTGGTATAAAGAACATGAAAAATGGTGCAAAAACGAGTGAGATACATCAAATTGAAAATTTCCCAGATTTCCAGCGAACCAGTCGCCAACGACCGGCGACTTGCCGGAGAAGATGACGGAATACCCCGTCAGTTTTGACGAAATATTCTAACGGCGTTAACTGACGCCGTTAAAGTTAAGGGAATATTCCCGAAATATGCCTGACGGCGTTAACTGATGCCGTCAGTGGGCAGGGCGCGTGGCCGGCGCGTGGGTCCGTGCCTTTGCCGGCGCGTGGCGGCGTGTGGGGCCGAGAAAAATTAATTAAAAAATATGGGGATGTTCGTGATGACAAGTAGGTCACATTGGTATATCCAAATGCCAAAATTGAGTTATGTATGAGAAGTTATTTCTGTAGTTACGTATATGTACTTAAATAACGTATTTTTAGTAATTTCTCATATAGGTGAGACGTATTCCGAAGACGAGCGTAGCCAGGCTAGACGTGAGGGCTACGACCCAGCAACTTATCAGTGAGTGGGCAGCTATTTTTCCATGTAACCTATATATATATATATTGATTTTCCCAAAATCATATCTTAAATGAAAAGTACGTTTTTAACGATATGCATATGACTTGATAATGATGCATGAGTATTCATATATACATTTCATGCATATGTTGGTGCCGAGGACGCCAGGTAAGTACCAGGTAGGTACATGCATAGTTGAGAAAGAACAGTCGATATACGATGAGATATGATGTGATATGTTAGCTCATAAACCTGCACATATTGTTAGTGCTCACGCCCAGAGATAGGGGCACAATCTTTCACGTGTCGTTCACCTCCCGCACCGCATGCTTTCCTTGGATCCAAGTTAGGTGCACAGTCTTGTCATATAGACTACCTTTGAGTGGGTACGACATGTAGGTGACCCGCGTTCATTCGCACAGTCTTTCCATGATTGTAGCAGTAGAGCATTTATTATTGATACAGTGATGTGGTGATGATATGATGAGGATATTGATGTATGTGCAGTAGATATATGATGATGAGATAGAGATGTTATGAACTATATTTACAGCCGAGGGCTGAGTTAATAACTAGTAGCGATATGATTATTGAAATGCATAGCATGACATTACTTATGAGATTCAGATTGGCATTGAAATGCATTGCACGACATATATTGAGATACATTGAAAATGTTTTATGCTGAGAAAGGTTGTGATATATATGTACGTATTATTTTCTGAAAAACTATACAGATTTTACAGAGAGGGGCTATATGTTTGAGAAAAGAATGATTTTGAAAAGATTTGTTTTGCTGACCCACTCAATTTTGTTTTTCGCCCCTCCAGGTTCTAGATAGCTTGAGTACCCGAGTTGGCTAGCGAGGACCTTCCGGCAGTTCTGACAGACTTGCTATTATGTAGGACACCCGTTGGTGTATTTGAACTTATTTATTTATGCTTGACTGCACTTGACTTAGTACGCTCTGGTTATGTATAAGTATTGTATTATCACTCTAGCACACTATCATATCTAGGTTGCTAGTAGTTCGATTTTAATTGGTTCGTACTTCGTTAATGATTCCGCTTCCGCACTGTGCACTTGGCTACGTCACACTCACGTGACGGTCAGCACGCCCTACTTTCGAATACGGGTGTGTCATTTTACGATAATTCATAGCTTTTACAGTACAAATAAACCAAATTTAAAACAACTAAAAGATTTTATTAAAACAAAGTGATAAACACGCGGATAATATGTAGTTTACTTTTACTTTTATTTATGTTAAATACACCATGGTAAAAGGAAGACTTGGAAAAGACAAAAATGATAAAACATTCATAATTTCAAAAATGCCCTTTTTTTTTATTAAATTTTCAAATAAAATAAGAAATTTAACAAAAAACCCACTCCCCTAACTAACCTTTTTTTTTTGAAATCAAGTACCATACTTATTTCATGATGGAACAACTTACAATAAAAAAAAAAGAGGGCTAACAATGGGTCTCAATAAAAACCTTAATGATTATTTGTTTTTCTATTTTTTTTTAAATAAAAAATCAAAAGTGCAAGCAAGAGGCTAGTAATAATGCAATCGAGTAGGAATTTTTTTAACGAAGATGCGTGGGAATGTCAGTCCTTATACTTTTTTAAACCACTTGTACAACTCAAAGGGTAATAATTTTTACACTCTTTATTTTCCTTTATGCACTCTTAATTTATACCAAAAGAAAATAGTAATGGTGGATAATAGAATGTTAGATTAAAACCCTAATTCATATGCGGATTCAGTTTACAATTAACTTAGGAGACAAGGTTAGAGTTTAATTATGATTATTTCTTGTGTAACAAGTTAAGTGGTAGTCCCAACTTTAAACTAGTGCAATTAAGTGAGGAGGTCTAATGGTAGTCATTTTTACTTATAAATTAGAGGTCTTCAGTTTGATTCTCGCCAATGGCGAATTTGAACCACATTATTGCTAGGTCATTATGACGCTTAGCCCATTCTCTCCACCCCTTAGTGTAGATAATATCATTTGTTAAAAAAAATGCAATTAAGGATTTCTCGTGTGCTAAGAAAGCCTCATATGCTTTGGTATTACATCCATAGGCTAGCAGGGCTTCAAGTAGAGTCTGTTTATGGGTACGACTATTAGATTGAAGCCTGTAAATACTTGAGGTCGCTGCTCACGCTCCAATCATCACAAAACCCTGAAACTCCCCACATGGTTCTTGTGACAAAGGTGCAATGAGTGAGTAGAGGATCTTGAGTTCATTCTAATTGCAGTTCACCATCTCTTTCATCATGTCGATCATTCTAGGTTAGCGTATTCATTGTGTTTTAATGGCATATAAGACTTACATGAGGTATCAGAGCACAATTTTGTGCTGTTAAAATCATGAAGAACACGAGAAATCACTTGATTCCACTAATTTAAATTCGGAATTATCACTTAATTTGATGCACAAGGAATCCTCATAATTAAACTCTATCCTTACTTGTTTCCTATATTAACTCTGAAATCAAATCCAGATAGGGATTAAGGTTTGTTATAATGGCCATTTGAGTTTGATTAAGACTAAGATTTCGACAGATTTTGTCAATGCTAAAATGAAAAGAGTAATGGTGGACAATAAAGGAGTAAAAAATTACTCTCCCTCTAACTCAAACAACCAATTAAGTTGAGTAGGTTCTTTACGAATACGGTTAATTTTAAGGAAAAGAGCTTGAAAACTTTGAGTTTTAACGAAAATGACAAAATAAAGGGTAAAATGAATAGTATCAGGATTGACTTTTTAGTGTCAAAATGTGGTTTTTTGTTAAAATGAACAATACCAGGAGCTTTTCGTTAAAGTTTTCTTAATTTTAACATGAAGGATGGTCCTCGTCCCGTATGGTTAGTGTAACAAGATTTCTTTTTTCTTAAAAACGTTACACTGTTAAAATAAACAGACGGAATCAACACTGACCACTAAAAACTGTAGAACAATGGTTGAATATGGGAGGGAATCAATCAATTCAACGATCCAACTCCGTATAGTAACAAAAATGAGTAGCACAATATGGATCAGAGTCCTAACTTGACAACTGCTGGGGATTCCCTTTGTAGCGTTATTTCAATTTTCAAAAGAAAAAAAACAATTCAACCAAATACATCAGCAAGTAGTGAATTGCTTTGGTGATAAGGAGCTTTTCAACCTTATGCGTTTCGGGTTAAAACCATTTCATGATCTACTCTTAGGCTACACTTGGCTCCAGCTTTAGGTTTCATTTATATATGCGAATTTTGGTATTGTATTCTTTTCCATTAGGTTTTTATATAGCCACCATTGCCACTATTACCTTCAACTTTGGTATATGCTCTCCCTTCCCAGTATTGCAAATGGGTAAATTGTTCGTCCATTGGCCTATGATCTCCACTCAAACCCAGCAAAATAAAAATAAAAAACAAACATTTATCCACTAGCTACTTTGAATTTTTTGAAGGGACCAGCACAATAATGTTGGTTTGGACCCAGAATTTGGAATTTGATACCCTGTGTAGAATGTGGAGGAAATGCAGATCGAGAGAGATTTTTATTTTTGGTCAAATGACTAGCTAGAGAGATAAGAACGCAACATGATAAAAAGAAGTATATAATTTTGTTAGAGACATTTTCCAAACCGGATATGCTGTTTGTACATCTCCACTAGTAACAGTGAAAGCTGAATGAAGTTATAAGGAATATTTTTCTTTCTAATTCTACAATTTTAGGGTTATTGGAATGTCTAATTTGTTTTTTTAGTAGTATTTGTCACATCCCGGCCCGAGGTGGATCACTTCCCGGGCTCACTCCACATCGTAGCACGATATTGTTCGCTTTGGGCCCCGACAACGCCCTCACGGTTTTATTTCTGGGAACTCACGAGCAACTTCTCAGTGGGTCACCTATCATGGGAGTGCTTTAGCCCCCTTCTCGCTTAACTTGGAGTTCTTACGGAACTCGAAGCCAGTGAACTCCCAAAACGCCTCGTGCTAGGTAGGGATGAGAATATACATTTAAGGATCACTCCCCTGTGCGATGTGGGATGTCACAGTATTTCATCTTGTGTCTTCAAACCTACACAGTGTTTAAAATATCCATATAGGTGGAAATATTGATTGCAAATTTATGAAAATATCGGTGGATATATCGATATCGGTTGTCTTCGATGAAAATTATATTAAAAGTTTGCAATGGGGAGGGTATATCAACTCAGTCAGATTTAGTGAAAATAGAGGAAATTTTCTCAAAAAAATTCAAAAGTTTGAAATCTGCAATGGGTTCCGATAAAATTTATGCAAGGAATTGGTAATACGGTCGATGTTCATTTATTTTTCTATATCTCAGCGATATATGCTAAAATTTGCATTTCATCCCCCCTTTTCTATATCGATCCTTTATTTTTATGTTATTTTAACGAAAATGTCAACAATTTTGTGGATATTTAAATCATTGGTTATACATAAGCACAATATCGACATGAACAGTATACGAAAAAAAAATCAAAATCGGCCATAAATTATGTTCATATTATATATAATCTTAAATTCTAAATTACTTGATTTTGAGCTCTTCTTTGCATAGAATTTAACCTTAGGAGGACTAGCTATATAGTAATTTTTCTATTAGTAACTTTATATAATGTGAACTGTGGAATTACAACCTAAAAATATCAAAGAATTTTATTTTATACATTTTGGGACAAGTCAATACTGGGACCAAATTGTTGTTTTCCACTCATGGAATGATGAGCTATAATTTGCCTCGAGGACAATTAAGAATTTCTCAGTCTTTGGTTGCTCGGGTTCTGGAAAAGAAGTAATGGGATTTGATTCAAAAGGCAAACATGCATGCATCACAACATTGTGAGATTTCTGTTGATGTTGAATAAATTTATTTATTTATTTTATATATTTTTGAGGGAGATGTTGAATAAATTGAATTTGAATTAGTTGAAGGAAAAAAGTTGAATGTGGATGGATTATGTGAACTCATATATTGTCTCGTAGGTTTTCTATTTTTCAATCAGTGCAGTGCTGGACTTAGTAATGGTAACTTGAGCATCCGGATTAGCAATAATGTTATCTTGCTCTGGAGTATCCTGTATGTACTCAAGGTCCTTTAACTATTAGATTTTTTTTTTATGCTTTCGACCAAATATTTAACAAAAGTCTAGAGTATCTGATACTGCAGAACACTATAAAAAATCCCTTGAATTAGTGCATTATTAGTCCCCAATTGTACACACTTACAATGGTTGGCACTTATAAAATTTTTTGAGATTTGTTGGTGCCCTTAATTTCTTGCTCCTTGTAAGTTATAAGATTACATATTTAGTCGGCTTCTGTTCTCATTTATTCATCTGAGCAAGCCTATAAGAATTTTAAGCAAAAAAAAAAAATGAAATCATCAGATTTAAAAAGTTATAATGCAGTGAGTTCAACTCTTGTGAATGAATACAAACGCTTTATTTTCATAATGAACCTCCATTCTTACAAATGAGGATTCTCCGGATTCTCTTTGTGAGGATCTTAAGGATCTTCAAATTGTGTTCATTCATCGTACATTATATGATAAGTTTTCATCAAGTATTATCATATTTAATTTTAAATAAAACTATTTAAAATAATTTATGACTGCATGATGTACAATGAACAGATATGATTTGAGGATCTCCGGGATCCTCACAAGGAGGATCCAGAGAGGATCCTCAGGCCATCTCCAACGAAGGAGGGCTAGATGGCTCTTTTTAGCCCTATAGCCCTCCAAGAAATTAATATTTTAATTAACAGTGTCAGTCCATATTTCTTACCATCTCCAACCAAGGGGCCAAAGGGTCATAGGCCAAATATAGCCCTGTGATAAAAAATCATCTCCAACTGAAGGGACCAAAAGGCCACAGACCAAACATAATATATTATTTAAATTTAAAGACTACAACACAACTTAAATTTAAAAACTACAACAACTTAAATTTAAAGTTTATAATCATCATCATCATCATCATCATCATCATCATCATCATCATCATCCGCCATTGTAGGATTATAGTCAGATGTAAACAACTCTTGTCGGGCCATAATTTTCTTCTTTTTCCTATCAAAATAGGCCTTACTCATTTGAGTGTAATCCGAAATGTTCTTTTGCATATTCCTATCATCTATCTCTTCTTATATTTGTTTGGCCCGTTCTTCGTGCCTACGGTTCATTTCTTCCGCAGCAATGGCATTTTGCTCAGCCATTAATCACAATGAGGCCGCCACTTTCGTTGAAAGGCGTAATCATCCTTTGCCTTGCACTTTTCCTTCAATTTTTGGGCCTTGTTTCGTCCCGTATCCCTAGGTATGGAACCTTCACCCGGAGACAGATTTTCTACTCTTGTTTCTTGAATGGTAGGAGATCCATCTTCATCCCCATCTGGAATTGAGGATGCATTTCCGAACACCGGCGTAGGACCAACTCTTTGTTGAGGTGGATCTTCAAATAACACCCATCCTTTACAAAATTCCCAACAACCGTGATGATTAAAGGGTTTTGAGTTGTCCTCCATATACAATTCCTCCGTTTGGTGTACCTAGAAAATATAATTATAAAAATTAAAGGAAATTTATTTATGAAATTAAATGTAATATAATTAAATAGTTAAAATAAATTTGAAAACACTTACTTAGTCGTAGTAATTGGCTCCGCTTTCATGTCTGCTTGCGGCCTTTAACACTGCTTGATGCCATTTATTCAAACTTGGATGAAGATGTTTCTTCCATCTTGAAGAACAACTCTCGTGGTTTTGGATATTCGGTGGAGTGATGCCTTCGTAGAACTCATAGTATTTTTTGAATGTACGAGTCTAAACACCTTCACTTATTTGAGAACTCCCCCTCACACTATCTTCCGAGACTCATCTATAAGCCCTGCAAAGAGCTTCATCTTCTTTTTGTGTCCAAGCCCTACCCTTCATTGCAGATGTGGTCATTTGAAAATTATTGAAAAAATTGAAGGAAAGATTATTGGAAGAGGTAAGAGAATAGAATGTGAAGAATGAAATAGAATGAAGTAAGATAGTATGGAATAGTGAAAATTATGTGAGAAATGTTGTAAGAATGACTTGGGAATTTATAAGGAAAAAAAAGGGAAATTTTTAATATTTTTTTAAAAAAAAATTGTTCGGAAAAAAAAAATATATATATATATATATATATTCAAATCCAACAGTCACCTGGCGTTGCTAGATGGCATCAGGTAGCTGTTGGATTCAAAAAATGGGCCGGCCTGGGGCTAGCTGACTGGCTCCTTTGGTGTTTTTGGCCCGGTGGGACCCACAAGTCCTTTGGCCTAACCCTCAGTTGGAGACGGTTTTCGTGTCATTTTGGATTATTTTTAGTCCTATAACCATCTAGCCAGATCTGTTGGAGATGGCCTCATTCCCCTAACAGAGGAAAAATCACTTGTTTAACAACTTTCCGCATCGTATTCCTTCTTTTGCTTACGATTGCATGAAGGACTACAAATTGTTTCAATACATTCACCCTTCATTGCGTTTGCTGTGTATATTATTTGCCATAATCCACGGATAGATAGATCACCCAAAGTCGACCTCCTGACAGTGACCCCAAATACCCAGGAGTTAGGAAAAAAGATTTGAATCCCTAGTTTTCTTTTTGTTGTCAATGTCAATCACACTGTGACATCAATTATCCATGTGGTGCTAAAAGGAAAGTGACACTTACATACGCAGTTTTTACCTTCTACAGCCTGTGCTAATTTCGTAGTAATGATCTTTTTTCAATTTATTTAATTTCACAGTCAAAAATTGAAGGGTGTGTGAAAAATAAAAATTAGTGTGTGGATAAGACTACCTGTGTTAAAACGAGAAAGAAAAAGAAAAAAAGAAGAAAGATAGCTCTATATATTGTTATTACGTACCAAATGTCCTCATTAATTTCCAAGAAAACTAGTCTTTGTCATGCCCTTGCTTGTCCCACATCAATCAATCTTCATTTTAGACAGTGACGTGATTATGAAGCACTAGACAATATGGCCTTATTTAGTATACACGATTCATTTTAGCCAGTGAAGTGGTTATGAAGATCTCGACAATAAGGGCTCATTTAGTAGAGATGATTGAATTAGAATGAATAAGCGGTTGTTGTTAGGTATGTTGAAAGGTAGTCAATCTTCATTTTAGGCAGTGAAGTGATGATGAAGCACTAGATAATAAGGGCTCAATTAGCTTAGACCATGGAATTAGAATGAATAAGCCACTGTTTTATTAGGTATGTTGAAAGAATAAACAAAAAATTGGTGACTAACTTGAAGGAAATTAAGAAATAGATTACTTAAGAAGAAAAATTATTCATTAAAATCCCTTTCTAATCCTCTTGAGATGAAAATTAATCTCCGTAATATTATGCGTAATGTGTTGTACTTACTACACTTTCATATTATATTTGTACCACATGTCTAATAGAGATATGACGTAAGAACACATGTAGGTCTCATACAAATATAGTATGAAAATGTGTATTATTTTCTCAAATTATATTGCTTAGCTGAAAGTTATTTATGTACAGCCACGTTAGATAATAAATTTTTAATGTCATCATACCTCTTATTTAAGGTTGTTAGATGTGAATTGATCTAAAGGCTTTGAACAAAAATAATATCCGTCCTTTGATCCTACTCATTTAGTTACATTCATCAATATATTTCAAAAGTGGGACTCTCTAACACATCACATTTTTTGTATAATATTTTATAATATTAACACAAAAATTGATACTAAATTGTAAAATGACAAAAAATTCATAGGATTCTCTATTTTGAAAATGTCTCTTAAGCATTTCTTTTTATTTAGACTAAAGAATTTGGCAAATAAATTGAACCTCAACGCTAGTGAAAATTTTAATCTATTACTATAATGTGTACCAACCAATTATGACTCATTGATTGACCTATTATTAAATCAATATATAGAGATATCTTATTTAATTATTGTGCCTTTTCAATGTTGGCCAAGGTTACTTTTTGGGTTAATTTTTTAATTAAAAAAAAACCACATGAATTTTCCAAAAAAAAAAAAAAAAAACTGAAACCATTGTATCTCTCTGCAACCCCCACTCCAAAAAAAAAAACTCAAATCCCAAACAACCCAGACAACGAGGTATGTATTTAATTTTGTCCTTAAAATTTTGAATTTTTTTCAGTGCTTGGTTGGTGGTGGTCTGGATGGAGTTAGGTTTGCTAAGGGTGGGTGGGGTTGCAGATTAGAGAAGGGAGAAAGGGAGTGGGGGGTGAAAAGGAGAAACGGATCAGGGAAGGTGGGGGTGGGGTGGGGGTTTGCGGGGTTTTTTTATGGGAGGAGAGGTGAAGAGAATGGAGGAGAGCGAGGTGGGGGTGGAATGAGGGTTTTCTAGGTTTGTTTGTGGGGGTGGGGGTTGCGAGAGGTGGGTTTCAATTTTTTTTATAATTTTTTTAAGAAGATTTAGGTGGTTTTTTTAATTAAAAAATTATTTGTTTGACATTTGGTGTGCCACATTGGCTGTCACGTAAGCTCTTAACGGATCAATGGATGGAAAATGTAATGGTTATATTATATTGAAATAAAATAATATTTGATGTATGAAAGTGAAATTGTGAGAACCCTTATTTAAATATATATCAGTTTAATATTATTTGTTATTATTAAATATAAAAATCTATATTTGATCTATATATATAGTATTTGCATGAACCTACACGCAAAAACCTTTGCCTATTTTTTTAATGTATTATTTATATTTAATTACAGTTTTATTATTTGAGCAAGTAATATCTATAGTTATTTATTGATTTGAACCTACAGCATTTTCTCACCTATCTTCACTTCCTTTATCTTATCTCATAGCTTACATTTGTCAAGTTATTGCTTCTAACGTGGCATGACCTTGTTCATAGTAATTTATAGTAATTTTAGGATTTCAGTTTGAGGTGCTTGTAAGCACCCTTCCCAGCTGCCACCTCCATCACTTATTTACACCACCTCATTTGTTTCGATAACCAAGATAAGAACCATCCTCTATGTCTATCTATATATACGTATTCTATTAATATAGTTTACCTCTCGGTTAAGTTTTCTTGGCCACTACGTTTGGGTAGCCGCCTCATACTCCTATAAATAGGAGCTAAGCTCCATTTAGTTTTCGAAGATGAGTTAGCATGCAGTGCATTCTCTCTGGAGCTCGTTCACTTAACAATATATTCATATATATATATGGTTGTTTGTGTGGAGAAAGGAGATTATAAAAGAAATAAGGTGGAAGAATTACTTGATGATTTAAGAGTAATCACGGAACTTGCTCAAGTACGTGGAACTTAGCTATTCCAGTAGTGATGTGGATCTTCATTTTAGCTTTGGAATCCAGGTAGGGGAAATAAGGCAGACCTTTATGGAAATTGATTTTATTAAATTTCGTGAAGTGTTATAATATTCTTGATCTTTTTGGTTGATTTATGTGATTGGATATTAATTGGAAAATTGCTTAAGTTAAGTGTTTACTTGTTATTGGTTATGAAGTTATGGCTGAAACGAAATATGTTGAGAATATGCTGTGATTCATATGAAAGATAAAATGACATCATTTGTGCATCATTCAAATTGATGTGGTTGGAATTTCAGTGTGGAGATTGGAAGTATGGAAATGAGGGTAGTTGGAAAGGATCTTTTGTGTAGTTGAATCTGTTCATTGTGAAACCAGTTCCAGGCGAGCCCGATGTGCACAGTAGAATAGGATATCGACGGGAATTGTCGATGTGGGTGATTTGGGCTGGAGATCAATGAATTAGATAAGATGACTAGCAAAAGGGGTTTATGAACTTGGGATATCATATGGGGGTTAGTTTCTATAATAGAACATTCGAACCACCTCTGCAGAGGTAAAATGCATGGTATGGGACGTGCAGGTCCGCGTGTTTTATTATATAAATTAACGGGGGTAACTGAAGAGGTTGCAATGCATTCATTCATTATTATCCATAATGATTTGATATTTGGCTATATGATTTCATGACACTTAATTTAATATTGTCAATTTACTGTGGTAAGGTTATGTCCCTACTGAGCTGTGAAGCTCATCCTTTTATTATTATGCAGATTTACGAACTAGACATTCAAGAGAGTAGGCAAGATGAGATTGGGTTGGTTTGAAGAATAGAAAGTTATTCATCTATTTACTGTAGGTTGTAAAGAATTCTTGATTTGTTTAAGAATCTTGAATTATTTTAATGTGAGAAGTTTATTTTTCAACCCGTGTCAATTTCCTTTTAATTATTAAGCTTTTAACTCACGTTTCGGATTCGGGTTTGAGTTTTTTTTAATACTGACCTGGGTTCGGGGCGTGACAGAAATGCTTTAAAGATGTTGTATGAGATTGTAATAGACCTCAAACCCAAAGGAGTATTATGTAATTTACCCTTACTTTTTTCCATACGAATAGATAGGATACCTTGTTCCATTTTCTTTGCTAACATTGGAACAACATAAGCAATGAGTAGCACCTTGACCTTAGGGTCATGCTATATTAATAATCTAATTTTTTTTTTCACTACTTTGCATATTATTTTCATCTGGCGGTGCTGTAACAATGCCTTGGCGGTCAGAAGAAATCTCAAAAGACGTCATGTTCGAGTTGACAACGTCTGTGGGATTTGCAACTCCTTTAATGAAACAGAAAATCACATGTTCTTTAGGGGTGAATTAAGCCATGCGTTCTGGTTTTGCTCCCCGCTCCATTTAAATTCACACATACTGGAAGGTCCTGACTTCCTTGCTAGTTGGGAAAATTTCTACAAACATATCAAGAACAGGGAAAATTCGGAGGAGATAATGCAGGAATTCGCCTTCGGTCTGTGGAGGCTTTGGAAAAACCGGAATGATGCGATCTTTAAGGGATCGCACAGGCAGCCCTTGGAGATCCTAGAGACATGGAAAAATTGTATTGCCGAGTACAGAGAAGCTAATGCTCGGTGCAATGATATTGTTATCACTGGCAGTCGGCATCCTCAACTGGGTTCGCACCGGGCTGCCTTAAAAGTGGCAGAAACCACAGTTTGGGACCATTAAGGTAAACGCTGATGCAGCTTGGTGTAAGACGTCGTTGCGTGCAGGTTTTGGGTGGGTTGCTCGCGACTTTGCAGGAATCCTTAAAGCTGCAGATGGATCAGGTAACGAATACTGCCATAGTGTAGCTGTTGCTGAAGCCTGCGTAATCCGTAAGGCAATGGTGGCCTGCGACAACCATGGTTTCGAGCATGTCATTATCGAATCTGATTCAAAAATGGTGATCTGTATGCTGAAGAAGGAGGAAGTTCTTGATTTTAGTATTGAATGCATTCTTGGCGACATCGAGAATCTAGCTCAAAGGATGAAGTCTGTGGCTTTTGAATTTGTGCCTAGAGAGTGTAACAAGGTTGTGCACTCAGTGGCGAAATATGTTTTCGGTAAAGGGCAAACCTTTGTTTGGGATTGTATTGGGCCTGTTTTTCTATTTAATATTCTTGCCCAAGATGTTAACATTGATATTCGTATTTAATCTATTTCTATCTTTGGTTTAAAAAAAAAATAGCACTCATTACGTACGTAACATGCATATAAGATTGGCTTTTTTGGGAAGCTTGTTTAAGAGCTTTTATCGGAGGCAATTCCAGAGAGAGGAGAGAGGGGGAGGCAGCACAGAGAAGACGCTTTTTTGGGGTCTATGAGCGTTATCGTTTGGGTTTAATGGACTTGGATCCTCTCCTGAGCCCAAGGAAATGATCCTCTTAACCAAATAACTTGGGCAGTTGGATGAAAATCCAACGGCTACAAACAGGGAGGTCAGTTATAATAATTATACCCGTTGGATTTTCATTCAACGGTCCAAATCCTTTGGTCAGGAGGATCCTCTCCTTGGGCTTAGGAGAGGATCCAAGTCCGGAATTAATGAAGTATGAGGATTGTTGTTGCCTACGTGGCATAATCTTTAGCATCGAATCAACATGGAAATGTTTTGAACGACTAGCAATGAAAGGAGGGTATTGGAGGGTAGGAGAAATTGGAGAGGAAAGAACCCGATTCCGGGAAAGAATTGTTCACACATGGACACAAAGTTACTTTCATCATTGGCCGCAAAGACGAAAATCTTATGAGTACAACTTCACATGCAATTGAAATGACTGAAATGAGGTTGGGCTCTCAAAGTGTAATCATATCATCATATGCCATTTCATCAAAACAAACCAAATCCTTGAATGGAAAGTGATATGATCAGTCCTTTCCCCAAAAAAAAAAAAAAAAAAAAAAAAAAAAAGCCCAAATCCTTGAATGGAAAGTGACCTCCCACCTATAGTCACATTCGCACAAATAATTAGGGTTGAAAACCCCACATTGGTCAGAACTTCAAAGGGTTTGCCTTTATTATGTGCAATGATGTTTTGGCCTTGGTGCCTTTTGAACCCTCAAATATTGAATATGTACTTTTAACAAGTTCAAGTCCCACGTTCCTCATTTAGTGTTAATAGTTTGTTGATATGGCTACGCAACCTCCTCCATTAGAAGCTTCTTTCTTGCTTTGGGATTGGGGGTCAACATGCATTTTTTGTAGCATTCTCTATTGGGAAGGTTTTGTGTTTGGACTCGAAAACTAATTTCTGCACAGTTTTTATTTACCGTCTTTAAATCAATTTTTTTTAAAGAGATTCATAATAGTATATATAGGATATGCCAGGAAAAAAAAAGAATTATTATTGGCACTTCAAAAATCTCATTCTACACTCCAAATTTTCTATAGTTAGAAAGAAAAATACACTTGTGAAAAGTGTAGAATGAGATTTTTGGAGTGCTAATAACAGTTCTCGAAAAAAAATTGTGCAAATCATTTTCTTATAGACTCATACAACAACTGAGTAGGTCTTTTCATATATTGACTCAACTTCATTGATGCCCATTGAAACTAGATATATAATTCCATTCACGCATGCATGTTTTTAGTTTTCCTACATCATTAATCCTCGACAGTTGACAATGATAAAACATTGCTCATTGAAATCAAGGACATCATTATTCGCAAGAACTTACATTTCTAGGGGGAAGAGAACTACGATTTCAAAGAGGGTGATCATACAGTTACCTGTTCGTCTATAGAATTGACTACCACCCTCACATGAATTCCACGGGGTGGTTGACTTAACTGTGCCAAGTTCTTTCATGAAAAATGGCAAGTGTTTTCCAATCTCCTTTTCTCCCTAAAGACGAGCAAAGCATATAAGAATTAGGATACAAAAACAGTGGAATGCATAAAGAAAAAATGGAACTGTGGAACTCATTACCCTTCTTTCATTGGTGAACAACTCTTTTTTGCAAAGTTGTTATTTTCGCTTCAAAAGAACTCATCATGTATTCCTTGATGATAACAATATAATGGAAAATAAATAAATAAATAAATAAATTGAAACAGTGTAAGATGATTTGTTGGAGTAAAAATAGCAGCTCCCTTTGTTTGACAGCATCAACAATATTGTCAATGGCACCTTATAAGTGTCACAAATTAATTTTTTTATTTGTACAAATAAAATAAACCATCACAACACTTTGTTAGACGAAAAAGCTTCGTCGGTTGAAAGCACATTTTTCGCCGAAAATTTTAATCGACGAAGGTCTGTTGGCAAAGAATAGTCAAGCAAAACTCATCGCGCGATGACTTATACGGCAGATAAACTATTATGTCAGGTAAACTAGCGTTAACTCGATGAATCCATTGTCGGACAAGAGTGCATTGACCCAAGTGACCGGATTACCCAATAAAATCAACCTAGTTTGCTAGGAGATAATTAAATAATGGGGGTGAGCATAGCCCGATGGCATGGCCGTCGAGCAAAAGCCACCAAGAAAACGATTTACACGACGATGCCTCTGTCGAGCCAAGTTTTTTTTTTTTTTTTTTTTTTTTTTTTTTTTTGTAAATTAAAAAAAACTATTAAATAATGTATTTAATTCTAAAATTAAAAAAAAAATGATTACAAGAACGGAAAAATAACATTTAAAACACAAAAAATTTGTTCATACAATTATACTACAAAAAATTGTAAACGTTGGAACCAAATTCACGCACATTTGCAGACGGAGGCAAAATCTAGTTGGACATACCCATGATTGCTCGTAAAGGGAGAATGAGATTGATTGGGAGGTGTTGTTCAATCCAAATAGGACTGCCTAGGGAAGGAGAATCACACCACATGTGTAGATTGGAGTAGGGCTGGTTTGGTATGGAATACCAAACCGAAACCATTGTTCTGATTCCCAAACTAACGTTTTCGAGATTCCTAATTTCAAGAACGATCCCAAACTAAATTTTCGAGCAATTTTTTAGATTCCCAAGATATTTTCAAGATTTCGGAACAATTCGGGATTCTCGAAATATGACACATCCTGGCCCAGGCTCAACCACTTCCCGGGCTCGACTCTGTCATAACACAATATTGTCCGCTTTGGGCTCCTACCACACCTTCACGGTTTTGTTTCTGGGAACTCACACAAGAACTTCCCAGTGGGTCACCCGTCCTGGGATTGCTCTCGCATGAACTCACTTAACTTTGGAGTTCCGACGAACTCCGAAGCCAGTGAGCTTCCAAAAAGCCTTGTGTTATATGGAGATGGGCATGTACATATAAGGCATAGAGGATCCACTCCCCTGGGTGATCTGGGATCTTACAATCCACCCCCCTTAGGGGCCTGACATCCTCGTCAGCACATTTCTGGCCATGGATTGGCTCTGATACAAAATTGTCACATCCCGGCCCAAGCTCGACCACTTCCTGGGCTCGACTCCGCCACAGCACGATATTGTCTGCTTTGGGCCCTTACCACACCCTCACGGTTTTGTTTCTAGGAACTCACATGAGAACTTCTCAGTAGGTCACCCATCCTGGGATTGCTCTCGCACGAACTCGTTTGGGCGATGTGCATGGAGATGGGCATGTGCTATATAGAGATAGGCATGTGCATATAAGGCATAGAGGATCCACTCCCTTAGGTGATGTGGGATCTTACAAAATATTATTGGGCTTTTGAAATTTTGGGCTTTTAGGCTTTTGAACTTTTGGGCTATAAGAACTTGACTGTGCAGTGTGCACAATAGCCAATCTGCACATGAATCAAGTCCCCAAGCATGAATCAAGTCATTCTATAATTAACAACATAATCAAACCAAAATCCTTGCCTATATCTCCTACTCATAATAGCCAATCCGCCTATTCTACTACACATGCATGCAACAAATAAGTAACAAATCCAAAAGAAAAAAAATTAGTTACAAGCCAAGGTTAACACATTGACTGTATTGCCACAATACCTCCAGTTCTTGCTTGCATGCTTCCTCCTTTCTCGCTTCTGACTAAGCACTTATTTGTACTTCAAATATCAAAGCAACTGCAACTGTTGCAATATGTGTATATATTTTCAGTAAGAAACAAATGTATGATCTAGCATTGCAATTGAAGATTCCTTAACCTAATGATGTGCAATTATGTGGGTATTTGATAGTTCATCAGTTCAACATCTTTATATATAAAAGAACAACTAAACAAACTGTAAACGCATTTATGGTGCTGCATTACAAACATCCCAAAATCCCACGATTAATTTTGAACTCTATTCATCATTTTACACCAACTCTCGAAATTCATTTCAGCAGCTGCAATTATTGCTACAACTATAAACTATAAACTTGTAAGATCATCAACTTCTGCCCCCAGTGCTCCCGTAGTTGCTTCTTCTCCATTTGTTGTGCTCACCATATGCAGAAAGTTGAAAACATCTAGTCCACCCCTCTTGATTCCATCCGCCCTGAAAAAAAAATATTTAAATTAAATGGCACAGAACATTCCAGCAGCAGATTAAACTACTCCATACAACTGAGAAAGGCTACAATTATGTTAAAAATCATATTTACCTCTCTTGTGTCCCACAGGATATCAAACCTGGATCCAGTACCAACGGCAACATGTTTACCTCATGAACAAAAGAATCCATGTCCATGCGGCACTTTTCAGCCGTTCTCTTAAAGCACCTTTCTTGGTGTCTACAACCACATGTAATGCAATTACAATTAGTTGTGATTGTAGTTCATCTAACCACGAACTATAGGTACATGCCATTCACAGAATTAGGCAAAAGAGTTCAATTACTCACAAAAACTGTTGCTTCAGTAAATGGTACTTGAATATTCACTGATTGAGATAGTGCTTTATATCCCACTAGAATTGAAGCCAACAAAATTTCCAGCACATGTCACGCTAGTTGCCAGGAGGATAAGATGCTCTTTCAGAACTCCTTTTGCCACTGCATAATCAATGCAAAAATGTATTTTTAATAGGAAAGTAGGATACGTATCTCATATCACCCAGAGTTGGTCTAATATGATCAATTTTTCCATGAAAATTAAAAAAGTTAAATTACATAAGATGTACAATACAGGCCTAAAAAAGAAGGTGGCATGTCGAAGGGAACCACAAATACAGCACATGACTACAGAAAAGATTGAAAATTCAAGGTCCATACCTAATGAAGATCAGTCACATGAAAGGCTGATCCATAACTAGGGATTAAATTATATAGTCGAAAATAAATCATTGTATAATAAAGTATACATACAAATATATACACAACTGATGTGATATAGCATGCCCGCTAGAAAATAAATAAGGAAGCAAAGAATTCATTGCTATGAAGAACAACAGAAATCTAGCAAGTCAAACACTCCAAAGGGAGAGAAGCATATTCGACTCACAGAAGCTACTGGACATTAAGGGTGATAATTTCCTAGCAATGCAGCAGCAACATATGATCCATCAAACATTATATTTTCGCGATTACTTAACGCGTGTCTGATTTTACGTACTTGTTAACCAATGATAAAAAGGTTGAGTTAGTATTAAACAGTAGGTTTTGACACAACAAACTGTTTAATTGGTATTGTATGAGGAAAATTTCAGATTTTTGCCTGTGTACTTCTTGAATGGTATTGGTCCTACTGGATGAATCTTTCGTTCTTTCTAAAATCAGGAGTTTTGTCCTATATTTTCTTACACGTGGATTGGGTGCAATTTTCACTCGAAAGAAGGTTTACTGACTACTGAGTAATGAACTTGGCTTGGAGCCTTGGAGCCTTGGAGCCTTGGAGACAAACAACTAAGTCAATGTCTAAAATTTTGAGTTTCAAGCTGTATCAAAACATAAAATGACTAACCAAAAATTGAGTTAGTGTCAATACATACAGCTTGGAATAAATTATTTAGGTTATCTTGCCTAATGCAGTAATACTAAATGACATAAATGACACCACAAAACAAGATATACACAGTACTAATACAACACATAATATAAACAATTAACCACAAAAGCTAGCATAGGTTCGATACAGGATCAAGTTCACGATTCACACTAGAAAGAAGGAAAATTGTGAACCTCTTATTTTACCTGAAGGAACGCCTGGCATCAATTAGGTGAGGCACAGGGAGGCAAGAATCAAGAAAATTCTCCACGCACCACTGCTTTGCTTGACAACAGATTTCTCCAGAACAACATCCAAGGCCCATTCACCCTTTTGAGATTTATTTGGGCTTCTAATCCAAGTTGTTGAATCTGGATCAGTCCAAATTATATTTGCTCAGAAAATCCGAGGGTTACCTGTCCATTTTAGAGACATTAAGACTTTACTAATTGAAGAGTTACAAAAATAGTTTCCAGCAGTAAGTAACATGCCCCCCATCTCGTAAAAACTACAATAAGTCAAATAAAAAAACTGCTCCTATCACCAGCACAGGTTCAAATCAATCTGTACTTCCGTTGTAAAATTGTAATCTATATGTGATATGTTAACATCGTGAGTACAGAAAATAGAATTTATATGTCTCTTGTGTTGAACATTCAAGGTTTTATGTTCTCCTTTTTCATGCATGGCCGCCATGTGCTAATTAAGAAACTCCTATAAGCAAGGCATACAAATTCTGTGTTAAAAAAAGGCAACGTACGCAAGACATAATGTAGAAGCCTAGAATTTGATGAATATCTTCATATATGTAAGAGCAATTATAACTTACCAAGAAAAGTTTCTTCCAAATTGATTCTTGGCCTGAGAATGCTAAAGGCAGGTTAGTCCCCTGAAGAGCCATCCAATCTATTTCTTTCTGCCATCTCTCCCAATCCCACCACAAATGAATCTGCAAAAATATGTCATATCCCATACGTTATTAACTTTCCATTGCCACGATAAACATATCAACTAAAGCTAAAAGTATTACATTACACCTTTTTTTAAATTGCAAATTATGTGTACTTTCTTCATTTCTTAATTTACTGTTCATCCTCTTATTTGTCTTTTGATTTTACTGTCAACTCATTGAGCTTAAGTCGTAAAACCCACCTCTGTGTAAACTACTAAACATGGGTACGGTTGTGAACATCTTACCCTCCTAAAATCCACATTAGCAGAACCGTGCACTCAGCTGCCTTTCTACACTCAATGAGATAAAGTACAACAATGTGTACACAACCTGATCGAAGTGAAAGCAGATTCAAAGAGTCAATACTTACAGCTGGATGTAACAACATTTTGATAATAGTTCCGCGGGACTGGTCGTTGAATCTGTACCCTTCAAGGAAACATGACCACTGCACCAGTACTTCAAACACCAGTGGAGGCCAGATGCAATTTCAACTGCTGTGGTGCCTCTAATCCTGAAACAGGACTGCAATAAACATAAAATTACAATTGCAAATGGTTCCTCCTTAATTTCTTAGTCATTGAGTTTTAAGCTATCAAGCTCTTCAGGTAAATTTGTCCTTGTATACTTGTAAGATAAACAATATATTCATATTGCCGAAGCAAGCAATTGAGAATATGACAGCTAAGGTGCCAATAGAAAATGAAAACATCTGGTCACAAAACGTTAATCCCATTAGTAACTGGTTTTGATATATCACATCTTCTTCAATGGGACTAACTCTTGAAGAAAATTTATTAAAGCTACTTAAAGCACAAAGTCCCAAACAAATTTCAAGCAGTTCTGAATCAATACTTAACGAATTTGCATAATGTTGGGAGCCAATCATTCCCTGTTGTCAAATTGCTATGATTTAGAATGTTAAAATGTTCTAAGATCAAAAGTTCCGTTCCTACAAGTTCTGCAACAAAACCGAAGGCCTTATTTATATTTTATAGGGTGAAACTTTACATGCAAGCACATAAATATATGCCAGAACTTTTTAAGATTATGATTGGCAGATAATAGGCTTAGTATCTGTAACGGAAAGTTTGAACAAACAAGGGATATTGTAGGTGAATGTTCTGAAAATTTAGTTTCGAAACTGCAATAGACGAAAAAAGTAACTTGGCAAGACATAGCTCAACATACTGTATCTCAGGATCATGTCGGCTTGACAGGTTGCAATTGTTTAGCACAAATCAACTGTGTCCACCACAAGCATCCTGATATTGAATTTGAAACAGTTAGCATGATGAATTACAATGAAATTAACGTTTGACTAAAGTAAGATATAATTACAGGGAATGCCAAGCAAAAACGAAGAATGTTTGTGGCCAATCACGTATCTGGCACTTCGATCATGAATGATATATCTTAAAGTTTCATATTTTCCCATCTTTTCTCAACAAGAAAACATATCATACAACCATATAGTGATATGCATCTCATAAACGGAATAATGCACACACTGAAGTATGTTGGACCCTACTTCCTTATTTTCTTTTCCTGCCCAATTGAAGTGCTAAAAGTGCTTTATGAAGAAATAAAAGTGTTTCTAACTACGTTAAGCGGAAAAACTTAAAGGCGCTTCTGGTAGTAGAAGCACTTTCCAGAGAAGCAGGCGTTATGTGCAACTTCATAAAGAAATTCCAGTGCTTTTCCAAGAAGCACTTGTATTTCTAATAAAAATTTTGTACATGTTAACAAAAGCGCTTTTATGAGCAGAAGTGCTTCCCACGAAAAGCAGTAATAAAACAACACAAAAAGTCAAACCCAGAATCCAAATGCGAGAATTTTGGGCGAAAAAAGAAAAAAGGATAGTACTTGAGAAACAATCTTGAAGTCGAAACTGTTGATATGGTGGGAAGGAATCTTTCGATAACAGCTTGAGCTGCAGCTTCTTGACGCCGCAATTGCTTCTGCTTTTTGCTGAGACAGCTACGGTCGGTACAAGAAAAACGGCAATCAAATATTAGCAGCTGGGTGTTGAAATTCGACACGGTTTGGGATGATAGAGTGGGTAATCAACGGCTCATTTTTTAAATTGGTTTACGGAGAAGGATTGCGGAAGAAGAATCATTGTTGTTGCAAGGCTTTTTGTTGGCAGGTCGCTGGCAGTGTTACATTATTTTGTTCAGTGTCATTCCGCTTCTTGTTTGCCATGGATTTTTCACTTTTGGGCCAACGTAATTTCTTTCTTTTTCCTCATTTGCATTTCTTTTACACATTTTCTCCAAATATTGAGACTTCTGTGAATTTTGAGTAAGTTTAGATATAGCCCAAAATTAAAAGTTCGTCAATTAACATTTTTGTTAAACAACAAAATGTACAAAATTACTGTTTTTTAGTCAACTCCATTAGTAATTTGATCTGAAACACGTCGTGCGACACACATCAAAGCAAGTCTACCTCTAAAAAAATGCGTTGGCACTCAGCCCATTTAATTCACTCTGTGAACAGTGATAGACACATGAACAATAAATTGGCCAAATGTTTCTCTACCCTTAAAAAATGCTCTGGCATCCAGCCCATTTAAAATATTATTAATTTTTTTATAAAATAATAAATTTTATTTAAATTTAGTTTTAATTTCGGATATGATTTTTAACTAATTTCGTCATGCCACGTGTCATTATTTATTTACAATAATTTAGCCAAGATTTTGATAAAATTTTCAACCAATCTTGTCATGCCACGTGTCATTATTCGAACGTACTATTTCGTGGTTAGATTTCCATCATGATGACGTGTATCATTCTCCACAACATGATTGTGGAAGATGAGTATGATTATGATGTTGTTGATGAATACGAGCCGGACATAATGAACAACTCAAGAACACATATCTATTGTGCTCATGACAGCACCGAAGATTCTGTGCAACACGAACCATTGGAACGAGATGGACGTTATAATTAGTTGATCGTTGAGAGGTACACTTCAATGCAAGAGCCATATTGGCACTGTACCCATCAAAGTGACTTGAGTGAGCACCAGTGAAGATTGCAACAAAGTGAAGATAAATAAAAGGAGTTTGTGTGGAAGAATAAAGTTCTTGGTTTATTTAGTGTATTTTTTTAAGTTTATTTGGTGAGTTTATGTAATTTTATTTCGTGTGTTTTTTTAAGTTCATTTGGTGTTTTTTTTTTTAAGTTTATTTGGTGTGTTTAAATAAAGTACTAAAAATATTTAAGAAATTACATCTATTACTAAAAATAAATAAGAAATTACATAAAGTACTAAAAATAAATAAGAAATTACATCAATTAATAAAAATAAGAAATTACATAAAGCACTAAAAATAAAGATGAAATTACATAAAGTGCTAAAAATTAAGACAAAATTAAATAAAGTACTACAAATAAATACGAAATTATACAAAGTATGTGGAGCTAGGATATGTGGTGCTAGGATCTTCGTTGATATGATATGTGTAGCTAGAACCCCCTTGACTTTCCGCATCTCTTGCACGCCTCATTCGCACCACGTCTCTTTTTGTCGATGTCCAAAAATATTTTGAATTCGGAGACAGTCCTACTAGTGGTTTGTTCATAGTGTCACGATTTGCTTAAGCCATCCTTTCTTCTCTAAGCATCTCGTTTTCTCAATTAAGTGCTTCTCTAATCATCTCGTTTTCTCAATTAAGTATTTCTCTTTGTCTCTCAGCGCCGCATCACGTCTCTCAGTAGTTGCTAATATTGCTGCCATAGCAACAACTTTTTTCTCATCTCTAGCTGCTTCTCACGCCATATTCAGTTCATCTTTGCGTTTTCTCAATTAAGTATTTCTCTTTGTCTCTCAGCGCCGCATCACGTCTCTCAGTAGTTGCTAATATTGCTGCCATAGCAACAACTTTTTTCTCATCTCTAGCTGCTTCTCGCGCCATATTCAGTTCATCTTTGCGAGCAAGTTCGTCCATATATTTTGTGTAGTCATTTTTGGAAGAACTCCTTTTTTTCTTTGCCGCCTTTTTACCTTAAGGTCTTAGGGACCGACGAGTCGGCTAAGTCTCCGGCACTTCTTCGGGCATCCTTTCTAGCACTTCTTCAAATGTGCCTTGTTCTTGTGCGGGC
Organism: Crataegus laevigata; assembly: GCA_963580275.1. Classification (NCBI taxonomy): domain Eukaryota; kingdom Viridiplantae; phylum Streptophyta; class Magnoliopsida; order Rosales; family Rosaceae; genus Crataegus; species Crataegus laevigata. The sequence continues at coordinate 2,155,474 of OY756942.1, read as the reverse complement.
GTGTCTGGTTATGGCGAACTATGTAGAGGGACGTCGTGCATAACAACTTTCTAGACCTGTTGGCACAATTTTGTATTTGAAACAATTTTTGACAACTTCCCAACATTCCCATTTGTTGAATGATTTGCTGTGGTTCTTCGAATTGTAGAATGCTTGTGCTTGTAGTGTCTACAAAATGTGCGATAAGACAATATTATAAAATGCGGGTGTAACACAAATAAATAAATTAAAATATTGATGTGGGTGGAATACATATAAATACATAAAAATATTGTCACCTGATCCGCTAAATTTGTCCCACTACGTAAATTAGCGGAAGCAATTGAGAGAGCGTTTATCCAACAAGTGAATGATATGTTGAGTTTTTTCCAACGCCCTTGAAGACATTGATTGCTTATGGCGTCTTTTCCAAGCCCAGCGCAAAACGGGTGGAACGAGCTGTTTCACAGGACGAGTTTTGGGTGAATTTTTGTTCCGCCTCACCCTCTAGAACGACTCGTTCCACATCCGTGGAACACAAAATTATAACCTCTCCATCTCTTTCTTCTTCATCCCCGTTTCCATCCGAGAGCATCTTTGTTCCCTCTCTGTTCCGTCCCTTCCCGTCCCGTCTGCATACCAAACGGAGTCTTTAAGCACCAACCCAACCTTTTGTTATTTTATTTATTTGATTTTCTTTTCAAAACCTAAAAACAATTGGGCTAGGCTTCAAGCCCAACCCTAAACCCTTAAAACATTTCATCGGCATCTTCGAGTCCTCTCGGTGTAGGACCCACTCATTTTGTTTATTCATTTTTTTATATCGTTTCTTTCCTTGTATTCTAATTAGTTGTATGTTCTGAGCACGTTCCTTAAATGCATATTAATTACCATTAATTTCTTAAGTCTTACTTATTTCTCGTTTTTATGCATTCTAAATGGCTTGCGTCACCTATCGGGTGTCGGCCAGCACGTGACCATCTCGATGTCTATAGGACATCAGGATTGGGGGGTGTCAAAATTGGCTAGGTGCGGGGCCAAAAAAGCTGCTGGGTGCCGGCCTAACGGCTCCCGGTGGACTTGCTCTCATGTGAAATTCTATCTTTGGATTTCACTGTTTAAATATTACATACTCCAAAATAAGAGTCTAGTGGAAAATATTACTACAAAATATCAAATGTTCAAGATATGCAAAATGAAGAAACTTGTATTTCAAGGTTGTGCAAAATATAAATACTTTTCATGAAAGTTTGTAGAGTTTTAAAAATTCAAACTTATGTAACCCAAACAACAATGTATTAAAATCCTGTTATTTCCATGCCGTTTTGTATAATGTCAATAGATGGTATAAGAAATTGTCAGATAACACAATGAACTCCACATGAAGAAGGAGGAAATGCTGTGCTGTGCCATAATTTCTCTAAAATTTGTTTCTACCGCAGACGCATAGCCGTTGGATTAGTTTAATTCGTTTACTCATTTTGTTTATCAATTTGTTTAAGAGAAACAAAGTCACCATGGACTTTAAATTAAAATAAAAAGAAAAGCTAAATTTGGTGTAATTTGATTTCCCAAGGGAAAATTTATTTAAACCCATCTAACTTATTTCTATACCTAACTTACTCTTTGCACCTATTTAATTTTTAACTAAACTATTAATATCCCTTTAAACCCAAATTTAATACCTAATATACCCCCATAAACCCAATCCATATGTGAATTTATTTTTACACCCATTTAATTTTTAAAAGCTAAATTTGATGGCAAGAAGCTCCTCCTGTAATTTGTTCCATGGCAAGGAAGTGGCCTAGAATATCAGGGATGGTTATGACACGTCCTTCTTCTCCTTCAGATGCTTCGAAAATCAGTATTTCCATAACCCCACTTTTTGAGAGCAAAGGAAACTGCATCGAAAGGCCATTCAAAGGTGAGCGTAGCTTTCAAATTTTAATCTATGCATGCATATGGGGTTGACCCAAAATTATGATTGACAACTTGAGCGTAGAGCCATAGAACCTCATAAGACCATCTCCAACCCTTGGGCTTTTAGTGTCACATCCCAGCCCGGGCGCAGCCACCTCCCGGGCCCACTCCACCACCGTAGCACGATATTGTTCGCTTTGGGCCCCAATCACGCCCTCACGGTTTTGTTTCTGGGAACTCACGAGCAACTTCCCGGTGGGTCACCCATCATGGGAGTGCTCTAGCCCCCTTCTCGCTTAACTTCGGAGTTCCAACGAAACTCGAAGCTAGTGAGCTTCCAAAAGGTCTCGTGCTAGGTAGGGATGAGAATATACATTTAAGGATCACTCCCCTGGGCGATGTGGGATGTCACATTTAGCCCAGAAACAGCTTTTCTGCTCCAACCCTACTAGCCTAAAATTTTAGCCCGGGATTATTAAATAATGAACTTAGGCTAATTTTTTTCTTAAATCAATTTGTTTTTAAAAAAATAAATATGTAGACTATCGTAAATTAATTTTATGAATATTTTAATCTAAAAAAATTTAAATTCCGATAAATATTGAAAAATCATTAAATTTTTCACAAAGCAAGCCTTCAACTTTCACCAATATTTCAACTTTCACCAACCGTTCAACACCAAACTTTCAACTTTCAACATTCTTTGGTCTTCTCCTCTGTTCGATGAGGTTGTGAATGGATGGGCACCAGAATTTCGATACAAGGTAAATGGTAATAGGTATGAGCTAGGTTACTACCTAACTGATGGTATTTATCCTAGTTGGTCTACCTTTGTCAAAAGTTTTTCTCATCCCAATAGTGCAAAGAAGAAATTATTTTCGCAGAGGCAAGAGTCTTACAGGAAGGATGTGGAGAGAGCGTTCGGGATCTTACAAGCTCGATGGGCCATTGTTAGAGGGCCTGCACGCTTTTGGCAACGCGAAGACCTCCATTCAATCATGATGACGTGCATCAGTTTGCACAATATGATTGTGGAAGATGAGTACATCGAAATTGAAGAAGATTCAGACAAAGATGTGGATGATGACCAACCAACACATGTGAGAGCTATTACAAGAGATGTTGAATATCTCGCTCCAACCACATATGAGACCCGACGAGTATAAGAGATGTTTGAACAAATACATAGGTATTTATAGAGTTTTTGGGTGAATTTTGAGTTAAATAATTTTTTAAAATTATTTTAGCCGTTAGATTTAAATTTGGGCCGTTAGATCTTTTTATTACCGTTGGATTTGATTATATTCAATCTCAACCGTTGGATTCAATGTATTTTAAAATAACATATTTTTTAAAAATGAAATTTGAATGTGGACCGTTGGATCAACCTAGGGTCTTTAAACTCAAACCGTCGGAGACATACCCCTGCGCTGGGGTCCCATCCTGTAGGGTTTCAGAGGCAGGCAGCCCGCGTAGGGCGCATGCGCGGGTGAGTGGGCTGCGTCTGGGCCAAAACCAGGCGAGTCCACGCGAGCTGGGGGGAATTTGGCCCAACTTTGGCATTCCCATTTTAGCCTAATAATTTAGCTTGGGTTGGATGGTGTTTGGGGGGAATTTTGGGCTAAATATTTGGCATTTAGCCCAGGGTTGGAGTAGGTCTAAAAGGAGTGAAAAGCCATTCTCTGACAAGGGTACGCAACAAATTGTCCCAAGTTGTAAAGATAGTAAATCAAGTGATAGTTATACCTACCAAAAGGAAGTAAAAGGAAACATGGAACAGAGAAGCTTACCTTATGCAGATGAAATGACATCTCTCCAACTTCAACAACAATGTCACTAGGAAGCCCAATGGTGCAGAACCTGTTATTGTTACAAATCATATATATGTCCGTCAACAAAAAAGAGAGAACAAGGGGAGCTAATTTACACATGAAGGAGTAATTAGAGTTTTAATCAGAATGAACGTAGAATAAACAAAGAGTGATCGTAGAGTTTAATTATAGTTGTTAGGTTTATTGATAAATTTAAGTTTTATTATTAATTTCATTTTGTACTTAATAGTAATTATGCAATAGGATAAAATAGACAATTAACATTTAAAATTTAAATTAGGTGTAAAAAAAATTAAATGAGTTTAAATAAAATTTCTCATTTCCCTGAGTCTCTGTCTATTCTAGACTCTAGGAAATTCCTTTTGCTGTAATTTTTTATTTTAATTTAAATTTAGTGTAATTTTTATGTAAATGCTAAATCCATTTTTTTTTCTTGAGAGTTTCTCAACCGACCGACTATCCATTTCCCTTCGCGAAAAAAGGGTATAATTTATCTGTAAAATTACTAAAACAAGAGTTTCACGCGAATAAGTAAATAAAAAATGCATCGAATTCAAACTGACGCGAGGGCTAATAACACGCACAGCCGTTAGATTATTTATTTTCAACGGTTGAGATACTACGACGCTTAGGTTAAGTTTGAAAGTAGAGCACTTCTCTCTTTGAGAGTTCTTCCGCCTTCTGCGCGAGGTTAGCTTCCGACTCCGACCTTTTCCTTTTTGGCTAGGGTTTGGCAACCGCCTTTTTTTTCTTTTCTTCTCTACTACTTGCGTTTATCCCTGCTTTCATTCCCGATCTCTCGGTCTCCATCCCCTCTTCCTGTCCATTTTACCAATCTGAGCCCCAAATTCCGATTCCATTTCGATTCTTCCATCTCAGTCTCTCCTCACTTCGTTTCTTCCATTTTCGTCTTCCACTACTTCGTTTCTTCCATTTTCGTCTTCCACTACTTCGTTTCCTTCCATCCTCCCGCAACCACTTTGCTCCATCCCCTTTTGCTGCTCATGATTTTATTTTTTCTAGTATTTGAAGTTAGGCCCTTATTTTTTTTAGTTTTTTGGTTCTTACTTTTAGGAACTATATGGAGTTGTCCTGATCTTTCTGCTACTGTTATCCCTGGTCTAATTTCTGCTAATGCTGAATCTGCTGAGGACTTTACTGTAGATTTGTCTAACAATTCGTCTGAGTGCATTGGTACCTCACTTGTTTCTGTTTCTGTGCTTCTACCGAACATGGATCTCATGGCATTGGATTAGTGCCATTGTTATTCCCAAACGTATGTTTCTGTTACTTTTTATGTCTTATGTTGTTTAATTTGTTTTTGTGTTGGCTGTCAATGGTATACTCTTTCCCTTAGTTGTTGGTTTAGAGCCTCAATGCCCGTTAAATATGCATCTAACTTTTTTTTTTTCCAGTTCTACTAGACACTGAGCAGAAACTTCATACCATTAGAGCTCATCCATTGGTTATTGCATCATGGGTCCATTACAATAAAGCATGAGAGGCTTTGATGATTTTTTTAAAAGAGAAAGTTTCAACTAAAAACATAAAAGATATTGTTGAACTCGGGAGGTTGTTACTAAAAGGATTGGCCGGAAAATTTCAATTTCAATGTTATTTGTGTACCATAGAAAATGGTGTAAATAATTTGTATTATTTTCTATGGTTTTTGTTGCATGTTCTTTTTTGTGTCAATGTAATGTTGCTTATACATGTTTATATCCCATTGATTATTTTGTAGGAAAGGCTATATCATTAATAAGTCAGCTAAGTGTTATTGTGGGTGTCAATGTGATTGTTCTAGGTTTCGTATTAACAGTTGTAAAAGGGAGTTGAGTCGTGGTGTGTATTGTGGTGGTAGTGCAGCAAAGGCTGCATTTGGTATAATGTCGGGAAAATATTGGGGAGTATAAAAAAAAAACCGACCTATAATTGGTGAACGTAACATAGAGTATTTGACTTCAAGTTTGGAATTTGATATTGGTGTTGAATATTTGCTATTTGTTATGGTTGATGTCGCTCTCCGAAAGAAAAGCGGTGGTTCTTCATCTTGGATCATGTCACTCATGATTTTATTTTTTTCTAGTATTTGAAGTTAGGCCCTTATTTTTTTTAGTTTTTTGGTTCTTACTTTTAGGAACTATATGGAGTTGTCCTGATCTTTCTGCTACTGTTATCCCTGGTCTAATTTCTGCTAATGCTGAATCTGCTGAGGACTTTACTGTAGATTTGTCTAACAATTCGTCCGAGTGCATTGGTACTTCACTTGTTTCTGTTTCTGTGCTTCTACCGAACATGGATCTCATGGCATCGGATTAGTGCCATTGGTATTTCCAAACGTATGTTTCTGTTACTTTTTATGTCTTATGTTGTTTAATTTGTTTTTGTGTTGGCTGTCAATGGTATACTCTTTCCCTTAGTTGTTGGTTTAGAGCCTCAATGCCCGTTAAATATGCATCTAACTTTTGTTTTTTTTTTTTTCCAGTTCTACTAGACACTGAGCAGAAACTTCATACCATTAGAGCTCATCCATTGGTTATTGCATCATGGGTCCATTACAATAAAGCATGAGAGGCTTTGATGAATTTTTTAAAAGAGAAAGTTTCAACTAAAAACATAGAAGATATTGTTGAACTTGGGAGGTCCTTACTAAAAGGATTGGCCGGAAAATTTCAATTTCAATGTTATTTGTGTACCATAGAAAATGGTGTAAATAATTTGTATTATTTTCTATGGCTTTGTTGCATGTTCTTTTTTGTGTCAATGTAATGTTGCTTATACATGTTTATATCCCATTGATTATTTTGTAGGAAAGGCTATATCATTAATAAGTCAGCTGAGTGTTATTGTGGGTGTCAATGTGATTGTTCTAGGTTTCGTATTAACAGTTGTAAAAGGGAGTTGAGTCGTGGTGTGTATTGTGGTGGTAGTGCAGCAAAGACTGCATTTGGTATAATGTCGGGAAAATATTGGGGAGTATAAAAAAAACCGACCTATAATTAGTGAACGTAACATAGAGTATTTGACTTCAAGTTTGGAATTTGATATTGGTGTTGAATATTTGCTATTTGTTATGGTTGATGTCGCTCTCCGAAAGAAAAGCGGTGGTTCTTCATCTTGGATCATGTCACTCATGGAGAACTGTAGCTTTTTTTTCTTTTCCGGATAGCGACATCAACCATAACAAATAGCAAATATTCAACACCATCATCAAATTCCAAACTTGAAGTCAAATTCTTTATGTTACGTTCATCAGTTCTAGGTTGGTTTTTTTTACTCCCTGATATTTTTCTGACATTATACCAAATGCAGCCTTTGCTCCACTACCACCACAATACTCACCACGACCAACTCCCTTTTATGACTGTTAATACAGAACTTAGAACAATCATATTGATGCACACAATAACACTCAGCAAACCTATTAATGATATAGCCTTTTGTCTCCTACAAAATAACCAATGGGATATAAGCAATATTACATTGACATAGAAAAGGCAACAAAAATCATAGAAAATAATACAAATCACTTACACCAGTTTCTATGGTACACAGATAGCATTGAAGTTGAAATCTTTCGGGCAATCCTTTTAGAAACAACCTCCCAAGTTCAGCAATATCTTTTGTGTTTTTAGTTGAAGCTTTATATTTTAAAAAATTCATCAAAGCCTTCCTGCTTTATTGATTCAACATTATCAAGATGTACCACCCAATTACATCGCTACTTCAAGGAAGAATTTGCATATCGAACACCCAAAAATCTGCAACACACCCACAAAACACAATTATTTTAGAATCACAGGACAAGATTTGGCTTACTGGACTAAATTAGAAACACAATTATATAATTCTGTTTTAGTGCCACGCAATGTCCCAATACTTATAAGGCCACGCCTGATAAAAGTTGGCTTCTTGGACTAAATTGGAACTATATTTCCATGACAAGTCAAGGCCAAGGTGCAAACACAATTATGAGGATCTGGGCAGGGGAACTTTCCAGCCAAACCGACTAATCTCCGAGGTGAGATCCGTACTCCTTGCTCTTCTCTTGGTATGCTTTTTTCATGTTTGTTTTAGTTTTAGGGTTTGTGAGGAGGAATAATATTATCTCTAATTTCGAATTTGCAGCTAAATTTATTTGGTTGCATATGTGGTTCTAGGGTTACCATTTGTGAATTTAATTAGGGTACTTGATGATCCCTAATTTTTTGTCTTCATAAAAATTATTGAGCATATTTTTTTTTAGAATCAATTAAGTATCCTCTCAATTCTGTTTGATTTGGCACTCTCGTGGTTACTTGTGTAGAGTTAATTCTCACAAATTTTGTAGGTACTATATATCATTAGCTATTTATACATATATTTCCCTTTGGATACTAGCCTTCGAACCCACAACATTGCATATTTGTGCTTTCACACTTAACCACAATAGGAAGAAGGCCGATAGCTATTTCTACGTATATGTATATTTAGGTGGCAATGGCATGCATATGGCTGGCTTTGTTATCCTCCTAACAAATTAACGCATAGTAGAAAGTAATTGAGCATGAAGAACTAGTAGTAAGTTTTTGACGATTCAATGAGATCAAGAATTCAAAGTAATTAAGGACCCGACTGAATCCAGATGGCTTGCTTACATAGCTTATATATGCACTGTGCAATTTATATTATTAATTAATGCATCTCCATATTTCCTCAAACACACAGATAAGAAGGAAAAGTCTGTTAAAGGCACTCCGACTCAACTCAAAATTGAAAAGGCTGTTGAAGGGAATCTGGCTAAACTCCGACTTGATGAGGAGAATACTACTACATCAACACCAAGACCAGAAGAGGAGAAAACAAGCTGGGCAGTCATAGCTGAGAAACCTTTCCAATTCCCATTGACACCCTTGTGAACTTTGCAATGTGTTTGGCCACTGGCATCACTCATGCCCCTACCTGGAATGTATGCCAGACAACGTAACTCAGGTTCCCAAGGGCTATGAAATATGTTATGAGCATGGGGTTAGGTATGCTGAAATGATTGATTGTGTGTTGTGTGGCAAGTTTGGTGACCACATGAGTGAGAACTGCCCGGAGAGGAGCAAGTTCATGGCAATAATTGACTCCGTTATTGGTATATCTCGTCCCAAACCATCATCTTGCTGATTTCGAGGATGCTGTTGGATTATATAGTCATGGGCTATTGGTTTTTTATTTATTTTCTTTGAGTGTCTGCAGTCTAGTCTCTGTACGTGTCATCTATGTCTTTGAGTAAGCTCACCCGCCTTGTCCGTAGTCATTGATGGCTGGAGGCTAGATACTGTATTTGGGTTTGTTTGCTCGGTCTTGGAATACTCTATTGTTCTTATTTCTAAGTGGAAGCCCTTTGCTTGTCAAATAAGAATTGTTAGATCCCGTTAGACCAATTGATCCAACTGTTTTTGTTCCATTGTTTACTAGAGAAAGCCCCGTCTTGGATACGCGTTACCTTATTTGAATCGAAGCTTTGCTTTGCTATGCTGTTTGATCTCTCTTTCGGCCTTTGCTTTGCTTGTATGGTGTTGGGCTTCTGGGGTGCTGTTTTTAATTCACTTGATTCGATCAATCTATGGATTTCGCCTGATGATGAGCCAAACCCAACCTTCACAAATAAACCAAACCAAACACTTGAAAACCCGTGATGTGATGTGAGATCAAAGTCTAAGTAAAGATTGTTCGTCATGACGCTATGAAAATGTATCATGGAGGCTCATGGTTTAGTACGAATCAGCTTTGCTAAGAATTTTTTGTATTATGGTTTGGCCATGTCGATGACTTTTTTTATTTTGCAGTTGCAGGGTAGTTGTGCCATGTACGAATTCCCGCTTGCCCCATAGTTTAATCCAATTGGCTCGTAGTACTCTTTTTTCACTTCAACCGGGTTGGATATCATACTTTCATAAAGTAAAATAAAAACCAAATGTAACGAATTATATTGAATTGTGTATTAATACGAAACAAATAGGGTATGCTTAAACGACTTCTGATTCTGCCCACTGATCTGGAATTATTTCTTCGCACATTACATAACAACTTTTGCGTCACCCTCAACCTCAACCTTTTCCGATCGCTTGTGACATCGTGCTATCTCTTTTGCTTTGAATTGTGTATTAATACGAAAGTGTGCCGACGAGGGCATTGGACCCCTAAGGGGGTGAATTGTAAGATCCCACATCGCCAAAGGGAGAGGAGGTGATATGCTTTATATGTACATGCCCACCTCCCTTAGTAAGACGAGTTTTGGGTGGAAGCACAAAAACAAATCTGTGAGGATGTGGCCCTAACCGGATTATATCTTATTTTGCGGACTGGATCCAGGATGTTACTTTGCCATTACCAAGGACTTCATCCGGTTTTGGGGGAGCCATGCAAAAGTGACAAATGGTTAAAGGATAACCATTGACAGACACCACAGGCAGTACTGCCAATCGGTTAAATGTGAAGGGTATTATGGCCAAATGCTAGAAAAATGATTAGCATATATATACCCCTAAACTAAACTATCCCCCGCCAAAAGCCCCTGACCATATAACTTACCTCCGTTGAAGCCCCATACTCGCTCGTCTCTTACGAAACAAAATCATGAACAGCCGATCCAAGGCCAAGTCCAAGTCCCTCGCCGGACCAGGATCAGGGCAGGGGAAGTTTCCAGCCAAACCTACAAATCTCCGAGGTGAGATCCATACTCCTCGCTCTTCTCTTGGTATGCTTTTTTCATGTTTGTTTTGGTTTTAGGGTTTGTGAGGAGGAATAATATTATCTCTAATTTCGAATTTGCAGCTTAATTTATTTGTTGCATATATGGTTCTAGGGTTACCATGCTTGAATTTAATTCGGGTGCTTTATGATGCCTAATTTTTTGTCTTCATAAAAATTCCCTGGCTTTGCTGAAATATCTTTTTTCTTGTTCATTTAGGTTTAAGCAATTTTGCTTGATTTTCCATGCCTGGTTATGTAATACTGAGCATATTTTTTTGTAGAATCAATTAAGTATCCTCCCAATTCTGTTCGATTTGGCCCTACCGTGTCTACTTTAATTGTGTAGGGTTAATTCTCAACAAAATTTGTAGGTACTATCTATCATTAGCTATTTATACATATATTTCCCTTTGCATACTAGCCTTGGAACCTACAACATTGCGTATTTGTGCTTGCAGACTTGACCACAATAGGAAGAAGGCCGGTAACTATTTATACATATATATTTAGGTGGCTATGGCATGCATATGCTGGCTTCGTTATCATCCTAACAAATTAACCCAGACAAAATAGAACGTAATTGAGCATGAAGGACTAGTAGGAAGTATTTGATGATTCAATGAGATCGAGAATACAAAGTAATTAAGGACCCGACCTGAATCCAGATGGCTTGCTTACATAGCTTATATAAGCACTCTGCAATTTATATTATTAATTAATGCATCTCCACATTTCCTCGAACACACAGACAAGAAGAAAAAGTCTGTTAAAGGCACTCCGACTCAACTCAAAATTGAAAAGGCCGTTGAAGGAAATCTGGCTAAACTCCGACTTGATGAGGAGAATACTACTACATCAACACCAAAACCAGAAGAGAAGAATACAAACTGGGCAGTCATAGCTGAGGAACCTATCCAATTCCCATTCAGACACCCTTGTCAACTTTGCAATGTGTTTGGCCACTGGCATCACTTTTGCCCCTACTTGGAATGTATCCCAGACAACGTAACTCGGGTTCCCAAGGGCTATGAAATATGTTATGAGCGTGGGGTGAGGTATGCTGAAATGATTAATTGTGTGTTTTGTCGCAAGTTTGGTGACCACGTGAGTAAGAACTGCCCGGAGAGGAGCAAGTTCACGGCAATAATTGACTCCGTTATTGGTATATCTCGTCCCAAACCATCATCTTGCTGATTTCGAGGATGCTGTTGGATTATATACTCTTGGGCTGTTGCTTTTTCTTTATTTTCTTTGAGTTTCAGCAGTCTCTAGTCTCTGTACGTGTGTCATGTGTCGTGTGTCTATGAGTAAGCTCACCCGACCCGTCCGGAGTCACTGATGGCTGTCGGATAGATACTGTGTTTGGGTTTGGTTTGCTTGTACTGGTCGTGGATGCGAAAGTTTTTCATTACACAACTATCTTGCAAATTAATGAAACAAAAATTGTTATATCCTGTTAGACCAATTGATCTAACTGTTTTTGTTCCATTATTCACTAGAGAAAGCCCCGTCTTGGGTGCGCGGTACCTTATTTGGATCGATACTTTGCTTTGCTATGCTATGCTGTTTGATCTCTCTTTTGGCCTCTGCTTTGGTTTGGTTTGCTTGTATGGTGTTGGCTTTGGGGTGCTGTTTTTAGTTCACTTGATTCGATCAGGATTTCATTTGATGATGAGCCAAACCCATCCTTCACAAATAAACCAAACTAAACACTTAAAAACCCGTGATGTGATGTGAGATCAAAGTCTAAGTAAGATTGGTTGTCATGGCACAAAGATAATGTATCATGGAGTCTCATGGTTAACCTATAACCAGAATGTATGAATGTTGGCAATGGTCAGTATGAATACGCTTTGTTAAGAATTTGCTGTTCTATGATTTGGCTAACGAACACATTCGATGTTCGTTTTTTTTTTTTGGGATCCTCATGTTGATGACATTTTTTATTTTGCAGTTGCAGAGTAGTGCTAAGTATGAATCCCCTGCTTGCTCCATAGTTTAATCCAATAGGACCGTAGTACTCTTTTTTCCTTTTACCGAGTTGGATATCAATAAAATAAAAAACAAATGTGATGACTTATATTGAACTGCTGTATTAGTACGAAACAAAGAAAGGCTTGGCAAGCACATCCCTCCAGGAAGTTTCCCTCCCTAGAGTATGCTTAAACGGCTTGTTTCTTCGCACATTACATAACAATTTTTGAGTCACCCTCAACCTCAACCTTTTAAAAGCGTCCAATCGCTTGTAAAAGTATACAAGTTACATCATCTCCAAGGGCCTGGCATTAGGCAGCAAGGACTCCAGCATGACCTATATTTTTTAGCTTCAAAAATAATTTCGATCCATCGACTCTGGGGGTTGGTGGAACCACTTAATTGTGACACCTCTTTTGTGAGGGATGAACTGCAACAGCAAATATAATAGGGTGGCTCCTCAAACCATCATCAAGAAGAGCTTTACTAATGACTTTAACGAAGAAATATTGGGAGGACTTCATACCTGCCCCCAACTATAACCATCATCAAGGAGAGCATCCTTGAAAAATAAGACGATGGGGAGAAGAAGAGTACATAAATTGCCAAGAAGGAAAAATAAGACGATGGGGAGAAGAGTACATAAATTGCCAAGAAAGGGATCATGGTAACAGTTCATCTACACTAATTAATTTGATTACCAAGATCAGGCCTTAAATCTTTTGGGAGCTTGGTTCTCATCAGATGAATCATCGCTTGGCCCTGCCTCGTCATCATCGCCAACAATATTATCATACCTCAATATTTTGGAAGGTAGGTTTCCATCAGATGCGCCATGGCTTGCTCTTACCTCATGTGGGTTTAAATCATATATGCCAGGATGCGAATCATCCACATTTTCCTTCATAAATTTGTCCCAGACAAGATCAACCGCTATTTTCTTCACTCTTGCAGAATTATCTCCTGGTCCAACTGGCCCTACAAAAATCTGGACTAAATCCCCGTCTTGCCAACTGAGCACATCGTTGGATAATTGCCCCTGCCAAAGATAATGGTCTTCAGAATCACAGGAAGTTGGTACTGAGGCATACGTTATCCGGGCGAGCAAAGCAGTATGCTGGGTTCTATTTCGAACAGAAATACCAAGAGGACAATCTTCAGGTTGTTTGTTTGAAGAGTACACACAGCAGAGAGTCAACCCTTTAAAATTACTACTAACACTTTGAGGCACTACAAAACAGACTTCATCACCCCCGAAATATTTGAACCACTCAGGCATGTAATTCCCGTTGAGGAAAATGCCACCATATCCGCAAGAAGTCCATCCCTATACCATGTAGATCAAGATTTGTATGAGCAACACATTAATGAATGCATGTTTATGTATGTACATGTCCATGAGAGAGAGAGAGAGAGAGAGAGAGAGAGAGAGAGAGAGAGAGAGAGAGACCTGTAGTATCTTCTTCCTGAAGTCAGCAGTGAGATTTTTGCATGCTTCCATATGAATCCTTGTCATGGACTTTAATGACTTGTGCAAGCCTGGAATCTCAGTGAGTTTGGGAGAATGATTCAGATGCAAAACTCTCATCCTTGACATTTCCGAAAAATCTGGCATTTTCTCCAATGCAATGCACTCATCTGCTTCCAGGATTTCCAAACTTGTTGGTAAATCTGGAATTGCAACAAGTCTTGTGCAATAATTCAAACGCAATGTATCAAGCTTTGAAAAACCACTGAGACTTGGTAGGCTACAAAAACTATTCATTTGAAGATCTAAAGAAATTAGACTCCTAAGCTCCATAAGGATTACAACATCAGTTAAATTGCAGCCTGCGAGAGATAATTCTCTTATAGAGTTTAACCCTACTGAAAGAGAAGGTAAAAGAGAGGTTGTTGGTAGTGGCCATTTCAAGCCATCAAAAGAGAGATACATCAGGTTCTTCAGTCGGGATATCGAAGGTGGTATTGATTTCATAGCTGTGTTACCTACACTAAGAGTTTTCAACGATGCCATCCCACCCAAGCCCACAGCCAAGTTTTCAAATTTTGAGCAGCCAGCAAGATCAAGAGTTTCAAGAGATGTCAATTCATAAAAACTCTTTGGGAGATCCCTAAGCACTTTGCAGTCTTTAAGATCTACCAAAACAAGTTTTTCAAGTTGACCAATGGACTGGTCAATGTCGAGCAAACGCTTACAGTCTTGAAGTATCAATTGCTCAAGATTTGGGAGTTTTGAAAAGTCTGGTGATAGTGTTAGGTAATGGGAATGGCTTAGATTAAGAAATTTCAACTTCTCAAGCAGCTGTAAGACAAAAGGGAAGACAGTCAAATTCAAATAGAAGACAGAAAGCATGATGATGGTGTTTACAAAACCTAAAGGAATGAATTAATAATTTGGTTGAAGTCAAAACTTACCAGATCAGAATCCTCCCAAACTCGTATGAGTTTGCTATAGCTCAGATCAATAGCAACTATGTTTGGGTGATCAAAATCTTCTGGTATGACCTTAAGAGGGAATCCATGCCAACACAGCCATCTTAACTCATTGGACAGATTGTTGTAACTGCCAGTGAGCTTGACGTAATTGAGTTTGAGCAATCTCAGACTCTGCATGTTTCTAAATGCTTCTGTACTGAAGATAGCCCCGTCAGACTCTTGCAAATCTAAAGTGAGACCTTGAACTGCTTCAGTTCCCTGTTGAAAGAGGAGAGGAAGGGAGAGAAGGGAGAGAAGGGAGGAGGGACAAGGAACTGAGTAAGAAAACGGTTATCTGCATTTGAAAATATGATTTATACACATGAAGCAAAACCATGCATTGGATGTATGATTACAAGAGAGGTAGACAACCTATCAGTTGTTAAAGTACCTGTGGATTAAAGCCATAGTTGTGCTTGGATTCAGATGTATTTTACAATTGTTCAAATTAGTTAGGTATCTTAGTAAGCAGCTGCTACAGGTGTTACGTTTTACCTCTTGTATCTAAGAAGAGTAGAACATATATGATATATGATTCCGTTATTTAATTTAAATAATTTAATGCAATTGGTTCCCTTAATGTCTCCTATACTTTCCTTTCTCTGCCCTGTTTCTCTTTTCATTCCACCTGTAGTATATTTGGGTGTCGTTCCAATCAACTCATTGTGTTGTACTGTTGAAACATCCAACTTATACAATTTATTAGATGTGTGTGGTATCCATAAACTTCTTCTTGGTTAAGTACATGTGTTTAACATAAAATTTAATTGCAAATCATACTTACAGATTGGTTCGTCAATACCCAAATCCCATCTTTGTGATGCCATAATCTACTGCGTTTTCCAGGGTCAGGGGATTCTGCACGCACAATTTCTCTTCCCATGTCGCGAAGCAAATCATGCATCACCAGTGTGAAATCATCATTAGCAGTTACAAGGCACCGTTCTTGGAGGACACTTATTCCGATTTCTGGATATAAGTCACAGCCATCCAATATTTTCATGACATAGTCCTTGTTCATTCCAGTAAAGAAACAAGATATATCAAGGAATATAGCCTTCAAGTCATCATCAGCTAGCTCGTCAAAGCTGATTTTAAGTCTTTCAAGAATCTTCCCATCAGTATCACTTTTCAATTTCTCCAATGCACCCTTCCAAGCACTTATGCTTTTCCCATATAGATAACAACCTAAAACTTCAAGTGCTAGTGGCAAACCTCCACAGTAGTCGACAGTTTTTATTGCGAGTTCAAAATACTCTTCCTCAGGATAGTTCTTTCTAAAAGCATGCCAACTAAGTAGCTGAAGAGCTTCTTCTTTATTCATTGCTGGCACTACATATATCCTATCCGCTCCAAGCATCTTTAGCAAATGTTCATCTCTTGTGGTTATTATAATTCTACTCCCAGCACCAAACGAGTCACGTTTTATAGCTAATGCTTCTAACTGTTCCATGCAATCTATATCATCAACTATGGCAAGTACCCTTCGGTCGTGAAGTCTTAATTCTATCTCCAAGATCCCTTGATCGACACTACTTACCGTTATATTGGACGGTTTCAAGATATCAAAAAGAAGTTGCTCCTGCAAATGAACCAATTTTCTTTCCCTCACATTTTGAAGGAAACTTTTACCTTCAAATGTATCCTGATATTTGTTGAATATGGCTTTGGCAATGGTTGTTTTACCCACTCCACCCATACCCAAAATTCCAATTATGCGAACATCATTTGATCCTCCAACATCTAAACAATTACTGATTTCTTGCACCCGAGAACCTATTCCAACTAGATTCGTGACTACCTCTAAGCATGTGCTGCGGTTCAAGACTCTGATGATCTGTGCGACAATTTCCCTGATAAACTTTCCTTCATACCTGGTTGTCAAAATCCAAATGAATTAAAAGTTAGATTTATTATACAAACTGCAACATTAAGATGTGGATGTGTTCGTTCAACTATAACTATTCAGGATTTGATGAGTCAAAATCTCCAAATACCATTTACAGGTGCAGTACGTTGGTCCGTGTAAGAGCATCTCCAAGAGGAGCTCTCACCCCTAAAACTCTATTTTAAAGAGCCAAATCTAAAAGACTCATCCAAGAGACTCTATAAAGGACTCGTTTGTGTGCTAAATGTTAAAAATTTACCAAAACTGTTGAAGAGTGCTCTAATTAGCTTGATATCCAACCATACGTGAGATATAGAGATATATATAGGAAGAATGTGCAAGCAATTATGTTCATCTACAGAGGTACTTCCGTTAGGCACATGTTAACAATTTTACTAGAAAAACCAAGTTCCTGGAAAAGCATCTAACATGCTCTTCCTCAAAAAGCGATTCTAGGACTAAAAAATACTTCTAAATTTACTGCAAACGTACTTTTTACTGTCATTCTATTGTTTCTTAAGATTGGGTGGACAATTAATAACTTTTGTTTAGGAACCAAAGAAATAAAGCATCATTTCTATATATTAAAAAGGGATTGGGAATTTAAAAACATACAAAATAAAGAAAAGTAAATAAGAAAGTAATCTATTTACCCATCGGTGTGTCTAACATCAAAACCAGGCAAATTTGCAGCTTCAGTAAGAGCGTCTCTCCATAGCTGTAACTTTTCTTTGACTTCGTACAGCCGCCGTTCGTGGTTCAGAAATGCTGTTGCAAAAGTACCGGTCTGTGCCCTGACATGTGAAGGATTGACATCATAGAATATTGGATAAACAATTTGACCCAGTGTTCTTCTGCACTCCATGATCTTCACAAGCTCGTCAAGACACCAACTTGACTCCGCATACCTCCTTGAGAAGACGATGACAGCGATTTTAGACCCTTCGATTCCCTGAATCAGGTCGTTTTTCAGACTTTCCCCTCTTCTTAGTCCGTCATCGTCCATAAAGACTTTGACTTCGGCGTCTTTCAACGCGAAGTAGAGGTTGTCCGTGAAGTTCTTGCGTGTGTCTTCACCTCGAAAGCTCAAGTATACGTCGTACTTCCAAGGTTCTAAGGAGGAAGACGAGGACGTCGAGGTATCCATCGGAGCAATTGTCTGATTCTTGGCAGAGGTTTTGAGTTCGCACAGATGAAGGAAGGATATTGAGATCTACAAACACCACACGGTAAAGTAAAGTCAAAGTCCGCTAAAGTCCAATGAAACTCCATTTTTTTTAGTTTTAAGGGCTCAAATTTTATGATTATTTTTTCACTTTCATCCTTCAAAATTTTTTGGGCTCCAAATTGGTCCTTTATCTTTTGTTAGACCCAAATTAGTCCTTACAATTCTAAATGCGTAACTAATGGGATAAAAATGTTTCGTTTTAAAAGTGGATAGAATGACACAAAACTATAATTTGAAGGGCATTTTGGTCACCCAGTTACTTTTGACCTACAGGTGACCACTTATGCCCATTTAAGTCTAGGGCTTAGCATTTATTTTGAAAGAATAATATTTGAAAAGACGTAACAATCCATGGAGTTGGTTCAATTTATTTTTAATAAGGTCACTTTTTTGTTTTGTTAACAATTTGATTCAATTTGAAAATTTTCTCTAATTAGCATCAAATTGCAACTGAAAAATTATTTAAACTCATCAAGGATTGTTGAAACTTTGAAATCATGTCTATAGCTTCCAAATGAACGAAAAATAACTAAATAAATTTGAATATCCACAAGGTGGTTTTTCAACTTTTTTCTAGGATTATCTTTTACCTTTTAAAATAAAGAATGAACTGTCAATTTAGTCATTAAATTATCATCTAAATGAAAATTAGGTCCCTAAATCATTTTTTTAAATTAGTCATTGAATTATAATAATATGCCAATTATCTATTCTAAAATTGAAGAGGAAACGACACTATGCAATTTTGGGGTAGATTTTATTTTATTTACGAAATAGCCATTGAATCTCCCTGCCACCCTGATTTCACGTAATTTTCAAAATTGCCACTGGCCTTCAGAAATTTTTAATTGTGTTAAATGACGAGACTGCCCACCTCAGCTTCATATCACACGGTGAAAATGATGAGTTTGAGGGGTAGAATAGTCATTTAACCTTAGGGTTTTAGATTGATTGGGGTTAGGTTCCTTCCCCGTCACTTCGCTCTCTCTTCGGCGCAGGCATGCCCAAGCCGATGTTGCCTTCAATGAGTGAGAGGGTGGCGGTGAGAGAAAGAGAGAGTGGTTGTCCGGATCACAGGGAGAGAAACACAGAGGGTAGGGTTGCGAAGAAGATTCTTGCAGGATTTGGGCGAAGAAGATTCTTGCAGGATTTGGGCGAAGAAGAAGATGATGACGTGGGGATGGGTTTCAGAAGTCTAGGGCTTTGTCTGGCGCATCTGCTCGAAATGGGAAAGGGAATTGAGGGATTTGGGAGAGGAAATTGTGCAATGAGGGTGGGTGCATATGAGA
The DNA here is from genome assembly GCA_963580275.1 of Crataegus laevigata. Classification (NCBI taxonomy): domain Eukaryota; kingdom Viridiplantae; phylum Streptophyta; class Magnoliopsida; order Rosales; family Rosaceae; genus Crataegus; species Crataegus laevigata. The sequence continues at coordinate 2,136,163 of OY756942.1, read as the reverse complement.
CAAGGTTAGGTTTCCTAGTGAGTTTTCCAGCCCATTTTGGTCTGTTAATTTTGTGATTGCAGTTTATTTTTGGGAATTGATTGATGGGTTTGGTTTCAGGAGTGGGTTGCGTCTGATCTCTAAGTTGAATTGATAGATGTGTGAGTATTTCTAACATTTTTATTTACTTTTTGGTGTCTGTTGGTGCATGTTTCCTCTCCAGTTTTCTTTCTTAGAAACCTAAACCACCGCTGCTCTCAAGTTGTCTCTCGCCGATCTTTTCTCTACACCTCCTCTGAAACCCCTATGGTAAAATTCATCCTCAATTGTATTTTCTCTCTCTCTTTCTCTCTCTCTCTCTCTCTCTCTCTCTCTCTCTCTCTCTCTCTTTCTGCGCATTTCAAAAAGTTTCAATTTTTCGCGTTCCTAAGCTATATGTCTCTAAAAGCACCATAATTTTGTGTTTAATTTGAATTTTTGTGTTGGGAATTCTGAATTTTGTGTTTTTAATTTTGAATTTGTAGCCTAATCTTCTAGTGGAATTACAACATCCAAATTTGCATTTGTGTATGTAATGACAACAACCCATCCAAATTCTACATTTTTCCAATAAATTGTGTGAGAAAAATGAATTATGAGGAAATTATAGGAGATCGTGTTAGGCTTTGGCCATCAAATTCCCCATACAGATGATTAATCATTTTCCCATCTATGCACAATTTGGTTGATGAGAAAATGTTTTAAAATTATATATATTTTTTTTTTGTTTATTTGGTGGTTGATTTGTGAGTATGGACTATGTATTAATTTATATTTTTTGGGGGGATTTTGGATACAGGGGTCATTGCTGGCTGAGATTACTGTGAGTTCAACATTTGTTTTCTTATGATTTTAAGGCTTTTATGACACACCCCGACCTAAAAGTGGGGCGTGCTGGCCGTCACGTGAGCGTGACGTAACCATGTGCACAGTGCGGAAATGAGATTCATAATAAGAATACGAACGAATTTAAATTAGGCTACTAGCAACCTAAGAAGATAGTGCGCTAGAGTGCGAAGTTATAGTGCTTATACAAATCTAGAGCATACTAAGTCAATCCAGTCAAGCATGAAACAATAAATTCGAATAACACCAAAGGGTGTCCTACATAATGAGAAGTCTATCAAAACTGCCGAATGATCCTCATTAGCCACCAATGATACTCTAGCTACATAGAACCTGGAGGGGCGAAAAACAAAGTTGAGTGGGTCAGCAAAACAAATCTTTTCAAATCATTATTTTCTCAAAAGTATAACCCTTCTCCGTAAAACCTGTATAGTTTCCTAGAATCAAAGGATATACTCGTATATAAGCAAATCTCAAAATCATGCTGGAAATATGAATGTATGCCATGCCAAAGTATCACTACTGAAACCTGACTAATAACTCTGTGGATGTGATTAAATGTCAGGTAATCATCTCGGCCATCGGCCGTATATATAACTCATAATCAATTTCAATAATCAACTCAGCCCTCAGCTCTATAAATAGCTCATAATCAACTCATCATATCATGTATATCAATCCTGCACACAAATCAATACCACCTCTAGTGGTCTACGCATCATCACTGAATATAAAATAAATATGCTCTAGTGCTACAATCACGTGAAGACTGTGCGAAGGATTCGCGGGTCACCTACGAGTCGAACCCACTTATAGTGGTCTATACGACAGGACTGTGCACCTAACTTGGATCCAAGGCGAGCATGCGGTGCGGGAGGTGAACAACACGTGAAAGACTGTGCCCTAACTCTGGGCGGGAGCACTACTATCAAGGTGTGGTGTATGAGCTCTAATCACATCTCATCATATCACATCACATCGTTTCATTCTCGACATAACAAGTAATTAAGCTTACCTAACACTTACCTGTGCGTTCGCAGCACCATCACACATATATGCAATCACTAATGTATCATTAAAATAAATAAACACTTTGCATGGCATTTCAAAACGTATAATCATTTAGGGTAAATTACAAAAAACTACCTCAACTATTGGTCGCAAACAGTTTCATACCTCATCTTTAAAAAATTTCAATGTCATGTCTTTGCTTACGAATTTGTTTCAATGTCATACCTTCCGTCAGTTGACTGTCAATTTCTCAGTTAAATGCTGACGTGGCATACTTTTTATTAAAAAATTAATAAAATATTATTCAAAACTTAAAAAAGTATTTAAAATATTAATTAAATATTTTTTTTTATAAAAAATTTCATTTTTTTTTCTTCTTCTTCGGCGCCACCTTTTTTTTGCCTTCTTCCTCCTCATTCTTCTTCTTCTGCAACCTAAAGAAGAAGGAAAAAAAAACTGTAGCATGCAACTCGAAGAAGAAGATGAAGAAGAAGAAAAAAAGAAAAAAGAAGAAGAAGAAGAAGAAGGAAAAAAAAGCTGTAGCATGCAACCCGAAGAAGGAGGAGGATGAGGAGGAGGAGAAGAAGAAGAAGAAGAAGAAAAAGAAAAAAAAAGGGTAGTGCCTGCTACCCGAGAAGAAGGAAAAAAAAATTGTAGCATGCAACCCGAAGAAGAAGGATGAGAAGAAGAAGAAGAAGAAGAAGAAGAAGAAGAAAAAGAAAAAGAAAAAAAAGAGGGTAGCGCCTGCTACCCAAGAAGAAGAAGAAGAAGGAAAAAAAAATTGTAGCATGCAACCCGAAGAAGAAGGATGAGGAGAAGAAGAAGAAGAAAAAGAAAAAGAAAAAAAAAGAAGGTAGCGCCTGCTACCCGAGAAGAAGAAGAAGAAGGAAAAAAAAAATTGTAGAATACAACTCGAAGAAGAAGAAGAAGAAAAAAAAAGAAGAAGAAGAGAAAGAAAAAAAAGGGTAGTGCCTGCTACCCGAGAAGAAGAAGAAGAAGAAAAAAAAAAGAAGAAGGGAAAAAAAAACTGTAGCCTGCAACTCGAAGAAGAAGAAGAAGAAAAAAAAAAAAGGTGGCACATAAGAAGAAGAAAAAAAATGAAAAAAAAATTTTAAAAAATTAATATTTAATTAATATTTTAAATATTTTTTTTAAGTTTTTAATAATTTTTTATTAATTTTTTAATAACAAGTATGCCATGTCAACATTTAACTGAGAAATTGACAGTTAACTGATGAGAGGTATGACATTGAAACAAATTCGTAAGCAAAGGCATGACATTGAAATTTTTTAAAGATGTGGTATGAAACTGTTTTCAACCCAATAGTTGAGGTAGTTTTTTGTAATTTACCCAATCATTTAAGTTCATTTTATGGGAAAAATAGTGATATATAGGTATATACGGAAAAACAGTTGCCCACTCACTAATAAGTAGCCGGGTTGTAGCCCCCACGCCTAGCCTGGCTACGATCGTCCTTGGAATACGTCTCACCTATATGAAAATACGTTATTTAAGCACATATATGTAACTACGGAAATAACTTCTCATAAATAGCTCAATTTTGGTATTTGAATATAACAACGTGACCTACTCGACGTCACGAATGTCATGATATTTTTAGAAAAAAAATTTGGTGGTTGCATGCGCCCTCAGGCGCGGGGAAGGGCACGGCCCCATGCGCGTTGTCTCCTACCTCCAGACGTTGAAAAATCTCACTGGCGCCGAAAAATTAGGCAACCTGAAATCGCCCTTTTCTCGCTCGTTTCTACACCGTTTTCCATGAAATTTTCACCAAAACTTCACAAATTTTGAGAGGAATAAGGCTATACCTCTTAAAAGTTCCAAATCCTTCGAAATCACGTCGGGGAAAATCCACCAAAACCAGCCACCTTCGAACCGAGGTTTCCCGACGTCCAAATTTGTCAAACGAACTTCTCTGACCTTTGAGGGAACCTCCTAGAGCTCACTGTGAGCTTGGATTGTCCTAAAAATCAACCATTAAAAAGTTCGTGAACAGTGCAAAACTCGGAGTTTGTAATTTCGACGTGAAAACGAATGCTACCTTACTTGAAATTGGTGTCTTTAGACTCATATGGTCTCTAGGAGCACGATGGTGTTCTTAGTTTCCTCGATCTACAAAGTTTAGGGAGGTTTTGGGGTGTTGCCGTACAAGAGAGAGAAGACAGAAGGTGAGAGTTCGAAGAGAGAGAGTGAGAGAATCTGAGAGTTTGAGAAAGAGAGTGATGACACAGGAGTGAGGATTGGATGATCAGTGGTTGTGTGGGTCTAAAAGCTACCAATCACAAAAATATCTTCCCTAGTTTTTCATTAGCCCCAAAAGCTTAGGAAATTATGTAATTAGCCAAATTTTTAAACCCATGCATAAAGATACACCCGTCACTCAAGGGTATATAAGTCATTTCACATCCACTGTACAAAATTTTCGGGACGGGCTGTCACAATCTACCCACCTTATAAAAATTTCGTCCCGAAATTTCATACAAGTACACTACTAATATTCATAAAATAACCTCGGATACATCTCTCTCATCATGTCCTCGGTCTCCCAAGTAGTTTCTTCCACTGAATGATTTCTCCATAAAACTTTCACCAAACGTACTATCTTGTTCTTGAGCCCTTTATCTTTCCAATCAAGTATCGTCACCGGCTCCTCATCGTAAGACAAATCTGGGTTAATCTCCAAAGGTTGCGGAGGGATCACATGCGATGGATCAGCAACGTAATGTCGAAGCATCGAAACGTGAAACACATTATGTACTCTGGACAACTCTGATAGCAACTCAAGCCTGTAAGCCATTTCACCGACTCTCTCGGTGGTCTAATAAGGTCCAATGTAAGCCATTTCAACTTGCCTTTCAACTTGCCTTTCTTTCCGAATCGAACCACACATTTCCGCGACGATAACTTAAGAAACACCCAATCACCAACATCATACACTCGGTCAGTGGCCTGTCCGTCTGCTAAACTCTTTTGGTTATCCTGGGCCGCTTTCAGGTTAGCCATAATAACCTGAACATTCTGAGTAGTCTCCTCTACTATCTCGGGGCCCACTAACACTCTTTCGCCAACCTCTGACCAACACAAGGGTGTACGACAAGGTATCCCATAGAGTGCCTCGAACGGTGCTATCCCAATACTAGAGTGAAAGCTGTTATTATAGACGAACTCCATCAAATCCAAAAGATGATGCCACGAGTCGCCAAACTGCAAAACCGAAGATCTCAGCATATCCTCTAATGTCTGAATAGTCCTCTTTGATTGACCGTCTGTCTAAGGATGATATGCCGTGCTGTACAGTAATCTCGTACCCAAAGCTTCCTGGAATGCAATCTAGAACTTAAAAGTGAATCGAGGATCGCGATCTGAAACAATACTAACTGAAACGCCGTGGTACTTCACAATCTTCGCTATGAACAACTCAGCCAATCGATTCAACGAAAACTTCTCCCTCACAGGAATGAAATGCGCCGACTTAGTGAGTCGATCAATAATCACCCAAATTCCATCATATCCATTCTATGTAAGAGGAAGCTTGTACACAAAGTCCATAGTAATGTCTTCCCATTTCCACTACGGAACGAGAAGTAGCTGCATCAACCTAAATGGCTTCTTCCTTTCAACTTTGACTTGCTGACATATGACACATCTGCTCACATACTCAGCGATTTCTCTCTTCATACCCGGCCAATAGTAGAATGGTCGAATGACATGATACATTTTCGTGCCTCTGGGATGCATCGCATAGACAGAAATGCACTTCGTCCAAGATATCATTCTTTAATTCTGCATTGTTTGGCACGTACATCCTGTTTCCCTGCATAAGCATGTCGTTTGTTTCTCTGATTCGGAGGTCTTTCTTTTTACCATTATTTCTCAGTCAAATTAGTTCCTGAATCTCATCATCATTCATCTGGATCTTAAGTATTCTGTCAATTAGGATTGGCCTAACTTGGAAGCTGGCAAGCAAGGCTTCCTCTTGATCTTCAACTCTAGGTTTCTCTACCTCTAGCTGCACTCCAATAGATCTCAACTCTGTAAGAAGAGGAACACGACTTGCATGAAAGGCATTAACTCTGCCCTGGGATTTCCTGCTAAGAGCGTCAGCTACCACGTTTGCCCGACCAGGATGATACTCTATCGTGCAGTCGTAGTTGCTCAATAACTCAATCCATTGACGTTGATGAAGATTCAAGTCCTTCTGGGTAAACAGGTACTGGAGCTCTTGTGATCTAAGAAAATCCTGCATTTCTCACCGTAAAGGTAATGTCTCCAAATTTTTAAAGCAAAGATAATGGTTGCCAATTTCAAGTCATGAGTAGGGTAATTCTTCTCATGAGGCTTTAACTGACGCAAAGCGTAAGCAATCACACTACCATGCTGCATCAAGACACAACCCAAGCCATTCAATGAAGCATCACTGTAAATCTCAAAGATACCATCATCGTCAGGAAGCGTCAAGACAGGAGCATGAGTGAGATAATACTTCAGGTGCTGAAAACTTCACTCACAATCATCATCCCACTCAAACTTAACATCTTTCCTGGTCAACCTCGTCAATGGTAATGCCATGACCGAAAAGTCTTTAACAAACCGTCGATAGTAACCTGCCAAACCAAGGAAACTCCGTACCTCAGTGACGGTTCGTGGCTGCTCCCAATTCTCCACAACTGCAATTTTCTGAGGGTCAACCTGAATACCCTGAGCTAAAACAACATGCCCCAAGAATGCTACTTCATTTAACTAAAACTGACATTTACTGAACTTGGCATACAATCGATGCTCCCTCAATTTCTTTAACACCAAAGAAAGATGTCGAGCATGGTCAGCCTTTGACTTAGAATACACTAGAATATCGTCAATAAAGACAATGACGAACCTATCCAGATACTGCTGAAATACCTTGTTCATCAATCTCATCAAAGCTGCTGGTGCATTAGTCAATCCAAACGGCATTACGAGAAACTCATAGTGACCGTAACAAGTCCTAAAGGCAGCTTTGGAAACATCGTCGCTCCTGATCTTCAACTGATAATAGCCCGACCTCAAATCGATTTTCGAGAACACACAGGCACCACGTAATTGATCAAAAAGATCGTCAATACGCGGCACCGGATAATAGTTTTTAATCGTTGCCCAGTTCAATTGCCTGGAATCTATACATAGCCTCAAGGTACCATCTTTCTTTCGAACGAATAGGACTGGGGCTCCCCAAGGTGACGTACTAGGCTGAATGAATCATTTCTCAAGTAACTTCTGCAACTGAATCTCTCAACTTAGCAGGAGCAATTCGATATGGAATTAAGGAAATAGGATTAGTACCTGGTAACAAATCATTGGTGAACTCCACATCTCAATCTGGCGGCAATCCAGGTAAATCATCAGGGAAAACGTCAGAGAAATGTCTGACCACCTTAACATTCTCCAAGCTAACAGAAGTATCATCATTAAGTACCCCGTATGCCAAGTACCATTGACAACCTTTCTTCAATAACTTTTTGGCTCTCACCGCCGAAATAACTCCATGTCCAACTCCGCTACGTTCGCCCACGAAAGTAACTTCAAGTAATCTAGGACGATGGAAAGTCACTGATTTCCCGTAACAATCAATCTTGGCACGATTGTAGTGCAACCAATCTGTGCCCAGAATGACGTCAAAGTCAACAATATCTAACGGAGTGAAGTTACCAGGCATAACCACATTCTCCACTATTACGGGACATCCTGGATATACGTAATCCATATAACACTTTTCCCCTCTAACCATAGCAAATTCCAACTCATACTTAATTGGTGAAGATTGGGGTTGAGTTAACTGAGCAAATGTATGAGAAATCACGGAGTGTGTAGCACTAGGGGTGGTTCGGTATGGGATCCCATACCGAAACACTTGTCCCGATTCCCAAACCAAAATTTTCGGGCCCAATTTTAATACCGATCCTAAACCAAATTTTCGGGAATCCCAATTTTCGGGAATCCCGAAATAGTTTCGGGATTTCGGGACAAATCGGGAATCCCGAAATGGTTGTTTTGCAATCTTTATCACTATATAGATGAGGTTGTTTTCGGAGGTTTCTGAAGACCTCCCTCATTCACATGTTCATTCAAAAGCATCAAAGCAAAGTCTTGAAAAAAATTAAATATTGCTTTATCCAATCTAAAGGTTGATTATTATGATCCATAAACTGGGTAGTACAGGCACCAAACATTGCTAGTTTACCATCCATCTATCTAGAGATCATAAATAAATACAAATCAAATAAAGGCTAAAAAGTGAAAACATATAATAAACTTCTTCAATTTCTTTCTTCTGGGAAGATTTAGAATCTGATGATCTCCAAGCAATGTAATAAAGTAACCTCAGTCCAAAATATAAATATACAACTGCAAAGAAAACAGAATTACAAAACTTGATTTGCTATCAAACATTAAAGCAAGACCATGTATCTAAGATTCTATAGCCAAAACAAAAATATTACCGGACGCAGCGTTAACGAATTTCCCATTGATTAGGTGCTGAGTGTGACTAATTTGAACAGGTGGAATGATTAATTCCTCAGTTGCTACAGCAGTGCTAAACCTGCTAACACTTCTCCCTGAAGATCATAGCACGAATATTATTCTGTCATATTAAATCCAACACAAGAACAAAGCCATCATTCAGAAATTCCACACACACACACTGTCATATTACAGTATCCCTGAAGATCATAGCACGAATATTATTCTGTCATATTATTCCTCAGTTGATACAGCAAATAAATCAGCAATACCAGTCACCTGGAATCAGTCACCAAGCTGAGATCTCCAGTGATGTCTGGGTTGCAGCATTGATAAATGCAGATCTAGTACCTGCCAAAGATAAAATAAATAAAATAATCAAACTCAAAGGAATTTTTTTTTTGAAAAGTAATCAAACTCAAAGGATAGATCTTTCCGTTCTTCAATTAAAACACTGAAGCAACCTGTTCAAATCCAAAAGTATTTGCTAAATAGTAAATAGTTAACATTCTAACCGATACACATATAACAGGGACAACCATGGTACTTTGTTAACAGTGAACACTATCGATCACATCTCTATTTCCATACGATGCAACAACAGCGATAACTATTAATGAACTGCCTGCAGCATAGGTTAACCCTCAAACACGAACTACCTCAATAGTAGTTAAAAAACAGAAACAAACAAACAGCTTTAAATTCAAAAACAAGTGGTTAACGTACATGAAATGACATGAGGAGGCTTCGTTTTTCAGAAAATAAGCCTGGATCTACAAATATCTTGACTGACAGGACCAAACATTACACACAAAGGAAATATATCATATAGGACCTATGGCTGCAATGAGACATCGGGATTTACCTCCATCTGCTTGGAGAACTTGCACAAAAATATCAATCTGCAGTAAACAGATACAAGGCTCAGAAACAACAAACTAGACATTCATCGAAGAAAAGTTCCCAAGATGCATCAGTAGAACCTCCATCTGTTTATTCTTTAAGGACTTTTTATTCTTTAAGTGAATGCCTTAGGCCGAACAGAATGATATCAACTGAAATTGAAAGTATAATCATGCATATTGTAACAATATTCTCTGCAAATTTATATATAATGTAAATAGAGGAGATGGGAGTATCTGGATTCAAGAGAGCACTCAGAATCCTAGAGAAGAGAGCAACAGAGGAGATGGGAGTATCTGGATTCAAGATTCAAAATCACTATAGTAACAGAAATCGAAATATTATATATGAATTCAAGATTCAAGATTCAAACCCTAAATTAAATTTCAAGATTCAAACCCTAAATTAAATTTCAAAACGAAGACAGAAATTAGGTTTCAAAACACAAAATTAATTACCTAAATTGGGGCTCGGTGAGGGAGGGGCTCGGTGAGGGAGGGGTTCGATGAGGAAGGGGGATGAGAGATCAGATGAGAGACGAGAGAGATGATGAGGGCTCGGTGAGGGAGGGGTGTGGTGAGAGATCAGATGAGAGACGAGAGAGATGATGATGATGAGGGCTCGGTGAGGGAGGGATCAAACGAGAGAGATGAGACGAGAGAGAGAGACGATGAGGAGGGCTGCGCGTTTCTCTGGATGGAGGAAAGAATGAACGGACTGTGTGAATGATGTCTAACCTAAAAACAAATTAACGGCATAGATTAAATCCAAAATAATCAACGGTTGATATAATTTTCTTATAATTAAAAAATAATATATATATATAATTTTTTTTCGGTTCGGTATGGGAATACCGAAAAATGGAGATGCAATACCGAATCCCATACCGAAAATTTCGGTTTGGTTCGGGATGACATCCCGAAAATTTCGGGAATTTTGGTTTGGGATTTTTTTGGTTTGGGATCGGGATTTTTTTGGTTTGGTTTGGGATTTTTGGGATTTTTTTCCAGCCCTATGTAGCACCACAGTCAATCAATACTTTAGCAAAATGACCAAGAATGTTCAACGTACCCATAATCAAATTCGGGTTGTTCTGAGCATCCTGAAGTGAGAGGTTATGAATGCGCCTTTGAGCCTACTAACGTCCACCTCGACCTCTGCTAGCATGCACTCATCGCCCCTGAAAATTACTCCCCTGGCTCGACTGACCGGCCTGCCTCGAAGACCCGACACCACGGGCAGCAGCATCCACCTGTTGGGGCTGTCCCCTTGAATACCACTGCGAGCTACCAGCTGAGTACTGCTGCTGAGGTAGTTATCCCCCTGAATACTGCTGCTGTGGAGGCATATATCCTCTAGAATACTACTGATGTGGAGGCATATATCATCCAGAAGACTGCCTATAACCGCCCTGTTGGTAGGAATCCGTAGGATACTAATACTGATCTGATGAATAAGGAACGGGATCCCCTTAATAGTGGAAAGCTCCACCACGACCCATATGAGCGTAACCGCTCGGTCCTGAGAACTGCTACATCGGAGCTGATGGTGGTGTAAAAGGTTGATGGGGCCTCTGCTGGGTCTGAGGAAAATACTTAGCCAGGTGTCCCTCTTGGCCACAAATATAGCATCCACTGGTACCGCGTCGACATTCGCCAAAGTGCCGATTGTTACACCTACGGCACAAAGGAGCACTGCTCCTACCAGAGTTCCCCTGCCTCTGGGATCTGGCACCACCAAAGAATCTGCCACCACCTCTCTGACCTGTAGCACTATAGCCTGTACTAGAAGAACTAAAGCTAGCCCCACTACGTTTGAAGCTCTGGGTTTGGTGATGTCCCTGCGAGAATTGGCCTTTTCCCTTATTATTCCTCCCCTGATTCCCTTCTTTTTCATCCTCATCACTGTCACTAGGCAATTTCTCAAAATCCTCTATCTGCAATAAGGCCTCATAAAACTCATGATAGGTAGAGCAGGGAATCGTCGTCGCTGTGGTACGCCATTTCTTCTCCGTACCCAATTTAAATCGATGTAACATCTCAACCTGATTGGCAGCAACCTTAGGGTGATAGCGGGAGAGATTAGTGAATTTTCTGTAGTACTCGTTGGCCAACGTCTTCTTCTGTTTCAAACTTGTGAATTCATGTTTCTTACGATCAATGTATGCATGAGGAATGAATCTCTTATAGAACAACTGTCTAATCATCTCGGCCCTCGGCCGTATATATAACTCATAATCAATTTCAATAATCAACTCAGCCCTCGGCTCTATAAATAGCTCATAATCAACTCATCATATCATGTATATCAATCCTGCACACAAATCAATACCATCTCTAGTGGTCTACGCATCATCATTGAATATAGAATAAATATGCTCTAGTGCTACAATCACGTGAAGATTGTGCGAAGGATTCGCGGGTCACCTACGAGTCGAACCCATTTATAGTGGTCTATACGATAGGACTGTGCACCTAACTTGGATCCAAGGCGAGCATGCGGTGCGGGAGGTGAACAACATGTGAAAGACTGTGCCCTAACTCTGGGCGGGAGCACTACTATCAAGGTGTAGGTGTATGAGCTCTAATCACATCTCATCATATAACATCACATCGTTTCATTCTCGACATAACAAGTAATTAAGCTTACCTAACACTTACCTGTGCGTTCGCAGCACCATCACACATATATGCAATCACTAATGCATCATTAAAATAAATAAACATTTTGCATGGCATTTCAAAACGTATAATCATTTAAGTTCATTTTCTGGGAAAATAGTGATATATAGGTATATACGAAAAAACAGCTGCCCACTCACTGATAAGTAGCCGGGTCATAACCCCTATGCCTAGCCTGGCTACGATCGTCCTCGGGATACGTCTCACCTATATGAGAATATACTAAAAATATGTTATTTAAGCACATATACGTAACTACGGAAATAACTTTTCATACATAGCTCAATTTTGGTAATTGAATATACCAACGTGACCTACTCGACGCCACGAACATCGTGATATTTTTAGAAAAAATTATGGTGGTTGCACGCGCCGGGAAGGGCACGGCCCCACGCGCGTCGTCTCCTACCTCCAGACGCCGGAAAATCTCGCCGGCGCCGAAAAGATAGGCAACCTATAATCGCCATTTTCTCGCTCGTTTCTACACCGTTTTCCATGAAATTTTCACCAAAACTTCACAAATTTTGAGAGGAAGAAGGCTATACCTCTTAAAAGTTCCAAATTCTTCGAAATCACGTCGGGGAAAATCCACCAAAATCGGCCACCTTCGAACCGAGGTTTCCCGACGTCCAAATTTGTCAAACAAACTTCTCCGAGCTTTGTGGGAACCTCCTAGAGCTCACTATGAGCTTGGATTGTCCTACAAATCAACCATTAAAAAGTTCCTGAATAGTGCAAAACTCGAAGTTTGTGATTTCGACGTGAAAACGAATGCTACCTTACCTGAAATTGGTGTCTTTAGACTCGTATGATCTCTAGAAGCACGATGGTGTCCTTAGTTTCCTCAATCTACAAAGTTTAGGGAAGTTTTGGGGTGTTGCCGTACAAGAGAGGGAAGAGAGAAGGTGAGAGTTCGAAGAGAGAGAGTGAGAGAATCTGAGAGTTTGAGAGAAAGAGTGATGACATGGGAGTGAGGATTGGAGGATGAGTGGTTGTGTGGTCTAAAAGCCACCAATCACAAAAATATCTTCCCTAGTTTCTCATTAGCCCCAAAATCTTAGGAAATTATGTAATTAGCCAAATTTTTAAACCCATGCATGAACATACACCCGTCACTCAAGGGTATATAAGTCATTTCACATCCACTGTACAAAATTTCCAGGAGGGGCTGTCACATTTTAGATTAAAAATGTTAGCTTCAATACCTTGGTATATGATCGAGTACAAGATTGGGTAATGCCACCAATAAAATCTGGGGGTACAGTAACTAACTCTTACTTCATTTTGTATCGTAGCATTATAGATTCGAATTGAATTTGGTGCTGTTGAAAGTTGATTTTTTTTATATATATAAAGAGAGAAAATATTTAATACCTGTGTAAAACATGATTGGATGATAATTCGGCGTTGGGTCTTTGTATATCATGCTTATGTTCTTTGGGAGATTATATTCACACACCCCAAATTACTTCCCTCACACCTTTTTAATTTTTTAATATTTTTCTATCAAGTGTTTGTGGTGGGTAAAAAATATTAAAAAATTAAAAAGGTGTGGGAGAAGTAATTTGGGGTGTGTGAATATAATCTCTCATGTTCTTTTTATTGTGAGAGTAATTTTGGGTTTTAAATTAACTTATGTTTTGGGGATTTTGTGGGAGTCGGTTTTTATTGGAGAATTTTTTTTTCTCATTTAGATTTTCTTATGATCTTAATGTGTTTGTTTCATTTTCCTTTTTCTCTCCTCTCAAACCTCTTAATCTCTCCTTACTTCAAGGTCGCGAAAGGGTAATTACATTTCTCTGTCATAGACGCAATTGGAGCCGCAAAAGCCTCATGCGAGTTCAGTTGCGGACGCCTTTACTAACTTCCAGCATCTTCTGTTGCCCACCGCCGATGGGAACCCTATCTCTTCGAGGGCACGGGATATGTAATTTTTTTCATTGTTTTTATCTGGGTATTTTTTTAGTGGCTGCCATTGTGTGATGATCCAGGTAAAATGTTTGATTTTTATTTTTATTTTTACAGGCTATATCTAATGTTGATGCTTTGTCTAAAAAGTGTGGGGCTGACATTATGGTTTACATTGAGTTTATTAAGACTTAAAAAATATTATTCAAACCAACAACTTCCAAGCAAAAAAGCAGCAGCCCGCCACCTGAAGTTCCGTCTTCATTATTCAATCCTAAAATTATTAATCTGATAAAATTTGCTCCTCCCTCCCTCTTTGATAATTTCACAGATCAAAACCCCTTTTTTTTTTTTTTTCTTTTTTTCTTTTTTTCTTTCTTTGATCCCAGCTCTCCAAGTGTTCATCAAGCAAAAGAAAACATGGGAATCACCAAGATCAGCCAGAAGTTTGTGACTCAGGTGACGCCGCAGAGGATGTTCAACGCCTTGATCTTGGACTCCCACAACCTCTGCCCCAAGCTCATGTTCTCGTCAATTAAAAGTATTGTTGGGGAATCCACTGTCCGCGCCGCTGCCCTTTCTTCTTCTTAGTTCAGACATTCTGTCGAGCACTTGGTGTGCAGCGCCAAGAGGTCGCACCACGGCACCAGCAGCTCCAAGGGGTCGCACCAGCAGCTCCAAGGGACGTAGAAGGTTATTTCCATGGCTTCCAAGAGGTCGCGCGACCCCTCCGACCCCACTGTGGCTCCGCCACTGGCTGTGCTCGAAGTTAGTAATGAAATGACGATATGAATGTCAAATTTTTTGAAATCAGTATTTAAAATACCAAGACTAACAACTATTTTTTGACCAAAAACATAATGTTACTTTTTTTTTTCTGTATGTTTTACAAGCCATAACGTGAAGGAAAACATAATGTCTCCTCCCCAATATAGATTTGTTTTCCGTATTGAATGTCAAATTATCAGTGTATAGATACAAAAAATGATTCAGTATATGTATTTTTATGTGTTTGTTCCCTTTGTTCCCTTTGTCCCTTTCTATTTTTCTTTTGCTTCGGTGGCTTAAGCACCACCTTAATGGCTACATCAAAAGCAGCTTTCACATTCAATTTTATTCCCCCAAAAGCTACAAAAGTAGCTCCGATGATGGGTTAACTTTGCTTAGAGTTTGCTGCTTAGTATGTTATGTTCCTAGGTAACATGTATTTGAAACTCCGTTGTGCAGAAAGAAGATATCTCATTACAATCACCTCAATTCAACAAAACTTTTATCGCTCTTATAAACACTATCTAAACTTTGAGCTCAAGTAAGTCCTCAACTTCCATATACTTTTAATTTTCTTAATATTTAGGCGGTTTACATAGCTTTTAACCATTAGGTCATGTAACTTTACATTTACAATTATATTGTTTCTAAATTAGATAATGTAAATTTATTTTTGTTCCCCGCAAGATGATGTCATGGCGTGGTTTAGTGGTGTTGAATATAATTGGAGAAACTGATTCTTTAATCTACTCATGTTGTAGGATTTCAAAGTTAAAACACACTTACTTTCAATCTTTTGGAACAAATTTGCTTTGAACATTTTGCTCCTCTGCTTTTTGATTTGTATACGCGTTGAATTTCTCTCAATTGCTAATGGATTTATTTTCTTTGGAAATTATGAAAGTCCTAATAGCATATTCAAAGCCTATTTAGTTATATGGATTTTTTATTTATCTTTCTAAAGCTTTTGTGTCTGGATTTTAAATATGTGATTGGTAATTACTTAGCACAATAATTGCCAAACATATGATCATTATTCATGAATACAAAACAATCCAAAACCTTCATTCACAAATCACAAGTATACGATGAGTGTAAACACGAAAATTTCCTGAAGGAACAAGAACACGTGTACAAAATATATTTGTTATTTGATGAATTTTGGGTTTACAATCTCTATTTGTTCCTCTGATTCTATCTTCGTAAGGTATGGATTTGTTGATGGGCTGTTGATCCAAAGGGCCGTTGGGCTTGATCCTTGGATGAACAGTGATGTGGATTTGTTTGTGTTGATCCGAAGGGGCTGTTTGGCGCTTTGATTCTTGGGATGAACAGTGATGATCTTCAGATGTTTGATGATGAATGTAGAATGATGAACGATGAACGATGGGTGAGTTTCAAGGGGGCTTTGATCTTGATTCTTGAAGGATGAATGTATTGATTCCAAGGGCCGTCGGGGCTTGATCTTGGAGGGTGGATGAATGTTTGTTTCAAGAACGATGAACGATGGATGAACTATGGATGAACTTATGGATGAACTTCAAGGGGCTTTTGGGCTTGGTTCTTGAAGAAACGGATGAACGGATGAACGATGAATGGTGGATGGATCTTCAAGGGCTTCTGGACTTGATCTTGAAGAACAATTGTGCTAATCCAAGGGGCCGTTGGGGCTTGATCTCGAAGAAAGATGAACGATGAACGAAGAACGAAGAACGAAGAACGAAGAACGAACTTCAGAGAATTCTCTTCCAATTTGGGAGTAGAGAAATGTATTTGTGAATTGGTGAAATGAAATGAATGAAATTGGCTTCTATTTATAGAATTTTCCAAGGCCTAATTTTGAATATAATATCCCAGATGAAATAAGCCGTCTCTGCCAGGTGTTGACACGTGTCTTGTTTGACAGCTTTTCTAACTCTTTTCGAATTTTCGTCGAATCACACAATATGTGTACAATTTATGTAATACACGAGTGTTAAAATTTTGACCATTGGTCAACATTTATTTACTAAAATTTCATTGTCTACAAATGCCCCCACTTCAAAGCGTGTCGTATACATGTGCTTGTCACGTGTAGAAGATGCGTCTTTGAAGTCCCTTAATGTAGACGTTTGATCCAAGGGCCGTCGAGGCTTGATCTTGGATCGGGTTTTGTGATTTTTCCACAGCTTTCATCTTGAACTGGTTTTGATTCAAGGGCGATGAACACCTGATCTTGAATCGGGCTTTTGATTTCTCCAAGGGCCGTTGAGGCTTGATCTTGAAGGTTGATTCAAGGGTGTTGGACACTTGATCTTGAATCGGGTCTTGATTTCTCCAAGGGGCTGTCGCGGCTTGGTCTTGAAGGTTGATTCAGCACGTTGTCTCCACATACTTCAAGTAGTCAGATCTTCATGCAGGTCTGGCATCTTCTTTTGCAGTATTTTTTTTTTTTTTTTTTCTAATGCAAAAATTCCCATGAAAGCAATTGGAGATGCCGCTCCAAAACATTCAATGTGGAGATTAGCTATGCTGCAAAAATTCCCATGAAAGCATCAGAACATCACTTCTCAGCGACTCATCATTTTTTCCAGCTTCCAACATTAGTTGAAGATGACTGCTCGAGAGTAATGCTAGGTAAGCAATCAGGGAAGGGTTCCAGCACGTTGTCTCCACATGCTTCAAGTACTCCGGTCTGAGCTTACCCATTTATCTTCAGCTAGATTTTCTAATCTTGAATTGGACTTGTGTTTTCTTCAAGGGGCCGTCGCGGCTTGGTCTTGAAGGTTGATTCAGCACGTTGTCTCCACATGCTTCAAGTAGTCCGGTCTCCACGCAGGTGTGGCATCTTCTTGAACTCTTGGATCAGCCCAGACTCATCTGCTTTTCGAAGCAACTCAGACTCCTCCTGCTTCGTCTGTGAGGTACTTTTGCTTTTGAAGAAGCACCTCAACACAGGTTTATTTTTGAAGTGGGCTGGGAGGGGTCTGAGATGAGTACTCGAGAGCAAGACTAGGTAAGCAATCAGGATCTCACTTTCTCCATGTTCTTCAGATGAAGGTGAGGAGAAAGCGTAATATGAGATACTTTTGCTTTTAACCTTTTTAATATGAAATACTTTCGCTCTGGATGATTTGTTTTCTGGGGTGTTCCAAGGGATGAAGAACACTGAGTGACTTGAAAGGTTTCTTTGGGAAGACATTATCGGAGATGAAGAGAGGTTGAGAGTTTGAGAGGGTGTGAAGGTGTGCCTTTGATGTGGAAGGCGAAGGTCAAACTTATAGAAATTTGGCTTCACAACCGGAACTATTCCTTCACTATTTGTCGGCAGCCGGTGGTGGATGAACAGTGCCCGTTATGCGCTTTCTGACAACGCGTCCGTAATTTCCGCGAAGCTGACTGCGCATGCGACGAGTGACGACAAACTGGAATGATGATCTTTTGAAAACCGGGTTTCAAATCCGGGTGCGGCTCGTGGTTTTCGCAACGCTCCAAGCTGCATGCGACGCATGTGACGAGTGATGACAAACTGGAAAAGCTGATGCCACGTGATTTCTGAGTCAAGCCCAGCTTTCGATAGAGGAACGGCTCTTTTGAGACAGGACTCCGGCCTTCGAGAAAAGAGCGTCACTCTTTGATTTGCGAGAGGAGCGCTTCTTCGATCTCTGAGGAGCGCTTCTTCATTTTCTTCTTTTTATAGAGGCGCGAATTTTTTGTTTCACCTCATACTTGAACTCCCTCCTGTAATTACTTCCTTCTTGCACTTCTGCAATTTTACTCTTTCCGATCTCTTCTTCCTCAACACTTTCTAAAAAATGTCTTGCCCTTCTGACCGTCGCCTAAACTTGAACGTCGGAGAAGATGATGACTTGTCTTCTCCAGATAACCTTTGGCGTCCGTCCTTCATATCCCCCAATGGTCCTCTTACAGTCGGGGACACAATGATGAGGAATGAAATAACCGCTACGGTGGTTGCTCGAAATCTCCTCACTCCAAGGGACAATAGGATGCTTTCCAGGCGGTCAGATGAGCTGGCTGTTCAGGAATCTCTTGCTCTCAGTGTCCAGTGTGCAGGCACAGTTTCAAACATGGGCCAGCGCCTTCTTGCCCGGTCTCGTCAGGTGGAGTCGCTGATGGCTGAGGTGGCTAGTCTCCGGCAAGAAGTCAGAAGTCTTAGGCACGAGAACAAGGAGTTGCACCTGCTTGCAACTAGTTACTCGACCAGCATGAAGAGGAAGCTGGACCAGCTGCAGGAGTCGGACGGTCGGATCCAGAGTGACCATGAAAGGTTCATGGCGTTACTCCCGAGGTTTATGTTGCCTTCGTCCTCTGGAGTTGCACCAAGCGTTCCGGCTCCGGAGATTCCAACTCTGGCTCTTCGTCTTCCCGGAGCTCCGTCGACTTCTAAGGCACCACCTGATCGTCCTTGAATATTTCCTGCTTGTAATTTTGATTTGACTTTTTTTTTTTGTGGCATGTAGAGTGCCAATTTGTGTAATTTTCCAGAGAAATAAATAAAAAATGGACTTTTATCGCTTTTCTCTTTTCTCTCTTTTTTGCTACACATATACAATATACATAAATATGTATATACGTCATATGCATACACATGCATTTTCAAAACTTTTTTTTTTTTTTTTTTTTTTTTTTTCGGACATATGGGCCTTCCCTCCACATAATATTCCAGCCCACCATTTTGGGCCCTTTTTTTTTTTTTTTTTTTTTTTTTTTTTTTTTTTTTTTTGGACATGTGGGCCTTCACCCTCCACATAATTTTCTAGCCCACTATTTTGGGCTTGCCGACACTTTGCTTCTTTTTTTTTTTTTTTTTTTTTGGACATGTGGGCCTTCACCCTCCACATAATTTTCTAGCCCACTATTTTGGGCTTGCCGACACTTTGCTTCTTCTTTTTTTTTTTTTTTTTTTTTTTTTTTTTTTTTTTTTTGGACATCATCATTTCACAAGCTTTCATCATTTTTTTTTTTTTTTTTTTATAATTAATAATAATAATTATTATATATATGTATATATATATATTTTTTTTTTCTTTATGGTTTTTTTTCTCTGGTGCAATCCGCACCATTTCAAACCCCCCCCCTTTTTTTTTATTTTTTTATACATATATTAATATACTTTTTTATGGTGAGTGCTCCACTAAAAAAAAATTATATATTTATATTTTTTATATATATTTTTTTTTCAACTTTCGGTAGATGCACACCCAAAACGTTTTATATATGTATATTTTTTATTTTTTTATTTTTTATTTCTTTATATATATATTTTTTTTAATGATGCACTTACTTTTTTTATATATTTTTTTATTTTTAGTGCTGCACTATATATATTTTATTTTTTATTTTTTTATTTTTTTTATTTTCTTGTTACCCTACTATCAATATTTTATTCTTTTATTAATCCTATATATATGTGTGTGTGTGCTGAAGACGAAGACAAGCAAGCATTTACAGATGTGGAGTGTTTGACCATTTGAGGGGTAAAACACACACTGTAACTTTTTGTTTTTGTCTCTTTTTTTTTTTTTTTTTTTTTTTTTTTTTGGCCTGGGCCTTTGGCTCATATTTGGGCCGGTTTTTTTTTTTTTTTTTTTTTTTTTGGGCCTGGGCCTTTGGCTCATATTTGGGCCGGTTTTTTTTTTTTTTTTTTTTTTTTTTTTTTTTTCTTTCTTTTGGGCCTGGGCCTTTGGCTCATATTTGGGCCGGTTTTTTTTTTTTTTTTTTTTTTTTTTTTTTTTTTTTAGCCGCATACATATATGCATGTATAACATAATGTGCGTACCCCCACTGATGGACTTCTTTGTTGTGATGTCAGGGATTACGTAAACAATTTTGTAGAGGCATAACATGATGTCGGGATACCCATGAAGCTTTTGGAAGTGGAGTGAACGACGGTGTTCTTTGTGCTCTTTGCTGCCAAGTGCTTGCGCGAGAGACTGCGCCGGAGTTCCGTCGTGTAGTGCCTTTTGATTACAGTATTCCCTCGGTTGGTGCGCTGCCGTGTGGTGCTGTACAAGAGGCTGCACAGGGGCTTCGTTGTGTATTGTCTTTTGGTCGCAATTTTCCCTCGGTGGTGGCGTTGCCGTGCGGTGCGAGAAACTGCTTGCGTGGTCGCTACGAGTTTACGTAGTGTGACTACGTGGCATTTTAGTTTCTTTGCTACCGTAACGTGCCTTTGAAGGACCGTCTTGGAGCTGCCCTTGTTACCGTGCTTGCTGTCCCTGCTGCATTGTCCATTGCCCTGCCGAAGTCTTGTGGCTGACTTTTTGTTGCGGTCATGGTGTTTTTCAGGTGTTTTAAGGGCGGTACCCTTACTGTTCTTGCAAAGGAAGGCGATTCCCAAGATAGCGGAACGACGTTGAAGCTTTATCCGCCACTGACTGGTCCTAAGGCGCTTGTCCTTCCCGCCAAAGACAACTCCATGCATATTAAGTCATGGTCTTCTGAAGCAGCTTGGGAGGTGGTGGACTCCATTCGATCTAATGCAAAGAAGAGGGTGTGTCCATCCAGGATTCTTATTTTGAACTCTTCGCACCATGTTTACGACAACCCTCCGGTTGTGTTTGATCTTCTTGGCGATCGTATCCGCAGCGGAGCCGTGTCTTGGAGTGGTACCCTGTCGACCACTGGAGGAGCTGCCTTTGTTGATTTTTATTGGGAATGGCTTGAAGATGTCTTGAGCCGTTCTAAGGATGTGCTTACCAAGACGGGCCTTTACCATGCTGTATACGCATCTTTGTTCAGTTATGATCGCCAACCCTCTGTCATTCGTGAATTCTTCGAGCATTGGTGTTCAGCAACCAACACAATTCACACAGCTCGAGGGGAGATGTCTCTCTCTCTTCGAGATCTTCACAAGATAGGGGGCTTGCCAATCCAGGGAAAGTTTTACGACGAAGTTGTCCCTAGCGTGGAGGAGTTTTCTTGTCGTAACAGTCGAGGATTGCCTGCGAGCTGTCGCTATTTGTTTTGGGCATATCACAGGCTTTCCCAAGAGGCTTCGGGCAAGTCAGGCGTGAAGATATCTTCATGGATTCGGTTTTGGTATTGGGATGCCATGAAGTATAAGAGGCCTTCGAAGAAAAGTGGTCGCAATAAGACGACCAGGCCTAAGGGAGACTCGGATCCATCAGGCTTTATTGATCCAGTTGGGCGCCGTACTCCCACTGAGTTGAGGGCGTTCGAAAACCTTGGCGTGTCATCAGAGCACTTGGAGGAATCTTACTTAGCCGCTTTTTTAGCCTGTTGGCTTTGTAAATTTGTTTTCCCTAAAGATGACGTCAACTTCGTCCGTCCCGGAGTTTTCAAAGTTGCCAGCAAGATGGCTGCAGGCGAACCTTTTAGTCTTGCTATCTCGGTCTTAGCCAATATTTACAACGGTTTGAGTGTTGTTTCGAACTTGGCAAGCACTGAAGACCGTGCTGCGGTACTTCCCTACCACTATGTGTATGGCTGGTTGGGCGAATACTTTAACACTCATTTTTCTTCATCGACTTCAGTGAAATTGGGGCCCTTAATGACGAAGTATTCCGGTGTGCTTTCTGCGAAGGGTCTTGATGATTCGCAGGCGCGAGCGCTGTTTGAAAGTTGCGAAGGCTCGAGGATGGATCGTTTGGCAAGAGTCGGCTTGACGCGGCAAGTCATTGTGGATGATTCGGATCTTCGCTCCTCAGACTTGTCTTATTTTATAAGCCTTCGCTCGGCGTATGTTTCTTTGCGGCAAGAAGACCGATGCATTATTCAACCGTATAATCCCCACCGTTTTAGTAGGCAATTTGGTTTTGTCCAAACTGTTCCGGGTAGGCTGAAGGAAAGAGACCAATCGAAATCTTTGCAAAATATGTATATGCATTGGGAGTCTTGTACCCGTGCATGCACAAATGCTTCTATCACCCTGCCAGTTAAAGACGAGTTCAAGAATAATCCTGTGACTCGTGCTTACGTAAATTGGTGGTTGAAGGCACACCATGAGAATTTGGGGATGGCAAGTGACACTAATTCTTCCCATTCTCACCATAAGGTATCAAAAGAGGGTTGCTCTTCAGTTCCTCCGCAGCTGGTAGCTTTTGATTGTGCGAGTGTGACTCCCTTGCAAGATAGCCCTGTGGTCCTAGCCCGCCCACGCTCACGCTTGCTTTCTTCTCATTTGGATGCTTCTGAAGAGGCGGGTGACGAAGTCGGTTCGCATGAGGATGGACTTGCTTCGCGGCTGCGTCAGCAGGCTTTAAAGAAGCGACCACTTGAGGTTTCTCGGGTTGATAGCGACGTTAACTTTCGTCATAAGAAGAAAGATGCGTTTAGGCTTTCTCAAACCGATGGCCGTATGTTATTTGAGAGAGATGTATGTATTTTTTTTTTTTTCATGATTTCTTCTCTTTATTTTAGTTTTTGTTTCTAACATTTTTTTGTTTGTCCTTCTTAGGTTGGGCCTTCTATGCCGGTCGGAGGCAGTTTACCCGCCGATGAGGGGATCAGGGATCTTCCTGGTACAGAGCTTACTCAAAATCCGTTGAGCCTCCCAAGCTTGCCGCGTGTTGGTGAATGCGTACAAGAGTCTGCTATGCGTCCGGTACCTTTGCCAGCTAATTCTGAGATTTCTTTGAGGGGGCCAAACCTTAGCGGTACTGAGCAGCTTATTCATCGTATTAGTCTCCGTGCGGCCATGGACATCAAGGGCCATATTGACAGTAGGATCTCAAAGTGCCCGCTGGAAGACCTTGTGTTGCTCCGTGAGGATTTGTCAAAGTTTGTTTCTGTAATTGACAACCTCAACGTTGATTCTTCGACCTTGAAGGCCAAAATTGCCGAACTTATGGCCGCCTCGACTGAGTATTCTTCCTTGCGTGCGACCTCTTTGGAGAAATTGGATCCGGATGTTAGGGCTCAGCAACTTGTGACAATAGATTCCTCGCTAGCTCGAGTCCAATCTTCTCAGCAAGCTGTTTTGGGAGTTTATCAGACTGTAGAGACTTCTTTAGCTTCCGTCCGAACGCGTCTTGATGCATTAGTGCGAGAGCGAGAGCGGTTGGAGGCCGAATCGTCTCATCTAGAAAGAGTGCTTGCGGAGCACCAAGAAGAGATTTCTCATCTAGAGCAAGAGAAGGGCATGGCTATGGAATCGCCTATTTTGTCTCCTACTGAGGTCGAGTCTTTGAAGAATTTGGAGGATTTACTTGAGGATCGCCTTCGTAGTTTTAGAAGCATAACTTTTGAGTAGTATCTTTCCTTTTCCCCTTTTTTTTTTTGTAACAAGGCTTTATAGCCAACATCTTCCTTTAAAGCATTTTTTTTTTTGTTCTTGAATTTGCCTCCCCTTTTTTTTTTTTCAAAGTGTTTGTGTTTTTGTTGATGATGTGACTGTACTTGAAGTTTTGAAGTTTCAAGTTGCCTACGTACCCTCGGTTTAAGGAGGGATCAAGTCATCACGTAGTTCAAATGAATGATGGATTTTTTTTAATATGGTGATTTTTGATGATGATTTTGCCGTACACAGTTTATGCTCTTGCGGGCCAGGAGCGTGGTATCTTCTCATGCGTAGTATCGCTTCAAAAACTTGCCGTTTATGGGGCCAATCCTCAAGCCATCTTCTTCCACGATCATGTAAGCACCGTTTGTGTAGACTTCTTGTACTATGTAAGGCCCATCCCACTTTGAGGTGAATTTGCTCTTCGTCTTGTGCGTCATGATGATAGGCCTACGTAATGCAAGGACGAGGTCTCCTTCTTGAAATGACCTCGGGCGAACTTTCTTGTTGAAGGCCTTGGACAACCGTGCTTGATAACATTCCAAGTGCTGCTGAGCTTCGAGCCTCTTATCGTCTAATGCTTCCAACTCTTGAAGACGTAACTTTGCATTCTCTTCGTTGGTCAGTCCTTCTTGTATAGCCATTCTCAGTGAGGGAATTTGGCTTTCCAGCGGCAAAACTGCCTCTACGCCATACACGAGCGAATATGGTGTAGCCTGAGTAGGCGTACGGTGTGTCGTCCTGTATGCCCAAAGTGCTTCGCTCATCCTTTCGTGCCAGTCTTTCTTGCTCCTACCAACGATCTTTCTCAAAAGGTTGCATAGAGTTTTGTTGAATGCTTCCGCGAGACCATTAGCTGGGGCGTGATACATGGAAGACTTATGCTGTTTGAATTTGTATTTATCACAGAGTTCGTCCATGAGTCGGTTGGAGAATTGCTTTCCATTGTCCGTAATGATGTAGCGAGGCACACCATATCGGTGGATGATATGCTCCTTGATAAAACGGACGACAGTTTCTTTCTTGACTTCCCTCAGGGGTATGGCTTCAGCCCACTTGGAGAAGTAATCTGTTGCAGCTAGGATGTAAGCTTCTCCTGCAGATGACTTTGGTGCGATCGGTCCCACGACGTCCAACCCCCATGCGTCGAACGGCCATGAAGCAACTGTAGGGTGCAATGGTTCAGGCGGTTGATGTATGAAGTTGGCATGGAACTGGCAGGCTTGGCACCTTTTGGCGTATTCCATGCAATCTCTCACCATGCTTGGCCAATAGTAACCCATTCTTTTGAGCTGGAAATGTAGCTTTGGCCCCGACTGATGTGCTCCACATATACCTGAATGTGCTTCCTCCATGGCTTGACTGGCTTCTTCTTCACCTAAGCATCTCAAAAGTACTCCTTCAAAAGAGCGTCGGTAAAGTGTTCCTTTGTAGTAGAGGAAGCGATGTGCTCGTCGACGTATCTCAGAGCGGTGTCTGGTATCGTCTGGAAGTCTTCCTTGCTCCAAGTAGTCGATTAACGGCTGTCTCCATTCTTGGGTGTTGACTAGGAGTACTGAGATGACGTTTGTGT
Source organism: Crataegus laevigata (assembly GCA_963580275.1). Taxonomy (NCBI): domain Eukaryota; kingdom Viridiplantae; phylum Streptophyta; class Magnoliopsida; order Rosales; family Rosaceae; genus Crataegus; species Crataegus laevigata. Next base: position 2,110,694 of record OY756942.1, on the reverse strand, counting down.
CATTTAGCAGTATCTCAGCGGCAAGTGGAATCACCCATCTTTGGCAAACTGGCACATTTGCGACTTCTCCTTTTCCTAGCGTCATGCTAGAGGCTAGGTTGGCGAGAGCATCTGCTATTTGATTTTCTTTTCTTGGCACATGTTCTAGTGTCACCATCTCGAACTTTTGCAGCAGCTGAGTTGCCAGTCGGAAGTAGGGGACCAGATCATCTTTCCTCACCTCATACTCGGTCAGGAGTTGATTGATTATGAGCTTCGAGTCGCCATATACCTCAAGGGCTGTGATTCCTATATTGGTTGCCATTTGGAGGCCGAGGATCAATGCTTGGTACTCAGCGACGTTGTTAGAGCATAGTTCGCTCAGTTGGAAGGAATAAGGCAGTATTTGTCTTTGTGGTGACATGAATACCACTCCTGCCCCCGCTCCATCTGTTCGGGCGGATCCGTCGAAGAACATCGTCCATGTTGGGAAGACGTCGATGTAAAACACCTTCTCGTCAGGCAAGTCGTCTGAGATTTCCCAATCGGCTGGGATCGGGTGATCGGCGAGGAAGTCTGCCAGTGCTTGTCCTTTAACGGCTTTAGCTGGAACGTAGATGATCTCGTGTTGATTGAGAAGCAACGCCCATTTAGCTAGTCGCCCTGTCAGAACTAGTTTGGACATGACGTATTTAACTGGATCAGCTCTAGCAACCAAGTGGATGGTGTAAGCCTGCATGTAATGTCTGAGCTTCTGGATGGCGAACACCAAGGCGAGGCACATCTTTTCTATTGGGGAATAGTTCAACTCAGCACCGGTAAGAGTTCGACTGAGGTAGTAGAGCGCTCTTTCTTTCTGGGATTCATTTTCTTGTCCCAAGAGTGCCCCAACTGAACTTTCCTGAGCGGCGATGTATAATATGAGTGGCTTTCCAGGTGTGGGTGCCCCCAAGACAGGTGGACTTGACAAATATTTTTTTATGCTTTCAAAAGCATTGTGGCATGCTTTATCCCATACAAATGGAACATCTTTTTTCATGAGTCGGCTGAATGGTTGACAGCGCCCTGCGAGGTTGGAGATGAAACGCCTGATGAAGGCTAGGCGTCCTTGTAGACTTTTCAGCTCGTGCAGGTTTCTCGGCTCAGGCATGTTTTGAATGGCCTTGATTTTTGATTGATCCACTTCAATGCCGCGGTGTTTGACAATGAAGCCCAAGAACTTTCCAGATGTGACGCCAAATGCACATTTCAACGGGTTCATCTTGAGATTGTACTTTTGCAGTCTTTTGAACACTATTCGCAAATCCTTCAAGTGGTCTGATTTTCTTTTTGTTTTGACCACCACATCGTCCACGTAACATTCTACATTTTTGTGTAACATGTCATCGAAGATTTTTTGCATTGCACGCTGATATGTAGCTCCAGCATTCTTTAGACCGAATGGCATTACTTTGTAGCAGTATATACCTTTTGGAGTGCGAAAGGCTGTTAGTTCCTCATCCTCGGGAGCCATGCGAATTTGATTGTATCCGGATGAGCCATCCATGAATGATAGTGCCTCGTGGCCAGTGGTTGCATCCACCATGATTTCGATGATTGGCAAAGGAAAATCGTCTTTCGGGCATGCATCGTTGAGGTCTCGAAAGTCTACGCAAACACGTATCTGTCCTGATTTCTTGAGGACGATAACGATGTTAGAGATCCACTTTGGGTATTGCACCTCTCGAATGAAGCCTGCTTCAATTAGCTTGTCAATCTCAGCCTCAATCTGTGGGATGAGCTCAGATCGATAGCGCCTTTGAGTTTGCTTTATCGGTCGCGATCCAGGCTTGACTGCAAGGTGATGTACATCAATGGTAGGGTCAAGGCCGGGCATTTCTTTGTATGTCCAAGCGAAGACGTCTTTATACTCTAACAGCAGTTGGTAATACTCCTCTGCCTCGTCTGTACTTAGCAGTGCGCTTATGAAGATAGGTTTTGGTTCCTCGCTTGTGCCCAAGTTGATTTCTTTGAGATCATCTACCGTGGCTTGCCCCCCGTCTTTGAGCTGTGGTGGTGCAGCAGTGACATCTTCCTCAAGGATCTCGTCTTCTTCGTCTTCTCGGATTGTGATGTGGAAGACGTCTTGGATTTCCTCTTCAGTGCCGTCCTCTTGGACTTGCTGGCATGAGGTTTGTCCGGTATGGATGATGGTGCGCCTTCTTACTTTTAGTGGTCCTTTTGTGTCAATCTCCAAGATTGCTTGACGCTTCATCCTTGAAGGAATTGAACTCCGAATATCGCCTTTTTCTGCTAGCCTGTCGGGCTTTTCTTCTTTTGGCGCTGTCTCCTTCCTTCTAGAAGGCTTTTTGTTGTCTTCCAGTCTTTCGGAAACTGACCGTTGCAAAGGCGAGCTAGCCGTGTTGCCTTGTTTCTTAAGTTCCGACAACCTTTCAAAAACGGATTTTTGGGATGTTGGCGTGTTAAGCCTCTTGAAGACGGAGGTTCGGCTTTGACCACCAATGCGATGCAATGCCGATATTCTGGGTCTTGGGTGATTTATCCTATTGACGATCGGTATCCGAGGGGCGGTTTTAGGCTCTTCAACGCTCACGCTGATGTGCTGAGTGCTAGCATTTTTCGCCTTGCTCGAAATCTTCACAGGTGCACTTGGCGTGAAGCCGATTCCTGCTTTGCCGTTGTCAACTCCGTAACCATGCTTTCTCAGCCTCTTTTGAGTCTCGGTGAGGTCACGTTCTTTGTTGACAGTATCTGAAACCTTATTTCCAGGTTTTGAAGAGGGAACGAAGTCGTACCCAGCCTTTGACATGAGTTTGTAGGCGTTTGGATCAAAGCCCTCTTCGGTCCTCTTGGTTGGGAGAAAGCTTGATTCTACTCCCTTTGGCAGAGCTTTTATGAAACCTTGTGGTGGTCCTGCAATCTTGGTCCCGCCTAGCTGTGTTAGAGGTAGAATTGCATTCGCCTTGAGTAGTTCCACATCATCCTTGCACTGTTGCATGTCGGTTTTGCTTGTCCCGGTTTCGAATGGTGTTTGACCCTTCTTTCTTCTCGACATTGGGATGTATCGGAAGACGGGCGTATTTGATTCTTTTGAAGGCGTCTCACCCCTTTTTGCTGTCACGAGTTCGTCGTTGCTTGAAGATGGTGTGGCTTCCCCTCCTTGCTTTCTGGGAACGGATTGCCATTCTTGTTTTTTAGGCGTTGTTTTGCCTGTGGACTTTACCTCTCTCTGGAGAGCTTCGGGTATCATGTCCTCCTCCATGTAGAACTTGGCGTCTGCAAAGTGTGATTCGGCCTCGGTAAATGGCTTTGTATCGCCTCGAATCACCTTTACTCCTTCCCGGTAGAATTTTAAACATTGGTGAAGGGTAGACGGCACTACTCCATTCTCATGGATCCAAGGCCTTCCTAAGAGCAAGCCGTATGAAGTTCTTGCATCGATCACATGAAATATTGTGCTTGATTTGAGTTCACCGATGGTCATCTCCACTCGGATCATGCCTATCGCTTTTTGTCCTCCTTGGTTGAAACCTTGGATTAGTAGACGGCTTAGAGACAGTTCGTCCATTTTGATGCCAATTGTGGCCATTGTAGTCTTTGGCATGATGTTTATGGCCGATCCGCCATCTACAAGCATGCGTTTGACTTTGCTTTCCCTTATGTATCCTGAGATGAAGAGAGGACGGTTGTGAGGTTTTGATCCCAGCAATAAATCTTCGTCAGTGAAGCTGATTGAGTCTTGGGCGGCACAGCATGCGGTATATTCATGTGACTGAAGTTTTGAGCATTCGTCTTCGTTTCCTTGTACCCCATGGTCATCGGGATTTGCTAAGGCCACCATCAGTGCTTTCCGCATCTCTTCGGGTAATCGCAATGCCTCCTCGATGCTCACGTGAGTCGGCAGACCTTCTTTGGTCATGAAGGTCTTTACTTCTTCAGTGGTGATAACTTCCCCTCTTGATGGTTCTTTTACCTCTATTACGTGACACGTAGTGACGGTGTATCGTTGGAAGAAGTCTTTTGGGAAGTACTCATGCAAGGAGACGGGAATGCGTGGCTCTTGTTCCATAGGCTCCCCAGCGTATGTTGGCTTAGCAGCTCTAACGCTTCTTTTGGGTTTCCTATTGTTGCGACGGCGGTGTCTTCTCCCATATTCTACCTTTGGCTTTGCGGCCTGTGGCTTGGGTTTCTTTGATTTTCTGCGGGTCACTAAGGTCCATTCTTCACTATCCTCAATCGGTGCATCTTGGTTGTTTGCCCCCAATGGTAGTGCAGAAGGGGCTGCGTGACGATGGTCGTGCATTACTTGAAGAGGCACAGGATCAAAGGACCCAAACACGATCGTCGTAGTGTGTGTTGCGACTGTGTCTTCCAAGTCGAGTTCAATTCGTCCTTGTTGCGCCAACTTCATGATGAGCTCTTTGAGGATAAAGCATTTGCCGACGGGATGGCTTACGATGCGATGGTACTTGCAGTATTTGGGATCATCAACGCGATTCATCTCTTCTGGGCGCTTGCATTCAGGAAGCTCAATTACTTTCTTCTCTAACAGGTCGTCTAGCATCGGGGCCATGTCAGAGTCTGGGAATGGGTATGTTTTCTGCTCCAATTCCTTTAAGGTGTTTTTGTACCTTTCTTGGGTACGGGAGGGCTCACCTCTTTTTATCTCCTTTGCTTTGGTTTTAGAGGAGATTTTGACGGGTGCCGCTGAAGTTTTAGTGGGGATAGCGTCAACGGCAAAAGCTTCCTTAGCGGGCTTCTTTCCATGATTGTCCGCCTTCGGAGTAAACACCTTATCCCTCTTGAAGTCGGTGATCGGCTCCTTTTTTCCATGATGAGCGATGCTCAGCTCCATGTCGTGGGAACGAGTTGCCAGCTCCTCAAATGTTCTTGGTTTTATGCCTTGGAGGATGTAATGTAACCCCCAGTGCATGCCTTGAACACACATCTCAATGGCGGAGGTTTCGGAAAGTCGATCTTTGCAATCCAGACTTAACGTACGCCATCTGTTGATGTAGTCGACAACTGGTTCGTCTTTCCATTGTTTAGTACTTGTTAGCTCTAGCATGCTGACTGTACGGCGGGTGCTGTAGAAGCGGTTGAGGAATTCACGCTCCAGTTGCTCCCAACTGTTAATGGATTCGGGCTCAAGATCGGTGTACCAATCGAAGGCGTTACTTTTCAGTGAGCGCACAAACTGTTTGGCAAGGTAGTCCCCTTCAGTTCCAGCATTGTTGCAGGTTTCAATGAAGTGGGCGACATGTTGCTTTGGGTTTCCCTTTCCATCGAATTGCATGAATTTCGGCGGCTGATACCCTCTTGGCATCTTCAAAGCGTCAATCTTCCTGGAGTAGGGCTTTGAATATGACATGGAGGCATGTGAACTCCCTTCATACTGCGCTTTGATGGTGTTAGCGATCATTTGTTGCAGCTGTTGGATAGACAGGGATCCCACGGGTGCTATTGCCTGGTCTGGTTTATCCTCGAATTCTTGTGTCGGAGGTTCCTCCTCATCACCGCCTCCTTCTTTTCTGTCGTTCTCTTTTTCCAATCGATTGACAAGCGCGGCGATTTGTAAGTCCTTTTCCTCCACCGTCTGTGTGAGTTTTGCAATTGCCTCATTCATTTGAGCCAGCTGCTCCTCGATTGAAGTTGCTCCGGTGGTCATGACTTGCATGGCCGTGCTGCTGCTCGAGTCGGCGTCAGAGAGCAGGGACTCGGAGTACTTCCCCAGGCTTTTCTCCCTTGGCGCCTTCAGTGAGGCTAGGGTGATCACAGGCTCGTGCCTTGGGTGTCCTTGTTTCTCTAGCAAAGTTGATGCGGGGGTGGAAGATGCGGCCAAGAAAGCTCTTGCCTTGCTTCGAGTTACAACCTCTGAAATGCTCCTACCTGCAGCGAGGACAGTCTTGTTCTTCACATTGGGTGCGGGAACGGTTTGAGCCCTCCTTGATGCCATCTGTGCTTTTCTTTTCGGATTTGAAGATAGAGATGAGAGGTAGAGAAAGTCCCACTGGGCGTGCCAAATTTGTAAACACGAAAATTTCCTGAAGGAACAAGAACACGTGTACAAAATATATTTGTTATTTGATGAATTTTGGGTTTACAATCTCTATTTGTTCCTCTGATTCTATCTTCGTAAGGTATGGATTTGTTGATGGGCTGTTGATCCAAAGGGCCGTTGGGCTTGATCCTTGGATGAACAGTGATGTGGATTTGTTTGTGTTGATCCGAAGGGGCTGTTTGGCGCTTTGATTCTTGGGATGAACAGTGATGATCTTCAGATGTTTGATGATGAATGTAGAATGATGAACGATGAACGATGGGTGAGTTTCAAGGGGGCTTTGATCTTGATTCTTGAAGGATGAATGTATTGATTCCAAGGGCCGTCGGGGCTTGATCTTGGAGGGTGGATGAATGTTTGTTTCAAGAACGATGAACGATGGATGAACTATGGATGAACTTATGGATGAACTTCAAGGGGCTTTTGGGCTTGGTTCTTGAAGAAACGGATGAACGGATGAACGATGAATGGTGGATGGATCTTCAAGGGCTTCTGGACTTGATCTTGAAGAACAATTGTGCTAATCCAAGGGGCCGTTGGGGCTTGATCTTAGGATGGATGACCGTTTCTTCAAGGGGCCGTTGGGGCTTGATCTCGAAGAAAGATGAACGATGAACGAAGAACGAAGAACGAAGAACGAAGAACGAACTTCAGAGAATTCTCTTCCAATTTGGGAGTAGAGAAATGTATTTGTGAATTGGTGAAATGAAATGAATGAAATTGGCTTCTATTTATAGAATTTTCCAAGGCCTAATTTTGAATATAATATCCCAGATGAAATAAGCCGTCTCTGCCAGGTGTTGACACGTGTCTTGTTTGACAGCTTTTCTAACTCTTTTCGAATTTTCGTCGAATCACACAATATGTGTACAATTTATGTAATACACGAGTGTTAAAATTTTGACCATTGGTCAACATTTATTTACTAAAATTTCATTGTCTACAATGAGCTATTTAGAAATTTGGCATTTTCGTCATCCAATTCAATAGCATTTGGGATACTATGCTAGAATTCTATTACAGCTCCAGTTAAGAGATGTGAAGCATGAAGAATATCTCTTTACGAAGTGTTCGCTAATCCGGTTAATTGGTCAACGAAATTAGCCATTTTCGTCATCTAGATTGGATAACTTAGGAAAAACGTTATAATGATTGATCATATTCATTTGCCCTAATCATGTCATGTGTTGTGACTATTTTTATTTCAATCAGTTTAACTGCTTTTAACCCTTGAATAAGCCATTACCAGTTTCTGGATTGATTCTACATTTTACTCTGTTTTTATGCCTAATACCATTTGTTATCATAAATTTTCCATTGGGTAGCTATATGAGTTTTCCATAGGCTTCAATCATCTCCCCAATAAACCCAAAGCTTGCTTTTCTCCCGCTAAGCAAAAGAAAATCAAGGAGGTCTGCAACTTCGTATGCAATTTGCCGCTGCAAATTAGTCTGGAAACTAGAAAATTCAAAAGTAAAACACACCGTTCTCTTTGATTTTGGTCTCTACTGCACAGTTTGACAGACAAATGATAAACCTAACACATGCACGCTCTGATTTCCTTGGTAGGAATGGATATTGTTGCGGTTTAAGGTTTAGACTAATTAATTTTATTGTTGTTCAAGTTTTTTTTTGGGGAATTTTTGGGTTTGGTTGTTCTGATTATTTGTGGTTCGATTTTTATCCGGAATTTAAAAGAAGAAAAATGGCCATGATTAATTTTTGGGTTTTCTTTGTTTGTTCTACATCGTGAAGTTTGAATTATGGATTTTTTTTGTATGTCAATCCTTTTGATTTTTGTATTTTGTGAATATGTGGTGTTCTGGTTTTTCATTCCTTGTCATCACTTCTACAAGAGGTTAGTTTTCTTTTCTGCATTTAAAGATTGTTTAAAGAAAAGTTGTATGTAATTGATTTTATGCTATAATATTTTGAAATTCCTTATTTATATAGTTCTATATATTCTTGGTTTGCATTTATTTTACTTGATTGTATTAGTGCTTCCTTTTGTTTTCACCCATCTACCAAATTGGATTTTGTTTATTTGGTAACATGGGTTGAGAGAAATACAATTAGTGAAAGATACACCGAGAGGTTTACAAAACACCTTTGAAGCTGCTGGTGAGGATTCTTCTTCTTAAAGTTAGGGATTTTTTAATTATTCGTGGAATTGATGTTTTGTTATGAGTTATGACTTCATTTATAATGGATTGGTTGGACAAGTGCCGGGTGTTTGGGATTGAAAAGATGGGAGAGGCCACACATGGGTTCAGAGAGAGTAGCTTGATTAAAGGGTTTCTGTATAAAGGTTTCACTAATGGAGATTGCACTGTTATAAAGCTCTTTTTTATAGTTAGGATGAAAATCATATCGATATCTTCTTTATTTAGTAGGTCCAATCTGTAACAGATGATATTGTTTTGTTTGACGTTTCAATCAAAATTTGATCTTTTTTTTTTGTGTGTGAAACTATAATGGAATTGCAATTCAAGTATATGTTAGATTCTTGGTTCCACAAGATTTTTATAATTTCCTGGATCTACGGTTACAATGTTTTTTATATAATTTTTTAGATCTATCCTTTTTGTTCGTTCATGATTATGTTGAATGTTTTCAAGTTAAATGTGTCTTATTCATGTAGTTAAGGCTGGTGTATTCAAATCCCGCAGCATCGCGCGGGCATATTACTAGTTACATCATTAATATTAGATTAGAAGCTACTATATTCAATTTTTCGTCAATTTAAGTCACGTTACTTGTATATGATACACATTTGAAGGTAGATTGATAGTTTTCTATAAAGAAATAGTGTATGAAGTTAACTTTGAACGGTAAATTAGACATTAGATTCGCAACCTATATGAAATGTTAAGGGTTTATAAGTGAGAAAACGACAGTATTATGCTCTAAAGTGTGTCAAGTGACTAAAGTTGACGAAAACTTGGATAAAATAGCTTTAAATATAATAGTAAGGATGAAATCAACAATTTTAAATGAATTCAAAGACTTATTTTGTTAAAAAATAATTTAGGGACCTAATTTTTATTGAGATGATAGTTCAAGAACTAAATCGGCACTTCACCCAAAATATAAAGGGAATTTTAACGAAAAACTCTACGTACTGTTTATTTTAACAAAAAATCACATTTTTACAGTAAAAGTCAATTCTTGTACTATTTATTTTATCATTTATTTTGTCTTTATCGTTAAAATTCAAAGTTTTCAAGTCTTTTTATTAGTTTTCTTAAAAATAAATCGAAGGGAGAACAAAGAAATATGTTTTTTACCCTCTCTCTCTCTCACACACACACAGAGATATATATATATATATATATATAACCTCAGATCAATATACCAAAATACCCTCCTAATTAAAAACCACAACCCAAAGAGATAGCTTTTTCTGTTCTTGTTTTTTCGTTCCTTTTCAATTTAGGGTTCCACATCCGAATTCGAAAATATAGAAAGAGGTACTGTATCTCTTCTGATGGAAATTGAGCCACTTATATTCTCAAATTCATTTCATAATTGACAAACTTACAATCAAGACCATGAAGAAAATTACACAGAAATACAACTTATGTATGTTCTTGTGTAAGATTCAATTGGTATTTTGCAGAAACTTACATGGAAATTGCCATTGCACATTCTCATGACTTTCTACATATATGTTGGATCACTGAAACCAAATTAGCCATTTAATTAAGAGGTGGATATTGATCATGAAAGGCATGCCCAGTCAAGCAGTTATAATGCGTTTGGATCCTCTTGATTTAATGGTTGTTTCCATGACTCCTACTCGTTCTAATAGTCTAATTTATTCTTCAAATTTTATACTTATGGTAGAATTGTTCGAATTGAAAACTTATGGTAGACAAGTAGAATGCGTTTCCATCTTCGTAATGGTGCAGCTAACATATATTCATGATGTCTTACTTGTTCAACCATGGCTGCAACTGATATACATTCATGCATTTCCGGTTTACCAATCCCAAAACCTGATCAACAATGACACAAGATTTAAAAGGGGTTTTGGCTTTTTAAGTGTAATTTGATGTAAATTTTGATGGCAATTGGGTCTATTCAAGTGAGATTTTGCCTATATTTGAAATATTTTATAAAAACTGACAATTTTGAATTTGTATACTAAATTTTGGTTACATACGATAAATTCCCATGAAAATCCTTCTCATTGTTTATAAGAAAACCTGGCCAACCAGATACTCCAAAATATTTCTTTGAGCCAATAAACAAAACAAATTTCAAGACAATAATGTGCGATCGATATGACAAATTCAAGATTCTATAAGATCCAATTTCAAAAATTGATAAAGACTAAAAGTTGCGTTCCAAAAATACCAGCCTGCAGCACAGCTCTTGCGAGTTAAACAGTTCATGAAGATCAGTGACTACAAAATATTTGGAAAAACTGGTGCAATATACACTCTTATGCCACAAGGCGAATTCAACTGCTCATACCTTGGCTAAATATGCGTTATCTGTTGTTGATTGTTTTGAGTGGTTTGAAGTACCACCTGATGTGATCCGGGACGTTCTTCTACAGGATGGCGAGGCAAATTCCCCCTACCATCCTACGGGTTCGCTTGGGATGTTTTTTCCTTCACCCGATCTTGTACCATTGGAGATTTTCTATGACAAGGTTTTAACAGCCCCTGCACGTTAACAATGGAAGGCATTCTTATGATGAAGAATAGAGAGCAAGGAAAAATGGCGCTTCTCCATTGGAGGCAGAATGTTGCAGATCCAATAAGAATTTCGAATTGGAAACTATCAGAAGTTTTGTGCAATGAATATTGTTTTTATTTTTATTTTTTATCATATTCCAAACTACTCTAATTCACCGGAAGGATTTGAACTTGGTGCAAGAGGTGTGCACATTGCCTTGGCTAACAAGACTAAAAGCACATATTGTGCGGTGACAACTTAAAACAGTATATTGATGTAGACCAGATTAAGAAGAATGCCAAGATGGAGAAACGCACATTCAAGAATATGTGGAGCAAGAAAATGCAACAAGCTAGTTTTGGATATTTGTGAGGGACTGGAGAGCACTTCAAGCGAAGAGAGGTTTTGAGTTTAACTTTTTAGGACAGTTGATTTCTTTCCTCATTCCCAACCACTTCAAGACTAAGAACTTAGCCAAATTAAATAAGCCTATCTTCGCTTGGCATTAACATTATAAATTTTTTATATTTTCACTTCTTACATACAAAAGGGAAATATGTAGTGTACAGTCTATGACTACCAAAAGGACTAATGGCTCGAGTTCAGTTTATGTACCTTTTTCTTCTTCTATTAGGCTATCAGCCCATGCTGCTTTCTTCTTGCATGATTTCATCAGTTTCTTCTTCTGCAATTCTTTCAACACCGGGATCAGACCTTAGTCTTTTGCGGGATTGATTTCCAGGGAGAAAAAGGCCACCAATTCCGCTCGCATTCCATCCCTATACCATGGACAAAGATTTGTACAAAAAAGGATTAGCAGCATGTATGTATACGAGAGAGAGAGAGAGAGAGAGAGAGAGAGAGAGAGAGAGAGAAGACCTGTAGGATTGCTTTCTTAAAAGCAGCAGTGAGATTGGTGCACCCTTCCATATGAATCCTTGCCAAGGAGTTTAATGCCTTATCCAAGCCTAGAATTTCAGTGAGTGGAGTGATTGAGATGCAATTCTCTCATCCTTGACATTTCTGAAAAATCTGGCATTTTTTTCAATGCAATGCACTCATCCGCTTCCAGGATTTCCAAATTTGTTGGTAAATCTGGAATTTCCTGAAGGTTTTTGCAGTTATTCAAGCGTAACGTTTGAAGCTTGGAAAGTCTACTGATGATAGGTAAGCAATTAAATCCATTGCCTCTTGCGTCTAAAACTTCTAAGGAAGATAGAGCACCAAGATCTTGAGGAATGGCATCATCTGCTAGATTGCAGTTTGCAAGAGACAAGTACTTAAGGTTTATCAATAGTACTACAGAGTGAATCTCGGACAAAATTATACAGCCTTCAAGTATCAATCTCTCAAGATTTGGGATTTTTGAAAAGTCTGGTGGTCTGATCAGGTGCTTGCAATAACCAAGATTAAGAAACTTCAACTTCTCAAGTGACTGTCAGACAAGAGAGAATTAATATCAAAATTCAAATAGAAGAGAGAAAGCTTGGTGTTGATGGTATTCACAAAACGTGGAAGAAAGATTTTATATATAGTTTGGTTAAGTTGAATACAGTACCACGTCGGAGTCCTCCCAAGCTTGTATGTTGCTATGACTCAGGTCGATATCAACTAGGTTTGTTTGATTAAAATCGCCGGGTATGACCTCCACAGGAAACTCAGGCCAACACAACCATCTTAACTCTTTGGAAAGGTGTTCGCAGTGTCCAGTGAACTTTACCCCTTTGAGTTTGAGTAATCTCAATCCGTGCATCGCTCTAAATGCTTCTGTACTGAAAGGCTTGTGACGTTCTGACAATTCTAAAGCGAGTCCTTGAATTTCATCACTTCCCTGTTTCGAAATGTAAAAAAAATCTGGTATTAGATTACATATTGATTAGTCCTTTGAAGTGTAGTAGCAATAATGTGGTTCAAATTTGACTTTGGCGAGAATCGAACCTAGAACCTCTTTTGGCGAGAATCAAACTTAAGACCTCTCACTTACAAGTGAAGAGGACTACCACTAGACCATAGTACTAAGTGGCTGAAGTGTAATTTTATTAAAGTATATATTTTATTTTTTTTATTTAATGTATATTTTTATTTAATATCTCCACATTAAAATTTTGATTGTATTAATATGCAAATTTTAGTTCTTCAAATTTTAAACAAACCTAAATGAGAAAACATTAAAAGAAAAATATAACGTCTAATCTAACAAAATCTAGCATTTGACAAAACAAATGAGAAAACATTAAAAAAAATTGTGACACCTAAGAAAAATATATAAATACATAAGTGTATAGAAATTACTGTACCAAAATATATTAAATTAACTTCTTTGTACCGCAATGTTTGTATCTAAATGTTTGTACCGAAATACATTATAATAAACTTAAATGTCAATACCGAAATGTATGTACCAAAATGTATTATAAAAAATTAATGTACCTAAATCTTTGTATCGACGGATATAACGAAATATATCAAATGAATTAATGTACCTAAATAAAGAACACAAATTGTATCAGAATATATTATATGAAAAAATTAATTTACCTAAGTGTCTACAACAAAATATATGATGATGAATGAAATGAACTAGGATTAAATATAATTAATACCTTAAAATTAGAAGGAAAAGGATAAATAAAACATCAAAATATAATTAATAAATAAGTTGATAAATGAATCAATGGATGAAAATTAGATTTTAATCTTACACAAATTATAGTCTAAAAGTCATATTTTCCAAAGATTAAATGAAGTTTTCTATTTAGTAAATAAAATCAGTTTGTTCTCTACACTTTCCCTCGTCTGCCCTTATTTCTCTGTTCATTGAACCTACACCTAATCAATGCATAATGTATGTTGTACTCTTGACACACTCAGAGCATGCAATTTCTTAGATGTGGGATATGCATATAAATTCTCCTTTAATATGAACATGCATTTAATATGCAATTTGATTGCAAATGTACTTACAGTTTTGCTCCTCAATACAGATTTTACATCTTCATGATCCCATAATCTACAACGCTTTCGAACGATGTCCGATTTTTCACGTACAATTTCTCTGCCAGTGTCTCGAATCAAACTATGCATCATCAGATTGCCTTCTGTATCAACAGTTACAAGGCATTGGTCAAGCAGTTCCCTAATTCCTATTGATGCATACCAGTCATCTGGATCCAGTATTTTCAGGACATAGTCCTTGTTCATTCCAATAAAGAAACAGGATATATCAAGGAACATAGACTTCACATCACCATCGGTTAGCCCATCATAGCTTATCTTAAGCCTTTTGTGAATTGCCGGATGAGGCCGCGATCTTTTCCATTTACCCAATGCACTTTTCCATTCACTTGTGCTTTTTGCACGTAGAAAAGTACCTAAAACTTTAAGTGCCAGTGGCAAGCCCCCACAATATTCAACAACTTCTCTTGAGACTTGATCATATTCTTCATTAGGATAATTCTTACTAAAGGCATGCAAACTAAGGAGCTCAAGAGATTCTTCTGTATTCATAGCTGGTAGATGACATATCTTATCCGGTTTCAGTGCCTCTAGCAAATGTTCATTTCTTGTTGTTATGACAATTCTACTTCCTTGACCAAACGAGTCACGTTCTATAGCTAATGCATCTAACTGGTCCACGCTGTCTACATCATCAATTATGACAAGTGTCTTTAGGTTGCCCAGTCTTCTTTTTATATCCTGGGTCCCTTCATCAGCTCTACTAACCTTTATATTTCCCGATCTCAAAACATCGGAAAGTAGTGTGTTTTGCGAATCAACCAGTTTCTTATCTTCTCTCATATTAGCAACGAAACTTGCACATTGAAACTTACCCTGATATTCGTTGAAAATGGCTTTGGCAACCGTCGTTTTACCCAGTCCACCCATACCCCAAATTCCGATTATGCGAACATCATATGATCCTTCAACATCCAAATGGTTACCAATTTCTTGCACGCGAGAATCTATTCCAACTGGGTTTGGGGCTACAGCTAAGTATGGGTTCTTCAGTTTCCTAGTGATCTCGTCAACAATTTTCCTGACAAACCTTCCTTTATACCTGATAGTTAAAATTCAAAAAAAAAAAAGAAGAAAAGATTAATATCTTTAGTTGTGACTTGTGGAAGAAAATTGAAGAAGACAACTCTCCAAAAATATCTAAAAGAGACAATCACTGAGAGATTAAAGTCTCTATATCTGTGCTGATTGAAAGCAGAATGCGTGGATGAGTGTGAGACGAGAACAGAAAACACCAATAGATTGTGCAACGAAAATGGAATGAAGTTAGGACTCTAGTGAAAGAGCATAACCTCTGAATTTAATGAGGACCAAGTGAGTGTTAGAAAAGAACACCACAAGGAGAGCATGCAAAAGATGAAACCATCACAAAGAAGCGGAGGAAAGCCCTCTCTTGCGAAGAGTGATCAGAACTTGTAATCGAAACAGTTCTGAGTCACAAAGATCAAAACGCAGAGAGGGACTACTTGAAACAAAGATGATCAAGTAAGATCTCCATGAGAGTAAGTCCTCTCACAAGGATTTCGAGGTAAGATCCGAGACGGGACTACTTGAGGAAAAGATGATCAAGAAGAAAAAGGCAAGCAGAGATCAAACTTGTACATAGAGAGGTCTCTCAAATATGCCACAACAGTTACTTGTTCAAGTAAAGAATGTAAATGAAATGTTCTGTGCTAAACTTCTTTGAATATTGTTCTACTTCTTGTATTTTTGTCTTGTCCTACTATTTGTCATTCGAAAATATCGAAAGGTGTGTGAGAGAGACGAAGGCCTAATCTTCATAAGCTTAATCATGCATTCGTCACAGTACACAACAATAGTGTGATAAAACCTCAACTTATCTAAAGTTCTAAAACTCAACACATCATTACCAAATCCGTTTTTTTGTTTTGTTTTTGGGAGTGAAAAGATTTGAATATATAGTGACGCAGGTGCACTACGTTAATCGATGTGATTTAGCTTAATCCGAGAACACTGGTAGTAAGATCAAGCATTGATGTATTCTGATATCGGAGTTTTTAAGCTTTGCATTTAAATGCATAAAATAAAAGATTATGAGCCTTCACGTGAAATCAATTTACAGTTTATCGACATTTTGTAAACAGAGGTTGGCAATTGAATTTTATAATCAAGGAATTAAAAAGGAAATGGAAGTAACTAATTACCCATCAGTCGCACTAAAATCCTCGCCGGCCAACTCTGCAGCTTCCTTAAGAGCATCTATCCAGGTCTGCACGATTTTGTTAGGGAAGCGCTCTTGATGTCCCCGAAATGCTTCCACAAAAGCACCCCTCTGATGCCTGACATCGGAAGGATCGATATCATAGAAAATTGGCAAAACAATTTGCCCCATTGTTCTTCTGCAGGCCAAGATCTCGACCAGCTCATCAAGACACCATCTCGACTCGGCATACCCGCTTGAGAAGATGATAGCAGCAAGCCTAGAGTCTTTGACTGCTTGCTTCAGTGCTTGTGTGATAATTTCGCCTCTGGTCAATTCTTTCTCGTCGATAAAGACGTTGAATCTGTGGTCTTTCAATGTGCAGTAGAGGTTGTCCGTCAATTCCTTGCGCGTTTCGCCTCTGAAGCTCAAGAACACGTCATACTTGCTACATTTTGAGGAGGAGGAGGAGGAGGAGGAGGCCATCTTCATCAGTTGGCATACTACTGCAGCAGCAATTCTGACGATTTTCAAGTACGAAAGTAAAGTCAACTCCCCATTATTTCAAGTCCACAAAAGAGGAGCTTTCTGCATACTTGATCCTTTGGCTGGCCGGCTCAATTTCTTGGCACTTTCTTATTGTGTGGGTCAGGTCTATAGACTTTATATTATTATACATAAGGATGGTTTTGGTACATTATCGTACCAAAATTTCCGTACCGATTACCATACCAAATATTTGGTACGACAAAATCTATTACTATTACTGTACGAAACTTTTGGTATACTTAAATAGTTTGGTTGGTACCACTTTGTTTGACGCCACTTAGTTTGACCAAAATCTAATATTTTTCTAACCTAATTCAAAGTTTAGAAAATATACACAGTTTGACATATATACACAATTTAACCTAATTCAAGATTTTTTACTATTATATATCAAAGTGATAAAAACTTAATAAATCATAAGACAAGATTTCTATAGCATGCTGAGACTCAAATGAACCAGAAACGTAAGACAGCAAACCACAAAAATGTAAATATTCATAACTGTGCTTGACGGCTGACTTGAACCCACAATCCAAGGTGGTAATACCCAATGCATATGTTGTGCCCTCACTTGGAAGACAAAGTCGCCGGAAACGAGAAACGAAAATGAATCGATGAGAGAGCTGCGACGACGGAACAAGCCCTAAGTTTCTAATGTGTTGAGCAGGGACCAGAGTGAGAGACTAAGAGTGTTTGGTTTGTAGAGATTTTAGGACTACGATAAATGAGTCAAAGTGTCAAACGGCATAATATAATATTACATAATACATAATACATAATTATATATATATATATATATATAATATAATATTAATAATATTAGTAACCGATAGGTATGGTATACCACCGGTACTAGTTTTGAGTACCAGTACCGTACCGAAACAGTATGGTATGGTACAAATACAGTACCATTACCAGTGGTACAAATACAATACCATTACCAGTGGTACAAGTATGGGATTTAGTAACTTTCAGTATTCTTAAATTCTTTTTAATCGGCAAAATCAAATTGCCCATTGAATTAAATTGATATTGCATAATGTCATCAAGTTGACACCGACAACAATGAAATTACCAACTTAGAATTAAGGGCTCTGTTAGTTTATTCAAATTTGATGCTCTCTCATATGGTCGAGAAATATATATAGTTGTCTTATATTTTATAAGAGAAATTAAGTAAATTGGACAACATCATTCATCCTCTATGTTTATTTTTAATTGCTTTTCTTAATCTATTTTCCCGTCATTTTTTTCTACTATGTATACACTCTACATCACTGCTCAGGTATAGAATTTTTTTTTTTTCCTTGGTCAATCATTATTTTGCTTTTACTCCATTTTGAATCTTCAGTTTGGAACAAAGCTGATATATGTAAATAGGTTTTATTCTGGGTTTAAAAGGTCTGATTTTTTTTTTTTTTTATTGCTAGAAAAAAATATATGATTTTTGGTTGATTTGGTTACATATTTGTGGTTGATTTGGTTGCATATTTGAAAGAGAGTGAGTGAAACACTGGATTTTAATTTAATAAATCATACTACATTCGCTATTTACATTTATACCAAAATTATGAACAGGAATTTAATCTTATTTGAACACATACTTGAGCAATCTTACCTCAAAGCACATCACCCAGGTAGGCCTGATCAGCCAACTGCATGTGTTCCATCGTCTAAAAAGTTTGATCAGTATCTTATGACACGCCCCGACCCTGATATTCCCCGAATACCAGGATAGGCACATGTTGGCCGACACCCAAGGGTGACGAAAGCCATTAATTGATACAAGGACTAAAATTTAGAAGTAAATACGGGTTATTATAATTTAAAACCAATGAGTTAACAATTTAGGAACGTGTTCAGAGCATACAGCTAAACCTAATCACTAAAAGAATTTGGATAAAATTAAATGAATACAGGGGTGGGTCCTACTTCGAGAGGACTCGATGGCGTCGATGCGGAAGTGCCTTAATGCCGGGATTGTATGCCTCGATTCGAAACCTGAATGGGAGCGCAAAACAAGGGTGAGTGGACCAGAGTTATATACATATATAATATGAAAACATTTCGGAACATAATAATTCCCCCACCAGTTTGAAAACCAAAAATATGCTCATATACTACGTAATAGGTTTTCTAAACCACTAGCATGCCAATAAAATCATTAATCCAATAATTCCAATGTTTCGAATTAACTCATAATTCAAATTCTCGTCTCAATAAAGTCATAAGACAATTATAGTATCAATCTCGTAAATCTCATCAAATAACAACCCAGGAAGCATCACAAGTTGTGCTGCTAGTGAGTACACCGAATTAGTAATACTTCCGGCCCAATGCCTGCACCTGAATCTCTATGGCCATCACCATGAGATAACTCCCTCCCGGCCCGATGCCAGACTCCGTGGTCCCTCAGCCTTCCGCTAGGGATTATTTCTTCAGGCCTTTGCCAACTACAAACCTCGCCCTCGGCGGCATGGTGTTCACTAATTTGCACAAAACATATTTCTAAAATACAACTTCGTAGCAAGAGTTCATCCATCCCCCGTACTACGAAGAGGTGTTCCAAAATCATTTAAAACACATTCTTAGCATCCTATCGTCATCGATCAGATAGTCTACCAGAATGTGGGTTATATCAGAAAACAGTTCAATAAAATCATTCTATATCACAAGAATATTCAAATCACAGTTATCAAATATGCTTCCTGTTCACAATTCATAATTTCCAAGTAAAATCAAGGCATGCTATATATAAATGTAAATCTTCATGTCATATCATAAATCATGTATTTATTTTTAGAAGGCGGTCCACTCACAGTACTTAGCCGTCCGATGCTGCGCTGCTAACGAATATAGTAAAGCCACAATATATGCACCTAGCACATAAAGGGTTCAATATAGTCAAACTCTATTCAAACGAATTTATTTGGGAAAACGGACTTCAAAAACGGGTCCAGGACGACGAAATTAGTCTAGGAGGGGTCCCGGACGGAACCCAAAAAAGTCAACAGAAAAAGTCAACGTTGACTGGTCAAAGTCAACGGTCAAGTCAACCCGGGTCAAACTCAAACCGGGTTTGGGTTTTGAGGGTCTGACCCAATAGGGTCTTGGGCTTTAGGGTTTTAACCCACAAAGGGTTATTGGGTTTGGTCTACACGGGCCAAAGGCCCTGTTCTTCTTCGGCCCAAGGCTTTAAGCCCAGGGTTTGGTTTCTGGTGCCAAGGAACTGGGTTGGGTGCAAATGGGCCTAATGCCCAATGAACATGGCCCAAAGGCCCTAAATTTTCTAAGGCCCGAGGCCTTAAATTAATTATAAACAGAAAATAAAACATAAATAATAAAAAGGGAAATGGGCTGGTCCTAAACGGGCCTAAAGCCCGAAGGATTTGGATCTGGCCCAAAGGGCCTGGGTTTTGCGGGTTGGTTCGAAATGGCCTAAGGCCCAAAAAGATTTAGAAAGGCCCGTAGGGCCTTGGGCTCTTCACACGGCCTGAGAGGCCTGAAATGCCGGAGAAGAACGCCGGACTTCCTAGCTCCGGCCGACGACAACCCGGGGTTCTAGACCCCGATCTTCATACCAAAACGAAGAAGAGAGAGAAAGGAAGAGGTCTATACCATTTGTTTCGCCGTGAAATGACCGGTGACGGTCGGAAATCCCTTCGAAGCTCACGGTTTCGCCGGAAATGGGTGTGTGCACCCGTGCGTCGATCGCCACCAAAACCTTTGAAAAACATCACCAATTTACTTCTACTTTCTAACCCAAACACAGAATGAAGCAAAGGGAGGACGATCGAGCTTACCTCGTCGGAGAGAACAGAAAATCTCGCCGGAGATTTTCTGGGTTTTTCCTCCGTTGTTGCAGCGACCAGAAGAGAGAAGGATGAGATGAACGAGATAGGGAGGGACAGGTAGGATGGCGCGCTGGCATGCGTGCGTGAGTTCGTGAGTGAGTGTGAGAGAAGTGAGGGAGAGCGAGAGGGTTTCGGTGAGGAGAGAGTTCGAGAGGGTTTGACAAAATTGAGGGGGAGAGAGAGTGAACGGGAAGGAGGAAACAATTTCAGGGGTGGGCCCCTTAGCTCACCGAATAAGAAACAAAACAATTTAAAATTAGAATGGGGGGTTTAGGGACCAAAATGAACATTTGCAAAAACTTTCGGGATTAAAACGAATAATTGAAAAAGGTTTGGGGGTAAATTTCTAAAATTTAAATATAATTAAGGGGCGGGTGTGACAATCTTATGTCTTGGTTTGTGTTCAAGCTTGCGTTTCTTAGTTAAGCTTCAGTCAGTATATTGTCATTCATTTATTTAAGATGTGGTGGTACTGTTAATGACATGGCTATAAATCACAGGGTTTTTCAATTTCTGGTAGAAAAAGAAATTTAAGTTTAACCTATGTTTGGTTTTTTGTTTTGTTGTTTGTGGTTGTGGATGTGGTGTATTGTCAGAGCTTAAGAAGAAATTAAGAAAGTTGTCATTTGCTTATCAACTTAAATTGGATTGGTTTCTTTTTTTTAATTTTTATTACATGGTGTTTTTAGTGATGTTGTTGCAGCTTTGAAAAAACAAATTTGAGGTTATTATTTAGTGAGACAAATGAGTTTTTATTTGGTTAAAGGGGAAGGGAGAATAGAGAGGGAGGTAAATTGCGTCAGTAAATTAAGATACTGGGTTCAAATTTATATGATTGGTTACAGGGTGGAAAACAATTGAGTGTTGTTGTTTGTGTTTTGCTAATTTTGTCAAGCTTGAAAAACATAGAGGAAATTAACTTTGAACAGCTCAAAGAAACAAAATTGTAACAAAAACTTTCAGTGTTTATTAATGAGAAAAATACAGCTTTCTTAGTTATGCAATGGTTTGAATGCAAAAAATAAAATAAAAAATAAAAAGAAAAAAGGTGTTTTGTGTATCTGATTTGTAACTACATTTTCTATTGCAAATTATTGCCAAAGCAGTTTATATAAGCTACAAAGTGCTCTTGCTGACATAGAAAAAAACAACAGTGAGTCAGGCCACCAAGCAGCGACAAATTTAGAATTTACAAATCTTCATTAATCATATTGATAATTATTTACACACACACACATATATATGTTGCTATTTGTATTGACACACCCCGACCCAGGGTCGAAGCGTGCTGGCCGTCACGTGCGAGTGACGTAGCCAAAAACGTCAGCGGAAGTAATTTATGCATGAAATGCAGTAGTGAAAGTTAGATTGATAATGTACATATGATAAGGAGTGATATCGAAAGAAAGTGTGATAGTGAAAGGTTACAGAGCCGATCCTAGGAGCAGTCGTTTAAACAAAACAACATAATTACTAAAGAAACCCTACTTCAGTGGTGGTCTGTCAGAACTGCCTCGATGCCTCGATAGCCGTCCACGTCGTGATTACCTAGAACCTGGAGGGGCGCAAAACAGAAAATGTGAGTGGGCAAAAACAAATACTTTCAAAAATCATTTCATAAAATCCTTAAATAACCCCTCGCTGTAACACAATATAATTTTCCCAGAAAAATAGTAAGTATATAAATTTATGTACGAAAACTCGTCTCAGAATCAAAATCAATTATCAAATCTCAATGATAGGCCATGTCGATATACCAATTCAGTAAAAGCATCATCATCAGTCAGGCAATAAAATCAGAAGTATCCCTAATGTAATATCAGCCGGAGTCACCTCTAGTGACCTGTACGGCTGAACCTATAGCTCATCCATCATCCTCAATCACTATCAATTATTATCCTGCACACGAGTCGGAACCACCTATCGTGGTCTGTACGACAGGCTAGGTGTATAATATTACGCTCAGTGCTACGATCACGTGAAGGCTGTGCGACGAATCGCGGGTCACCTACGAGTCGGAACCACCTATAGTGGTCTGTACGACAGGCTAGGCACATGCCTTGGATCCAAGGTGAGCGTACGGTGCGTGAGGTGAACGATCACGTGAAGGCTAGGCCCTACTCTGGCGGAGCACTAACACCCGAGGTGCAGGTGATGAGCTAAACCACTATCTATCATCATCTCAACACTATTATCGAACTTACCTGACTTACCTGGCCGTCCTCGGCATCGGAGCATAGCAAATGCAATCATAATCATATTTATAAAAATATAATTGGTATACGACATAGCGATATAATTATAAAACCATTTCCGTTTATAAATCATGCAAGTTGCGTTTCTGGGAAAAACGCCAATATTATAATATATATATACTGAAAACAAAAGCCCACTCACTGGTATGTCGACGGGTCGTATCCCCCGAGCCTAGAATGAATGCGCTCGTCCTCTGGGTACGTCTCACCTATATGTGAAACAACTGCAAAACGGTCATTAATAGCACATAACCGAACTACGTAATTAACTTTTCATACGAAGGTCAATTTTGGTATTTGAATATACCAACGCGACCTACACGACGTCACGAGCGTCGTGATATTTTTAAAATAATTTATGGACACCGCACGCGCTGCCACGCGCCGGCCAAGGCACGGGCAGACGCGCCGGCCACGCGCGGCACGTGCCTCGCACCCGCGCCTGAACCTTAACGGCTCAGGAATATTCCGTTGGGGATATTCCGTTATCTTCTAACGGATTCCGTTAGAAATAACTGACGGCGTGAGGAATATTCCGTCAACTTTGACGGAATATTCCGTCACCCCCTACCTCCAGCCCCGGCGACCGTCGCCGGCGCCGGCGCCGGACTGGTTTTTCCGGCGACATTTTCCGGTGAAACTTCAAAACTCCATAACTCACTCATTTTTCATCCTTTTTCCACGATTTTTCTTCCTATATGCTTAAAATTCAACGTAGAACATTTCTATAACCTTAGATACCTTGAAAAACGACGAGAAATTCGTCGAAGAATTTCTCCAAAACCGGCCAGTCACGAACCCGGCGATCCCGACGTCCAACACGAGCAAACGAAGTGCTCCGAGGTTCCTGGGAAGATCCTAAGCCTCGCTGTGATCTTAGTTTCGTCTAAAATGCCCTGAAATAAAAGTACATGAACAGTACCTTAGAATCTAAGCTACGGGTTCGAGGTGATTCCGGGGTTCCCAGACCTAAAACTAACATATAATTGATCAGAACAAGTCACACATCATGTTTAACCTTACCTGGAGCTCGATCCGTGCGTGAGGAAAGGTTATGTGGGTGTCCGTACAATGAATCGAGAGAGAGAGGCTTCGAGAGAGTGTGAGAGAAAGAGAAACAGAAACCAGAAAAGGATGCACGTGTGTGCATGGGTACGTGTGTGTGTGTTATAAAATATCAGCCCAATTTTGGGCCTAAGTGATTAGGGCACCCAAGCCCAAAACTAAACCCGAAACTATACCCGTTTCCGCGTATTCGAGGGTAGAATCGTCATTTCACGTCGAACTATTTTTAAACTCGGAACGGGATGTCACATGTATGGTCCTTTAAAATTTTCTGGCACATAAAAGAGCTTTAAGATTATACTTTTCATTTATGTCATTTTTGGTGTGTTTTGTTTTTGTGAACTAATATAAATTAATTAGATCATATTGTT
Organism: Crataegus laevigata; assembly: GCA_963580275.1. Taxonomy (NCBI): domain Eukaryota; kingdom Viridiplantae; phylum Streptophyta; class Magnoliopsida; order Rosales; family Rosaceae; genus Crataegus; species Crataegus laevigata. The sequence continues at coordinate 2,086,698 of OY756942.1, read as the reverse complement.
ATATCCTCCATGAGCTGATGTGCTTGAAACTTTTTCTTTTTCCTTATTTTTTTGTTAGAAATTAGAAACAGAGGTGAAAACATGTTTGATGATGGTTGTCCATTTTTGTTACTTCACATGTCAATGAATTTGTTGCTGAATAATATTTATGTTGGTTTTTCGTAGAGTTTGACAACGTGGCATTTTTGAATTTTAACTTGGTTGTATTTGTGTTGCATGGCTGTCTACGCTAAAGGTAAGTGATTTAAACTACTGGAATTGTTAAGTTCAATTTTTTAGTATCTACTTTGGTCTTATTTTTTACAATTTGAATAAAGTTTCATATTTCCATAAAGTGATTCCAATTAATAGTTTCATACAAAATACTCACTCTCTGTTGCTAACTTTTTTTGCACAACCAATGACTCACAACTCATGCTACTGATAATGTGATTCAAAGAATTTTCAGATCCTGATTCACCCAATTTCCCCACCTCATGTAAACACTCTTTCAAACAGCTAAGGCATTTTTAGTGTAAATAACATTAATCTTCTGTAACAATCTTTTATTCCTTTGGAACATATTTTTTTATATGCTTTTTAATCCCGCAACAACGTGCGGGTACTATTTCTAGTTTATTTTCTATTTCTCGTTTGATAATATAACTTTCTTTATTGACAAAAACAATTACCTAACTTTTAATTTCATGAAAGATGATTTATTAATTAATATGTTAAAGATTGACTTACACGAAAGTACATGGGATGAATAAGAATTTCCAATAACTTGTATCCATATCCTTAATAGGAAGGACATTGACTCATGCCTCTAACCACAATATCACCCATAACATTTGTTTGGGCTAGATCTTGGATCTGGTCCCTTGCACAGCTCCTCAGGGCTCTCGGTATTTCTTGCCTGTCGAGCAAGATCTTGCTGCTTGGTGTGCTGCAGTATGAGTTGATGTTAGTTTGAATGGTGCCTTTGTGGGGCTTTTGGTTTAGGTCTTGAGGCTCACAATCAAAACTAACACGGATCTGAGCATGTCACTGTTATCTTTGTATAACAGATTGTTGAATAGGTGTGAATTCAATTGGTTGCTTGCGTCACAAGTTATTTAGACTTCTTGTTTATCAACGGATTATCGTATATGAGTTAAGTTTGTATAAGGTTCTTTTCTTGCCTTGTAAACAAGGACTTTTAATTCATAATATTGTATGTCCAAAATGAAAGGGGTTCAGGGCTCTTCCAACCATTTCCTTGATCAAAGTTTTCTTTAATAAAAACGGGTTCATTAACTTATCCAGATTGAATTGCAGATGAGACTCTTGAATGGAAAATAGTTGAAAATGATTTAGAACATGAAGGGAAATGCATTAAACAACAAATCTACTATATGTAAGTACAAACAAAAGAGACTAGGGCAAGATTTAACCTTGTTGGGCAAGGTTCAACTGCTTGCACCCACTTCTCTTTGTGTTTATAGGGGTTTGTATACTCTGGGGGATGAAAAGTAGGGAATTGATACTACAACACTAAGGGAGGGCATTGTTCTTTTCATCTACAACTTTTGTTGGCGGCGGGAGATCTATTGGTGCAACTTTCTCCCTCTACCACTCCAATCATTTTCACTTGCCTTATCTGTCCCCCAGGTAAAATTGGTATGTTCTCTAGTTTTTCCGCAAGTAGATGTGGCATATTCTCCTGAGTATTTGTCCCCGATGCAGGAGAAGTATCTTCTGCTGCCTTATCTATACCCCAAGTAGAAGTAGTAGGTTTTCTAGCTGGAGTTTCCCCCCAAGATGATGTATCATTATCACTTGCCATATTTGTTCCCTAGGTAGAAGCGGTATTTTCTCTAGTTTTCTCCCAGGCAGGTGTAGCATCTTCACTAGCAGTACTAGTTCCCCATGCAGGAGCGTTGTCTTCTGCTGCCTTATCTATCCCCCAAGTGGATCCAATAGTTTTGTTAGCTGAAGTTTTCCCCCAAGATGATGTATCATTTTCACTTGCCTTACTTGTCCCCCCAGGCAAATGTGGCATTTTCTCTGGCAGTACTTGTTCCCCCGTGCAGGAGTGGTATTCTAATGCCTTGCCTATCCCCCAAGTAGATGCGGCAGGTTCTTTAGTAGTTTTATTCCACGACTATGTGTCATTTTCACTTGCCTCAAATGCACCCAACCCCCTTTTCCCTTGCACAAGTGGTATGCTCTCTAGTTTTTTTCCAGGCAAATGTGGCATCTTCTCTAGCAGTATTTGTTCCCCATGCAGGAGTGGTATCTTTTGCTGCCTTATCTATCCCCCAAGTAGATGCAGTAGCTTCTCTAGCTGGAGATTTCCCCCAAGATAATGTGGCTTCTCTTGTAGTATTTGTCCCCGCTACAAGGGAACCCTTGTCCCAACTTGATTTTCCAGGAAGAGTTTCTGATTTGTCTTCAAATTCAATAATATCTTCAAAGACTATCGAAACCAGAGTTAGAGTTCTGGCAACAAGCATGAATCTGCTAATTCATCTACCACAATAAGATCATCAACTTCTGCCCCCAGTGCTCCCGTAGTTGCTTCTTCTCCATTTGTTGTGCTCACCATATGCAGAAAGTTGAAAACATCTAGTCCACCCCTCTTGATTCCATCCTTCCTAAAAAAAAAAAATTTAAATTAAATGGCACGGAACGTTCCAGAAGCAGATTAAACTACTCCATACAACTGAGAAAGGCTACAAGTATGTTAAAAATCATATTTACCTCTCTTGTGTCCCACAGGATATCAAACTTGGATCCAGTACCAACGGCAACATGTTTACCTCATAACATGATGCAACTATGCTTGACAAAGAATCCATGTCCATGCGGCACTTTTCAGCTGCTTTCTCAAAGCACCTTTCTTGGTGTCTACTGATAATGTCTGATTTCTAGTGAGGAATGATTCAATGATCGAAAATGGAGAAGAATGAAAGAAGAACAGAGCTATGGTGAATAACAACTTTTCATTGAATACCTCTCACACTTCTCAGGGATGAAGAAGAGAATATATTTCCGTTAGAGAGAGGGACCACTCATCCTCACTCATCATTACAAAACTATCACAACCATTCATTATTAAATCATCATGTAAGATGATTACACTTGTCATGAGCTATGACTCATTTACAATCTAATCTAGATACCATGTGGAATGTGATCCAATGGTGTACATTAAATCCTGCACATTACTCATATTGAAAAACTAACACAGCAAATACATTTATGCACCAATACTCCCTTCTAAATGTTTTGCTGATTTCACTCCAAGTGTTGCTCTTAAGTACTCGAACCGATCTTTAGGAAGAGCCTTTGTAAACATGTCTGCCAATTGCTCATCTGTTCTGCAGTAGTGCAGTTCAATGGTGCCTTCTTGAATAACATCTCTTATGAAGTGGTACTTTCTGTTAATATGCCTTGTTTTCTGGTGGAACACTGGATTCTTGGACATGGCTATGGCAGATGTGTTATCACAAAGTAAAGGTGTAGCTTCTACTTGTTCTTCTCCAAAGTCGGATAACACAAATCTCAGCCACATTGCTTGTGCTGTAGCTTCTGCAGCAGATACATATTCAGCTTCTGCAGTGGATAGTGCCACACTGCATTGCTTAACAGAAGCCCAAGAGAATACTCCTGAACCAAAACTGAATGCATAGCCCGAGGTACTTTTCATATCATCCAAGCTTCCTGCCCAGTCACTATCACAATAGCCTATCAACACAGATGTTTTACCATTCACATATTCAATTCCAAAGTCCAGTGTCCCTTGTACATATCTCAATACCCTTTTGGCTGTTCCCATGTGCTTCCTGGTAGGTTTATGCATAAATCTTGCCAACAGGCATGATGCATACATCAGATCTGGTCTAGTAGCTGTTAGATACAACAGACTACCAACCATTTTCCTGTATAATCCTTCATCAGCTTCCTCACTTCCATCAACTTTGGATAACTTATCAGTAATAGCAAGTGGAGTCTTCACAGCTTTGCAATCCTTCAAGCCAAATTTTTCCAGTAAAGACTTGGCATACTTCTTCTGATGAATGAATATGCCATTATCCTTCTGAATGATGCCTAAACCAAGGAAATGATGCAGTAATCCCAAGTCTGACATTTCATATTGCTTCATCATATCCCTTTTGAATTCTTGGATCATCTTATCAGAACTCCCTGTGTAGATAATGTCATCTACATATAGAGACACAATAAGCACACCTGCATCACTGAATTTAGTATACAAGGTAGCTTCACTTTGACTTTTCTTGAACCCAGACTGATTGAAATATGTATCTATTTCATCATATCAAGCTCTGGGAGCTTGTTTTAGACCATATAAGGCATTTTTCAGCCTATAAACTTTGTCTTCTTTCCCTTCCACTTCAAATCCATGTGGCTGATCAACATATACCTCCTCATGTAATGTACCATTTAGAAACGCAGATTTGACATCCAATTGGAACAATTTTCATTCCTTTTGAGCTGCCAAGGCAATCAGTGTTCTAATGGTATCAAGCCTTGCCACTGGTGCAAAGGTCTCATTGAAATCAATCCCAGGCTTCTGAGAATAGCCCTTTGCAACTAATCTGGCCTTGTTTTTCTGCACTGATCCATCCAGATTAAGCTTTGTTTTATAGACCCATTTGACACCAATTATTGGTTTATCAAATGGTCTATTCACTAATTCCCATGTATCGTTCTTTTCTATCATTTCAATTTCTGTAGACATGGCATTTCTCCAAGCCTCATCTTCTGATGCTTCTTCATAACACTCAGGTTCTATCACACAGAAATTGCACCTTTCATATACATCTTCCAAACTTCTAAATCTAAGAGGTGTGTGATCAAACCCTTGTGCTTCAATGTGATTCACTGGATCCTCTTGACTTGAGTGAGAGCCAACAAAATGATCTTGTTGCTCCAGTAAGGTTTCAGTGAGACCCACATCTGCTTCACTTTCAACATTACTCCCTTCTTCACAGTGTGCATCATTAGAGACTGAAATAGGTAGATTTTTCTCAGAACAGGTTGTCCAGTTCCAGCAAGAGTTCTCATCAAAGATTACATCCCTTGAGATAATAATCTTCTTGGTTTCAGGATTGAATAATCTGTAACCTTTCTCACAGGTTCCATAACCAAGAAGAATGCATTTGACACTTGTTGCATCCAGTTTCTGCCTCATCTGTGATGGAACTTGTGCATAGCATAGAGAACCAAACACTCTAAGATGTTTCACTCCTGGCTTCCTTCCACTGTAGGCTTCAAAAGGAGTCTTCTTGTTTAGAGCTTTGGTAGGGCATCTATTTAAGATATAGACAACAGTATTAACTGCTTCTGCCCAAAATTCAAATGGAACCCCCTTCTCTAGCATCATACACTTAGCCATTTCTACAATGGTTCTATTTCTCCTCTCTGCAACACCATTCTGTTGAGGGGAATAGGCCACTGTGAGTTGTCTTTCCAACCCAAAATCTGCACAAAACTGAGAAAATTCAAGTGAAGTGTACTCTCCTCCCCTGTCACTTCTTAATTTTTTCAGTTTATATCCACTTTGAAGTTCCACAGTTGCTTTGAATTTCTTGAACACACTGAATGCCTCAGACTTATTCCTCAAAAAATAAACCCATCCCATTCTGGTACAGTCATATGTGAAGGTGATGAAATATCTGTTTCCAGCCTTGGTAGGAGTTTGCATTGGTCCGCAAATGTCTGTGTGGATCAATTCCAGAGGTAAGACAGCCCTCCATTTAGTTTCCTTGGGAAAGGCTTCTCTGGAATGCTTGCCAAGTGCACAGCCCTCACATACTGTGGTGTTTGATTTTATCTCAGGCAACCCAGTGACCATTTCATGCTCTTGTAATTGCATTAGAGCATTCATATTCAGGTGTCCGAATCTTCTATGCCATATCTCAGCAGATGGACCAACACTGGCCCTCATTGCAATGTGAATTCCTGGTTGTAATGTCAAGGGAAAGCTTCTATTGCCTTTCATTGGAATTTTAACTACTAGATTTGAGCATGTAACATCATCATAGATCCTGACTTCAATTCCTCCAAAAATAAAGTAGTATCCATGCTCCATCATCTGTCCTACACTTAGCAGATTCTCCTTCAAGCCAGGTACTAACATTATCTCTCTTATATACCTTTGACCTTGCTTAGTTTCAACCAGTAAATCACCCTTTCCAACCACATCAACCAATTGCCCTGTGCCCATTTCTACTTTGGCAGTGACTCTCTTATCTATATTCACCAAGAGATCTGCCCTTCCTGTCATATGGTTACTACAACCACTATCAATATACCATGTGTCTTCATTCTTCTTCACATCAGCTTTCATACATGTATAAAACATAGTTGGATGATTCTCCACTTGTCCAGCATAGTTTGCTTGCTGAACAGCTTTCTTAGACCGGCAATCTTTGGCAAAATGCCCTGGCTTATCACAATTGTGGCATCTCGGTTTCCATTTGAACCAACACTCCCCAAAGTGTAGTTTGTCACAATATTTGCAGGGATTCTTAGCTCCATTAGAGGAAGCAACAAATTTCCCTTGCTGATGCCCAGGTCTATTATCCCACTTCTTACCCTTAGACTTCCAATTCTTTGTGGGTTTGAAGTTTTGATTAGCATTATAGGTGTTCTTCTTGGGAGCAACACTTAAACTAGCAAATGCCTTTTCTGTACTATCTTCAGAGTGACGCTTAATTCGTTGTTCATACCCCTTTAGAGTAGCTACAACATCCTGCACATCAACAGTCTCCAGATCCCTAGTATTTTCTATCACATCAACAATACTATCATAGGACTTAGGTAAACTGATCAATAGCTTCTGCACAATTCTTTGATTCCCTATATCTTCACCATAACTTTTCATTTGTGACATAAGATCAAATAATCGCACAACATACACAGAGAATGCTTCATGCTCGCTCATGCGGGTATATTCAAAATCACGCCTTAAACTTTGGAGTTTCACAGATCTCACCTGTTTATCGCCAATAAATTCTTGCTTCAGTGCATCCCAAGCTTCCTTTGCTGTCTCGAGTATGGCGATTCGTGGGAAAATTTCATCGGATATGGCTCCTTGAATGATCCCGAGAGCCTTAGCATCCTTCACTATATTTTCCTTCAGAAGTTTGAGCTCAGTTGCAGTGATCTCTCCTTCACTCTTCGTTGGAGGACTATAACCCTTCTCCACCATTTCCCACAGATCGTGAGATCTGAAAATGGTCTTCATCTTTATCTGCCAGAAATCAAAGTTTTCGCCATGGAAAACTGGTGCTCTTAGATCAGCACCACTCGATCCAGCCATATTAGACTTGTTATCGAGTAGCCCAGAAGTGTTTTTCAGGATTTCTTCAGTCACAGCAAGCTCGATTTGTCGTCGAGATCCTCAGCTGCACACCGTGTCACAGATTCACGCCCAGATTAAGATGGAACCTGGCTCTGAGGCCATGATAATGTCTGATTTCTAGTGAGGAATGATTCAATGATCGAAAATGGAGAAGAATGAAAGAAGAACAGAGCCATGGTGAATAACAACTTTTCATTGAATACCTCTCACACTTCTCAGGGATGAAGAAGAGAATATATTTCCGTTAGAGAGAGGGACCACTCATCCTCACTCATCATTACAAAACTATCACAACCATTCATTATTAAATCATCATGTAAGATGATTACACTTGTCATGAGCTATGACTCATTTACAATCTAATCTAGATACCATGTGGAATGTGATCCAATGGTGTACATTAAATCCTGCACATTACTCATATTGAAAAACTAACACAGCAAATACATTTATGCACCAATATCTACAACCACATGTAATGCAATTACAATTAGTTGTGATTGTAGTTCATCTAACCACGAACTATAGGTACATGCCATTCACAGAATTAGGCAAAAGAGTTCAATTACTTACAAAAACTGTTGCTTCTGTAAATGGTACTTGAATATTCACTGATCGAGATGGTGCTTTATATCCACTAGAAATGAAGCCAACAAAATTTCCAGCACATGTCATGTTATTTGCCGGGAGGATAAGATGCTCTTTCAGAACTCCTTTTGCCACTGCATAATCAATGCAAAAATGTATTTTTAATGGGAAAGTAGGATACGTATCTCATATCACCCGGACTTGGTCTAACATGATCCAATTTTCCTTGAAAATTAAAAAAAGTTTACATAAGATGTACAATACAGGCCTAAAAAAGGTGGCATGCCGAAGGGAACAACAAATACAGGTACAGCACATAACTACAGAAAAGATTGAAAATTTAAGGTCCATACCTAATGAAGATCAGTCGCATGAAAGGCTGATCCATAACTAGGGATTAAATTATATAGTAGAAAATAAATCATTGTATAATAAAGTATACATACAAATATATACACAACTGATGTGATAAAGCATGCCCGCTAGAAAATAAATAAATAAATAAGGAACCAAAGAATTAATTGCTATGAAGAACAAAAGAAGTCTAGCAAGTCAGACACTCCAAAGGGAGAGAAGCATATTCGACTCGCAGAAGCTACTGGACATTAAGGGTGATAATTTCCTAGCAATGCAGCAGCAACATATGATCCATCAAACATTATATTATCGCGATTACTTAACGTGTGTCTGATTTTACGTACTTGTTAACCAATGATAAAAAGCTATTGTACAACTTTTTCCTGATCTTCCTGCTATTGTTCTCGCGGGTTTAATTTCTGCTAATGGTGAATCTGTCGTTGAATCTGGCAATGAATTTCCTGTTGATTTGTGCGAGCATTCGTCCTTACCTTTCTCAAACAAAAGAATCATAAATCCCCATTACTACTCTTGATTTCAGTAGTTTTTCTAGTATTTGAAGTCACACCCTTATTTCTGTGGTTTTTGGTTCTTAATTTTAGAAACTATATGGAGTTGTCCTGATTTTCTTGCTACCGGTATCCCTGGTGTAATTTATGCTAGTGTTGAATCTGCCGAGGAATTTCTTGATAATTTGTTTGACAATTCGTCAGAGTGCATTGGTGTTTTCCCTTTCTCAAACAAAAGAATAAGAAATCTCCTTTTCTGCTCATGATTTCAGTATTTTTTTCTAGTATTTAAAGTCAGGCCCTTATTTATGTGGGTTTTGGTTCTTAATTTTAGGAACTATATAGAGTTGTCTTGATATTCTTGTTATTGTTATACCTGGTCTAATTTCTGCTAATGCTGAATCTGTTGTTGAATCTGCCAAGAAATTTCTTGTTGATTTGTCTGACAATTCGTGCATTGGTACTTCCCTTTTTCAAACAAAAGAATCATAAATCCCCTTTACTACTCATGATTTCAGTAGTTTTTTTCTAATATATGAGGTCAGGCCCTTATTATTATTATTTTGTTCTTTATTTTAGAAACTGTATCGAGTTATCCTGATCTTCCTGTTACTGTTATCTCTGGTCTAATTTCTGCTAATGCTAAATCTGCTGATGAATTTCTTGATGATTGGTCTGACAATTACAATTCGTTCGAATGCATTGGTACTTCGCTTTCTCAAAGAAAAAAAATCATAAATCCCCTTTACGATTTCAATATTTTTTTATTCTAGTATTTGAAGTCGGACCCTTTTTTTTTTTAGTTCTTAATTTTAGGAACTATATTGATTCCCAAAACTAAGAACCAAAACTAAATAAATAAATAAGGGTCTGACTTCAAATACTAGAAAAAATACTGAAATCATAAGCAATAAAGGGGATTTATGGTTCTTTTGTTTGAAAAAGGGAAGTACCAATGCACTCAGACGAATTGTTAGACAAATCAACAAGAAATTTCAACAGCAGATTCAACCTTAGTAGAAATTTGACAAAGGATAACAGTAGTAGGAATATTAGGACAACTCCGTATAGTTCCTAAAATTAAGAACCAAAACCCACATAAATAAGAGCCTGATTTCAAATACTAAAATCATGAGCAGTAAAATAGATTTCTGATTCTTTTGTTTGAGAAAGGGAATTACCAATGCACTCGGACGAATAACAAGTGTTGAATCTATTGTTGAATCTGCCGAGGAATTTCTTGATGATTTGTCTGACAATTCATCCTAGTGCATTGGTACTTCCATTTCTCAACCAAAAGAATCAGAAATCTCCTTTATTGCTCATGATTTCAGTATTTTTTTCTAGCATTTGAAGTCAGGCCCTTATTTATGTAGGTTTTGGTTCTTAATTTTAAGAACTATACGGAGTTGTCCTAATATTCCTACTACTGTTATCCCTTGTCTAATTTCTGCTAATGTTGAATCTGCCGAGGAATTTCTTGTTGATTTGTTTGACAATTTGTCCGAGTGCATTGATACTTCACCACAATTGTCACATCCCGAACCCAATCTGTAAATCAAGATATTGTCCGCTTTGGGCCACGCCCTCACGGATTTGTTCTTGAGCTTCCACCCAAAGCGCGTCTTACTAAGAGAAGTGGGCATGTACATATAAAGCACATCACCTTCTCTCTGCCCGGTTGGATCCAAATCGGTTTAACCGACTTGACCCGTTAACTTTGACCGACCTGGACCCGTTGACTTTGACTGTTTACTTTGACCAGTCAACGATCAACTTTAACTTTTTCGGGTTTCGTCCGGGACCCCTCCTAGGCTAATTTCGACTTCTTGGACCCGTTTTCGACGTCCGTTTTTTTTTCTTCCAAATTTAATCGTTTGAATAGAGTTTTATTAATTGTACACTTTGTGCTTAGGTGCATATATTATGGCGAATCCTTCTTCACTAGTTTGCGAGGCTCTTCGACGGTAAAGTACAGTGAGTGGACCCCTTCTAAAATACATGTTTTAATAATAGAAATGCATACATGAAAAACATAATTTAATGATTACGTTTTATGAGAAATTGATTATCATGCTATACTGAGCTTATTTTAGAATACCATATTTTCTATCAAACCTATGTTCTTGTAGGGTATTTGATGGATGACGATATACTATTTAGAACATGTTTTTACACACTTCTTTATAGTATAGATGATGGATGACTTTATACTATGAAGATGTTTTTGAGATATATGTACCTATGTTTGGAAAGACTGTATTCAATGTTTTTGTGCGTATCTAGTGGTCACTGTTCTACCTATGGGGTGATGTTACTTATATTGCCTTCGGGCGGGCGTGTGTAGGGCACTGGTTTGTGCATGTGGAAGAAGATACTTATATTGCCTTTGGGCATGCGTGTATAGGGCACTGTTCTGTGCACAAGAGAGAAACTGATAATGATACCACTAGTTAGAACACTTTTTTACGAGATGTGTTTTATGAGATGTTTTATGGCATGCTAGGGTTTTCGAAAAAGCTACCACTTATTATGCTATTAGTTTTCATAAAACTTTGGGGGTTAGTATGTTGATAACTGTTTCAATATTATATATATATATCAACTTGGTCCACTCATATTTGTTTTGCGCCCCCTTCAAGACATAGGAACAAGGCTTACAATCTGAGCTATAAGGCATTCCCCTACTAGTGACATCGTGCTATCTCTTTTGCTTTAACATCATTGTAATTCCATCTTCCGCTTGTATTCTAATTAAATGTACACTCTAAACATGTCATGCATAATTGCAAATTCATTGTTGGCAGTTGAATATTATTTATGTCTCATTTTATTATTTTGCTACAATTTAGGTGCATGTTTCACATGTTCTTAGCATTTGCATTAATACATGGCTTGCGTCACCTTCGGGTGTCGCCCAGCATGCAACCATTCCGATGTCTGTGGGACATCGGGATCGAGAAGTGTCAGATTGGTATCAGAGCCATTCCTAGGCTAAAAGTGTGCCGACGAGGGCGTTGGGCCCTTAAAGGGGTGGATTGTAAGATCCCACATCGCTCGAGGGAGAAGAGGTGATATGCCTTATATGTACATGCCCACCTCGCTTAGTAAGACGTGTTTTGGGTGAAAGTCCCAAGAACAAATCCGTGAGGGCATGGTCCAAAGTGGACAATATTCTACTTTGCGGACTAGGTCCGGGATGGGACAATTTGGTATCAGAGCCACTCCCCAGGCGGAAGTGTGTCGACAAGAGTGTCGGGCCCCTAAGGGGGTGGATTGTAACATCCCACATCGCCCGAGGAGAGAAGGTGATGTGCCTTATATGTACTACATGCCCACCTCCCTTAGTAAGATGCGTTTTGGGTGGAAGCCCAACAACAAATCCGTGAAGGTGTGGCACAAAGCGGACAATATCTTACTTTGCGGACTGGGTCTAGGATGTGACAATTTGGTATCAGAGCCACTCCCCGACCGGAAGTGTGCCGACGAGAACATTGGACCCCTAACGGGGTGAATTGTAAGATCTCACATCGCTCGGGGAAGAGGAGGTGATGTGTCTTATATGTACATGCCCACCTCCCTTAGTAAGACGCGTTTTGGGTGGAAGCCCAAAAACAAATCTGTGAAGGCGTGGCCCAAAGCGGACAATATCTTACTTTGTGGACTAGGTTCGGGATGTGACAATTTGGTATCAAAGCCACTCTCCGGCCAGAAGTGTGCCGACGAGGGCGTCGGGCTCTTGAGGTGGGTGGATTGTAAGATCCCACATCGCTCGAGGGAGAGGAGGTGATATGCCTTATATGTACATGCCCACCTCCCTTAGTAAGACGAGTTTTGGTTGGAAGCACAAGAACAAATCTGTGAGGGTGTGGCCCTAACCGAATTATATCTTATTTTGCGGACTGGGTCCAAGATGTTACTTTGCCATTACCAAGGACTTCATCCGGTTTTGGGGGAGCCATGCAAAAGTGACAAATGGTTAAAGGATAACCATTGACAGACACCACAGACAGTACTGCCAATCGGTTAAATGTGAAGGGTATTATGGCCAAATGCTAGAAAAATGATAAGCATATATATACCCCTAAACTAAACTATCCCCCGCCAAAAGCCCCGAACCGTATAACTTACCTCCGTAGAAGCCCCATACTCGCTCGTCTCTTACAAAACAAAATCATGAACAGCCGATCCAAGGCCAAGTCCAAGTCCCTCGCCGGACCAGGATCAGGGCAGGGGAAGTTTCCAGCCAAACCTACAAATCTCCGAGGTGAGATCCATACTCCTCGCTCTTCTCTTGGTATGCTTTTTTCATGTTTGTTTTGGTTTTAGGGTTTGTGAGGAGGAATAATATTATCTCTAATTTCGAATTTGCAGCTTAATTTATTTGTTGGATATATAGTTCTAGGGTTACCATGCTTGAATTTAATTCGGGTGCTTTATGATGCCTAATTTTTTGTCTTCATAAAAATTCCCTGGCTTTGCTGAAATATCTTTTTTCTTGTTCATTTAGGTTTAAGCAATTTTGCTTGATTTTCCATGCCTGGTTATGTAATACTGAGCATATTTTTTTGTAGAATCAATTAAGCATCCTCCCAATTCTGTTCGATTTGGCCCTACCGTGTCTACTTTAATTGTGTAGGGTTAATTCTCAACAAAATTTGTAGGTACTATCTATCATTAGCTATTTGTACATATATTTCCCTTTGCATACTAGCCTTGGAACCTACAACATTGCGTATTTGTGCTTGCAGACTTGACCACAATAGGAAGAAGGCCGGTAACTATTTATACATATATATTTAGGTGGCTATGGCATGCATATGCTGGCTTCGTTATCATCCTAACAAATTAACCCAGACAAAATAGAACGTAATTGAGCATGAAGGACTAGTAGTAAGTATTTGATGATTCAATGAGATCGAGAATACAAAGTAATTAAGGACCCGACCTGAATCCAGATGGCTTGCTTACATAGCTTATATAAGCACTGTGCAATTTATATTATTAATTAATGCATCTCCACATTTCCTCGAACACACAGATAAGAAGAAAAAGTCTGTTAAAGGCACTCCGACTCAACTCAAAATTGAAAAGGCTGTTGAAGGGAATCTGGCTAAACTCCGACTTGATGAGGAGAATACTACTACATCAACACCAAAACCAGAAAAGAAGAATACAAACTGGGCAGTCCTAGCTGAGGAACCTATCCAATTCCCATTCAGACACCCTTGTCAACTTTGCAATGTGTTTGGCCACTGGCATCACTTTTGCCCCTACTTGGAATGTATACCAGACAACGTAACTCAGGTTCCCAAGGGCTATGAAATATGTTATGAGCGTGGGGTGAGGTATGCTGAAATGATTAATTGTGTGTTCTGTGGCAAGTTTGGTGACCACGTGAGTAAGAACTGCCTGGAGAGGAGCAAGTTCACGGCAATAATTGACTCCGTTATTGGTATATCTCGTCCCAAACCATCATCTTGCTGATTTCGAGGATGCTGTTGGATTATATAGTCTTGGGCTGTTGCTTTTTCTTTATTTTCTTTGAGTTTCAGCAGTCTGTAGTCTCTGTACGTGTGTCATGTGTCGTTTGTCTATGAGTAAGCTCACCCGGCCCGTCCGTAGTCACTGATGGCTGTCGGATAGATACTGTGTTTGGGTTTGGTTTGCTTATACTGGTCTTGGATGCGAAAGTTTTTCGTTACACAACTACCTTGCACATTAATGAAACAAAAATTGTTGGATCCTGTTAGACCAATTGATCCAACTGTTTTTGTTCCATTATTCACTAGAGAAAGCCCCGTCTTGGGTGCGCGGTACCTTATTTGGATCGATACTTTGCTTTGCTTTGCTATGCTGTTTGATCTCTCTTTTGGCCTCTGCTTTGCTTTGGTTTGCTTGTATGGTGTTGGCTTTGGGGTGCTGTTTTTAATTCACTTGATTTGATGTGAGATCAAAGTCCAAGTAAGATTGTTCGTTTGGTGATGAGCCAAACCCATCCTTCACAAATAAACCAAACAAAACACTTGAAAACCCGTGATGTGATGTGAGATCAAAATCTAAGTAAGATTGGTTGTCACGACGCACAGAGAATGTATCATGGAGTCTCATGGTTAACCAATAACCAGTGTGTAGGTATGTTGGCAATGGTAAGTATGAATGCGCTTTGCTAAGGAGTTTTTGTTCTATGGTTTGGCTATCGAACCTATTCGATGTTCGTTTTTTTTTGGGATCATGTCGATGACATTTCTTATTTTGCAGTTGCAGACTAGTTGTGCTAAGTACAAATCCCCCGATTGCCCCATGGTTTAATCCAATTGGCGTGTAGTACTCTTTTTTCTTTTTACCGGGTTGGATATCAATAAAATAAAAAACAAAAGTGATGACTTATATTGAACTGCTGTATTAATACGAAACAAAGACTTGGGCTTGGCAAGCACATCCCTCCAGGAAGTTTCCCTCCCTAGAGTATGCTTAAACGGCTTGTTTCTTCGCACATTACCACTGGCGGAGCTACACGTACGGCTACAGTGGGCTATAGTCTAGGGAGGATTTTAACAACTGCTGATATAATAGTTTATATATGAGCTTGTTGTTGCTTATTGTAGGTATAGTAGCCCATCCAAATCTTGCCAAAACTATTAGTTAATGTGTTTCTTAATTTATAAATAATATTTTTATTACCCTTTATATTATTTTATTATTTTTAGGCTAAAAGTAAAAATGGTAAATTAATATATATTAGGTTTCTCCTATTTCCCATGCTTTTTACCCTAGTCGTTCAAAACAAAAAAATTAAACCCTCTACCCTAAGAAAATAAAAACTATGAATCACCATCAAATTATTTTCTAATGAAATTCAACACTAGGTGTGTTCTTCATCTCTTCATTGAACTTATTTCTTGATTCAATTGTTAGATTAATTTTTTTTTGGTCCTTGAATTTGTCTATTAGGGTTAAAGATTATGGGAATAGTCAATGTTTCATGGTTCTTGTATTTGTAACTAATAAAAAGGTCTCAATGAAAATATCGATTCTAATAATAACAAAAGATTTCAATTCCATTATAGATATATACTGTCACATCCCGGCCCGGGTTTGACCACTTCTCGGGCTCAACTTCGCCATAGCACGATATTGTCCGTTTTGGGCCCCTACCAAACCTTCACGGTTTTGTTTATGGGAACTCACATGAGAACTTCCCAGTGGGTAAACTATCTTGGGATTGCTCTGGCCTAAACTCGCTTAACTTCGAAGTTCCGACGAACTCTGAAGCCAATGAGCTCTCAAAATGCCTCGTGCTAATTGGAGGTGGGCATGTTCATATAAGGCACATCACCCCCTCTCCGTTGGTCGATGTGGGATGTTACATATATGGCACAACTTGAATTGGTACCTAACCTTTTTTTTCTTTTGGGTACTTGTTATCAACAAAAGTGATAATATTTGTTCTCTTTCTATTGCTTTGTTTTTGTATGCATGTTTTATTTGTGTAAAAATTAGTTGGAAAGTAATTAATAAACTTGTTTGGATTAGTACTTCATGTTCTTACTTTTATGTAGATTACTATATAATTTTATATAGGCAAAAAAAAAATCATAAGATTACATGCTAATAATTTTAGTTAGCCCACCCAAGAAAAAGTTTCTGGCTCCGCTATTGCACATTACATAACAATTTTCGCGTCACCCTCAACCTCAACCTTTTCCAATCGCTTGTGAAGTATATAAGCTACACCATCTCCATGGGCTTGGCATTCGGCAGCAAGGACTCCAGCATGACCTATATTTTTTAGCTTCAAAAATAATTTCGATCCATCGACTTTGGGGGTTGGAGGAACTGCAACAGCAAAAATAAAAGGGTGGCTCCTCAAACCATCATCAAAAAGAGCTTTACTAATGACTTTAACGAAGAAATATAGGGAGGATTTCATACCTGGTGCAATATACACTCGCGAGCCACACGGCAAATTCAACTGCTCATACCTTGGCTAAATATGCGTTATCTGTTGTTGATTGTCTTGGCTAAATATACGTTGGCTAAATATGCGTTACCTGTTGTTGATTGTTATAAGTAAGAAGAGGTACTCTCCATAATGCCAATAACTTATATCCTATATCCTCAATTGGAAGGACACATTTTCACGTAAAAATGATGCAAAAGAAGAAAGCGCCATAACCTCCAAATTCTTCATTTGGCCATACTAGCATCCAATTAACCTTGTGCCTGCAAAATACAATGGTTTACGACGTGCAATTTGTAATTAATATAGGAATTATTTCATTAAACTAAAACTACGGTAAAAGGGTAAAAGCAGAGATAAAGTTTAGTCCTTTCAGAAGAAAACTAGCCAACACATTGGTCAAGTTTCTTGGCATCATACGAAGAATTGGAATAGCATCCCACATTAGTTGAGGTTCGAGGGTTTTCATGGGATGAAAAAGCTGCTCATTGTCAAGCACATAGGTAAATTAAAGTCCGGTTGCTAAGTTCTAATTAAAGGTAAAAAATGATTACATACCTAAGTATAGAGGAATCCCTAAGAAACTAAACACATACTTGAGTCAACACCACCCAAATTTCAACAGAAAACCCTTTGAACTCCCCCACCTCTCTAAGTAATTTTTTTTTTTTTTTTTTTGTAACATTTACCTCATGTGATGATCGACTAAAAACGGAGTAACTTCATACGTAGCTCAACGCAAAATTAGAAAGGCAAAGCAGAAAAATGTCACAGAGAGGGGGAAGTCATTTTAAAATACCTGAGCAGCCCCATTCATCCTATTTTTCAAATCTTGGGCAGCCTCATTCATGCCTTGTTCTTTGTAGGCTTGGATCATGGTAGCAAATTGGATATGGTCGGGCAAGCATTTTTTCTCTGTCATTGCCAAAAACATTTCGCTCACCGTTCTTAGGTCACCAGCCCGACAGTAAGCAATAATAGTACAGTTAAAAAAGGTGTATCTAGCAGCACATCTGAAGTCTCTACTTGCGTTAAAATGGAATCAACTTTACTTATACTCCCAGCTTTTGTATACGCACTAACAAGAGAACAATAGGTGATAGAGTTAGGCTTCATTCCTTGATGCTTCATTCTTCGGAAGTCTTCGTCCTTCTTCTCAATATTTCAAGCTCTACTGAATACCTCAATTAAATAGGGTGAAAAACCTTTTCTTCATAAATTCCACAACAGATCTCATTTGTCGTACATTCTTGCTTTCACGTATGATTTAATCAGGATATTAAACGTCTTAGGGTCTGGCCTTATTCCTATCAGTTAAAATTCATCATACCACTTCTCCATCTTGTCTATCTGCCCACTTTTCCCATAAGCATTGAGAAAAGAATTGAAAGTGAAAACATCAGGAAGGCAGCTGCCACTTTCAATCATACTTGTCAACGTTTCCTCCATCAGTCCAAACATTTCAACCTTACAATATCCGTCGATTAGGGTATTGTATATGACTGTTGCATCCAATCCCCAGGTATGACATCTCAGCAAGAACTCGCTCAATCAGATCAGGACGACTGAATTTGATGCAGGAATAAGTACATTGATGGAAAATATCGTGAAGTTAAGGTATATAGGGACCAAATGCTTTACCTCTTTTCAAATTTAAGGACCAAGTATAATGTATTCTTCTTCTTAAAAAAAAAAAAGACCAAGTATGGTGGATTTTTTATTCTTGGATCAAAGTTACAATTCACATAGTTTAACGATTAATGCTCTAACATTATCTATTTTTTTGGATTACAATTCACAGAATTTGTGATGGTAATAACACACAACTCACAATGCGGCAAACATTTCACGCATTATTTAGAAGCGGTACAATCAGAACTTCTTGTTCACAATTGTTAACACGCTTTTTTACCAATTCCTATACTATATTTACCGATACCAATGCTTTTTTTAGATATTTGAATTGAATATACCAAATGAAAATTAAGAGACAAAATTAAGCAAGCAATTATGGATTTGTACTGATTTAGAAAGAATAATGAATTTCTTGGCTTTGCTATCATTGAATATTTTAAATTCACCATTATTCATTTGTTTTTCAAGTATTGATATTTCGGATCTACCCTACTCCCTCGAGTACAAGACTTTAGCATACATCGTTAATGCGCGCAATCACAGACAACCTCACATGCTATGTAATTCAAGACTTTGGCCATGAGTTATAACGTTTGATATAAGTTATAACCTTTAACTTTTGGAATAAAGTTACAACTATTGCTGCCAGTTTGTTACACAACCCAATTGAAAGTACACGGCAGTAGAGCATTTTTAATAACAATTTTTTCTCTCCACCCTCTTGTCTCGAAAATTCGGATTATACTTTGTCTAGTGCTAACCGCAAGTGTAACATTGAGTGAGTATAAGTCCATTGCATTACTGAGACAATTTGTTTCTAAACTCCTTTTATTTTTTTAACAAGGGTAGAGCGACAAATAAGCATTAACGACAGTAAATTTGATTCGTGTCTTCACTCAATGTTCATATTTTTCTGTTATTGCCTTCATATTTCGTTATATATTCCCAACATTATACACTAAGTGAAGGGAGAAGGATTTAAAATTGAAATGCAAGAGAATTAAAGACCTTAACCACTAGGACACTCCGTCATTTGCATACGAATATGGAACATGAAAAAAGTTGAGGTTTCACCATAAAATTAATTGGTAATATGGAAAGCAATTCAACTTACCACAAAAAAGGGCCTTTTACAACAGAATGGATGCGTCGCAAAATGTGCTAAAACGTCGTAAAAAGCTTTTGGTGACGAATCTGGCCGCAACATACCTTCTGGCCTGGAGAAAAATCAATGGCAGGGCAGCGTCTCAACTGCAACGACACCTGCATGTTGAAAAAACAAGTAATCATGCCCTTTAATTAAGCTCTTCATTTGCAAATAATTTGATCTTTGTATGTTAAGAAAAATGAAGAGCAAAATAAGAGAATAGAAACATACCAAGATGAGAATTAAGCACCCTTGATCTGATCTTTGTTGTGAATCCAAAGTATATGAACAACAGAAGAAATGTCCAGCTATAAGCAATATGAGATAATTGGTTTGGATACAAACGTACACTATAATAAAAGCTCTTGATCTTGTCAACTAGATTTTTTTATTTATTAACATTATACTATTGACTTGAAAACATTAAGTACATGAACAAGCATTCCATGATTCTCAAGATCTATATATAAGACTATTGGTTTGGACATACACCGCTCCAACCATTTTAAACAGCCCTTAAATCCCATGATTCTCAAGATCATTATTCTAAATCTCACTGCAAAGACAATTGGGTTGTGCTTTAATCTCTTTTCCACAATTACGAAACTAAGAAAACAATTTCCTTGTACAGTTTATCATTAGTCAAATACCTGATCAATTTATCATTGGTTTTCCATGACAACCTTTTTATATGTTATTTCAATTTCATATCTAATGTTTAAGAGTTATTTTGATACCCATAATTATTCCTTATTTTTCAAATTCTATCAGAAACAAAACCTCATAATGTCTTGGCGATAAACAATGCTTAAAACTCCTAAAATCATAGAACTTCAACAGATTACAGGTTATTCACTAAGAACAGTGCGCAGATTTATTCGGAATGAAAAAGTGTGGGAAAATTCTACCATAATCTACAAAGAGTCAAAAGACTTATTAAATTGACCAAACTCATGCTCCATGTATTTTGACAAGTTTCCAAATTATCCAACACTACAGTCTACAGAGTCCCATTAGCTACGCTAAAAGCTATACAATTTTCCAAACTAATCCAATACCAAACAATCCCATTAGCTACACCAAAAGTGCTTGTGTTTCTACTAAAACTCAAAACCCAGTTGAAAAAACACAACTTTGAATTTAACTAGTAAATATATCTGAGCAGAATCTACTGAGTTCCAGATTAAATTTCGTTATTACCCAATACTAATCTCAGAGTTCACTTGAAAGCAAACGACAACCAAAATTGAAATTAAGAAAACATGGGATCTCAAGTATAGTATCTTTCCAGGTAAACATATTAACAGCATTAGATTCAACAATTAGAAAAATCAATCCAAAATTAATAGGGTAAATGACAAAAAACTACCTCAACTATTGGTGTCACGACACTTTCATACCTCATCTTTAAAACGTGACAATGTCATACCGCATCTTACGAATTTGTGACAATGTCATACCTCCGTCAATTTTTCTGTTAGTTTTTCTGTTAAGTGCTGACGTGGCAAGATATGGGGACCACTCACTAATACAGCTGGATTAAAAAATAATTAAATATATTTTTAATAATTTAAAATTAAAAAATATTAATATAAAAAATTAATTTTTTTAAAAATAAAAATTAAAAAAAATTTAATATAAAAATTTAATTTTTTAAAATTTTAATTATTAAAAATATATTTAATTATTTTTTAATCCAGCTGTATTAGTGAGTGGTCCCCATCTCTTGCCACGTCAGCACTTAACAGAAAAACTAACAGAAAAATTGACGGAGGCATGACATTGTTACAAATTCGTAAGATGCGGTATGACATTGTCACGTTTTAAAGATGAGGTATGAAAGTGTCGTGACACCAATAGTTGAGGTAGTTTTTGGTAATTTACCCAAATTAATAAAAACAATTGTCTTCCAGATTTGAGAGGAACCCTAGAAACGACTTAGCAAAAGTCATTGAATCCGAAAAGAAAGAAGATGGAGATGGTTGTAGTGGCTTACAAGAACTCGGGTTGTGCTCCGGAGTCTCCGATTAAGCTACAAAATCTCCGATTCAATCTCTAGTTGGATGGATTAAGGCGAGCGGAGCTCCATAATTTCAACCGAATAGGGAAAAGAAAACGGTTGAGGGAGAGAAAAACAACTAATCTTTTTCGCATAGAAGGGAAAGGAAAGGCGGTCTGGACTCTTTCATTTGAAAATTGAGCGCGTACATGAAAATTTGAGCGCTGGATTTTATCCGTCGTTTGGGGGCGTCACAATCCCTTTTTTAAGGACGACAGATTGCTTTCTTTCTGTAATCTTTTTGCGACTTTAATTGCGACGTTACTAACGCTAAGGTCGCAAATATTTTCGCTCCACCATCTCGCCCTCATATTTTGTTTTATTTGCGAGGGGTTTTTTTTTTCTTCAATTAATATGTGATACATTCTCAATGATATGTTTGTTCACGTGTAGCGATTTTTTAAACTTAACACATGAACAACACAAACGGATGACGTGAAGCATGCGTGGCCTTTAGTTTTACACTTGAGATAAGATGTTCTAATATTATAAATAAAAAAATTGAGATTCCACTATAAATCAATTAACAATATGAAAAAATAATCCAACTTACTTATAAGTTCATCTAAAGTCTCTGCTCCAATCTATATGGGAACATTGATATAAAAACACGAGAGCTGTTGCAAGAATTTATGGTTGACTTAAAGTCAAATAGACTAAATAAAGGGACTCGGATGCAAATACGTTGTCTAAAAGGATCGACATGGAGAAATGTGAAGAACCAACGAAGCACCTAAATAAACCATGCTAGCGAAGGGGAAAATGTCGTGGAAAGACCAACGAAGCACCAGAGTGAAAAACATGAAAAATGATTAGGCAAAATATGAAGGAACCCAAATATATAAACAAACCCACATCAGCCTCTTTCCGTCAGAGAAGTACGCAAATTAGTCTCTCTGCCAGCATTGCATGCTTAGGGACGTGGAGGGCTCTGCATCCTAACCCTAATTACTTCCAATTCTTCTTCTTTTCCCGTCTCTTTTTCCTGCATTTTCTTTCACTTTCTCACCCTTTCTTTCCTTACAAATTTAGACATATTTATCTATAGACACACACACTATAGAGAAGAGAGAGCTGAGCCACATGGGGATCAAGCTTGTTGAGATTTTGGATCAAGGAGTGAGAATCGTTTGCAGGTCTTATTCTCATTGCCCACAAACTAGCCGCTTGTACTACCATCCTCCCCGGCCTAACCAAGAAGACAACCAGCACCACAATCACCATTTTGGAGGCGGCGCCACCACCTCCTCTGGCGGTGATGCCACGAAAACTGAGGTGCACTGTTTTTGTCCCAAGGCGGCGGCTGATACTAATGAGTCAATTATTATTTTCTCTGTTTGATTAATATCGAGGAAAAAATGTATGCACAGATTTTGGTAAGACTTGTTTATTTGAGAGAGACACATCCACTTTATATGCTAACCCAAAAAATAAAAGAAAAAGGGAAAGGTTGGAAAGGTTTATGTATTGATTCATGTTGTTCTCCAAATATGGGGTTCTCTCTTGTCATTTTTATAAACAAGTCTTTCTGCAAATGTTCTCGCGCGCATAATATTTTTATTTTATCACTAGCTCTCCCGATGACATAATTTTTTTGTTTTTGCAATCACTTTCTTGAAAGATGAGTTATTTCCTCTACTTGAAATTTTATAATCTGAACGTTCAATTTCTTAATTTTCATTTGAAGATCGTTCCTATAAAAAAAGACATTCGAATTGAAGATCATTTAGTAAATTTATTAAATAAATCAACGGTGTAAATACCAAGTAACATATTAAACGACCTCTGATTCGAATGATCTTCAAATGAACATTAAGAAATTGAACGATTCTGATTATGAATCGTTTACGTTGTTTGCAAGTGGGAGAATGAGCTCACCCCCCCCCCCCCCCCCCAAAAAAAAAGAAATGCAACTATTATCTTATCTTATCTTTTCTTTTTATGTGCTATTCTTTTCCTATTGCTATACGTTGCGCCTTGTAGAACATTTGTGGGTAAAGTAACATTGCAGAACTTACAGACATAAAATTCCATAAATTTGGACTACGAAAAATCACAGAAGTCACATTTGGACTACAAGACGGGATGTACGATCACCGCACATAATAATTTATTTCTGTTTCTTTTTACAATGTCACATGTAGACGTCACATTTAGTGAAATTCTCATGTGCCTTGGTTTGACTTTCTCATCTCTCCTTATTATTGTAAGAATTTCAAATCATTTCCCTCTTTCGAATAATAATAAATTTAAAGAAAATTTGCTAACGTGAAAGTAATACCCAAATGTTGCATTAATTAAGTTGTAGCTTCCGCAAGTTAATTTGTTTGACCTCAATCATGCTAGTTGGCTTACACGTTTAACGTGTTTGATATTCTTTTTCCTTTTTAGTGAATGTGTAGAGATACTCTTTGGTTGTCACCTCTTACACAATTTTAGTCGATAAATGATGGGTAGATTATCATGGATTCCACCTCAATTGGCCCTATTAAGAAGGTCGTCCTGGTCATCGTGACAAGAAATATTTATGTGTTTTCAAAACACAATATGGTACATCATGTATTAAAATATAAATAAATAATTAGTTTATATATTTTATTTTTATGATATATTTCTCACTGCCGCTTCACTTAAAATCTTGCATAAGTCGAAAAATTGAAAGAACAAAAATCTTGGAGCTTGAACTTTTGCATCTTCCCAATCATCATAAAAGTAGTATAGTTTCCTTTTATATTGTGTTGTCATCTAAAAAATAAGGGTAAATCTCAGTTTACTACCATTAAGTTTCGTGGTTTTCAACATTTAGTATATGAAGTTTTTTTAGTCCCAGAGTCATACCTAAAGTGTTAATTTTGGGACAGTCTCATACATCCGTTAGTCAAACTGTTAAGTCTGCCGTTAACTGACGACGTGGCGCCTATGTGGACAATGACTAGGCGCCACGTGTCATTAAGAGGTCCACTTGGAATTAAAAATTCAAAAAAGTATTAAAATAATTAATTTTAAAATACTTGATTAATTAAAAAAAAACCCAGAACCCCCTTCCTCTATCCTCACCAGACACCCCCCATCCCCTCCACCCCCTTCATCTTCTCCACCCGAGCACCCCCATCACCCCACCCCCTTCATCGTCGAGAATTGCTCTCTCGAGGTTCTGGGGGATTATGAGGTGTATTCAATTGGGATTTTGAGTGATTTTAATCTATTAATGAATTCAGGAGTATTCAATCAAGATTTTAAGTGATTCTTTGAAATTCAAAGTGTATTCAATTAGAATTTTAAGATAGTTTATTAAAATCTGTATTCAATTAGGATTTTAAAGAAATTTATAATGACACACCCGTACCCGAAAGTAGGGCATGCTGGCCGTCACGTGAGTGTGACGTAGCCATGTGCGCTGTGCGGAAACTAAGATCGATGACGAAGTACGAATAAGTTCAAACCGAAATCTAGCAACCTAAATAGGATTGTGTGCTAGAAATATTACAATACTTATACATATTCAGAGCGTACTAAGTTAGTGCAGTCAAGCATGAATAAAAAGGGTTTAATTACACCCTCGGTGCCATACATATGAATAAATCTGTCAGAAAAAGGCCGGAAGATCCTCGAAGTGCCAAACTCGGATTCTCGCTATCTAGAACCTGGAGGGGCGAAAAACAAAGGGAGTGGGTCAGCAAAAACAACTCTTTTCAAAATCAATCATTTTCTCAAAAGTCTAGCCCCTCTCCGTAAAACCTGTATAGTTCCCAGAAAATAATACATACATATATATCTCAATCTTTCTCAGCATAAAACGTTTATAAAACCATCTCAATGTATGTCGTACTATGCAATTCGATGCAATCTGAAACTCATGAACAATGCCATGCTATGCATTTCAATAATCGTATCGCTAACATATATCATCTCAGCCCTCGGCTGTAAATATAGCTCATAACATCTCAATCATTTCTCATAATCATATATACGTTGTACATACATCAATATCTCATCATATCATCATCATCATCATCATCACTGTATCAATAATAAATGCTCTAGTGCTACAATCACGTGAAGACTGTGCGTATGAACGCGGGTCACCTACATGTCGTACCCACTCAAAAGTGGTCTATACGACAAGACTGTGCACCTACTTGGATCCAAGGCGAGCATGCGGTGCGGGAGGTGAACGACACGTGAAAAACTGTGCCCCCTAACTCTGGGCGTGAGCACTAACAGTATGTACATGTCTATGAGCTAACCATTAATGTTATCTCATCATTTCACATCATATCTCATCACTATTCGTTCTCAACTATGCATGTACCTACCTGGTACTCACCTGGCGTCCTCGGCACCAACATATGCATGGAATGTATAATTAAATACTCATGCATCAAAATCAAGTAATATGCAAGTCGATAAAACGTATTTTCCATTTAAAAGCGATTCTGGGAAATCATTATATATATATATATAGGTTATACGGAAAATAATATTGCCCACTCACTGATAGGTCGCTGGATCGTAGCCCCCGCGTCGTGCCTGGCTACGGTCGTCCTCAGAATATGTTTCACCTATATGAGAAATTACTAAAAATACGTCATTTAAGCACATACACGCAAATACGGGAATAACTTCTCATACATAGCTCAAATTTGGCATACGAATATACCAACGTGACCTACACGACGTCGCGGACGTCGTGATATTTTTAGAAAAATTTTACGAGCCCGCACGCGCCAGGAATGCCACGGGGCTACGCGCCCACCACGCGCGGCGCGTGCACCCCACGCGCCTTCTCCGACTGTCCTCGCCGGACTGGTTTTTCCGGTGACCGGAAAACTTCCGTGTGTGATTTCTCACTCGTTTCTGAACCATTCTTCATGAAATTTTCACCAAAATGCTCTAAATTGAGAGTAGAACAAGTCTATACCTTAAAAAACTTCAAAAACCAACGAGAATCTCATCGGGAAATCTCCAAGTTTCGGCCTCCCCTTGTTCTCGACGATCCCGACGTCAAAGCTTGTCAAACGAACGTCTCCGAGCCTCTAGAGGACCCAACAAACACTCATGTGATCTCAGATTCTCCTAAAACGCAACGTATGAAAAGTTGATGAATAGTGCCAAATATAAACCTTGAGTTTTGGACGTGAAATCGTCGTAGTTCTTACCTGAAATTGGTATGGTTGAGTTCGTATGGACTTCACGAGTCTGAATATGTAATTTGTTTGGTCGATCTACGAGTTTTTTGTTGTGGGTATGGTGAGTGCCGTGTGTTATGGTAGAGAGAGAGAGAGAGAGAGTATGTCGAGAGGTAGAGAGAGATGAAGTCTGAGGGTGAAGTGAGAGAGAGAAGTGTCGGTGGTGAAGTGGACCAAGACCACTAATCACAACAATTATTTTCCTAACTTTTCATTGGCCCCCAATAACTAGGATAATTATATAATTGGCCCAAAATTATTAAACTCATGCATAAACGTTCGCCCAAACTCAAGGGCATAATAGTCATTTCACAATGTCGAAATAAAAATTCTGGGACGGGCTGTTACATATAACATGTGTATTCAATTAGAAATTGATTTTATAGAATTTGAGAAAGTTGAGGGAATTAGAGAGATTTCGTAGTGTATTTTAAGCATCCATAAATCTCACCTCTTCTCATGAGATTTCGAGGGAATTGAATCAAAATTTTATATGAAATCTCTATAAATCAATTAAACTCTATAAAAATCCATAAATTTATAAATTCATTTAAGTCTCTCAAATTCTTATTTGAATACACCCTCTTAATTTCATGCGCATATTATGGGAGGAATGAATACAAGCTCTTGGCAACTGTCGAGATTGAAATTTGAATTTTTGCATGATACCCAGTTGTTCTGGTGAAGCATTTAGAAGGAATGAGTACAAGCTCTTGGCAACCGTCGAGATTGAACTTTGAATTTCGGCATGATACCAATTGTTCTGGTGAGGCATTTGCTGTTCTGACCAAGTATTCAATTTTTTTTTTTTATTATTCGAGAGAACTTTGAATTTCTGCATGAAACCCAATTGTTCTGCATGATACCCAATTCGTACTTAAAAGTGTCGAAGGGAGAAAACTTATCTAGCCAACTTGGCTACGCCAGGTATACAGCAAGTACTCAATTCTTATGTGGCATGTACATACATTCTACATTTCACAAACAAGTCTTCAGACATGAAATTTATTAGTTCCAACTTATTTCAGCTATAGGTCACCATATCGAAGAAGAGGAAAATTGCCTTCGAAAAGCTAGCATGTTTTGAAGATAACCAAAAATAAAAAAGACGAAAATAAGTATTTATCAAAGGGAACATTATAAAAAAATTTGGGTTAATCTCAATTTCCTACCCTCAAGTTTTTTGGTTTTCAACATTTAGTACATTCAGTTTTTTTTATTCCAGAATGGTACCTAAAGTCAAAATTTTGGAACAGTTTCACACCTCCATTAATGTTGTTGTTAAGTTAGTCATTAACTGATAACGTAGCGTCACGTGAATAATAACTGGGCGCTACGTAAATATTAAATTTTTTTTTTTTAAAACAAAAATTAGAGCAACCGAGAAAATTCTCTCTCCTGCAAGAAACGCCGGGAAAATCATAACAATGGGGAGGCCCGTTTCGTTCTGTCTTCTTCTGCACTCGGCGTTCTTGTTCGTGTTTCTCAACGCCATTGTCGCCGACGCCCGGACGCGCAGCTGGCACCGCCCTCATCAGGGTAACTGAGATTCTCTGCGCTCTCTCGGTTTTCTTTCGATTGGTACCGAATTTCTTCGTTCTTTTTGGCTTTATTTTCTGAATGCATGCGAGAAGTTGTGATGGGGGAATGCAGTTGTGGTTGAAATGCTGCAAAGTTTTCGCTGTTCTTCTGATTTTTTTCTTGGAAACCAAACAGTGGATTGAGATTCTCTGTAATCTCCCCCTTTAATCTCCACCATCAGGAGGAGAGTTTTCCACTGTCCACCATTTCTGCCGCTACACCCTTGCCAACCCACCCATCCCTTCCTTCTTCCTCTCCTCTCTCTCTCACCTTTCTCTCTCTCTCTTCCACTTTTTTCTGTTCTCATCATCTGGGCATCGCAAAGCTTCTGGATCTGGGCTCTCAGGTCCGAGATCGATCGCCTCAACGAGAAATATCAATCCTATTCACATCAATTGAGGTATTACTTTCCCAATTGATTAAGTTTTTGGTTGCTTGATTCATGATTCATTAACTAGGTTGAATTGGAGCGAATTAGATTGGGAATTGAAATTGAAATTGAAATTGAATTGAGGATAATTTTAGGGTTTTGGAGAGTGAGGTGGAGGAGCTTGAGGATTTGGAGAAGGAGAAGAAGAGGTTTTATGAGTTGAAGGGATTTGAGATGAAGGAGTTAAAGCAAAATGTCGTGAGGTTTGCTTTGGAATGTCAAATGCAAGTTCAAAATGGCATCGATGAGGTAAAACTCTAATCAGATGCACAGAAAGTATTTCAAATACGAAGACTCAAGGGGTTCGATCGATTTTCTTAGTTCGTATATCTTCAGATGGCAGAACAGAGGCCATATTCAACGCAAAAATCGAAAGAACATTTGAAAAGATTAAAAAATGGGTTTGGCCGCTGGGTTTGTGCTCCCCACCACCGTCTTCTCCGGCCGCTGGGTTGTGTTCTCCACCGCCGTCAAATCTGGTAGGTGTGACTCTCCGGCCGTAAATCTGGGTTTTGTTGACCACCGGCCGTCAAATGGGTGGGGTTGGGGTATGGTGGTGAGGGAAAGGTGGGTCGGGTATGGAAGGATCAGGGGAGAGAAGAGTGGAGTCGAAGAGGAAGGGGGAAGGTTGGATGTGCGGGGGATCGAAGAGGGTTGGGTGGGCGCAGAGGAAAGAAGGGAGGGTTGCGTGGGCGCAGGAGAGAAGGGAGGGTGAGGGAAGGGATGATGGGTTTTGGCCATGCGGCTCCCCAGAAACTTTTTTTTTTTAATTTTTAATTTTTTAATATTTATGCGGACCCCTGTGACACGTCTAATTTAACGGCAAACTTAACGAATGTATGAAAATGTCTCAAAATTATGATTTTATGTATTATTCTGGAATGAAAAAAAACTTTATGTATTAAATATTGAATATCAAAAAACTTGAGATTAACCCAAATTTTTTATATTTTCACTTCTTACATACAAAAGGGAAATATGTAGTATAGTACGAGTACCAAAAGTACTAATAGCTCGAGTTCAGTTTATGAATGTTTTTCTTCTTCGGTTAGCCCATGCTGCTTCCTTCTTGCATGATTTCATCAGTTTCTTCTTCTGCATTTCTTTCAACACTGGGATCCAACCTGAGTCTTTTGCCGGATTGATTCTCATGGGACGAGTCATCACCGTGTCCTGCCTTACGATTGCCGTCCTCTTTGCACTCACTTGAATATGGCATAAATTGACAGCCGAGCGCGTATTCATTGATTAATTTTTCCTTTTCCAGATTTATCCCTATTTTCTTCACCCTGAGATGAATATCATCAGTAGTCCCTGGTCCTACAAAGTGTGCGCCAACATTTATCTTGTCTCCGCCTTTCACACTGAGCTTATTGTTTGACAAATGTCCCAGCCAAAGATAATTTTCATGGGAAGTTAATACAGTGGCGCGCATTGGAGAGATGAGAAATTCAGTGTTCTGGCTATAATTTGCAACGCGAATGCGAAGAGAGCCACCAGATTCGGAGTCGTCTGAAGAATAAATGATGCACACAGTCAATGCTTTTAAATCACAGCCAAAACTTTGCGGCACCGCTATTTCACCCTGAGGGTCGACAGGCGTAAACCATGATGGAATTTCATTTCCAGGAAGAAAAAGGCCACCATTTCCGCTTGTACTCCATCCCTATACCATGAGAAAGATAGGTAAAAAAAAAGGATTACAAGCATGAATGTGTACGAGAGAGAGAGAGAGAGAGAGAGAGAGAGAGAGAGAGAGAGAGAGAGGAGAGGACCTGTAGGATCGCTTCTTTAAAAGAAGCAGTGAGATTGGTGCACCCTTCCATATGAATACTTGTCATGGAGTTTAACGCCTTATCCAAGCCTAGAATTTCAGAGAGTTTGGGGGAGTGATTCAGATGCAATTCTCTCATCCTTGACATTTCTGAAAAATCGGGCATTTTCTCCAATGCAATGCACTCATCCGCTTCCAGGATTTCCAAATTTGTAGGTAAAGCTGGAATTGCCTGAAGGTTTTTGCAATCTTTGAGTATCAATCTCTCAAGATTTGGGGTTTTTGAAAAGTCCGGTGATCGTGTTAGGTTATGGGAATGACTTAAATTAAGAAACTTCAACTTCTCAAGCAACTGTCAGATAAAAGGAAAAATATTCAAATTCACATAGAAGACAGAAAGCATGATGTTTACAAAACCTAGAGGAATGAATTAATAATTGGTTACAGTCATAACATACCAGATCGGAATCCTCCCAAACTCGTGTGAGTTTGCTATAGCTGAGGTCAATAACAACTATGTTTGGGTGATCAAAATCTTCTGGTATGACCTCCAGGGGGAATCCATGCCAACACAACCATCTTAACTCACTGGGCAGATTGTTGTAACTGCCAGTGAGCTTGACGTAATTGAGTTTGAGCAATCTCAGACTTTGCATGTTTCTAAATGCTTCTGTACTGAAGCTAGTCTCGTCAGACTCTTGCAAATCTAAAGTGAGTCCTTGAATTGCTTCAGTTCCCTATTGAGAGAGAGAGCGAGAGACAGGAAAGAGGAGGAGGGAGGAAACTGAGTAAGAAAAGGGCTATCTGCATGTGGAAAGATGATTTATACACATGAAGTAAAACCATGCATTGGATGTATGAATTACAAGAGAGGTAGACAACCTATGACCTGCCGCAGTACCTTTGAGTTAAAGACATATAATTTGTGCTCAGACATCCGTTGTGCCGTGTCCAAATTTGTTAGGTATCTTAGTAAGCATCTGCTACAGGGTTTTTTACCTCTTGTATCTAAGAAGAGTAGAACATATATGATACACAATTCTGTTATTTAATTTGAGATAATTCAATGCACTAGGTTCCTTCCATGTCTCCTACACTTTCCTTTCTATGCTCTGTCATTCAACCTGTAGTATATATGGGTGTCTTTCCAATCAACTCATTGTTTTGTATACTGTTGAAACATCCAACTTATACAATTTATTAGATGCGTGTGATATGCATATTTATTAAGTGCATGCGTTTGACATAAAATTTAATTGTGAAAGTACTTACAGATTCATTCCTCAAAACATCTATCACATCGTCGTGATGCCATAACCTACTGCGTTTTCCAGGGTCATCAAGGGATTCCGCATGCACAATATATCTTCCCATGTCGCGAAGCAAATCATGCATCACCAGCGTGAAATCATCATTAGTAGTTACAAGGCATCGTTCTTGGAGGACACTGATTCTGATTTCTGGATATAAGTCACAGCCATCCAATATTTTCATGACATAGTCCTTGTTCATTCCGGCAAAGAAACATGATACATCAAGGAATATAGCCTTCAGGTCATCATCAGCCAGCTCGTCAAAGCTTATTTTAAGTCTATTGAGAATTTCCATACTATGATGATTTTTAAATTTCTCCAACTTACTTTTCCATTCACTTATGCTTGTCCCAGATAGATAAGAACCTAAAACTTCTAGTGCTAGTGGCAAACCTCCACAGTAATCAACAACACCTCTTGGGACTTGAAGAAATTCTTTACTAGGATAATTGTCGGCATGCCAACAAAGGAGCTCAAGAGCTTCTTCTTTATTCATTGCTGGAAGATGATATATCCTATTCGCTTTTAGTATCTTTAGCAAATGTTGGTCTCTTGTGGTTATAATAATTCTACTACCTGGACCAAATGAGTAAAATTTTATAGCTAATGCTTCTAACTGTTTCATGCTGTCTACACCATCGACTATGACAAGTACCCTTAGGTTGCTAAGTCTTCTTTTTATATCCTCAGTCCCTTCATCAACTCTACGAACCTTTATGATTCCCGACCTCACTACATCAGAAAGAAGTGTGTTTTGCAAATCAACCAGTTTCTCTTCTCTCACATTAGCAAGAAAACTTTTACCTTCAAAAGTACCCTGATATTTGTTGAAAATGGCTTTGGCAACTGTCGTTTTACCCAGTCCGCCCATACCCCAAATTCCAATTATGCGAACATCATCTGATCCTCCAACATCTAAATAATTACTGATTTCTTGCACCCGAGAATGTATTCCAACTGCACTACTCTGGCGCAAGACTTTGATGATATTTGCGACAATTTCTGTGATAGACTTTGCGTCATCCCTGGTTGTCAAAAGTCCAAATGAAGCAAAAGTTAGATTTATTATACAAAACTGCAACATTAAGATGTGGATGTGTTGGTTCAACTATAACTATTCAGCATTTGACGAGCCAAAGCCACCAAATACCATCAAATTTTGATATCTAACCATTTCGAATTTTACTGAGGGGCCATTTAGAACTGCTTATGTAGGAAGCAATCTGTTCATGAACAGAAGTGCTTTCAGTCGACATATGTTAATATTTGCACTAAAAATTCATGTTCCTGGAAAAGCTTCTGACATGGACTTCCCTAGAAACCGCTTCTACGACTCAAAAATACTTCTAACTTTGTCCATAAAAGTGCTTTTGACCGTTAGAAGGCGTTTTATCCCTTCGAAGAAATCCCAAACAAGCATCATTCTATTGTTTCTTCATACGGTTTTTACGTATAAATGTTTTTAAATATGTAAAAAATTGGATTGGGAATTTAAAAGCCAGACAAAATAAGAAAAGGAAATAAGAAAGTAACTTATTTACCAATCGGCGTTTCCAACATCAAAACCAGATAAATTTGCAGCTTCGGTCAGAGCGTCTCTCCATAGCTGTAACTTTTCTTTGACCTCATCGAACTGCTGTTCGTGCTTCAGAAAATCTGTTGCAAAATCACCGGTCTGTCTCCTGACATCTGAAGGATCGACATCATAGAACACTGGAACAACAATTTGACCCAGTGTTCTTCTGCACTCCATGATCTCCACAAGCTCGTCAAGACACAATCTTGATTCCGCATAGCTCTTTGAGAAGATGATGATAGAGGTTTTAGACTCTTCGATTGCTCGAGTCAGTGAGATGCCCGGACTTTTCCCTTTTTCTAGGGCGTGATCGTCTATAAAGGTTCTTAGTCCGGCCCTCGTCAAAGCCTGGTAGAGGTGGCTCGGGAAGTTGTTGCGTGTGTCTTGACCTCGAAAGCTCAAGTACACGTCGTACTTCCAACGTTTTAAGGAGGAAGACGAGGACGTCGAGGTATCCATCGGAACAATTGTTTGTTGCTGCACTTGTTTTGGTCTGGTCTGGTATGGTCAATTGAAATTTACGGCTTGATTTCTCTGTATTCCATAATTCTGAATAAATAGTACATACGTTCCTTGTTACAAAAGGAAACAAATAAAGGACATAATACCTTTCCTAAAACATGACTCTAGTAATTACAAAATATTTACATTCCTTTTCTCCTAAATATTGACTTATTCCAATACTTCCCCTATATTACTCATGCCCAACTTGACTTGGTCTGGTCTGGTCTGGTCTGATTCTTTTTCTTGGCAGAGGTTTAAGATTTCGTTCCTCGTTCCCAACCACTTCAGAACTAAGAACTTAACCAAATTAAATAAGCCTACTCTTTGCTTGGCATCAACATTTTATCAAATTTTTTATATTTTCACTTCTTACATACGAAACGGAAATATGTAGTATACATTAAATGAGTAACAAAAAAGGACTAATGGCTCAAGTTCAGTTTATGTACCTTGTTCTTCCTTCTTGCATGATTTATCAGTCTTCTGCATTTCTTTCAACACTGGGATCAGACCTTAGTCTTTTGCGGGATTTATTCTCATGGGACGAGTCATCACTGTGTCCTGCCTTGTGACTGCCTTCCTCTTTGCACTTACTTGAATATGGGATAGATTGACAGTCGAGTGCATATTCCTTGATTAATTTTTCCTTTTCCAGATTGATCCCTATTTTCTTCACCCTGAGATGAATATCATCAGTAGTCCCTGCTCCTAGAAAGAATGCAAAAACTTTTGTCTTGTCTCCTCCTTTTAGATTGAGCTTTTGTTTGACAAATGTCCCAGCCAAAGATAATTTTCATTGGAAGTTATTATTACAGTGGCACGCTTTGGAGAGATGAGATATACAGTGTTTTGGGTACAATTTTCAACATGAATGCGAAGAGAGCCACCAGATTGGGAGTCGTCTGAAGAATAAATGATGCACACAGTCAGTGCTTTTAAATCACAGCCAAAACTTCCAAAGCCAATTCCGGAATACAAGACCAAAAGTCGATAGGGCACAACTATTTCACCCTGAGGATCGACAGGCGTAAACCATGATGGAATTTCATTTCCAGGGAGACAAAGGCCACCAATTCCGCTCGCACTCCATCCCTATACCATGAGAAAGATAGGTAAAAAAAAGGATTACAAGCATGTATGTATACGAGAGAGAGAGAGAGAGAGAGAGAGAGAGAGAGAGAGAGAGAGACCCTTAGGATTGCTTCCTTAATATCAGCAGTGAGACTGGTGCACCCTTTCAGATGCAATTCTCTCACCCTGGACATTTCTGGAAAGTCGGACTTTTTCCTCAATGCAATGCACTCATCCGCTTCCAGGATTTCCAAATATGTTGGTAAAGCTTGAATTTCCTGAAGCTTTTTGCAACCTTTTGAGTATCAATCTCTCAAGATTTGGGATTTTTGAGAAGTCGGGTAATCTGGTCAGGTCATTACAGTAACCGAGATTAAGAAACTTCAACTTCTCAAGTGACTGTCAGACAAGAGAGAATGAATATTAAAATTCAAATAGAAGACAGAAAGCATGATGTTGGTATTTACAAAATGTGGAGGAAAGATTTGATAAATAGTTTGGTTGAGTTCAATACAGTACCATGTTGGAGTCCTCCCAAACTTGTATCAGGTCAATATCAACTAGGTTTGTTTGATTGAAATCTCCAGGTATGACCTCCATAGGAAAGTCAGTCCAACACAACCATCTTAACTCTTTGGACAGGTGTTCGCAGTATCCAGTGAACTTTACGCCTTTGAGTTTGAGTAATCTCAGTCCTTGCATCCCTCTAAATGTCTCTGTGCTGAAGCTAGGCTTGTGGCGTTCTGACAAATCTAAAGCGAGTCCCTCAATTTCTTCCCTTCCCTGTTTCAAACAAAAAGCAACTAAAATAAGACAAGGATTATTTGCATAGACTTGAACTTCTGCACCACTAGATCTATAACAGAGTTTGCTTAGGGCAATTTTCAGATAATTCAGTAAATAAAATCAGTTCTTTTGTTCTCTCTGTTCATTGAACCCACATGCAATCCATGCATTGTATATTATTGTATGATGTGGGATATGCAATTTGATTGGGATTGTACTTACAGATTTGGTCGTCAGTACGCGTTTCACATCTTCATGATCCCACAATCTGCAGCATCTTCTAATGATGTTCGGAGATTTTGCACGCACAATTTCTCTGCCAGTGTCTCGAATCAAACCATGCATCATCAGATTGCCTTCTTTATCAACAGTTACAAGGCATTGATCCTGGAGTTCTCCAATTTTTATTTTTGTATCATGATCATATCGATCCAGTATTTTCATGACATAATCCTTGTTCATTCGAATAAAGAAACACGATATATCAAGGAATATAGCCTTCACATCATCATCAGTTCACCCATCATAGCTTATCTTAAGATTTTGGTGAATTTCCGAATAAGGCCGTGATTTTTTAAAACTACACAATGCACGTTTCCACTCACTAGTGCTTCTTCCTAATAGATAAGAACCTAAAACTTCAAGGGCTAGTGGCAAACCTTGACAGTAATCAACAACTTCTCTTGCGAGTTCAAAATACCCTTCCATAGGACAATTCATACTAAAGGCATGCCAACTAAGAAGCTCAAGAGCTTCTTCTTTATTCATTGCTGGTAGATGACATGTTGTATCCGCTTTTAGCATCTCTAGCAAATGTTTATCTCTTGTGGTTATAATAATTCTACTACCTGGGCCAAATGAGTCGCGTTTTATAGCTAATGCTTCTAACTGTTTCACGCTGTCTACCCCATCAACTATGACCAGTACCCTCAGGTTGCCAAGTCTTCTTTTTATATCCTCGGTCCCTTCATCAACTCTTCTAACCTCTATGTCTCCCGATCTCAACACATCATCAAGAAGTGTGTTTTGAGAATCAACCAGTTTCTCTTCTCTCACATTAAGAAGAAAACTTTTACCTGCAAACTTATCCAGATATTTGTTGAAAATGGCTTTGGCAACCGTCGTTTTACCCAGTCAGCCCATACCCCAAATTCCAATTATGCGGACATCATCCGATCCTCCATCATCCTAATATTTACCAATTTCTTGCACCCGAGAATCTATTCCAACTGGGTTTGGGGCTACAGTCAAGTATGTGTTCTTCAGTTTTCTAGCAATCTCGTCAACAATTTGCTGGACAAACCTTCCTTCATACCTGGTAGTAAAATTTCATAAAAATGAAAAAGACCATATTAGCTGTTCTTTAGTTGTGGCTTTTAGAACAAAATTGTAGAAGACAAGACTCTAAAAATATCTAAACGAGACAAAGCACTGAGAGATAAAAGTCTCTAATGTGTGCTGCTTGAAAGTAGAATGAGTTCCGAGTGATCAGAAAGAAGTGGAGAAAAGCCCTCTCTTGCGAAGAGTGATCAGAACTTGTAATCAAAACAGTTTCGAGTCACAAAGATGAAAACACAGGGAGGGACTACTTGAATCAAAGATGATCAAGTAAGATCTCCATGAGAGCAAGTCCTGTCACAAGGATTTCGAAGTAAGATCCAACACAGGACTGCTTGAGGAAAAGATGATCAAGAAGAAATACAAGCAGAGATCAACCTTGTACATCGATAGGGAGGTCTCTCAAATATGCCACAACAGTTATTTGTTCAAGTACAGAATGTAAATGAAATGTTCCTATGCTAAACACCTTTGAATATTGTTCTGTTTCTTGTATTCCTATCTTGTCCTTCTATTTGTCATTCGAAAATATGGAAAAGTGTGTGAGAGACAAAGGCATAATCTCCAAAAGCCTAATCATGCATTCTTCACACTACACAACAATGGTGAGATAAAACCTCAACCGATCTAAAACTCAACACATCATGACCAAATTCTTTTTTTGCTTTTTGGGAGTGAAAAGATTTGAACATATAGTAGCGCAGGTGCACTACGTTAATAGATGTGATCCGAGCACACTGGTAGTAAGATCAAGCTTTGATATATTCTGATATCGTAGTTTTTAAGCTTTGCATTTAAATGCATAAAATCAAAGATTATAAGCCTTTCCTTGAAATCAGTTTACAGTTTATAGACATTTGGTAAACAGAGGTTGGCAATTGAATTTTATAAATAAGGGACTAAAAAGGAAAAGGAAGTAAGTAATTACCCAGTAGTTACACTAAAAGCCTCGCCGGCCAACTCTGCAGCTGTATTAAGAGTATTTCTCCAGATCTGCACCCTTTCGGCAGGGAAGCGCTCTTGATGTCTCTGAAATGCTTCCTCAAAATAACCTGTCTGATGCCTGACATCGGTAGGATCGATATCATAGAAAATTGGCAAAACCATTAGCCCCATTGTTCTTCTGCAGGCCAAGATCTCCACCAGCTCACCAAGACACCATCTCGACACGGCATACCCCCTTGAGAAGATGATAGCAGCAAGCCTAGAGTCTTTGATTGCTTGCTCCAGTTCTGGTGTTATAAGTTCGCCTCTGGTCAATTCGTTCTCGTCGAGAAAGACTTTGAATCCGTGGGTTTTCAATGTGCAGTCGAGGTGGTCCGTGAAGTTCTTGCGCGTTTCGCCCCTGAAACTCAAGAACACGTCGTACTTGCCACATTTTGAGGAGGAGGAGGAGGCCATCTTCGTCAGTTGGTTGGCATGCTAATGCAGCAGCAATTCTGACGATACGAACGGCAAATCCGGCATAC
Source organism: Crataegus laevigata (assembly GCA_963580275.1). Taxonomy (NCBI): domain Eukaryota; kingdom Viridiplantae; phylum Streptophyta; class Magnoliopsida; order Rosales; family Rosaceae; genus Crataegus; species Crataegus laevigata. The sequence continues at coordinate 2,048,055 of OY756942.1, read as the reverse complement.
CAAAGTAAAGTCAACTCCCCATTGTTTCAAGTCCACAAAAGAGGAAGAGCTTTTTGCATCTTTCGGCTGGCAACTTCTTGGCACTTTCAATTGTGTGGGTCTTGTCTTTTACTTTGCATTTCTCATTTGATAATGTAACTTTTTTATTGACCAAAAAAAATTTACTTTTCTCTTAATTTTATGCAAGCCACCCTTTAGGATTGCAGACTAGTGATATTTCTCTTCATTTGTAAGTGGAAGGTATTAGGTTCGAATCTCGTGAATATGCGAATTTTATACCAAATTAAGTTGTCTGTTGTGTAGCTTAGCCGAACTCTTCCTAGTGTAAAATATATTTTTGTACTCAAACAAAAAAAAAAATTCTTGCAAGCAATACTATGAGAAGAATGAATCAAACTCGGAACCTCGAGTTCAAATGTGCATGTTCTTAACAAAATGGGTTACAAAGTCAAATACTAAAAAAAAATCCGCACATTTATCAAACCATTACATTTTTTTAACTTTGAATTTCTGTACAAACTCTTGAACTTTGAATTTCTATATAATGGGATCCAATTATTCCTGTGAAGCATTTGCTTTTCTCCCCAAGTATTCAAATTTTTTTTATATTCGAGTGACATTTTAATTTAATCTAAACTATAAGAAAGATAATTCGTACTTAGGTGTAGAAAGAAGAAAACTTATACAGCAAGTACTCATTCTTATGTTGCATGTGCATATATTCTACATTTCACAAGCAAGTCTTCAAACATGAAATTTACTAGTTCCCACTTATTTCAGCTATATGCCACCATGTCCAAGAAGAGGAAAATTACCTTCGAAAAGCTAGAATGTTTTGAAGATAACCAAAAAAAAAAAAAAAAAAGAGGAAAATAACTATTAATTAAAGAGAAATGTTAGGGAGCTTTCCATGGAATCTCTGTTACTTCATAGTTTAACGTCAATTTTTATGTCAGCATTATAAACATTATGCTATAAACTTAAAGTGACAGATAAGTCTCACTTTCGAGAAATTTCTCTTAATTAAATTTAAAATGCTACAGATATAAGTACAAGCAACAAGTATAGTCCACTAGAGTCTGGATCACATACAAATCCAACCACCTAGAAACCATGAATTTCAAAAACAGTCCCAAAGAATCTAAACTAAAATGCAAAACAACTAATGAGCCTGTGTAAGAAAATATTGTACATTTTCGATGATAATTAAGTTGAATATCAGAGTGCGCATACACGATGAACGAACAAACAGATTACAAAACTAGAAATATTTGTTGGAACTTGTGGGGGACTCCCAGTCCCACATCGCCCAAACCTTTTTAGAAACATCTCTTTATAAGTGAGTGAACTCACTTATGGCTTAAAAAGAATTGGATCAAGGCCATGCACCTTGGGCCTTAGACTTGGAGGGTTTGGGTGCATATATTAAATGTCAAAGATTGGCCTTGGGCCTTGGAGCTCTTGGGCTCGGATGGACAAAAAACACAAGTATCATTCGTTTTTTATTTTTGCATTCAGTTTTTCCGAAAGGATAAACCTGATCACATGGACAGTTACAACCGTTCTAAAAGATTAACATGAACGTTTTGAAACTGCTCCATTATGCCATTATAAATATGGCAGTCAGATCAGAAACAAAGACAACAATTTTCCATTGTTTCCTTTTCATACTTCACAGAGAAACACCGAAACCAATTCGCCAAGAATCCAAGTTTGAGTGCAAGAACTTGGATTAGATAGTTGTATCCTGAAAGATAGACGTTCGTAAAAACTACTGCACTCGTGTAGGGGCGAATTTCTATCTTAGGAGATTGCTCTGCAAGCCTCTATCTTCCTAAAACAAGTCAGTGTTTTGTGATTTACTATTTAATTTCGTTGCTTGTTTATATGTTGGATATATTGTATGTAGTGTGAAACTTTCATTCGAAATAATTCATACAATTGTTATATATTTGTATACCTGTTAATTTGATTGGTCCTAACAATCTAAGACATAAATTTATCATTCCATGGATCAATCAAATGTTGGTGTTGGTGTCGTCAAGCAACACGTCGAGAAACCTGAGAAGTTCAAGGGAGTTGATTTCAAACGTTGGCAACAGAAAATGTTGTTCTATTTAACAACTCTGAACTTGAGTCATGCCATTACTTCTGAGGCCCCTAAAGCACCAAAAGAGGGAGATATTCCTGCCGAAATTCTGCAGGCTATTGAAGCCTGGACTCACAGTGAATTTCAATGCAGGAACTACATTCTGAATGCTTTAGATGACTCTCTGTATGATGTTTATTCATCATATAAGACAGGGAAAGAACTGTGGGAGTCTCTGGACAAGAAGTATAAGTCTGAAGTGGCTAGTTCCAAGAAGTTTGTGATTGGAAAATTCCTGAATTACAAGATGAGTGATACCAAGTCTGTTGTCAAGCAAGTTGAAGAACTCCAAGTGATTGTTCATGAGTTAGATGAAGAAAATCTTGGTCTGAAAGAAGGTTTTGTGGTTGGCTCTATAATAGAGAAATTGCCTTCGAACTCGAAAGACTTTAACATTTATCTAAAGCATCTAACTAAAGACATGAGCATGGATCAGTTGATTCTCAAACTGCATGTGGAGGAGGATCATCACAAAAATGAGAAGTATGATGTCTTGTCACTGGAGGCAAAAGCCAATGTTGTGGAAGGAAGTGACTCACACAAGGCAAGGCACCATCAGAAAAACAAAGGCAAGGATGCTGCAAAGAAAGCACTGACTGCTGTGAAAGGGAAAACCTTCAAGAAAATCAAAGGAAGTTGCTGGGTTTGTGGAAAGACATGTCATAGGGCAAAGGATTGCCGCCACAAGAAGGATCAGAATTCTAAGAATTCCAATCAAGCAAACATTGCAGAAAACAATAACTTTGTTGCTGTTGTATCTAAAGTCAATTTAATGATTAATTCTAATGACTGGTGGGTTGATACGGGTGCAACTAGGCATGTTTGTGCTGATTGGAATTTGTTTGTTTCTTACCAATCAATTGATGGTGGAGAAAATCTGTACATGGGAAATGCAACCGCATTTGCCATTGCAGGGAAAGGGAAAGTGACGCTCAAACTCACTTCTGGAAGAGAGCTTTCACTCACCAATGTTTTGCATGTTCCTGATATTCGAAAGAACTTGATTTCTGGATCACTTCTGAGTAACAAGGGTTTCAAAATTGTGTTTAAATCTGATAAGTTTGTAATCACCAAGGGTGGGGTGTATGTGGGAAATGGCTACCTGGCTGAGGGGCTCTTCAAACTTAATGTACTTTCTACTTATGCTATTAATAATAATAACAAGCCTAGTGCTTCTTCTTCTTACTTGCTTGAGTCATCTACATTATGGCATGAAAGATTAGGTCATGTTAATTATCGTTCTCTTCAAAGAATGGTTAACTTAGGCCTATTGCCCAAATGCTCTATGAACAAAGTATCTAAATGTGAGATATGCACAAAATCCAAATATGCAAGGCACTCATATAAATCTGTGGAAAAATCCAACGAAATACTTGGTTTGATTTATAGTGATCTTTGTGATTTCAAATCCACACCAACTCGTGGAGGAAAGAACTACTATATCTGCTTCATTGATGATTGCATCAAGTATTGTTATGTTATTTGATTCATAGTAAACATGAAGCTTTAAACATGTTTAAGACATTTAAAGCTGAAGTCGAAAATCAACTAGACAAAAGAATAAAAGTCTTAAGATCGGATAGAGGTGGTGAATACGAATCTAATGACTTTGCAGAATTTTGTTCAATACATGGAATAATACATCAAACAACAACACCATATACTCCTCAACAAAATGGAGTGGCTGAACGAAAAAATCGTACATTGAAGGATATGATTAATTCCATGTTGAATAGTTCTGGTGCACCACATAATTTATGGGGCGAGGCACTTCTTGCTGCAAACATAATTCTGAACCGAATTCCACATAAGAAGACTAAACAATCGCCTTATGAAATATGGAAAAGTAGGTTGCCTACATACAAAATCTTGAAAGTGTGGGGTTGTCTTGCGAAAGTTCAAGTGCCTCTTCTGAAGAGACAAAAACTTGGACCAAAAACAGTGGATTGTACATTTATTGGTCACGCCAATAATAGTTCGGCATACAAATTTTTGGTTCACAAATCTGAAATTGCAGACATTCATGTAAACACAATACTTGAATATGGAGAAGCTGAGTTCTTTGAGGAGATTTTTCCTTATAAAGATAAATCATATGTTTTGAACAAAAGAATACATGATGATACTACGAGAAATGATGACGATAATCATGCTTCAACTTCTAGAGTTCAAAGCCAAGATTTGGAACCACGGAAGAGTAAAAGAGCAAAGATTGCAAAGGATTTTGGTCCTGATTTCCTCACATTTCTAACCGAAGAAGAGCCTCAAACCTAGAAGGCTGCTTTAGAATCCTCTGAAGCACCTTATTGGAAAGAAGCTATACAAAGTGAAATGGAATCCATCATGCAAAATAATACTTGGAAATTGGTTAATTTGCCGCCTGGAAATAAACTAATAGGACACAAATGGATTTTTAAGAAGAAATTGAGACCAGATGGTACTATAAACATGTATAAAGCTCGTCTAGTGACCAAAGGATATCGTCAAAAAGAAGGACTTGACTATTTTGACACTTATTCACTTGTAGCTAGAATAACATCTATAAGGTTGTTAATAGCTATTGCTTTGATTTACAATCTCGAGATGCATCAAATGGATGTTAAGACTGCCTTTTTAAATGGTGAATTAGACGAAGAAATATATATGGAACAACCTGACAGTTTCGTTGTCAAAGGTCAAGAAAAGAAAATTTGCAAATTGATTAAGTCATTATATGGACTTAAACAAGCACCTAAGCAATGGCATGAAAAATTCGATCATAATATGATTACAAATGGATTTGTGATCAATGAAAGTGATAAATGCATTTACCTTAAGCAAGCGAAAAGTGCTTGTGTGATTGTATGTCTATATGTTGATGACATGCTTATACTGGGAACAAACAAAGATGTGATTAACTCCACAAAGAAAATGCTAAATTATAGCTTTGATATGAAAGATATGGGATTAGCTGATGTGATTCTTGGAGTTCGAATTCTAAGGAATTCAGATGGATATGTTCTAACTCAATCACATTATGTTGAAAAAGTTCTAAAAAGGTTTGGACAGTATGATTGTAAACCTGCAGTAACTCCATTTGATCCCATTCATAAACTTACTAAAAACGAAGAAGAAAGTGTATCTCAATTGGAGTATACACAAATTATAGGTTGCTTGATGTACATTATGAATTGTACAAGACCTGATCTCACTTATTCAATAAGCTGATTAAGCAGATACTCAAGTAATCCTGGAAGAGATCATTGGAATGCTTTAATAAGGGTATTAAGATACTTAAAGCATACTATAAACTATGGTTTTGCATTACACACAATATCCCTCAGTATTAGAAGGATATAGTGATGCAAATTAAATTTCAGGGAGCACAGACAGTAAATCCACAAGTGGATATGTATTTACACTTGGTGGAGCAGCTGTGTCATGGAAATCATCTAAGCAAACATGTATAGCACGTTCAACAATGGAATCAAAGTTTATAGCCTTAGATTTAGTTGCTGATGAAGCTGAATGGCTTAAAATTTTTCTAGAAGATATTCCATTATGGCCCAAGCCTGTGATTGCAGTATGTATACATTGTGATAGAATGACTGCACAAGGTCGTGCCAAAAATGCTGAGTATAATGGGAAGTCGAGACATATACAACGACGACATAGAACCATTAGACAGCTACTCAAGAATGGAACCATTTCCATTGACTATATTAAATCTAAGGAGAATATTGTCGATCCTTTGACAAAAGGCCTATCCAAGGATCAAGTGGCATTTACATTGAGGGGAATGGGTTTAAAGCCAACTCAATGAGTTACAACTTGATGGAAACCTAACCTAACTAATTGGAGATCCCATGGTCTAGGTTCAACTAGTTGAGGAAAACTCAAAGTAAGAAACACACAATCCTTACTCATTCTTATGATGGAAAACAGTGTGTTACCTGTACGATGTAGAGGGTGAATCACTATTCTTAATAATGCTAATATCTTATGATTAAGATGAATAGAACATGTTGTTCTTATTTAGCATTACCTATGTGAGATTGATGTGGGGTCGCATTTTTGAGAATTGCTATGGCTACAATTCTCTAAAGGTCTCATGAAATCAGGATATGTTCAGGACCAAAATGAACACAACCGTATGAATTAAAGTGTGTCAAGATGTGATACGTGTGATACTTATTGTTTCGATTTATTGTAAAGAATGATCAGTTCAAGATAATAAATTCACTGCTTCATTAGGTTAATCCGATAAGTATTTACTAGAGAAGGTTTAAGTCCAAAAGACACCTATCCCGATGCATATCATATCTAAGTTCTCTGGACAGACGTTAATAATTTAGTTAGTGTCTTATTTTCTATTCAAATGTGGGGTATTGCTAGAGTTTGAATAGAAAATGTGGGGTATTGTTGAAACTTGTGGGGGACTCCCAGTCCCACATCGCCTAAACCCTTTTAGAAACATCTCTTTATAAGTGAGTTCACTCACTTATGGCTTAAAAAGAATTGGATCAAGGCCATGCACCTTGGGCCTTAGACTTGGAGGGTTTAGGTGCATATATTAAATGTCAAAGATTGGCCTTGGGCCTTGGAGCTCTTGGGCTCGGATGGACAAAAAACACAAGTATCATTTTTCGTTTTTGATTTTTGCATTTAGTTTTTCCGAAAGGATAAACCTGATCACATGGACAGTTACAACCGTTCTAAAAGATTAACATGAATGTCTTGAAACTGCTCCATTACGCCATTATAAATATGGCTGTCAGATCATAAACAAAGACACAATTTTCCATCGTTTCCTTTTCATACTTCACAGAGAAACACCGAAACCAATTCGCCAAGAATCCAAGTTTGAGTGCAAGAACTTGGATTAGATAGTTGTATTCTGCAAGATAGACGTCTGTTGAACTACTGCACTCGTGTAGGGGTGAATTTCTATCTTAGGAGATTGCTCTACAAGCCTCTATCTTCTTAAAACAAGTCAGTGTTTTGTGATTTACTATTCAATTTCGTTGCTTGTTTATATGTTGGATATATTGTATGTAGTGTGAAACTTTCATTCGAAATAATTCATACAATTGTTATATATTTGTATACCTGTTAATTTGATTGGTCCTAACAATATTATTGATATCAAACAAGAATGCCGAAATGGCTACAAAACCCGAGAGGCTACATTGTGAATAACTTGTTCTCAAACTAAATTACAAGCTCTATTTATAGAGCAATAAACCTAAGAAACCCTAATGCGTAAATGCCAAAAATACACTACTACAAAATCAAATCAAATCTCTAATTAATTTCCTAAATAAACCTAATAAATTCCAACACCCTCGTCAAACTCATGGCGATACACGCCATGAGGTTGCCAACAAGCAGATGCGGATGCAAGACTCCAAATTCCAGTGCTAGTGCCAATGCCAATGCTAGTGCAAGATTCCAATGCCAATGCCAGTGCAAGATTCCAATGCTAGTGCCAGTGCAAGATTTCCATGCCAATGCCAGTGCAAAACAAATACCAATGTTAGTACCAATACCAATGCCAATTTCCAATCCAAAATTTCACTGGTGCAAGTGCAAGATTCCAAATTTCAATTGCGAACTTCCAAACCAACTTCATGACAAACTGATACGCAATGGACAAACGGATGAACAAATTGATACCCATCTAGATTAGATTAAATTCCGAAGAATCGAACATGCTCTGATACCGAGTTGAATATCATAGTGCGCATACACGATGAACGAACAAACGGATACTAGAAATATTATTGATATCAAACAAGATTGCCGAAACGGCTACAAAACTCGAGAGACTACATTGTGAATAACTTGTTCTCAAACTAAATTACAAGCTCTATTTATAGAGCAATAAACCTAAGAAACCCTAATGGGTAAATGCCAAAAATACCCTACTACAAAAGCAAATCAAATCTCTAATTAATTTCCTAAATAAACCTAATAAATTCCAACAAATTAAGCCAACACTGATGCCTCAAAGCGGACTCTATTTCATTTTCCTCCTTGTTTTGTTATATTCGTATTGATGAGAGGAGAGACCTTATATGTGTTTATAAGTAAGAAGAGATACTCCCCATACTGCCAATACCTTCTATCCTATATCCTCAATTGGAAGGACATTTTCATGTAAAGGATGAAAGACACATTTTCACGTAAAAACGATGCAAAAGAAGAAAGCACCATAACCTCCAAATTCTTCAGTTGGCCGTATTAGCATCTAATTAACCTTGTGCCTGCAAAATACAATGGTTTACGACGTGCATTTTGTAATTAATGCAGGAATTATTTCTTTAAACTAAACTATGGTAAAAGGGTAAAAGCAGAGATAAAGTTAGTCCTTTCAGAAGAAAACTAGCCGACACATTGGTCAAGTCTCTTGGCATCATAAGAAGAATTGGAATAGTATCCCACATTAGTTGAGGTTCGAGGGTTTTCATGGGATGAAAGAGTTGCTCATTGTCAAGCACATAGGCAAATTAAAGTCCGGTTGCTAAGTTCTAATTAAAGGTAAAAAAAGATTACATACCCAAGTATAGAGGAATCCCTAAGAAACTAAACACATACTCGAGTCAATACCACCCAAATTTCAACAGAAAACCCTTCGAACTCCCCCACCTCTCTAAGTAAATTTCTTTACTTTTGTAACATTTACCTCATGTGATGATTGACTAAAAATGGAGTAACTTCATACGTAGCTCAAAGCAAAATTAGAAAGGCAAAGCAGAAAAAATGTTACAGAGGAGGAGGGGGGAAGTCATTTTAAAATACCTGAGCAGCCCCATTCATCCTATTTTTCAATTCTTGGGCAGCCTCATTCATGCCTTGTTCATTGTAGGCTTGGAACCAGTATAAGTCCCCCAGTTGCAGTTTATTCTATTGATATAGCAAATGTGATATGGTCGGGCACTCATTTTTCTATCATTGCTAAAAACATTTCGCTCACCGTTCTTAGGCCACCAGCCTGACAGTAAGCAATAATAGTACAGTTAAAAAGGGTGTATCTAGCAGCACATCCGAAGCCTCTACTTGACTTACAATGGAATCAACTTTACTAATACTCCCAGCTTTGCTATACGTACTAACAAGATAACAATAGGTGATAGAGTTAGGCTTCATTCCTTGATGCTTCATTCTTCGGAAGTATTCGTCCTTGTTCTCAATATTTCAAGCTTTACCGAATACCTCAATTAAATAGGGTGAAAAATTCCACAACAGATCTCATCTGTCGTACATTCTTGCTTTCTCGTATGATTTAATCAGGATATTAAACGTCTTAGGGTCTGGCCTTATTCCCATCAGTTAAAATTCATCATACCACTTCTCCATCTTGTCTATCTGCCCACTTTTCCCATAAGCATTGAGAAAAGAAATGAAAGTGAAAACATCAGGAAGGCAGCTGCCACTTTCAATCATACTTGTCAACGTTTCCTCCATCAGTCCAAACATTTCAACCTTACAATATCCATCAATTAGGGTACTGTATATGACCGTGTTGCATCCAATCCCCATGTATGACATTTTAGCAAGAACTTGCTCAATCAGATCCGGACGACTGAATTTGGTGCAGGAATAAGTACACTGATGGAAAATATCGTGAAGTTAAGGTATATAGGGACCAAATGCTTTACCTCTTTTCAAATTTAAGGACCAAGTATAATGTACTCTTCTTCTTAAAAAAAAAGACCAAGTATGGTGGATTTTTTATTCTTAGATCAAAGTTACAATTCACATAGTTTAAGGATTAATGCTCTAACATTTTCTATTTTTTTGAATTACAATTCACATAATTGGTGATGGTAATAATACACAACGCACAATGTGGCAAACATTTCACGCATTACTACTCCTTCTGCACGCGCTCAAGAGTGTGTGAAAGATATTTTTTTGATCACGGCGTGTTATGCGCGACTTACACATTTTAGATGTATTTATATGTGAGGATTGGTTCAATGTATAGAAACATAAAATAAAGGCAATTATTAATCCTGGCAAACGAGTCGTGTCTGTCATTTTCGTGTAACACCTGTTATTTTAACAGGTTGTGTCGTGTCACACTTGTTATCTTAACGGGTCCTTAACAGGTCGGGTCACTTTACCCAATGGGTAAAGTGACTCGACCCGTTATGACCCGATATGACCCGTTAAGAAAAAAAAAATATTTTCTTATATTTACACATACCGCACATTGCCACATAAATATTACTTCAAAACATTAAAACACATTTGTCGTTTAAGTACTACATCTACACTCGAAAATAAGAGCCTAATAAATAAACATCCATACCCTACTAGTCTATTACAAAATATTAAATGTGCAAGGATATGCAAAACGAAAGATTTTTTATTTTCAAGGTTGTGAAGCCTTTCTCACAAGTTTAAACCTTGCCAATGGAACTCAAAGCTTTCATGTTATTCCTTACACAAAATCCTCAATTTTCATCGATCATCATGACATAAGATATATGGTATCCACTTGTGTAAATATTTTAAATTGACGATCAAATTAGTTCATTATATTCATATAGGATCAAGGAGTGTAGCTATAAAAAATCATCAAAATCAGAGTTAAAATAACCGTTAAATCATGAATTTTCGTTTATAACCGTCGAAAAGTTTTGTCCCGTTACTTGATCTTTGAATGTTTGTTTTTTTGCAATTTTTGGCGTATGCGATCTCAAAGTATATACAAACATGTTTGACGGTTGGATCGTTGAAACTAGTTTCACAGAATGCATATCCCATCAAAACAATAGATTCACTAACACTTTAAAAGAGTTTATTCATACTTCCATTAAGTATAACATAAGATTTTGTAGTATCCACTAGTGTAAATATTTTAAATCGAAGATCAAGTCCATTCATTGTATTCATATAGGGTCAAGGAGTGTAACTGTAAAAAATCATCAAAATCAGAGTTAAAATAGCCGTTAAATCGTGATTTTTCGTTGATAGCGGTAGAAAAGTTTTGTCCCGTTACTTGATCTCTGAATGTTTGTTTTTTTACGATTTTTGGTGCATGTGATCTCGAAGCATATACAAATAAGTTTGACGGTTGGATCGTTAAAATTAGTTTCCTAGAATGTGTATCCCATCAAAACAATAGATTCTCTAACACTTAGAGTTATTTATACTTTCATTAATTATTAGTGTAAATATTTTAAATTGAAGATCGAATTCATTCATTGTATTCATATAAGGTCAAGGAATGTAGCTGTAAAAAACACCAAAATCGGAGTTAAAATAACCGTTAAATTGTGATTTTTTATTTTATAACTGTCGAAAAGTTTTGTCCCGTTACTTGATCTCTGAATTTTTGTTTTTTACAATTTTTGGCATATACGATCTCGAAGTATATACAAACATGTTTAACGGTTGGATCGTTGAAACTAGTTTCGTAGAATGCGTATCCCATCAAAACAGCAGATTCACCAACACTTAAGAGTTTATTTATACTTTTATTAAGTATAACATAAGATTTTGTGGTATCCACTAGTGTAAATATTTTAAATTGAAGATCGAGTTCATTCATTGTATTTATATAGGGTCAAGGAGTATAGTTGTAAAAAATCATCAAAATCGAAGTTAAAATAACCGTTAAATCATGATTTTTCGTTGATAGCCGTTGAAAAGTTTTGTCTCATTACTTGATCTCTGAATGTTTGTTTTTTTTATGATTTTGGACGTATGCGATCTCGAAGCATAAACAAACAAGATTGACGGTTAGATCATTAAAATTAGTTTCTTAGAATGCGTATCCCATTAAAACAGTAGATTCACTAACACTTAAAGTTTATTTATACTTTCATTAAGTATAGCATAAGATTTTGTGGTATCCACTAGTGTAAATATTTTAAATTGAAGATCAAATTCATTCATTGTATTCATATAGAATTAAGGAGTGTAGCTATAAAAATAATCAAATTCGGAGTTAAAATAATCGTTAAACCGTGATTTTTCGTTTTATAACCATCGAAAAGTTTTGTTTGGTTACTTAATCTCTGAATTTTTTTTTTGCTGATTCGATCTCAAAACATATACAAACAAGTTTGACGGTTGGATCGTTTCGTATAATTTGTATCCCATCAAGTTTGATGGTGTGTGTGTGTATATATATATATATTTATTTATTAAGTAGATTTAAATCCAATTATTTTGTACGTATAACTGATTGGTACACGAAGTAGTACATCACGTATCATTATAAAAATAATAAAAAGTTAATAACTTAAAAAATGAAATTTCTGACCACTTCTATTAAAACACATGGTGTACTATTTGTGTTCCCGTTACAATGAAAATTTTCTCAAGGAAAAAAGAGAGAGAGAGGTAAATGACATACATGTGTCAAGAACACAGCTGTCGGATCTTATCCTAACAAGTGCACACTTGAGAGTTGAGAGACCACGGTGAAAAAACCCGCCCTACTGCTACTAGTGGCAAGCAAAATACTACTACAGTACACCCATCTTTCCCTCTCTTTTTTGTTTCCTTTTCTTATAATTTTCTTTTTTCTCTCCCTTTTTCTTCAAGGGGTGGATGCATATTAATTATTATAGGTTTTAGGGGTATAAAACTTAATATATATATATATATATATATATATATATATAATTAAAGTTAATATTTTGGGGGTATAATTATTATAGTATATATAATTATTATAATTATTATAGTTAATATATAAAATTGTTAAATTAATATATATAATTATTATAGTATTTGTTTAGGGTTATAAAATTATTAAATTAATATTCTGCTTATCGTGTATCGTGTTAGCTACGTGTATATCCGAACCAACCCGTTATCTTAACAGGTGTTTATCGGGTTACCCAATAATGACCTGGTTCATTATCGTGTCGACCCGAACACCTGTTAATTTCGTATCATGTCGTGTCAGAAGTTGTCAGGCCTAGAGATTATAATACAGGCAGAAATTTAAAGTATTTTATCTAGAATATGTACATAAAAAAAAGTAATAAAATTGAGAAAGACATTACTCTTTTAATAATCAGTACACAATTCATACATCATATGAATTTTACAAATGAATTCATTAATAATTAAGCAGAGCATTGAATAGAAATTTCATAATGGAGTACACCTTCACTAATGTATCATCCTTTTCGATCAAGAAATTTTTCAGAGGTTTCACTTTGTAGTCCCAATCTTTATTGACAAATCTACAAAGAACAAAGAAAACGAAAAGAGTGCAAAATCAATATTTGATTTGGGGACTTTCCCTAGCTCTCTAGATGTCCTCTATCTTTTAACAACACACAATAGTCATGAAACATGAAGACATCAATACCCGCTTGAACCGGCGAGGCAGCTCGAATTTCAGAGCGAAGGACACCTTCAGAAACTTTAGTAACCTATAATCCATTTCAACAAAGAAAATTTCAGAGCTTCCACTTTGTAGTCCTAATCCTTATTTACAAATCTGCAAAGAACAAAGAAAATGGGTAAAAATGCATGCTTTGATCTCCTGATTCAATTGAAAATGCATGCTTTGATCTATATATAGTAAAGGCGCATATACCTCCTAGGCTCCTCCCATTAATAATAGTGCAATTAAGTAATCTGATTTAAGGTTGCCAAAGTGTATTCAACCAATCTGACGGTACCTTAAACCCAGACATCGTATATAAAAAATGTCAATAGAAGGTTGTTACCTTGAGGAAGAAAAACTAATTAGATTTTGTAAGACAAATATGAGTGCACTGCAATGTCAACCACATTGGTTTTTGTTTTGTTTAATGAAATGAATCAGTAAAAAAAAGCATTTGGGTTAAAGCCCAAACTCAATACGAAACTCACCAACTGACCTTCTGAATATGAAATGTTGGCTAACTGTACAAATTTCCAATTATGCCCTTGTGCTTGTTGACTTCAGAAAGGGATGATAGTCCACACACAATGTGAAACAGTTGAAATTAAAGAAAAATATTGATTACCAAAATATTAAAAAAAAAAAAAACTATCAAGCTTTCTTACTCTATGTGAATCACATGCACCCAGCAGAAAGCAAACAAATCCACACACAATGTGAAACAGGTGAAATTAATGAAAAATATTGATTACCAAAATATTAAAAAAAATAAACTACCAAACTTTCTTACCCTATGTGAATCGCATGCACCCAGCAGAAAGCAAACAATTACAGAGCGCAAGAAATTTTTCATTTTCTTCTACTTTGTAGTCCTAATCCTTATTCCACCACAATTTTTTCCCCATTTCGGATGAACTCCAAAATCTACATCACACAAACCAAATAAAAATGTTTTCTTTACTAAACCCTTTACCAAAATCCGATCAAAGTTTGTAAATTTAAACAAAAGATCAAGTTTTGGAGCAAACAGCACAACTACCTGTATGGCCATGAAAGCTACAGTCAAAGTGATCGAGCCTCAACCTGCGAGCAAGAGACAAAATTTTTGCAGAAAAGTTTCTCAGTACTATGATATATAGACTAAGAAAAAAAGTACTTTCTATTAAACTCCAAACAAAATTGAGAAAACCCATTTTTATTTCTCCCCTTCCGGTTAAGCAATCAATATATACTGTTTGGATTTCCTCTTCTGCGAAACTGTTTCCTTAGACGTTCGAGTTTTTTACTCCTCTGTTTACACGTCTGCACCACGTGTCATATCACATTTGATCAATCGTTTGAGGAAGAAGTTTGATCAGAAATTGGGGTTATGGAAGATAGACGTGGGTGGGTTGGTTTCCCTGGCAGTTCCCTCTCTTTTTCCTGTAATTTTTTAACTTTGTAATTCTCTTATTTATTAGGTTGTATTCTGATTACTTGCTGACAAAAATACCCTTATGGATTATGAATCCATTTTTCCCGGCAATTTTAATTTTTTTTGTTTGAGGGGCTTTATAGTTCATTTCTTTTTGGTGAAGCCTTAAGACACCAAACTCTTCTTCTGATTTTCTAACATTAAAGATTTAGAAGCGGTACAATCAGAACTTCTTGTTCACAATTGTGAACATGCTTTTTTACCAATTCCTATACTATATTTAACGATACCAATGTTTTTTTTAGTTATTTGAATTGAATATACCAAATGAAAATTAGGAGACAAAATTAAGCAAGCAATTATGGATTTATACTGATTTAGAAAGAATAATGAATTTCTTGGCTTTGCTGTCATTGAATATTTTAAATTCACCATTATTCATTTGTTTTTCAAGTTATTTCGGATCTACTCTACTCCCTCGAGTACAAAACTTTAGCATACATCCTTAATGCGCGCAATCACAGACAACCTCACATACTATGTAATTCAAGACTTTGGCCATGAGTTATAACGTTTGATATAAGTTATAACCTTTAACTTTTGGAATAAGGTTACAACTATTGCTGCCAATTTGTTACACAACCCAATTGAAAGTACACGGCAATACATCATTTTCATATAACAATTCTTTCTCTTCTCCCTCTTGTCTCTAAAATTCGGATTATACTATGTGTAGTGCAAACCGCAAGTTTAATATTAAGTGAGTTTAAGTCCATTGCATTACAGAGACAATTTGTTTCTAAACTCTTTTTTTTTTCTTTTTTTTTTCACAAAGGAAGAGCAACAAATTAGTCTTAACGACAACAATTTTGATTCGTGTCTTCACTTAATGTTCATATTTTTCTGTTATTGCCTTCATATTTCGTTATATATCCCCAATATTCTACACTAAGAGAAGAAAGGAAGATTAAATGCAATAAGTTGAAGAGAAAGACCTTAACCACTAGGACACTCCGCCATTTGCAACAAATCTAGAACATGAAAAAGTTGAGGTTCAATTAATGTGGGATCATTTTCAGAGGCACGCTCCCTCATGTGTGATAATTTTTTCAAGCCTAACACGTGGACAATACAAATGGGGTGACGTGGAGCATATGTGGTCGTTGGGCTTTATACGTGAGATAATTTGCTCTGATACCATAAAAAAAATTGAAGTTCCACTATAATACAAATTGGCAATATTGGGAGTAGCCTAACTTACTTATAAGTCCATGCAAGATCCATGCTCCAATCAATATGAAACATTGAAAGAGATGTCGCAAGAATTTATGGTTGACTTAAAGTCAAATTCACTAAATAAAGGGACTCGGATGCAAATACGTTGTCTAAAAGGATCAACACGGAAAAATGGACCAACGAAGCACCTAAAAAAACCATGCTAAGGGGAAAATGTGGTGGAAAGACCAACGAAGCACCAGAGTGAAAAACATGAAAAATGATTAAGCAAAATGTTAAGGAACCCAAATACATAAATAAATGGACCCACATCAGCCTATTTCGTCAGAGAAGTACACAAATTAATCTCTCTCCCATTTCATTGCATGGTCTACAACGTTAGGCCATCTCCAACCGATGACTAGTCAAATGGCTCGTTTTAGCCCTCTGGCCCTCCAAGATTCTTCAAGATATTAATATTTTAATGAACAGTGCATGGCCATATTTGTCTCCGTCTCCAACCGAAGGCCAGAGGGCCAGAGGGCTCGTTTTAGCCCTATCACAAAAAACCGTCTCCAACCGAGGGCCATAGGGCCAAACATAATTTATTATTTAAAAACTACAACTTAAATTCAACCGAGGGCCAAAGTTTCATGTTACTTAATTTAATTTAATGTGGTATAATGGCTTAGGAAGTTATAGGAAAAAAATAGAATTAAAAAAAAATATGAAACAAATTTTGTAAAATAGAAGTTATATGAAAAAAAATATTAATCAAATTTTGTGAAATATAAGTTATAGGAAAAAAAATGAAACAAATTTTGTGAAATAGAAGTTATAGGAAAAAAATAGAATTTAAAAAAAATATGAAACAAATTTTGTAAAATAGAAGTTATATGAAAAAAATATTAATCAAATTTTGTGAAATATAAGTTATAGGAAAAAAATGGAATTTAAAAAAAATATGAAACAAATTTTGTGAAATAGAAGTTATAGGAAATTCAAACTACTAGCCGTTGAATTAAAAAAAAATTCAAACTATTAGTGTCGGTTACAACCGACACTAATAGTAATTCAAAAAAAAAATTTGCCTTGCATGCTTATTACTGTCGGTTATAACCGACAGTATTAATAAAACCTTTATTAATGCTGTCGGTTACAACCGACAGCAGTAAGAAAATAATAAATAAAAAATAGCCAGCCCTCCAGCCCTCTCCGATCTCGTGGGGCCCTCCCAGATTCCAGAGCCCTCTGGCCTAGCCCTCGGTTGGAGACGGTTTTAGGGCCATTTTCGGCCCTCTGGCCCTCTAGACCCTTCGGTTGGAGATGGCCTTAGGGACGTGGAGGGGCTCTGCATCCTAACCCGAATTACTTCCAATTCTTCTTCTTTTCCCATCTCTTTTTCCTGCTTTTTCTTTCACTTTCTCACCCTTTCTTTCTTAACAAATTAACATATATTTATCTATAGACACACTATAGAGAAGAGAGAGCTGAGCCACAAGGGGATCAAGCTTGTTGAGATTTTGGATCAAGGAGTGAGAATCGTTTGCAGTGTTGGCATAGAATCAATCAAACACCAAGACCAAAACATGAACTACAAACATAAAGAGAGCCAATCCGATTATGAGCGTGCAAGAAAATAAAAAGAAAAACATACATGCAACAACACCAGAACTCGAAGCCATTGCAGCAAGGTTTCAATGATCCTTCTCTTCTCTAGCAGATTATCAAGAGCTCGACTCACAGATAGGTTATGGTCCAAATATGAGCGTTAGTTTTGTGAGAAGAGAGATCACTATATACATACATATAGACTTCACCAAAATAGATTAGGATTTCCTATCAAAATCCTCATCGGAAACAAACACTTGTTTACGTGTCCTGCAATATGATCTTAATGCTAACCAAAATCTTTTTCTGTCAAGGATCAACATTCCTTTCATCAATAGGACTTTCTATCCAAATTGAATACCTATAACCAGTCCTAACACTTCTATATCTCATACTCATATTCTTACATTCTCCAACGTGAGTATGAGAACAGTTTCAAGCACTCAATTTATTCAATCATACTTAGATAGAAGTGATCACTAAGTCCTGTTAACAAAAGTTTTCAATCACAACTGATAGGGATTTTACCACCTGCAAAAGTAGGGATAAAAACACTAAAAAATACTTGCAAGAGAACAAGGTAGTCGTAGTATAGTAGCTCAAGTAAGGTCGTTTTCCATAGGGATTGAATGAATAATTTGTATTTAAACTAACTCTTAATTAACTATTTTAAAACAAGATTTAGAAAATGGTGATTTTGAAATTTTAAATAATAAAAATGAATTTAATAAAAGCAACTAAATAAATTGACAAAGATAAACTAAAGGAAATAGTTTTGAAAATAAAGTTAAAAGCCTAGGGTTCTGCTTTCTCCTTAACAATCCTATGTAGATGTACCAATTACTTATGAATTACACATGCAACTTTGAATGTTAGGTTTTTCTTATGCATATTCTCCTCGTGATATTCAAGAAAGAACGTATATCTAACATGCAATCTGTCTGTGATATTCAGATCAAATATGAACATCCAAGACTCATTAAGTTTTATGAAAACCTTTTGGAAAACCATGCAGCCCCTAAGAGCATGATATTCGCCTTAGGTGAAATTACAATTATCAATCACAAGAAGCAATACTCAATCCTCTGGTGATATTCCGACCGAATTGCATCTGATTACTTATCTAAACATCCTAATGGTAGCTAAGCATTAAGATATAGAGATAGTTTAAAACAGTGATTAATGATTCAAAGTAAACATACATAATATCATAAGTAATTGAATAAAGACTACATATTCATGCTAAGGCTCAAGGCTTCACCCTAACAAATAGAAATTAGTTACGAATAACCATAAACAAAATATTATTAAAAATAAGGATAGAAAACACCTAGAAAATAAACTTGAATCCAAAAGTAGTGTGTTCTTCTCCCCCAAATGTTGTGTCGAGAACCCTAATGGCTAAAAAGCCTTATTTATACTATAGAAAATAAAACCCTAAAAGGTCTTCTAAAAATTTGGAAATACAATAAAATAAGATAACTAGGAAATATATTCCTCTTCTAACTTTGGAAAATCTGCCCAGCCACAAAGAATCCCACGTTTCTAGATCTTTAGGGCTCCAAAATAGGCCCAAAATGGCTAGAATTAAAGCTTGAGATATCTTGAACATAATTGCAAAAGGCCTCGAACCCAAAAGACATCATCTTAGACGCCAAAAAGCCCAAATAAGCCCAAAACGTCAGTTTGACAGCACTGCGCGCTGTTTCTTTATTTTACCGCCAGAAAATCACCGTTAGGTAGAAAAAGTTGATATTTTGATACGATCAAGCTAATTGACTCATGAACGTCCTCCAACTGTAATTACTCCAAAATTCATCCATTTGACCATGTGTTTCTCTGGAGGACGTCGAAAGTCTTATATTGGAAATACAATTCAAAGTATCAAAATTCTTCCAAAATATTAACCAAAATATACTAAGAATACGGTTAAATATATAATATAAAATCTACTTATCAAAATACCCCCAAACTTAGCTTTTTGCTTGTCCTCAAGCAAAACAAAACTAGAAAACAAAAACAAAAACAAAAACTAACAAACTACGAACTTAAACAAAACTTAGCTAAAACAAAATTTCCATTCAAGTTGCAATTCATAGAAAATGTTAAAAATCAGAACATCTTTTCAAAAGTTCCAACCAATCTCACCACAGAGTCTTAGCCATTTAGAATCAATTAGAAAAGAATTCACAAACTTCCTTTGTGTAAAGTGAACCAACATAGTTAAGGAGACTCGACTAAAACCCTAACCTCTTGTCCTTCTTTATTTCACACATACTAACGTCACATATATTTTTCTCAATTTTTTCATTTTTTTCTTTAGTAATAGTAGTGGTCGTGCAATGTTAGTTCCATTAAGCTTTCTATCAAACCCATGTAGCGAGCTTTATGTCAATGACTCCCAAACCCTAAGGCTTTAGGGCACTAGGTGTAGAACACCCCTAAGGACTTATTAACTCGAGTTGAAAAGGTTATGGAACCAACTAACCACCACGCCCCATGCCAAGACTCTACAGTTTGACGCGAGAATCACTGTTGATCAGGCAGGATTGGCCCGGTTACTAAGCAAAGTCTTGGGGTGGAACAATTATTACTTTATAACACACACTAACTTAATTTTATAAATAACAAAAATAAAAATACACTTAGAAAAAAAGCAAGTGTTTCAATCTCACTCCCCACAAACTATGTCTAATTAACGATAAATAGAAAAGACTTTACTATGAAATTAACCTTCACCATGTCCATTTGTTCTAACGTTTAAAAAACTATATGAATATTAACTTAAAAGTGAAAATTTTTAACTGACACAAAAATTAAAATGCTAAAGTTTTACTTTCCCACCCCCAAACTTAAATCACTCATTGTCCTCAAGGTGTGGAAAATAAATAAAATAAAATAAAAAACAACAAAAAAGAAAATCAAATAAGGAAACTAACTATAACTCGACAAAGGAACTAAAATAAACAAAGAAAAATAAATAAAAGTAAAAATAAATAAATAAATAAATAAATAACATAACATAAACAAAAGGAAGCAAAAGAAAACATTAAAAAAAAAGGAAAGAAATGAATATAAGGCTGAAAAAGATTGCACCTGGTTGGGTACGAAGTGGTGACAGATGGTAATTGGATAGGAGACACACGGATCACCACATGTGCAAGGCTCACGTGTCAAGAACCCTAGCAGCCCACTATTTAAGTGAACGCACAGCTAATCCATACTTCCTCATTTTTTTCACACCTTAGCCGTTGGACAGCCTCTGCAAACCTCCCTCTCTAATCGTCTTTCTACCTCCATGTCTCAGAAATTCAACACCCTTGAGCAGCAAGACCAACAACATGCTCAGAAGAAACTGCAAATCACATCCTACTCTAGTCTGACACACTCACAGGTAGTTTTTATCCCCTTTTCCCTTCGATTTTGTCTTAAATGCTTAGATTAGGGAAAAATGAATGAACATTGTCCAATGCATGTGTGTTTCCTGTGTTGTAGAATTCGATCGGAAACTATGTTGACAATAGAGAGAATGAAATGCAACCACCTAGCACAGATCCCAAATGCGGAAGAAATACAGATTTTGGAAAGATCAAAACTCACGAATCCGCATTGAAAAGGTACGCTTCTAGAGCTTTACAAATTGATCATGTCTTATTCTCTGTGCTTTCACATGCATGCATCCATAAATCTTTTGGTTCACCCACTATGCTCATGTACTTGGTTTCTATATGTTCTTTGCTTGTTTGCCATATGAGGAGTACTGAGCCAAAACTGTGCATGATATTGGATATGAGTGCTGAAGTTGACAAATGCTCCCCTGTGTTGCTTGGATCCCACCCCCAAACTTATATGTAAAACAATTATTTTATTTAAAATGTGTGAGAGAGAGTGAGTGAAAGAGGGTTCCAAACAACACAGGGTCTTCTCAGCAATCCCCACTATAAGTATGACTGAAATTAGCCTCAAATTCTTTGCTGCATTCGTGTAGATGATGAATGCTCATATAAATGTTGATGAATTGATGACTGATAAATGTGATGAGGGAAATGAATGATTGTTGTTGAATGCATGATTCAGTCAATGTGTCCGCGTACTAGATGTTCAGGGGCAATCGAATCCGATGCAAAACACACATTAAAAAAAAAAACTAATTAGAATAAAATCCAAAATAAAATACTGATTAAAAAAAAAATTCTATTTTTGTGTTCTTCAAATTTTTGATTGTTTTTATTATGATTTTTGTAATTGAAATAAAAGCAAGATAAATGAAATAAAAAGAAGAGTTAGAAAAATTGGGTTGCCTCCCAATAAGCGCTTTAGTTAACGTCTATAGCTAGACGAAGTGGAAGGTTGGTGATCATGTCACTTGTTCTTGTAGAGTCAACCAATCTTTAACAGCATCATCGGACAATAATAGTTACTGAATGAGTTGATGCATATCAGTGGTTGAATCCTTCATAATTTCCCTTCTATGTGAATGTATCTTTGAAATCAAATTAGTTCCCTTCCAGTGATGCTTGTGCTTTCCTTGAGCTGACTTAAATCTTGTATTTAACACCCAAAACCTCTGCATTGGCCGAATTTCTTGACGAAGAATTGGGCTGCCATTAAGTTGCCCCTTCTTCCCCATGTAGAACATAGCCTGCTTGTAGGACCTGCCTTGATTTGCTTTAAAATTGATGGGCTGTGTTGCTGGAATGTCTAATTTAGCAACAAAAACTGTATCAGTAACCATCTGCCACATATTCAAATCTGTCACATTGGTCAAGTGTTGGTCAGGTGGTGGATCAGATTTTGAATTTGTAAGATTAACCCCTTTGAACATGTCAGTTTCACTACTTTCATGCAGCTTTGTTGGTTACTTTGCAGCCTCGGGATATTGTATGTGTGGCGTATAAACTTGGGCAGTAAATAGTTTCGTGGGAATTTCAAGATTGGCATGTACTATTTCCTTCTTTGGGCGTGAATGGCTAGAAGATTACTCCCCGGTTCCTAGGACAATCTCCTCTTGTTCATCATAAGATTGAATTTGAAATCCTTCATTGGTTCTTTCAATGTACAATTCAGATGATTCTAGCAATATAGAGATTTTGTCTTCCACCGAAAGCTCTTGTGGTACATTAAGCTGCTCAAAAAATTGTTGATTACATATCCACATAAAATAAAGATGCTTTTTTAAACCTGGAGTGTATAATTCTGAATACGGATTGTTCTAATGCCTTTTTGAGTTGTTTCTCATATTGATGTGCTTTTGAACAAACTCAGAAAAATCTTCCTTTTTGGGGCACTCCAAAATATCATGGGTCTTCAAATAGCAAAGGGCACAAACTGTAGATTTAAATCCATAAAACCCATTTTCTGCTAAAGAAATCCATAAGGGCAATCCTCATTCCGGTAGCTTTTATGATTGACTTGCTCTCAAAATTAATCAAACAATAACCTACAAGAATAAAAATAAAATCAACAACTAAATAAAAAGATAATTAAAAAAAATAATTAACTCAGAATATGATAAACACAAATTATTTGAAACAATCTCCGGCGGCGGCACCAATTTCTTGATATGGATTTTACCACTTGCAAAAGTAGGGATAAAAACACTAAAAAATACTTGCAAGAGAACAAGGTAGTCGTAGTATAGTAGCTCAAGCAAGGTCGTTTTCCACAGGGATTGAATGAATAATTTGTATTTAAACTAATTCTTAATTAACTATTTTAAAACAAGATTTAGAAAATGGTGATTTTGGAATTTTAAATAATAGAAACGAATTTAATAAAAGCAACTAAATAAATTGACAAAGATAAACTAAAGGAAATAGTTTTGGAACTAAAGTTAAAAGCCTAGGATTCTGCTTCCCCTTAACAATCCTATGTAGATTTACTAATTACTTATGAATTACACATGCAACTTTGAAGGTTAGGTTTTCCTTATGCATATTCTCCTCGTGATATTCAAGTAAGAACGTATATCTAACATGCAATCTGTCTGTGATATTCAGATCAAATATGAACATGCAAGACTCATTAAGTTTTATGAAAACCTTTTGGAAAACCATGCAACCCCTAAGAGCGTGATATTCGCCTTAGGTGAAATTACAATTATTAATCACAACAAGCAATACTCAATCCTTCGGTGATATTCCATTCGAATTGCATCCGATTACTTATCTAAACATCCTAATGGTAGGTAATCATTAAGATATAGAGATAGTTTTAAAAAGTGATTAATAATTCAAAGTAAACATACATAATATCATAAGTAATTGAATAAAGACTACATATTCATACTAAGGCTCAAGGCTTCACCCTAGCAAACTGAAATTAGTTACGAATAACCATAAACAAAATATTATTAAAAATAAGGATAGAAAACACCTAGAAAATAAACTTGAATCCAAAAGTTGTGTGTTCTTCTCCCCCCAATGTTGCATCGAGAACCCTAATGGTTAAAGAGCCTTATTTATACTATAGAAAATAAAACCCTAAAAGGTCTTCTAAAAATTAGGAAATACAATAAAACAAGATAACTAGGAAATACATTCCTCTTCTAACTTTGGAAAATCTGCTTAAGCCACAAAGAATCCCACATTTCTAGATCTTCAGGCTCCAAAATAGGCCCAAAAATAGCTAGAATTAAAGCTTGAGATGTCCCAAACATAATTGAAAAAGGCCTCGAACCCAAAAGACATCATCTTGGATGCCAAAAAACCCAAATAAGCCGAAAACGTCAGTTTGACAGCACTGCGCGCTGCTCCTTTATTTTATCGCCAGTAAATCACTACTAGGTACAAAAAGCTGATATTTTGATATGATAAAGCTAATTGACTCATGAATGTCCTCCAACTAGAATTACTCCAAAATTCGTCCATTTGGCTACGTTTTGCTCCAGAGGAAGTCGAAAGTTCTATATTGGAAATACAATTCAAAGTATCAAAATTCTTCCAAAATATTAACCAAAATATACTAAGAATACGGTTAAATATATAATATAAAATCTACACATCAACAACCAATCTTATATACATCTCAAAATGCAGAACTCTTAAGCTTTATCACAACCATAACGCAAAACAGTTTTCAAGAGTTACAGACATCCAATTTGTACCTTTATCATTGTGAACTAGATCAATACCAGCAGATAAGCAAAGCTTATTTGCTCCCACTATTTCACATCATTGACAGCAAAAATTAAAGATAAATATTTGCCTTAAACAATGTATAAATCAATAATTCAACAGCTGCTCAAACAGACAATCTATCATAAAAGCATCAAATGAACTATCTCAAAATTTATTTTTCAAAACACTAGACCATTATCACAAGTCTCAATTTGAAAATAAAATAAAACTAGCTAATTGAATACTAGCCTTAGGCTTTATTGAAAAACATAAAACCTGTTATCATTATTGCACTAGCTTTTTGAACTTTACAGCAGCAACTAACAATTAAGATGTAACAACAAATCACTCTCACTGATCAAATGATTCAAGAACCCCCATCCGTGCAACATGAGCTTTAAATACCCCAATTGGTAAAGTCTTGGTCAAAGGGTCTGCTATCATTATATCAGTACTTAAATACTCTACTTGAATAGCTCATTTCCTAACATTTTCTCGAACCTTAAGAAACTTCACATCCTCAACCTAGAAGCTAAAGTTCTTCTATTGTTCTTAGCAAAAAACACATTAGAGTTATTGTGACAATACATCTTAATAGGCCTTTGCACAAAATCAACAATCCTTAAATCAGCCAAGAAATTTCTTAACCATACAGCTTGGTTCATCCTTTCAAAACAGGCTACAAACTCTGCCTCTATAGTGGAAGTGGCTATTATAGTTTGTTTTTCACTTTTCCATGAAACTACACCACCTACAAGCATAAATCATAGCTACCTGTGAATTTTTTGTCATCTACATCATCAACTAAATCAAAATTGATATAGCCAACTAGCTCTAGATTCTCTTCTATTCCATAAACCAACATATACCCCTTGGTTCTTTGCAAGTACCTCAGAACTTTCTTAGCAGCTATCCAATGAGATTTTCCTGGATTTGCTTGAAACTTACCTAACATTCCTACTATGAATGCCATATTAGGTCTTGAGCAAATGGTAGTATACATCAAACTACCCACCAATGAGGCATAAGGCTTGTTCTTCATTTTATCCACTTCAATTGATGTTTTGGAACACTGAGCTTTAGAGAATTTGTCTCCCTTATTCACAAGTACTTCACCACTGTTACAATTTTCCATGTTAAATCTTAACAAAACTCTCTCTATATAACCCTTTTGTGAAAATCCAAGAAGCTTTTTGGACCTGTCTTGAATGATCTCAATCCCAAGCACATAGTGTGCCTCTCCAAGGTCATTCGTTTCAAAATTCTTGGTAAGTATGGCCTTGGTATCATTGAGAAGCTTCACATTAGAACTTGCTAATAGGATGTCATCGACATACAATACCAAAATAATAAAGCTTGAACCGGACCACTTAATGTATATTGAATCATCCAATTTGTTTTCCACAAAACTATGCTTTGTGACAACTTGATCAAATTTTAAAAACCACTGTCTTGATGCTTGCTTCAATTCATGAATAGATTTGTTGAGCTTGTATACCATGTTTTCTTTTCCCATTTCAACAAATCCAGGAGGCTGTTGCATGTAAATGTTTTCTTGTAGTTCACCATTGAGAAAAGCAGTCTTCACATCCATTTGATGTAGCTCTAGATCAAAGTGTGCAACTAGTGCCATTATGATTCTCATAGAATCCTTGGAAGAAATAGGTGAAAAAGTGTCATTGTAGTCAACTCCTTCTCTCTGAGTGAAACCATTGGCAACCAACCTTGTCTTGTACCTCTCAATTTTTCCCTGAGCATCTCTTTTGGTCTTATAGACCTAATTGCATCCTATAGCCTTGATTTGAGGATTGGAATCCACTAATGTCCATACTTTATTATGTGACATCGACTCAAATTCCTCATTCATTGCAATGATCCATAATGCTTGTTAAGGACTGTTCATGGCTTGAGAGTAGGTGAGAGGATCATCTATATCACCAAACTCAAACTCACTCTCCTGGAGATAAACATAGTCATTTGACATGGTGGTCTTCCTGATTCTGGTTGACTGTTTCAATGGAACCACATATTCATTAATAGCTTCAGTACTCGAATTTATTTGAACTTCAAACTCTAGAATTTGATTCTGTTGCAGCTGTATTGGTGACCCAAAATCAATTTCCATTTTATCTTCAACAGGCCGATTTTCTTCCAAATGAATTGCTGGTGAGGGAGTTATCAATATCTCCCTATAATTATCCTTAGAAGAAACAACCTCACTTTGATTTTGTTCTTAAAAAAGAAATATGCCTTGTGACAATTCTGCAACATCTTGGTCTTCAAAACACTTGGCATTATGAGTTTCTTGAATTCGAATATGAGCTTGAGGCCAATAGAACTTGAAGCCTTTAGATTTCTCTAAATATCCAACAAAATAGCACGAGGCAGTTCTTGGATCCAATTTCTTCTCATTGGGATTATATATTCTAGCATGAGCTTTGCATCCTCATACATGAAAATAATCAAAACTAGGCTTCCTCCCAGTTCAATTTTTGAAAGGTGTAGATGAAACTGCCTTGCAAGGAACTCTATTTAATATGTAGGTTGTTGTCTTCAATGCTTCATCCCAAAGAAATCCAGGCAACTTTGACCTTGTCATCATAGTACTCACCATTCCAAACAGAGTTTGATTTATCCTTTCTAAAACTCCATTATGTTGGGGTGTTCTAGGTGTGGTGTATTGAGCCACAATGCCTTGTTGTTCAAGGTAGAGAGCAAAATGACCCTTTTGTTTTCCGGCCTCAGTGTACCTGCCAAATTATTCTCCTCCTCTATCGGATCTAACAATCTTTATGACCTTTCCTAATTGTTTTTCTACCTCAGTTTAATAAACTTTGAAATAGTCAAGGACATATGACTTCTCACTAATTAAATAAGTGTAACAAAACCTTAAGAAGTCATCAATGAAGTTAACAAAATAAGAATTACCACAAATGGTTTTAGTTGGAAAAGGACCACAAATATCAGTGTGTATAACTTCCAGTAACTCATGACTTCTCTTAGCATCTAGTTTCCTAAAATTAGTCATTTTTTCCTTCACACAATCTACACACTCGGTTGCAGTATCTAAATTCATTTCTAGAATCAACTTAGCATTTGACAACTTTAGAACTCTCTCTTTTGATTTGTGTTCTAACCTTTTGTGCCAAAGTATGAAGAAATCATCATTGCTATGCATCCTGTTAGTACTTGTGTTTAAGACATGTTGGTTTTTAGTCTCTAGAGTACAGTTTAAACACCATAGATTGTGACTAAAATATGCAGTTCCTAAGACATAATCTAAGTGATTCTTTTCAAAGATTTTCAAACTTTCATCATCACCTAGAAATGCAAAACCATCATTGACAATTCGAGAAGCAGAGATGAAGTTTCTCCTCATTTTGGCACATAAAGCACAACATTTAACTTTAGTATAAACCCAGATGACAATCTTAAACAAACAACTTCAATAGCTTCTACTACAACCTTAGTTCCTTCTCCCACGAAAACATTGTAGGTTAACCCTCCAAAGAATTTGTAACGTGGACTGAGCAACTAGTATCAAACCACAAAAAAATTCACAGGAATTTTAATCAAATTTGACTCAACACAGACATTGACTTGTTCTATACCCTTACTTTTAAGATAGTCCTGGAAAACTTGACAATCTTTCCTTAAGTGTCCTTTAGTTTTGCAGAAAAACATCTAAGTTTAACAATATTTTTAGTTTTGACCATAAGATTGCTAGATCCCTTAATAGAGTCTTTTACTTTAGCAGATGCATTAGACTTAAAAGTGTTTACCTTGGTATTAGAATTCTTACTAGAGTGTCCAGAGAATGGTTTGAATGAGTTTTTCCCGTTGTCTTGTTGCACAAAATTCATAATTTCAACATTTTTCCTCTTTCTTACTTATGTCTAGCCTCTTCTTAAACACATTGTGCTATTAGCTTATCAACATCCTAGTTCTTGTCTTCAATGTTGTAAGACACTTTTAACTGACTATATTTATTTGGAAGGGCTTGAAGGATCATGAATACTAGCTGTTTCTCACCAATGTTGACATCTAGAGAATTCAATTTCTCTGTTACGTTAGTCATTTTCATTATGTGGTATCTGATTGAACATGTGCCCTCAATCTTCAATGTGGTAAACATTGCCATGTATTGATTGATTTCTGCCTTCTGAGATTCTTCAAACTTCCTCTCAATTGCTTGTAAATAGTTAATAAATAATTCATGCTTCTTGACCCCACCTCGAATAGTATCAATCATGGCACTTTCAAGTATAGAAAGTGCCACTTTATTAGCTCTGACCCATCTCTCTGCATCAGTTTTCTCAGCCTTAGTGCTTTGATCAGTCAAAATTGGCTTGGGAGTTTCAAGGGTTATGTCGAATTCATTGAGTGTCAATAAGAGTCCAATCTCCCGTTTCCATTTCTTGTAGTTGCTTCCCCCGGTGAGGATATGCATATTGGCCAAGTTCATAGTCCTTAATGATATTGCAGATGCTACAGCAGATCATGAAATCACAAATATGAACTAATTAGTTCCAGATTTCATTCCAACATCACTTTGCACATCATGACTATAATCATTTACTCATACATATAGTCTTAATCAACAATTTGTTGATAAGCATATATAGAATAAATGATATACTTAGAATTTGATCAATAGAATGCAGTGGTCATGTATCTTTAAACACCGATTGTAAAACCCTACCCCCGTTTTTAAAAATTGTTTGGGACTTTTTTCTTTTAAAATGATTTTTGGTTCTTAATTGGTGAGCCCAAAGGGCCCACTCTTTTATTTGTTCCCCCGGCCCTATCTCTCATTTTCTCTTCCCTCGAGATCTTCTTTCTTTCTCTCAGATTCTCTCTCTCTCTCTCTCTCTCTCTCTCTCTCTCTCTCTCTCTCCCTCTCAAAACCCTCTCAACCTCTCACCCACACTTGTGAACCCACACTCAACCACACCACCTGCTCAAAGTGGCGGTTTACGTCGGAGTTCGTGTACGGGGCTCCATGGTTCGACTTCCAAGATGCCAAGACTATGGTTGTGTTCGTAGGGATGAGATAAAGAAGATGGTGATGTTGAAATTGTGATTTGATGATGATTTTAGGATATGGGTTATGGGTGTGGCATGATGAAGGAGAAGAAAAGAGAGATAGCTGAGAAGGAGCACGAGAAAGGGAGAGGAGAAAAGAGATTGGGGTCAGGGGAACAAATAAAGGGGTAGGCCCCTTGGGCTCACCAATTAAGAACCAAAAACCATTTTAAAAGAAAAAGGTCCCAAATATTTTTTTTTAAAAACAGGGGTAGGGTTTTACAATCTACCCTTTTAAAAGAATTTAGTACTCGAAATTTAAATCACATACTAAATTGAAAACTCGAAAATAGGAAGAAAAAAAACACACACACACACACGTAATGAAGAATTCAAGTTAGAGCGGTTGCACAAAAGGAAAAATGCCACACCGTCATGATCAGTTGCAATGATTCCATCTTTCGTGCCCCTAGGCTCATACTTTCTTCCCCCATCAGTGTACAAGTAGAAAACGTACTTTATAAAGATATAGAGTCGAAAACATAATATAGCTTAAGGTCAAAAGTAAGTACATAAAATACGATAATGCCAAGATAGATATGTACTGACGCATAGGTCGAAAACTTCGTGCTAAACATAACAGTGAAAGTGGAAATGACTCGACCAAACAATTGTAACGTTGACAACAAATAACAGTAAAGTAAGTTAAAATACGTATATTGAAAACCGAAACTGAAAATGACAGTGGGTGTCGCCCAAGCATAAGTAATGTCACCTACTTCAAGAATAGTTATCTTTAGATTGAGCCCCCAATGATAGCAATTTCGTAACAACTACTGTAAACGGGTCGTCCTGCCCACTTGTTTAACGAACCCAACGAATAAGCTATTAATACCAAAGTCTGCAGCCTGCAATATCGACAACACATTGTTGTCTCGATAAACAAGTAGTAGTTTCCCAAGGGTGCACATTTTCTCGTATCGTAAAATTTGATCCTCCGAATACAAGTTCACAAAACTCCTATGTCAATCAGTGTTACCTGTAGAAACTCTTGTACCATATTGCAAAAATGCCATCCCCAACCACACAGAATAAAAATGTCGTCGTAACAGATTCATCCAGTACCAAGCATCACAACCTTTTCAGTTCTTCTAAATGTGACCAACTACTCCAGTGTTTCACCAGTAAAGAACGCATTTGAAAATGGTATCTTGGGATTCAAGAGAAGTGGCTACCATGTTAATAGCAAACTCAAAAGCTCGAGCCAAGCAAGCAAAAAAGATAAGTCACCTACCCTAATAAGCAGTATCTCATGGGAGTTCTTGTAGTGCTAATACCACCCCTCTATTTTTTCTTAGTAGCATATTTATAGTCAAACAAGGTCAAAGTTGGTGGAAAGAAGAATGACTCGCAAGTGATCAACATACACGCCCTATGAGGGCACACACCTTTCGAGAGAAGTGTAATTTCTAAATGTGCTTAAACCACAAGACAAGTCAACATAACGCGTCATCCATGGTCTAGATGGTTCGTTCAAATACCAGACTCAGAAATCAAGATAGAATTTAATCTCAGTAGATGCCTATCAACGGTGTGTGAGGGTTGGGTGGAAGATACCCTTACAATATTTGGGCAAAAGAACTTATTTACCTATTGTTGGAAAAGAACTACTAGAGTATGATATGATGTTTATGAATTGCGGCAAGATGGTGATACAATCTGCTAACCTTCTACACTACAACCTTTAACCAACTCTTACCAAAGGATGGCTCAAACTTCACACCCACATGGAACTCTTTTTGGTAAGTCGGGTAAGCTTGTGAAAAGGTTATGCTCCTAACGTTCATGTCTGAATCGATTAGAATTGGGCGCACACTTCCATCGAATCAATCGATCTTGAATTCCACACTGATTAAGCGAGAAATCATGTCGAGAAGGCTGAAAGAACACTCAAGAATTTGAGGGTCACAACAAGTCCATTAAAATCTAGAGTACAAGATATCAGAATTTGAACAAAAAACCATGCCGATGACAAGGAAGTCACTGTGTATGATTATTTGGTTAAATCATACACTGTGAGAGCTTTTTCAAAGTTCAAAAATTAAACATAGGACATCTGAATCAACAAAATGACAAAGCAGAAAGATACAAAGTAGCCTGCGTATGTATACAGTGGCACAATTGGTTACCTTAGAGTGATGCCCTTAAGCAAACCAAAGCTCAATGAGTCCAAAGAAGTTCAGAGCAAAGCTCGATCTTTCTACAATGATGAATATGGTGGAGTCTCAAACCATTACATTGAAAATTACAAGGCTAAATAGTTAGTGGATAAGCGCATTGGTTAGTTGGCTACAAGCAAGAGGCTAAGTTCACCTCTACCGAAAAGTACGTGGACAAGGAGCTAGGGTTAACCGCCTAGTACCAAACCCAAGTGAAGTTCAAAGAGTTTGTTTATCCAAACAAGACTGGATCTTCATCATCCAAGACCAACTACAACAACAAGAAGAATCACAACTCCTTTTGGAAATTGGTGAGAATAGCGTTTGTTACCGAAAAGTCACCTAAGAAAGTATCTAATTTAAACGAAGGCCACTCCCGAAGAATTTGGTGTGAAGCTGATGGTCAATGGTTAGGGAACTTGACTTCGTCGTTGGAGTAGATGAGAAGGTTATCGATAGAACAATCGCAGAGGATCGTTCTAAAATCCACACGAATTCCTCAGCGGGAATGAGTCCGAGAACATTGATTTGATCCCACCAACTACCACTAAGACATGGCAGTACTCGACATTCCTGGGGAACGCATGTCGCAGAGTGATATTACTGTTTCACATTTTTAGTTGGTCTTAACCAACTCATACCGTTACAATTTTTCGGTTTCACAAAACTCCTAAGTAGATCCGACTTCACTTGTTTTTGTGCTTTTACCGAACATGGTTCTCATGACATCAGATTCCAGGATCAGTGTCATTGGCGCTTCTAAACATATGTTTCTGTTACCTTTTATGTCTTATGTTGTTTAATTTGTTTTTGGGTCGGCTGTCAATGGTATACTTTTTCCCTTAGTTGTTGGTTTAGAGCCTCAATGCTCGTTAAATATGCATGTAACTTTTTTTTTTTTTTTCCAATTCTACTAGCAGAAACTTCATACCATTACAGCTCATCTACTGGTTATTGCATCATGGGCCCATTACAATAAAGCATGAGAGACCTTGATGGATTTTTTAAACGAGAAAGCTTCAACTAAAACGTAAAAGATATTGCTGAACTTGGAAGGTTGTTTCTAAAAAGATTGCCCAGAAGATTTCAACTTCAATGTTATTTGTGCACCATAAAAAATGGTGCAAGTGATTTGTATTATTTTCTATGGTTTTTGTTGCATGTTCTTTTCTATGTCAATGTAATATTGCTTATACATGTTTATATCCCATTGGTTATTTTGTAGGAGCCAAAAGGCTATAACATTACTAGGTCTTCTTAACGTTATTGTGGGTGTCACTATAATTGTGTTAAGTTCCATATTAACAGTCATAAAAGGCAGTTGGGTCATGGTGTGTATTGTGGTGGTAGTGGACCAAAGGTTGCATTTGGTATAATGTCGAGAAAATATCCGGGAGTACAAAAAACCCGACTTAGAACTGATGAACGTAACATAGAGAATTTGACTTCAAGTTTGGAATTTGATGATGTGAAATCCTGTTCTTGAATTTCACTGTTATAATCTATGCATTTGTATTATTGAGGTTTTATATTATTTTTCTGAAATTATATTAATTTATTTGAATATAGATTTTATTTAAACTAGTTACTAAGTTTGAAGTTTGGAAATTAATTAATTAAAATATGTAGACTGTTTGAGGTCACAATTTATATTTTCGAATAGAGCTCGATCTCACGAACACGTAGGCGCAAACTATTCATGAAACGGAGCTATAACAAAGAAATTAGAGATGTTTCCGTAGTTTAAAAAAAGTATCTAGAAGCTACCAGATGGCAGCTTGTGATAGGGGAAAAGAGAGTTGCAAGAGAAAAGAAAGGAGGAGAGTGAACCGATAGGAAAGGGGAACAAGGAGGGAAATGAGGGAGGTGAGGAAACACCCAACCAACCTTGACTTGTTTTCAAAACCCGACCTGATTTCTTGACTCGGTTGTATCTCTTCCTTCTAATGTTCGATTAAGGTGATTTTGGTGTCTATGGAAAGCTTTCGGCGAACCCAACATCTTTGTGGTATTATATTTCTCAATTTCTAACCCAATTTTACAAACCGAAGCCACAAAGTCCACGGTTTTTCGGTGAATTTGACAATGATTATCGTTGACCACCACCACCAATAGACTCCCCTCAATCCCTGGAACAAAGCCCAAGCAGTGGTGGAGGCGTCGAAGCTCGTATGGAAGCCGAATCAAAGGACACCATTTTCTAGGGTTTCGGCGGGTTCATGGCAAATTGAGGCTTTTACATGCCAAATTGGCCTTGGTCACATGTATGAAACTTGCTCTACTCGTTGAGATCTACATTTATGTGAAATTTGATAATTTTTGGAAATAGTTGAATTTTCCGACAAGTCGAGGCAGCCAACCGCCACCTACGGCGGCGTGTGGCCAGTGGGCCGACGATGTCTTTCTAAGTTCAATTAGATGCCCTGATTTCACAATTGACATCTGTATGATGTACTTAGTTTCATTATGATACATCACTTGATAAAAATTTGAATCAATGATCTGACTGTTGGATCATCACCAAATCTTAATGCGTTATAGAATGTAATATTTGAGGATAGTAGGAATTGACGGATCAACAATCCGATGTATGGATCTTTCTGAATTAAATTTCTATGTTTTGTAAAACTAGTTGTTGTCCGTCTCTTGAATTGGTGATTGGCGGAGATCCGACCGTCGGATCACAATGAAATTTTAGTATGTTGTTCTACAAGCATAATGTGCATTTTAGAAGATTACAGATCTAAAATCTGACATGCGAATCTTTCGGATCAAATTACGTAGGGTTGAGGACCCCACCGTTGATCGAGTGTTGACTTTTGGTCAACATGTCCCGAATCGTTTATAACTAAAATTAGTGTTAAAAGAAGCATAGTGAGGATAGGTGGGCTTATCTTGGTGAGTGACTTTAATATATGTGATATGGTGATTACTTGATTCTTTATATTAATATCCTTTGTGGATATGACTTGGTTTTATAAATGTGTTTTCTATGAAAATGTGACTTGGTTTTATAAATGCATTTTCTATGAAAATGTGATTCTGTTATAATTGGGCATCGATCTATTTTTATTAAATGTGAATTGATTCATGGATTGGTAATATTGGTGGAAAAGTGATTCGAATTGCATTTTGAAATGTTTGTTAAATTGAGGGCTAGTAAGGGACCATGACCCTACTTGGTTAATTCACGATAAGGGGTCATTAGTGGTCCTGCTTGGTTAATCTGCAATGGGGGACCATATTGTCTATTGATCGTGCTTGGTTAATCCGCGATAGGCGATCCTTATATCTTTGGTATGGCCACACACACAGACACACAGACACACACACACACACACACACACACACACACACACACACACACACACACACACACACACACACACACTTAGGGGTGATCATGCTTGGTTAATTTGCGATAGGTGATCACAGCCTAACAGATGCGTAGGAGTGGCTCTACTTGGTTAATCCGCTAAAGGGGGGTCACTGCCTACTTGGTTACTGCAGGGGTGGTTCTGCTTGGTTAATTCGCGATAGGAGGCCACTTTCTATTTGGTTACTTATGTAGGCTTTGACCGAACTGGAGTCCCTCTAGCCGTAGTTTTTAGTGTATTTATCAACGATGGGTTTGAGAATCTTGTGGGTTGAATTAGAAAAACCGTTGGATGTCTAGGTGACTTCTTCGGAGTTTTCAATGACTTAACTATGATTTCATCAAAATATGATTTTATATTCGAGGTTTATAAACGGTGATTGATTCTCTTTCTTTTTATTGAATATAACATATATTATTGTCACTCACCCGAGCTTCGCAATTTATCGGAGTTCTGGTCGGCCAGTGCACCATTCCATGATGTAGGCACTGATTATACATGTGATAGATTTGGGTAGATTACGAGAAACCGCTAGATATTTTGGATTCCATTGAGTGGCCCGGAATCCTTGCTCTTGTTCATTTCCATAAGGTTAGTCTAGAACCCTAGATTCGAGTAGATGGGAACTACCCCCCAAAGACCTTGTGAATATTAATTAGATTCACCATGTTTAATTACTTATAATTCAAGTAGGGAATTATGTAGAGTTCCTTAATTAAATTCGTGAAATGATATGTTTTTGCATTGATTGATTAACGTAGTTAAATGCTAAGATTATGCATCTTTGAGTCATGAATTGATTAATTGATGGGATTGTGGAATGACGTTGGATATGATTGTTATTAATATGATTATTTTAGTTGATTAGTGTGGCTTGAGAATAATAATGTGCTTCGCTAGTTATTTGATATGTTACATCCTGTGGTTGGCGGTATCATGTTGAAAATAAAGTGAATTACGAGATGATTGTTTGAGTGTAGTAAAGGACGAACTACTAATGGCTTGATCCTTATTTAGGGTACCTAGGCAGTCTAACGAGGAAGTTAGATGTAGCCATAAAATGTACGAAAAATGCTATGAAATTCGAATCTTGATCTATGCTTTGTACATATCCCGGAGGCCGGGTATGTTAGATATACGAGTATTTGGCGACGTCACATGTCGATCCTGGACGTATGTCAGGATCGGGGTGTGACAAATAATGGTGTTGAATATTTGCTATTTGCTATGGTTGATGTCGCTCTCCGAAAGAAAAACTATGGTTCTCCATTTTGGACTATGTCGCTCCCCGAAAGAAAAGTTGTGGTCCAAAATGGAGAACCATAGCTTTTCTTTTAGAGAGCGACATCAACCATCAAAAATAGCAAATATTCAACACCATCATCAAATTCCAAACTTGAAGTCAAATTTTTTATGTTACGTTCACCAGTTTTAGGTCAGTTTTTTTGTACTCCCCGATATTTTCCCGACATTATACCAAATGCAGCATTTACTCCACTACCACCACAATACACACTACGACCCAACTCTCTTTTGCGACTGTTAATACGGAACTTAGAACAATCACATTGACACCCACAATAACACTCAGCAGACCTATTAATGATATAGCCTTTTGGCACCTACAAAATAATCAATGGGATATAAACATGTATGAGCAATATTACATTGACACAGAAAAGAACATGCAACAAAAACCATAGAAAATAATACAAATCAGTTGCACCATTTTTATGGTATGCAGATAATATTGAAGTTGAAATCTTCCAAGCAATCCTTTTAGAAACAACCTCCCAAGTTCAGCAATATCTTTTACATTTTTTTGTTGAAGCTCTCTCTTTTAAAAAATTCATCAAAGCCTCTCCTACTTTATTGTAATGGGCCATGATGCAATAACCGGTGGATGAGCTCTAATGGTATGAATTTTATGTCTTCTTTTCAGAAATGATCATTGAAATTGATTTGTGACATCAAAATGGTCCATGAAATTTAGCCATTGTCTGATTTCATCCTTGTAACTATTTATCTTTTTCTTTACAGTTCGGACAATTGATAATTAACTAATATTAAATGTTTGGAGGCATTTTTGTTATATCTTTTACTGTGATTTTGTAAATTCGAGATAGATCTGGTTTCTTGATTACCCATTATTCTATTTTTTTTCCTATAAAATTGTATTTACTTGTAGGACAAGTTAATCCAGTCCTTCTTAGCCAATTCCGCACGGAATCTCTCCAGGTTGGTTCTAAGACTCATTCTCAGTTTGAGCGGTCTGTTGAAGTTATGCTCTAAAAGCCAATTTATGTAATATTAGATATTACGCCATAATTCCAAAGTGATTAATTAATAAAACGACAAGTTTTATTTATTAATGAGTTTGACTTTATGTTATAGTAACAATATGCTATGAATGTGTCCATGAAATTTAATGTAGGGAAGTTTGTCCTAAACATGCCTAGGGTAGGGAGAATTACGTTCCATAGTCACTTAGTTCTTATATAAGGTTCCTAACTGTTTGGAAAGCCAACTAGACATTGACTATCCGAAAAGGCTGGTATAGTTGCATTAAGGTTAGCATGATCTTGTGCTACAAGTGTTGGACACGAGATGGATATATAGTTCGCGCCCCGATTCACAAATTGATTATATCCAAGGCATGGTGGAAAAGAATGAAAATAAAATTTATTTATAACTGAAACACAATACATCTTATAACAAAATTTTACATAATCAACGCTTGAGTTTACAACACAAAGTTTATTTAATACGCAACAGAATAACAAGATCGAGAAAAGGAAGTTTTCCAATCATTCAAACCCATTGCCAAACCCCACTAAGTGGAATAGGGAGGTACTTATGGCAGAACGGGCCAATTTGTTCTTTCATAATAAAGTGATAGATGGAACTGTTATTTAATGACTTATTGTAGAATTTTTCAGGTCGATGGGCCGAGGGCCCACTCCAACAACACCGATAGGTGAAACTGTACAATCCTCAGGTGTGGGGTTTTATCACAAAAGGCCTCGGTTCGTTGACCTGAAAAATTCTACATGGTATCAGAGCCAGGGAGTGGGCCCGTACTGTACTACCATGTGATGGGTGGGTCCCTTTGGCCCCACGCGATAATGGTGGATCCCTTGGCTCCACGTGTAGGGTGAGTCCCCTTGGCTCCACATGGTTGTGGTTGTCGATGTGTGGATCTCTCATGTGTGACCCACTAATTGGGTCCCACATGAGGGGGTGTGTTGAAATGTCCCACATCGACCGTACCAATGATAAAAGAAGTGTTTAAATATCTTAATCCTACTCCAACTAATACCGAGACCTTTTGTGATAAAACCCCACACATGACGGATTGTGCAGGTGGTAATTACCAAGTTGGGGACAATATCGGTGTTGTTGGAAGTGAACCGTATGGCCTGTCTCTCTGATAATTCTACACTTATTAGTAAATTAATAGATCAATTTGGAACATGAGATGCATGAATGTACTCACTCCCTTCTAATTCTGCTAATACATATCTAAGACACTGAAACCTACACATCCCATACCATGCTTATTCCACTTGGCTCCAATTCCAAATACCTTAGAATATGAGTTAATTCTTTTTCATCCCTTAAGCTCAATTTTCAATTTCCACTTTATTGTATAGGCACTTCCACCCGACGCCTGACATATTCAGTATTTTATGTTCAAGGCATTATCCAACCCTTGAATATCTTCACAACTCAAACACTTTACACATCTCAATACAACTAACCTTTTAAACACAACACTGTCTTTCTTTCTTTATACATGTAATTCAATGTAAGAATGAATGGTTCCATGTTGTCATGCAAATTAACTTCAACCAAAATCAAACTAGTTAATAATCCAAGTAATGATCATACTATTCCTCAATAGAGTATTACTAAATAGCAACATCATGAGTAATAAAATGTTATCTTACCATTTTACTCCATCGTTCTCCTTCAAAGACAAATTCATTACTCTATTCCCATGTTTTCCTTTCCCTTAATTAACTTCTTGTATTTAGTGTTCATAGTCAAACATTGTATCATAGTCACCTCTGTTACCTTGCTCCCAAATCTGTTACCTTCCTCCCAAACACCTCCTCATGCATATACCTATTTTGTTAGTTTAATTTCTCTCCCAGCTTCATCCTCTTTCTCTCTTCTTCTTTCTTTTCAATTATTTCTTTCTTCTCACCTTTCACACCCCACTCTTTTCTTTTCTTTCTTTTCTCTTTTTTTTTCCCTTCCAACTACACAACACAACACTCATCTATTCCCCCCCCTCTCTCTCTCTCTCTCTCTCTCTCTCTCTCTCTCTCTCTCTCTCTCTCTTCCCACACACATTTCACTCCTCATAGAACACCTCTCCCTCTCAACAGAGATGGTTGCGTCACGAAGGATAAGGAAACAAAGCTTCACCATGGTTCAGATATAAGGCGGGGACATGGTACATGAGGTTGGCTGCTGTTGTATTATGGACTTTGTCGGAGGTCTTGTACTCGAAATGAAACCAACTCTGGGGGACACAGAACAATGGTATGGCTAAATGACGGTGAGACTTTTAGTGGTGTCGAAAGTGCAGGATGCTTTTTAATGATGAATTTTTTTTCATGGTCTTGGTTAATTTGTAGGAATTTGGCATATCAAGTTTATGCAAAAGGTGCATGGAATTGTTCATGCTTGATACGTGATGGTCAAAGGAATTTGTTCTCGACTGGTTGTGATTTATGCATGGTTTTTTGTCATAATGAAATCAAACACGGAATTTAAGTGGTTCGTCAAATTGACTACGTCCACTAGGATTTGCTTTTACTTGTATTTCACCATATATCATGAGAGACTTACAAATACAATGAAAGATAGCTTAAAGCCTTTACATAATGTAAAGTAACTGGAAAAATGAAAAGAGTGGCGTGTGAAGGAGAGGAGGCTTTTCTAATTATTTTCCCCGTGTGTTCTTATTTCCCTCAGCTCTTTTCCTTCATTTATAGGAAATGGAATGATATCAAGGCTGCTACTTCTGGGAGTTAAAGATCTTCGCTTACGCTTGCACTTGCATCTCAAGTTCATTTGTTATCATCTCATTGGAACGTTTGGAAACTTGATAGGGTAGCATTGAAGAGAGTATTGTCCAAATGATTGAGATCCCTTTAGGTTGATGAGTAAGTACTTCGAA
The DNA here is from genome assembly GCA_963580275.1 of Crataegus laevigata. Taxonomy (NCBI): domain Eukaryota; kingdom Viridiplantae; phylum Streptophyta; class Magnoliopsida; order Rosales; family Rosaceae; genus Crataegus; species Crataegus laevigata. The sequence goes on along the minus strand of OY756942.1, from coordinate 2,007,395 downwards.
TACCTCAAAGAATTGCCACCTGCATGTTAATAGACTAACATACACATGCTATAGACTCCACCTCTTCACCCTATTTATTAGCTTCTAATACTTACCAACTCCCACCTCATCCTTGGGAGAAAAATGAATAAAGCAAAAACTACTCGAATAGTCCCACCTTAAAATGAATAAACCAAAAATACGAGTTTTAGTACTCATAGCGTATAAAAAGAACCCAGTAAAACCATTACATTTGAAATAGAAATAATTACATACACACATATATATACTCATTCTTTTAAATACGGGCTATTACATATAGGTGCTTGTCTGTTGAACAAGTTTGCTAAACACTGACCGTCTAAGAAGTTTAAACGTACGGATGCTTACAACTTGTCAAACTTTACAAAGGTTTTGGTTGTAGTATGCAAATTTAGCCTTGAAGAATCACATATATGACCTTTGATTTCACCTTAAAGCCCTTAGTGAAATTGCAAGGCCCAATAGTGTGCCATTCGGGTTCATATGTATAAGTGTGATGGTACATAAATGCGTAATAAACCTTCTGGTAATTGTCCACTAGAAGGAGATATCCCTTGAAGTCATTTGAAGATCCACCTCTAAAATCTCTGGCCTGAGTAATTGTTGGTCAATCTATGTTTGTAAGAACTGCTTCAACATGAGATGCATAATGGCGATCGTAGATGACTCTTGATTGGGATATGGTTGATAGAAGAACCAAATTGCATTGTAACTACAATCAAGGTTAAAAAAAAAGTATTATGATTAGTTCCCGTATACTTTTACTAATCCGAGTAGCTATGAAATGCTGTTAGATGTCACTCATGGTTTGTGGAATTAAATTAATTAATTAATTTCATTGTCAGCGGTATTTAGAACTTAAGAGGTCACACACACATGATTAGTTCTAGTAACATTATACGGATGATCAAAAGATATAATTAATTGTTAATTATATTGGATTAATTATTTGAGCTTATTGCACATAATTTTAATTAAATAGACATTGAGCATTATTTAATTAAAAGGGATCCAAGTCATAGACCCCACAAGAGGTCCAAGTCATAGACCCCAAAATAGGTAAGTGAGCGAGCTTGGTACATGTAACAACTCTATATGCCGCAAAGCCCTAAGTAGGGTGGGTAAAGGGGACATCAAGGAGTACATATACATATACATATATACTAGCCTCACGTGCATGCATGAAGGTTTTTTTTGAATCACGGCGTGCTACGCACGACTTACACGTTTTAAATTTATTTATATGCCTAAATTGACAAAAGAAAAGTCAAATATTTGAAGTAAATGAATCGTTTTAGATCAGGCTAGAAGTAACCTCTCATAAACCAATTAAAGCAGCTGAATTCACATCATAAAAATGGTCATAGAAATAACATCTCATAAACCAATTAAAGCAGCTTAATTCACATAATAAAAATGGTCTCTATAGAATTTGCATTAAGAAAAGAGAAAATAATATTTAATAAACAATTGATTGAATCACATTATTGCTAGTCATTGTCAGGCCAAGCTCACCTCCTCTCATTTAGTGTAGATATTATCGTTTGTTTTTAAAATAAAATAAAAACGATCATTTGACAATTAATTTAATCACATTATTATTCGCGTGCGAAAAACCTTTTTTATAACCGGCATTACACGCTTCTTAGAATGTTTTGAACATGTTTAAAAAATAGAGAAAATAGTATTTAATAAATAACTGATTAGATCATATTATTGCTAGCCCATTGTGAGGTTAATCCCACTCCATCCCTTAGTGTAGATAATATCGTTTGTTACACACAAAAAAAATCAATCATTTAACAACTTATTTAATCACATTATTACCCGCATGTGAAAGACTTTTTTTATAACCAGCATTACACGCCTCTTAAGATGTTTTGAACATGTTTAAAAATAGAGAAATTGAATCACATTATTACTAGCTTATTGTGAGGTACTAATTATAAAAATATAAAAATATAAAATTAAAAAATAAACAGCACCAAAAAATTAATTATTAAAAAAATACTATTAAAATTACAAAAATGCCTCTGCCTTATTTGATGCATTATTTTGGGATGCATTTGAATTTTTTTTGTCTTGGGGGCATTTTTGTCCAATTTTTTTGTTGAAGCTTGGTGACACCAACGTGACTTACACGTTTTAAATGTATTTATATTTATATGAGTAAATTGACAAAAGAAAAGTTAAATATTTGAAGTAAATGAATAATTTTAGATCATGCTAGAAGTAACCTCTCATAAACCAATTAAAGCAGCTGAATTCACAAAATAAAATCGGTCTCTATAGAATTTATATCAAAAATAGAGAAAATAATATTTAATAAACAATTGATTGAATCACATTATTGCTAGCCATTGTGAGGCCAAGCTCACCTCTTCCTGTTTAGTGTAGATAATATCGTTTGTTTTAAAAAATATCATTTGACAATTAATTTAATCACATTATTATCCGCGTGCGAAAGACCTTTTTATAACCGACATTACACGCTTCTTACGATGTTTTGGACGTGTTTAAAAATAGAGAAAACAATATTAAATAAACAACTAATCAAATCACATTATTGCTAGCCCATTGTGAGGCTAAGCCCCTTATTCTTAGTGTAGATAATATCGTTTGTTACATAAAATAAAATTATTTGACAACTTATTTAATCACATTATTATTCGCGTATGAAAGATATTTTTTATATCACGTGGGCACCATGAACTTTGTCATTTGTTTATTATTTTCTCTCTTACCCTTCGTTTTTTTTATTCTTTACACATAGGACAAAAAATTTGGTGTCACCCAATTTGACAAAAAAAATTGACCAAACTGCTCCCTAGCTAAAAAAATTCAAAACCTGCTCAAAATCATATTTCAAATTATGCAAGGGTAATTTGGTAATTTGGCCATCAAAAATCTGATGTGACGACCCGTCCCTACTTTTCATTGAAATTTCTTTTTCATTGGTGTGTTTTGACGATTTTGCCCTTTTTGGACAAAAGTAGAGTCTGACGTGGATGTGGTTTTTGGCTTTCAGTTTCATTTTCATGGTTTCGTACTAAATTAGTACTTGTCGCTACGAACATGTGAGCACGTGTTAGACTTGAATTGGATTTGTAATGAAAAAGTTACGCTCCATTAAAGTACGTTAACTACGAATATTTTTGTACACGCGCATACGAATTTACAGTGTCGGAAACACTGTCAAAGAGGCTGATTTTGTACATTTTAAATTGTACAAAATCCATCTAATCCCTCTCAACCACTCACATCCGATCCCTCTCTTACCACACCAATTAGAAAACAACTCTCACTTTCTCTCTTCTCTCTTTTTCCCCGAACTCTCCTTCTCTATGCAACAAGGATGAACCACCCTCAAACCTGATGTGAGAATTATACGCACACAAATTAAACCCTCTTTTGACAATTGTAGTATATGTATAAGTAGGGATCGTTCTGGACCGGGGATTAAGAGGGATTGCTAATCTAAACTAAACTGACATAGAAACACAAAAATAAACTTAAAAACACTTAACAAGACTCACAAGACTCAAAACAAACTTAAAAGACTCAAAACAGCACAAAACAACTAAATAGACTCAAACTAGACACTAGGGATGACTTTGGACGAAAATTGGTTTTAACTTGACTCAAAATACTCAAAGAACTAAAAAAAAAAAACAGATTTTGACTCTATAAACAAGATTTAAAAGCAAAGGGGATTGATTTGACGAAATTTGAAACTTAAACAAAAACTTTGTAATTAAAATAGATTGTAAAACGAATTTGGGTGAATTAAATGGATGGAAAGCTAGCTAGGGGGTTCTTCTCCACACATGTCATACTTGCATACAAAACGATTTCCAATTGCTTTTCAATAAACCATGAATTCTCAACGCCCCAAGTTAATTAGGTTCGCTTAAATTAACCTTCAGATTTTCCTAAAGTTATTGAATTGGATGATTGCATACGACAACCCAAAGCATTCCCCACAAGTCCCCTACATGATTGCATAATAGAGATACAAGCAAGAATCATTAAGTTCTATGAAAACCATAAGCATTGACGAAGCACTCATTACTATGATTGCATGAAACTTATGCAAAGAATTTACTTAACTCGATTGAGATCATCAACCTTCACTACTTGTAAATATAAGTTTGTAACGATTAGGTGAAACTCTCTTATATTCTAGCATCAAATTCATCCATGCAAACTAAGTGTTGACCCTCAATCAACATACACAAATCAGTTTTTATACGAACGGATAAGTAAATTGAATTCACAACTTATGAAACGCAATTAGAGGTAATCAAATCATATAGCAAGCATGGACATGGTTTCAAATTACCCCCTAGCTAAGGGGGGATTTAGTTCCTCATGATAGCAATTAAACAAAGAAAACTAAATTGAAACATTAAAAACAAGGATAGACAACACCTAGAAAAGCTCCAGCGATTCAATGCTTTGAATGGCATTCACGACTCCAAATGGCACATTCTCCTTCCTTCCTTGAATAATTGCGGCACAAGAGGGATTTTTGTGTGGATTTGTGGTGGTGGATGGATGTAGGTGAATTATGGTAGAGGGTGGTGTAGGGGTGGTGTCCAAATGGTGCAGCAAAGGATGGTATTTATAGGCTGAAATTCGCAGCCCTTATGTAGCAAAGGAAAAGGATTTAAAGGCCTAATTTGTATAGGATAATAACACACAATCCTTGAAGGAAAAGGCTAAGGCTTTTAGAAACCAAGGGGGAAAGGAATAATCAGGTTTCTAGAAGTTCTAGAAAGGTTTGGGGCGTCACTTTTGTAGGACAAGGGATAAGGCCTTCTAGAAAGGTTGTTTTGTGGCTGATTCCTAGAAAAACAAGGGATAAGGTGTGGCACCTTTGTAGGAGAGGATAAGAGTTTCTAGAAACCTAATTTAAATGTACTCCAATAAGAAAATAAACCCTCATTGTCCCAGGAATTAAGTTTAGACAAGAATAGGATAAGATAAGGTTAGTTAAGATAGGATAAAGATTGGATAAGATAAGATTGTTTGGATAATGTTTTGGATAATTCTCCTTCTTTTGAGCTGATTCCTTATCTTCTTTGACTTGAATTTATTTCTCCAACCTTGAAACATATTCCTAGCTCCATTTGGACTTCAAATTCGTCCATCTTCTTGCCCAAAGCTTGTGCAATCCATTCTAAGCCCAGATTTGCTCCAAAATGTATCTTTTTGCCAACTTTGCTCCTTGGACCTAAAAACACACGAAAATGACTTTAAACACTATAATAAGCAATAAATAGATAAGGAAATACACGAAAACATACTAACTAAGTAGCATAAATATGCTCCTATCAAAACCTCATCAATGTGACCTTAACACCATACCTTCAAACTCATCTCACCACCACGAACACAACCATACCCTTGGATCGTGGTTTGACCGAGTTTTGGACGTCAAACTCGGAAGGTCTGACTTGGCTCAGTTTTTCCCCGACAAGTTATGAGTGAGTTACAAGTTTTTCAGAATTCTAAAGACCTCTACTCAACTCCTCGAGGTCTTTAGTGAAGGTTTAAAGGAGAGACAACATTGAACCACAAGGTTTCGAGAAGTCAGAGTTTCAACCATACCTTTCGAGCTATTTTCAGGCCACCTTCATCCACTTTTTGGACTTCCAAAAGGTATAACATGATTCTACTCTTCAGAAGCTTCATTTCCATATAAATTTCATGAAATATGGTTGAGAAATGAATAAGATATTAAGGTTTGAATTTTTACCCAGAAATCGGCTATTTTTCCAGTTTTCGGCGAGTACAGACAGCGCACGGGGGCACGTGCGGGGTCAAAAAATTATTCTAAAAATTTGTGTAGGTATGTGACGTCGAGTAGATCGATTTCGTATATTGAAAACCTATTTTTGATCAATTTATGAAGGTTTTATTTAAATTTCCGTTTATGTGTTATTAAACTAAGTTAATTAGTAATTTCACGTATAGGGGAACGTATCCTGATGACTTACGGGGTTAAGCCAGGTTAGGAGGCTTCATTTCGACTACATATCTGTGAGTAGGCAGTTATTTTATACCTATACATATTTATAGTTTCCCTAGATGCATATTTACTTCACTTTTACGCTTATATTTGCCAAGTATTCTTTACTGTGATATAATTGTGGTAAATGCTGCTATATAGTTGGGATATTACTATCATGACATTTATACATATGTGTATATACTTATCTTGCTGTACCTCAGTGTTGGTACTCTGCCCAGGGCCAGGGCTAGTTTTTCAATTATATGTTCACATCTGCACCGTTCGCTCACCTTGGATATAAGTTTAGGTGCCAGTCTTGTCTTACATATTGCATTAAGCAATTCCGACTCATATGTGACCGTGCCTTGGCACCAATCTTTACGTGATTGTAGTACTAGAGCGCATTATTACACCCAGTCTTGTCGTACATGTTGCTTTAGGCAACTTCGACTCGTGTGCTAGCTTAGATGATGAGCAAACTGTTTATAAGTGATTATCACATGATTATATTACTGTGGCATTTGATATATCATGACTTGGCATACTTCTAGTTATATTGCTATTTTATTATTGTTTACATACTTACGTAGTATATTTTAAGGAAACTATACTTGTTTTACGACGAGGGGTTAGTATGTTCGAAAATAAAGGGTTTCTTATAGGCATTGTTTTGCTGACCCACTCAACTTTGTTTTTTGCCCCTCTACGTTTAGTTGCTGTGTTTACGTGTTACGAGTGTTCTGGCAAATCTCAGGAGATGGTTACCTTCAATGGTATACCCTCATCCTATTTACTATACTGTCTTATGCTCTGACATCAGGTGTGAAAAAGGTTCAATCCCGCTCACCCGCACACTCTTTTGATTAGACACTTTTAAGTTTAAATTTATTAATATTCTTCTTCCACTTCACTACACTTTATAGCTTTGTCACCCTCCAAGCGTCAGCCAGCATAACTCGATTCAGAGTCTAAGTAGACTTTATAGGTCGGGGTATGTCATCTGATCTTCACTGTGCTGCACTTTTCAATAGCTCTCTCACTTAATAATATATAGATACATATACATACATATACATATACATATACATATACATATACATATACATATATACACACACATATATACATATATATATATATATATATATATATATATATATATATATTCCTTATGTTTTCTCTCTTACATACAATGCAAAAATTGTTAAGGTTCGTTTGGTATGCTACTCAAAATAATTCATCGTTTTCAAAAATATTTTCTAAAATCATTTCTTCTGAATAGTTTTTTTTCCCAAATTTTTATAAAACTCAAAGATTTGTTTGGTATGAAAACTCACATTTTCCTTAGACTATGAGTTTTTGTCCCATAACAAGGTTTTGTGAGACTTATTTCCATATGCAAGTTCTTTTGTTTCAGACTAGCGTGTTCCTAGATTAGTGCCAACGAGTCGACTTCCTTAAAACCTGGCGTCGAATTTACTTGAGTATTTACAAACTCAAGGGGAGTATTATAGATATTTTTTGAATTGTGATTGTGTAAATCCTACATGGATTTAGTTTCTAGATTACCCACTATTTTAGTTATTATTTTCCTATAGGGTTGCACTTACTTGGAGGACAAGTTAATCATCTCCTCATCTTTAACTATAAATAAGGCAATAGGGAAGAATACACACAAGAATCCCTAAGCATACTGCAATTCAGTCCACTCTCTTTGGGACGCACCCCCACTCTTTCCCTCAATTTTTCCATTTGGTTTTTATTTTATTTGAGGAGCTTTTATGTCTGATTATTTTTTGTGAAGTGTTGGCCTGACTTTCTAATGACTAGTATATGCTCACACATAAAGTTGTGTGAAATGTCTTATTTTTGTTTTTTTAAATTGAAGGAGAGAAAATAGAGTGAAAGAGAACGTGGTAGTGGAGAGAGAGGGACAAAGGTTTATTTTTTTTCATCAATTTTCACATACATCAGACCCAAGTCATTTATAAGTTTTTTTTGCTTTATAATAGGATTTAGGCAAACAATCCCCTTCAGGCAAAATTCTTTTAATTAGCTTTAGTAAAGTGGTGAAGTCATCTGGCATTCTCGTTAAACACTTGATCTGATATAGTTTTACAACTGCTTCCAATTTCTTAAACTCCTTACAACCTGGCCACAAATCTTGATCTACCTCTTCAAGCAACCTAAAAAATGTCTCAACCTCTTCTGGACGCCCTTCCCCAATAGGGGGTTCAGTAGACGGCCCAACACTTTCTACTGTAAATGGTTGGACAAATACATCATTAAGAAAATCATGCATACCAGCCACCTCATCTCCTGTTTCTTCTTCTCAAATTGCCACATTTTGCTCTCCAATGTTTTGCTCACCATGATGTCGCCACCAAACTTTTTTATAATCTTTATCCATATCATACATTATGAGATGTTCAACAATAGTGTTCCTAACAAAAGGAAATCGATTGCAACATCTTTTGCAAAGACATCTAAACTTATCAGGGCCAACACCATTTGCAACCGCTTGGTCCAAAAACAAATTAATTTCAGCTGTATACGCTTCCAAATTTCGAGGTATCATCAACCAACTCTTGTCCATGTTTTACCACTTTACGAGGGCAAAATATTACGTTGACACTAAGATGCCTACAATCTTTCAATCCCTATCATGTAGGTATAACTATTAGAATTTTCAATTTCTATGTTTCAACCCTCCAACTTTATCACGATTGCAATCTTGTAATTTTCAACAACTATTATAGTAAAAACAAATTAAAATAACAACAAAAAGTTATCAAAATTATGCCCATCTAATCTATTCTAGTAAATAACAACAAAAAGTTATGAAAATAACAACAACAAAAATTATAAGTTTATTTTATATTTAATATTGTTAATTTAACATAAATGCTTATATATATATTATTCATTTCCATTTTCTCATAACAATTCAAGTGACAAAATTAATTATTTATTAATTTAACAAAAATAGTAGAAATTTATCTAAGTATTTAAATTAGAATTTTTAAATAAATAAACTTGTGTATTATACAATTTAAAAATTAAAGAATTTAGTGATTGAAACCTGAATTATGGAAGAATTTCGCCGTCGATCAATTCTTTATGTACTCAACCAGCTCAAATAAATTCCTTATAAAAATAAATTGTAAATTAAAATTAAACATAAGAGGAGAAAATAAAAATATTAGAAGCAAGACAAACTTACTCTTGTGAAGAACGAACAAATGAAGTTGGAAGAACAGAGAAGAAAGATGTGAGAGGGGAGAGTTTGTAAATTGTGAAAGAGGAAGAAGAATACATGGGGGAGAGTATATAAAAGACCATCGCTCTGTCGCTTACAACCGACACCGGGTTTCAAAATATTAAAAAAATAAAATCTATGTCGCTCAGAACCGACGCCCTCTTTAAAATATTTAAAAACAATAATTAGTGTCGCTTATAAGCAACACCAATACTTTATGTCGCTTAAAAGCGACACTGTTTTATTTAAAGCGACACTATTATTTAAAATTATTAAAATGTATGTCGGTTATAAGTGACATTAAATGTTTACGTCAGTTAAAAGCGACATAGACAGTTTATGACGCTTACAAGCAACAGTAAATCTAATGTCATCTTCAGTATGTGTCACAAATGTCTTATCCACCACTATATTATATTAAAGCAACATCACCCAGTGACACAATAAGTCCATTTTGTAGTAGTGCTTGGTTTGATATTCTCATCTCTCCTAATTATTGTAAGAATTTCAAATCATTTCCCTCTTTCGAATAATAATAAATTTAAATAAAATTTGCTAACGTGAAAGTAATTCCCAAATGTTGCATTAATTAAGTTGTAGCGTCCACAAGTTAATTTGTTTGACCTCAATCATGCTCCATGCCTTTTCATGTAGAAAGTAGGTTGGCTTACACGTTTAACGTGTTTGATATTCTTTTTCCTTTTTAGTGAATGTGTAGATATACTCTCTGGTTGTCACCTCATACACAATTTTAGTCGATAAATGATGGGTAGATTATCATTGATTCCACCTCAATTGGCCCTGTTAAGAAGGTCGTCCTGGTCATCGTGACAAATAATATTTATGTGTTTTCAAAACACAATACGGTACATCACGTATTAAAATATAAATAAATAATATAATTTAAATATTTTATTTTTATGATATATTTCTCAGTGCCGCTTCACTTAAAATCTTGCATAAGTCAAAAAATTGAAAGAACAAAAATCTTGGTGCTTGAAGTTTTGCATCTTCCCAATCATCATAAAAGTAGTATAGTTTCCTTTTATATTGTGTTGTCATCTAAAAAATAAGAGTAAATCTCAGTTTACTACTCTCAAGTTTTGTGGTTTTTAACATTTAATACATGAAGTTTTTTTCGTCCCAGAGTCATACCTAAAGTGTTAATTTTGGGACAGTCTCATACATCCATTAGTCAAACTGTTAAGTTTGTCGTTAACTGATGACGTGGTGCCTATGTGGACAATGACTGGGCGCCATTTACTCCTATATAGGTGACATTAATTAAGAATAGTCTACCATATTCCTCTTGATAACAAGATGTTAATGTCATTAAATGTATAAAACATAACCCCTCAAACTACAACAGACAACACACATTTTATCATAAGAATAGGTAAGTTGTGTGTTCAACTTTTGAATCAAACTCAACCAATTTGCCTATTGAACATAGACCATGGGATCTCCAATCAGCTAGGTTAGGTTTCTGCCCAGTTCGATTCATTGAATTGGCTTAAGACCCATTCCCCTTAATGTAAATAATATTTGCTCTCTTGGTAGGCCTTTTGTCAAAGGATCAACTATATTTTCCTTTGACTTTACATAATCAATGGATATTATTCCATTGGAGAGCAACTTTTTAAGAGTATTATGTCGACGCTTGATGTGTCGCGACTTTCCATTGTATACATAACTTTTGGCCCTTGATTATACGGCCATACTATCACAATGTATACATATAGCAATTATAGGCTTTGGCCACATTGGAATATCCTCCAGAAAATGTTTGAGCCACTCGGCTTCTCTCCAGCCAAGTCTAAAGCTATAAACATATCCACTTGTTGATTTAGATTCTATAGTGTCAGAAATCCAAATAGCATCACTGAAGCCTTCTACAACAGGTGGATACTTTATGTAGTGTAATTCGTAGTCGAGTGTATTTTTCAAATACCTTAACACCCTTACTAAAGCATCCCAATGCTCTCGTGCCAGATTACTTGTATATCTACTAAGCCTACTTACCGCATAAGCTAAGCCAGGCCTAGTCGAATTCATCAAGTACATTAGACTTCCAATTACTTGAGAATATTCAAGTTGAGATATGGCATTGCCTTTATTTTTCTCCAACTTGCATCCAGCATCAAAAGGAGTTGCAGCAGGTTTGCAGTCAAATTAACCAAACCTTCGTAATATTTTTTCTGCATAATGGGATTGTGTAAGGACATATCCTTCATTATTTCTTTTAATTTGAATTCCTAAAATGACATCGGCTTGACCTAAGTCTTTCATGTCAAAACATGAATTCAACATTTTCTTTGTTTTGTTGATGACATCTTTATTGCTTCCCATTATGAGCATATCATCCACATACAAATATACAATAACGCAAGTTTTATCATTACTCTTAATGCAGACACATTTATCAGATTCATTTATTTTGAACCCATGTGTCAACAAAGTATGATCAAATTTCTCGTGCCATTGTTTTGGTGCTTGTTTAAGTCCATATAATGACTTAACTAGTTTGCACACTTTGCTTTCTTGTCCTTTAAGCACGAACCTTCAGGTTGTTCCATGTATATTTCTTCATCAAGTTCTCCATTTAAAAATGTTGTTTTTACATCCATTTGATGTATATCAATGTTGTAAACAGCTGCAATCGCTATTAACGTCCTAATTGACGTTATGCGAGAAACTGGAGAAAAATGTCGAAATAATCCAACCCTTCCTTTTGGCGATAACCTTTGGCTACTAAACGTGCCTTGAACTTGTCAATGGTTCCATCCGCCTTAAGTTTCTTCTTGAAAATCCGTTTATGACTAATTGATTTACTACCGGGAGGTAAATCAACCAATTCCCATGTGTTATTTTCCATAATGGATTCCATTTCACTTTTAATTGCTTCCTTCCATAAAGGAGCCTTTGAAGAAGACATTACTTATTTAAAAGTTCTTGGTTCATTCTCGGACAAGTAGGTAATGAAATCTGGTCCAAAGTTTTTATAAATTTTGGTTCTTTTTCCTCTTCTTGGTTCCACATCATTTTCTCGAACACCAAAAGAAGAGGCTTCATCATGACTATGATCATGAACCCTCCTTCTAGTAGAAGCATATTCCTTTTCTTTGTAAGGAAATATATCCTCAAAGAATTCTGCATCCGCCGATTCTAATATAGTGTTAACATGTATGTCAGAAATTGAAGATTTTGCCACAGGAAACCTAGAAGCAGCACTATTGTTTGCATATCCAATGAATACACAATCAATAGTTTTAGATCCTAGTTTCGTTCTTTTTGGTAACGGAACTTGCACCTTTGCTAAGCAACCCCACACTTTGAGAGTTTTATAAGTGGGTTTATGTCCTTTCCATAGTTCATAAGGTGACTTGTCAATCTTCTTTAGAGGAACCTTATTTAATATGGTATTTGTAGTAAGTAAAGCTTCACCCCACAAACTGTGTGCAAGCCCAGAACCATTTAACATGGAATTAATCATATCTTTGAATGTTCTATTTTTTCTTTCAGTAACACCATTTTGTTGTGGTGTGTATGGAGCCATTGTTTGATGTATAATTTCATGTTGTGCACAAAAATCTGAGAGGCAGTAGACTCATACTCTCTTCCTCTATCAGATCTAAGTGCTTTGATTTTTCTCTCAAGTTGATTTTCAACTTCTGCTTTATATGTCTTAAACATATTCAAAGCTTCGTCCTTTCTATGAATCAAATAAACATAGCAATACTTATTGCAATCATCAATAAAAGTGACATAATAATTCTTTCCTCCACGAGTTGGTGTGGATTTAAAGTCATAAAGATCACTATGAATCAATCCAAGTAATTGATTTGATCTTTCCAAAATTGACTTTCTCGTTTGCCTAGCAAATTTTGATTCAATACATGTTTCACACTTATGATTAAAATCAATTTCAAATTTAGGTAATAATTCTAATTTAACCATTCTTTGCATGGATCGGAAATTAACATGTTCTAATCTAGCATGCCAAATAATAGAAGACTCAACAATATAAGTAGAAGCATTTATTTTATTAGCATCATCAATGGCAATTACATTAAGTTTCACAAGGCCATCAGCCGCATATCCCTTTCCAACAAACATCTCACCCTTGGTAAGTACAAATTTGTTGGATTCCATTACAAGTTTAAAGCCCTTAGTAATCATAATAGGTCTAGAAACCAAGTTCCTCTTTATTTCAGGAACATCCAGCACATTCAGCAAGGTGAGACTTTTTCCAGATGTGAATTTGATTATCACTTTGCCTTTGCCCTTCACCACAGATGAGGCAGAATTGCCTATATACAACTTTTCTCCAAGGGCAACAGGATGGTATTCAGTGAACAGATTTTTGTCAGCGCAGATGTGCTTGGTAGCACTAGTATCCATAAGCCATTCACTCACATTCGAGACCATGTTGACCTTGGACACAACAGTAACCAACTTTTCATCGGTGATTGCTATGTTAGCATGGTTGTCGTTGTTTTCGTGGCCATGATTTCCATCCTTACGATGATAAAAATCTTGTGCTTTGTGACCAAATTTGCCACACACATAGTAGGCACCCTTGATCTTCTTCAGATTCTTGCCTTTAGGAGCAAGGGCAGATTGCACAAACTGCTTTGTTTTCGGAGCCTTATTCTTCTTGGGCGGCTTGGCCTTGGAGTTTCCTCCCTCAACATAATTCGCATTGGCTTCAATGGCAACGAACCAACCAGAACGGTCTGCTTTTCTGTGGTCTTCTTGCACTCTTAGCCTCAGAATCAAATCCTCCATATTCATCTCACGACGCTTGTGCTTGAGATAAATTTTGAAGTCATTCCAGGAAGTTGGCAATTTTTCGATTATCGCCCCAACTTGGAAAGGCTCATTGATCTCGCATCCCTCGAAGTGCAGTTCATAGATCAATTTCTGGATTTCTTCGACCTGAGAGACAACAGATTTTGAATCCACCATTGTAAATTTGAGAAACTTACCGATAACAAATTTCTTTGAACCGGCATCATCAATCTTATACTTTTTCTCCAGGGACTCCCACAACTCATTTGCTGTCTTGCACAGAGAATAAATGTTGTAGAGATTGTCATCTAAACTATTCAGAATATAGTTTCTGCAACAAAACTCAAAATGATTCTAAGCTTCTATTGTCATGGTAGTCTCTTTCGTCACTGGATTCCCATTGGACTTAGAAGCTTCTTCCTTGACAACATGAGCAAGATTCATGGTTGTCAGGAAAAACAACATCTTCTGTTGTCATCTCTTGAAATCCAGCCCTTTGAATTTCTTAGGCTTTTCAAAGTATTTTGGCACAGCACCATTCACAGTCATGGATGATTGTTGATCCATTTTCTGTTTCAAGACTGTTGGAGATATATCAAGAATCTGTGATAAAATTATATGTGCTAATAAAAAATAAGTGCAAATATATATATATATATATATATATATATATATATATATATATTAACAGTGTACAAACAATGAAATAAAATTATACATAAACAGTAAAGATCGAGGCTTGTGTACCGCAATGTCCTTGAAACAAAAATTTCGTCTCTACTCAGTGCTTGTAGTTCTACGGACGTCTGCTTCACCAGGATTCAAAGATCTAAGTTTAGAATTCCAGCACCGGAAAACTAAACTTCTGGCGAATTTCTTTGTGGTTTTCTCAGTATGCTTGATATAGAAGGATTGATGATTTTCAGTGGATTGAATGATATGCAAATGCACATATTTATAATGTGCATATGTCTGTTCACAACAGACATGTTTTGGGGAGGCGACTATTCAACGCAAGGGGTGTGTTGCTTCATCTGTTTCAGATACGCTTGCAGACCTCATCTGAAAAGATGAGTATGTTAAGTTTAAAAATTAAATTCAAAATTAATTAAATCTATAAATAATTAATTAATTATTAAAGCCCGAGCCCCAAGGCCGAAGGCCCATCTTTTGATAATTAATTATATATTAAATATATATTAATTATCAATTAATTAGCACACCCCAAAGCCCAACTCCAAGGGTGAGCCCAATTTTATTCTCCAAGGCCTATCCTCCAATCACTTTCTATAAGGGACAAAGAAAGAAATTTCAACTCAAAATTTCTAACAAAAAGAACTCATCATATGCACTCCTCTATGGTAAAAACACAATGAAAAAAAAATTGAAAGAGTATAAGATGATTTTATGGAGTATCAATAGCAGCTTTCTTTGTTTGACAACATCTCCAACAATGTCAATCACTGTTCTAAAAATTCCCACCTAGGCACTAGGCGGTCGGCCACTGCCCTGAGTAATGTCTAGGCGTTTGAAAATTAAGAAAGGGCGTCTAGACCTGCTGAGGCGCCCGCCTAGATTGCCTAGGCACCCGCCCAGACCCGCCTAGGTTACGACTCACTTAGGTAGAAAATAGATAACTTTCATTTTGCATTTTAATTTTTTCCAATAAATTGTAAGAGACTTGTTGAATACTTAAATGAGCACGCATTATATGCTTGTTCCTCATGTTTTCATTATGTTCCAATACTTCATAATATACGTGTCATTCTATTTTGTAGTTTATGATGAAATTATATATATTTTAAGTATAAACATACACTTATTTACATGAAATATAATGGATTTATTTAAATCTGCCTAGTCCACTAGGCGCTAGGCCCCAGCTCGCCGCCTGATTAGCGCCTAGCATCTTTTAGAACCTTGATGTCAATGATACCTTAAAGTATCACAAATTATTACTTTTATTTGTACGAAGAAAATAAATTATAATTAATTTAACGGTGATTTTATTGACACCCTACGATTTCTTCAACATTTAACTTAAAATTTAATATTAAATAACTTATATTTCCAATTAAGAAGTGATTACTCAGGCCCTACAAGTGTTTTAGACCCAAGTCTAATGTGGAATAGCACTATCCATTGTAGAACTGAATATTTTCAATATTAAGAATGGGGGTTTTAAATAGAGGTCAATTAAAGGAATTAAATTCTAGTAAGTGGTATTAACCATAGTTTGTGGAAAAAAAAAAAGTTCGGAGAAAATAACTTTTTTTAGGTAATAAGCTTAAATGTCAAAATGGTCCATGTGTTATAGATATATGGCCAATTTAGTCTCCGTGTTTTTGATTTGGCTAATCTAGTCTTTGTGTTTGTCTCTGTTAGCCAATTAAGGACATTTCATTCAATCTCTTTTAAAAAATTCGTAAGAAAAATTACGTGAGATATAATTACCTTTTCTCTTTACAAAAAAATACAAATCAATGAGAAATAACACATATAAGAGATAAACTTCCAATCTAAAAATGATTAAGGTTGTGACATAGAAAAGAAGGGGTAATGTTAGAGAGAAGGTCGGAAAGTTGGGAGGAGAATAATTTTTCTTTTAATTTTTAATTTTATTTCATTTTAAATATTTTAAATCAAATAAATTACAATTTTATAAATAAGTTTATAATAATTTATAATTTTTTTTTATAGAAATTAGATGGAAATGTTCTTAATTGGTTAATGAAGATAAATACAAGGACCAAATTGGCCAAATTGAAAACATAAGGACTAAATTGACCTAATGACTAAAACACAGGGACCATTTTAACATTTAAGCCTAGGTAATATGCAATAACCATCCTAAACTGATGCAAAACTGAAAATTAGTAGGATTTTAATATGATTAAAATTGGAGAAATTAGGTTTTCATCCCTCGTTTTTTCTACTTCATTGATTAAAACCTTATTCATTTTCAATTTTTTAATCAAGGTCCTTAGGTTTTAGTAAGCGTCATTAATTATTCTAATAATAAAATGTTTACATGTCAAGATAATTAAATTTTATTTCGTTTCAATTAAATTGTATTTCTAAATATATTCATTTAGTGTTAGAAATGTTACATTTGTTAGATTTATATTTTGGGCTAAACTTTGTATCATATATTTCTATTTTAGTTTGTACCCATTTTTAATTATGCAACCATTTTTTTAAATTGTACCAATTTTCTTTTCAGTTTAATTTGTACCCATATATTAATTTCTTTTTGTACCCATATTTTTTAAATTTTTATTTGTCCTCATAATTTTTTTAACCTTTTTTTTGTACTTGTAATTTGTATAGGGTTTTAATCACAAATGGTCCCTAACATTGATCAAACACATCATTTTGGTCCCTGACATTGAAAATCAATAGAAATGGTCCCTGAGATTGTCCACCATCCATCATTTTGGCTCTTCCGTTAAAAACTCCGTTAAGTGTCCCAGAGCTCTTTGTCGGAAGTTTGCGCAATTTTCAAAGCTTCATAACTCAATCGTTTCTTAACCAAATTCGACCCATAATATAACAAAATAAAGATAGGAAAGTTTAGAATACGATTATACCATTTGGACGCCCAATGGTTGCCGAAGATGGCCGAAAAATAGCCTCAAAATTGACTGGTCTAAATGAAAACTTGAAAACTCGCTTGAAATAAGGTAAACTTTAAACGTTCATAACTTCTTCAACACTCAACAAAATTAAGAGATTCAAAAACAAAAATCATACTTCTCAACGAGATGAAGAGAATGGTACCTTTTTTGACAGCTAACTCTTTGTGGTTTGACCGGAAAACGACTCGAAAGTGGCTGTCTTGGTCTTGAGTTAGCCACTTTTGAGCCATTAGCCGTAAAAAAGGTATCATTCTCTTTGTCTCGTCGAGAAGTATGATTTTTGTTTTTGAATCACTTGATTTTGTTGAGTATTGAAGAAGTTATGAAAGCTTAAAGTTTACCCAGTTTCTGGCGAGTTTTCAAGTTTTCACTCGGACCAGTCAACTTTGAGGTTATTTTTCGGCCATCTCTGGGGACCAATTGTGATTAAAACCCATTTGTATATAATGTGCCCATTTTTCTTTAAAAATGTACCACTTTGTTATATGCAAAATGTTCCAATTTTTTTGCTTTGTAAGTACCATTCTTTTTATGTAAAATGTACCCATTGTTTTTTTTTTATATATAAAATGTACCCATTTAACTTTATATACAACATGCCCATTTTTTGTATAAAATGTACCAATTTTTTGTACATGAAATGTACCCACATTTTCATATAAATGTTCCAATTTTTTTATATGTAAAATGTACCCTTATATAAATGTACTCATATTTTATAAAAATAAAAATAAATCTAGAATGCACCCAGAAGCGGTTCTTTTTGTTGAAACCCATAAGCAAATTTCAATAATTAAATTAGTAGTGTGAATGAAAGCAAAAGTAACAGTTTGAGTCTTTATTGATATTATTGCAATTCTTTTATTATTATGTCATTTTTGTGGCAGAAGAGGGACTTCAATCTAAAATCTAAAATGCATAAGGTTTGAGTCTATAACAATTAGAGGTCAAAGACTGCAACCAAACTATCCCTTAAAATATTAGTTTTAAATGCTAGTGGCATGAGAAGAATTGAGAAAATTAAATCTGAGAAAGTAAGTAAGAATGTTGCTAGCATTTATCATGTATAAAATTCCTCTTCATTTCCATTTTTTTTCTGCCCCTTCCCCCGGCCTTGGCCCTTTGTACTGTATAGTTGTTTCAGCCCGTATTTACCATTTTTAGCTCTTCACTAGGATGCCCACATCAGATTAGTGCATACTGCATTGCATTTTGGAACCCATACCTCTTATTCAAAAAGCAAATTTCTTGTGTGCTACATTCTATGTGGCACTCGGGTGCGGTTGCCACACAGGCGCATAAGACGCTCATACATCCCAACACACAAACAACACCCTCTACCCGACTCCCAGATTTGTTACGCCAATCTTGGCCTACAATTTGGTTCCACACCCCACTCACATGTCCTTACTCCGACTTCCCCACGCAACACCCTCTCGCATGATAGCTCATGGTAGAAAAATGGAACTCATTTTGCCACGTGTAGACCCAAAAGAGAAATTTTGCCTTCTAAAATTCTAAAAGTTGATCCAGCCAGCTGTATCTTCGTCGATGACACGTTTCTTTCGTTTCTTGTAATTCATTTTTCATGTATATCAATTGTTTTTCCAGTTGTTTTCTTTCTGGGAATCAGCTAAACTTTTTCAGCAACAGAAAGAAAATGGAAGGACAATTACCATGTAGGATCCTTTCGCCAACATTGATAGTTTGCTGCCTCTCTAGAACGAATCAAGGTAACAAGAACTCCAATATGCTTGGCCGTGTTAGCGTTTATGGCTTTTAATATTGATTTTTTATGAAGGTTTTGGATCTGGGAAGAGAGAAAGTTGCCGAGAATATGCAGCAATGGAGCTGCGAGGATGATGAAATGTGATTGATTATTCCACACACCTCTAGTGTGAGATATTACCGTTGAAGGAGAAAGAAGAGAGATTCTTCTCTAACTTACAACAAGATCAAATCCTAGCCTTAGATTATATCACCCTATGAGATGATTACACATGTTATAATCTATCGCTTAAATCTTAGGCTAGAGAGAGAAGCCACTTGGACTATGATCCAACGGCTCCCATTACATTCGAATTAAAACATTATAAAATAGAATTCAAACTGTGGCTTTGCCTCTAAGAAATCTACTCAAGGAGGTTAGGCACCAACACTCCCTTCTAACCCTTTAGTTGATTTCACACCAAGTAGTTCTCTTAGACAGGCAAATCGATCATTTGGCAAGGCCTTGCTGAGTATGTATGCAATCTGGTCTCTAGTTCTACAATAAACCAGTTTAATTTCTTTTGCTTGAATGGCTTCTCTGATGAAATGAAACTTCCTGCTGATATGCCTAGTTTTCTGGTGGAAAACCGGGTTCTTCGCCATTGCTATAGTAGAGGTATTGTCACACAAAATTGGTGAGCCTTCCACTTGTTCCTCACCAAAGTCTTCAAGCACAAATCTTAACCACTTTGGCTGTGATGTAGCCTCTACTGTACTCACATATTATGCCTCCGTTGTTGATAAGGCCACAATGTTTTGTTTGATTGAAGCCCATGAAAACACACTCGAGTCAAGTGAAAACAAATAACTAGAGGTACTTTTCATGTCATCCTCACTTCTTGCTCAGTCATTGTCACAATACCCTATCAAAGTGGTTGATTTCCCTTCACAAACTCAATTCCAAAATCAAGAGTGCCCTAGATGTATCTTAATACTTTTTTGGCTGTTCCTATATGTTTCTTTGTGGGATTATGCATGAATCTAGCAAGCAAGCTGGAAGCAAACATTATATCTGGTCTTGTAGCAATCAGGTATAACAAACTACCTACAAGCTTTCTATATTCACTTTCATCTGCTGCTTCACTGCCATATACTTTGCACAGTTTTTCATTCACAACTAGAGGTGTTCCCACAGACTTGCAATCTTTCAATCCAAACTTATCAATAAGTTTCATTGCATACTTATTTTGATGTATAAATGTGCCTTTCTTTGTTTGTATAACTCATATGCCAAGAAAGTGATGGAGCATCCCAAGTCAGTCATTTCATAGTGACTCATCATGTCATTTTGGAATTCCTTAAGCAATTTTGGACAGCTTATAGTATATACAATATAATCCACATAGAGTGAAACAATAATGATATCTGAGCCTTCACTAGTCTTGAAATAATGTGTTGCTTCACTTGAACTCTTCTTGAAGCCAACATTGTTGAAATATGAGCCTATCTCATCATACCAGCCTCTTGGAGCCTACTTCAACCCATATAATGCTTTATTTAATCTGTACACCTTAGTTTCCTCATTTTCCTTCACAAATCCTTGTGGATGCTCAACATAAACCTCTTCCTTCAAGACTTCATTAAGAAAAAGCAGACTTTACATCCGGTTTATATAGATTCCATTCTTTTTGTGTAGTAAGTGCTATCAAGATTCTAATAGTGCCTAACTTTGCTACTGGGGCAAATGTTTCATTGTAGTCTATCCTTGGCTTTTGGGAGTAACACTTTGCCACCAGTCTAGCCTTGTTCTTTCGCACAGAACCATCCAGATTTAGTTTAGTTTTATAAACCCACTTAACAGCAATGATTGGCTTGTCAAATGGTCAGTCAACTAACTGCCATGTACTGTTTTTCTCAAATGGTCAGTCTATAACTTAGATTTCATTGCATTCTTCCATGATTCATCTAAGGCATCTTCTTCATAGTTTTCAGGCTCTACAACGTACATATTGCAGTGAGCCATAATCTCATTGATACTCCTCAATTTATGTGGTGTGTGATCAATAGCTTAAGAACCTCCAGCTTCACTTTCACTCAATGGAGTGCCAACTTCATTTAAGTGAGGTGATGTTACCAATGGTTGACTTGGTTCACTAATCTCAATTTGCTTCTGACCATCACCACAAGCTGTCATTTGATATTCATCAACCATAGGAACTCTCAATTCATTTTTCTCTATGTGTTCCCACTTCTATGAAGCATCTTCATCAAAAGTGACATCTCTGGACAAGATTATCTTTCTGGAGATTGGATCAAACAGCCTGTATCCTTTCTCACAGATTCCATAGCCCACAAAAATGCACTTGTGACTATTTTCTTCAAGTTTATGTCTTAATGTTGAAGGGATGTACATATAGCATAATGATCCAAAGATTTTTAGATGTGCAATGCCTAGCTTTCTGCCACTGTATGCCTTAAATGGAGTCATATTCTTTAGAGACTTGGAGGGACACATGTTGAGTATGTAGACTGCAGTGTTCACTGCTTCTGCGCAAAATGCATAAGGAAAACCCTTTTCATGCATCATAGACTTTGCCATCTCCACCATAATCCTATTCTTCCTCTCAGCTACTCCATTCTGTTTAGGAGAGTATTCCATGATTAATTGTCTCTGAATTCCAAGCTTATTACAGTAGTTGTCAAACTCTGTTGATAGAAACTCTCCACCCCTCTTTCTCCTAAGACATTTCACTTTGTATCCACACTGCAATTTAGACATTACTTTGAACTTCTTAAAACATTCAAATACACTTGATTTGTTCCTAGGAAAGTATACCTATGACATCCTAGTACAATCATCAGTGAACAAAAGGAAATACTTATTGCCAAAGATATATTCAATTTGCATTGGTCCACAGATATCTGTGTGAACCAATTCCAATGGAAATTTAGCTCTCCAAGTAGATTATAATGGGAATGGGTCTCTATGTTGCTTTCCTAACATACAATTGTAGTCTTCTCCAAATGGGGCAATCCATGAACCATTTCTTGATCTTCAAGCAATTTGAGGCTTCTATCATTTAGATGTCGCAACCTTTTGTACCATGTATGTAAACAGTGAGACACACTTGCTCTCAAAGCCAATTGGTTTGCAGGCATCATTGTTAGAGGGAAACATCTGTTATAGGTCGTTTGCACTCTAACCACCAAGTTGTCAAGTGACCAGCCATAAAAAATATTCACCACATTTCCTCCAAACAACAAATAATAGCCATGCTCCATCATCTATCCAACACTGAGAAGATTCTCCTCAAGTCTAGGAACAAGCATCACTTCTTGAATATGTTTCATTCCCATCTTAGTCTCTATCACTAGTGTTCCTTTTCCTGCCACTTTCACTATTTCTCCAATTCCCATCTTCACTCTAGAGGTCAAATTTCTCTGAATATTGACTAATAACCTCTCATCACCTATCATGTAGTTACCGCAACCATTGTCAATATACCATGAGTGATTCACTTTGACATCAGTCACTGCATTGCAAGCATAGAATAGGGAACCAGTTTCTTCAACTTGATTTGCATAATTCACCTTCTTTATACCTCTATTGACATTGCAATCTCTGAGTACATGCCCAAACTTACCACAACATGTGCATTTAGGCTTTCCTTTAAACCAGCACTTGACATAATTCAATTTATCACAGTGTTTACAAGCTGTTTTGTTTCCATCATGAGAGCGATTGGTTTGGAGGTAAAAGGTAAAATTGGACTTATTATCCCATTTCTTCCCTTTGAATTTCCAGTTCTTCTGAAACTTTTGATTTCCAGTTCTTCTGAAACTTTTGATTTCCAAAATAACCCCTACTTTTAGAGTTCTTGGCTCCAACATTTTAGACTTGTAAAAGCCATCTCTCTGAAATTCTCAGCATTTCTATCTAGTCGTAATTCAAAACTTTTCAGGGAAGTAACAACCTCCTAAACCTCAAGAGTTTCAAGGTCCTTAGAGTGTTCAATCATAGAGTAAATAGGGTCATATGATTTAGGCAAACTAATCAATAATTTTTGTACCACTCTTTCCCTAGATAGATCCTCACCATAACTCTTCATTTGATTCAGTATATTTAGCAATCTAGTAAGATATGCTGATAAGGATTCACTATCTTTCATACGAGTATATTCAAATTCTCGATGCAAACCTTGTAGTTTTACGCACCTTACTTGCTTGTTTCCTCTGAACTCTTGCTTTAGAATATCCCACGCTCCCTTTGAGGTCTCCTCATTCACGATTTTGGGAAAAATTTGATTTGAGACAACCCCTTGAATCAACTCAAGTGCTCGAGCATCCTTCATCAAGATTTCAGTCACCGAGAGCTTTTCTACTCCAGCGATCACACCCTTCTTAGCTTCATCAACGATCTCCTCCTTCTTTTTCTTTGGATCTGAAGCATCGAGACCATTTTCAACAAAATCCCAAAGCCCATGAGATTTCAGAATGGTTTTCATCCGAATACTCCAGAACTCATAGTTTTCTCCATTGAAAACTGGAGTACGAAGTTCAGCGGTACTCGATCTTACCATATTAGACATTGGATTCAAGAAATTGTACAACCTCGAATGTCAAATGAGCTCGAATACAGCTCGAATAGATTCCAGTTTCTTTTCACAGATTCACGCCCAATTTAGGCGATGAACCTGGCTCTGAGGCCATGTTAGTGTTTACGGCTTTTAATATTGAATTTTTATGAAGGTTTTGGATTTCTAGGAAGAGAGAAAGTTGCAGAGAATATGCAACAATGGAGCTGCGAGGATGATGAAATGTGATTGATTATTCCACACACCTTTAGTGTGAGATATTACCGTTAGAGGAGAGAGAAGAGATATTCTTCTCTAACTTACAACAAGATCAAATCCTAGCCTTAGATTATTTCACCCTATGAGATGATTACACATGTTATAATCTATCACTTAAATCTTAGGCTAGAGAGAGAAGCCACTTGGACTATGATCCAACGGCTCTCATTACATTAAAATATTATAAAATAGAATTCAAACTGTGACTTTGCCACTCAGAAATCTGCTCAAGGAGGTTAGGCACCAACAGGCCATAGTCTGTTCAAAATATATACTGTAGGCGGCAATAACCTTTTTCAAATTTGTGGAATGCAACCTCATTATTGATCCCATGTAACGATATATACTCGTACATGTTAATGCTTAGAAAAGTCTCTCTTTTGGAAAGCGGTCACTCCATCATGAAATCCTTTATTTTGACGATCACTAGCAATTTATGTTTTGAATACTACATACATGTCTTGCTTGTATACTAAGAACCTCTTAAGCAATCTGATTTGTTCACTGGTTTGGTAGGAAAATCAAATGACTTCCATACATCAATTATTTGTTATTTTTGTTTGGTGATTGATAAATGCTCTGAACTTTTATGTTGTTGGACTCCTGATTTTAGTATACTAATATGTTGATTGTTGCTAAATGAGAAACTAATGCATATTACTTGCTTTGTTTGTAATCAGAAACATATAGTGTGACGGGTTTGACCGCAATAAGTACACTTCAAATCTTTTTTTTTTTCCGAGAGAAAGAACGAGAATTCAAAGAAGAATTTAAAAATCCACTAGGACGTGGATTTGCACTTGGCCAAGACACCATGGCCACAACAACTCCTCCTCATTGGCTACTGATACTACTTCCACCCATCATGGTGGCTTGGCGTTGCGCTTCACGACGAACAATAAAAAACACTTCCTCGGCAGACGGTACAGGTTGGGTGCGTAGAATATCGCTGCAAACCTTGCATAATTGTTTATTAGTTCCCTCATTATCTCTCTGAGGGGGCATGTTGAATCCCACATTAGCCGTAGTAAAAAGATAAGTAATAGTTTAAATATCTTAACCCCACTCTATCTAACATCGAGGTATTTTGTGAGAAAAACCCTACACATGACGGATTGTGCAGGTGGTAATTAACAAGTTGGGGACAATATCGGTGTTGTTGGAAGTGGGCATTTGGCCTGTCACTCTGATCATTCTACATGGTATCAGAGCCAATGACCTGGCCCGAACGTACTGCCACGTGATGGATGGGTCCCCTTGGCCCAAGCGATGATGGTGGGTCCCTTGGCTCTGCGTGTAGGGTGAGTCCCTTAGCTCCACATGGTTGCCGATGTGTGGATCTCCTACGTGTGACCCACTAATTGAGTCCCATGTGAGGGCGTGTGTTGAATCACACATCGGCTGTAGTAAAAAGATAAGTAATAGTTTAAATATCCTAACCCCACTTTGTCTAACATCGAGGCCTTTTGTGATAAAAACCCCACACCTAATGGATTATGCAGGTGGTAATTAACAAGTTGGGGACATTATCGATGTTGTTGGAAGTGGGCATTTGGTTCGTCTCTCTAATGATTCTACATTGAGAATACAATGACAGCGATTTTGGACCCTTTGATTCCCTAATATAGCTTCTTCTTTTTTCAAACTTTCCTCTCTTCTTAGTTCGTCATCATCTATAAAGAGGTTAACTTTGGCGTCTTTCAATGCGAAGTAGAGATAATCCGTGAAGTTCTTGCGTGTGTCTTCACCTCGCAAGCTCAAGTACATGTCGTACTTCCAATCTTTTAAGGAGGAAGACGAGGATGCTCAAGCGAGATGTTGCTAATCCAGCAGAAATGCTCAGACGATTTAAGAAGGGTACTCGCAAGAAGTTGCATTCTGTGGCGACTTCAACTCCCTGTTCCACATATCAGGAGTTTTTTGAGGTGTTACTTCGGGTTAAGGACTCAAAAAAATGCTCCAAGTTACAGTGATAAGGAGGAAGAAAAAGGTAATAATCAGAAGAAAAATAGTAATAAAGATAGACGGCAGTCATCGCATGGTTCTCGCAAGACACATAGTTTTAAATGAAGTGGCACTAGTTCTGGCTCATATAGTGGGGGTTTGAGTTCTACTGCACTACAGAGGGGCGGTATGTCCTCATGAGGGTCCCGTTTTTTGAGACAAAAATATTTTAACAGTCCTGGTGCCCCGTTTCGTCGTAGGTGTAATAGTCGGCATTCTGGGGAGTGTAGACAAGGTATCAGAGGTGGATGTTTTGTTTGTGGTCAAATGGGACATCGAGCTAACCAGTGCCTGCAGAGCCAACAGAAACCCAGCCACCTGCCTTACCACCAGTAGTTCCTCTTCAGCAGGTTCTAGGGCTTAGTGGTTATACCCTGACGGGTTATGGTGGTGCATATCATTATCAGGGGGATGTAGCTCCATATTCTGGATGACCATATCAGTATTCACATGATCCGTACTATCAGGGTGGTTACCCTTAGTATTAGGCAGGTTACACGCCATATCCAGAGTATCCGGGTGGTGGACCACAGTGGTACCTGGAGGGTAGTCCCAGAGTGTTGAGGTTGCTTCTAGCAGTGCATGATTGACGAGGCAGCCTAATCAGCTTGGTCAGGGACATGGTATGCAAGGACGTGGAAATTAAGGTAACAGAGGTCGTGGAGGCCGTCAGTAAACGCAGGGCCGTGTTCAGCACATTACACTGCAGGATGCTCAGAGTAATCCCGATTTACTTATGGGTACGTTGAACATTCTTGGACATTTTGCTAGGGTATTAATTGATTCAGGTGCAACACACTCTATTATTTCTCATATGTTTGCTCAGACGACGCAACCCTACTCCACACCTCTCGGTTATAAGTCAGAGTTTTCGATACTTAAAGGTGAGACATGTTATGTTAGCTGGGCATATCAAGGATGTCCTGTTCTGGTCGAGGATGTCGTAATGCCAGCTAATCTTGTTCCGCTAGATATTGTTGATTTCGATGCTATTCTGGCCATAGATTGGTTACATTACAATCGTGGTCAGTGGGATTGTTATCAGAAGACAGTTACTTTCCATCGGCCAAGCTTGCCCGTGGTTACATTTGTGGGCAAGCGTAGTGGACTGAGACACGGTGTTATCTCGGCTGTGAAGGCTAAACGGTTGTTGAGGAAAGGTTGTTAAGGGTATTTGGTTCACGTTGTGTTGAATGCGGATAGTTCTACCCGTGTGGAGAATGTACGGGTAGTCAAGTATTTTCCTAATGATTTACTTGGACTATCACCAGACCGAGAAGTAGAGTTCACTATTGATTTAATTCCAGGTACAGATTCTATTTCTTTAACCCCTTATCGAATGGCTCCTATTGAGTTGAGAGAGTTAAAAACTCAGTTGCAAGAATTGGTTGATAAGGGTTTTACTTCACCTTGGGGACCTCTAGTTCACATACCAAATCCTATTTCATAATCTTCACATTTTAAAGTGACTCACACTTCACAAATTAAGTACATATAATTGAACCACACCAAACATATTATAAATATGGACTCAAAACATTGTAATTAGCTTAAAAAGAGAAATATCGTCGTCTTAGCCACACGCAGCCGTAGGTGGCGGTCCGCCGCCCCAACTCGCTGGAAAATTTAACTATTTTTTAAAATTCTCAAAAATTACAGAAATGAAGATCTCAAAGAATAGAGAAAACTTTATACCTGTGGCCAATTCCAATTTGACCTAGAAAGGCTCCAATTTGTCTCGAACCCGCCGGAAACCCTTGAATTTAGGTGTGTTCAATTCGACTTCAAAGTAACTCCGACACCCCTAAACTTGTTTGGGTTTTGTTCCACACCTCAAGAGGAGTCTAATGGTGGTATCAATTTGATGGAATTGTTTCAAAATTTGGGGAATTGAAGACATGGGTTCTTCACGTCGTGGGTGTGGGTATCCCAATTTCAACCTCCATTTCTTCCTATTTTAGGGTAGACTGAAGTTATGGAACGATGGGGAAGATTTTCTAGGTGTTTAGGAGAAGCAAATCACCAGAAAAATCCACGAAAATCCACCGGAATTACTTGAAAAAGTCAGGTCGGGTCATGGGTCGAAGGGCACCCGTTTTCCCCTCCTTCTTTTCTTCCCTCATTTCTCTCCTTTCTTTCATTTCCTCCCCCCTTGATTGGCCCGTGTCTCTCCCTTTCTCTCCTTCCCTTTGCATCACAGCCACACACGTGGCTTATCAAATCTTGGCTCCAACAAATCTGGAGCCTTCCAGATATTAATTCAATGACCATTTTATCCCTAACTTCAATCGTTAATAACTTATTCGTTACAACTCCGTTTCACGAATGGTTTGTGCCTACGCATTCGTGAGATCAAGCTCTATTCAAAAATATAAATTGTGATCTCAAAAGGTTTACGACTTTTAAATAATAAATTTCCAAACTTTAAACATCGTAAATTATAAAAATTTCCCAATTTTATTTCATAACCATAAATCGTTTTATTTTTTCGATTTTCTCCACATATTTGTAGTTATGAATATATAATTCATATATTTAAATTTTCAATGTATTACATTCACCCCCCCCCCCTGTTAAAATAAATCTCGTCCCCGAGATTTCAACCGTCAAGTTACAAGAAGAAACTCGCATTATTTCCACCATCTCTTCTATGCTGAATAAAATTATAACCTCCATCTACGATTTTATTCAAGTTTCAAAAACACGCACTAAAGAATATTAATTTTCATTTTCACTCACATTCTCACATTGCCCTTGGCAAACCATTTACCATTATTCACTCACCATTTCTTTCTCAAAATTTCTATTCGCAATCACTGGCGTTATCTAACCTTAGAATAGTCTTGCCATATTCATCATTAACAAAAAAGTATCATACATCTCAGCCATGACCATTATCAAACCAAGAAATATCAAAAATACAAGCCATACTCATCCGTGGCCAAGTAATTACCATATTCACTGAGAAATGGAAAGAAATTTAAAACCAACCCGCAATACTGTTATTCTTGAACGAAATCAAAATTTATTCTATGATGTAATTCCTCCCCACGATTAAATTAGATTACTCATGATTAATTTAAAACCTTATTATTTTTTTCCAATCCTTCTTTCAATCATTTCTCTTTTTAAATTACTTTGAAGTGCAGCCACAATTTAAAAAATGAGTGACTTGCACTTCCAGAGTATCATTCACATTTCATCAATCACGAGAGAAATTTAAATATATTACACTCAGATGGCCAACATAACAAAACCTTATTTATCCTATACCCATGAGGATACGTGCTCGTCATTAGTTTGGTTCACCAGAACCAATCCAACAATGACAATTCATGACTGTGGTAACCAAAATAACCAAAATTGTAATTACAAACTTCCCCAACAATTCGTTGCATCAATTGTAAAAACTCAACTGAAAACGTTTATATTAAACAAACCCAAAATCTCATTCCACTTTATAAATGAACAACCCATAACCACACCACAATTTGTACTTGTCTTCTTGTTCAATAAATCATCAATACCGTCATAAGTATTAAGGGTTTTAACGATAATTATTATTAGTCAACAAGACTAATCCTTATTAATCACATAGTCAAGAAAATAAGTGTTCTTCCTCAAGTCTGTTTGCAATATCAAATCTAACAATAGTAACTCATGACTATGGTCACCAAACTAATCCAGTTTGCATTTACAAGCTTTCCCATCAATTATTTCCAAGAACCGAAAATACATAACTGGGGAGTCGTTTATATTAAACGA
Source organism: Crataegus laevigata (assembly GCA_963580275.1). Taxonomy (NCBI): domain Eukaryota; kingdom Viridiplantae; phylum Streptophyta; class Magnoliopsida; order Rosales; family Rosaceae; genus Crataegus; species Crataegus laevigata. Next base: position 1,977,338 of record OY756942.1, on the reverse strand, counting down.
ACTCGATATTTTATCCCATAATTTTACTCATATCCACTAATGAATAAGGAAAACTTCTTGGTTTTTCCACCATTTCCAAATTATAATAACTAAAGTATAACCTCCATTTAGGATTTCATTCTCATTCGATGAATCCTCATACGGAGTCCCAGTCACATTATTTGGAAGTTTACATTATACTTATTTAAAAAGTCACTTACCATTACTTTTGGCAACACCAATACTAGAGATTGTGGACATAAACAATATTGGCAAAATCAAACGTCAAGTTTCAAGCCATGACTATCGTGGCTAACAAAATATCAAAATTTTCACGCCATAATTCATTAATGGCAAACCAAACTAAACAAATTTGTAATTATAAACTTTTCCCATCAATTCTTTTCATCAAACGAAAAAAAACTCAGCTAGAGAATCATTTATATTAAACGAACTCAAATTTCGTTCCACAATCTCATTCATGTCCACCCACCATTTTAATTATAATGGGCACTCATTTTGTAAGAAGTTTAAGTTTATGAACCCCCCCCCCCCCCCCCCCCCGGCCCTATTAAATAACGAACGTTATTCCTTTTAACTATAGTCCCCATCATTCGCAGGGAAGAAGCTGACAAACAGTCAGTTATAATCAAGTTCTTTGCATTTGTTCACCATTCATCATATTCTGTATTCCCATTTATTAAATTTCACCCAAAAAAGGACCAGGGCATGGTTTTTTGAGCATGCAAAATAGTCAATGTACAAACGATGACAAATGAAATGAATAACCATTCCTACTTATCTTTGGAAGAGGCATTGATTAGCGGAGATCATACAGCAGATACCAACTATCTTTCAGGATAATTTTCAATTAATGAACTAGCAACCAACAAAAATACATGCTTTATGCATAAAAGAGACGCAACGATTTATGTGATATTATCAACTCTGTCAAGAACGAAGCACAAAACAAGGAACGTTTCAGCAAAAGAGGGCTTGAAATGATTAAACATCTTTCTCTAAAATCCCTGTACTTTTTTTTTTGAAACACCTTTTTCCCAACTTCAGTTCTTATTAGCAAAGGTCTACATGTTTCCTCTCATCATGAATCTCCCAAGTTTGCACAATTCTATTTGCCTTATAATCTTTTAAATTCCTACAAATTCAAAACTATTGGATCCTCAAATTCTCAACCATTCAATGTAATTATGTAACACTTCAACCTTAGAGCAAAATAACGAAAGACTAAATATTACTCGATTTTGACCCAAACACAATCCAAGAGCCATAGATTTAAAAAAAATAGCTATACTTATCATCGACAAAACAATGATTTCACCACCCTTTTCTTTTTGCCTTAAACAGTGGCTAGTAGACTGGACAAGATTGTAATATACCTAGCCAATACACATCGCACTTTTTTTTTCTTTTCTTCTTCTCTTTTTTTTTTTCCATTCTCGTAGCCCACACAAAGAGCTTTCTTCCAGAACACTAGGTCTTTGTGCCCATAATCAACAATTTCACGGGTCATTGTGCCCATAATCAACAACTTGACGGGTCATTGTGCCCATTCATACATTTCTCACATCCACGGGCCTTTTTCGCCCCTTTTTTCGCCCACTTTCACATCCACGGGCCTTTTTGCCCAATTTCACATCCACGGCCCCAAATATAATACAATATTTTCCAACTACTTGCCACAATTTCACAATCATTTTAACATTCAACATTTTCATAATGCATAGAATAAAATCAACTTAATTCAAGATTAATCCAAAACTTTAATCAAACTCTCATCTTCAAAGCTATATTATGAATATGATATTTTAAAATTTTTCTACTCCCATTCCATTCAATTCAAAGCATCATAATTCACAATGTATGCATTCCTCATAAATTTCTTCATACACAAAGATCTTATAAAGTAATGCAATATTAATGCAATTCATAAGTCACATACATAAATTTAATAATATCGCATAATATAATGTAGGATCATTTGCTCTGATACCATTTTGTCACGCCCCGCCCCGAATTAGATGTTTTCGGGAATTAATTATGGTAGGCCCAACTTATAATCATAGTTAATTTATTTCCATTAGTTACATTCCTCTCATCATATAATTCAATTTATTTCAAGCTATCCATATTTGCTTAAATGTCAAAACATATAGTTTCACTTCCCATTTAGAACTACTTCCTCTATTACATCAAGATTCCATCTAAGTATTAATTCTCGATTATTCAACCTTATTTATTTTATGGCTGCATCTAACGTCTCGTTAGACTGCCTACGTACCCTAAACAGGGATCAAACCATTCGTAGTTCACATACCAAATCCTATTTCATAATCTTCACATTTTAAAGTGACTAACACTTCACAAATTAAGTCCAAATAATTGAACCACACCAAACATATTATAAATATTGACTCAAAACATTGTAATTAGCTTAAAAAGAGCAATATCGTCGTCTTAGCCACGCGCCGACGTAGGTGGCGGTTGGCCGCCCTGACTCGCCGAAAAATTAAACTATTTTTAAAAATTCTCAAAAATTACATATATGAAGATCTCAAAAAGTAGAGAAAATGTGGTCAAGTTCAACTTGGCCTAGAAAGGCTCCAAAGGCTCCAATTTGCCTTTGAAACCCTTGAATTTGGGTGTGTTCAATTTGACTTCAAAGTAACTCCAACGCCCCTAAACTTGTTTGGGCTTTATTCCACACCTTAAGAGGAGTCTAATGGTGGTATCAATTTGATGGAATTGTTTCAAAATTTGGGGAATTGAAGACACGGGTTCTTCACGTTGTGGGTGCGAGTATCCCAATTTCAACCTCCATTTCTTCCTATTTTGGGGTAGAATGAAGTTATGGAATGATGGGGAAGGTTTTCTAGGTGTTTAGGAGAAGCAACTCACCGGAAAAAATCCACGAAAACCCACCGAAATTGCTTGAGAAAGCTGGGTCGGGTCATGGGTCGAAGGGCACCCGTTTTCCCCTCATTCTTTTCTTCCCTCATTTCTCTCCTTTCTTGCCTTTCCTCCCCCCTTAATTGGCCCGTGTCTCTCCCTTTCTCTCATTCCCTTTGCATCACAGCCACACACGTGGCTTATCAGATCTTGGCTCCAACAAATCTGGAGCCTTCCAGATATTAATTAAATGACCATTTTATCCCTAATGTCAATTGTTAATAACTTCTTCGTTACAACTTCGTTTCACGAATGGTTTGCGCCTACGCATTCGTGAGATCGAGCTCTATTCAAAAATATAAATTGTGATCTCAAAAGGTTTACAACTTTTAAATAATAAATTTTCAAACTTCAAACTTCGTAAATTATAAAAATTTCCCAATTTTGCAAACAAGCAGATGCGGACTGGCTCCTTTAGGCGGACTGGCAGGCATGCAAACTTGACTTGGCTGTCGAACTTGACTTAATTTGACTAGCGAACTTGTCTTGACTTGACTGGATTCTTGATTCTTTACTTGACTTGATTCTTGATTGCAAACTGGCAAACTGGTTCTTAATCCTTGACTGGCTAGTGTTGAGAGTATGGAAAGAACCTGTCACTAAACGAACGAGATTTCCATACCTCAATTGTAACTACAAATAAACAAAACCAAGTTACTACCACTCAAGTGATCACAGATCCAACACTCGAGTGACGGCCACAAAACAATTCCAAACAGGCCAACAACTCGTGTGGGCCAAAAACAAACTTAACTATTTTCTTGCTCGTGTGGGCCTAAAAACAAAAAACACCTTTTTTTTTCTCTCTTTGTTTCTCTCTCTTATTCTTTTTTTCTTCACGCCGCACGTCTTCTTTCTAGGTAATGGTTTTCTCCTGAGAATTCAAGATATGGCAAGGTGCAGCAGCAATCAATGGAGGATGATGGTGGTAGTGGTGTGTAGTAGGTCTAATGTGGGGGAAAGCAGCGGGCAGACATGTGTGCGGCGGCAAGATGCAGGTACGGTGTGAAGGCAGTGTAGTGGTGGGTAGATAAGTTCCCGGGTCTAGTGCGGAGGTGCATGTTATGGACGAAACTGATCAGGTTCCGTTGCAGTGGTAGTGAGTCATGCAGGCGAGGTGGGGCGAGTCGAACTGGCGCAGATACAAAACGGGTCGGACTACAGCAACATGAATAGAGTGCAAGGCGGTAAGAAACAAACTATTTTTTATTTTTTCAACAGACTTTTTTCCAGACTTTTTCTTGCAAATAATCAAACACAACTAGACAATTTGAACATGAACAACAACATAAACAAGCAAATAGATACCAACCCAAAGCAGATTAAATCCCGAATGATAAAACCTGCTTTGATATCAATTGAATATTAGAGTGTGCAACGAATGAGATTACAAAATAATAGGAATATTATTAAACTAACGAGAATGCTGAAACGGCTACAAAACCCTAAAGGCTACATTGTGAATAACTTGATCCTCAAACTAAATTATAAGCTATATTTATAGAGAGCAAAACCTAGAAACCCTAATTCGGATCGGCTAAGCCCATATATTAAACTAATAAGAAAACCCAAATAATCATAACATACTAATATTTTCCAACATTACATGTTAAAGATTTTTCAGTTATAGCCTTGCCACTGATGAAATTGACCAGGGAGGGTGTGCATTTCGAGTGGGATGATGATTGTGAGCAAAGTTTTCAACAGCTAAAGTATTGTCTCACTCATGCAACTGTTTTGGCTCTTCCAGACGATAGTGATAACTTCAAAATTTACAGTGACGCTTCTTTGAATGGTTTGAGTTGTGTGTTAATGCAGCATGGCAGGGTAATTGCATATGCCTCATGACAATTAATGCCTCACGAGATGAATTACCTTGCCCATGATCTTGAGCTAGCAGCCATTGTTTTTGCCTTAAAGATTTGGAGGCATTATTTGTATAGCGAAAAGTGTTAGATTTTTACAGATCATAAGAGTCTCAAGTAGATTTTCACCTAGAATGATCTTAACCTTCGACAGTGGAGGTGGATAGAATTGCTCAGCGATTATGGCTGCACGATTAAGTATCACCCTGGTCGTGCAAACATAGTGGTAAATGCACTTAGCAGAAAATCACGTGGCTGACTTAATGCTTTGCATGCTTGCCGTATCCCTATCCTCACATAATTAAGGTCTACATAAGTGAAATTAGAGGTGGAAGATCAGGAAGAAGCTTTACTTGCAAGTTTCCAGGTTAGATTGATTTTGATAGATCATTTGCTAGAGGCTCAAGTTAATGATCCAGAATCGCAGGAGTTAATTCAGGCAGTGTCCAGGAGCAAGAAAAAGGATCTCAAGATTTGAAGACCTGATGATATACTTATGCAAGAGGATCGGATGTACGTGCTAAATATAGCAGAATTAAAGAAAGAGATACTTGATGAAGCACATATTTTGGCCTATGCGATGCATCCTGGGAGTACCAAGATGTATCACACCATTTGACCTTTCTACTATTAGCCTGGCATGAAAAGAGAGATTGTTGAATATGTGAGCCGTTGTGCAATTTTTCAACAAGTCAAGGCAGAAAAGAAGAAACCTTTTGGATTAATGTAGCCACTTCCCGTACCTCAGTGGAAATGGGAGAATATTACCATGGATTTCATGTACAAGCTTCCTCGTATGCGAAATAGTTATGATGGTATCTGGGTAATAGTTGATCGGCTTACTAAGTCAGTACACTTCCTACCTGTTTGAGAGAATTATTCCTTGAGTCGGTTAGCTAAACTTTTCATCTCGGATATTGTCAAATACCATGGTGTTCCGGTTAGTATCATTTTTTATCGGTATCCTAGGTTCACTTCTAAATTTTGGGTAGCTTTCCAGGAAGCCTTCAGTTCGAAATTACTTTACAGCACGGTGTATCACTCTCAGAAGGATGGGCAATTTGAGAGAACGATTCAGATGCTAGAAGATATGCCGAGATCCTCAGTGTTGCAGTTTGGAGACGTTTGGCATGAGCGCTTGTCTTTTATTGAGTTTGCTTATAATAATAGCTATCATTCTAGCATTGGCATGTCACCTTTTGAGGCACTTTATGGTAAACCATGTTGTACTCCATTGTGTTGGTCTGAAGTTAGCGAGAGAGTACTAGTGGCGGCCCAGGATCGACAGAAAAGTATCGCCGATAAACATGCCATTGATAGAGTATATAAAGTTGGAGATTGGGTGTTTTTGAAGCTATCGCCGTGGAAGGGTGTGGTATGGTTCGGTAAGAAAGGTAAGTTAAGTCCTCGCTACATTGGACCATATCAGATCACCGAGCGAGTTGGTGAAGTTGCTTACAGACTTGGGTTACCTCCTGAGCTATCAAAGGTGCACGACGTTTTGCATGTGTCTATGCTTCGTCACTATGTCTTTGATCCATCACACATGATCCCTCCTCAGCCACTGGAGATTAACCCCGACTTGACTTACGACGAAGAGCCAGTGATGATTTTGGATTAGAAGGATAAGGTTTTTAGGAACAAGACTGTGCTCATGATGAAAGTCTTGTGGAGGAACCATTCTGTCGAGGAGGCCACTTGGGAAACCAAGGTATGGATGCAGGGCTTATATCCACGTCTGTTTTATGGTTATTGATGTGTTATTGATATGTAGGAATTTCGAGGACAAAATTTTCTTAAGGGGTAGATTGTGACGAACCTTCCCGAATTATTATATATTTTCTCCCTAAGTGTGTAAAGTGACGATATTGCCCTCGTTGGTTCAGCGATGTGGATGTACATATTCAGATTTAAATTATTTTTTTCGCTAGCATAATTAAATGGGTGGAATCAGATTTGTAACGAAAAAGTTATGAGCAAACGAATTTGTAAATGGGTGGAATTATATTTTTGAGTTGACCACATTTTATCCACCAATCAAATTAGTTCCTACAACCTCTAGCCCAATCAGGTTTTGGGTTTGATTTTATTTCCTTTGGGCCTTATAACATTTCTTTCTTCCTCTCTCTCACGACAGCCCAATCAGGGCTTCCTATTATTTCTTTCTCGCCAATCATTTGACCACACACGCACACACACATGTATACCCTTACCCTATCTTCTCTCTCTCTCTCTATTCTTTTCTATTCTTCCTCATTCGTACACCTGTAAGATCACCGACACATAAATCCATGAAAACATCACAGATCAAACCTGAGATTGCCTTCATCGTGTTTGTCTTAACCTCACGAGCATGACTATACCTTTTGATTGTCAACAGGACAATAGGAACTCGAGAACTAGAAGCCGGACAAGGTGCTTTTCTTCCCGACATGATCCTGGTGAGTTTTTAAAGTTCTAAATCTCAAGGAAGCTTCTAATCAACTCTAAAGGGACCTTAGACTAGTTTTGGGACGAAGTGGACGTCAGTTTAGTCGAGTTCTTGAAGTTGCAGTTTTGGTCGGAGGTATCGAAGGAAATTTCGATCATTTTCTGTTGGTTTTAATATATATGGTTATGTTCTAATCTTCAAGACCTTCAAATCCATATAAAATTCATGGACTTTGGTTGAGAAATGAAGAAGATATTGAGCTTTGAAAATTTTCTAAAAACCGGCGAGTACAGACGGCGGCGCACGGCAACTCTGGCGAGGTCCACCGGAGAAGAAGGAGAATATTCTGTTAACTTTAACAGAATATTCTACTTTTTAACGAAATATTCCCTAACGTCGTTAGGGGTTCCGTCAATGTGCCAGGCAAGTGCCTGGCGTGGCCGACGCGTGAGGGCGCGTGTGACGTCCAAAAATTATTCTAAAAATATGGGGGTGTTTGTCCTGTTGAGTAAGTCACGTTGGTATATTCAAACACCCCAATTGAGTAACGTATGAGAAGTTAATCCTAGGTTTTCTTTAGGTGCTTAGTAATTAACGTTAAATTAGTTATTTCGCATATAAGTGAGACGTACCCTGAGGATAAGCGTGGTTAAGCGAGACTTGGGGGTTACGATCCTGCTACTTACCAGTGAGTGGGCTTTTGTTATATATATATATATATATATATATAAATGCTTTACGATTCCTAGAAACTGTTTGGAATGAACTTACGTTTTAATTGCCATGTCGTGAATGCATTACATTTTTTTAGTATTGCATCAGTATGGTTATGCATTGTATTGAATGATGCTGCGGAGGCTCATGTAAGTTTCAGGTGAGTACACTGTGAGGTATTGTGTTTGGTTATGCGTAGATGCATTTAGAGCTCATTATCCTGCACCCCGGTGTGGCCAGGGCACAGCCTTCACGTGATCGTTCACCTCCTGCACCACATGCTCACCTTGGATCCAAGTTTGGTACCAGACTATCGTACAAACCACAATAGGTGGTTCTGACTCATAGGTAACCCGTGATTCATCACACAGCCGTCACGTGATTGTAGCACTTGAGCGTACTTATTTACACCCAGCCTTTCATATAGACCACAATAGGTGGTTCTGACTTGTGTGCAAGCATAGGTTGATGAGTTATAGGTTCAGCCGTACAGGTCACATTAGGTGACTCTGGCTGACATATTATTTTGCATTAGTTCATATCACCTGGCTTACACATTTTATTGCTGAGACACTTTGACATGGTATCCTTTGATCTTCACCGCTTTCGAGCATGATTTCTTTATATGTATGTATTGTTATTTTCTAGAAAATTATACGGGTTTTACAGTGAGAGGTTAGTACGTTCAGAAAGATAACTGTGTTTTCAGAAGCTTTATTTTTGCCCACTCACGTTTTTTGTTTTGCGCCTCCACCCTCCCCCTCCCCCCCCCCCCCCCCCCGGTTCTAGCTAGTTGAATCTCTCTGTGGCTCAGGAGGACTTCTAGGCGGTTTTGGCAGCCATCTAAATAAATGTAGGGATCTTCTCCATGTTTAGTATAATTAGTACTTTGTCTACTTGACTGCACTTGTGATACCTATGCTCTGAAACGTTGTATCCTAACTTTGAACACTTCCACATTAAATTGTCCAACATCGTTCGATGCATTAAATCTGATACATTCAAAATAACATCCGAGAGACATCTAAAGATCAAATCAACATAAACAAATATTTGAGAGTCCAAGACATCCAAATTCCAAAGTCCAAAATCAAATAATCCAAAATAACACAAACATGATCTACAGTTTGCACAACACACCCAAACATTACAGTTTGAACACAGATCACACAGCATCTGCATATGTATATAGAAAATATATGACAGAACCACAAATTCGAATTACTATATCTAATGTTCATATCCATTTACCTCCTGAAAAGTTAAAAGAATTGAGTGAATACCTTGAACACACATCAGCATCAAGAAACTTTTGTATTTGATCAATATCATTTGATGTTAAGGCTGTGGCAAACTGGAAAAAACCCAGAATAAGAAGAATGGTCAGAATGGTTAGAATCTCACTGTAATCAACATAGACTTACAGTACCTAAAATGAATTAGTCAATGGGGTACCCTTCTCATAATCTCACTGTAATCAGCATAGACTTATGCTACTATTAAGTAAAAAAGACACCTTGTTATGTCTTTCTTGCACTTTTTTTTTTTCATTAAGGTTGCAAACTTGTCTATGAAATAATATTGTTGATGCCCCAAGGCATCATCAACCAAGACCAGAAAAAAGGACGAAAAGAAACAACACAGTGGGCACCCTAGAAACAGCACATCTTACATTTCTATATAGAAAGAATCAGACCCTCCACATTATCATCTCTATGGTAACAGCTTACATTCCTAACAGCTTACATTTCTAACAAGAAGTTGAATAACAATGGTAACAGCTTACATTCCTATTAAAACTTGTAATAAGAATTCCACATTTCGCATGAACAAATACAGGTTTAATTCAATTGATTTTAAAAAAAAAATTGATAAAGCAAAGAAGAAAATGGGGGTTTGGTTTTTACCTGTAAGACTGAGTATCAGATTCAAATCCGTAAAATGCTGGCACTAATCACATAAAATTGACGTAAAAACACAACAGGTGATTCAGATTACAACGAAATGCTGAAAAACAACTAAATCAAACTCGACCCACATAATATTTAGGAATTTGACAACCAAAATAAAGCAGAGAACTCGAAATGCAAATCAATGATATACATAGAGGTTGGTTTTTACCTGTGAGACTGAGAGAGATGTGACAAATCGAGAAGATGGGTGGTGGGGTGACTGGGTTCTGTAAGTCTAGGATGTCGTCGAAGTTGCTAGGCTGTCGTGGTGGTTGCCAGAACCATCGTGATGTCGGGGTGGAGGAGGGGAGGGGATGACGCACAGATGGCGAGAGAGACTCGAGTGATAGAGTGACAGAGTCGAATTCGATAGGTCGATGACGAGGAAACCTAAAACCAACAATTAAGATTGGATGAAGAGATGACCTTCAATCTCGTCCTTCCATTCTAATTACAAACAGACCGGTCCGAGTACCCGTTTTTCTATACTTTTGGAACCAGCCCGAACCGAAAATGTCAAAGGCCCGCCCCCACCCACCCCGCCCCGTTTCTGTTTTACAAATTTAAGAACCGGCCCGTACCTGCCCCAAACCTTGATTACCCACCCCAACCCACGGTTCCTATACCCGTTTGCCCACCCCTAATTGGAATATCTGGGATTATCTGAACTTCAGAGTATCAAAAGTAAATTGCGTTTAAGTTTATTGATTGTTCAAAGAAAATGGGGCACCAATTCTTCGAACGTTTCTTTGAAGTACGTATTACATAATTGTTTGTATTTCAATTAACTCGAAACTGTTACACTACTATTATTATATATTTTACATTATTTGAACTGCCTTATTTCAATATTTTAAAGTACTTTTGTCATAATAATTATTTAGAATTGAGACTAAGACAGTTATAAGAAAAAAAGGATATGTAACAAATTGATCAATATTTTAATTACCTAATTAAATTAATAATACATCTCGCAATATGTTCACACTTTTTTTTTGTTATAAGCACCTTTAGCGTTTAAGACACACTTAATTTTCATAACTGTTTATTTTCACAAAACAGTACGAATATTTTTGAAAAAAAAGACCACCACCCTCTTTTGGGAGTTTGGTTCTCATCAGGGGAATCAATATTGCTTGGTCCTGCCTCGTCATCATCACCATCAATACTATCAGACCTCAATATGTTCGAAGGTAGGATCTCGTCAGATGCTTCATGGCTTGTTCTTGCCTCATCATCGTCTCCTGCGAAACAATCCTGATGTGGGTTGAAATCTCGTCAGATGCTTCATGGCTTGTTCTTGCCTCATCATCGTCTCCTGCGAAACAATCCTGATGTGGGTTGAAATCATATAGGTCAGGATGCGAATCATCCATATTTTCCTTCATAAATTTGTCCCATACAAAATCAACCGCTAGTTGCTTCACTTTTGCAGTACTATCTCCAGTCCCAACAAGCCCACAAAAATCTTGATTTCATCCCCTCCTTGCCAACCATTACAGTTTGAACACAGATCACACAGCAGCTGCACATATATATTTAGCAAATATATGACAGAACCACATATTTGAATTACTATATCTAATGTTCATATCCATTTACCTTCTGAAAAGTTAAAAGAATGGAGTGAATACCTTGAACACACATCAGCATCAAGAAACTTTTGTATTTGATCAATATCATTTGATGTTAAGGCTGTGGCAAACTGAAAAAAACCCAGAATAAGAAGAATGGTCAGAATCTCACTGTAATCAACATTGACTTATGGTACTATTATGTAAAAAAGACACCTTGTTCTGTCTTTCTTGCACTTTTTTTTCATTAAGGTTGCAAACTTGTCTATGAAATAATATTGTTGATGACCCAAGGCATCATCAACCAAGACTAATAAACTACCAGAAAAAAGGACGAAAAGAAACAGCACAGTTGGCACTCTAGAAACAGCACAGCTTACATTTCTATATAGAAAGAATCAGACCCTCCACATTATCATCTCCATGGTAACAGCTTACATTTCTAACATGACGTTGAATAACAATGGTAACAGCTTACATTCCTATTAAAACTTGTAATAAGAATTCCACATTTCGCATGAACAAATACATGTTTAATTCAATTGATTTTAAAACAAAATTTGATAAAGCAGAGAAGAAAATGGAGGCTTGGTTTTTACCTGTGAGACTAAGTATCAGATTCAGATCCTTAAAATGCTGGCACTAATCACATAAAATTGACATAAAAACACAACAGGTGATTCAGATTACAACGAAATGCCGAAAAACAACTAAATCAAACTCAACCCACATAATATTTAGGAATTTAACACCCGAAATAAAGCAGAGAACTCGAAATGCAGATCAATTATATACATAGAGGTTGGTTTTTACCTGTGAGACTGAGAGAGAGGTGACAAATCGAGAAGATGGGTGGTGGGGTGACTGGGTTCTGTAAGTCTGGGATGTCGTCGAAGTTGTTGGGCTGTCGTGGTGGTCGCCAGAACCGTCGTGATGTCGGGGTGGGGGAGGGGAGGGGACAACGCACAGACGGCGAGAGAGACTCGAGTGACAGAGTGACAGAGTCGAATTCGATAGGTCGAGGACGAGGAAACCTAAAACCAACGATTAAGATTGGATGGAGAGATGACCTCCAATCTCGTCCGTCCATTCTAATTACAAACGAGCCGGTCCGAAAACCCGTTTTTCTATACTTTTGGAACCAGCCCAAACCGAAAATGTCAAAGGCCCACCCTACCCCGCCCAGTTTTTGTTTTACAAATTTAGGAACCGGCCCGTACTCGCCCCGAACCTTGATTACCCGCCCCAACCCACGGTTCTTATACCCGTTTGCCCACCCCTAATTAGAATATATGGGGTTATCTGAACTTCAGAGTATCAAAAGTAGATTGCGTTTAAGTTTATTGATTGGTCAAAGAAAATGGGGCACCAATTCTTCGAAGGTTTCCTTGAAGTATGTATTATATAATTGTTTGTATTTCAATTAACTCGAAACTGTTACACTATTATTATTATTATTATTATTATTATTATTATTATATATTTTACATTATTTGAACTGCCTTATTTCAATATTTTAAAGTAATTTTGTCATAATAATTATTTAGAATTAAGACTAAGTAAGACAGTTATAAGAAAAAAAAGTATATGTAACAAATTGATCAATATTTTAATTACCTAATTAAATTAATAATACATCTCGCAACATGTTCACACTTTTTTTTTTGTTATAAGCACCTTTAGCGTTTAAGATACACTTATTTGATTTTCACAACTTTTTATTCTCACAACACAGTAATAATATTTTTGAAAAAAAAGACCACCACCCTCTTTTGGGAGTTTGGTTCTCATCAGAGGAATCAATATTGCTTGGTCCTGCCTCGTCATCATCACCATCAATACTATCAGACCTCAATATGTTCGAAGGTAGGATCTCGTCAGATGCTTCATGGCTTGTTCTTGCCTCATCATCGTCTCCTGCGAAACAATCCTGATGTGGGTTGAAATCATATAGGTCAGGATGCGAATCATCCATATTTTCCTTCATAAATTTGTCCCATACAAAATCAACCGCTATTTGCTTCACTTTTGCAGTATTATCTCCAGGCCCAACAGGCCCTACAAAAATCTTGATTTCATCCCCTTCTTGCCAACCGAGCACATTGTTTGATAATTGCCCCTGCCAAAGATAATGGTCTTCATAGTCACAGAAAGTTGGTACTGAGGCATATGTTATATGGGCGAGCAAAGCAGTACGCTTGGTTTTATTTCGAACGGAAATGCCAAGCGGGCAATCCTCAGGTTGTTTGGTTGAAGAGTATACACAGCACAGAGTTAACCCTTCAAAATTACTACTAACACTTTGAGGCACTACGAAAGAGACTTCATCACCCCCGAAATATCTTAACCACTCAGGAAGATAATTTCCATTGAGGAAAATGCCACCATATCCGCATGAAGTCCATCCCTATACCATGTAGAATAAGATTGTATGAGCAACACATCGTAATGAATGCATGTTTATATACATGTACATGTTCACCTCTCATGAGAGAGAGAGAGAGAGAGAGAGAGAGAGACCTGTAGTATCTTCTTCCTAAAATCAGCAGTGAGATTTGTGCACCCTTCCATATGAATCCTTGTCAAGGACTTCAATGACTTGTCCAGGCCCGGAATCTCAGTGAGTTTGGGGGAGTGATTCAGGTGTAACACTCTCATCCTTGACATTTCTGAAAAATCTGGCATTTTTTCCAATGCAATGCACTCATCTGCTTCCAGGAGTTCCAAATTTGTTGGTAAATCAGGAATTTCCTGAAGGTTTGTGCAATTATTCAAACACAATGTTTCAAGCTTTGAAATACCACTGAAACTTGGTAGGCTACAAAAACTATTCCCTTGAAGATCTACCGAAACAAGTTTCTCAAGTTGACCAATGGACTGGTCAATGTCAAGCAAACACTTACAGTCTTGAAGTATCAACTCCTCGAGATTTGGGATTTTTGAAAAGTCCGGTGATCGTGTTAGGTAATGGGAATGACTTAAATTAAGAAACTTCAACTTCTCAAGCCACTGTTAGATAAAAGGATAAAAATTCAAATTAAAATAGAAGACAGAAAGCATAATGATGGTATTTACAAAACCTAGAGGAATCAATTAATAATTTGGTTGAAGTCATGATGTACCAGATCGGAATCCTCCCAAACTCGTATGAGTTTGCTATAGCTCAGGTCAATAGCAACTATGTTTGGGTGATCAAAATCTTCTGGTACGGCCTCCAGAGGGAATCCATGCCAACACAACCATCTTAACTCTTTGGACAGATTGTAGTAACTGCCAGTAAGCTTGACGTAATTGAGTTTGAGCAATCTCAGACTCTGCATGTTTCTAAATGCTTCTGTACTGAAGCTAGCATTGTCAGACTCTTGCAAATCTAAAGTGAGTCCTTGAACTGCTTCAGTTCCCTATTGAAAGAAAAGAAAAGAAAAAAAAAGGAACTCAGAAAAGGGCTATCTGCATGTGAAAAGATGATGTATACACAACCTATTTGAAGTAAAACCATGCATTGGATACACGAATTACAAGAGAGGTACACAACCTAGCAGTTGTTACGGTACCTGTGGATTAAACCCATAGTTGTGCTTAGACTTCAGATGTGATTTACAAATGTTCAGATTAGTTAGGTCTCTTAGTAAGCATCTGCTACAGGTGTTATATTTTACCTGTTGTATCTAAGAAGAGCAGAACATATTTGATATATGATTCTGTTATTTAATTTGAAAATAATTCAATACAATCGGTTCCTTTGATGTCTCCTGTACTTTCCTTTCTCTGCTCTGTTTCTCTTTTTATTCAACCTGTAGTATATATGGGTGTCTTTCCAAACAACTCGTTGTGCTGTATACTGCTGAAACATCCATTTTATACAATTCAATAGATGTGTGAGGTATGCATACACTTCTTTATTAACTACATGCATTTAACATAGAATTTGATTGCGAAAGTACTTACAGATTTGTTCCTCAATACGTGTATCACATCGTCGTGATGCCATAACCTACTGCGTTTTCCAGGGTCACGGGATTCTAAACGCACAATTTCTCTTCCCATGTCGCAAAGCAAATCATGCATCATCAGCGTGAAATCATCATTAGCAGTTACAAGGCCTCGTTCTTGGAGGATACGGATTCCGACTTCTGGATATAAGTCACAGCCATCCAATATTGTCATGACATAGTCCTTGTTCATTCCAGTAAAGAAACAAGATATATCAAGGAATATAGCCTTCAGATCATCATCTAGCACGTCAAAGCTTATTTTAAGTCTTTCGAGAATCTCCCGATGAGGATGACTTTTCAAATTCCCCAACGCACTTTTCCATTCACTTATGCTTCTCCCAAACAGATGAGAACCTAAAACTGCAAGTGCTAGCGGCAAACCCCCACAGTAGTCAGCGGATTTTCTTGCGAGTTCAAAATACCCTTCATTAGGATAGTCCCTTCCAAAGGCATGCCAACTAAGTAGCTGAAGAGCTTCTTCTCTATTCATTGCTGGCAGTTTATATATCATATCCACCGCAAGAATCTTTAGCAAATGTTCATCTCTTGTGGTTATAATAATTCTACTCCCAGCACCAAACGAGTCACATTTTATAGCTAATGCTTCTAACTGTTCCACAAGGTCTATACCATCAACTATGACAAGTACACTTAGGTTGCCAAGTCTTTGTTCAATCTCCTTGATCCCTTGATCGACACTGATTACCTTTATGTTGGTTGGTTTCAGGATATCAAAAAGAAGTTGCTCCTGCAACTTAACCAATTTCTTTTCTCTCTTATTTTGGAGGAAACTTTTACCTTCAAACATACCCTGATATTTGTTGAAAATGGCTTTGGCAAGGGTTGTTTTACCCGCTCCACCCATACCCCAAATTCCAATTATGCGAACATCATTTGATCCTCCAACATCTAAATAATTACTGATCTCTTGCACCCGAGAATCTATTCCAACTAGATTGGCGGCTACCTCTAAGCATGGGCTGCGGTCCAAGACTCTGATGATCTCTGTGACAATTTCCCTGATAAACTTTCCATCGTACCTGGTTGTCAAAAGTCCAAATGAAGCAAAAGTTAGATTTATTATATAAACTGCAACATCAAGATGTGGATGTGTTTGTTCAACTACAACCATTCAGAATTTGACGATTCAAAACATCCAAATTCCATCAAATTTTGATATCTAACCATACATGATAGAGATAAAGATATGTAGGGGGAGAGTTTGTAAATTCTTTTACTACAGCTTAGAAGCTCTGCATTGCAACGTGTAAAATCAAGTTTTACTCAGGGGCCATTTCGAATTGCTTATGTAGGAAGCAATTCTGTTCATGAACAGAAGCGCTTTGTGTCGACACGTGTTAACATTTGCACTAAAAATCCAAATTCCTTGAAAAGCATCTGACATGCACTTCCCCAGAAACCGAGTCTAAGACTCAAAAACACTTTTAATTTTTTTCTGCAAAAGCACTTTTGACTGTCTCGTTTTATTCCTTCGACGCAATCCCAAACAAGCATCATTCTATTGTTTCTTGACATGGTTTTTACACATAAATCTTTTTTAAATATGTAAAGAAAAAATGGTTTGGGAATTTGAAAACATAAAAATAAAGAAAAGGAAATAAGAAAGTAATTTATTTACCCATCGGGGTCTCTAACCAAAACACCAGCCAAATTTGCAGCTTCAGTAACAGCGTTTCTCCATAGCTGTAACTTTTCTTTAACTTCTTCCTGGGGCCGCTGTTCGTGTTTCCGAAACGCTGTTGCAAAACTACAGGTCTGATTCCCGACATCCGAAGGATCGACATCATAGAATATTGGAAAAACCAGTTGACCCCGTGTTCTTCTGCACTCCATGATCTTCGCCAGCTCGTCAAGACACCAACGTGACTCCGCATACCGCCTTGAGAAGACGATGACAGCGATTTTAGACCCTTCGATTGCCTGAATCAGCTTGCTTAACAGAGCCTCTTTTTCTTGTTCGTAATCGTACACAAAGACGTTGACTTGGGCGTCTTTCAACGCGAAGTAGAGGTGGTCCGTGAAGCTCCTGCGTGTGTCTTCACCTTGAAAGCTCAAGTACACGTCGTACTTCCAAATTTTTGAGGAGGAAGACGAGGATGAAGAGAAGGTCTTCATCAATTGTTCCAGCACTCGTTTGTTTCTTGGCAGAGGGTTTGAGTTCGCACAGATGAATATTGAGATCTACAAACACATACATGAAAGTCAAAGTCCGCTAAAGTCCAGTAAAACTCCATTTTTTTGGTTTAAGGGCCTCAAATTTTTTGATTATTTTTTCACTTCGGTCCTTCAAATGTTTTTTATTCCAAATTGGTCCTTTTCCTTTTGTTAGACCCAAATTGGTCCTTAAAACTTTTAAACGTGCAGCTAATAGGATAGAAGGATTTTTTTTTTTGAGTACATCCATATTTTTACATTAAGAGGAGGGAGAGTTCAGTTAAGCCACACAATGGGTAACTTAATTTGGTATCAAATTGGCTATCCACGAGATTCGAACCTAAGACCTCTCACTTCCAAGTGAAGAGGAATATCACCAGACCATAGTACTGAGTGGCAGAAAGATTTCTTTTAAAAGTTGATAGAATGACACACGACCATAATTTAAAAGGAAAACTAATAAAAAAGATTTCAAATTTTTATATTTTAATAAAAAAAATTATCCACTAACTTTTTTTTAATGATAAGAACAAAAAAATATTATTAAAAAAAAACATAAAAACCCAACTTGCATTGGGCGCTTCCCCCTCCCCCCAAATCCCCCCTTTCTACTCTCTACTTTTTCTTTCATTGTCAGCTACATTAATATATTTCTTTTTTATTTCCTTTTTTATTATATTTTTTTTTTTTTGCTTAGAATAAGAAAAATACTTCAAATTGAATTACATTCTCTAGTTTTATTTTTGTGGTGTTGTCATGATGATGAAAAAAATTTCAATGTGCCTGGAATACGAGGTGGTACACCACGTGTCTCTATACAAGTTATGAGATTCTTCTACTAAAAAATTAATAACATAAAAAGTAAAATTTCTCACAACTTACATAATAACACGTGGTATACCATTTGTGTTACGGGGGAAAATTTTCTTCAAGATGACACCCAAGCTCAAGAAATTAGATGAAGAGCTACATTTATTATTTTAGGTATGTAAAAAATGTGAGGAAATTTTAATTTGGTAATTGAAAACAGCTTTTTAAATATAATTACTAAGAACATAATCTTCTCAAGATTTTGATCTAAAGGTTCATTTTTGGGTTCATCGTTTTCGATGCAATGGGTGTTTTTACTGGACCAAAAAAGGGTCTAAGTTTCAAACCTTATGAAACTGAACCACGAATTAAACACTATTTATAAAACTTGACCATTAAGTAGACACTATTTATGAAACGAAAACAAAAATTAGGCATTATTTCTAAAACTAAACCAATAGGTGGAAATTATTTATGAAATTGGACTACATACTATTTATGAAACTGGAGTAAGAACTAGATAATATTTATGAAACATGACTAAGAATTAGGCACTATTTATGAAAGTAGAACAATAACTAGACACTATTTTATGAAATTGGACTAAGAAAAGGCACTATTTATGAAACTGAACCCAATAACTAGGCACTATTTATGAAACATGACCAAGAACTAAATACTAGTTATGAAATGGACAAAAAACTAAGCACTATTTATGAAATTGGACAAAAAAATAGTATAGTACCGTTCAATTTCATAAATAGTGTTTTGTTTCATAAACATTGTATAGGACCCACGCGTCAAGTTTTTTTTAAAAATAAATTGTGTCATTTTCATTAAAATTTAAGTTATTTTGTCATTTTTATTAAAATTTAAGGTTTTTTCATTAAAATTTAATTCTTTTTCATTAAATAAAGGTATAACATGATTTTTTGGTTAAAATAAACTTAACCCAAGCCATTTTCATGAAAGTCCCCTAATTTAAAGGGCATTTTGATAACCCATTTACTTTGACCAACATGTGACCACACATATGGCTAAACATTTATTTATTTTGAAAGAACATACGGAAACAATCTAAAAATCCATGAATTGGTTCAATTTTGGACCTGTTTTTCTTTTTAAATTGGCTTTGAAGTTTTGATCAAATGGAACAAGTTAATTTTCACTTTCAAATAATCAGTTTACAAAGTGACTATTTATATCAAATTTTGTACACCAAATGACGTAGTCATTGATAATTGAATTATTATTTAAATGTTGATTAACGTGTTTAAATCTTATTAGTGACATATCACATAATTTGTAAATTTGGTCTAAAAAATTAGTCTATTTAACATTACTCTTCTAAAAATGCAAAATGATGCCATTGAATAATATGATATACTTTTGCTAAATGTTTCTCAAGTTAAGTGGTGGTCTCAGTGCTACTTTGGTATGGCAAAATGGAATTGGATTCACTCCAGACCTAGTGTCTGGAGCCCAGATATTCACAAATCTAGGCCACACAAATTGAATCTGACAGTTCTCATTTATACATTCCATTGGCCCACATCAAACAAACCAACAACTTTGATTTTTTTTTCCACACAAATGTGTCGTCAAGATTTGTGAATCCCTAAGCTCCAAGACACCAAGGTTCAGAGTGGATCCAATTCCTAAAAACACCTGTGAACCTATAAGTTAATCATATTTTCTTTCATCTCATTTGACACACACAACTGTCAGTCTATCTTTCTTTCTCTGCAATGGTGTGAACTGTGGCAGACTAGATGAATTTAAAGTAAATTTATTTTATATCATACAAATAATAAGTGCCTATTTACACTAAAAAAGCTGTACTTGTATTGAGAATCTAAGTTTATTTTTTAACATATAACATACAAAAAATTCAGAACTTTTTTTGGTATTTTAGTGAATTTGATGGTATGAGATAAAAGTTCAAGTGATTATGAGTTCGTAGTACTTTACGAAATATTTTTCAGATGTCGTATGAGTGGTATCCCACCTTGGATTTTAGCAATTTATTTTATTTTTTGAAGTATTTCGGTAGTTTAATTGAAGTTAGTTCGTTACATTTTCCTGTTTTGACAAAAGTAGAGTGGGGTGTATTTTTGTCATTTTAAAATTTTCTTGACCTTTTCAATCAACGCTTGAGTTGGTTAGATAAAGCTCGATCCCACGCGTGCATAGATGCAAACGGGCCCAATTCTGAGTTAGAACGAAGAAGTTAGAGACGTTGAAGTTGGAGGGCATTTTGGTAATTTGGCCAGAGTGCTATAAACAGGGTTGAATTTCTAGAAACTTCCAGAGGTTTTCAAAATCGGAAAGCTTATTGCTGACTCGTTTTTAGGGCGATCGGGTCGCCAACTGCCAACTTGACCCACTCATATCTCTTTCAGATTTCTCTTCCGTTTTCCCAAATCGAAGTAGCAAAGTGGCGAGGTTTTTCGGCGATTTTAGTATTTTTCTGGTGATTTCGGCAACTATTTTCGTAGAGTGAGGTATGAAACTTCATTTACTCTTCATGATCTTCAAGTTGGTATGCTTAGTTTGTGTTGTGGTAGTTGTTTTAGAGTTAGGTATATAGCATGGTTCTAAAAAATGCTATGCGCTAGTTAGGCAGTGGGCTGGGTCCTAGCGCCTAGGCTGATTTGTATTTTTTTGAATAAATTTATTATGTAAGATATAAATAAGTGCATGTTTACACAAAAAATTCATACATGTTGAAAAAAAAAATGAAATACAAAACATATAAGAATAAATATTTATTATAATATATAAGCATTGTATAAAGCTAAAGAGTTTTTTTCAAGATAATAACTTTCAAATTATTATTGGGCCATATTTTCTTTAAAAAAATTGAAGATAGGCCTGCTAAAAATCTTTAAAAAATTGTCACAAACTATTAATTAAAAACACTTCACTTACCCTAGTAAAGTTAGCCGCACCCACCCACTTTTCTCTTCAGTCTCATTTGCCGTTTTCCTCTTCTTTCTCTATATCTGCACAAACTAGTGACCTACCTCCCCCTTCATCCCACTGCAGCAAATCATTCTTTCTCATCCTTCCTTCATCTCTCTCTCCCTCTTTCTTTCACTCAGATTTCATCAGGAAATTTGAGGTCCTAACTCGGTGCGACCAAAGGTGGAAGGCGACCAGAGAACGGCAACTATGAGAGAAAGCTAGAAAAAAAAAAGAACCGCCTAGCACCGCTATTTTGACACCACCTAGGCCGCCTAAAAGCACCTAGGAACACCCAAGCGAGCGCCTAACAGCTCTCGAATTTTGTCCACCAATTTGGCATCTAATTGGAATGACAGGTCACCAACTAGTGCCTAGGTGGTCGCCTATACCGATTTTTAGAACATTGGTATTTGGAACCCTAGAAATTCAGTTTTCTTCGATGGTTTTGACCGGTTTTCAGTTAGAATTGGTCATCAAGCTAGTCAAGAAAGTTGTTTCACTCATCGAGGTCTATTTACTTGTGAATTTGAGCCCACTAAAGCCCTCCACCATGGCTACCAAAACGTGTGGCGGTGCGCTGAACCCGTCCATAAATGTTGTTACCAGAGACTCTCTAGTGATCTTGTGAACCTATGTCTAGCTCGGTTTTCCAAAATTTAATTGTTTAGTGTGACAATCAAATTGGACCACCACTCGTTTGTGTGATTGGCGAAGATCCAACCGATGGATCGTTGTCAATTTGTAGTATGTTGTTGTGCAAGCATGTTGAGACCCTAAGAAAGTTGCATATCGGAAATTCCATATGTGAATTTGCCAAATTGAATTATAGGTTTATGGGCCATATTGTTGACTTTCGATCACAGTTGACTTTTTAGTCAATGCTTCCCGAATTATTCTTGTGTTCCATTTATTGTTTTATCATGTTTTTGAGACTTGATGGAGTTTAGTTGGCTCGTCACATTGACGTGGCGTTCCCAGTTGATGTGAGTCTTAATTTGCGTGCAAGTAGCATTGCCTCGTTTTATGTATCGATTTTATTAAGTTTCTTAAGTGGGGTTTCGTGTGTTGTATTAGGTTCCTTGGAGCATTGTTGGTGAATCTACAAGGTGAATGACTAGGATTGGTTCGTGTCGAGATCCCGTACTGGAATTCATAACCTGAAGCCTGAACCAATTCTTTTCAGGATGGGATCACAAAAACTGAAACCGAACCAAAATTAAGGGATTCTCAAATAATTTTTGGGATTTCGGTATAGTTCGAGACAATTGCAAAAATCCAAATTGGAGAAATCAATTACAAAAATCAAATCCAAATTGTAAAAGTCCTAATTATAGAAACCCCAATTGCAGAAATCAAATCCTAGTATAAACCCTAATTGCAAAAACCAAATTCGAATGCAAATCCTAGAACCCAATTTTCAAACACCCTAGAAATCTAATCTTAATGCGAAACAAAATTGTGTCAACCAGAGAAAATTAGTTCAAACCAATCTAGTGTGGCTTCTGATTCTGATACTAGTGAGTTTGTGCTTGGGGCCATCTTTTTCCTCTTCATTCCTGCTTGCTGATTTGATGAACCTGATTTACTTGTTGCTTATATGGTGGCTGGAGTGAGATGAGCGGGTATGGTGTGGTGGCCGGAGTCAAGAATCAGAGAATGTGGTGGTGGCTAGGTTCGAGATCGACTGACAAAGTGGTGGTGGTGGTTGGGTTTGAGATCGACTGATGGAGAACTAGAGACTATGATTGTCAGAGGTCAAGAATAATGGAGGATGAGAGATCAACATATGAAGAATTAAGGATGAGAAGTCAAGAGGACAGAGAGAGAGAGACGGTGAGAGTGAGGTCGAGAGAGGTTAGGGTTAATTATAAATGAACGGTTGAGATCAAATCTAACGACCTATAATAAATAAAACTATATATTTAATTATATGTAAAAGTTGTTCGGTTCGGCTCGGGATTCTCGAACAAAAGCATGTTGAATACCAAAACTCGTACTAAAAGTTTCAGTTTTGGTCCGGTATGGGTTACCGAACTGTTCAAGATTTGTCGTTCGGGATTTTCGATCAGGATCGAGAAATTTGGGATTTTTTTTCCATCCTTACGAAGTAAGTGACTTTAATATTATGTGTTATGGATATTACCAATGAACTTCCTTGTTACATCCTATGTGGATATAACATGGATTTACAAATGGTTTTATGGAAATGTGTGCTACTATGATATGTTTACTTGATTGTATTCGCAAAATATATTTATGTTATATTTCAAATGATTGTGAAATATGATGGCTAGTAGAGGACCATTAACCTAATACATGGGGTGATGAGGTATCAAATCAGAATTTGCACCATGTAGCAATGGTACATGATGACCATACCTGGTTAATCCGCATTGAAGACCATACTATTTACAAGTTGCGCCTGGTTAATCCGCATTGGCAACCATAGGGTCGCACCTGGTAATTCGCATTTGATGATTCTCATTACCTAGGTATGGCCAAACATAGTTTAGGGGTGATCACTCTTAGTTAATCTGCATTGGGTGATCACTGCCTACCAGTGTTCTTAGAAGTGACTCTACTTGGTTAATCCACATTGGGGTCACATCCTATTCAGTTACTTATTGTAGGCTTTGGTTGAATTGTGTCTCTCTAAGCCCTAGACCTAGTAAATTGTTACACAAATGAAAGAAGATATTGAAGGCATAGGTGTCGCAATCTAGAAAGAGATGATTGAATAAAAAAGTTTACATGATGGTGTTGCTTAAAAGAGAATGGATTCGGATGTGACTCATTCCTACTCGTAATGAAGAGATACAATAATGAAATATACCAATCTTATTCATACACGTGGATATGTTATTGATGGTGTGTCATTCCCACACAACTTTGGGTTGTGTGATGGCTGATTGTTATCTCGCAAGGCGTGTGGTGAGATACAAAATTAAAGGACCATTCCTATACGTATTTAATGAGGCGTATGGTGGTTAAGTTATAAAATATGTGGCAATTGGATCTTTGTGATCATTAAAAAAATGATGAAATGCGGGTGTTGAGTCACAATCCGAATTGATTGACTGAATGATAATGACAGTGATCATAGTGATGGATTAATCTAGTATTCAAAAAAGAAAAAAAAAAGTCTTGTGTGGACGTAGCACTACTTTTGTGAAATCTCGTTCCTAAATTTTACTATTGTAAATTACGTATTTCTTATGCGCGGGATTTTATAGTATTTTCGTGAATTTAAATTAATTTTAGATTTTAATTGCTTAATTACAAAGTTTGAATTTTTGAAAATAATTATTTAAAATCCGTAGACCTTTCAAGGTCACAATTAATATTTTCGAATAGAGTTCGATCTCACGAACACGTAGGTGCAAATCGTTCGTGAAATAGAGCTATGACAAATAAGTTATAAACGAACAAAATTAGGGGCAAAACGGTCAATTTATCATTATTTAGGAGGGAAAGTAGAGAGATGGACGACTAAGAGAAAAGAGAAAGGAGAGAAGGGTAGGGGAGAGTTGCCGAAGGAGAAAAAAGAAGAGGGAAAAGGGGGCCAACCAGAAAAGGGAAATGAGGGGAAATGAGAGAAAGAGAAAATTAGGGGAACCAGTGTCCTAGCCAACCCAACCCGACGGCAGCGCGATTTTTCCCGACGCATTTCACGGCGATTCACGGTAAATCACCATCGGGAAATAACTTATTAGCCCTCCCTTTTCCATTTACATCCAAACCCAATGACGTTTAGCGTCCATTTCACGAAGAACAGAGTCGGTGGTTTCAAGGGAGTTGTGACGGCGATTCGTCATTTTCTGCTATCTTCCATGTCGATCCCCACCATCAAACAACTTCACTTGAGCCCAGGAACAATGCCCAAGCATTGGTTAGAGCATCGAGTTCGATTTGAGAACGAATCAAGAAACACCCAATTCTAGGGTTCCGGCGGATCGAGGGCGATTTTAGGTGCTTTTCGGGCAAATTAAACTGTCAGCCCAGATATGAAAGGTGTTTCCATCATTGGGATCTACAATTATATAAATTTTGGTAATTTTTGGAATTTGTTGAATTTTTCGGCGAGTCGCGGTGGCCCATGGGCCGAAACCCCATCTGACCTTCCTAGGCTAAATTTGATGCCCCGATTCCATATTTGATGTCCGATTGATGAAATCCCGTCGATTAAACATAGTTTTGATAAAGGCCGCCATGTGGTCATTTTATGAATAGACGATCTGATCATTGGATCGTCACCAAACTTTAATAGGTTATTATTAGTAATATTTGATGACATTAGAAATTGATGGATCAGGCATCCGATGTACAGATATTTCTGAATTAAATTTCTAAGTTTGTAAAACTAAACGTCGGCCGCCACTTAATTTTAGCGATTTGGTGGAGATCTGACCGTTTGATTATTCTGAAACTTTAGGATACTATTGTAGAAGAATATTGAGACTCTTGAGGAGTTATGGGTCGAAGATTTGAAGGAAAGATCTTCCAAATTAGATTACTAAGGTTGTGGCCCCTACCTTTGACCTTGATCGACGATTGACTGTTTAGTCAATGACCCCGAGTTATTCTAGCGCATCGTTTATCTTAAAGTGTTGTCGAGATTTCATGGAGCTTAATGGGCTCATCATGATGACGTGTCTCGGTTTATGTATTAGTGGCATCATATTGTGTTATACTTGTTTAATAAATGTGTTTTCTATTGGATTGTTATTTTTATTTTTAGCCATCGATCTATGTTTATTAAATGTGATTTGACTGTGGATTGAAAACACTTATGAAATGTGATTTGACGTGCATATTTGAAATGTGGTTTGATTTGTATGATTGACATGGTGTGATCAAATGTGATGGCTAGTAGTGGATCACCAATTGTCCTGGGGTTTGTTGCTTCGAAACTTGTTTCATATCGTGTTCATTTGTTTCATTTTTCGTTTCGTTTGAGCCGTTCTAAATTGTGTAACTTGTGCTTTGTTCCATTTCTCGTTTCGTTAAGCTTTTGTAAATTGTAACTTATGCCTTGTCTTGTTTCTTTGAGTCGTTGTACATTACGGTTGTTAGTCTTCTGCTCGGTTCCGTTGAGTGATCTGGAACTGAGTTTCTGCTAGGGTTTAGTTGAGTGGTTCGAAATCTCTTATACTCTGTGATTTAATTGAGTGGTTCAGAAACGTATCCAGCTTGGATTTCGTTGATCGGTTTGATATCCATTGTACTCCATGATTCCGTTGAGTGGTCCAAAATCGTATCCACTCAGATTTCGTTGAGAGGTCTGGAATCTCTTCTACTCCACGATTCTGTTGAGTGGTTTGGAATCGTATCCTGGTTTGGATTTCATTGAGTGGTCTAGAACTCGATGTTGATGGATTTCGTTGAGTGGTCCGAAATCGCATCATCTGACTTGTTGGTTCCTTGGATTTGATTTCAGCTTCAGAAATGTAGGCTTCGACTGAACTGTGTCGCTCTAGCCCTACATTTTAATGTATTGTATGTGTTATTAATTGGTGTGATTATTAGATGGTGTTGGAATGCATATGAGTGTGTGAATGGCAAGATGACTAGAGAACATTATTGTGCTTAGTTGAATGTTTCTTGAGGTACCACATGCTTGAATTGTGGTATTATGTTGAGACATAGTGGTCGATGTGATGAATGTTCGAGTGTAGTGAATGACGAATTACGAATGGCTTAATCCCTATTTAGGGTATATAGGCAGTCTAACGAGGAGGTTAGATGCAGCCATAAAATATGCGAAAAAAATTACTACGCAGTTGGATCTTGAGTTGTGCCTTGCCCATATCCCGGAGGCAGGGTATGTTAGATATACAGATAATTGGTGACGTCACATGTCAATCTTGGACGTATGTCGGGATCGGGGCGTGACAACTTTTACATTTAATTATTTGATTTTACTTAATTCACATATGTTGTATTATTGTCACTCAAACGAGGTTCGTAGCTTATCCAAGTTTTACTTTGCCCGGTGCGCCATTCTCACGATGTATGGTTGTTTTGTAGAGTAACGAGTAGTTGTTAGATAAGCAGATCTCAAATGGTGTAGTTGTAGTGGGCAATACTCTCGAAAGTAAGGATTGGTACCCTTTATTGTAAGTTATTTCTATTGAAGCTCTAATGTATATTGTATGTCAGTATGTATGTGTCTCCATCACTCTATATATTATATGTTGTATTGCTATTGTCCTACTGTCACATGTTAATTCTGGGCATATTTCAGGATCGAGGCGTGACACTATGAATTATAGTGAATTTGAAAAAATAACGGTGTTAAACATATGATATAAAAAGTATTGGTTGAGTACGTAATACATTATCTCTTTATTAATTAAAATGTTAGGTGGCACAACCTGCTTAGACAACAATTGAGGAGTTGGTCATGTGGGAAATGGAGAGAGAAAAATTTTCTTCTTCGTTGGAACCAAGGTCCGAGGATAGCAGAGCCATGTTGTCATTCTCTCTGTTCTCCTTCGTCTGAAATTAGATCTTTCTTCTTCGTTCAAAGCTTATGTTGTACATGATCTGCATAATGTGGTGGTTTTATCTCTTCCACCACCTGTCCAGACTGTTGGGCGATCCTTAAAGGTCATCACAGACGCTTCTTCCAAAATCCGAGTGGTCACGGACCACCCGAGTGCATGAGTGGATTCGTCCTTACTCTATAGCTTCTAATTTTATTTTGAAGAGAATGAACTTGGAGAAAGAAACCAAAAAAAATTATGATATCCAGATTCTCAATAAAATTGAATAACTTTTGAAAACCCACAAGGTGGTTTTCAAGTTAAAAAAAAAAATTGGATTTTATGTAATTAAATCACGACAACAGAAATTAACGCAAAACAAACAAAAATGTGTTGTAATCCTAATTAGGTTAGAAATGTGATTGGGCAAATCCTATTGGGATTTTGTTGTACCTTTTAGATAGTGTCATTTAATTGTAAAACCTAAAGGGTAAGGAATTTAACTTCCCTACTACTATAAATAAAGGCACAATGAGTAAGGAATCTAACCTGTGATTGTCCTCTGGGATATAAGCTCATTATTTTCATTCTTGACAACTGTAATACCAGATCTCTTTGGTACAACTTGCAGTGCACTCATCCATTTGCTATCAGATATAGGATAAATAATGTCGACATTCAGTAATTTAAGAACTTATGCACGAACCACTTCTTGCATATGTGGCTTGAGACGTCTTTGAGCCTCTCTAAAAGCTTTTGACTCGTCTTCAAGATATATCTGATGCATGCAAATTGAAGGACTAATTCCTTTGATGTTTGCAATACTCCATCCCAACACTGTTTTATTCTACCTCAACACTTACATCAACTTTTCTTCTTCTATTTGGTTAAGGTTAGCATCTATAATCACAGGAAGAGTGTCTAAATCACCTAGATATGCATACTTTAAAGTCTCTCGAAAAGGCTTCAATTCAAGCCTCAAATTCATCTTCCAATATTACTAGATGCAAAGTCCTAAGGTGATCAATCAAAGAATTCAAACAAAAAGTAACAATTCAAATAATGATTAAGCATTCATCTAAAAGAAACTAGAAATTCAATGAATAACATTAAAAACAATAAACATCCATGCTAGGGTATCATCTTAACCCTAGAAAAAGAGTTTAGTTACTCATAAAATACGAAAACATAATTAAAATTATGAAAAACATGAAATACTTCCACACGATGATAATGGATCGCCAAGATGGTCGGCGGCTGCTGCTTTCTTTCTCTTTTTTTTTCTCCTTGCTGCGACTTGCTTCTTAGACTCCCAAAAGCACGTTCCCCAAAAACCTCCCTCTTAAAAGTCTCTCCGTCTCTCTTCTTTTATTCTTGAATAAATGCTGAAATCCTTACTTGAATAGGACTCCTGAATTCTCTTCTTACTTGGATTGGTATATTGCTGAGGTGGCAAACCAAACTAGTAAATATATTAACTATGAACCTTTTAGGATAGTCTTGAACTCTTTCAATAACTTTCCTTTTGCTCTACATGTTTCCTTTTATTAAAGTTTGTAAATATGAAATCTCTTTGCAAATCCCGTGCAAGCATTGCTGGCAGACGTCCTATACAAGAATCACTATAACATCATCTAGGAAACTTGGAATCACAAACCGTAAAATTTCTCTGAAAGATAACTTCCGTATCTTTCCAATTTTACAATGGTCAACAGCTAGTTCATTATGAGGAAGTACAGTTTAATCTGTAAAATTGACTGATTTGCACAAACAGCTTCTGCTTCCAGCATACCAAACTCATTTCAATTGCAAAAGTGCTCATTTTTCTTCTTTCTTCATCTTCACTCTTCAAATCTAAGAAAAAACATAAAACTAAATGAAACAAACTAAATTCACTAAAAAACATAACAAAAAACTAAACTAAAAGGCATGAAAATGTATGCAATTATGATTATATCAGCCATCATCACCCTACTCCAGAACACTTGGCAAAATCCTAGCGACTACGCTGGATGA
The DNA here is from genome assembly GCA_963580275.1 of Crataegus laevigata. Taxonomy (NCBI): domain Eukaryota; kingdom Viridiplantae; phylum Streptophyta; class Magnoliopsida; order Rosales; family Rosaceae; genus Crataegus; species Crataegus laevigata. The sequence continues at coordinate 1,947,408 of OY756942.1, read as the reverse complement.
CCAGCTTGTTTTGCCAGACATGCGATCTGATTCGGATATAGACACAATTAGATCTTATAAGTCTTAGAGTTTCTAAAATCTAGGAATTAGCATGCACCGCAAGTAATCATAACTCATAAGATGATGCAATATCTACTTCTAGATATCCTCCAAGTTTCTCCCGGCTTAGAACGATGATTCTATCCTAAAAAGGTCTTTCTCCGAGGTATGGATATATTTATGTAGGGTTCATTATGGTAACACAATCTAAACAATTAAATTCTTTTGCCCACTGTTTGAGTCTAAAATCATTCACTAAGTTGACCGTCGAAGAACCTTTGGCTAGCAAACAGCCCCCCGTCTACAGCTTGCTCACGATTGTTTACTGTTTTGCAGGTTGCTCGAGTTTTTACTCAACCACCACTCATGGTGGTGCGCGAATTTAGTTCCAACACTGCTCGTGGTCCTATTACATACAAGATCAAGCCTCAACGGCTCTTGAAGAAATAACTAGTTCAATTCAAGATCAAGTGTCCACCACCGTTGAAGCAAATTTGACTTTAGAGAAAATCCAAACCTTAGCAGGAAACCAGAAAGCTTTTTGGCCAAAGAAAACATCAAACACTCGTGCTCTTCATCAAGATCAGCAGAATCAACAAGCACAGCAAACATGCGTCGATTCATCTCCACCAAAGCAGAAGATCACCCACCACATGAAACTTTTGTGGTCCCGTTTCGCTCCAAATCAAGCCTCGATGGCCCCTAAAGAAACCTCTAGCCCTGTTTAGGATCAACTGTTTATCACCCTTGAGTCGAGATCTACATTGAAGGATTTCAAAACACACCTTCTACATGTGACAAGCAAATGTATACGACGTGCCTTAAAGTGGAACAGTAGGCTTGTAAATTTTGATGAAATAAATACTCACTGCCACATTAAAATTTTGACATGCCAAGGCTTACGTGGCATGCACCATGTGTCCCTAAAATCGTACACATGGCATGTGACTCACCAAAACCAAACGAGTTACTAAAGGTGTCACGTGCAGACATTTGGTGGAGTGTAATTAAGTTAATAATTCTTTAATTAGGTTTCACTTAAATCAAACAAATTCATTGATTTAAATTTAAAATGTGATGATTATTTGATAAAGTGAAATTACGACCAAGCCAAAATCAAGTCTTGACTATTTCTTCAATTAATCAAGTCCAAAATGAAGACCAAATCAAGCATCAATCAAGACTTGCAAAGCCTATAAATACGAGGCACCAAGACAAAGAAAAAGTTCATAAATTCATTCCTCACGCCCGAACACTCAAACTCTCAAGCCTCAAACACATAATAGTTAACTGAACAGATTTTTAACGGATGGTGCAAAGTTGGTAGCTACGTCACCACAAATGTGAACCCTATATTTGCCACGTCATCACTTAACAGTTAACTGAACACATTTTCTAACGGATTTATGATATTGAAATGAAATGATAAGTAAAGTATGAGATTGAAATATTTTAAAGATGTTGTATGATATTGTAATTGCACCCAAACATGAGGGAGTAAAGTGTAATTTACCCTTAACTTTTTTATTTAGTTCTTTGTTCCCAACCACCTCACAATTAAGAAGTTAACCAAATTAAATAGCGAACTGTTATTAGCACTCTAAAAATCTCATTCTACATTATTTACAAGTGTATTTTTCTTTCAATTATAAAAAGTTTAGAGTGCAAAATGAAATTTTTTTAGTGGCAACAACAATTTCAATTAAATAAGCCTATTCTTCATTCGCGTTAACATTATTAAAATTCTTAGTGCCCGTTTGGTTTCGTACAAAAAAAATTTCATCCATTTTAAAAATATTTCTTAAGAACAAATTTTAACAAGATTGGAAAACGTGTTTGATAAAAAAAATTCAATATTGTTTGTATTCACAATTAAAATTATATAAAAATGAAAAAAATAGAAGAAGGAAAGAGATGTTTTGATATATACGGAGGATAAAAAAAATGACAATGGATCAGAAGGGGAAGATAGGGAGACGGAGATGACAGTGGATGAGAAGAAAGAAATGGAGGATTTGATGTGAGTGTCGAGAGAGAGAAAGGGAGAGGGACGAGCAGGAGGAGACAAAAGAGGGAAGGAGAGGAGAGTGAAAAAGTTAAGATAAAGAGAGGAGAGATAAGATGGGTAGATAGAATGGAAAGTAGGTTGAGTTTTTTTTTACGGCTATAAAATTGACTTTTTGTGTTTCTAATATAATAATGTTAAGGAGATTAAAATTTTAAATTAAATTTATAAATCAAACAATGTGTCAACCAATATAAAATAAGTATGTTGATCAGCACTTGTGTAATGATTTAATTATCAACAACTACATTATTTGGTTTACAAAATTTGGTTTGTCTAGGATTATTCTTTTTAAAAAAATAGTTTACGTTTCAAGTTGGTTTTGAGTTTCAACTTTTGAAAATAGTCATACTAAAAAAGAATTATTGATTTAAACCTAAAAAATTATTTTTGAGTTATAAAAATGGAATTTTAACGAAAAGCTTCTGATACTGTTCACTTTAACGAAAAACCATATTTTTACACTAAAAAGTCAATCCTTGTACTATTCACTTTACCTTTTAGTTTGTCCTTATCGTTAAAACTCAAAGTTTTCAAGCTATTTTCATTAGTTTTCTTTTATAAAAATTGGATTCAAGTTAAATAAGAAACACTTTTATACTCTTATATTTTCACCGAAATTTGTAGTATACCGTCTATGAGTACAAAAGGCCTAATGGCTCAAGTTCAGTTTATGTAGATTTTTTTTCTTCTTCTGTTAGTCCATGCTGATAGGCAGAAACAACTATGGAAAATCAATTCAAGAAAGAAAAAGGCCACCATTTCCGCTAGCACACTATCCCTATACCATGGAGAAAGATTTGTACAAAAAAGGATTACATGCATGTATGTATACGAGAGAGAGAGAGAGAGAGAGAGAGAGAGAGAGAGAGAGAGAGAGAGGACCTGTACCTTAAAAGCAGCAGTGAGATTGGTGCACCCTTCCATATAAATCCTTGTCATGGTGTTTAATGCCTTATCCAAGCCTAGAATTTCGGTGAGTTTGGCGCAGTGATTCAGATGCAATTCCCTTATCCTTGACATTTTTGAAAAATCTGGCATTCTTTCCAACGCAATGCACTCATTCGCTTCCAGGATTTCCAAATTTGTTGGTAAATCTGGAATTTCCTGAAGGTTGGCGCAATTATTCAAGTGTAACGTTTGAAGCTTGTAAAGTCTACTGAGGATAGGCAGGGAATTAAATCCATTGCCTCTTGCGTCTAAAACTTCTAAGGAAGATAGAGCCCCAAGATCTTCAGGAAGTGCATGATCTGCTAGACTGCAGTTTGCAAGAGACAAGTACTTAAGGTTTATCAATCGTACTACAGAGTGAATCTTGGACAAAATCGTACAGCCTTCAAGTATCAATCTCTCAAGATTTGGGATTTTTGAGAAGTCGGGTAATCTGGTCAGGCGATTGCAGTATCCAAGATTAAGAAACTTCAACTTCTCAAGTGACTGTCAGACAAGAGTTAATGAATATCAAAATTCAAATAGAAGAGAGAAAGCATGGTGTTGGTATTTACAAAACGTTGAGGCAACATTTGATATATAGTTTGGTTGAGTTGAAGACAGTACCACGTCGGAGTCCTCCCAAACTCGTATGTTGCTACAACTCAGGTTGATATCAACTAGGTTGGTTTGATTAAAATCTCTGGGTATGCCCTCCATAGGAAACTCATGCCAACACAACCATCTTAACTCTTTGGAAAGGTGTTCGGAAAGGTCTTCGCAGTGTCCAGTGAACTTTACGCCTTTCAGTTTGAGCAATCTCAATCCATGCATCTCTCTAAATGCTTCTGTTTTGAAGCTAGACTTGGGACGGTCTGACAAATCTAAAGTGAGTCCTTGAATTTCTTCCCTTCCCTGTTACGAAATAGAATAAGATGAAATAGGACAAGGGTTATTTGCTTCGACTTCAACTGCTGCAGAACCACTATATCCATGCCAGAGTTTGCTTAGACTTCAGTTCTGTTTTTTACAGGGGTAATTTTCAGATAGTTTAGTAAATAAAATCAGTTTGTTCTCTATTACACTTTCCCTCGTCTGCCCTTATTTCTCTCTTCATTGAACCTATACCTAATCAATGCATTGTATAATGTATATTGTACTCTTGACACATTCTGAGCATGCAGTTTCTTAGATGTGGGATATGCATATAAATTCTCCTTTAATATGAACAAGCATTTAATATGCAATTTGACTGCAAATGTACTTACAGTTTTGGTCCTCAATACGTAATTTGCATCTTCATGATCCCACAATCTACAACGCTTTCCTTTGATGTACGGGGATTTTTCACGTACAATTTCTCTGCCGGTGTCTCGAACCAAATCATGCATCATCAGATTGCCTTCTGTATCAACAGTTACAAGGAATTGGTCTTGCAGTTTCTTAATCTCTATTGTTGTATTACGGTCATCTCGATCCAGTATTTTCATGACATAGTCCTTGTTCATTCCAATAAAGAAACAGGATATATCAAGGAACACAGACTTCACATCATCATCGGGCAGCCCATCATAGCTTATCTTAAAATTTTTGTAAATTTTCGGATGAGGCCGTGATTTTTTCCATTTATCCAATTCAACTTCCCAAACACTTGGCCTTTCTCCACGTAGATAAGTACCTAAAGTTCGAAGTGCTTTTGGTAAACCCCCACAGTAACCAGCAACTTCTCTTGAGACTTGAAGATATTCTTCATCAGGACAATTCTTACTAAAGGCATGCCAACTAAGGAGCTCAAGAGCTTCTTCGTCATTCATAGTTGGTATATGACACATCTTATCCGCGTTTAGTGGCTCTAGCAAATGTTCATTTCTTGTTGTTATGACAATTCTACTTCCTGGACCAAACGACTCACGTTTTATAGCTAATGCATCTAATTGTTCCTCGCTGTCTACATCGTCAATTACGACAAGTGCCCTTAGGTTGCCAAATCTTTTTCCTATCTCCTTGGTCCCTTCATCAACTCTACCAACCTTTCTGTTTCCGGATCTCAATAAATCAGAAAGAAGAGTGTTTTGCGAATCTAGCAATTTCTCATCTCTCACATTAGCAAGAAAACTTCCACCTTTAAAGTCATCCTGGTATTCGTTGAAAACTGCTTTGGCAACCGTCGTTTTACCAAGTCCACCCATACCCGAAATTCCAATTATGCGAACATCATCTGATCTTCCAACATCCAAATAGTTGCCAATTTCTTGTACGCGAGAATCTATTCCAACCGGGTTTGTGGCTACGGCTAAGTATGTGTTCTTCAGTTTTATAGTGATCTCATCAACAATTTTCCTGATAAACTTTCCTTCATGCCTGGTAGTTAATAAAAGACAATATTAGTCTTTTCTTTAGTTGTGGTTTGTAGAACAAAATTGTAGAAGACAACTGTCCAAAAATATCTAAAACAGACGAGCCTGTAGACTACACCTAGAGATAAAAGTCTATATATACGTCTGCCGCTTGAAAGCAGAAAGCATAGATGAGCGTGAGAAGAGAACAGAAAACACCAATAGATTGTGCAACGACAATGGAATCGAGTGAGTGTTAGAAGAGAACACCATGAGGAGAGTGTGCAAAAGATCAAACCATCACAAAGAAGCGGAGGAAAGCCCTCTCTTGCGAAGAGTGATCAGAACTTGTAATCGAAACAGTTCCGAGTCACAGAGATCAAAACTCATAGAGGGACTACTTGAATCAAAGACGATCAAGTAAGATCTCCATGAGACTAGGTCCTTTCACAAGGATTTCGAAGCAAGATCCAGCATGGGACAACTTGGAGAAAAGAAGATCAAGAAGAAATACAAGCAGAAAGATGATCAAGAAGAAATACAAGCAGAGATTAAACTTGTACATAGAGAGGGAGGTCTCTGAAATATGCCGCAACAGTTATTTGTTCAAGTAAAGAATGTAAATGAAATGTTCGCTTGCTAAACGCCTTTGAATATTGTTCTGTTTCTTGTATTCCTATCTTGTACTACTGTTAGTCGTTCGAAAATATCGAAATTTGAATATATAGTGGAGCAGGTTCACTACGTTAATGATGTGATTTAACTCAATCCGAGCGGACAGGTAGTAAGATCAAGCATTGATATATTCGGATATCGGAGTTTTTAAGCTTCGCATTTAAATGCATAAAATCAAAGATTATAAGCCTTTACTTAAAATCAATTTGCAGTTTATTGGCATTTGGTAAACAGAGGTTGGCAATTGAGGAATTAAAAGGAAAAGGAAGTAAGTAATTACCCATCAGTCACATTAAAATCCTCCCCGGCCAATGTTGTAGCATCATTAAGAGCATTTTTCCAGGCCTCCACCTTTTCAGGGAAGCGTATTTGATGATCCCGAAATGCTTCCTTGACATCACCCTTCTCAGGATTGACATCGGTAGGTTTTATATTATAGAAAATTGGCAAAACCATTGTTTTGCAGGCCAAGATCTCCACCAGCTCCTGAAGACACCATCTCGACTCGGCATACTTGCTTGAGAAGATGATAGCAGCAAGCCTAGAGTCCTTGATTGCTTGCTTCAGTTCTTCTGTGATAATTTCGCCTCTGTCCAATTCGTCCTCGTCGAGAAAGACGTTGAATCTGTGGTCTTTCAATGTGTAGTAGAGGTTGTCCGTGAAGGTCTTGCGCGTTTCGCCTCTGAAGCTCAAGAACACGTCGTACTTGCTACATTTTGAGGAGGAGGAGGAGGCCATCTTCATCAGTTGGCAATTTGGCATGCTACTGTTGCAGCAATGATCTGACGATATTCGAGTACCAAAGTAAAGTCAACTCCCCATCATTTCAAGCTTTCTGCATCCTTTGGCTGGCGGGCTCAATTTCTTGGCACTTTCTATTGTGTGGGTCAGGATCTGTAGTCTTTTTTTATATTTCTCGTTTGATAATATAACTTTATTTATCGACCAAAAAAAATTACCAAACTTTTAATTTCATGCCAGCGATATTATGGGAGGTGATGAGTCGATTTTATACCATATTTTACCTTATTCTTAGTTATATTTTACTGGTTTATTTTAGTGAATTTTGATACTTTGATTTATATTTTTAATGTAGGACTTTCGACTTTCTTTTGAACAAACGTTGGAATTTTTGAGTGATTCCAATTGAATGATGTTTGTGAGTCTCTCAATTTGTTTGTACCAAAGCTTCACATATTTCCACCAAGTGGCTATTTTTTTGCAATGAAATAAAGTAGCAACGCGCACTGTTGTCAAAGTGACGTTTTAGGCTTAATTGCGAATTTTGGATTCAGCCCCTTTTGGAGATGTGTTTAGAGTGTTCTAATCTTTAAAACAAGCTATAATGGCCGGATTTGGAAGAGATTTAGATCTAAAACGTGGCAGATTTGTTAGATGGCAAATTTCTCCATGTTTGATTAGGAGATTGTTTCCTAGTTTATCTTATTTATTTTGTTTCTTAGTTTTATTCTAAGACCTTTTCTAGGAAATATTTTATTTTGTATTAGAGTTTTTTTTGGGGGGTGGGGGGAACGCACTACTTTGGAGAATTCGTGTCACGCCTCGATTCCAGCATACGTCCAGGATTAACACGTGACGCCACCAAATATCCGTATATCTAACCTACCTTGCCTCTAGGCTATGAACAAAGCACAACTCAAGTCTCAATTTCGTAGTAATTTTTCGTATGCTTTATGGCTGCATGTAACTTCCTCGTTAGACTGCCTATGTACCATAAATAGGGATCAAACCATTCGTAGTTCACCATTTAGTAAACTTTGACACTTATCCCAGTATGTTCTAATAGAAAAGCGTATCATTCCTCAACTAATTATTTGGATCTGATAAACATGAATTAATCGATACAAGCTATATAACGAACCCACATGACATTCAAGATTTCTATTCCATCAATCATAAAATCACTTTGTTTTCAACACAATATCACAATTAAAAGTATATAACATATCAAAGGATCAACAAAGCACAATATTGTTCCCTGGTCACATTGATGAATTAATCTAATCATATTAATAACCATAATATCCAAAGCTCCAAAATATTATGAAACTAAACACTTTCGAACACTAATGCCTTAACACGTTCAATCACAAAGTCTCATCGACTCGTTGCCTCCAAAAGATGCCTACAAAATAAATCTATAAATTGAATTAGTATCCCAATTAGGAACACCGACACCTATTAGCGCGAACCCAACAGAGGTAAGTGATCACAAGGGAAGGAGAAGATATCATTTGCAAATATAGGGTAAGTGATCACAAAAGGTTTACATTGTACACTCATTAATCAGAAGAAAAAAAAAAAGAAGCAAACAAAAGCGGAGTGCCAAATCAATTGAGTTAGTATCATCATTCACCAATATGCATAAACAGGTCATTGGTCAAGGTTTACATTCCATGATTTTTCATACACACCCATATGTATAAATTGAATTAGTAAGTAAAAAGCAAAAATAAAGATTAGTTTTTACCACATTCACATCAGTATCATCATCGAATGAGGAATCTTCAACACAAGGAGTAGAGTTTGAATCTGGTTCAATAGTAAAAATTAAAATTAGGCTAAAATAGTAAATTGTGAAGATATACATAATTTATATGAAATTTTACAGTAAGTAAATTTTGACGCACAATCATTTACCAGAGTTTTCTTTCTTTATAACTAGCCTTCGTGCACACGCGTGATTTTTTGAATCATGGCATGTTATGCTCGACTTACACGTTTTAAATGTATTTATATAGATAAATTGACAAAAAGAAAGTCAAATATTTGAAGTAAATGAATAACCTTAAATCATGCTAAAAGAAACCCCTTATAAACCAATTAAATCGGTCTTTATTGAATTTATATTAAGAATAGAGAAAATAATATTTAATAAACAACTGATTGAATCACATTATTGGTAGCTCATTGTGAGGCTAAGCCCACTCCCTCCCACTTAGTGTAGATAATATCGTTTGTTCAAAAAGAAAACAATTATTTGATAACTAATTTAATAACATTATTATCTGCGTGAAAAAGATTTTTTTTATAACCGGGATTACACACATCTTAAGATGTTTTGAACGTGTTTAAAAATAGAGAAAATTATATTTAATGAATAACTGATTGAATCACATTATTGCTAGCCTATTGTGAGGTACTAATTATTTATTAAAAAAAAACTGTACAAAAAAAATTAATTATTAAAAAACATTGTTAAAATGACGAAAATACCCTTGTTACATTTGATGCATTATTTTGGGTTCCTTTTGAATTTTTTTTGTTTGAGGAGCATTTTTGTCCAATTATTTTTTATGAAGCTTGTGACACCAAAAACCACTGTTCATTGGGCCCTAAGCTTTATATATAAAGAAGTTCGTTTCACACCTAAAAAAATCAATGCAATTCCTTTATCCCCATGTAGCAAATTTTGAAGCACAATAATGACAACTCAATTGGAAAATTCAAGAGACTCGATCATAAAAAACATGTAACAACTTATAACAAAGAAGGTACAGAAGCGGAATAAGATTTCCATCCAAAGGGGAAAGGAATCCTCTCCGGATCCCTTCCTCCTAATCCACCAAATCAGGGGATCTGTACCGTTGAAAATTGATCCAATGGCTGAAGTTATTATAACTTTTAAAGTGGGCACTTGTTTGTAGCCGTTAGATCAAATTTCAACGACTGAAGTCAAATATTTGAAGTAAATGAATAATCTTAGATCATGCTAGAAGAAACCCTTCATAAACCAACTAAAGTAGCTGAATTCAGATAATAAAATCAGTCTCTATAGAATTTACATTAAGAATAGAGAAAATAATATTTAGTAAACAATTGATTGAATCACATTATTGTTAGCCCATTGTGAGACTAAGCCCCCCTCCCCCTTAGTGTAGATAATGTCGTTTGTTAAATAAAAAAGAAACAATCATTTGACAACTAATTTAATCACATTATTATCCACATGCGAAAGACATTTTTTATAACCGACATTACAAGCCTCTTAAGATGTTTTGAACATGTTTAAAAATAGAGAAAATAATATTGAATAAACAACTGATTGAATCACATTATTGCTAGCCTATTGTGAGGCTAAGCCCACCCCCTCCCTCTTAGTGTATATGACATCCCACATCGACCAACGGAGAGGGGGTGATGTGCCTTATATGTACATGCCCACCTCCTATAACATCGAGGCCTTTTGGGAGCTCAGTGGCTTCGGAGTTCATTTATGCGAGTTCGGGCGAGAGCATTCCTATGATGAGCGACCCACTGGGAAGTTCTCATGTGAGTTCCCAAGAGCAAAATCATGAGGGTGTGGCCCAAAGCACACAATATCGTGCTACAGCGAAGCTGGTATGGGATGTGACAGAATGGTATCAGAGCCACTCTGCCGTTCGGTACGGATATGCCAGCGAGGACGTCGGGTTCCCCCTTAAGTAGGGTGGATTATGACATCTCACATCGACCAATTGAGAGAGGGTGGTGTGCCTTATATGTACATGCCCATCTTCTATAGCATCGAGGCCTTTTGGGAGCTCACTGGCTTTGGAGTTCCCACGGAGCTCTGAAGTTAAGCGACTTCAAGTGAGAACATTCCTAAGATGGGTGACCTACTGGAAAGTTCTCGTGTGAGTTCCCAAGAACAAAACCTTTAGGGTGTGGCCTAAAGTAGACAATATCGTGCTACGACGGACCCGGTATGGGATGTGACAGAAAATTGTGACATCCCACATCGACCAATAGAGAGGGGGTGATGTGCCTTATATATGTACATGCCCACTTCTTATAGCACGAGGCCTTTTGGGAACTCACTGGCTTCGGATTCCGCGGGAACTTCGAAGTCAAGTGAGTTTGGGTGAGAGCATTCCTATGATGGGTGACCCACTAGGAAGTTCTCGTGCCGAGTCCTCAGAAACAAAACCGTGAGGGAATAGTAAGCCTAAAGTGGATAATATCATGCTATGGCAGAGTCGGTCTGGGATGTGACAGAATGGTATGAGAGCCACTTTGCCGTTCGGTATGAGTGTGCCTACGAGAACTGTTGAGCAAAAATTATACACAATGTGTAAACAAATAATTTACTCGACACAATTTGACCCTCGTTCATTTTTCGAAGAGGGTTTTATTAATTCAAGTTCGACCCATTCTAGGCTACGCGCCTATTAATTACAACCCTTCTTTTAGGAAAGGGACACCCTTTGATTCCAATTTGAATAAATCGTAACTTGGGGGCTTTATTTGATTTTGTGACTGCATCCAAGTAAGCCTTAGATTGCCTACGTACCCTCGTTGAGGGATCAAGTCACTCGTAGTTCCTTGAATTGGTGGTGGTTTGAATTTGATGCCTTGTGCAGTTTCAGCTCGTGCAGGCAAAGAGTATGTGATGCCTTGGGCAGTTTTAGCTCGTGCGGGCAAGGACTTTAAGCCATTGGAGCATTTGATGCCTTGGCAGTTTTAGCTCATGCGGGCGAGGAGTGTTTGATATTCTTTACAGCTTCGTGCCCTTTGAATTTTGATGCGGCTTCCTGCCATTTGAAATTTGATGTGGCTTCGTGCCATTTGAATCTTGTGATGGCCTTGTGCCATTGGCTACTTTCCTTCGTCTTCGTGCTTGGAGATTTCTTTTCTTACTCTTTGTAGAAGATCAAAGTAGCAGGAATGAATTTAGTTTATATAGACCAGGGATTCATTTCAGCTTCACGGTTACGTCTAAAATTTTGATATCAAACTGCCTACGTATCCTTAACGAAATCAAACCGGCGTAGTTCATTAGGATTTGATTTGATTTTGTGCTCAGACTTCGCAAAAGAATTTGGCTGTTTTGATTGCCACGTCACCTTCACCATTTTTTTAAATGGTGCTTTGACTCTTCCTATTTTTTTTTGTTGGTACCAGCGAAATGGACAACACTTTTTTCTGTGTTCTTTTTTTTTAATTCCACGTGAGGAATAGGCTTCCAAGTACATATACTTTTTATTCTCAGAGCAAAGATTGATGATCTTCCATATGAATAAAATAATCTCCATGTGGAGTAATATTTATATTTTATTTGGAAGTGTTTCATCCGTAGCAGCTCGTCTTTTTCTCCTAAAATATTCTGGGTGAACAGCAAGCTTTCCCTTTATTTTCATAAGCCTTTAAAGCTCCAAGTCCTTTTCTCCACGTGAGGGCAGATTTTTCCCACTTTCCTTTGTTCAATTTTGATGAGATGGTTGTCCTTTGTCTTCCCTCTGTCTTAATTTTGTCTCCATTCTACAATTTCAAATAACTTTAGGTGAGGGTAGCAGTCTCGATTTCCAAAATCCACCATCTCTCAATTTCAACCTCTCACTTTATATATATATATTTTTATTTTATTGGTGAGATGGGATACAGGATCCACCATCCTTCAATTTCAACCTTTCACTTTATATATTTTTTAATTGGTGAGATGGGATACAGACTTCTAAGAATTCCCATTTTTGGTTTTTCTTCTTCACGTGCCATTTGCATTTCTTCATGCAAGTCCATTTCCAAACCTCTTTAGGCACCCCTTTCCCCCATGCAAATCACTCTTCCAAATTCCTTTAGGCACCCATGAGACTGGAAAACTCCTTGTCTATCGCCATGCATGTTTTTGCTTCATGCATGCTTCTTTAGGCACCCATTTCTTCATGCGTGTTTTTGCTGGAAAACTCCTTGCATTTCGTCGCGGCGGTAGAGAGATGTTGTGGGTCGGGCTTCGATACCGGCTTCATCGGTTGCTGCTGAGAGTACTTGCACCCTTCTTCTGGCCTGGTATTCTCTTGAAAGCCCCAGGACTGGGAAGTTCATTAGCAAAGATTGTAGGAAAATTTTTCTTATCCTCTCCTTGCATGGAAAAGGCCATAATGCTTCCATTGATTACTCCCTTAGCGACCTTTCAAATATAAGCCTTGAGGAACGCCATTGCCTTAGTTGTCACCACATCCTCGTGCTATCGACGAACTTCGTTGTCGGTCAAGGCAGTGGGTGGTCATGGCAAATATAGGCCAAACGCCATTTTCTTCTTGCGTTTGGGACGGTCCTGGCAGTGGGTGGTGGCTGACGGCTGTTGATTTTTCATTTTGCTGCTACCTTTCCATTGTCGGTCAAGACGTGCTGCATTCCCTGGGTGCACAAATGGCGCTCTCGCTGGGCAGAGAAAACACTGTACGTATACAGTGATTCATTTGCTTTGGTTGAGTGGAGCCTTACCGCTGGGCAGAGGAAACACTGTACGTATACAGTGATCCATTTGCTTTGGTTGAGTGGAGCATTACCGCTGGGCAGAGGAAACACTGTACGTATACAGTGATCCATTTGCTTTGGTTGAGTGGAGCCTTTAACTTGTCGTCTCCAACATTCCAGAGGTGCCTTATCTTGGATTAGCTATTTGGATGATAATTGTCAACACTTTGCATATCAATGCAATCTTCTTTTCCAGTGCAGGTGACATTTTCTTTTGGTCAGCGACTTTTCTTCTTGTAGTTGGTAGCGGCAAAGGTCTCTATTGGTGGAGAAGTTGGCAGCGGCAAAGACGGGTAAGACGGCAAACGTCACCAATGGTGAGGAAGAGAAAGGAGCGGTGTGAATTGGTGGTGCGTGTTTCCACCACCATTTTTGCTTCGGTGAAACAAAAAGAAAAAGAAACCTTTTTTTCTGCAAAAGTGGAGAGAAACAAACCAAAAGAAAAATAACCAAAAAAACAAATGATTTTATACCTTTGAATGCTTTTGAATGCTTGCTGCTTTCTTTTGCTCTGTTTATCTACTTTCCTTTGTTGTCTTCTTCTCTCAATGTCTCCTGGAACTTCCGCAGATTCTTCTCTTAATTTCTGCAGAGTTTCTTTCTCCTCCGTTTTCTTTTTTTTCTTTGGTGCGGCTAATGCTTATTTATAGGCATCCTTGGGAGGTTCTGAACGTTGTTACGTGGGGGAAGATAGAGAGAGATAATAGTGGGCATTTTTTTTGCCAGTTTCCCTTAACCTCTTTTTACTCACTCCACGTTCTTTTGTTTGCAGATAATGGGAAGCCTCCCCTGCTTTGCACGTTTCTTCCTCTTTTGCAAGGAAGAAATGCATATTTTATTTTTATTTTTATTTATTTGATTTGTAAAGCCCATGTCTATTTTTTTGGGCTAAACTATTTTTTTGTTTTGCCTTGTATCTTGATCCAGATTGTATGGGCTATATTTTTTTTTTATATATTATATTTTTTTTTTGTTCAACAAGAACGTTGCCCCCTAAGGGGGTGGATTATGACATCCCACATCGACCAACAGAGAGGGGTGATGTGCCTTATATGTACATGCCCACCTCCTATAGCATGAGGCTTTTTGGGGACTCACTAGCTTCGAATTCCGTAGGAACTCCGAAGTTAAGTGAGTTTGGGCGAGAACATTCTTATGATGGGTGACCCACTGGAAAGTTCTCGTGTCGAGTCCTCAAAAACAAAACCATGAGGGAATGGTAAGCCCAAAGTGGACAATATCGTGCTACGGCGGAGCCGATCTGGGAGGTAACAGTGTAGGTAATATCGTTTGTTAAAAAACAAAACAATCATTTGATAACTAATTTAATGTAAATTAATCACATTATTATCTGAGTGTGAAAGACCTTTTTTTATAACTGGCATTATACACCTCTTAAAATATCTTGAACGTGTTTCAAAATAAAATAATAATATTTAATAAATAACTTACTGAATCACATTATTGCTAGCCCATTGTGAGGCTAAGCCCACCCATCCCCCTTAATGGAGATAATATCGTTTGTTAAAAAAAACAATCATTTGACAACTAATTTAATCACATGATTATAGACGTGCGAAAGACTTTTTTTTATAACCGGCATTACACGCCTCTTAAGATGTTTTGAACGTTTTTAAAACAGAGAAAATAATATTTAATAAACAACTGATTGAATCACATTATTACTACCACATTGTAAGGCTAAACCCACCCTCCTCCTCCTTAGTGTAGATAATATCGTTTGTTAAAAAAAATTATTATTTGATAACTAATTTAATCACATTATTATCCGCGTGCAAATGATCTTTTTTATAACTGGCATTACACACCTCTTAAGATGTTTTGAACGTGTTAAAAATAGAGAAATTGAATCACATTATTACTAGCCTATTGTGAGATACTAATTAAAACAAACAAACAAACGAACCACAAAAAAAAAATTTATTAAAAAAATAATAATATTTAATAAATAACTTACTGAATCACATTATTGCTAGCCCATTGTGAGGCTAAGCCCACCCCTCCCCCTTAATGGAGATAATATCGTTTGTTAAAAAAAACAATCATTTGACAACTAATTTAATCACATGATTATAGACGTGCGAAAGACTTTTTTTTATAACCGGCATTACACGCCTCTTAAGATGTTTTGAACGTTTTTAAAACAGAGAAAATAATATTTAATAAACAACTGATTGAATCACATTATTACTACCACATTGTAAGGCTAAACCCACCCTCCTCCCCCTTAGTGTAGATAATATCATTTGTTAAAAAAAATTATTATTTGATAACTAATTTAATCACATTATTATCCGCGTGCAAATGATCTTTTTTATAACTGGCATTACACACCTCTTAAGATGTTTTGAATGTGTTAAAAATAGAGAAATTGAATCACATTATTACTAGCCTATTGTGAGATACTAATTAAAACAAACAAACAAACGAACCACCAAAAAAAAAATTTATTAAAAAAATACTGTTAAAATGACGAAAATGTCTCTGCCTTATTTGATGCATTATTTTGGGATGCCTTTGAAGTTTTGTCTTGGGGGCATTTTTGTTCAAATATTTTTGATGAAGTTTGGTGACACCAAAATTACTATTCACATTTTCCCTTGGCTTTTAATATAGAAGATAGGTAACAATAGTTGGGGGTGAAAACCTTTTCTTCATAAATTCCATAACAGATCTCATATTTCCGTACATTCCCGATTTCCCGTATGATTTAATCAGGATATTAAATGTCTTAGGGTCTGGCCTTATTCCCAACAGCTGAAATTCATCATGCTACTTCTCATCTCCTCTATCTGCCCACATTTCCCATAAGCACCGGAAATTCCCATAAGCACCGGAAAAGAATTGAAAGTGAACATAAGAAAGGTAGTTGCCACTTTCAAGTTTCAATCATATTTTTCAACTTTTCCTCCATCAATTCAAACATTTCGCCCTTACCATATCCATCAATCAGATCATGACGAATGAATCTAGTGCAGGAATTAATAAGAATATGATATGTATATACGTCTGGTTGGCAGTCAGAAACTGACATGATATCATCAACGGTTGAGAATGCCTTGTCAAGGACGCCACTTTTTCCATAAACACTATGTTTGAGCCCATCACTCAACATGCCCCAAAGCAAGTTAGCCTGCTCAGGTTGCCTACACTTATCAGTTTTTATCAGGTACTGTTCATGTTTAATTTTAAATATAATTATTTAAAATAATTTCTGACTGCACAATAAACGTTGGGCGTACTGGATTCGAGGATCCCCAAGATCCCCACAAAAAGAATCCGAAGGGAATCCTCTTCCCATTATCAGCAACTTAGTGTACGTTTGGCATCTGGCTCATACCAGTGCTGCTTACGCAGTAGTCCAAAAATCTAAAGAAATAAACCGTTGATTTTGTATCAAAAACAATTCAAAGATTGAACAAAAGGGAGAAATGAAGACTCGACGTAACCCATGGTGTATTGTAAGATTGCAAAGGAGTTTAGAATTGAACTGTTTGTTCATAACTAATGAAAATGAACAAAATTGCACCTATAAGCTTACTTCTTATTAACTTTCACTTATTTACTAACAGAACTGCGAAAACAGACATCTAACAGACACCCAGATACCTCAATTGACAAAACAATAAAGGGTTCCCAAAAAACTAAAGATCATTACTTTCTCTTGAGGCCACAAGCAATCCTACTCCCACTGAGTTTAAGCCTTCAGCTTTCCATTATAGTTAAAATCTCATTATTTTCAAACTTACAATTTCATTAATTTTCGAACAAAACAAACAACCCAAAATCCAAAATTCTCAGAAACAAAAAACCCAATTCTGAAATTCTCAAAAACAAAAAGCGCAATTCCGAAATTCTTAGAAACCAAAAATAAAACAAGAGAGAAATCCAACAGACCTTAAGAGCAATTTTCCAGAGATTGGTTGCAATAGCGTCATCCAAAGCCTCCCAAACAGCCTTGGGCCAAGGTTATTGTACTTCTTGGTGTTGGCTTTCCTCTCAATGTTTCTTATGGCGGCGTCCGTTCAGAAGATCCGACAAAGGTTCTTCTGCTCCTTCGTGTTGGATAAATATCAACAATCAATGATAATTTTATATATGCTAATAAATGATGAATATGAACAAAATTACTAACAGAGTATGAACACGAAATAATATTAAAATAAAAATAAAAAACTAAAGATCGAGACTTGCGTACCACAATGTCTTTGAAGTAGATATTTCGGCCCTACTCAGTGCTTATAGTTCTACGGACGTCTACTTCATCAGGATTCAACAATTAAGTTAAAATTCCAGCACCGAAAAACTTAACTTCTGGCAAATTTTTTTGTAGTTCTCTCAGTAAGAATGTGTTAGATTGTAGAAGAAGAATATGTTTTTTTGTGTTCTAAATGCCATGCAGATGGATGTATATATAATATGATTATGCATGTTCGCAACATGTATGGAGAATGGATGCATCTGTTGGGAGACATCTTCTCAGAGGGGTGTTTGCTTTCTGCGTTCTTTCACTGCACTTCAAACTTCATCTGAAAGGATGAGTCTGTTGTTAAAAAAAAAATTAATTAAATTCAAAATTAATTAAAAATAAATCCCTTAATAGATCCAGAATTTCGTAGGAGCTTTAGAAAATTTAGCCATTTCAATTCTCATAAATGCGGCCCCATTTACTCCTATATAGGTGACATTAAGTAAGAATAGTCTGCCGTATTCCTCTTGATAACAAGATATTAATGTCATTAAATGTATAAAACATAACCCCTTGAACTTCAAGAGACAACACACATTTTATCATAAGAATGGGTAAGTTGTGTATTCAAATTTTGAATCAAGCCCAACAAGTTTGTCTATTGAACTTAGACCATGGGATTAAATTGGCTTGAGACCCATTCCTCTCGATGTAAATAATATTTGTCTCTCTTGGTAGGCCTTTTGTCAAAAGATCAGCTATAGTTTTCTTTGACTTTATATAATCAATGCATATTATTCCATTAGAGAGCAACTTCTTAAGAGTATTATGTCGACGCCTGATGTGTCGCGACCTTCCATAGTATACATGACTTTTGGCTCTTTATTGCACAACCATAATATCACAATGTATACATATAGCAGTTACAGGCTTTGGCCACACTAGAATATCCTTCAGAAAATGTTTGAGCCACTCGGCCTCTTCTCTAGCCAAGTCTAAAGCTATAAGCTCTAACTCCATGGTGGAACAAGCTATACATTTCTGGTTAGAGGATTTCCAACATATTGCTACACCTCCCAAGGTAAAAACATATCCACTTGTCGACTTGGATTCTGTAGTGTCAGAAATCCAATTGGCATCACTGAAGCCTTCTACAACAAGTGAAAACTTTTTGTAGTGTAATCTGTAGTCAAATGTATTTTTCAAATACCTTAACACTCTTACTAAAGCATCCTAATGCTCTTGTGCCGGATTACTTGTATATCTACTAAGCCTACTTGCTGCATAAGCTAAGTCGGGCCTAGTTGAATTCATCAAGTACATTAGACTTCCAATTACTTGAGAATATTCAAGTTGAGATATGGCATTACCTTTATTTTTTTTCAACTTGCATCCAACATCAAAAGGAGTTGTAGCAGGTTTGCAGTCAAATCAACCAAACCTTCGTAATATTTTTTATTGCAAAATAACGACATACCCTTCACTATTTCTCTTAATTTGAATTCCTAAAATGACATCGGTTTAACCTAAGTCTTTCGTGTCAAAACTTGAATTCAACATTTTCTTTGTTTTGTTCATTACATCTTTATCTCTTCCTATTATAAGCAAATCATCCACATACAAGCAGACAATAACGCAAGTTTTATCATTACTCTTAATGTAGACACATTTATCAGATTCATTTATTTTGAACCCATGTGTCAACAAAGTATGATCAAATTTCTCGTGCCATTGTTTTGGTGCTTGTTTAAGTTCATATAATGACTTAACTAGTTTGCACACTTTGCTTTCTTTTCCTTTAAGCACGAACCCATCGGGCTGTTCCATGTATATTTCTCATCAAGTTCTCCATTTAAAAATGTTGTTTTTACATCCATTTGATGTATATCAAAGTTGCACATAGCCACAATCGCTATTAACGTCCTAATTGACGTTATGCGAGAAACTGGAGAATAAGTGTCGAAATAATCCAACCCTTCCTTTTGGCGATAACCTTTGGCTACTAAACATGCCTTGAACTTGTCAATGGTTCCATCCGTCTTAAGTTTCTTCTTGAAAATCAATTTATGATCAATTGGTTTACTACCAGGAGGTAAATCAACCAATTCCCATGTGTTATTTTCCATAATGGATTCCATTTCACTTTTAATTACTTCATCCCATAAAGGAGCCTCAGAAGAAGATATTGCTTCTTTAAAGGTTCTAGGTTCATTCTCGAACAAGTAAGCAATGAAATCTGGTCCAAAATTTTTAGAAACTTTGGTTCTTTTTGCTCTTCTTGGTTTCACATCATTTTCTTGGACACCATAAAAAGATGCTTCATCATGACTATGATCATGAATCCTTTTTGTATTAGAACCAGATTCCTTTTCTTTGTAAGGAAATATATCCTCAAAGAATTCTGCATCCGCCGATTCTAATATAGTGTTAACATATATGTCAGAAATCGAAGATTTTACAACAAGGAACCTATAAGCAGCACTATTGTTTGCATATCCAATGAATACAGAATCAATAGTTTTAGGTCCTAGTTTCGTTCTTTTTGGTAACGGAACTTGCACTTTAGCTAAGCAACCCCACACTTTTAGGATTTTATAAGTGGGTTTATGTCCTTTCCATAGTTCATAAGGTGACTCGTCCATCTTCTTTTGAGGAACCTTATTTAATATGGCATTTGTAGTAAGTAAAGCTTCATCCCACAAACTGTGTGGAAGCCCATAACTATTAATTTAACATAGAATTAATCATATCCTTGAATGTTCTATTTTTCTTTCGGCAACACTATTTTGTTGTGGTGTGTATGGAGCCGTTGTTTGATGTATAATTACATGTTGTGCACAAAAATCTGAGAAGGCAGTAGACTCATACTCTCCTCCTCTATCGGATCTAAGTGCTTTGATTTTTCTCTCAAGTTGATTTTCAACTTCAGCTTTATATGTCTTAAACATATTCAAACCTTCGTTCTTGCTATAAATAAAATAAACCAACTTACTCATGACGAAGCCAGAAGAGTAATCAAAAGAGCAATACTTATTGCAATCATCGATAAAAATGACATAATAATTCTTTCCTCCACGAGTTAGTGTGGATTTAAAATCACAAAGATCACTATGAATTAATCCAAGTAGTTCATTTGATATTTCCAAAATTGACTTTCTCGTTTGCCTAGCAAATTTCGATTCAGTACATGTTTCACACTTATAATTAAAATCAATTTCAAATTTAGGTAATAATTCTAATTTTACCATTCTTTGCATGGAACGAAAATTCACATGTCCTAATCTAGCATGCCAAATATTAGAAGACTCAACAATATAAGTAGAAGCATTTATTTTATTAGCATCATCAATGGCAATTACATTGAGTTTTACAAGGCCACCAGCTACATAACCCTTTCTAACAAACATCTCACCCTTAGTAAGTACAAATTTGTTGGATTCAAATACAAGTTTAAAGCCCTTAACAATCAGAATAGGTCCAGAAACCAAGTTCCTCCTTATTTCAGGAATATGCAGCACATTCAGCAAGGTGAGATTATTTCCAGATGTAAATTTGAGTACCACTTTGCCTTTGCCCTCCACCGCAGATGAGGTAGAATTGCTTATATACAGCTTTTCTCCAGGCGCAGCATGATGGTATTCAGTGAACAGATTTCTATTAGCACAGATGTGCTTGGTAGCACTAGTAGCCATTAGTCATTCACTCACATTCGAGACCATGTTGACCTCGGACACAATAGCAACCAACTCTTCATCAGTGATTACCATGTTAGCATGGCTATTGTTGTTTCCATTGGCATGATTTCCATCCTTGCGATGATAACAATCTTGTGCCTTGTGACCAGATTTGCCACACACATAGCAGGCGCCCTTAATCTTCTTCAAATTCTTGCCTTTAGGAGCAAGGGCAGATTGTACAAACTCCTTGGTTTTCGAAGCCTTATTCTTCTTCGGCTTGGCCTTGGAGTTTCCTCCTTCCATATAATTTGCATTGGCTTTAATGGCAGCAAACCCACCAGAGCGGTCTGCCTTTCTGTTGTCTTCTTCCACTCGTAGCTTCATAATCAAATCTTCCATATTCATCTCAAGATGCTTGTGCTTGAGATAAATTTTGAAGTCGTTCCAGGAAATTTGCAATTTCTTGATTATCGCCCCAACTTGGAAATGCTCATTGATCTCGCATATCTCGAAGTGCAGTTCATAGATCAATTTCTGGTTTTCTTCAACCTGAGATACAACAGATTTCGAATCCACCATAATATATTTGAGAAACTTACTGAGAACAAATTTCTTTAAACTAGCATAATCCATCTTATACTTTTTCTCCAGGGATTCCCACAACTCCTTTGCTGTCTTACACAGAGAATAAATGTAGTATAGATTGTCATCCAAACTATTCAGAATATAGTTCCTACAACAAAACTCAGAATGATTCCAAGCTTCAATTGCCATGACAGTCTCTTTCGTCATTGGATTCTATTAGACTTCGGAGTTTCTTCGTTGACCATGTGCAAGATTCATGGTTGTTAGGAAAAATAGCATCTTCTGTTGCCATTTCTTGAAATCCAGCCCTTTGAATTTCTCATTCTTTTTAGAGCACTTTAACACAGTGCCATTCAAAGTCAATGATTGTTGATCCATTATTTGTTTCAAGATTGTTGGATAAATATCAACAATCAATGATAATTTTATATATGCTAATATATGATGAATGCGAACAACTTACTAACAGAGTATGAACACGAAATAATGTTAAACAGAAAACAAAAAAAAACCTAGAGATCGAGGCTTGCGTACGTCAGTGTCCTTGAAACAGATATTTCGCCTCTACTCAGTGCTTGAAGTTCTACGGACATATGCTTCACACATATTTAACTATCAAGTTAAAATTCCAGCACCAGAAAACTTAACTTCTGGCGAATTTCTTTGTGGTTCTCCCAGTAAGAATACTTTGGATTGTAGAAGAAATACCTCCACAGATTTGTTGACCGCAATCCACACGTTCGCCGAATCCTTCCTTTGAGGTGTCCCAAAATAATCTTTATGCCGGGCGAGTACCTGCAAAAGACACTCTGACGCTCAAGTTAATCGATTGTTTTCTGTTTTCTGAATTCTGTCCATCCTTTTTCGTCCCTCGTTCCTGGATTTTTTCCCCTATTTATAGGATTGCTTGATTGATAAGATCAAACACCACGACTACTCATTTCCTACTTTCTTAGTGGTCATCCGTCACACGCCCGCACGTCTGCATGTTTTGGGAATAAGTGCCACGACAGGACTCCCATTTCTTCTCCGTAGTTCTCCTCCGTAGTGGGTAGTTAACTAGGCAGTTCCCTTGCATGCATCTCTTGTGGCCTTTCTGCCTTGCACAACTCTTTCTCCTTGAGTGGTTGTTACTGGCCCATGAGTCGAAAAATCAGATTTTATCCTCCCACAATGCCCCTTTTTCTCTTTTTTTACGTATGTAAAATAGGGAAAAACTAAAGTTTTTCGGTTGCATGGCCTCAAAATCATACTTTGTATGCCACAAAAGTTTTCACAAAAATAGATTGGATTTCAAGGATTGTCACATTTTGAACGTGACGAGGATTTGCAAATGAAGATTTACGAAGGAGGATTTACGAAAGAGGACTTACGAAAGAGGATTTACGTAAGAGGACTTACGAAAGAGGACTGACATGATGAACGAGGTCTGACATCGACGAAAGAGGACTGTGATTACGAAAGAGGACCGACATTACGAAGGAGGTCTGACGAAAAAGTACTGACATGACGAACGAGGTCTGACATCGACGAAAGCGGACTGTGATTACAAAAGATGACTGACATTACGAAGGAGGTCTAACAAAGAAAGACTGATATTTTTACGAAAGAGGACTGACACTATGAAGGAACTAACATTTTACAAAGGAGGACTAATATTTTACGAAAGAGGACTGACACTACGAAGGAGGACTGACGTTTTACTGATATTTTACTAAAGAGTACTGACACTACGAATGAGGACTGACGTTTTACGAAGGAAGATTGATATTTTACGAAAGAGGATTGATATTTACGAAAGAAGACTGATACTTTACAAAAGAAGACTGACAGCAGGCAGAAGTTTTGAAAACGCAACGCGTTCACATGACACTTTGCATGCTCCTGCACACTTTTATGTGCTTTTCTATATATATATATATATACATATATATACATAGACACGCATACACACAGGCACACTGTACACTTTGCAGACATCACACCGTTACCTAACTTGCACACCTGCTACCTATATATATATATATATTATATTTTTCTTGCAAATATCCGACTTCTGCATGCTTTCGACATCAGGCTTTTGCATGCCTTTGCATGCTTTTGATTTCAAGCTTTTGCATGCTTTTTCAAGTTTTTTATATAATTATTCATGTTGAGACGTGCACCCTGGTCTAAATACAGTGGTACTCCACCGCCATTTGAAATTTTCAAGGCTCGTGACCTAGGTCATGTTGCAGATGATGTACACGTTAACCCACTTCCTGCTGGAATCAACATGTATTCGGGCATCGGTGTCCCAACTGGGTCTACCATTTTATCTCCGAATCACTTAGGGGTCATTAGTTTCCCGCTCCACCCCATGATTCATCTCATCTTATTCTTCACCAACACTCACCCTATGCAACTGAACCCAAACTCCTACCTGCTTATGTCGACCTTTTTAGCGTTGGGTCTGAAGCTAGGTGTATCATTAGGTTTTAGGGATTTTCTATATCTCTTCGACTTGACGGTCATTAAGGGCGAGACTAATTTCTATAACTTTAAACCCAGATATTGCAAGAAATTCTTGTCACTGGATCCTTCGAGGGCGAGAGATTGGAAGAACCGCCCTCTTCTGATTTCAGGGAACTGGAAAGCTCCCGAGCTGTCTCAACTATCTGTCCCTTCTGCTTTCGGTCACAAACTTGGTATATAAATTTGCCTTTATTACTTGTTTTCCATAAATGTGTGGACTTTACTTACCATGAACTTCTTTCGCATATTTATCGGATGGTCCTGAACGGATAATCTCTACCGACCGGAAATGCTGGCTAAAGAAATTTGTGACGAGAAAGACATGAAGCTCTAGCGAAGTTGCCAACACCCTTACTCAGATTACTGCTCTTCGCAGCTCCATCATTTATTTCCCATATTGTTTGGTAGACAGGTCGCTGCCCCAAGACCCCTTGCTTAAATCCATTTTCGCCCTCGACCTTGATCTTCAGTTCAACGTAGAGTCCCCCGTACTTGTAACCGACTCCCGAACAGAAGGATCCGAAGAGGAAGACGGAGGAGAAGATGATGAGGGGTCAGAGCAAGTAGACACAGATTTCGACTTGAACTATTCTCCTACGATGGCCTCGCCACCCGACATTCCACTGCCCCGGTGCGTCGCATCGCCTCCTCGTGACCTTCCTGTGCCTAAAATTGTAGGCAGGTTGGATAAACGTCCTTAAAAGGGTTGTCTGAAAAGATCTAGGCATGGCTCACCGACTATCTTCGGCGTGACCCCTAAGCCCATGCCATGGCAATCGGCTCCTCCCACCTTCGGCTCGGCTAACGATGGTTCTAGTAATTCATCTCAAGCTTGGAAGCCTGAGTTCACAAAAAAAGATAGGAGTCTCATCACCCTTGGCAATGATCTGTGGCACAATGCGAGCATCGCTACTGCTGTAGCTAGAGGCTTGGCTCATCCTAACAACGCTAGTCGCTTCGAGGCAACGCTTGACGATGAAATTGACTCATACGAATCTCATTGTCTTATGAAGGTACTCTTTCATCCTCTCACGTATTTGTCATCTGTGTAAGCTCTAACCCAACTGTTGTTTTCAGTTAGCTCTACTTCAAAAGCAAAAATCAGACAGACTGGTTGCCAGGTTGGACACCCTCAACCTCAATCGGCAGCAGGTTAAAGAGTGCCAAGCTAAACTTCACGGATATGAAGAAGAGATCGCAAGTCTGAAAGGAGCTTGCGATGCTGCTACGTCTGAAACACGCCGCACGAGGGAAGAGTTAGTCGAGGTCAAGCGAGCGAGGGCTACTGAGTGTGAGATGAACACGCAGCAAATACGTAAGGAGATGGCTTCTAGCTTCAGATTTGGTTAGGTGCAAAATCAGCAATGTCCGGAACATCAATTTGTAGCTGACCCCGACGCATATGACCATTACATGGGGATTGGGCCTGGTGGATATGAGTGGTACGAGGGGATGGATCCTAAAGATCAAAGACCCCTAGACTAACCTACCTCCTCTGATCCTATCTCAAGCGGCGGGTTTGCTACTTCTTCCGGACCCATCTCGGGTTTAGGCTTTGGAGGTTTTCAATCCGGCTTTTACTTTGGGGCCAAGTAGCTTTCGCGTTATCTGTTCTCATGGGCTAAAACCCATATATATTTGTATTTATTGTATTTTACTTATTATTTGTCGTTCAAGTGGGGCTTTCGCCCTTTCATTACCCAACCTTGCCCGTTCTTTTCAATTTTTTAGTTTCAATCGAATGTGATTAATATCTTTCATCCTTAAGTTTGAGTTTTCAAACTAAAGATTAACCTATCTCAACAAGATACGATCACCTTAAATTTTAAATGATGTTGGCGAGTCAATAGGTAGTACCTGGATCTCATGGCCAACAATCCAAGAGTGAAGCTCAACCTTCGACTTTATGCCGATGTCTCCAAAAGTGGAAGCTCCCAGAGGAAGGGTTCTGAGGGTTCTAGGAACGTCATCGAGCTACGTTCTGACTCCTCCTCTCGTTCACCAAAGAGGGCTTTTCATTCTTCTGAAGTCCCCAACACTTTTCGTGAATCTACGCACCGGTCTCGAACAAAATCGGGTGAACAGGCTTTAGACTCCATTGTCGGTGGAAGGACCTCTCCGAGGCCAAATTATTCCACCCGAGCTCGTAATTCTGTTATTGATGGTATGGTTTCTCCAGGGGGAGTTACGTAACTCGGGCTCCTGACTGTATCGCTCATTCTCCCGACCCTTATGCCAGGGATGAAGCGGGTCCTTCTTATGCACTTCCCCATCGCCACCCACGCTGTCTTCGGTGCTTTAACTACTCTTTGCTTTTGGACGAGCGTGAAACTCTGAAAGGGTACTTGCAACGTGTTGAACATCAAGTGGATCGCCTCAGAGGGGATTTAATGGCTGCTGACCGCGCCGTGTCCGCTGTTCATTCAGATGGCGTTCATGATGGTTTTAAACAGGGCATTCAATATTTTTGCTCCAAGGCGAAAACGGCCTTCCCTTTTGGAAACTGGGATAGTCTCTCCACCCCGTTAGACTAGATGTCATTTTGCCTATAATAAGTTGGACCCTTAGGTCCAACCACTGCTAGGATATCTCGCAATGTTGTCATCCTTGTTTGCCTTTCTACTAGCATGTTTATTTCTTTATTCTTATATTTTATCGTACTATGTATCCAACATCCAAGAGGTTTTCCTCTTTTAAATAAAAGATACTCTATTTTACAGCAGTAAAACAATGTCCCTGAGCTTTTACCTTTGCACACGTAACACCTTATTTTCCTTTGCAAACATACGATGTGTTCGAGGAGGAAAATCAGTCTTACTAAATTCACCATCTCGTCATCGATCTCAAAACTATTCATCTTTGAGTCTACAAAATCAGTCTTATTATGGGATTGTCAAAATGAACTAACCATTTCACTACTGACTTTTTATCAATTTCCACTTATTCGCTCTTGAATTTTCGATTTTGGCTGGATCTTCGTCCATTCAATCCTGGGTTATCTTCTCCTACTCGATCTTAGGCTTCCGATCTTGATTGGGTCTTTGCCCATCCGATCTGGGTTGTTTTTTTTTTTTCACTCGATCTTTAGATTTTCGATCTTGATTGGGACTCTGCCCATCCGATCTTGGGATGTCTTTTCCCACTCGATCTTAAGTTTTCAATCCTGATTGGGTATCTGCCCATCCGATCTTGGGTTGTCTTTTCCCACTCGATCTTAGATTTCTGATCTTGATTGGGTCTCTGCCCATCTGATCTGGGGTTGTCATCTCCCACTCGATCTTAGATTTCCGATCTGGATTCGATCCTCATTCCTTGGTTTATACTCTTTAATTCTAATCTCTGATCTAAGATTCGAACGAAGTGCAACTTTATTTATGATACAAAGGGATGTCAACAGACATCCAAGGATACACCCTTTGATATGCAAAGAAAATAAGAAGGAATTTACCTTTCAACATTACTTGTAATAGAAATTTTAAATACGGAAAATATAAACAAGAACTAAACGTGGTACTTTCTTAAATGAATTGCGTTTCATGGACACAGCACTGACTGACCTGTTTCAACATGCCTGAGTTTAAAAGCTCATTTTTCGAAGGCTTCGGTCACCTCATATGGCCATTCCTATACTCGTCCCAGCTTCCCTGCATTCAGATATTTGGTGTTTTCTATGACCTGTCTCAATACCCATTCTCCTACCCTGAACTTCTTCGACTTTACCCGCTTATTGAAGTAAGAAGTAACCTAGTTCTGGTAGTTCGCAAGTCGTAGTGCGGCGATTTCTCTTTGTTCCTCGACTAAGTCGAGGTTATGGGCCAGCTGCTGTTCGTTCTTGCTGCTTTCCACAACTAATATTCTGACCGTAGGTAAGCTAACCTCTGTGGGGATAACCGTTTTTGTACCATAAGTAAGAGAGAATGGACTTTCTCCTGTTGGCTTCCATTTTGTAGTACGATAAGCCTATAGTACATTAGGGAGTTCTTCATGCCACTTTCCTTTGCGTTGTTCCAACTTTTTCTTTAAACAATCAAACATTGTTCGATTCGTCTTCTCCGCTTGACCATTGCCCTGGGGGTAACTTCTGGAAGAGAATTGTAATGTAATCCCCTTCTCGGCGCAGTAGCTTCTAAATCTTCGATTGTCGAATTGCGTTCCATTATCCGTCACAATCTCCTTTGGTATGCCAAATGGGCATATAATGTTCCTCCATACGAATCTTATAACGTCATCTTCAGTAACAGAAACATACGCTTCTGCTTCTACCCACTTGGTAAAGTAGTCTGTGGTGAGAAAGATAAACCTGTTATTCCTGGGCACCCTCGGCAGCGGGCCTACGATGTCCATACCTTATTTTGCGAATGGCCAGGGTCCTATGATTGGATTAAGTTCCTCTGCAGGTTGTCTAACAACCGGGGCATACTTCTGGCATTTGTCACACTTCCTAGCATACTGCTCCGTGTCTCGAGCCATATACGGCCAGAAATAACCTTGAGTTAATGCTCGATGCGCTAAACTTATTCCTCCTGAGTGATTCCCACACATTCCTTCATGCAATTCCCTCATAACTTACTCAGACTGCCTCGAATTTAAGCACCTAAGGTAAGGTCCTGAGAATGACCTCCTATAGAGCATGTCGCTAAAGATTGCATACCTCACTGCTTTCATTCGAAGCTTTCTCGCTTCCACGAGATCATCTGGCTGGATTCCTTTTGTCAGGTAGTTTATGATTAGCGTCATCCAACAGTCATTATCTTCATCTTGAGCTTGCTCTGGCAACGAGTTGTCAAGTCTCGACGTCTACCCGTCGATTTGCATCACATCTGTTTGCACCGTTCCGATACTCGAGAAGTGCAAATATTCTACTTCAGTTACCCGCAGGTTCTCATGTGCGGCTGACGCTGCGTACGCCAACTAATCTGCTCTTTCATTCATCTCTCTAGGTATTTGCTTCAGCTTGAAACACTTGAAGCAATTTGCTAACCCCTTAACCAACTGCTGATATGCTTCCATCCTCGCATTTTTAGTCGTATACTCTTCAGTTGCCTGGCCGACGATGAGTTGTGAATCACTATGTACGGTAAGACGGCTTATCTTCAATTGTTTTGCAAGTTCAATGCCTAGTATCAGAGCTTCGTATTCCGTCACATTGTTTGTTACGGGAAAATCCAACTGAACTGAACACTCTAAGTCTATACCCTCGGGAGAAATTAAAATGATCCCTGCTCCAGCTTCTGCCTGATTGGACAACCTATCCACATAAAGCTCCATGTGGTCTCACTAGGTCGACTTTTGCAATTTCTTCGCATTCACCCTGTAAACTTTCACGAGGGTAACACTCTACAAGAAAGTCGGCAATTACCTGGCCTTTGGCTGCGCTTCGTGGCCGATACTTTATGTTAAAAGAACTAAGTTCAATAGCCACCTCGTTATCCTCCCTGATAAATCCGGTTTAGATAAGATAGCCTTGAACGGTTGATTAGTTAACACAACAATGGTGTGTGTCTCAAAGTACTGGCGTAGCTTCTTTTTTGCGGTTACTAGGGCCAACACCATCTTCTCAGCGAGCGAATACCTCTTTTCTGCATCGATTAGACTTTTGCTTATGTAAAATATGGGTTGTTGGACCGAGCTTTCTTCTCTAAATAACGCAGCACTTGCTGCCCCTTCGCTTACGGCCAGGTACATGTACAACGGCTCCCTTTGTTTGGGAATGGTCAACAACAATGGGCTTGTGAGATACATCTTCAGTTGTTCGAAAGCTTCCCTTTACTCATGTCCCCACACATCTCCTTTCCTGTTTCGTATGGCTTGAAAAAAAAGGTTTGCATCGATCGGATAACCGTGAGATGAATCGACTAAGGGCAGCGATCCGCCCGGTTAAGACTTGAATGTCTCTGGGTGTTACTGGATCCGGCATGCTACACAAGGCTTCGACTTTTGGTGGGTTCGGCTCAATACCTCGCTTGTGCACAATGTGCACTAAGAACTGCCCAGATGATACAACGAATGCGCATTTTGACGGGTTTACCCGCATGCGATATTTTCTCAACACATTGAAAGTGTTGCGTAAATGATCGATGTGCTGGCACTTTTCTCGGCTTTTGACGACCATATCGTCAATGTAAACCTCCATTATACTTTCGATTTGATTTTTAAACATTTTGTTCACTAACCTCTGGTAAGTTGAGCCGGTATTCTTGAGTCCGAAAGGCATAAAAGTGTAACAATATAACCCACGCTCAGTAATAAAAACAGTTTTCTCTTGATCTTCAATGGCCATAGGAATTTGGTTATAACTTGAATAAACATCTAAGAAAGATAATAGTGCGTACCCAGTCGTGGCGTCCACCGTCTGGTCAATTTTTGGAATTGGAAAACAATCTTTTCGGCATGCCCTATTCAGGTTGGTATAATCCACACACACGCGCAATTTTCCTTTTTCTTTCTTGCCCACCACTACGACATTCGAAACCCAAGTTGGGCACCAGACATCACAAGTGAATCTAACTTCAAGGAGCCTATCAACCTCTGCACTGATAATTTGATTTCTTTCTGGTGCAAATCTCTTCTGCTTCTGTCGGTGTGGAGGATAACTCGGATCAACATTCAGCTAGTGGCATGCCACTTTCGGGTCAATTCCTAGTATGTCCCTATGGGACCATGCAAAAGCATCAGCGTTGCTCTTCAAAAATTTCAGCAACTGTTCGACTCCCCCATTAAATAGGAGGGAGCCCACCCATACTCGTTTCTCAAGATCAGTGGATCCAAAACCTCTTCCTTCAGTGATTACTTGCCGCCGTGACGGGAAGGGTCACATCCCCAATAGGTCGGGCCTTAATTCCTTTAAACGCATAGACGGGAGTTGGATTTGGCCTTATCTCTTTCTCGTCTAATTTCATTCTCCTAAATATGCTCCAAAATAGAACGTCTGTGCTACTTCCCCCATCTATCATTATCATTTTCACTCTTGAATTAGCAACGCGCAGTGTCATAACCAGCGCGCCATTGTGAGGGAATTGAATTACTTCAAGGTCTCTATGGCTAAAAGAGATGACTCCGAGGTTCTCTAATGTTTTGGATGCTTTGGGGGCTGATGTTATGTTATGTACACGTCTAGACTTCTCGGCCTCCCGTCTCTGCAACTGAGAACATGCCTCGTGCCCCTCAGGGGGTTGGGGTCCACCGTGTATGACATTAATATCCAGCAACCTCTCATCTGCTCCGATGCTCTCTGCTATTTTTAGCCCTGCGTCGTTCTCACGTTCGTCTCTTGATTCCACGCGATACTGTGACAACATCCCCTTCTTTAGCATACCTTCTACCTGGTTCCTGAGGCTTCGACAATCATTGGTGGCATGACCAAAGTCGTTGTGATGAGCACACATCTTGTTCCTGTCTCGCCTTTCTTGAGGCATTCGAATCGGTGCCGGCACACGAAATATTCCTTTCCCTTTGTTCTCGTGGAAAATTTTGCCCAGGTTCACTGTTAGCTTGGTGTTTAGGTGATCAAGTCTAGATCTTTCATTAAACTTATCACTCGGACCACGCGTGAATCTTCCTTCTTGCCTTGTTTGAGCCATGGGTTTCAAGGTAGGCGCAACAGTGCCCGCTAGAGACGCAACAATAGTCGCGGTGGCCTGCTTTGATTGGATAAGTTTCTCTTCCTCTAGTCGAATGATTCCATCAGCTCGGGCCATTACATCTCTCATGTCCAGCGGTGGTGTTTCGATTAATGACCTACGCATCTTCGTTCCAGGTAACAACCTTTCTCGGAATGCCAAAGACATAGTATGGGAATCACATTCTTCTAGGGTGGACATCTCTTCAGTGAACCTAGTCATGTAACTTTTGAGGCTCTCGCCAACATTCTGTTTGGTGCTGAACAAGATCGTAACATCTTTTTTTGGCCTCCGATTGCAGACATATTGGGATATAAATGCTTCGCAAAGCTCCGTGAAACTTCCGATAGACTTTGGTTTTAGTTGTTTGAACCAAGTTAACGATGATCCCAAAACGCTTGAGGGGAACAACTTGCACAAGAGGGCCTCGTCATCTCCTTCAAGCGCCATCTGCTGTTGAAAGTGGTAAATGTGTTCGGCGGGATCAGTTGCCCCTTCGAATAACCTAAACTTTGGTTGGATGAACCTGGCGGGTTTTTTAGCATTCAGGATGTCCTCTGTGAACGGCGATCTGCAAATCCCTCTGGCCCCTTCCAAAGCAAGTTCCGCCGGGGTCTGTGGCTTGTACCCCTTCACAATCTTCTCAATTTGTTCTTACAAATCAACATCAGTTATCTTTTTCGATCATTTTCTCTTATGACTCCCTTCGTCATGATTCTTCATCTCTTCTACACGGTCACTGGATGGTGCGCTACTAGAATTGCCCTCCTTATCTTCCTCTTCTGCACGCTGTCTCTTGGTGCTGGTTGCACCTTCTACTGCATTTTTCGCTTCAGCCTTCCTCAACGCCTCATCTGTTGTCTTTTTCGTTTCACGCAATTCCCTCGTTAGCCTTCTTAATTGTTCAATGGCGAGACTGGGTTCACTACTTTGGGACTGGGACCTTGCATGCACTGGTCGAGTCCCCGTGTCCTCGGAGGGATTCAAAGCTTCTTGTGCGGATCCAGTCATGTTTGTAACTTGATTTTGTTTCTTTCCCATAGACGGCGCCAATTGTTGGAGTGAGATTTCTCGCTAGAAGAAATACTTCCACAGATTTGTTGACCGCAATCCACACGTTTAACGAATCCTTCCTTTGAGGTGTCCCAAAATAATCTTTCTGCCCGGGCGAGTACCTGCAAAAGACACTCTGACGCTCAAGTTAATCGATTGTTTTCTATTTTCTGAATTCTCTCCATCCTTTTTCGTCCCCCGTTCCTAGCTTCTTTCCCCTATTTATAGGATTGCCTGATTGATAGGATCAAACACCACGACTACTCCTCTCCTACTTCCTTAGTGGTCATTCGTCACACGCCCTCTCTTCTGCATGTTTTGGGAATAAGTGCCACGACTGGACTCCCACTTCTCCTCCGTAGTTCTCCTCCGTAGTAGGTAGTTAACTAGGCAGTTCCCTTGCATGCATCTCTTGTGGGCTTTCTGCCTTGCACAACTCTTTCTCCTTGAGTGGTTGTTACTGGCCCATGAGTCGAAAAATCGAATTTTATCCTCCAACATGCAGATGGATGTATATATAATACGATTATGCTTGTTCACAACAGGTATGGAGAAGAGATACATCTGTTGGGAGACATCTTCTCAGATGGGTGTTTGCTTTATGCGTTCTTTCACCACACTTCAAACTTTATCTAAAAGGATGACTCTGTTGGTAAAAAATAATTAATTAATTAAATTCGAAAATAATTAATTAAAGAATTTAATTATTACAGCCCAAGGCCCATCTTTTGATAATTAATATTAATTATCAATTAATTAGTACACCCTAAAGCCCAATCCTAAGGGTGAGCCAAATTTTATTTTCCATGACCCATCACTCCAATCACTTTCTATAAGAGACAAAGCCTTATAAAGTGAGGAGACTTTTTGGTGGTGAGCAATGTGGGACAATGAAATTCTACTCAAAATTTCCAACACTTCGTCGGTGACGGGTCGGAGCTCCGTTTCGATAAATGGAGGCACGGAATTGTTGGGTTTGGTTTGTTGGTGTGTTCAACGTAGAATATAGTCGAACATGTGGCGCAGATTAAGGAGGTTGAGGTGGAGAGACGCAGGTTACTGCTGTGTATGAGGTGACACCATTGCGCAGGTGCCAGGTGGTTGTCTGTCGACTGTTAAGTAGGTAATGGGAGTGAGGTTGGGTGGTCGGCGTTTAGAAGAAGAAGACGAGATGCGGAAGTTGGAAGTATCAAGTGTAGGATGTGGATGCGGTGGTTGAAGGCGTCAGTTGAAAGATGGGGGTTTTCCATGTGGCGGCCGCGTGAGTACATTGATGATAAAGTTAGTAGCTTAAAGGGAGGGACCAAATGCTTTACATTTTATTAAATTTAAGGACCAAGTATAATGGATTTTTTTTTATTTGTGGTTCGAAGTTATAATTCACATAGTTTAAGGATTAATGCTCTAACATTTTCTATTGTTTTTGGGGACGAAACTTAATACTAATGGGCTAAGCCCAAAATACTAAATATTAAAATAAATCTAAATACTAATCTTTTCCAACAATTACTAGTGTATTAGTGTGAGTTTGAATTCATTGTAGACACAACTTGTTTCTAAACTCTTCTTGCACATAAAAAAGAGCGACAATTAGTCTTAAAGAAAACGAATTTGATTTGTACATTGACTCAACGTTCATATTTTATTTTATTTTCTATTATTGCCTTCGTATTCCCTTCTATATTTCCAACATTCTATACTAATCCACACCAAGAGAGGGAGAAAGTTCGAATTTAGAATACAATAGATTGAAAAAATGACCTTCACCAACAAGACAATCTATCATTTGCATACGAATCTAGAACCTTGATATAAAAGCATATGATAAATGTCACAAGAGTTTTTGGTTAACTTAAAGTAAATATACTAAATGAAGGGACTCTGATGCAAATACGTTGTCTAACAGGATCAACATGGAAAAACTTGAAGGACCAACGAAGCACCTAAAAAATCCATGCTAAGGGGAAAATGTGGTGGAAAGACCAACGTAGCACCAGAGTGAAAAACATGAAAAATGATTAGGCAAAATGTGAAGGAACCCAAATATAAAAACAAACGCACATCAGCCTCTTTCGTCACAGAAGTACACGAATTAATCTCTCTCCCATAATCGCATGTTCTCCAA
This sequence comes from Crataegus laevigata, assembly GCA_963580275.1. Taxonomy (NCBI): domain Eukaryota; kingdom Viridiplantae; phylum Streptophyta; class Magnoliopsida; order Rosales; family Rosaceae; genus Crataegus; species Crataegus laevigata. Next base: position 1,912,323 of record OY756942.1, on the reverse strand, counting down.
CGTTGGGGACGTGTACTTCTTCTACATCCTAGCCCTAATTACTTCCAATTCTTCTTCCGTCTCTTTTTCCTGCATTTTCTTTCACTTTCTCACCCTTTCTTTTATAACAAATTAAGATATATGTAAACAAACACACACTATAGAGAAGAGAGAGCTGAGCCACATGGGGATCAAGCTTGTTGAGATTTTGGATCAAGGAGTGAGAATCGTTTGCAGGTCTTATTCTCATTGCCCAGAGACTAGCCGCTTGTACTACCATATCCTCCCCGGCCTAACCAAGAAGACAACCAGCACCACAATCACCATTTGGAGGGGGCACCACCAGCTCCTGTGGCGGTGCCACCACCACCTCTGGCGGTGATGCCACGAAAACAGAGGTGCTTTACTTTTGTCCAAAGGCGGCGGCTGATACTAATGAATCAATTATTATTTTCTGTGTTTGATTAGTATTGAGGTAAAACTGTATGCCCAGATTTTGGTTGGACTTGTTTATTTGGGAGAGACACATCCGCTTTATATGCTAACCCAAAAACTAAAAGAAAAAGGGAAAGATTATGTATTGATTCATGTTGTTCTCCAAACATGGTGCTCTCTCTTCCTTGTCATTTTTATAAACAAGTCTTTCTGCAAGTGTTCTCGCGTGCATAATATTTTTATTTTATCACTAGCTCTCCCGATGACCTAATTTTTTTGTTTTGCAATTTTTTTCTTGGTTAGACTTGTTTATTTGAGAGAGGCACATCCTCTTTATATGCTAACCCAAAAACTAAAAGAAAAAGGGAAAGGTTATGTATTGATTCATGTTGTTCTACAAATATGGGGTTCTTATTCATGTTGTTCTCGAAATATGGGGTTCTTTCTTCCTTGTCATTTTTATAAACAAGTTTTTCTGTAAGTGTTCTTGTGCGCATAATATTTTTATTTTATCACCAGCTCTCCTGATGACCTAATTTTTTTGTTTTGCGATTTTTTCTTGGGGGATGAGTTCATTCCTTTACTTGCAAATAACCATAGAAATTTTATAATCCAAACGTTCAATTTCTTAATTTTCATTTGAAAATCATCTCGGCAAGAAAATCATTCAACTTGGAAATTATTTAGTCATCTAAATGTATTAAATAAATCAAAAGTGTAGATACCAAGTAACATATTAATTATGAATTGACCATTTATTTAGATGACTAAATGACCTCCGATTCGAATGATATTTTGTAAGAATGATCTTCAAATGAACGTTAAGAAATTGAACGATTCCGATTATGAATCTTTTACGTTATTTGTTAGTGGGAGAATAAGCTCACTCCCAATTAGAAATGAACCATTATCTTTTTATTATTTTTACTTTATATGTGCTAGGCTGTTCCTATTGCGATACGTTGCTCCTTGTAGAACATTTGTGGTAAAGTAGCATTGCAGAACTTACAAACATAAAATACAAAAACTCAAAAAGCCAAAAAACTCACCAGAAGAAAACCATCTTCGATACCCCACACCCGTTTCTCTCCTAGTGAGAATCTTTCTCCCTTATTGAGAGTTTTTCTAACCTTTTTGTGTGAGGTTTTCAAAGTCGAGCAATTCCAGTGGCATTGACCCCTAGCTTCTCGTTTCCCCCTTTTTACCTTCTTTTCTCTTTTCTTTTCTTCTACTACTTCCTCCCCTGTTTTGTTTTCCCAATTTGTTTTGTGTGTCTTACCCTACTGGTATGCCTCGTTCTTGTTCATCCTCAGTGGCGGATCCAAGAAATAATATTAGGGGGGTGGTTATTAAGAATAGCAAGCGCAACGCGCAAATTTTTTTAAACAGAAATAGCATGCATATCGTCGTTTCATCGAATCTTGGTAGGCTTGAAGTCATTTGGAAAGGCATATTGCACACCTGTTAATGCCTCATTTGCATGGGTAACTAACATGTTCCAAGGCTGCTCTCATATGAATGCTTAACAAAGAAACATACTTATCTTGAACACACTAACAATGTTTGATATCATTGCATCCCATTAATATGTTTGTCCAAGAATGATAATGCTTTGTTATTCTCTGAGATCACCATTTCATTTACTTTGCATTTTTGGATAGTTTTTTACTTGGTTCCTTTTTTTCTGCCAATAATTGTAATCACAACCAACAAACAAGCCAGAGGTAAATAATATTAGGACTAGACTGTAAAGGGGCAACACCTCTCTAATGCATTTTATCAAGCAGTTGAATGACATATACGAAGGGCAACTCAAACCTTTAAAAGGGCAGCACCCAAGTCATCTATAGACATTCACTGAAGTTCGGAGGGTCAGCACCTAAGATGTCCATGAACGTTCATTGAAGTTTAGGGGGACAGCTGACCCCCTGCTCCTTAATGTATCTGCCAGTGTTCATCCTTGGTTCAATTTTCAGCCATGTATCCTGTTGAGATTGTGTGTAGAGCTTCGGTGTTTCCACCGGCTCGGGTGTTTCCAACACCACCACTTTCTTGTTGCTATCTACCTTTTTCGACAGTGTTGTTCGTGGGTCTTCATGGACTTCATCTTGATAGTTGGCTTCTATGTCTTAGTTGCTGGTTATCCTTACTTAGTGGTTGTGCTGGCAGAGCAGATCGGAATTGGACGGTGCATTTGATGAGGTGTTGCTTGGTTGTGGGTGAGGATTGGAGCAGATCGGAAATATTTGCGGCGGCGGAAGCAGTGGAACTTTCTAGTTGTTGTTTGTTGTGTTTTGCCTTTTGGGTCGACTCTGTTTGTTTGGCCCTTTTGTTTTTTTGTTTGTGTTTGGCCCTTTTTCTTTGTTTATAAGTTAGTTTTTGGCCCATGGATTGTTTCTTTGTATGTATTGCTTTTCGGTGTTTAATAAAAAGCTTGCCTACCAGAAAAAAAAAAAAACAAAAACTCCATTAATTTGGACTACGAAAAATCACAGAAGTCACATTTGGACTATAAAATGGGATGCACGATCACCTCACATAATAATTTATTTCTGTTTCTTTTCACAATGTCACATGTAGGCGTGACTTTTAGTTGGACGCGTCACCACTTCATACGTCAGTGCAATGCCAAATATGTATCAACACTTTTAAACATCATATTCTCTCCTTATTTGAAATGCTAACATAAATGTGGTTCGATAACTAGTGATTAGAAATTTGAGTAAATTCTCATCTCTCTTAATTATCTCTACTAATAGAATGCCAAAAGTCCATTTGGTGTCTCAAGGCTTCACCAAAAATTTCTAAACTAGAAAGCCCCTCAAATAAAAAAAAAAAAAACAAAACTGACAGGAAAAATAGGATTATAATTGCTAAGGGCATTTTAGTAAATTTAGAATTAAAACTAACTATTAATTAACAAAAAATGATGATAATTATCCACAATGGAGTTTTATGCTTATAGAACACCACATTCAGAGAAGGAAGAATTTGAAAGAAAAAAAAATGATTACGAAACACCCTGCGACCTAACGAGATCGTGCTTCACCATCACCGTCCTTCTCATTCACCCACGTTCTACATTGGTAGTTCAGAAATCCCAACCCTAACACCAGCATTTATATGTGGAGACAATTGTGCAGTCCCCGCTGCAACCACAAACCCTTCTACGTTGCATCTTTTGTCCCTCCTCCAAGCTTGCAATCCTCTGCATCTTCTCTATCCTCTACATACGCCGCCGCCACCTTCATTGCCATCTTCTCCAAGTACCCAACTTCCCAATTTAAAAAACTAGGGTTTATTTTTAGGTTTTTTTCTGTCGTTAATTTTGGGTGAGATTGAATTAGTTTCAATTCGTGCACCTTGGTTTGAAATTCTCATCTCTCCTTATTATTGTAATAATTTCGAATCCTTCCCCTCCTTCGAATAATAATAAATTAAAAAAAAATGCTAACATGAAAGTAATACCCAAAGGTTGCATTAGTTAAGTTGTAGCTTCCACAAGTTAATTTGTTTGACCTCAATCATGCTCCTTGCCTTTTCATATAGAAAGCAGGTTGGCTTACATGTTTAACGTGTTTGGTCTTCTTTTTCCTTTTTAGTGAATGTGTAGATATTCTTTGGTTGTCACCTCATACACAATTTTAGTCGATAAATGATGGGTAGATTATCATGGATTCCACCTTAATAACCCTATAATTAAGAAGGTTGTCCTGGTCATAGTGTTGTGGTTTTCTCTCTTCCACCACCTGTCCAGACTAGTCCACCTTTCCTATAAGCATTGAGAAAAGAATTGAAAGTGAAAACATCAGGAAGGCAGCTGCCACTTTCAATCATACTAGTCAACGTTTCCTCCGTCAGTCCAAACATTTCAACCTGACAATATCCATCAATTAGGGTATTGTATATGACAGTGTTGCATCCAATCCCCAGGTATGACATCTCAGCAAGAACTCGCTCAATTAGATCAGGACGATTGAATTTGGTGCAGGAATAAGTACATTGATAGAAAATATAGTGAAGTTAAGGTATATTAGGGACCAAATGCTTTACCTCTTTTCAAATTTAAGGACCAAGTATAATGTACTCTTCTTCTTCTTAATAAAAAAAGACCGAGTATGGTGGATTTTTTGTTCTTGGATCAAAGTTACAATTTATACAAATTAAGGATTAATGCTCTAACATTTTCTATTTTTTTGGATTACAATTCACAAAATTGGTGATGGTAATAACACACAACTCACAATGTGGTAAACATTTTGTAACGATCCGTCTCCAAATGCCACGACTTTCGTCCCGAAAAGTATTTTACAAAATTACTATTTTAGATAATTATATTATTATGTTCTGGTGGGTTTTTGTTTGTCCGTGGGGCCCACACCCCAGTTCACGCTTCTTCCCCGTGTTTTCCTCCCTTAATATCTGAAACCTTCTACCTTTTCTCTTCTCTGCACCGAAGACCATAGACCACCACCATGATACCATCCTAAACCTCCGTTTAAATCGTACCTCTAAACCCTCAAATTAAGCTTATACGCGGCCTGGGAAATCAAATGGTGGTGCTGCATGTCCAGTTTGATGACGAAATAGAGCTGAACATGGAGCTTCATAGTTCTCACCAAATTCAAGAAGGAGCTCAGCCTTTCAATCTCTTCTTTGGCTCGAGATTTCCCCTATAATGTCTCAGGTATCATCCCCAAGCCCTAACGTTCAAATCGACTTGGAATCTAAGGTCTAAAATCTCTGAAATTTTATGTTCTTCAACTCTAGCATCTGGCAATTCCCTCCGGCGGAACTCGGACGAGTTCTAAATCAAACCCGACCCAAATTATGGAACTTCTCATCTGAGGTAATGTCTTCTAGCATCTCGGATTAAATATGGGTTCGAATTCTAGGTCTCAGACCTTTATGATTGTTTGTTCTTCATCCCAGCTTCCGGTGTGGAACTCCGGCGAGGAACCCATCGAACTTGGGTCCCATGAACTTGAATTGGTCCTGTTCGAAACCCAGGTAACTAACCCATGCTCTGCAAGTTAATTTCAAATTCGAATCGAGGGTCTTGGTCCCTATTTCGTATCTGTTCTTCATTCCCTAGAGCCCAGTAAGGAAAAAGGGGCAAATTCGGGAGAAATTTGTCAATCGAGCTTGGGCTCGACTCTTTTTCAGCCTCAGGTATAATCCTATTTGCATCTCTGATTTCAGGCTAGGAATTCAGCGACCTTTTTGGTCGTTTTCCGGCGAACCCAAGAGGGAATCAGTCTCAATTTTTACATTTTATATACAGGTAATATTCTGGAACACTTCTATGTTGAATTGGAGTGGATTCGAAGTGAAGTTGGAGGTTCTAATCTCGGTATTATTGGTTGCATTTTACCCAAAAAATCTGGTGACCTTACATGGTCTTTTCCTGGCGAATCCGAGAGGATTTGGCCCGCAGATGCTCGTATGGGTGTTTAGGTAAAATTCCTAAATATTTGTATGCAATTGGATTGAAAATTGGTGATGATGGGAAATGCTTAAATTCATATTTTTATATGTGCAAATATTTGAGGCACAAACAAGATAATTAGGCACCTATTAAGGATTGTGCTCGCAATTCGATGAGTGGATCCCTTCTCAAATGATATTTTTATAAATCTTAGGGTTGCCTGCATATATTATTTTAGCGTTTATACATGTTTTAGGATATGTTTTACGAATTGCATATATTTGGGCTTTGGAGAATTTACTAGTTAATTAAATGACTTTATGAAATATTTTAGAATGATTAGAATTACTTTATATCAAAGTATATACGAATTCTTAGGGATTTATGAGGATAGCTAGCATGGATTTATTCAACTTGGTTTTAGATATGTTTTTGGATATATTATTGTTTACAATTTATTAAAGGTTATAAAATGTTGGATTATACCTATGATTTTCAATGGTTTGTGAGAATATAGTTTTATGAGTTATTTTATGGGTTTTTGGAACTTTTGGATCTTGATACTTTGGCATGAGTTTTGAGCTATGTTTTGAGTATTTTTATCTAGTGGGTTATCATACAGCACATCCACACAGCACGGGTATTAGATGTCTATGGTCATAGGACACGGAGATGAGGAGAAGTGAGATATATATTATACCCCAGCTTCACTACCGAAAGCAGTGTCGGACAGCTTCACTAGTCATAGCTAGTGTCGGTGTGAGATGTTAGAGAGTTATTCTCCGGCGTAACCTGGAGTCGTACAGCTTCACCTTCGGGTGATGGGGCCTACCATGTTTCTTCACTGATGTAACCCAGTGTCGTATAACTTCACCTTCTGCTGATGGATAGGTATTGCCTGTGGGTGACTATGATACCCCTAGAAAGTACAGTTACTGAGATTTATGGTTTTGCCTTCCGACAGTGATAGTACAATTTTGATACTGGTGTTTACGTACAGGTTTTACAAAGGTTTTTCATGGCATATTAGAGTTTTCAGAGAATCTATTACGTGGTATTACATATGTTTTAAAAAAAAAGGGTTATTATGTTCAGAAATAGAATGGTTTTTTTTGTATTATTTAGTATTATTATAAATTATGGTCCACTCACCTTTTCTGTTTTGCGCCCATTTCAGGGTTTAGTTTTGAGGCACATGATCCCAGCGTCAGGACGTTTCGGCTTAGTTATTCTCGAGTCTTCTCAATATAGGTATCATTCTTCAGGTTGTATATTTTCCTAGTAATTTTTCTACATCATTCTTAATTGTTGTATGCTCTGAACACATTTCTGTTTTGGTATAATTGTGCTAATTGCATATTTATTTTAATCGCATACATGTTTAAAATGGTTTCGTCACCCTAGTGTGTCGGGCAGCACATGCCTACCCTGATATGTGAGGATATCGGGGTTGGGGCGTGACAGTTTGGTAGCAGAGCGAGGTTGTTTAGAGCATACTTAGGATTCTCTTCTATTCTCGTAGTGTGTCAGCCTTGATATCATTTGGATGTTACGGCTTCTGGGTATAGATGTCCTTCAACACGGTTGTACAATCCTCATTTTGCTTGAATTGTCACATTCTATTGAAGAATAAGAAATTCGTGTTGGGGTTATGCCTTAAGTTGACTTGATTGACATATGAACAACGTTCAACATCGGATTGATACTCTGCGACATGCATCCCTTTGGGATGACGGGGATGGCGAGAAGAGTCAGATTTACATCGAAGTGACGTGAATTAGAGGAAATGCAGTGGGAGAAAATCGAGTTGACACCAGTTGAGGATTAGCGGCGATGATGGTCATCTGCGACATATGTTACTCTGGAATGGCGGGCAAAGGCATTTATGTTGGGAAACCACGTACAATATTGAAGGTTCATGAAAAAGGAAATTAAGAAAGTGCCAACTGTAGGCTAAGTTAACGTGTATCGGTGGGATAGATTGAATCAGCTTACTCATGATTGTCATTTTCACTGAGGGAATTCGTGTGGACCTCAAGAAATTTCTCAACAGTTGTTCACTAACTAGGTTCTTGTCTATCTCGACCTTGAGGTTAGGTTAGTAAACATCAGTAATCAGTCTTATACCAAATTCCTCAGATGTCAACATGGCGTAGATTTTGTAGTTATCTTCATTTGGGAAACGTGAGCATAATAGAAGGTCTTCTTATCAAATCCGAGGTTGGGACAACTGGAAATCAGAAATCCTTTCAAGTGTCCCGAATGACTAAATATCATTAGTCTTGTTGGTTTCTATTAACAGCTGACAGTGATTTTTTCACCATAACCTAAACCTTCATCCCCGGTTAGGAGATAAGTCAGTGTTGTTTGAGATGTTGCTTCATCCTACCATTGTTTTTACACCTTTTGAGGACACCAATAAACTTCGAATCCAACGGTGATGGTTACTGTATAAAATACGATGCACTGACGTAGCGTGACAGTGTAACGCTCTGTCATTCGGCATTGGCATTACATGAAGTGAACTGTCTTATCTACTACCTAGAGTTAGTGGCTACCCTCTTTACTTTGAAACCCTAATGACACTTCTCCATGGAAATCTTGGAAATGATTTGTGGTTTATCGACCATCTCATCCGGGGTACTATCCATCTGTTATGCATGCACAAATGCTTCTATCACCCTATAGACCAAAGATGTGTTCAAGAGCAATCCAATGACCCATGCCTACGTAGGTTGGTGGTCAAAGGTGCACCATGAAGACTTAGGGATGGCAAGTAGCACCAATTCTTCTCATTCACGTAATGATGTGCGAGTCCAGCTCATTCGCAAGATGGACCTACGGCTTTAGTTCCTCAATGCCCGTGCTTGTCTTCTCAACATTTGGATGCTTCTGAAGAAGCGGCTGACGAAGCTGATTCACACGAAGATGAGCTTATTCTGCAGCAGCGTCAACAAGTTTTGAGCAAGCAATGACACGAAAGTTCTTTAGATGATTGTGACGTTAATTTTCGTCACAAGAAGAAGGTGTTTAGGCCTCCTCAGTTTGACTCGGCGAACATGGGTGTTCATTCCTATATGGAAATGCTATTTGGAGGTGATCTACCTATAAATGAGGAGATTGGGAATCCGCCTGGTGCAGATCTTGTTCCAAATCTGCCAAGTTGCCGAAGCTTGCCGTGTGTAGGTGAAGGTATGCAAGAGCCCGTCATGCGTCCAACACCTTTGCCAGCTAGCTTTGAGATCTCTTTGAGAGAACTGAACGTTAGTGACACTGAGCAACTTATCCATTGCATCAACCTTCGTGCGGCCATAGATCTTAAGAGTCACATTGAGAAGAGAATTTCAAAATGCCCGTTGGAGGAACTTGCGTTGCTTAAGAAGGACTTGTCGAAGCTTGTTTATGCGATTGACAACCTTAATGTTGATTTCTCACTCTTGAGAGTTAGGATTGCCGAACTTATGGCCACCTCAATTGAGTATTCTTCCTTGCATGCTATTTCCTTGAAGAAGTTGAGTTTGGAGGTTAGAGCTCAACAACTTACGGCAATAGACTTATCAATTGCCCAAGTTCGGTCTCTTCAGTAAGCTGCTTCGGAAGGTTATCAAGCCATATGGACTTCTTAAGCTTCAATCCAGGCCTGTCTCGAAGTGTTGGCACGAAAGCGAAAACAGTTGGAAATTAAAGCATCACAACTTCAAGGTGTTCTTTCAAAGCAAGAAGCTACACTTTCTCAGCATCAAGAAAAGATCTTACGCCTAGAGCAAGGGAATGGTGCGGCTATAGAAGTGCCTACCTTGTCTCCCACTAATGTATAGGATTTAAAGACTTTAGAAGGCTTGCTTAAAGATCGTCGCCGTAGTTTTAGGGACATAGCTTTCAAGTAGTGTCTTCCATTTGTTGTATTTTAAGCCTTTTTTGCTTTTGCTTTTTTGTAATAAGGCTTTGTATCCAAATTTCTTCCTTTAAAGAAATAAAGTATTCACATTTTGAATTTGCTCTTTATTCTTCAAAGTGTTTGTGTTTTTGTTGATGATGTGACTGTACTTGAAGTTTTGAAGTTAAGTTGCCTACGTACCCTCGGTTGAGGATGGATCAAGTCATGATGTAGTTCAAATGAGTAATGGATGTTGGCGAGTTTGATGGTGATTTTTTTTTTTTGTTTTGCCTTTTATTTTTCCGTACACAATTTATGCTCTTGCGAGCCAGGAGCGTTGGGTGTTGCCTTTTAAGCTCGTGCGAACAAAAAACGTTGTGTGTATTTGGTGCCGTTTACAATTTAGACTCATGTAGGGAAGAAGTGTTGTGCCGTTTGCAGTTTAGGCTTGTACAAGTAAGGAGCATTGGGTGTTTGCCTTAAGGGTAGTAACGCTTTAAAAATCTACCGTTGATGGGGCCGATCTTCAAGCGATCTTCCACCATGATTTAAGTAAGCGTCATTGGTGTAGACCTCTTGTATTACGTAAGATTCATCCTACTTTGATGTGAACTTGCTTTTTATTTTGTGAGTTGTGATGGTGGGCCTTCGTAATGCCAAAACTAGATCTCTAGTTTAGAAAGACCTTGGGCGGACCTTCTTGTTTAATGCCTTGGATAGCCGTGCTTGGTAGCATTCCAAGTGTTGTTGAGCTTCGAGCCTCTTTTCGTCGAGTGCTTCCAACTCTTGAAGTCGTAGCTTTGCGTTTTCCTCTTCAGTCAAGTTTTCTTGTATAGCCAACCTTAGTGAAGGGATTTGACTTTCGAATGGCAAAATAACTTCCACACCATACACAAAGGAATGTGGCATAGCTTGGGTAGGAGTCATATGTGTCTTATATGCTTAAAGTGTTTCGCTTATTCTTTAGTGACAACTCTCTTTGTTCGGCCGATTACCTTTTTCAGGAGGTTGCACATCATTTTGTTGAATGATACTACAAGACCGTTGACCAGAGCATGATACATAGAAAACTTGTGCCGCTTAAACTTGTATTTCTCACAGAGCTCATCCATGAGTCAGTTGGAGAATTATTTTCCATTGTCAGTGATGATGTAGCAAGGCACACCGTATCAGTAGATGATATGTTCCTTGACGAAATGGATGACAGTTTCCTACTTAACTTCTCTTATAAGTACGGCTTTAGCCCACTTGGAGAAGTAATCCGTTACGACTAAGATGTAGGCTTCTCCGACAAATGATTTTGGCGTGATTGGTCCCACGACGTCCAAGCCCCATGCATCAAATGACCATGACGTAACCGTAGAGTGTAAAGGCTCAGGCGGTTGATATATGAAGTTGGTGTAGAATTGACATGCTTAGCATAATTTGGTGTATTCCAGGCAATCCTTCACCATGCTTGACCAGTAGTAGCCAATCCTTTTGAGCTGGAAGTACAGCTTTGGTCCAGACTAATGTGTTTTGCATACGCTTGAGTGTGCTTTTTTCATGGCTTGATTGGCTTCTTCCTCACCTAGGCATCTTAGAAGTACTCATTCAAAAGAGTGTCGATAAAGTGTTCCTTTGTAGTAGAGGAAGCGTGGTGCTCGTCAACGTATTTCAGAGCAGTGTCTAAGCTCGTCTGGAAGCTTTTAATCGATCAGAGGCTGTATCCATTCTTTAGTGTCGACTGGAAGTATTAAGATAACTTTTGTATCATCCAGTAACATTTTAGCGACGAGCGGGATCACCCATCTTTGGCAAACTGGCACGTCTATAGCTTCGTCTTCTCCTAGCGCCATACTTGAGTCTAAGTTAGCGAGAGCGTCCGCCATTTGATTTTCTTTTCTTGGCACATGTTCTGGCATCACAGCCTTAAATTTTTGTAGCAATTGAGTTTCTATCAGGAAGTATAGGACGAGATCATCTTTCCTCACTTCATATTCAGTTAAGAGTTGATTAATTATGAGCTGGGAGTCGCCATATACTTCTAGCATTGTGATTTCCATGTCAATCGCCATTTGGAGTCCTCAGTGGCGTTATTAGGGCATAGCTCGCTTATTCGAAAGGAATAGGGTATTATTTGTCTTTGTGGTGACATGAATACTACTTCTGCTCCCTCTTCATCTACTCGTGTGGATCCGTCGAAGAACATTGTCTATGTCGGGAAGATGTCGACGTAGAATACCTATTCGTTAGGCAAGTCGTCTTAGATTTTCCAATCGGTTGGGATGGGATAATCGGCAAGGAAGTCTACTAGCGCTTGTCCTTTGATGGCTTTAGCTGGGAGATAGATGATCTCGTATTGATTGAGAAGCAACACTCGCTTAGCCAGTCGCCTTGTCAAAACTGATTTGGACATGACGTATTTGACTGGGTCGTCTTTAGCAGCCAAATGGATGGTGTAAGCATGCATGTAGTGTCTAAGCTTTTGGACGGAAAAGACTAGGGTAAGGCACATCTTCTCGATTGGTGAGTAGTTGAGTTAGGCACTAGTGAGAGTTCTACTTAAGTAGTAGAGTGTTCTTTCCTTTTGGTCTTCATTTTCTTGCGCCAAGAGTGCTTCAATGGAACCCTCTTGTGCAGCAATGTATAGGATGAGCGGCTTCCCAAGCACGGGTGCTCCTGAGACAGTGGGTTTGCTAGGTACCGTTTTATGCTCTCGAAGGCATTGTTGCAGTCGTCATCCCATAAGAATGGAATGTTCTTCTTCATGAGTCGACTGAAGGGTTGATAGCGTCCAACAAGGTTGGAGATGAAGCGTCCAGCAAGGTTAGAGATGAAGCGTCTGATGAAGGCTAGCCGACCTTGTAAACTTTTCAACTCGTGTCGGTTTCTTGGCTCATGCACGTTTTGGATGGCTTTGATCTTTGACTGGTCCACTTCAATGCCACAATGCTTAATAATGAAGTCGAGGAACTTCCCAGAAGTAATGCCAAATGCACACTTCAACAGGTTCATCTTGAGGCCGTAGTGCCGTAGCTTGTCGAACACCATTCGTAAATCTTTCAAGTGATCGAATCTCTTCTTGGTCTTGACAACTATGTCATCTACGTAACACTCTATTTTTTATGTACCATGTCGTTGAAGATCTTTTTCTTGGTCTTGACAACTAAGTCATCTACGTAACACTCTATTTTTTATGTAGCATGTCGTTGAAGATCATTTGTATAGCTCGTTGATATGTAACTCCAGCATTTTTCAGACCAAAGGGCATTACCTTGTAGTAGTAGATACCTTTTGGATGTGGAAGGTTGTTAGTTCCTCGTCTTTGGGAGCCATACGAATTTGTTTGTATCCAGAGAAGCCGTCCATGAATGACAACACCTCGTGACCAGTGGTTGCGTCTACCATGATTTCGATGATTGGCAAGGGAACGTCATCCTTCGGGCAAGCATCATTGAGGTCTCAAAAGTCTACGCAAACATATATTTGTCCAGATTTCTTAAAGACAATGACGATGTTGGAGATCCACTTAGGGTATTGTACCTTTCGAATGAATCCTGCTTCGATCAGCTTGCATGCAAACTTTTTTACGCTACAACAACCATACGATTTTAATAAAACCCAAAAAAACCAAGTAAATAAGTAGATTTTTGGCAAAAGCGCTTAAAATACACTCACCAGAAGCAAAAGTGGAAATGCGATTGAAGCCATTGATGTGGTTCGTTTCTTGAAGCTGCAGCTTAATATCTGACACAACGATGTTGGCTGAGGAAGAGGCAGCGCTCTGGACAATCTGACCTCTCTGGCGACGGTTGTGAGGTAGTTGGAACCTATAGGCCTCGATTTATCCGTTGTTTTTTTTTCCGTTGGATTTCCCATTTGGTCTCACTGTTGTTATATCCATTTCTGTTCTTCCTTGTCAATCAGGATTTGCACCCCTGAAAACCCACAAAGACATCAGAAATGGAACCCTCTGCATATCTTATGAAAAAAAGCATTGAGCCTTGAGGTGTCTTTGTAACCTTAAGGTATGGTGGAGTTGGAGTTTTCGACAACATGAGGAAATGTGTAACCCCCATAGGCCCGGCCACATTAAAAAAGTCTCTAAGATTGTTCCGCCTCTTCTCCTACAAAAAACATTGCAGAAAAAGCTCAGCTCTTTACTTCAAATTCTTACTTCTCATTTTCATCGACTCTTCAAATCAAATTTCATAAACCACTGCAAAATATATTAAGACCAGAACGAATATTTGCATATCTTAAGCTTAAGGGCAGTGTAAGGAAGCATCAGTTTCCTTAAATCTGCTTAAAGTTGCTTCAGAGGACCAGGAAACTTGCATCTGGAAAACACAAAGCTCCTCGGGATTTTATCCCCTATGATATGGTCCATATTAGCCTGCTTATTTGTCGAAACCGACTTGACAAACACCTTCTTCTATTTTCAAATTTTCGGAAACACAACAATTAACTACATTTCTGAGAAAATTAACAAAACAAAACCAAACCAAAAAAAAAAAAAAAAACTCTCTTTGATTCAGTTTTCTCAACAACCAAACAGAACCTAAAGATTTCAAGCTTACATTTTTTAAGCGAGCCATGATAGCGTTTGCAATTTCAGCTCTGTAACTTTGTGGTTAATGCTGCAAAAAATTAAAACAAAAAAATTGTACGGATTTAGAGTACAGAGAGAGTGAATTTATACTAGCTAGGGATTCATCAGATAATTAAAACTAATTCAAAAATTAAACAAAATTACCTTTGGGCGTTTAGGGTTTTGGGGGAGCTCTATCTCTGTGTGAGGTTTTAGACGAAGAAAGGTGATGACTGAACGCGTGAGGCAAATTAGGTTTGTTTATTAGGTGCATCTGAACCGTCTAATCATACTAAGGAAATCAAGATGCATCCAAAACACAGACAGTCAAATTGGAATGCGCAAGGAGAAGCGGAAGAAGAAAAAGAAGATGGAGATGGGGTAATCGATAGCTTACTTGATATTGGTCATCGTCGGAGTTGACAGAAATCAACGAAGCCCTTTGCAATCGTTGTGAGCTATAAGAGAGAATACGATGGTCACATCACGATTTTATCACCTGAAGGTCGACTCTTCCAAGTTGGAAAACAGAAAAATTAAAATTCAAGAACAATAAACAAATTACAGAAGAGGAAATAATCCAATTACCTCAACGAAAATCCATGATTATTCCATGAGTGCTGATTCCATAGGTTCTGAAGGGGGAAGGTTTTTTTATTTGAGATGGAGGATGTTTGACCTATGTATTTTAGGTGAGCAGATTGAAACTGAGGGAGAGAGAGAGTGTGATGAAGAGAATGGGATCTGAGGGAGTGAGAAATAGGGGAGGAAGAGAATGGTAAAGTGACGATTGCACCTTGCCTTTCCGCGGGCATCATGATCAACGACAGAGAGAGTCAGTGGCAACTTCGTAAATAAAATGAAATTCGGTCCAAATCACTGTTCATTTCTACAGTGCCAATTCCAAACCTTTCTTTGGACTAAAGTAATTTTAAGAAGCAATTTATACATCACACCCCAACACGCCATATTACTTTGAGAAGGCTTGGTACTCTCAACCTCGACTCCTAGAAAATCAATAGAACCTAAAATGGATGAAACACTACCATACATAACTGAGAGAAGCTCATCCGAAACTAGAGCTAGAAGCGCCTTATTTCATTTTGGCTCCAATCGATCAAGTAATAGCCGTAAAAAACAAAAACACAGAAACAGATACAAATTGTTTCAAAACCTTGCTAGACAAATTAAAGAAGATGTTCCCATTAAAGACTAAACTCCAATAAGAATGGCATCGTTAGCATTCTTTGTGAAGAAATAACGAAAACAACGACATTCGATAACATGTTTCTTGCATCATCATGGTTTGATCATTTCTTGAAATTATTCTCACTATGATACCTCAATTTCATTTCAATTTATCATGCAAATTACCCATTTTTATATATTTTGTAAATCATAGCCGACTAAACACATGAATCTGATATATGATCATTTTCCAGCTCAAGAAATGAAATGGCAACATATATTGAACAATTACATTAAAAATTGGGCAAAAAAACAAGATTCTAATGTCAATCCCAATTTTTCCAATCTATGAGCCACTTTGTTTGCCTCCCTTCAAGAATAAGAAAGCTTTCGTGTGGGGATAGAACGCGTAAAAAAAGGGGCATCTTTCACAACGAGCTCCACTGAAGAAGGATCATCAGCCTCCTTCTGTTTTGAGTGCCGCGAGCACTAGCTGCACATCACCTTCGAATTCCACATAGGTAGCAACCAGGTCCCATGCAAAAATTGCCTCTGGACGAGCATCCATCATCTCTGCCAACAGCGGAGTGGAGATCCCAACTATTCAGAAGGTGTGCAAATATCACTTCCACTTATGATTGCTTTTATCCAAATGACAGAAATAAACAGGTGTGTACAAGGATTAAGGGGTGTGCAAATATCACTTCCCCAGACTTATGATCCAAATATTCAGAAGCTGGCTAGCTTCTCAAGATCGCCGCCTCCTCCGAATCAGTAGTGCCATAAAGAGAGAAATATGAAGCAGGAAACAACTCCCATATAGGAGTTCTATGCAGAAACTGGGGCAGCCTAATACTGGCAACATGGACGTAAACCTACTTTGTCTTCTGATGTCTAAAAACTTTAATTAACCTCAGGACATGAGCTTCATGTTTTCTTCAATGCTTTCACAAGGCCTAGGAAACCTGCGTGTTTTCTTCATTGCTCTTGCTCCTCGCCCGTTCTTGCCTGCAAGCAAAGCAAACAATTAATGCATCAACAACCAGTTCCCAGAATGGATGGCCATAAGGCTCTATTCTAACAGCCTCACATATGTCCTTAAAAGTGCCACTTTTCCCAGTTTATATTAAATGAACCTCCTGTTGTGCTAGGATAGCACCAAACCACGCGGAACCAAATTAAGCTAACCCACAGAAAATATATCAAATGAAATGCAAGAACAATATAGAAAATAACACCAAGATTTTAACGAGGTTCCTCAACAGTCAGTGTAACTGGAGTACGTCCTCTGAGCAGTAGGAGCTCACCCAATAATCCACTATCAACCAAATGGGAGTTTACAAAGTATTGGCAATCTCACAACCCAAGAGCTCAATACACCCAATAGCTCTCACACACCAAAGAAACAAATAGAGAAAGAAATATAATGAATAATTTCTTCTCTATACATATAGCTCAAAGCTATTACAACAACAACTACTTTGGTGGATGATTACTAACCAAAGAGAGGAGCACTTTCTTCTTCTCTTCAAAGAGGAGCTGCAACTCTCTTTTTCTGCTGCTCACTTCTCTCTGTATTCAGCTCAAAACATAAAATGAGCTCCACACTTTCTACTCACCCTCCGTAGCTTTCTATCTCTTTCTCTTCTCTGTTATTAGGCTGCAAAGGCAACCACCAAAACCCACGGGTGTAGAAGAGAAAGTTGCCTTTTCCCTTTTTTCCTCCCCAAAACAAGGAAGGATGTTGTCCACCTTTTTCCTTTCCTTTATAATTTTATAATAGCCGAAAGTGAATGACTTATTTGGCCACTTGGCCACATACTCCAACAATCTCGACCTTGGCCAAGTTTCGAAAGCGCCATGACAAGCTAAAATGCTCCAAAACTCCTACTGCTCAGCGCCTTCTTTATATAGGCAAAATGTGAGCCAAGTTCAAGCAATGAACAAACTTGGCTACACCAACAACCTTAGTCAACATATCAGCGGGGTTGTCTTTAGTTGGAATCTTCTGGAGAGTGATTTTCCCTTCACCAACTACTTCACGAACAAAGTGATAACGAACATCTATATGCTTGGTCCTCGCATAATGAACCTGATACTTAGCCAAATAAATGGCACTCTGACTATCACAATGCACCTCCGCCTGCTTCTGATCAACCCCAAATCTCTAATCAGTCGATGTATCCAAATGGCCTCCTTTATAGCTTCAGCAACTGCCATATATTCAGCCTCTGTAGTAGACAAGGCAACAGACGACTGCAAAATGGACCTCCAACAAACTGGCCCTTTAGCCATAGTAAACACATAGCCTGTAGTAGACTTCCTTCCATCCAGATAACCTGCATAATCTGAATCAACATAACCAACAGCAAAATGACCAATACCAGAGTCATCCCTCTCAAAGCATAAACCAACATCTCGAGTACCATGGAGATATCTCAATATCCACTTAGCTGCATTCCAATGCTCTTTACCAAGATTATGCATATATCGACTCACCATGCCAACTGCATGAGCAATATCCGGTCTAGAGCATTACATCAAACTACCAACCAAATTTGCATATGGTATATTTTTCATTTGTAGCTTATCTTGATCAGTTTTAGGACATTGTAGAGAACTCAATTTAAAATGAGGAGCCAAAGGGGTACTAACCGGTTTGGTTGAGTCATGAACTCCAAACTTCTGAATCAACTTCTCAAGGTAATGTCTTTGATTCAAGCATACCAAACCTTTCTCTCTGTCTTTAGTGATCTCCATGCCAAGGATCTTCTTTGCTTCACCAAGATCCTTCATCTCAAACTCATTTTTCATTTGCTTCTTCAAGTTTTCAATCTCTTCAACATTCTTTGAGGCAATCAACATATCATCAACATATATCAACAAATAAATGAAAGACCCATCTTGCAACTTCTTGAAGTACACACAATGATCATATTGACTTCTAGAATAATTTTGGCCTCTCATAAATTTATCAAACCTTAAATACCATTGTCTTGGAGATTGCTTCAAGCCATAAAGTGATTTCTTCAACTTGCAAAACAATTTTTCTTTCCCTTTCACTTTATACCCATCCGGTTGACACATATAAATCTCTTCATTCAAATCACCATGTAAGAAAGCCGTCTTCACATCAAGTTGCACAAGTTCAAGATCATATTGTGCAACAAGAGCTAACATAATGCGAATTGAGGAGTGCTTCACAACTAGAGAAAAGATTTCATTGTAGTCAATGCCCTCCTTTTGTGCATACCCTTTAGCAACTAATCTTGCTTTGAATCTGACATTGTTTTTCTCATCTACATTCCTTCTTGGCATACACCCATTTGCAACCAATAGCTTTCTTACCCTTAGGCAATTTAGCTAACTCCCAAGTCTTGTTTTTCATGAGAGAATTCATCTCGTCACCCATGGCATTACACCACTTCTCTTTTTCTTCACTCCTAATGGCTTCCTCAAAGTTGGATGGAATCTCATCAATGATAATAGAAAGAGCAAAAGAAACATAATCATTATACCGAGTTGGCTTGGTAATTTTTCTCTTTCCTCTATTCTTGGCAATAGACTCTTGCGGTGAATCTTGCTCTTCATCTTGAAAAGAGCCTTCAACTTCAACTTCTTCAACATCTTCATGGTCTCCCACTTCTTCACTTGTAATGGCTTCGACATCAGTGGAAATAAGATTTGAAGTACCAAAGGCAACTTTCTCAAGCTCTACCTGTTGGACATCTTTCACATTCTTCTCAGAGCCTCTGAACATACTTTCTTCATCAAATGTCACATCTCTGCTAACTACCAGTTTCTTCATCTCTGGGCACCACAACCTGTAACCTTTGACACCACTACTAAAACCAAGAAAGATAGCCTTTTTGGCTCTAGGATCAAGTTTATTTTCAGTTACATGAAAATAAGCAGGTGAACCAAAAATACGAATATAATCATAATCAGTAGAAGGTTTTCCAGTCCATACCTCTATTGGTGTCTTACCCTGAATAGCAGCTGAGGGTAACCAGTTGATGATGTGACATGCATTATTAACTGCCTCTGCCCAAAATGATTTGTCCAAACCCGACTGAGACAACATACATCTAACCTTCTCAAGCAAGGTTTGATTCAATCTTTCTGCAACTCCATTTTGTTGTGGAGTTCCCCTGACACTGAAATGTCTCACAATTCCTTCTTCTTTACAAACTTTAAAGAAAGGGTCGGATGTGTATTCACCACCATTATCTGATCGCAAAATTTTAATCTTCCTCCCAGTCTGGTTCTCAACCATTTTCTTCCAACTCAAGAAAATGCTCAACACCTCACTCTTGTGCTTCATAGTGTAGACCCAAGACCTTCTTGAATAATCATCAACAAAGGTCACAAACCAATGTCTACCACTCAAAGAATGAGTCTTTGTAGGACCCCAAACATCCGAATGCACATAATCAAGAATGCCCTTCGTCTGATGTACTGCAGTACCAAACTTCACTCTAGTTTGTTTTCCCAAGACACAATGCTCGCATAAATCAAGCTTACAAGTCGTGGCACCTTTTAGAAGACCTTGTTTCACAAGCCCTTGTTGAGCTCTCTCACCAGCATGGCCTAACCTCATGTGCCACAGTCTAGTAGTATCAGAATCGGATGTGTCCATATTTTCTGAGACTACAGACACTTCACCTGTCACAGTGCTTCCTTGCAATAAATACAAATGGCCACATTGAGGAGCTTTCATCACAACAAGTGCACCATAAGTCACTTTCAATGTCTGCCCATCTGAATGAAACCTGAAGCCCTTGGCTTCTAAAGTTCCCAAAGAAATAAGATTTTTCTTCAAATTCGGTACATACCGAACACCTGTCAACTCTTTAACCATGCCATCATGCAACTTCAAACGAATTGTACCAATCCCTTTTGTTGTGCAAGGATTGTCATCTCCCATGAACACAACACCACCATCAAACTCTTTCAAGCTTGAAAACCAATCATTGTGAGGAGTCATATGATGAGTACAACCCGTATCCAACACCCACTTAGTAGCACAATCAAATGATGAGGAAGTGGTTAAAGCAAAATCAGAAAAATCAGTTTCAACCTCAGCAACATTAGCTTCAGAGCTTTCTTTTCCTCTGGTCTTCAACCTAGGACAATCTTTCTTCCAATGACCCTTATTACGACAAAAGGCACATTCATCCATTTCCAAGATTTTTCTACCTTTAGAGTTTCCTCTAGGTCGAGACTGTGATTTTTTTCTACTAGAGGAAGATCTCCTCTCCGACGATCTACCTCTAACAAACAAAGCCTCAGAGGTACTATCATGATTTTTATCTCTATGCCTCATTTCATAATTCATCAAGGCATTTGACACATCTTCAAATTTCACAGTTTCTTTACCATGCATAATAGTGGTAACAAAATGCTCATAAGAGTCCGGCAAAGAATTCAACAATATTAAGGCCTTATCTTCATCCTTAATATCCTCATCTAGATTCAACAAATCAGCAATCAACTTATTAAAAGCATCAAGGTGCCTGATCATTTGTGTACCTTCTTTGTATTGGAAACGGTAGAGCTTTTTCTTCAAATGTAGCCGGTTCTCCGCACTCTTCGTCATATACTTGTCTTCCAATTTTTTCCACAACACATTTGCCAAAGTCTCCCGCATCACAAAATACTTCTGAGTTTTGGCAAGGCACAACCGAATTGTAGAGCAAGCTAACAAATTTAACTTCTCCCATTCCGACTTCGACATGGCTTCCGACTTATCTTCCAAAGCAGCCAGTAGATCTTGTTGAGCCAACACATCCTTGACCTCACATTGCTACATCCCGAAGTTGTTTGTGCCATCAAATTTTTCTACTTCAAACTTTGCATTTTGCACCGTAGTTCTTGCAATCCCAGAGCTGCTTCCAAAAAGATTATCATCTTGCCCACTTGACATCTTTAGCAAATAGGCGGTACCCAAGAGCAACCAGTGCTCTGATACCAATTGTTGTGCTAGGATAGCACCAAACCACGCGGAACCAAATTAAGCTAACCCACAGAAAATATATCAAATGAAATGCAAGAACAATATAGAAAATAACACCAAGATTTTAACGAGGTTCCTCCACAGTCAGTGTAACTGGAGTACGTCCTCGGAGCAGTAGGAGCTCACCCAATAATCCACTATCAACCAAATGGGAGTTTACAAAGTATTGGCAATCTCACAACCCAAGAGCCCAATACACCCAATAGCTCTCACACACCAAAGAAACAAATAGAGAAAGAAATATAATGAATAATTTCTTCTCTATACATATAGCTCAAAGCTATTACAACAACAACTACTTTGGTGGATGATTACTAACCAAAGAGAGGAGCACTTTCTTCTTCTCTTCAAAGAGGAGCTGCAACTCTCTTTTTCTGCTGCTCACTTCTCTCTGTATTCAGCTCAAAACATAAAATGAGCTCCACACTTTCTACTCACCCTCCATAGCTTTCTATCTCTTTCTCTTCTCTGTTATTAGGCTGCAAAGGCAACCACCAAAACATAAAGGACCAAAACCCACAGGTGTAGAAGAGAAAGTTGCCTTTTCCCTTTTTTCCTCCCCAAAACAAGGAAGGATGTTGTCCACCTTTTTCCTTTCCTTTATAATTTTATAATAGCCGAAAGTGAATGACTTATTTGGCCACTTGGCCACATACTCCAACACCTCCTAATGATTAGAATTTGTATATGAAGTACTACCATGGTCCAGAGTTGTTACCAAGAAAAATTCTATCATATGACGCCTGCTCCAACCATCCTTGACCAGAAATAAGCTACGCCGTACCATCAATTTCTCCACAGCAACTTCTTCTAAAATAGTTAATGAATCGGATGGTTGCCTCTATGATGGTTGACCCTGCGGTATCCAGATAATAATAATCAGTTAATATTCAACCACAAATAAAGTAACAATTTGTTAGTCACTCAAAATAAAAATAGCATGTTAGATCTTCCCAATTTACAGAAAGAGTAAACTTGAACTAGCCATTACAGGACTTGAGAGTTATAAGTATCACAAGCAGACAATAGCGCCTTACTAGCTCCGCTGTCGTACATTTTACAGGTTGACTATTCCAACCATCCAATCTATTGATGATCTAGTCTATGTTGAGCAGCATTAACAGATGCAAGCTGAAAGCCACTGGAAAAACAGGAAAAGATCCTCACATATATGCATTTAACTTAGATTTTTTTTAAGCAGAAACTACATTCATTTCAGACAAAGTACCTGTCTTCGTGCTGCCCTCAAGAACAAATTCTCTGCTTGATCATGTTGAAATAGCCAGGAATGTGTCCTTCAAACTTCTTAAAATCTGTAGATACAGTAAATATGAGACCATACATGGCTAAGATTAAAGGTTTGGACACATGTCCGCAAGCCTTATCCAAAGTTAACTAAATATGTATGTATATACAATTACATAAATACACGCAGACACAAATGTACACAAGGATGCATACATATAATCGATAATTTATACTTCTTCTCACTCTGAATGCAAAATCCATGCTTACAGCTTCTCAATCAAAATCTAACGGTTGACATCTATATCCTAGCCGAGAGAATGTTTCTTTTTTGGAAAATTATCAGATATTGGATGAAGCCTGGCAAGCAAAAACTCGTAAGATACCCAGACAGAGTTTAATCATCACACATTCTAGCATATTCAAATTTGCGTCTCAGATTTTTCAATTTCACAGATCTTACCTGATCACCACCGTGATACTCTCCATACAACAAATCCCATGCCATCTTCGTTGATTCGGCATTGGCGATTCATGGGAAGATTTCATCTGAGACTGCATTTTGAATGATTCCCAGAGCCTTTGCGTCTTGCATCAACACAACAACCATTTCTTCATCTCCATCATCCCCCAATGCTCCTTCAACTTTCTTCTTTTTCTTCAAATCAGAAATTTTAACTCCCTTCTCCACCAGATTCCACAACCATGTAATTTGAAAATCGTCACCATCTTGATTCTCCAGAACTCGTAGTTCTCACCGGAGTAAATTGAAGTTCTCACTTTCGAGCCTCCAGATCCAAACATCTTTGGTTCGAACAAGTTGATTTCTCTTCTCAGATGGTAATCGTACTTCGACGACTTTTATTGAGCTTCGATGATCGAACCTGGCTCTAAGGCCATGTTGTGATTTGCTTTGAATTCTAGTTATGAGATTAGCAATCGAAGAACAAGGAGTGAAAGATAAACAAACAAGAATTCTCAAAAAAATGGTTTCTTACTCTCTGCAGAATATTGCAAAGCATATTCAATTGCTTCTCTCTACAAAACTCACTCACGGTGCTTAACTAACCGTTAAAATCCAAGGTGGATTCTTTCTCATCACAAAACAATCTCAGCTGTTCATATAGCTAGTTGCTAAGATTACAACACCTGGCATTATTTTCCTTACTTCTATTTAACTTCTCACTTGGTATTTTAACTCAAGTGCATACACACATTAATACAAAACTTATTCCTAATCAGCTATAGGCTTACAATTCAACACTGTGCAAGAGAATCATATTGGTGTTATAGCTAGCCAGAGCACCCAATCACTTACTTGGTATTGTACGAGGTAATTTATGTAAGCTAACACTTGTTGCTCTTGGATGATATTGTCCTGAAATTTAATTGCTGATAGTAAACAATTGAAGTGAAACTTTTACAAAACTGAATCTCGTATATACGTACCTGACTTTGGTTTGAGGTCTCAAATGATGACTTGGTTGCCTATCTGGACGCAAGGAATGTGAGCTATCTAGCTCCACTCTTCTTCCATCTTCTCCTAACACATCTTCTCCAGAGAAGAAGAGTATTTGATTCTTAGAAGACGGAGCGATGCCTGCAAACACTCTTTTGGCAGGAATTTGAGACTATTACACTAGTTAATTTCTAGCTCTTGAAGAGAAGTGAGGTGTTGAAGTCCCTTTCCTCCAAAGATTTCAGACTTTTCGTTCCAGAGATTTCGAGTGTGAAGAGTGGTAGGAAGCAGCTGTTCCTTGAGCACCGACTCCAACACATCCTCACTTCCCCAAATCTGGAATGTTCGAAGGGAGACAAGTCGTTGCAAACCCCAGTACTCCACTTAAGGCCCCAGTTTTCTCACAACCACTGATATGAAATGATTGTAGGTTGGGAGGCAAACCTCCTTCTGCAAATGACTCAACATTTGGAACACAGATATCGACAAATCTCGAAGGGCAGTGAGGGTGTGTATTCGATCGGGCAATAACTTCAAATTCTCACATACAGCAACTCCAAAACGAGCTGGGTTAGGAGTGGGCGACCCTCTGTAGGGAAAAGAGACCAGATTTTGACAATCATATATCTAGAGATCCTCGAGATGAGTGAGATTTTCAATATCAGCTCATTCTCCAATGGAAAGGGATTCTAGATTTTTATTGGACGAGATATGAAGAGATGAAAGTTTGGGGAAAACGCCCAGCGGGAAGGACCTCAGTGAATCATAGCTAGCAGATAAACTTAAACGTCGAATGGATGTCAATTTGGCAATCATCTCATGAGATAGGAATTCTAATCTCTTGCAATAAAATATAGAAAGTGATTTCAATGTAGTGGGTAGACCATTTCTAGGGAACGACAAGAGGGACCCGCAATTATGGAGAGTCAAATATTGAAGACAACTGCTCAAGTTCAGCTGCAGGCAATCTGTGTGACTAAAAATTTGAATATTAAGCATGGAAAGCGAGGACAGCGACTCCGTCTCCGGTAACAACGAGAGACCAAGGCATCCCCTTATTTTCAAATCCTGGAGAGATTGTCGCAAGGATTCCATTTTACCGATGAGACTACTTCTAGTAGCCCTTTCATGCAGAACCCCACAGTCGGACACTTCGAGTTTTTTCAAGCAAGGAAGATGATTGGGCAAGTTTCCTCTCAGCTTCTGACTTCCCTCTAAAACCAACCTCTCAAGGCGAGGAAAGTCCGAGCATTGAGCTCTACCTGGACTTGGCAGCCATACTTCCCATTCTGGCATCTCTCTAAATTCCAGCTTCTCTAAAGAACGAAATAGCTAAATTAGACAAGTTCCATTGACACCATAAAAATCAACACCAACACTCCTAACACATTTCATGTTGTCTATACAGAGCTCCTTAAGAGCAGGCAACTGCCCAACTGGTGACAACGCCAAACAAGTACTAAAAACACTGAGGCTCATGACGTTTATGTTGGAGAAGGATGAGTCTCCCAGCCAATTCAGAAAGCTTGTTCCACTATAAGAGCTGATGGCTAGTTCCACCAAATTTATAGAAGGTTGTAATCTTTCAAGTACATTTCTCTCTTTTATGGAATCATCTACATCCTTTCTACCGCACGCCAAGTCTATTCCATTGACACTCTTCTTATCCTTCAAATTGGCCCACAAGGCATCCATAGCATCGACTACATTCTCGAGATTCAAGATAGAAAGTTCCCCTTTAAGATTGGGTAACTCCCCCAATTCTCCAATGCCACCAGACCTAGTAGATGTCCCCAACACATAAGCAGTGAGTGTTTTCAAACTTTTTAGCCTACCCATTTGCACCGGCATTTCTTTTATACCAATATCTCTAATATCAAGATGGTGCAAATTAATCAGTTTCCTCATGTCTACAGGCAATTCAACAAGAGAGTAACAACCTAGTAACAATAGAGTTTGCAAATTGTAGAGACTACTCACGGTATCTGGTAACCTTTTAATTGCAGTGTAAGAGAGGTCAATATAGCGCAAATGTATGTGGTTCCCAATGCAATCAGGTTAGCAACTGATGTTCTTATATCTTGCCAATGATACTGCCCGTGAACATTTTAGTGTTGGCAACAAATCATTTGGAACTTTACTACTTACATAGTAATCCCCATATTCGTACCCTAAAGACATGGGTAAGAAGGTGCGCAAATATTGAACTCCATTTAGCGACATCAATTTTTCCTTTCACATATGAAAAATGTCAAACTCTTTTAGGAACTTCATGTGATCCTTCCTCTTCCATCCGAAAACAAAATTCTCTAGACACGAACATAGCCAAGTCATTAACGAGATCATGCATTGTGAATTCAGGCTCCTCAATTCTTGATCTTTGAATTAGTGATCATGATACTAATTCATTAAAATACTTCTCACCAACCTCCTCCATTATTTCCTCACCCTCCGCTTGTGAAATTAAACCCACTGCCATCCAAAGTCGAACTAAATTATCCTTCTTAAACTCAGTCTTTTGGAAAATTTGAGCAATAAGCGAAACATTGTTTTAAATAAGTAGGGAGGTAATGGAAACTCAATCTTAGAGATGGAAGAATACTATTCACTTATGGTAGCTCCCAAAGATTGCTATTCAATATATGATTCCATTTCTTGTGGTCCATGTTGCAACTTAAGAGACCTCCAAGTGTTTTCACAGCTAAAGGCAGACCATTCACTTACGTGCAATTTTTTTACCAATTTCTTCCAAGTATGGATATGCACTAGCGTTTTCATGTCCAAACACATGTTTTGCAAGTAACCGCCAACAATCATCATGTAATAATTGTTTTAAAGAGTGAATAGGAAGAGTGTGCACGGTGGATGCAACACTTTTGATCCTCCTTGTCACAATGACCTTACTTCCCCTCGCCCCTCGCCCCACAAATGAAAGGAGCTTGTAGAACACTCCAATCATTATAATTGTCATTCCAAAGGTCTTCCAACACAAATAGAAACCTCTTCCCCGTTAGTTGTTCCCTAAGAGCAACTTGAAGCAAGCTCATATCTGCCGAATGAGTTAGATGTATGGAGGACCTGTAGGATTGCTTCTTTATAAGAAGCAGTGAGATTGGTGCACCCTTCCATATGAATACTTGTCATGGAATTGGAGTTTAATGCCTTAGCCAAGCCTAGAATTTCAGAGAGTTTGGGGGAGTGATTTAGATGCAATTCTCTCATCCTTGACATTTCTGAAAAATCGGGCATTTTCTCCAATGCAATGCACTCATCCACTTCCAAGATTTCCAAATTTGTTGGTAAAGCTGGAATTGCCTGAAGGTTTTTGCAATCTTTGAGTATCAATCTCTCAAGATTTGGGGTTTTTGAAATGTCCGGTGATCGTGTTAGGTTGTGGGAATGACTTAAATTAAGAAACTTCAACTTCTCAAGCAACTGTCAGATAGAAGGAAAAATATTCAAATTCAAATAGAAGACAGAAAGCATGATGTTTACAAAACCATCTTAACTCATTCGGCAGATTGTTGTAACTGCCAGTAAGCTTGACATAATTGAGTTTGAGCAATCGCAGACTATGCATGTTTCTAAATGCTTCTGTACTGAAGCTAGTCTCATCAGACTCTTGCAAATCTAAAGTGAGTCCTTGAATTGCTTCAGTTCCCTATTGAGAGAGAGAGCGAGAGACAGGAAAGATAGAGAGGGGGAAAGAGAGAGAGAGAGGGGGGGGAGGGGGTGGGGAACTGAGTAAGAAAAGGGCTATCTGCATGCATGTGGAAAGATGATTTATACACATGAAGTAAAACCATGCATTGGATGTATGAATTACAAGAGAGGTAGACAACCTATGACCTGCCGCGGTACATTTTGAGTTAAAGACATATAATTTGTGCGGTGCCGTGTCCAAAATTTGTTAGGTATCTTAGTAAGCATCTGCTACAGGGTTTTTACCTCTTGTATCTAAGAAGAGCAGAACATATATGATACGTGATTCTGTTATTTAATTTGAGATAATTCACTGCCCTAGGTTCCTTTGATGTCTCCTACACTTTCCTTTCTATGCTCTGTTTCTCTATTCATTGAACCTGTAGTACATATGGGTGTCTTTCCAATCAACTCATTGTGTTGTATCTGTTGAAACATCCAACTTATAAAATTTATTGGATGTGTGTGATATGCATATTTATTAAGTACACGCGTTTGGCATAAAACTTGATTGCGGAAGTACTTACAAATTCGTTCTTCAATACGTCTATTACATCGTCGTGCTGCCATAACCTACTGCGTTTTCCAAGGTCATCAGGGGATTCTGCATGCACAATATATCTTCCCATGTCGAGAAGTAAATCATGCATTACCAGCATGAAATCATCATTGGTAGTTACAAGGCATCGTTCTTGGAGGACACTGATTTCGATTTCTGGATATAAGTCACAGCCATCCAATATTTTCATGACATAGTCTTTGTTCATTCCAGCAAAGAAACATGATATATCAAGGAATATAGCCTTCAAGTGCATGTCCCAGATAGATAAGAACCAAAAACTTCAAGTGCTAGTGGCAAACCTCCACAGTAATCAACAACTTCTCTTGAGACTTGAAGAAATTCTTTACTAGCATAATAATTCTTGGCACGCCTTCTAAGGAGCTCAAGAGCTTCTTCTTTATTCATTGCTGGTAAAGGATATATCCTATTCACTTTTAGTATCGTTAGCAAATGTTGGTCTCTTGTGGTTATAATAATTCTACTACCTGGGCCAAATGAGTAAAAATTTATAGCTAAAGATTCTAACTGTTTCACGCTGTCTACACCATCAACTATGACAAATACCCTTAGGTTGCGAAGTCTTCTTTTTATATCCTCGGTGCCTTCATCAACTCTACGAACCTTTATGTTTCCCGATCTCAATACATCATAAAGAAGCGGGTTTTGCAAATCCACCAGTTTCTTTTCTCTCACATTAGCAAGAAAACTTTTACCTTGAAACCTAGCATGATATTTGTCGAAAATAGCTTTGGCAACCGTCGTTTTACCCAGTCCACCCATACCCCAAATTCCAATTATGCAAACATCATCTGGTCCTCCAACATCTATATAATTACTTATTTCTTTCACCCAAGAATCTATTCCAACAGCAGTGCTCGGGAGCAAGATTTTGTTGATACGTGCGACAATTTCCATGATAGACTTTGCTTCATCCCTGGTTGTCAAAAGTCCAAATGAAGCAAAAGTTAGATTTATTATACAAACTGCTACATTAAGATGCAGATGTGTTCGTTCAACTATAACTGTTCAAAATTTGACAAGCCAAAGCCACCAGATACCATCAAATTTTGATATCTAACCATTTCGAATTTTACTGAGGGTCCATTTAGAATTGCTTATGGGCCATTTAGAATTGCTCATGTAGGAAGCAATCTGTTCATGAACAGAAGTGCTTTCAGTCGACACATGTTAACATTTGCACTAAAAATTCAAGTTCCTGGAAAAGCATTTGACATGGACTTCCCTAGAAACCACTTCTATGACTCAAAAATACTTCTAACTTTGTCCGCAAAGGCGCTTTTGGCTGTCAAAAGACATTTTATCCCTTCGAAGAAATCCCAAGCAAGCATGGTACGGTATTTACATATAAATGTTTTTAAAAATGTAAAAAATTGGATTTGGAATTTAAAAGCATACAAAATAAGAAAAGGAAATAAGAAAGTAATTTATTTACCCCATCGGTGTTTCCAACATCAAAGCCAGACAAATTTGCAGCTTCAGTAAGAGCGTCTCTCCATAGCTGTAACTTAACTATTCAGGATGTGGATGTGTTCGTTCAACTATAACTATTCAGGATTTGATGAGTCAAAATCTCCAAATACCATTTACAGGGTGCAGTACGTTGGTCCGCGTAAGAGCATCTCCAAGAGGAACTCAACCACTAAAACGCTATTTTAAAGAGCCAAACTTAAAAGACTGGTCCAAGAGACCAAGGTATTAAATATCCATAATATTCTGATATTTTCATCGAAATTTCCGTGTTTTTGGACTACCGATATTTCCGATGTCATCGATATTTCGATCGAAATTTCCATGTTTTTTAAATTTCTATATTTAAAAAAACAGCAAGGGGATTCGAACATCTCCCATTTTACTCCTTCAACACCTTGACCACCATATCACTTATGTTTTTGTGAAAATATGCTAAAATATTTACATATTTTCTACACTCACAATGTTTGTCAGCTCGCTATATAATCAACTTAAATCAGTTAAATTCATCATGCAATGCATTTCCTTCCAAGTTTTTGTGATAAACTAATAGATAATTGACTAAATAAACATCCTGCAGAGTTTCAATAAAAATTTCTAAGTTTTTCTTACAATATCCGTGGTTTTTATTCAATTTTTTATAGATATCAATAATATCCTGATATTTTCATCGAAATTTCCGTGTTTTTGGACTACCAATATTTCTAATATCATCGATATTTAATATCTTGCAAGAGACTCTATAAAGGACTTGTTCATATGCTAAATGTTAAAAATTTACCAAAACTGTTGAAGAGTGCTCTAATTAGCTTCATATGCAACCGTACGTGGTAGATATATATATATATATATATATATATATATATATATATATATATATATATATATATATATATATATATAGAGAGAGAGAGAGAGAGAGAGAGAGAGAGAGAGAGAGAGAGAGAGAGAGAGAGAGAGAGAGAGAGAGAGAGAGAGAGAGAACGTGTAAGCAATTATGTTCATGTATAGAGTTACTTTTGTTAGGCACATGTTAACAATTTTACTAGAAAAACCGAGTTCCTGGAAAAGCATCTAACATGCTCTTCCTCAAAAAACGATTCTATGACTCAAAAATACTTCTAAATTTACTGCAAATGTACTTTTTACTGTCATTCTATTGTTTCTTAAGATTGGGTGGACAATTAATAACTTCTGTTTAGGAACCAAAGAAATAAAGCATCACTTCTATATATTAAAAATGGATTGGGAATTAAAAAACATACAAAATAAAGAAAAGGAAATAAGAACGTAATCGATTTACCCATCGGTGTTTCTAACATCAAAACCAGACAAATTTGCAGCTTCAGTAAGGGCGTCTCTCCATAGCTGTAACTTTTCTTTGACGTGGTTCAGAAATTCTGTTGCAAAAGTACCGGTCTGTGCCCTTCGATTCCCTAATTTAGCTTGTTTTTCAGACTTTCCCCTCTTCTTAGTTCGTCAACGTCCCTAAAAACGGTGACTCGGCGTCTTTCAATGCGGAGTAGAGGTGGGCCGTGAAGTTCTTGCGTGTGTCTTTACCTCGAAAGCTCAAGTACACGTCGTACTTCCAACGTTTTAAGGAGAAAGACGAGGACGTCGAGGTATCCATCGGAGCAATTGTCAGGTTCTTGGCAGAGGTTTTGAGTTCGCACAGATTAAGAATAATGAGATCTACAAACACCACAAGGCAAAGTAAAGTCGAAGCCCGCTTAAGTCCGATGAAACTCAATTTTTTTTTTATTAAGACCATCTCCAATGGTGACCTAAAACTTAAAAATATTTAGTCCAGAAATAATTTTTCTACTCCAACCATTATGACTTAAAATTTTAGCCCGAGATTATCAAAGAATGAATTAAGGCTAATTTTTTTTTTAAATTAACTTTTTGAAAAAAAAATTATATAGACTATCCTAAATTAATTTTATGAACATTTTAACATAAAAATATTTAAATTCCGATAAATTTTGAAAAATCACTAAATCAATACATAAAAATCATGATAAACTATATAAACTTAATACATACGACATTTAATAAACTTAATACAAATGACAATTAATAAATCACATAAATTTAAAAATAAAAAAAATTTAATAAACTTAATACAATCGAAAACTCATAAACTACATAAACTTAATAGTGATAGTCTTGAGATGGACTTGAGTGATAGTCTTGAGATGAATCATCATCTTGAAATATATTCCTTGTGGCTTCTCTTCGTAAAATCTCCTTTTGCTTACCTCGTAAGTATTTCTTCCTCTCTTGAGTGTATTGGTCAAGGTCCTCCATCATCAAATTAATTTCGAACCTTTCTTGCTCCCTATCCGCTTGTTCCTTCATGGTCAAACGCATTTAGGCCAATTCTTCTTGCCGACGACACATACATAGGTATTTATAGGGTTTTTGGTTGAATTTTAAGTTAAATATTTTTTTTAAACTATTTTAACTGTTGGATTTAAATTTGGACCGTTAGATCTTTTTTTTTTATCGTTAGATTTGATTATATTCGATCTAAGCCGTTCGATTCAATAAATATAAAACTAAAAAAAAAGTTTGAACCTGGACCATTGGATTAACCAACGGCCCATTCAAATGTAGCCGTTGATTGAGAAAAAGTAGTCGTTGGGCTACTATGTGCTCTAACTGTTGGGGGAACACCCCCACGTGGGGTTGTTTTCTGATGGGGAAAGCCTTAGCGCGTGGGCGCGAGGGGCGAGTCATGATTTGGGCGTGGGTTTCACAGCCCAGTTTCAAGCTCATTTGTTGGGGTCCACTTTGCTTTGTGGCCTAAATTTGGGCTGGTATTTGGGTTTGTTTTAGGTTTTAGGTTTTAGGTTAGTTTTAAGTCATTGTTAGGGTGGGTGTTAGGGGGTAAAAAAAAGGAGAATTTTAGGTTATAAGCCACCATTGGAGATGGTCTAAGACCATCTCCAACCCTGGGCTAAAAGCCAAATTACCCCCCAAAATTTTCCCCCAAACTCACTCCAACCCAAGGGGAAAATTCGGGTTAAATGCTAAATGCTAAACCAAGGCCAGATTTCCCCCAGAATTTAGCTCAGAAATCGGTGTGGGCTCCACCAAACTGAATGAAAATATTTATTGAAATTTAAAAAAAAATTTATTAAAATGTTCATAAAAATAATTTACGATAGTCTACATATTTATTTTTTTTTAAATTTAATTTAAGAAAAAAATAGCCTAAGTTTATTCTTTAATAATTATGGGCTAAAATTTTAGGCTAGAAAGGGTTGGAGCAGAAAAACTGTTTATGGGCTAAAAGCTAAATTTTTCGGGCTAAAAAAATTTGGCTTTTAGCCCAAGGGTTGGAGTGGTCTAAGGGCCTCAAATTTTATGATTATTTTTTCACTTTGGTCCTTCAAAATATTTTGGTTCCAAATTGGTCCCTTTTCTTTTGTTAGACCCAAATTAGTCCTTTTCTTTGGTCAAACATAAGATTCATTGATAGAAGCAAATGTTACAAGTGATAAACTTAAATAAAAGATGCTAGTAGGCATATAAAAATAGAGTCCTATGCAAAGCACATGATGACCAAATTACCGTCATATACTTCACCAATTTGCCATTCGAGTCCGCCTATACGCGATCAAAACCACAAATGCAAACAAGCTCCAAATGAACAAAGCTAATCCCTAACCTAACAACTACAAAGATGCACAATGAAGACATAAAATTGCCTCTAAAAAGATCAACAAAAGATAGAAGCAACACAACCAGCAACCGTATCCACCACCTGAGGACTAGTAAGGGAAGACTTCCAATGCCAGCAAAGCAAAAAGATAGAACATCATCAGAACCATAGAAGGACGCGGCACAAAGACCCAAACCAGCGGCAAAATGGTTTTGCACACCTTCATCTAAGTGAGCATCAACTCGCTCTCGAGGTGGGTAGCAAACATACTAACCAATAGAGGCTTCTCAATCGAAAGCAGGCATCCAACAGACAATTGGAAGATTTGTAGGCGGAGGAGTGAAAGGGTAGAGGAGAGTTCTCGTGTGATGCACAAAGGAAGGATATCTAAGTAGTTGTTTGGGTTAGAAATTAGGCATGAATTTGGAACAAAATTAAATCTGGTGCAACAAACTGAAAATTTCCGATAAGTGAGCGGAAAACCAAATTTGGAACACCTTTACTTTGACAGAATGACACACGACTAGAATTTGAAGGCATTTTGATAACTCATTTACTTTGACCGACACCTGACCACTTATGTCTAGGGCTAACCATATTTTGAAACAACATACGAAAACACCTGACAATCCATGAGTTGATTCAATTAGGAGCTGTTTTTATTTTTTTTATTTCTTTTAAATTAGATTTAAAGTTTTGACCTTCAAATAATTAGTTGTAAATTGATTATTTTCTAAAAAAAATAATCAGTTGTAAATGGCTCTGTTGAATAATATGGTACGTTGGTTTTCCAAAACACTTAATAACCTATAAATTAATCATATTTTCTTGCATCTCATTTGACACACATTATTACTTTAGTCTAAAGAAAGCATTACAATTGGCACTGTTCAAATGAACACTGTTTGTACCCAAAATTTAGTTTAATTACAACTATGCCATTGCTTTAATGAGTGGGCTTTGTGGAAGGTTTGGGTTTCGGTTGGGGTTTTTTTTTGGGTTTGGGTGATGGCCTTTGCAGGTTTGGGCTATGGCTAGGTTTGTTTTGGTTGGTTTTGGTAGGTATGGAGTGAGGTGGATGCGGTGACTCATCCATAGAGCCTCTGCAACTTGCAGAATAGGGGAGAGAAGATGAGAGATGGAAGAGTCGTGGGTGAGAGAAGAGGAGAGAGGGAAGAGTTGTGCATTTCAATCGGGATGGAAGGAAAGACGGGAGGAGAGATGAAGGGGTAGAGGTGCCCGAAAGTTTGGTTTTGTTTGTTGTCGCCAACGGGTGCGCAGAGAGACGGTAAGGCAAGGAGAGGGCCAGGGGTAGGGTTCCTTTCGAAACTTTAGTTCCAGCTGGAAGCCATTTTTGCAATAATTAATAGGGAATGCATGGTTGTGGCAATTTGTGGGGTTGGTCGGTCAGGAAAGGGTTATTGAGGGAGGTATGTGAGAGTTTGATTTCTCTGTTTTCTCCCTTGCTTTAACAGGTAATACACTATTTTCTCCCTTTATTTCTCTGTTTCGTCTTCTATATCCACTAGCCATAAAGCACAAAAGTAGTTCTACTCAACACACACACACCCAAACACCTCCACAACCACCCCACCTCTATTTCAGCTCAGCTCAGGTTCCGACCGTCCAAATCAACCATTTTTCCAACCCTTGAATGTCTTCAGGCTTTGAATTGAGAGTGAGCTTAATTATTATTCAGTGTTCATTTCATCTTCTCTCCAAAAAAAAAAAAAAAAAAAAAAACCTTGCCGCTCAAACTTCTCTCAACCCGAGCCGTCCATCATCTTTCTCTCTTCACTCATCTTTCCTCTTCTCTCGAGAGTAGCACTTGATCACTTCGGTTGGGAGAGTATGTGGGTTTGCAGAGGAATGGGTCTACGGTTTCAGGGAGAGAGTGATTTGGGGTAGAAAGGTTAGGGTGGTGCACGATTCACCCTTGATTTGGGGAATCGTTTCATGCATAGAGAGATGGGGAGAAATGTCGAGGTAAGGTTGAAGGGAACCCGCATGCAAAGAAATGGGGTGAGAGGTATGGGCTGGTGGGTGGGTAATTTTGCTTCCCTTCGATTCAAAAGATAAGCTTTCTTTTAATTCCTAGGTTACTGTTCGAATAACCCTAGGTTTTAACTGTTCTTGATTTTTGCTAATAAATTATGTAGTTAGGTGTATAATGTTGAATCATAATCTTGTCTTGGCCCAAAAGGAATTGATCCAAGCCCATAGAAAACTCATGAAGTGTGCTAGAAATTTCTAGCAAAAGATTGTTGTTATGCATGCTATAAAGGTCTAGTTGATTGTAAACTTGTGTAGTGTGTGTGCATGATCATCCACTAGAAAATTCTAGTGATGGCAAAGCATGCCTATAAATATAGGTGTGTGTGTGTGTGTGTGTGTGTGTGTGTGTGTGTGTGTGTGTGTGTGTGTGTGTGTGTGTGTTGTGATGTAAGAACAAGAACCAAGAGAGCAAGTAGTGAGAAGTGAGAAGGAGCAACAAAGCTTCTAAGAGTGTTTGAGTGTTTCCTCTTGCATTAAGTTTGTGAGTGAATAAAATTTTTGTGTAATACTTTGAGTGTTCTTTCTTTCTCTTGCCTATCAAATTCCGCTGCGTCACATTCTTCTTTGTGAGATAAACATCTCCAAAGTAGTAAAGTCTTTTTAAGTCCCAACAAAGTGGTATCAGAGCCATGGCTAGCAACGCAATGGCATCCTTCCAAGTTCCAATGCTCAACAACAACAACTTTGATAATTGGAGTATCAAAATAAAGGCCCTTTTGGGAGCACATGATGTCTGGGAAGTCGTGGAGAAAGGCTACACTGAGCCAGAAGATGAAGCTACTCTGTCCCAACCCCAGAAAGAGAGTTTGAAAAACTCAAGAAAGAGAGACAAGAAGGCTCTTTACCTCATCTACCAAGCATTAGATGACAATGGCTTTGAGAAGGTCTTGAGTGCAACCTCCGCCAAGCAAGCATGGGAGAAGCTTCAAACCTCTTACAAAGGAGCCGAACAAGTGAAAAATGTTCGTCTTCAAGTATTAAGAGGTGAGTTCGAATCTCTACAAATGAAAGGGTCTGAATCAATCTCTGATTTTTTTCTCAAGAGTCTTAGCCGTTTCTAATCAATTAAAAAGAAACGGTGAAAAATTGGAAGATGTTAGAATTATGGAGAAGATACTACGCTCGTTGGACCCCAAATTCGAGTACATTGTTGTGACGATTGAAGAAACCAAAAACTTGGAAGAAATTACTATAGAGTAATTAATGGGTTCACTGCAAGCATATGAAGAGAAACATAAGAAAAGGCAAGGGAATGATGTGCAGCTCCTCAAGACGCATGTTCAGCCAAAGAAGAAAGAAGAAAGCTTCAACAACGAGGGAAGCCAATACTAAAGAGGTCGTGGCCGAGGTCGTGGACGTGGGCGTGGACATGGACGTAGACGTGGTTAGAACTTCAACAACCATAGCAACTACGAAAGCGGAGAAAGCTCAACTAAAGGTCGTGGAGGAGGGCGCTCAAACTCGAGGTATGAAAAATCTCAAGTTCAATGCTATAATTGTCAAAAGTATGGGCATTATGCTTGGGAATGTAGAGCTCCAAGCAACAGACCTGATAAGAAGGTCAATTATGTGAAAGAAGAGAAAGAAGAGAATGGCGTTGTGCTACTGGCATGTAAAAACAATGATGGAGACCAAGACTGTACATGGTACCTTGACACCGGCGCCAGCAACCACATGTGCGGAAGAAGAAACATGTTTGTAGAGCTCAATGAACCATTATTATCCAAGAAGGAAATGATGAAAGGCCTATCGTGCATCAGTCATCCTGATCAAGTTTGCGAAGGATGTTTACTTGGGAAACAGTTCAGGAAAAGTTTTCCAAAGGAGTCTACCACAAGAGCCCAGAAGCCACTCGAGCTCATTCATACCGATGTGTGCGGTCCAATAAAGACAATCTCTTTGGGTAAAAATAGTTATTTCCTTCTCTTCATTGATGATTTTTCAAGGAAAACCTGGGTATATTTCTTGAAGCAGAAATCAGAAGTCTTTAGAGCATTCAAGAAGTTCAAAGCCGCTGTAGAAAAAGAGAGTGGTTGTAAGATCAAAGCCATGAGATATGATCGAGGAGGATAATTCATTTCAAAGGAATTTCAAGAATTTTGTGAAGCCAATGGAATTCGTCGACCTTTGACAGTTCCAATATCCCCTCAACAAAATGGTGTGGCAGAAAGAAAAAATCGAACTATCCTCGACATGGCTCGAAGCATGCTCAAAAGCAAGAAACTGCCTAAAGAGTTATGGGCAGAAGTTGTAGCATATGTTGTCTATCTATCCAATCGGTCTCCAACAAGAAGTGTGTGGGGAAAAACTCCGCAAGAAGCATAGAGTGGAAGAAAGCCAGGTATCTCCCATCTAAGA
The DNA here is from genome assembly GCA_963580275.1 of Crataegus laevigata. Classification (NCBI taxonomy): domain Eukaryota; kingdom Viridiplantae; phylum Streptophyta; class Magnoliopsida; order Rosales; family Rosaceae; genus Crataegus; species Crataegus laevigata. The sequence continues at coordinate 1,874,285 of OY756942.1, read as the reverse complement.
GTTTTTGGAAGTATAGCCCATATACATTTACCAGATGAGAGGAGAACCAAACTTGACGAAAAAAGTGAAAAGTTCATCTTCATCGGCTATGACACAAATTCAAAAGGTTATAAGTTTTATAATCCGAAAAATGGGAAGACGGTGATCAGTCGAGACGTGACGTTCGATGAAGAAGGAGAATGGGATTTTGGCCCGCATGCAGGTGATCTTCACTTCTTTCCTCAGTTTGAAGAAGATAATGAACAAACAATAATGGAGCAAGTAAGAGATGTTCAACAACAATCCACTACTCCACCTACTTCACCAACATCAACCAATCATGGTAATTCACCAGCACCAACATCATCAAGTGGGAGTTCAAATGAGAGAGATGTTCCACGCACAAGGAGTTTACGTGAACTCTATGAGGTAGCTAAAAGACTTGATAATCCTACACTTTTCTGTCTCTTTGCTGATTGTGAACCAATCGACTTCCAAGAAGCAGTACAAGATACTAAGTGGAGGAAAGCAATGGATGAAGAAATCGAAGCAATTCGGAAAAATGACACATGGGATCTCGCTATTCTTCTGGAAGGACACAAAGCCATTGGAGTCAAGTAGGTGTACAAGACAAAGAAAAATGCAAAAGGAGAGGTTGAAAGATACAAGGCAAGGCTAGTGGCGAAGGGCTATAGTCAAAGAGCCGGAATCGACTATGATGAGGTATTTGCACCTGTAGCTCGTTTGGAAACTATACGATTACTAATTTCTTTGGCAGCTCAAAACAAATGGATGTGAAGTCTGCCTTCCTAAATGGAGTCCTTGAAGAAGAAGTCTACATTCAGCAACCATCAGGCTATGAAATCAAAGGGCATGAAGACAAGGCTTTGAAGCTGAAGAAAGCCCTCTGTAGGTTAAAACAAGCGCCAAGAGCATTGGAATAGTCACATCGACAAGTACTTTCAGGAGAACAACTTTGTGAAGTGCCCTCATGAACATGCTCTCTAGTCAAAGTTAAAGATGGAGATATTTTGATTGTGTGCCTATATATGAATTATCTAATTTTCACCGGAAGCAATCCAAGCATGTTTGAAGAGTTCAAGAGAGTGATGACTAAAGAATTCGAGATGACCGACATTGGGTTGATGGCATACTACCTAGGCATCGAAGTCAAGTAGAATGAAGAAGGCATTTTCATCTCCCAAGAAAGCTACACAAAGAAGATACTGAAAAAGTTCAAAATGGACGACTGCAAGCCCATAAGCACGCCAATGGAGTGTGGAGTCAAGCTAACCAAGCATGACAAAGGAGAAAGTGTAGATCCAACATTTTTTCAAGAGTCTAGTTGGAAGCTTGCGCTACTTGACATGCACAAGACCAGACATTCTCTATGCCATCGGATTAGTCAGTCGCTACATGGAGAATCCCACAACTACTCATTTGAAGACGGCCAAAAGAATTCTTCGATATCTTAAAGGTACCGTGAACTTTGGCTGGTTTTATTCAAGTTCTGATAACTACAAACTCGTTGGATACAGCGACAGTGATTGGGCAAGAGATTCTGATGATACAAAAAGCACTACTGGATTTGTTTTCTTCATGGGAGACATTGCAGTGACATGGATGTCGAAGAAGCAACCGATTGTCACTCTCTCTACCTGTGAAGCTGAATACGTAGCTGCTACCACATGCGTCTGTCATGCAATTTGGCTGAGAAACTTGCTAAAAGAATTAAGCATGCCACAAGAAGAGGCAACAGAGATCTATGTCGACAACAAGTCTGTAATAGCTCTAGCAAAGAATCCAGTATTCCATGACAGGAGCAAACACATAGATACCCGTTATCATTACATAAGAGAGTGCATTGCAAGAAATGATGTGCAAGTGGAATACATGAAGTCTCAAGAACAAGTCGCCGACATATTCACCAAGCCACTCAAACAAGAAGACTTTATCAGACTGAGGAACTCAATCGGTGTCACAAGACAAGATTAAGGGGGGATGTTGAATCATAATCTTGTCTTGGCCCAAAAAGAATTGATCCAAGCCTATAGAAAACTCATGAAGTGTGCTAGAAATTTCTAGCAAAAGATTGTTGGTGTGCATGCTAGAAAGGTCTAGTTGATTGTAAACTTGTGTAGTGTGTGCATGATCATACACTAGAAAATTCTAGTGATGGCAAAGCATGCCTATAAATATAGGTGTGTGTGTGTGTGTGTGTGTGTGTGTGTGTGTGTGTGTGTGTGTGTGTGTTGTGATGTAAGAACAAGAACCAAGAGAGCAAGTAGTGAGAAGTGAGAATGAGCAACAAAGCTTCTAAGAGTGTTTGAGTATTTCCTCTTGTATTAAGTTTGTGAGTGAATAAAATTTTTGTGTAATACTTTGAGTGTTCTTTCTTTCTCTTGCCTATCAAATTCCGTTGCATCACATTCTTCTTTGTGAGATAAACATCTCCAAAGTAGTAAAGTCTTTTTAAGTCCCAACATATAAGACGTTGCATGTAATTTGCTACATTCACAAGTGAATTTATAGGAATTCACATATTAATTTATTGCACAAATTGCACATGCATACTTAAGTTTGCAAGGGCAAACAACAGCAACTGTTGTGGTTTTTTTAATTCTTTGCATATGAATGCATCTCTTTTTTAATCTGGCTCAAATGGTCAGATATATTTAATTTTTTGTACCTTTGGGCCCACTGTGAACGAAAATTATACTACTGTTTGATATAGATGTAGTATAATATATTGATTTTCCGGGATTTTTGGTATTGGCAGGGTTTTATCTGGCTGAGCAAATGTCTTTGCCATCACTTTGTAGGTATAATTTCTTTTAAGCAAGGCAATATAACTATGACATTCAGAAAATGGTTGATGAGGCAACATTGTAATATCTTATTGGTTCCTATATTAGTTTGATTCTAAAATTCGGGTTGTTGGTGGATCGGCAAGTAAAATTTGAAACTTCTTCTATGATTGTTTGTTTATTTCATGCTTTCGTGTTCCTTAAGTCTGACTTTCTCTGCAATATTTCTGTGAAGATTTATTGGGTGAGGGAGGTATGGGCATGGTTTTTAGGGCCGGGTGCCTTCGCATGGTGGGGGCATGATATGGGAGGAGAGAAGAAAGGTGGTTGGTTGCAGAGAGTGGGGGCGTGATTTGGGGAAGATATGGGAGGGGGTTGGTTGCAGAAAGAGGGGTGAGGGCGGGTGCGCGATTAAGGGGACAGAAAGAGAGTTGATTGGATGCATAGTTTGAGGGTAAGGTTGAGAGAACGAGTATGTTGGCTACATTAAGGGGTGGGGTTGAGGGATTGTATCTCTCCTTCTCTGTCACCTCTATTCTTCATCCATTTATCCTTTCCTTCCATTTGGGATTGTGTTGGGGGTTTTCTTTGTAGCCTGCAATTTTACTCGTGGTTGTTTAATTTGGTTTTGTTTTCAGTTTCAGGAGACCTTGGTTTTTCAATTTTTGGGGCTTTTGTTTGCAGCCTCCGAAGCCATTTGTGTTCACTCCCTATGATAACAATGGTGAGCTTCCCTTTCAAAAGTTCATTCTTTCATTTGTTTCTCTTTTTGTAGTTTTTTGCCAAACAAACAGATTATAAACAATTTTTTTTCCGATTTTTTCTTGCTTTTAATGATCATGAGGTATGTAGATAGGTATAAAAGTATTGCTCTTTCGTAACGTATACAATTACTCGGTCATGTTACATTTTCCCTTTTATCTTTTTCATCAATTCACTTCTGAGTCATGTTTTAACGTGTATTGAATAATTTCCAAATTAACGACGAGTTCTTGCAACCACGTGAAGAGACTGACTATTCAAACTCCATTTTGATTTGTAAACAAACTATATGCCTTATCTTTGTCTTGGATTAGAGTTTAACATTTGGCGATTGAATTTGTAAGATTTAGCAATTTTTACACAAACTTGCTTTTCTTGCCAAATGCTCAAGTATTGTGTCTACTAGTTTTCTGTTTTCCTTTTTCTTTGTTTTCCCGCATGGAGTGGGCTGACTGATTACTTGAAACTGTGAGTAATATTGATAACACTATATGATCTGCAAATGAATGTTTCTTATAGCATGCATATCCATGCATAGCAAGCAATGTATCAATTCATTGGTTCTTATGTACTGTACCGTCATTTTAGTTACTTTGTGTAGAAACTATTCATTCATGTTCCGACTAATACATTCAATCCCCGCATCGAAACACGGGCACATTTTCCTATGTTTCCTATGTTACTGATACATGGTTATTGGCTTATATTGCATTTCAATTATCTGATACATGTAATACTAGAAATTAGACTGGCCATGAAGCTATAGTTGACCCACGTTAATCTACTTTTTTGGGTGGAGTTTCATGCTTCCAAACTACTGCAGATATTTTGTCTTCAATGTTTTAGAGCCAGAGGGGTTGTAATGATTGATTTCAGTGTACAACCAGTGCATATTTTCCAACATATTCTCTATAACCTATTTTATTTTTTTCTCTAATATACGTGTTATTGCCCCCATTTTTAATGAATGTCCATAATTTAGGCTTTTGATTTCTGGTTGGTGAATGTGTAATTTGATGGTCAAGTTGACTTGCATTTGTAGTTTAGTAGTAGGTTATGAGGTGGTGGACTACTCTTGGGAACTTGCATAACATTGAATGGAGTATTCTACTCTGGTTTTCTTCATGTTTCAGGCAGTTCTACTTTAAGGACTTATGACAGCATTAGAGATGGGAAAAAAGGTGCTGCCAAAAAAAATGCTAAAACTATAGAAAATGAAAGTTATATGTATTATTGTGTAAAGGTGCTGCCTTTCTATTTTTTATATTATACAAATTTGTTGTGCTAGGCACCATTCTCTATCATTTAGAAGTCATTTGCACACAACAATTTAGAACGTTTTATGTGTAAATTTCCAAAATCATAGTACTTAGGCACCACTCTATACCATTTCTGTACATCTGTAGACTTAGGCTTAGACTGTACCACGTTCCACTTTTTAAACTCCCTTGGCCATGTATATGCTTGGATCGGAATTTCCTGTGGTGACAACACCGATCCCTTCCAAAACAGCTCATTGCGAGCTTTCCAAATATATCCAAAGCATGACAAGCAATAAGTCAAAGCTTTCCTTAGATAGATTGGAAGCCAACCTAGCCAACCAACCTTGTAACCCCAAATCTTCTCGTTGCATAGATTGTAAACCCAAAGGACTAGCACACCATATTGCCTTAGCATGATGACACCGCAATAGTACATGTTCAATTGTTGTAGGCTCATTACCACAGAAAACACAACAATCCTCCATAAGTACCTTTTTGATCTTCAAGTTGACTCTAGTCGGCAAAGCATCTAGACAAACCCTCCAAATGAAAATTTTGACTTTCCTTGGTACTTTAGCACGCCATAATGCCTTCCATAGGAATTTAATCTCTGTCGACCTTTCAGAATTGACTAGAATATCTCCACAAACTTCGCTACAAGTCCGGGCAATGAAATATGCACTCTTTGTTGTAAAATTTCCTCTAGGTTCTTTAATCCAAATCAACTTGTCAGGTGGACTAAAAAAAACTCAAAGGAATACCGGAAATTAAAGTGGCATGTTCGTGAAGAAACATTTGTGCTACCACCTGCATATTCCATCGCAGCCTATTCGTCTCCACCATTAGTGATCTCACTATGAGGTTATGATGCATTCCAATAGGTCGCAGACTCAGCACCATAGCATAATTGTCTCTTGGCAACCAATTATCCCTCCAAATCTTAATCTTCAATCCATTACCTACTCTCCATCTAGCCCCACGGTGAATCAACACTTTAGCCGCTGCTATGCTTTTCCAACAGAATGATGAATTTAATTTTACTGGAGCAATAAGAAACTTCATGTCTGGGAAATACCGTCATGTCTGGGAAATACCGTGCCTTAAACACTTGAGCCACCAGAGAATTCGGTTGTTAAATAATCTGCCAACCTTGCTTAGCAAGCAAAGCAAGATTAAAGGCATACAAATCTTTAAATCCCAACCCTCCCTCACATTTTCGCTTGCACATCTTCTTCCAACTCACCCAGTGAATGCTTCTCTTCCCAACCTCATTTCCCCACCAAAATCGGGCAACGATTTGATTCAATTCATCACAGAATGTCTTTGGCAATAAGAAAGTCTACATAATATACAAAGGCACTGCCTGAGCCACGATTTTAATTAAAATCTCCTTACCAACACTACTTAACAAACTGCCACACAAGCCATTCAATTTTTTCCAAAGTCTATCTTTGATGTAAGCAAATTTTTGTTTCTTAGACTTACCGATGTACACAGGTAACCCAAGATAACGATGATGGTAGGTAACTTTATTCATACCCAGGCAATCGGCAAGCACTTGAGCATCCATTTCATTCACATTCGCACTAAACGACACATAACTTTTAGCCAGATTCACAACTTGCCATGATGCCAAGTCGTAAGTTTGCAGGACATTCTTTAATTCACAACATTCCTGCAATGTACTTCTTGCAAAAATAAAGCTATCATCTGCAAAGAGAAGATGACTTATACTTGGCGCATCATTACATACCTTGATCCCATTTAAATGGCCTTGAGGCTCCCCCACATCCAACAAAGCTGATAAACCTTATGCACAAATCACGAACAAGAACAGAGATAGTGGATTCCCTTGCCTGATACCCCTTTTAGGTTGGATAAAACCCACTGGTTTCCCATTGAGCTTAAAGGAATAAGAAACCGTTGTAACACACCGCATGATCCAAGTAATCCATTCCTCAGCAAAGCCCAATCTTCGCATGATTTGTTCTAAGAAAGACCATTCAATATGGTTATAAGCTTTACTGATGTCCAATTTCAATGCCATCATACCATTCCAACCTCTATTCTTCCGCTTCATAAAATGTGCAATTTCTGATGCCACTAAACAATAATAAGAGATTAATCTTCCAGCAATAAACGCACTCTGAGAGGGTGATATAATATCTGGCAATAACACTTCGAATCTATTTGTGAGCACTTTTGAACATATTTTATAAATCACATTACACAAACTGATTGGCCTGAGTTGAGTCATGGAAGTCGGATCCACTTTCTTTGGTATAAGGGTAACATGTGTGTGGTTGACTTGTCGAAGCATACTCCCCGTCGAAAGAAGATGTCAAACTCCATCACATAGATCAGGACCAACAACTGCCCAATGTTTCTGATAACATATTAAAAATGAATTTAATTAAAAATAATTAAATAAATTGGGAAAGTAAAAAAAAAAACAAAAGAAAATAGCTTTGAAAATCTTAAGCACTAGGGTTCCGTTGTTATCTTAACAATCTTACGTAGTTTCCAATTACTTTTTAATTACACATGCATATTTGAAGGTTAGGTTTTGCTAAAGTGTGTCTTACTTGGAACCTCCAACATAGAACGTATATCTAACATGTAACCCGTCTGTGGCTTCCAGATCGAATGTGAACATGCAAGACTCATTAAGTCTTGTGAAATCCTTTTGAAAAACCATATAACCCTTAAGACATGTCGTCCATCCTAAGAAGTTACACATATTAACCACAAGAAGCCAGCGCCAATTCCAAGGATAGCCCTCCGCCAAAATTGCATCAAATTACTTTTCTAAATATCCTAATGGTGGCCAATCATCAAGACGATTAGATAGTATAACCACGGTGATTAATAATTCAAAATCTGCTTGCATAATACCATAAGTAAATTGAAAAGAAACTACATATTCTTGCTAAGGCTCGTGGCCTTACCCTAGCAAACGAAACTAGTTACTAACAATCATAAAATAAAATATTATTAAGAACATGGATAGAAAATACCTTGAAAATAAATTTGAATCATCCAAAGCAGTGCGTGCATTCTCCCTCTAACAATAATACATTCCCCACTAATCTAATGCCTATATAGCCTTATTTATACTACTACAAAATAAAATCTTATCTAGAAAAGGTCTTCTAAAAACTACGAAACATAATAGAATAAGATAACTAGGAAATAAAAGGTTTTCTATTCTAACTGAAATTCGGACTTCTCAGAAAATCAGTCTTTTGACTGACCAAATCAACTCCAACTTAGTCTCCAAATATCTCATTTTAAAGCTTAAGATGTCCCCAACAAATCCTCAGAAGGAATCTTCCACAAAATATACCATCTTGACCTTCAAAACACCCAAAACGTCCAGAAACATCAATCTAGAAAAGCTGCGCGCTGGACCTTTATTTCATTGCCACGGTCAAATGGCTTGGTAGAAAAAATTGGAATTTTGATACAATCATCTCAAAAGAATCACAAACATCCTTCAATTAGAATCACTCCAAAATTCATCCGTTTGATCACTTTTTGCTCCAGATGAATTCGAATGGCCTACATTGAAAATACATAACAAAGTATCAAAATTCAACCAAAATAACCAATAAACTAATACTAAGAATAGGGTAAAATATATGGTATAATATTGACTCATCAAAGTAGACAACCTATGACCTGCCGCGCTACATTTGAGTTAAAAACATAATTTGTGTAAGTCTATTGAGAATTTCCTCATTAATATGACTTTTCAATTTCTCCAACTCACTTGTACATGCACTTATGCTTCTCCCAGATAGATTAAAACCTAAAACTTTAAGTGCTAGTGGCAAACCTCCACAGTAATCAACAACTTCTCCTGAGACTTAAAGATATTCTTTATTAGGATAATTCTTATCAAAGGTATGCCAACTAAGGAGCTCAAGACTGAACTCTGGCATCATAGGCTCAGTCATATAAGCCTGAAGAGGTTACATGAATTACACAAGCAAGGCTTATTGGAAGACGTGTCATCTTGCAAACTAGACTTTTGTGAATATTGTGTTCTCGGGAAGCAAAGAAAGGTATCATTCGTAAGTAGCAGTGCAGATAACCGAAGCAAGAGCAACTCAGCTGTGTTCACTCAAATATTTTGTTACTTTCATGGATGATTTTTCTATGAAGGTTTGGGTTTATTTCATGAAGTAGAAATCTGAGGTTTTTGCAAAGTTCAAGGAATGGAAAATAAAAACCGAAAATCAAACTGGAAGAAATATTAAGTACCTAAAAAGTGACAATGGAGGTGAATATACAAGTAATGAGTTTACCGATCACTGTAAGCAAGAAGGCATCATAAGGCACTTCACATTAATGAAGAATCTCCAACAAAATGGAACTACTGAGAGGATGAACCGAACTCTCATGGAGAGAAAGAGAAGCATGCGATTTCATGTAGGATTGCCTGATAGTTTTTGGGCAGAGGCTGTTAATCATGCAAGTAATTTGATTAACAGATCACCATCTACAATTCTCGATTTTAAGAGTGCGTAAAAGGTATGGTCTGAGAAGCCAGTGGACAATTACAAGCTCAGGGTGTTCGACTGTAGTGCATATGCACATATTCCAAGTGATGAAAGGACCAAGCCCAAGCCAAAGTCTACACATTGCATATTCTTAGGTTTTGAGAAAGGAGTGAAGAGTTTCAAGCTTTGGGATATGAACAAAAGGAAGAAGGTTGTCAGCCGAGATATTGTCTTTGATGAGACAACCATGCCTCTTAATAAAGTTGAGAGCAGTATGGAGAAGAAGGATGATGCTGAAATTAAAGTAACAAAGATTCTGTTTATTAGTTCAGATGAAGAAGCAACTTAGGTAGAGCAAATCGAGCAATAGGCAGAATCTAACGATTTTGAGGAAAAAGAAGAGCATCAGCATCATTCACCAGTTAAGGATCAGGTAAAGCAAGAAACGGGGTAGATTGAAGACACTCTAATCTGCCAGACATCCCAAAGGGTTCAAATTCTAACCAACAATTCACCTGCATTCCGGAGATGCATAGCATTGGACAAGCCTAATCAGAACAAGAAGAAACCTGACAGGTTTGGGTTTGACCAAGACAAAATTAATTATGCTCTTAACACTAATCAAGGAGATTCGACTACTTATCAAGAAGTTATAGCAAGTGATGAGCGAGATGGTTGGATAAGTGCTATGATAGAAGAAATGGAGTCTCTTTACAAGAACTCTGTTTTGGAGTTGGTTCCTAAGCCTAAAGACAGAAAGCTAATTGGATGCAAGTGTGTATTTAGGAAAAAAGAAGGACTACATGACCAAGATGCCGTGAGATTCAAAGCAAGGCTCGTGGCTAAGGGGTACTCACAAAAGGAAGGGGTGGATTACGATGAGATCTTTTCACCTCTAGTAAAGCATACTTCTATCAGATTGGTTTTAGCAATGACAGCTCAGCATGACATGGAGATTGAGCAGGTGGATGTAAAGACAGCGTTTCTTCATAAGAACCTAGAAGATACGATATTCATGGCTCAACCAGAAAGGTTTTTTGAATATGGGAAAGAAAACCTAGTATTTAAGCTAAGAAAGTCCCTGTATGGCCTGAAACAGTCTCCAAGGTAGTGGTACAAGAGGTTTGATTCCTTCATGCTGAAAATTAATTTTAGAAGATGTTTATATGACCGTTGCGTGTACTATCATATGTTCCAAGATGGGATGATCATATTGCTATTGCTATATGTGGATGACATGCTAATTACTTGTCACGACAAGTCTATAATTCAAGACTTAAAAAAGATATTAAGCAAGGAGTTTGACATGAAGGATCTAGGTGCTGCACAGAAGATCCTTGGCATGGAAATTCAGAGAGATAGGACCACTTGAAGGATATGGATATCACAAGCCATGTATCTTTAAAAGGTTCTTGGGAATTTTAACATGTAAGAAGCAAAGGTAGTTTCGACTCCTTTGGCGGGTCACATCAGGTTAAGTGGCCAACAGTGTCCTACGTTCAAGGAAGAGTAACAAGTAATAGAGAAAGTGCCTTATGCTAATGTCGTGGGCTGCCTTATGTATGCAATGGTATGCACATGTCCCGACATAGCTCAAGCAATCAATGCCGTTTCCAAATACATGGCAAATCCAAGAAAGCAACATTGGGATTCAATTAAATGGATTTTGCGTTATTTGAAGAGTTCTTGGCGACAAAGGATTATGTTTGAGAAGCAAAAAGAAAATGCAGGGGTATTGGGATATGTGGATGTCGATGATGCAAGAGACTTGGACAAGAGATGGTCAACTTCTGGTTATGTGTTTACAAGTACAGGAGGACCAATCAGTTGGATGGCACTATTGTAACCAATTACAGCTTTGTCTACCACAGAGGTAGAGTATATTGTATTAGTCGAAGCTAGAAATGAAGCAATTTGGTTTAGTGGGTTGGTAAGTCAAATAAGAATCACTCAAGATTTTGTAAAGCTGAAGTGTGATAGTTAAAGTGCCATTCACTTGGCAAAGAATCAAGTTTTCTCTAGAAAATCAAAGCACATTGAAGCAAGGTATCACAGAATCAGAGACTGGGTGGAGTCTAAGGAGATTTAGATTGAAAAGATTCATACAAATGACAATGCCGCATATTTCCTTACAAAGATAATGTCCACCAAGAAGTTCAAGCATTGCTTGAACTTGATCAATCTCGTTGATTGATTAAAGTGGAACACCTCCTCACCTGAGGTGTAATAAGGCAAGAATAAGGTTGCCAAGGTGAAGACTCTTGAAGATTTCCAGAGCTGCTTCAAGAAGGTTCAAAGATACTCTGGGGCGCAACGATCAAGACTTGGTTTGACTCACGAAGGTGGAGATTGTTAGGTTTTGGCTAGTCAATTAGTGTCATTTTCTGTTTAGGGTTGTTTTAGGGAAACAAGGGTGCATCGATTCTTCTCCTAAAAGGGCTAGGAAAGAATCTTAGTTTCCTTATTCAATTTAGATTAGAAATCTTAGAAGTCTATTTGGAATTGGAAAGGAAGTCTAATTTTCTATTCCACTTAGAATAGGAATTATAATATGTAAATGACATGTAAACTGCACCATATGCCTATAAATAGGGTGCGGCAAGGCTTAAATTTCAGAGAGAAAACAGCCAGAGATAGCCAAGAGTTTTTTATTAGTTCTAGTGTTTGCAAAAGTTTTATAATCTCTATTATTAATCAAATGAGCGGTGATTTCTCTACCTAGAGAAATCACAACTGGATGTAGGCATAAGTTCTGCCGAACAAGTATAAATCTTTGTGTGTTTCTAAGTTTTCTATATTTGCTAGTTTAGTCTATTGTCATTGGTTACATTAAAGAACAAGGTCTAGTGTGCGGTTTTTCAACACTATAAGGAGGTGGTTTGCCTGTAACTATAGGCACACTTTTCCCACTGGACTCTCTAACTTGTTGATTCTTCCCATACTACCTCTTATCTTGCCCGATAAACAAGTATTTCGTTTCGCTCGTACGTTCAATTTCTGCCCCCTACTATCTAGTGGAAATAACAGAGTCTGCTTACTTCCCCTCTAGTCTCCAGAGAAATCTTCTCCATACTCCTCAACACTTGCACCATGGTGGCTTGCAAGTCTTCATTGGTCATTTTTCCTCCTGACTTCTCAGATGAAGTTAGACTTTCTAGAATAGCTGGTCCTTGTAAGGAGGGGAAATCTTTTGGATGATTTGTCATGTCTGATCTTAATAGACAATGGGGTGGTCCGTACTCTGTGTTCCACCTAAGTTTGCTCATTCATTTTCTTTCTTAGCATACAAGACTAATGGGTCCCACTAGGCATGCCAAAAGTATGTTCGGGCGAGAATTTGGCCTTTGCACATCTCTCCAATGGTTGATGGCACTTTGGTTGAAGTTGTTGGCTTGCGCTCTTGCTGCTTGGAGTGCTACAAGAGAAGTTCACAGTTAGCTTCAAATGTGCCTTTGTGAGGCCTTAGATTTAGGCCTTAAGGCTCGCAATCAAAAATAACAAAGTGCTTAAGCTTGCCACTACTATCTCAGTATAGCAGATGTAGAACAAGTGTGTTTTGAGTCGATTAATTGCACCCCAAGTTACTCAAAACTTCTTGTTATCAAAGGATTGTCACAGAAGGGTTAAGTCTGTATTAAGTTCTTTTTATGGCCTTGTAAACAAGGACTTTTAGTTTATAGTCTTATGTGTTCATAAATGAGGGAGTTCAGATCCCTTTAAACCATGCTTTTGGTCCTAGGTTGTTCTTAATGAAAGCAGATCTGTTAAGTTAGCCAGATTTAAGTGCAAATAATACTCTTACGTAGCAAACAATTTGGAAATAACTTGAATACATACTAAAAAGTACCGAAAGTGACAGGTCTACTAATTCAAATGATGAACAAAGAGACTTGCATCCACTTCTCTTTGAGTTTACAGAGGTTGTATGCCAAAAAGATATGGGTGGTAAACAAGTTTTACAAGAGAGAATCGATACTACAATACTATGGAAAGTATAAGAGCTTTTACACTGGACAAAAGATAGTTTTTCTAAGGGAATTATCTCTAAAATGACTGAATTAGGGAGAGTTTCAGCTTTTTGGATGCAAATCTGGCTTGAAAGCAGAGTTTGATTAGTTGACTCTCTTTATCTCTGTTGTCTTTTCCCTCATTTATAGGGGATTTGGCCTGACTTCTCTTTGCTTTGTTCTTGGCTGAAGGCTCTCAAGGGCAGTGAGTAATCATGTATTTACACCTTTATGCCATTAGAAAGTGCTTTTTGGCTAGTAATGATCTGTTCTCTGCCAGTTGTCACTTTAATCATAGGCACATAGCCTATGCATTAATAAAGAGGCGCCACTTTTGCTTCAGGTTGGGTTGTTGGGCTTCGGGCAAGTTCATCTTATTTTGGCGTCTTTGGGCCTTCCTTCATATTAACCCAAACACAAACAACTTTAATCATTGTTAAGTCTGCAAACCGAGGCCTTAATGATGATTAAAATGAACTGCACCCTTTTACTTGGGACTTGTACTATTTTAAACAGCCATTTTTAACTAAACCTTTGCACTAACCCACGATCTCCAATGTTAACTAACTATTCCTTATATAATCTTCCCTTAAATCATTCGGCCAAATACCTTAGCAATTCTTATTGTCCCAGCTTCCAGAATTTCTTTGCCTTTACCATTCTTACTTTCTGTTCTTCAATTTTCTCCCACTTTTTTTCAAAAACACTCAATGGCACTCAAAACTGTTTGATCTTCCTATGAGTCTAGCAAAAGGGATCGTCACTATGCGTCATTTTCTCAACAGCTTCCATCGCCTTTGGGCTGGCCTGAATACTTCACTTTTCTTCAAAAAAAAGGGAATACATTCTTTAAGGCCTGCCTGGACCTTCAGGGTCCCAATTGCTATGGAGAACAATATGCCAAAGGCCAATTAGTTCACTCCCAGCTCATATTCAGCCGAAACTGGCATCTCGACTGCCAAGTGGTCAACCCATCGCTGAGGTTTCCCATTGATGAAAGATGAAGGCTAGGCGCAGTGAGTGAACAATGCTTTTTTATCTGTAACACAGGGACCAACACCTTTGATTTCAGGATGAGTCCCATGTCTCCAACCATCCTTGATATGGCTCAAGTGTTTGGGCTAAGGCCCTCGGGCAAGTGCATGGATGTAACCCACGACTGGTCTTCCCTATCTAGCTCAAATGCTGAAAGCTCGAATACCTCTGACTCCATCACTTAATTGGAGCATAATCCTTCGACCTTCAAGAGTTATGGGACTTCATTCACGAATTTTATCCCGTTTACAAAGAAGAGCTTTGGCCCGTCCTCTTCTACTGCCAATAGGGATCAAGAGCACATGTACTTTCTTCTGTATTGGCTCAATAAACATATCTTCCCCAACATATCCAAATAAGTAAAGCTGGAGTAGGTCCCCTTGGTGAAAGCCTTTCATTTTTTTGATGATGTAGCCACGGGTCCCTTCCTTCTTGCTCATCTCTACCACCTTCTATATGAGATGACCAGAGGCGAGCCCTTCGGGCACCAAACTTGGAGTTCCCTGAAAGAGTGGCTCTAGCTAGAATCCTAGCTGAGGCGTCTCCTACCAACCACTCCGCCTTCTCATACCTCTATTTCTTCAGGGTTTGCCAGACTCGGGCAGACATAGAATGAGGTGCTTCTATCCTGCGAAAATACCTATAGTTTTCAGACCAAATGTTCCAGAATGCCTTCGGGGAGGATATGAGCTTGGGGACTGCAGAGTGACCGCACATGATATGAGCACGGGTTGGAAGTCTACGCCCCAACTTATGTGCTAGGTAGTTGGGGTTCAGACAAGCCATTCTAGTCAATTTCTTCAAAATTTTGTGCACTATGGAACCTCATATCACCTTCGTTCCCCTCAGAAAGACACCTTTCAAGCAGCTCGACGTAGCTTAGAGGTGATAAGCAAGATTGCCTGTAAGCTCGTAGCCGTGAACTTCGAGTGTACTTTTTTCTTCTCCACTTGGTGGAAGGCCAAATGGTCTAAAACGTTTGGATGAGATGTCTTGGGGGTATGACCATCTCTTCGGGCAGCTCTCCATTAAATCCTTCCCCAAGCCAAATGAGCTTGAAAACTAGAAGGAAATGATCCATCAAAAGAACCAGTTTCTTCTAATAGGTAATCTTCATTGCCTTAACTTATTTTGTGATGCTTTTATAATATGTCTTCCATTAACCCTTCCCTTTGTTATTTTGAACTTGCAGCTCAAGGCAACACTGAAGAAGTGGATGTCAGGCTAGAGGAAGAAGCTGCAGATGCATTGGTCATTCAAGAGGCTGTTACCGAGGCTACAAGACAGTGAGCTAAGTTTAGCCATGCTACTGGAGAGAGTGGAGATGTCTCCGAGCTTTTTGGAGACTTGAAGGCTAAGGCCAAGCCCGACGTGGAGACTCGGGCACCTTGGCGGACAAAGGCAACTGTGGTGGAATCTTTTAAGTCCGAGCCTGAGGAGCGGCCTCAGCCTCAACTTTCTTTGCCTGGTCCGCGGGTTACTCATTCTAAAAAGATTACTAGAGCCCAGACTTCCAAAGCCTCCAAAGCTTCCAAATCCTCTGCTGCCCTTTTAATTGAGCCTGGCAAGAAGAAGCAAAAACCTTCCATTAAGTTATTCTAGCTTTTAACCTTGTCTTAGACTTCTAACTTCATTTCTAAGTGGCAGTTTTAGTTTTATCTTAGGGTACTGATTATTCTTCCTTTTTTTATCTTAATCAGAGCCATCGGCAACCAAGAAACCTACCTCTATTTCTGAAGAGAAACAGTAGGCTGAAAAAATACAACCAGAGGACAGAGAGGTCCTTGATAGGATTCTCAAGGATCTGAAAGTATAATTTTCATTCTCTACACCTTTAGTTATTTTTCAAATTTAGTTTCTTCAGTACTTGCATTGACTCTTTCTTTGTTTTCTTAAAATAGGCTACTAAAGGTGAAGGGACCACCCAGCCCAAGGCTTCTTCCTTTCCTGCCCGAGCAGCTCAACTTTCTTCTTGTCAGGCCAAGCCCACCAAGGTATACTTTTATTTTACCTCTGGCTCAGTTGGTGATTTCTCAAATCCTAAAGTTAATGACAATTTTTTTATTCCTCTATACGCAAAGGTTGGAAAACCTCCACCTTTAGTCGGGCAAGGCTATACTCTTACACCTCCAACTCCTCCTCCAGTAATGGTGGTGACTCCAACTTCCCAGTTTAATCCATCAAGTGGGGAAATGTTACATTACATGGAGAATGACAGCAACTCGGTGAGTATTCTCAGCTCGAATCCTTCTATGTTTAGAATTTTTTCTTCTTTTATACTTATATCTTGCCTTTGCCCTTCTCAGTCTTCTTTAGCACAGGAGGCTAATCAACCACCACCAACTACATTTGGGGAGCCAACAGTCCCTGCATCCCTATGGTTTCAGAGGTAACTAGCTTGCGAACTCCTCAGGCTGCTTCTTCCAGGGTTGTTGTGGTAACAGAAGTGCCCGTCCCACAATCTCAAGCCTCATCTTAGGTATACAAGTATTTTTACTTCTATTCTCTTCTTTATACCAATTTGTTTGTTCACACTTGTCTTTTCCCTTAGTGTTTCAAGTTTTTGGCACGGGCTCGGGCAACACTCCTCCTCCAGTAAGTGAGGTTGATCTTCCTCAGTCGTCGAAGGCAACAATAACTCTTCCACCTTCTTCCAAGGCTCCGAGCTTAACCCACTTATATCAACTTCCCTTTTATAGCCTTCCTTTAATTTCAAGTGTAAATTATCCTCTTAATCCATTTTCCCTTGTTTGCAACAGCGTTCTGGCAAGGGATCAGACTAATCTCCTCTACCCGTAGTGCGCAAAGCAGCTATTCCTAGGCCTTTCTTGGCTTTTAGGGTCACTGTGATTCTCATCCCTCGACCAAAACAGAAAACTAATACTGTTGTTGTTCCTACATTCACTTCTCATGGTCCCACTATCTCACTTCCTACTAAAGATGCTTCCTCCATTGGTGCCTCAGGGGGTGCTGGAGTGATGCCTTCGCCACCTCTTGCATCTATTCCGGTTACTACATCTTTGCCTGACCTTGTCTTTGAGTTCAGGCAAATCAGGACCAAGCTGAGGTCCCCAAGGCGCCGCTCTGAGCCTCAAAGTTTTTAGGATTTGCGCCGTGTCTTCAGGGATTAGATGCAGAGGGACTTCACTGCCTTTTTTAGTCTTAAGGCTCTCCATGATGTAGAGAAGGCTTTAACTGAGCTATACTAGGCTCAGCAAATGTCCAAGGTTCAGTTCGAGGTTTTTCTCTTCGTCTTTGAGAATTTGCAGGCTCTAAGAGATCAACACCAGAGGGCAAAGCGGGTATCCAACAAAGATAAGTGCTACTAAGAAAAGCACACTCGGACTTCAACCTCTCTACAGCAGCTAATGGAGGAAGCCTCAGCCATGAAGGAAAGAGCCATAGTGGTGGCCTCCGAGATCCAGAAATTAAAAAAGCAATTGTCTGCATTGAAGGCTGAGCAGATGACTCTTTCGAGCAGGCTCTATCACAAAATTGAAGAAATGAAGAAAGTAAATCTGGAAGTGGAGGATCCAGAACCCCAACTAGCCAACAGTAATATGTATTTAGAAGAACCTGCAGGATTTTCACTATTATGCAAACATATTACTCTAGGATAGCTACCTTGGCAAAGGATGCAAAGCTGCTAGGCTAGGATTCTTGTAACTTCCTCATTTTATGAAATGAAAAGTCATTTCCTTCTTTAATTCTGCAATTATGTGGTTTTTTGTTGTTTGGAGCTTAGCCGTGGTAAATGCACAGACTAACTTCATCTCGCTTTGAAAGGTTTAGGCTTCTTTAATTTAACAATCTCTAACATCCAATATAGTTGGGTGATATTTCTTTAAAAACTTGGTATTAACATGATGCTTTTGCAAGTTCCCTTCTAAATCAGTCAAGTATTAACCCTTTTTTTCTAACACTGTGCTAATACTGAAAGGTCCTTCCCAAGTGGGACTTCACTTCCCAAAATCTGTAAGTTAAGCTCCTAAGGGCAAAATTGCCTTCCACACCAACTCTTCTTCTTTGAAGGTTTTTAAATTCACTTTTTTGTTATATGCTCGGGCAACAACTCACTTTCCTTCTTGAATTTTGTTCAAGGCTTCAATTCAGGCTACATCCAAATCTTCCACTCCTTGACACATAGCTTGAATGTATTCTTCACTATGAAGCTCAAACTGGTTTTGAAGTCTGACCAAACTTACTTGATTTCCATAGGAAGTACAACATCTTGCCCAAAGGTTGAGGCATAAGGAGTAGTTCCAGTTCCAGTCTTCTATCTCTAGTTCTTTAGCCATCACATCTAGGCTGAACCCTCTTTCAAAGATAGAAGGTAGATTTCTCCTTTGTACTTCCACATCTACTTTAAACCTTCTTTCTTGGATCTGTGCTCTAGAAGCTAACTGTGTCATCTCATTGGCAATTAAATTTGATTCCCTGGGAACATGATTGACTGAAACCTCAGTGCCCCAATAACTTAACAGTTGAGTGGCTGACAAGTAATAAGCAGCCATAGTAATGTGTCTAAACTTGTAGTCTCCATTTAGCTTATTAATTACCAATTCTAAATCGCCAAACACTCAACTTCAGTTGCCCCCAACTCTATCAAGATTTCCAAGCCAAATATTAGAGCTTCATATTCTGCTCAACTGTTGGTAGTATCTTGATAATCTAAAAGGAATGAATAACAATGTTGAACACCCTTGGGATCAATAACTACAAAGAAAGCTAACATAATTTGCTTGGATCCTAAGTAAACTTCTAGAGGCAAGATCCCATGTGTTCTTGTAATGGCTACAGAGAAATTGAAAACTGTTAGATCTGTGGGAATGAAATCTTCCTCAACTCTACACATTTTCTTCATTTGTTTGTATGGCAGTACATTAACCACAGCTCCTCCATCAATCAACACCCTCTTGAAGTGTACTCCCTTCACATGAACAGTCACGTATATAGGTTTGAGATGGTTAGCGAAAGCCATGCTTGGTCTAATGAACACCAATTGGTCTGAATATATTCTCTCGGGCTCTTTCCTTTTTGGCTCGGGCAAGCATGTCATGCATGATTCTCCTTTTCCAGCCTCTTCAACACTAATAAGTGCCATCATTGGTTCTGTTGCCAAATAATCACCTTCCATTGTGGCAGGTTGATCTGGTTCAGCACAAAACATGGCAGATAAAACATATGTCATGTTTACGTGGAAGTTGCTGGGTCCAGATATCTCTTCTTCTTTTTTCCTCTAATCTGGTAAAAGAATTCATCTATCCAAGCTTATGCTGCTTCTGGCAACATTAATTCGGGCACTTCCTCTTCTTTGGTTATACCAAAGTCATGTAGTTGCTTGGGGGTCTCACAAAGAGTGTCAAACAACAAGGGTGAAGGTATTCCTGTTTCAGGTGAGATGGTTCCAAAACAGATTGGTTCTGGACTCTCTCTTGGTGTTGGCATCATTACCACGTCTTCTTGAGCCCTTTTCAAGATTCTATACTTTCTCGGATGGAGGTTTAGAGGTACATGATCTCATTCCCCCTCTGTTTTGCTATTGGCTCTTTCTATCTCTTTTTTACTCTTCCACTAAAGTTGCTTCCTTCCTCCCTGAAGTACCATTTCAAACTTGACATTCTCTAAGGCTTCTGATATGCTAGGGATCTTTAAAGAGTTCATGTGGGTTTTATGCTGTATCTGAATTCTCCTGATCATAGAAGTTCCCATTTCTTTAACAAGTTTTCCATCATTTCCTACTGCATACCATTTTCGCCCAAGTTGGGTATAATCTTTCTTGGTGACTGGAGGTACCGGATTCATTATTTTCTCTCTCCACCCTTGTTTCATAATGCCATGGCAACTTGGCTAGGGGGTTTTACATCCATCCATCCATCTTGGTGTCTTTGCCTATTTTCTTCTCCTTTTTCAGAAGCTTCATAATTTCTGAATATCTCGAACAAGCCCTTAGGTTCAGAGTCTTCTCCTAACCTTTGGAAGACATTGTTTCTTTCTCAGTTACTCGCATGATACTCCTACGAGCCTCTTGCTCTTCTTTTTCTTTTCTTTTGATCAATTATTGATCAATGATGGCTCCTGGCCTTAGCACTTCTAATTCACACTTACATTGGCACTTGCTATATAATACCACTCATTTTACTATAGCTACTTTAGGTCTGTCGGGCAATCCTCTTACTCATTCTATAGGTCTAGCATCTTGTTTTCTTTCTCTTTTTACTTCCCAGATGGCTTTTGCTTTTCCTTTCTCAACACAGTTCAAGTTGATCGTGTTTATTGGAACTTCTAGGAAGGGATTTGTATCTATCATCATATTTGCCTGGGGTTTTTCTAGTAATAGGTTTCCCTGAACTATTAGATCATGGATCCAATCCCTGAATTGTACATAGATGGTTATAGAATGGTTAAAGGTGTAATGCAATTTGCAATACTTCTTCCCTCACAATTCTTCTGGCTTATGCATTTTTTTGGTGCTGTCGAGCATAATCACTCGCCCGCACCAACTCTTCGTAGATCTCCGCTGCCTTGGTTAGGTCAAAAGAATAAGTTTGGTATTTGGGGGTCTTCATAGGCACGAAACCTCTATCATTCATGACAACTTTTTGGTCTTTGACTAGCTGGACCAAAACCCTTCACCACTAAAGGTTTGAAATGAGTGGTCATCTCGGCCACACATAAATCTATTCATTCCCCTTTATTGTCATTTTCTCCAAGCTCTGGACCTTCAAACTCCACTTGGTGAATTGCAGCTTTGTTCTTGTAAAAATGAGGCACTTTGGACGAGTGATTTACTTGTTGTTCCTCAATCAACAGTTTCTCATACTTTGTGGCCGCAATTACCAACTATTGTAGTTCATGGAATTGGTCATCATAAAACTTATTTTTCAAGGGTAGTCTCAATGCCTTTTGAGTAATGGATATAAGTTGGGCATGGTTGATAGGGAACTGGCACCTCATTCTTATCTTCCTGAACCTCATCATGAAGCCCTTTGAGAACTCGTGCTCATACTAATTCACCTCAACTAGATCATTGATAGTCATCTCGGGCTCCACCTTATAAAACTGCTCATGGAAAGCGATTTCCATTTGCCCCCAGTTGGGGATGAAATTGGGAGGTAATAAAAAGTACCATTGAGATGCTAGGTCAACCAACAAATTCCCAAACAACCTCAACTTGTAGTTAGGATTGTCTTCAAAAGCTACATAATGGTTAGAAACTTGAAGATGTGATCTCTAGATGACACATTGCCATCTTCTCCACTAAATGTTAGGAACGCGGGCATCTTGAAGCTAAAGGGTAAAGGGTTTTGCTCATCAATGTATTCAGGGTAGCGCTTCTGATATGTAATTCTAAACACCAGGCGAGCTTGGGGTTAAGCGTTCTGGACCATCATTCTTCTTAGCTCGGCTAACTTATCTCTAAGTTGCTGGTTGGCTGCATTGTTGTGTGGGGTATAAGAAGGTCCCCATTTCAGGCTTCTCTCATTGCCCGGTAAAGTTTCTTTCTTTGGCTCCGGCTATATCCACTTGACTTCCCCTTCCTTATCAACCAACGACGGTGGCCTATAAGGAGGTGCTTTACCTGCAACTGTAGACATACTTTTCCTACTAGACTTTTTAGCTTGTTGATTCATCCCATACTTCTTCTTATCTTGCCCCATCTACCCCCTACTATCTAGTGAAAATAATAGAGGGTCAGGCAAATCTATTTCCAAGATCTCTTCCAATATTGGCTGACTGACTCCAGGCCGTACTTTCTCATTTCCTCTCTTTCCTTTCCTCAAGCAAAGGAAATTGGGAAATAGTTGGTTCTTTCTCAAGGATGGCCTCTCTCATCATCTCTTAAGCATAATCATTTTTTGAGGTAGAGTACTCCAGATCTAATCACCTCTGTAGCAAACAGAGTCTGCTCACTTTTCTTCTGGTCTCTAGAGAAATCTTCTCCATACTCTTCAACACTTACACCATGATGGCTTGCAAGTCTTCATTGGTCATTTTTCCTCCTAACTTCTCAAATAAAGTAGGGCTTTCCAGAATAGTTGGTCCTCGTAGGGAGGGGAAATCTTATAGATGATCTATCATGTCTGATCTTGGTAGACAATGAGGTGGCCCGTACTCTGTGTTCCATCTAAGGTTCGCTCATTCCTTTTCCTTCTTGGCATACAAGACGAATGGGTCCCACTTGACGTGCCAAACTATGTTTAGGCGAGAATTCAGCCTTTGCACAGCTCCCAAAAAGTTGATGGCACTTTGGTTGAAGTTGTTGGTTTGCGCTCTTACTGCTTGGTGTGCTACAAGAAAAGTTCACAGTTAGTTTGAAATGTGCCTTTATGAGGCCTTAGATGTAGGCCTTAAGGCTCGCAATCAAAACTAATAAAGTGCTTAGGCGTGCCATTGCTATCTCAGTATAGCAAATGTAGAACAAGTTTGTTTTAAGTTGATTACTTACGCCCCAAGTTACTCAAACTTCTTGTTATCAAATGATTGTCACAGATGGGTTAAGTATGTACCAAGTTCTTTTTCTAGCCTTGTATACAAGGACTTTTAGTTTATAGTCTTGTGTGTTAAAAAATGAGGGAGTTCAACCATGCTTTTAGTCCCAGGTTGTTCTTAATGAAAACAGATTTGTTGAGTTAACCAGATCCAAGTGCAAATAATACTTTTAAGCAGCAAACAGTTTGGAAATAACTTGAATACATACGAAAAAGTACACAAAGTGACAGATCTACTAATTCAAAGGATGAACATAAAGACTCGGGCAAAATTTCACCTTGTCGGGAAAGGTTGAACTTCTTGCATCCACTTCTCTTTCAGTTTATAGAGGTTGTATGCCAAAAAGGGATGGGTGGTAAACAAGTTTTACACAAGGGAATCAATACTACAATACTATAAAAAGTAGCAGAGCTTTTACACTGGACAAAAGATAGCTTTTCTAAGGGAATTATCACTAAAATGACTGAATCAAGGTGAATTTCAACTTTTTGGATGCAAATCTGGCTTGCGAGCACAGTTTGTATTTTCTTGAGTTTGATTGGTTGACTATTTTTGTCTCTATTGTCTTCCCCCTTTTATAGGCAATTTGGCCCAACTGCTCTTGGCTTTGTTCTTGGCTGAGGGCTCTCAGGGGCAATGAGTCATCATGTATTTACACCTTTATGCCATTAAAAAGTGTTTTTTGGCTGGTAATGAGCTAGCCTCTGTCAGTTGTCACTTCAGTCATAGGCACATTGACTATGCATTAATGAAGATACGCCGCTTTTGCTTCAGGCTGGGTTGCTGGGCTTCAAGCAAGTTCATCTTATTTTGGCGTCTTTAGGCTTTCCTTCATTTTAGCCCAATATTCAAATATTAACCCGAACACAGACCACCCAAAATCTGAAATTCTCAGAAACAAAAAAAACCCATCAACCTTGAGAGCAGTTTACCAGAGATTAGTTGCAATAGCCTCATCTAGAGCCTCCAAAACAGCCTTGGGCCAAAGGTTATTGTACTTCTTGGAGTCGACTTTCCTCTCAATATTTCTCACGGTGGCGTCCGTTCGGAGGAGCCTGAAAGAGATTCTTCTACTCATTCATCGGAGACAAGTCGGAGATCCGTAATACAAATGGAGGCACTGAATTGTTGGGTTTAGGTTGTTGGTGTGTTCAGCGTAGAATGTCGTCGAATATATGGCGCCGATTAAGCAGTTTGCTGTGGAAAGGCACAGTTAGCGGGGTGAATACATTGCACCGGTTCCAGGCGGTCGTCTCTTGCCTATTAAGCGGGTAATGGGAGTGAGAATTCGTACTTAGGTGTAGAAAGGTGAAAACTTATCTAGCCAACTCGGCTCCATTAGGTATACATCAAGTTCTCATTCTTATATGGCGTGTGCACATATTCTACATTGGACCCAATTATCTTATTTCTACACCCAACTAACAAGTTTATTATACCAAACTTCCAAGCTTACCCTTAAATAAATAAGAACAAAAAAAAAAAAAAAAAAAACATTAGTGTTTTTATCTCTACACCCCATAACTCCAAAACTGGCATACATGTGCACTCCTCCATTATTTCTGGTAAAACCCACCCAAATAAGAAAATATTCTCTCGAGTTCATCGAGTCAGCTTGCTAGAAAACCTTATCAGTGCTCGTTTATAATTTCAGCGTAGATTTTCGGCTGATATGTTTGCTTGTTTGAACCATCATCTGGGAGTTGGCTACTTGCATAAATTATTAAAACTAACAAGTCAGCTTGCTAGAAACCCTTGTTGCCATCTCTTCTAAACAGACACTGGCATGGAAGTTTTTTTTTCATAATGCAAGAATTTGTTTCATGTCCAACTAATTGGTAAGAAGTTTTCTCCACTAAAATTATAAATGAGGGTCGCTAAGGGTTTCATGCAACACGGGTTTCTAGCAAGCTTACTTATTGATGAACTCATGAGCATATTTTGTTGTCATTTGGGTGTGTTTCACTGGAAATAATGGAGAGTGCAGATTTGTGCCATTTTTTTGAGTTATTGGGTATCGAGATAAAAACATCAATGTTTATTTTCTTTTATTTTCTTATTCTTATTTATTTCAGGACAAACTTGAAAGTTTAGTAGATAAAATATTTTTGTTGGGTGTAGAGATAAGATAGTTGGATCCAAATAAAATTTATTATTCTACATTTCACAAACAAGTCTTCAGGTCCACCAACATGAAATTTACAATTCTACTTATTTCAGCAACAAGCCACCATATCGAAGGAGTGTGTTAAGCCTCACAATGGACTAACAATAATGTAGTTCAAATTCACCTTTAACCAGAATCAAACCTAAAACCTCACATATACAAGTGAATAGGATAATTAAGCCACGACGATGCCCCAAAGTGAACTCTATCTCATGATCGTTTTTGTTTTGTTACATTCGTGTTACTCATACAATAGTCATAAAACAACTATTCCACATTCCTCCATTTTTCCCACATCACATTTAGCTTCCAAAAACAGTTTGAACCAAAGCTTTAGGATGGCAGAGGAATGGAGAAACCGAAGTCTATGCTTTCAACTCCCATTACGCACACGATACACCAATATAGAGATAGACTTTCATTAACCTTCCTCCGGCAATCTCACAAGTATTAACTCTACCATGAGCGAAATCTATCCCAATATTCGTGCCTTAAGGAAAAATAAAATTTTTTGAACATAAAAAATAAAAATTTCAATTTTCATTTAATTATTACGTATTACAATAAATTTTTATAGGCTATATCTCAATTTACTACCCTCATGTTTCGTGGTTTTCAATATTTAGTGCATCAATTCTTTTTTGTCCCAGAGTCATACCTTAAGTGTAAATTTTAGGACAATCTCATACACCTATTAGTCAAACTGTTAACTCTGTCGTTAAATAATGACGTGGCACCCACATGGACAATGACTGGGCACCACTTGTCATTAAAAAAATAGAAAACTTCATTTTAGTCCTTGGCAAATATTACTTTTTATTAAAACCATGAGCAAGATCAAAATCTAATTTTAGTCCCTTAATACATTAATAACCTCATTTATTAATTATATTTTGATTTTTTAATTATTTATCTTTTTCTTTTCTAATTTTTAATGTATTAATTTTATTTCATTATAATTTTTATTTTCATTTCATTCATTGTAATATATTTTTGTTGTGAACATTTAGATAAACTAATTTTTGTTATACAATATATTTCGATGTACTGTAACTTCTTTATTTAGGTATATTAAATTCATTATACACATTTTGGTACTAATTTTTGTGAACATTTAGGTATACACATTTTGGTACTAACATTTCGGTGCATACATTTCAATACACACATTTCGGTGCATACATTTAGGTACATACATTTCGGTACTAACATTTCGGTGCATACATTTCGGTACACACATTTAGGTACATTAATTTAATATTAATACATTTCAGTGCATATATTTAGGTATATACATTTCAGTGCATATATTTAGATACATACATTTCGGTGCACATATTAGGTGCATATATTTAGATATATACATTTCAGTGCATATATTTAGGTACACACATTTCGGTGCATACATTTATGTACATTAATTTAATATTAATACATTTCGGTACTAACATTTAAATATATTAGTTCAATATAATATATTTCGGTACACACATTTCGGTACTAAAATTTAGGTACATTAATTGAGTCTTTCAAGTTTGAAGAATGTTAAATAAAATTAATAAATTAAAAAACTCTTTTTTGGTCAAAAAATAAATTAAAATTTGTGTATTAATAAATTTAAATATTTAATGGGAGATATTAAATAAAATACACATTAATTATTTTGAATTAAGGACACATTAGGGACTAAAAATCAATATTCAATCTAACACCAGGTTTTTTTTTTAAATTTTAATCTTCTTGAAGGATTAAAATTCAAAAACACCTTAAAAAATTTAAAAAATTTAAACTATTAAAATAATTATTTAAATAAAAGTTATATAAAAAAAATATTCCCCAAATCCCCTTTGTCTTCCCCACCCCGATCCCCCTCCCTCTCCCTCTGCAACTCTGCACCTCTGCACATCCTTCCCCTTGTGGACCTCTGCACATCCATCATTCCCTAGATCCCTTTGCACCTCCATCCTTCCCCAGATCCCCAGCTCGCGCGACCAGGTCCTTGATGACGCCGTTTACTAAGACCTGATCGAATGGGAGCTGGCGGAGAACGTCCTGAACGAAAATCAAAGGAATTATATTGCCGCCGGTGGAGTTTGGGAGCTGTTGGAGATCAGCGAGAGGTTCGATTAGGATAATGAGGACAAAATTAGGTGGAGCAGGGTGAACTTTGAGCTTTTGGGGACGTCGAAAGGGGGAAGAATTCCATGAATGAGTGAGAAGGAAAGAGGAGGGAGAGGGGGAGAGAAAAGGAGAAGGAGGTAGTGGAGGATTTGGGGGAGGTCGGAGAGAGGCGAAAGGAGAAGAGAGTGAGGGTGAGGCAGAGAATGAGGAGGGAGGACAAGTTAGGGATTTTTGAAAAATGTGGGGGTAGTGTTAGAAATAGAGTTGGGTTAGGGAAAGAGAAAGACAGTGGCGGTGAGTAGGGGTGGGTTCAAAAAACTGAAAACCGAAAAAAATCGAAAACCAAACTGAACCAAAACCGAAAAAACCGAACCGAACAAAAAAACCAAACCGAATTGAAAAAACTGAAACGAACCGAATTCTTTTGGTTCGGTTCGGTTCGGTTTTAGAGGTCTAGAAACTGAACCGAACCGAATTAATTAAATTAATATTTTTTTAATTTTATTTATTTAATTATTTGTTTTGGGTATTATTTTTTAAACCCAATGTTGCCAAATACTTACTACCATTTTCTCATTTTTCTCACACTCCAATTTTACTTCTAATTTTTTATGGTTTGTTTGTTTCATCACTAAATCAGTTGCTTTCCATTTGTCTCTTGATCAATCATGTTATTCTTTGTTTGTGTTTTTATTGTTTGAATTGAAATTATGAGTGATTTGGAGTAATAATCACAGAGTAATCAAATCTACTTGTACAACTTCTCTCTCTCTGCACTCCAGTCCATTTACTTTCATATCTCTGCTAGGTAAAAATTGAGGGGGAGAGATAGAGAGTTAAACATTTTAAATTTCATTTTTTGTTGCTTGACTTTGTAAAAGACTGAAACTTTCACTGCATTCTCTTAGAAAACTAAACATATCATTGGATTTGATGGTTGTTTGTGATTTGGGTTTTACTGCTTTGTTTGCCCTTTATTAATAATCATATAATGTTTGAGTGATCTATTCTGCTCAAAAGTTTTAGGACTTTCCATGATATTTTCTAAGAAACCAAACAAGGATTAACCCTATGTGTACTTTGTTTGTTTGCTTGATGTGAAAAAAAAAATATCCAAAACAAATAATTAAATAAATAATATTGAGAAAAAGAGAATTTAAAATATCATTATTTTTTAAACCAAATTTCTCAAGAACCAAACAAGAATTAACCCTATGTATACTTTTTTTTTTTAAACCCAACCATGATGTAAAAAAAATCGAAACCGAACCGATTTAAACCGAACCCACCCCTAGCGGTGAGGATTGGATGGTGGAGAATTCAAAACAGTTTCCTGGACGTGAAGGTCTGTTGAAAAAGGCATACAGCAAAGGGGATCAGGGGATTTTTTTTTTTTTTTTAACTTTTAGTTAATTAATTATTTTAATAGTTTCTTTTTAATAACACGTGGCACCCAGTCATTGTCCACGTGGGCGCCACGTCATCATTTAGCGGCAGAGTTAACCGTTTAACTAACGAATGTATGAGACTGTCTCAAAATTTACACTTTAGGTATGACTCTAGGACGAAAAAAAATTGATATACTAAATGTTGAAAACCACGAAACATAAGAGTAGTAAACTGAGATATATCATTTTTATATCTATAGAACAAACTTTTGCTTTCCAAATCATCTGAAGAGGATAGAAAATGGGAGAAGATGATTTATTAATTAGTCTGCCAAGGAATCACTTACACGAAAATAAATGGGATGAATCAAAATTTCCAATAACTTCTATCCCATATTCTCAATTGGAAGGACAGATTTTCACGTAAAGGATGCAAAAGAAAAAGGCACCATAACCACCAAATTCTTCTAAAACCCAGTCTCTACAGCACGGACATTGCCTCAAGCCTCTAACCACAATATCACCCATAATATTAATTTAACATTTTCTTGTAATGCTAATATTCAGACGTGCCAGTGATATAAACGCCTCGAATATTTGAAAGCCTCTAACCCCTTTGATGCCTTTTACTTATTGAAAAAATTCTACGTCACAAATAGAAACGCTTCGTAACTACGAAATACTAATGTAAATGCAAATACTATTATTGAAAACATGATCTTTTCTAGAGATTAAAATAAAGTTTTTTTTAAATCAACTAATAATACATCCAGCAACATGTCCTTTTTTATTATTTTAGAGTCCCAACACTTATATATAAAAGTTTATCAAACATCTTGACACAATTTTTTTTCCTTTTTTTTTTCTTTTTGTGCTAAAAGTGCTTTTAGAACTATAGTTTACCAAATTCTTACCTTGTTTTTTACCACACGACGGAAGCAGTTTTGCAAAAAAATAAACCAATCCTCTTTTGGGAGTTTGGTTCTCATCAGATAAGTCATTGCTTGCTCCTGCCTCGTCATCACCATCAGATAAACCATTGCTTGCTCCTGCCTTTGCTCCTGCCTCATCATCACCATCAAATATATCATTGCTTGCTCCTGCCTCGTCATCACCACTACCAGTACTATCGGACCTCAATATTTTCGAAGGTAGGTTCTCATCAGATGCGTCATGGCCTGTTCGTGCCTCATCATCGTCTCCCGACGAACAATTCTGATGTGGGTTTAAATCATATAAACAAGGATGCGAATCATCCATATTTTCCTTCATAAATTTGTCCCAGACAAGATCAACCGCTATTTTCTTCACTCTTGCAGAGTTATCTCCAGGCCGAGCAGGCCCTACAAAAATGTTAACTTGATCCCCGTTCTGCCAACGGAGCACATTATTTGATAATTGGCCCTGCCAAAGATAATGATCTTCATAATCACAGAAAGTTGGTACTGAGGCATATGTTATATGGGCGAGCAAAGCAGTACGCTTGGTTTTATTTCAAACGGAAATGACAAGCGGACAATCCTCAGGTTGTTTGTTTGAAGAGTATACACAGCACAGAGTCAACCCATTGAAATTACTACCAACGCTTTCAGTCACTACAAAACAGACTTCATCTTCCCCGACATACTTGAACCACTCAGGAATATAATTTCCATTGAGGAAAATGCTACCATATCCGCAAGAAGTCCATCCCTATACCATGTAGATAAGATTTGTATGAGCAACACATTGTAATGAATGCATGTTTATACATGTACACGTTCATGTGGGTGTGTGTGAGTGTTTGTGTGAGTGTGTGTGTGTGTGAGTGTGTGTGTGTGTGTGTGTGTGTGTGAGAGAGAGAGAGAGAGGGGAGAGAGAGAGACCCGTAGTATCTTCTTCCTAAACTCAGCAGTGAGATTTGTGCACCCTTCCATATGAATCCTTGTCATAGACTTTAATGACTTGTGCAAGCCCCCAATCTCAGTGATTTTGGGGGAGTGATTCAGATGCAATACTCTCATCCTTGACATTTCTGAAAAATTTTGCATTTTCTCCAATGCAATGCACTCATCCGCTTCCAGGATTTCCAAATTTGTTGGTAAATATGGAATTTTCTGAAGGTTTGTGCAATTATTCAAGTGTAACGTTTGAAGCTTGTTAAGTCTACTGAGGATAGGTAGGCATTTAAATCCATTGCCTCTTGCGTCTAAAACTTCTAACGAAAATAGAGCCCCGAGATCTATAGGAATTGCATGATCTGCTAGATTGCAGTTTGCAAGAGGCAAGTACTTCAGCTTTTTCAATTGTACTACAGAGTGAATCTTGGACAAACTCTTACAGTCTTCAAGTATCAATCTTTCAAGATTTGGGATCTTTGAAAAGTCTGGTGATCGTTCCAGGCGATTGCAATAACCAAGATTAAGAAACTTCAACTTCTCAAGTGACTGTAAGACAAAAGATAAGGAATATCAAAATTCAAATAGAAGAGAGAGCATGATGTTGGTATTTACAAAATGTGGGGGAAACAATTGATATATAGTTGGTTAAGTTTAGTACTGTACCACAGAGTCCTCCCAAACTTGTATATTGCTATGACTCAGGTCGATATCAACTAGGTATGTTTCATCAAAATCACTGGGTATGCGCTGCATAGGAAACTCAGGCCAACACAACCAACTTAACTTTTTAGAAAGGTGTTTGGAAAGATCTTCGTAGTGTCCAGTGAACTTTACGCCTTTGAGTTTGAGTAATCTCAATCCATGCGTCTTTCCAAATGCTTCTGTACTGAAGCTAGGCTTTTGAAGTCCTGACAAATCTAAGGTGAGTCCTTGAATTTCTTCCCTTCCCTGTTACGAAATAAAATAAGATAAGGGTTATTTGCTTCGACTTCAACTGCTGCAGCACCACTAGATCCATGCCAGAGCTTACCGAGACTTCATTTTTATTTTACAGGGGTAATTTTCGGATAATTTAGTAAATAAAATCAGTTTGTTCTCTATTACACTTTCCCTCGTCCGTCCTTATTTCTCTGTTCATTGAACCCATACCTAACCAATGCATCCTATAATGTATGTTGTACTTTTGACACATTCAGAGCATGCATTAGAGATGGGATATGCATATAAATTCTCCTTCAATGTGAACATGCATTTAATCTGCAATTTGATTGCAAATGTACTTACAGTTCTGGTCTTCAATACGTGTATTACATCTTCATGGTCCCACAATCTACAACGCTTTCCTTTAATGTCCGGGGATTTTTCACGTACAATTTCCCTGCCAGTGTCTCGAATCAAACCATGCATCATCAGATTGCCTTCTGTATCAAAAGTTACAAGGCATTGTTCATGCAGTCGCGTTGTATCAGAGTCATGTCGATTGAGTATTTTCATGACATAGTCCTTGTTCATTCCAATAAAGAAACAGGATATATCAAGGAACGTAGACTTCACATCGTCATCTTTTATCCCATCATAGCTTATCTTAAGATTTTGGTGAATATCCGAATAAGGCTGTGATCTTTTCCCTTTCTTCAACGCACTTTCCCATTCACTTGTGCTTCTTTCGAATAGATGCGTACCTAAAACTTTAAGTGCTAGTGGCAAACCTCCACGATAATCAACAACTTCTCTTGAGACTTGAAGATATTCATTATTAGGATAATTCTTATTAAAGGCATGCCAACTGAGGAGCTCAAGCGCTTCTTCTTTATTCATTGCTGGTAGATGACATGTTGTATCCACTTTTAGTATCTCTAGCAAATCTTTATCTCTTGTGATTATAATAATTCTACTACCTGGGCCAAATGAGTCGTGTTTTATAGCTAATTCTTCTAACTGTTTCACGCTGTCTACCCCCATCAACTATGACAAGTACCCTCAGTTTGCCAAGTCTTCTTTTTATATCCTCAGTCCCTTCATCAACTCTTCTAACCTCTAGGTTTCTCGATCTCAACACATCATAAAGAAGTGTGTTTTGCGAATCAACCATTTTCTCTTCTCTCACATTAGCAAGAAAACTTTTATGTGCAAACTTATCCAGATATTTGTTGAAAATGTCTTTGGCAACAGTCGTTTTACCCAGTCCGCCCATACCCCAAATTCCAATTATGCGGACATCATCTGGTCCTCCATCATCCACATATTTACCAATATCTTGCACCCGAGAATCTATTCCAACTGGGTTTGGGGCTACGGTCAAGTATGTGTTCTTCAGTTTTCTAGCGATCTCTTCAACAATTTGCTGGACAAACCTTCCTTCATACCTGGTAGTAAAATTTCAAAGAACAAAGGAAAAGAACCATTCAATCTTTCTTTAGTTGTGTCTTGTAGAACAAAATTGTAGAAGACAACACTCCAAAAATATCTACACGAGACAAAGCACTGAGAGATAAAAGTCTCTAATGTGTGCTACTTGAAAGCAGAAGGAGTGGATGAGTGTGAGAAGAGAACAGAAAACGCCAATAGATTGTGCAACGGAAATGGAATCAAGTTAGGACTCTAGTGAAAGAGCATAAATCTGAATTTCATGAGTACCAAGTGAGTGTTAGAAGAGAACACCACGAGGAGAGTGCAAAAGGTCCATCACAAATAAGTGGAGAAAAGCCCTCTCTTGCGAAGAGTGATCAGAACTTGTAATCGAAACAGTTCTGAGTCACAGAGATGAAAACACGGAGGGACCACTTGAATCAAAGATGATCAAGTAAGATCTCCATGAGAGTAAGTCCTGTCACAAGGATTTTGAAGTAAGATCCGACACAGGACTACTTGAGAAAAAGATGATCAAGAAGAAATACAAGCAGAGATCAAACTTGTTAATAGAGAGGGAAGTCTCTCAAATATGCCACAAAAGTTATTTGTTCAAGGAAAGAATGTAAATGAAATGCTCGTTTGCCAAACGCCTTTGAATATTGTTCTGTTTCTTGTATTCCTATCTTGTCCTACTATTTGTCATTCGAAAATATTGAAAAGCGTGTGAGAGACAAAGGCCTAAGAAATTTTTAACTGTGACGGAAACACAGATGGTACACCACGTGTTTTTATGTAAGTGGTGAGAAATTTTATTTTTTAAGTTATTAACTTCTTAACACACATATCTCACTATTTATATAACGACACGTAGTTTAGCACTCCGTGTGACGGTCACACTAAAAAGATCTCTCACAAAGGCTTAATCTTCAAAAACCTAATCATGCATTCTTCACTCTACACAACAATGGTGAGATAAAACCTCAACCGATCTAAAACTCAACACATCATGGCCAAATTCTTTTTTGGCTTTTTAGGAGTGAAAAAATTTGAACATATAGTAGCGCAGGTGCACTACGTTAATCGATGTGATTTAGCTCAATCCGAGCACACTGGTAGTAAGATCAAGCATTGATATATTCTCATATCGGAGTTTTTAAGCTTTGCATTTAAATGCATAAAATCAAAGATTATGAGCATTTACGTGAAATCAATTTACAGTTGATCGACACAGAGGTTGGCAATTGAATTTTATAATTAAGGAATTAAAAAGGAAAAGGACGTAAGTAATTACCCATCAGTCGGACCAAAATCCTGGCCGGCCAACTCTGCAGCTTCATTAAGAGCATCTTTCCAGGTCTGCACCTTATCAGGGAAGCGCTCTTGATGTCTCTGAAATGCTTTCTCAAAATCACGTGTCTGATGCCTGACATCGGTAGGATCGATATCATAGAAAACTGGCAAAACCATTTGCCCCATTGTTTGTTTGCAGACCAAGATCTCCACCAGCTCATCAAGACACCATCTCGACTCAGCATACCCCCTTGAGAAGATGATAGCAGCAAGCCTAGAGTCTTTGATTGCTTGTTCCAGTGCTGGTTTGATAGGTTCGCCTCTGGTCAATTCGTTCTCGTCGAGAAAGACTTTGAATCCGTGGGTTTTCAATGTGCAGGCGAGGTGGTCCGTCAAGTTCTTGCGCGTTTCGCCCCTGAAACTCAAGAACACGTCGTACTTGCCACATTTTGAGGAGGAGGAGGAGGCCATCTTCGTCAGTTGGCATGCTACTCAAGCAGCAATTCTGACGATACGAACGGCAAATCCGGCATACCAAAGTAAAGTCAACTCCCCATTGTTTCAAGTCCACAAAAGAGGAAGAGCTTTTTGCATCTTTCGGCTGGCAACTTCTTGGCACTTTTCTATTGTGTGGGTCTAGTCTTTTACTTTCCACTCCTCATTTGATAATGTAACTTTTTTATTGACCCAAAAAAAAAATATATATATATATATTTCTTTTAATTTTATGCAAGCGACCCACTTAGTTCTACAGTCTGGTGATATTTTTCTTCACTTATAAGTTCGAATCTCATGGATAGAAGAATTTTATACCAAATTAGGTTGCCCATTGTATGGCTTAGCTGAACTCCCCCCTTAGTGTAAAATATATCTTTGAACTCAAACAAAAAATTTCATGCAAGCGATACTATGAAAAGAGTGAATCAAACTTGAAACCTCGAGTTCAAATGTGCGTGTTCTTAACAAAATGGGTTACAAAGTCAATTACTATAAAAAAAATTCCACACATTTATCAAACCATTACATTTTTTTTTTTTTTTGAAAAGAACCATTACATTTTTTTTGAACTTTGAATTTCTGTACAAACTCTTGGCAACCCTCGAGATTGAACTTTGAATCTCTGTATAATGGGATCCAATGTTCTTGGTGAAGCATTTGCTTTTCTCCCCAAGTATTCAAATTTTTTTATATTCAAGTGACATTTTAATTTAATCTAAACTAGAAGAAAGAGAATTCGTACTTAAGTATAGAAAAAAGAAAACTTATCTAGCCAACTTGGCTGCGCCAAGTATACAACAAGTACTCATTCTTTTGTGGCATGTGCTTATATTCTACATTTCACAAACAAGTCTTCAGACATGAAATCTGAAATTTACTAGTTCCAACTTATTTTAGCTATAGGCCACCATATCGAAGAAGAGGAAAACTGCCTTCGAAAAGCAAGCATGTTTTGAAGATAACCAAAAATAAAAAAGAGGAAAATAAGTATTAATTAAAGAGAAATGCTACGAAGGGCTTTTCATGGAATCTCTGTCACTTCACAGTTTAACATCAATTTTTATGTCAACATTATAAACATTATGCTATAAACTTAAAGTGACAGATAAGTTTCACTTTCGTGAAATTTCTCTTAATTAAATTTAAAATGCTACAGATAGAAGTACAAGCGACAATTCCAGTCCACTAGAGTCTGGATCACATACAAATACAACCACCTAGAACTCCTCAAAAGTTGTTCATCTTCTTTCATCATCCTCATCTTCCTTGACATCTATCCCATGGAGGCTTTTGGTCAGTTGGCATAACTGTCGAGTTTTACTATCCTCCATGCAGGTTCAAATTTCTCATATTTTTAGAGAGGGTAATCAAGTTGTTGATGGTTTGGCCAATTATGGTGTTGATCACCCCGGTGTCCATTGGTGGGACTCATGCCCTCCTTGTGCTGCAGCTGCTTATTCTCACAACATTTCTAAGCTTCCTTGTTATAGGTTTTGCTGAAAGAAGTTTTGAATTGTTGTTATGAATTCTTTAATGGTCTGGGTTAGGACTAAAAAAAAAAAAAAGCATAGTCCCAAAGAATCTACTAAAATGCAAAACAACTAATGAGCCCGTGTAAGAAAATATTGTACATTTCCGATGATAATTAAGCCAACACCAATGCCTCAAAGCGAACTCTATTTCATTTTCCTTCTTGT
The DNA here is from genome assembly GCA_963580275.1 of Crataegus laevigata. NCBI lineage: Eukaryota > Viridiplantae > Streptophyta > Magnoliopsida > Rosales > Rosaceae > Crataegus > Crataegus laevigata. Next base: position 1,838,042 of record OY756942.1, on the reverse strand, counting down.
TTTGTTACATTCGTATTTGATAAGAAGAAAGACATTGCATGTGCTTATAAGTAAGATGAGGTACTCCTCATACTGCCAATAACTTCAATCCTATATCCTCAATTGGAATGACATATGTTCACGTAAAGGATGAATGACACATTTTCACGTGAAAATGATGCAAAAGATGAAAGCACCATAACTTCCAAATTCTTCAGTTGGCCATACTACCATCCAATTAACCTTGTGCCTGCAAAATACAATGGTTTACGACGTGCATTTTGTAATTAATATAGGAATTATTTCATTAAACTAAACTATGGTAAAAGGGTAAAAGCAGAGATAAAGTTAGTCCTTTCAGAAGAAAACTAGCCAACACATTGGTCAAGTCTCTTGGCACCATACGATGAATTGGAATAGTAACCCACATTAATTGAGGTTCGAGGGTTTTCATGGGATGAAAGAGCTGCTCATTGTCAAGCACATAGGTAAATTAAAGTCCGGTTGCTAAGTTCTAATTAAAGGTAAAAAAGATTACATACCTAAGTATAGAGGAATCCCTAAGAAATTAAACACATACTTGAGTCAACACCACCCAAATTTCAACAGTAAATGTCTTTGTTTTTGTAACATTTACCTCATGTGATGATGGACTAAAAATGGGGTAACTTCATACGTAGCTCAACGCAAAATTAGAAAGGCAAAGCAGAAAAATGTCACAGAGAGGGGAAATTCATTTTAAAATACCTGAGCAGCCCCATTCATCTTATGTTTCAAATCTTGGGTAGCCTCATAAGTTGAAGAGAAATAGGATGAATGGGGCTTGGATCATGGTAGCAAATGCAACATGGTCGGGCACGCATTTTTTCTTTTGTCATTGCCAAAAACATTTCGCTCACCGTTCTTAGGTCACCAACCCGACAGTAAGCAATAATAGTACAGTTAAAAAATGGTGTATCTAGCAACACATCCGAAGTCTCTACTTGCCTTGAAATGGAATCAACTTTACTTATACTCCCAGCCTTGCTACACGCACTAACAAGAGAACAATAGGTGATAGAGTTAGGCTTCATTCCTTGATGCTTCATTCTTCGGAAGTATTCGTCCTTCTTCTCAATGTTCAAGCTTTACCGAATACCTCAATTAAATAGGGTGAAAAACCTTTTCTTCATAAGTTCCACAACAGATCTCATTTGTCGTACATTCTTGCTTTCACGTATGATTTAATCAGGATATTAAACGTCTTAGGGTCTGGCCTTATTCCCATCAGTTAAAATTCATCATACCACTTCTCCATCTTGTGTATCTGCCCACTTTTCCCATAAGCATTCAGAAAAGAATTGAAAGTGAAAACATCAGGAAGGCAGCTACCACTTTCAATCATACTTGTCAACGCTTCCTCCATCAGTCCAAACATTTCAACCTTACAATATCCATCGATTAGGGTATTGTATATGACAGTGTTGCTTCCAATCCCCAGGTATGACATCTCAGCAAGAACTCGCTCAATCAGATCAGGACGACTGAATTTGGTGCAGGAATAAGTACATTGATGGAAAATATCGTAAAGTTAAGGTATATAGGGACCAAATGCTTTACCTCTTTTCAAATTTAAGGACCAAGTATATTGTATTCTTCTTCTTAAAAAAAAAAAAAGACCGAGTATGGTGGATTTTGTATTCTTGGATCAAAGTTACAATTCACATAGTTTAAGGATTAATGCTCTAACATTTTCTATTTTTATGGATTACAATTCACAGAATTGGAAGACATGACACAGGACCGAACGCAATGGCATTCTAGAATTCATATAGCCGACCAACTTAATGAGAAAAGGCTTTTTTTTTGTTGTTGTTGTTGTTGTACAATTCACAGAATTAGTGATGGTAATAGCACACAACTCACAATGCGGCAAACATTTCACGCATTCTTTAGAAGCGGTACAATCGAAACTTCTTGTTCACAATTGTGAACACGCTTTTTTACCAATTCCTGTACTATATTTACCAATACCAATGTTTTTTAGTTATTTGAATTGAATATACCAAATGAAAATTAAGAGACAAAATTAAGCAAGCAATTACGGATTTATACTGATTTAGAAAGAATAATGAATTTCTTGGCTTTGCTATCATTGAATATTTTAAATTCACCATTATTCATTTGTTTTTCAAGTATTGATATATTTCGGATCTACTCTACTCCCTCGAGTACAAGACTTTAGCATACATCCTTAACGAGCGCAATCACAAACAACCTCACATACTACGTAATTCAAGACTTTGGCCATGAGTAATAACGTTTGATATAAGTTATAACCTTTAACTTTTGGAATAAGGTTACAACTATTGTTGCCACTTTGTTACACAACCCAATTGAAAGTACACGGCAATAGAGCATTTTTAATAACAATTTTTTCGCTCCTCCCTCTTGTCTCGAAGATTCGGATTATACTTTGTGTAGTGCAAACCGCAAGTGTAACATTAAGTGAGTTTAAGTCCATTGCATTACGGAGACAATTTGTTTCTAAACTCTTTTTTTTTTTTTTAACAAGGGAAGAGCGACAAATTAGCACAGCAAATTTGATTCATGTCTTCACTCAATGTTCATATTTTTCTGTTATTGCCTTCATATTTCGTTATATATTCCCAACATTATACACTAAGCAAGGGGAGAAGGATTTAAAATTGAAATGCAAGAGAATTAAAGACCTTAACCGCTAGGATACTCCGCCATTTACATACGAATATGGAACATGAAAAAAGTTGAGGTTTCACCATAAAACTAACTGGTAATATGGAGAGCAATTCAACTTACTACAAAAAAAGGACTTTTACAACAGAATGGATGCGTGGCAAAATGTGCTAAAACGTTGTAAAAAGCTTTTGGTGATGAGTCTAGCCACAACATGCCTTCCGGCCTGGAGAAAAATCAATGGCAGGGCAGCGTTTCAACTGCAATGACACCTGCAAGTTGAAAAAACAAGTGATCCTGCCCTTTAATTAAGCTCTTCATTATCAAATAATTTGATCTTTGTATGTTAGGAAAAATGAACAGCAAAATAAGAGAATAGAAACATACCAAGATGAGAATTAAGCACCCTTGATCTGATCTTTCTTGTGAATCCAAAGTATATGAACAACTAGGCTTAGCAAACGGGTCGTGTCTGTCGTATTCATGTCGTTTTCGTGTAACACTTGTTATCTTAATGGGTCGTATCGTGTCACACCCGTTATCCTAACGGGTCCTTAACACGTTGGGTAAAGTGACCCGACCCATTAAGAATTTTTTTTAAAAAAATTTGCACATACCACATATTGCCACATAAATATTACTTCAAAACATTAAAACATTTGCCGTTTAAGTACTATATCGACACTCGAAAATAAGAGCCTAATAGAAAAATAATACATACACTACTAATTTATTACAAATATTAAATGTGCAAGGATATGCAAAATGAAAGAGTTTTTGTTTTCAAGGTTGTAAGTCCTTCTCAAAAGTTTAAACCTCAATTTACAAAATCTTCAATTTACATCGATCATCAAAAAATTGTATTGGAACTTTGGCTTGATCTATTGCCATCAACAGTTATGTTGACGATGTTTTCAGTAAGGTTTTCCACGTCAGAACTCTTTTCCGCATAAACTAAGTATAGAAAAACCAAACATTAAAAATCATTCAAATTATGAGAAGTTTAACAAAATAATTATGAAAAGAAATAAAATAATAGTACTATACCATATAAAAATATATTGCCTCCTTTTCCAAATAGCCAATCTCGTGTGCACAACAAAGCTTGAATTGTTCTGGTAACAATGAACTTTGATACTGATCTAGTAATCTACCCCCAATACTAAATGTTGATCCAAGGGTCATTAATTTTTTAAATTTAATTCAATATATATAATTATTATAGCTTTTTTTAGGAGTATAATATTGTTAAATTAATATATATAATTATTATAGTTGATTCATACTTTTATTAAATATATAACATAAGATTTTGTGATATCCACATCAACTAGTGTAAATATTTTAAATTAAAGATCGAATTCATTCATTGTATTCATATAGGGACAAGGAGTGTAGCTGTAAAAAATCATCAAAATCGAAGTTAAAATAACCGTTAAATCGTGATTTTTCGTTTATAACCGTCGAAAAACTTTGTCCCGTTACTTGATCTCTGAATGTTTCTTTTTTGTGATTTTTTGCTAATGTGATCTCGAAGCATATACAAACAAGTTTGACCATTGGGATCGTTGAAATTAGTTTCAGAGAATTCGTATCCCATTAAAACGATAGATTCACTAACACTTAAGAGTTTATTTATACTTTCATTAAGTATAACATAAGATTTTGTGGTATCCACTTGTGTAAATATTTTAAATTGAAGATCGAATTCATTCATTGTATTCATATAGGGTCAAGGAGTGTAGCTGTAAAAAATCATCAAAATCGGAGTTAAAATAATCGTTAAATCGTGATTTTTCGTTTATAACCGTCGAAAAGTTTTGTCCCGTTACTTGATCTCTGAATGTTTTTTTTCTGTGATTTTTTGCTGATGTGATCTCGAAGCATATACAAACAAGTTGGACAGTTGGGATCGTTGAAATTAGTTTCGGATAATTCGTATCCCATTAAAACGATAGATTCACTAACATTTAGAGTTTATTTATACTTTCATTAAGTATAACATAAGATTTTGTGGTATCCACTTGTATAAATATTTTAAATTGAAGATCGAATTCATTCATTGTATTCATATAGGGTCAAGGAGTGTAGTTGTAAAAAATCATCAAAATCGGAGTTAAAATAACCGTTAAATCGTGATTTTTCGTTTATAACCGTCGAAAAGTTTTGTCCCGTTACTTGAGCTCTGAAAGTTTTTTTTTGTGATTTTTTGCCGATGTGATCTCGAAGCATATACAAACAAGTTTGACAGTTGGGATTGTTGAAATTAGTTTCGGATAATTCGTATCCCATTAAAACGATAGATTTACTAACACTTAGAGTTTATTTATACTTTCATTAAGTATAACATAAGATTTTGTGGTATCCACTTGTATAAATATTTTAAATTGAAGATCGAATTCATTCATTGTATTCATATAAGGTCAAGGAGTGTTACTGTAAAAAATCATCAAAATCGAAGTTAAAATAACCGTTAAATCGTGATTTTTCGTTTATAACCGTCGAAAAGCTTTGTCCCGTTACTTGATCTCTGAATGTTTTTTTTTGTGATTTTTTGCTGATGTGATCTCGAAGCATATACAAACAAGTTTAACGGTTGGGATCGTTGAAATTAGTTTTGGAGAATTCGTATCCCGTTAAAACGATATATGCAGTAACACTAAGAGTTTATTTATACTTTCATTAAGTATAACATAAGATTTTGTGGTATCCACTTGTATAAATATTTTATATTGAAGATCGAATTCATTCATTGTATTCATGTAGGGTCAAGGGGTGTATCTGTAAAAAATCATCAAAATCGGAGTTAAAATAACCGTTAAATCGTGATTTTTCGTTTATAACCGTCGAAAAACTTTGTCTCGTTACTTGATCTCTGAATGTTGGTTTTTTGCGATTTTTTGCTGATGTGATCTCGAAGCATATACAAACAAGTTTGACGGTTGGGATCGTTGAAATTAGTTTCGGAGAATTCGTATCCTATCAAGCTCAAAGAATCAGTGGTGTGTATTGTGTGTGTGTATATATATATATATATATATATTTATTTATTAAGTAGATTTAAATCTATTTATTTTGTACGTATAATTAAATTAACCGGTACACCTTGTAGTACATCACGTCACATGTCAATCATTATAAAAATAGTGGGATATGTCATATGTGTGATAAAAAGTTAATAACTTAAAAAAAAATTTATCACTACGTTTATTAATTTTCATTTTTCCCTCTTTTTCGTTTTCTTTTTAACTTTTCTTATAATTTTCACTTTTTCATCCGGTAGCCTACTCATCTTTCCCTAATTCCCTCTCTTTTTTGTTTCATTTTCAACTTGTTTTATCATTTTCATTTTCTCTCCCTTTTTCTTCAAAAATGGCGGCACTTGAAATGGAATCAAATGAATCATGAATGGATTATCCGATTATGGTTGGACTTGGATGCATCATGATTCATGCTCAGCAGCTCATGGATTCATGCATATTATTAATTAATAATTATTTATAGTTTTATAAAATTTAATTCAAAATTTAATATATATATATATATATATATATATAATTATTATAGATGGTTAATATTTTGGGGTATAATTATTATAGTATATATAATTATTATAGTTAATTAACTTAATTTAATATATATTTATTATAGTTTTTAGGGATATAAAATTGTTAAATTAATATATATAATTATAATAGTATTTTTTTAGAGTTATAAAATTATAAAATTAATATTTTGCTTATTGTGTATCGTGTTTACCCACGTGTATATCTGAATCAACCCGTTATCTTAACAGGTGTTATTAGGTTATCCAATTCGTTATCATGTCGACCTGAACACCTGTTAATTTCATATCGTGTCGTGTTGAATTATCAAGTCGTGTCATGAATTGTCAGGCCTATGAACAGCAGAAGAAATGTCCAGCAATAAGCACTATGAGATAATTGGTTTGGATACAAACGTACACTATAATAAAAGCTCTTGATCTTGTCAACTAGATTTTTTTATTTATTAACATTATACTATTGACTTGAAAACAAGGTATTAAATATCGATGATATCGGAAATATCGGTAATCCAAAAACATGGAAATTTCGATGGAAATATTGGGATATTATCGATATCGATAAAAATTGAATAAAAACCACGGAAATTGTAAGAAAAACTTGAAAATTTTTATTGAAACTTTGCAAGATGTTTATTTAGTCAATTATCTATTAGTTTATCACAAAAAATTGGAAAGTAATGCATTACATGATGGATTTAACTGATTTAAGTTGATTATATAGCGAGCTGGCAAACATTGTGAGTGTAGAAAATATGTAAATATTTTAGCATATTTTTCACAAAAACATAAGTGATATAGTGGTCAAGGTGTTGAAGGAGTAAAACGAGAGGGGTTCGAATCCCCTTGGTGTTTTTTTAAATATAAAAATTTAAAAAACACGGAAATTTCGATGAAAATATCGATGACATCGAAAATATCGGTAGTTCAAAAACACGGAAATTTCGATGAAAATATCAAGATATTATGGATATTTTAGACCTTACTTGAAAACAATAAGTACATGAACAAGAATTCCATGATTCTCAAGATCTATATATAAGACAAAGAGTCAAAGACTTATTAAACACTGCTCCAACCATTTTAAACAGCCCTTAAATCCCATGAAAAAGTGTGGGAAAATTCTACCATAATCTACAAAGAGTCAAAGACTTATTAAATTGACCAAACTCATGCTCCGTGTATTTTGACAAGTTTCCAAATTATCCAACACTACAGAGTCCCATTAGCTACGCTAAAAGCAGGTCCGATCCTGAGTATTTAGGGGCCCTGTGCAAAACTTAGATAGAGGCCCTTCATTTTTTTTATGTTATATTTTTTTGTTATATTTTTTTATTATTTTTTTTCAATTTTTTTCATATATAAAAGTAAAATATTACAAATTACTATAACAAAAATAAGTTGTTTGATTGGGCATGCTTTTTTCCTTACCATCAAAGGTCCCGAGTTCGATACACGTTGGATGCGTTTTTGTTATCTCCTTTTTATGTTTACAAATTTGCAAAAGCTAAAAAAAATAGAAAAGCAATACCAAAGGGATTCGAACCCAACACATGAGCCATAAGGTAGAAGAGCTAGACCGCTAGCGCTAGAACCACGAATATGATTGTTTTTTGGATTTAATCTATTTATATGCATATGTATACATGTAATGAAAATTTGGGGGCCCTTCCGAATCGGGGGCCCTGTGTGGTGGCACCTTTTGCACACCCTCAGCGACGGCTCTGGCTAAAAGCTATACAATTTTCCAAACTAATCCAATACTAAACAATCCCATTAGCTACACCAAAAGTGGTTGTGTTTCTACTAAAACTCAAAACCCAGTTGAAAAAACACAACTCTGAATTTAACTAATAAATATATTTGAGCATAATCTACTGAGTTCCAGATTAAATTTTGTTATTACCCAATACTAATCTCAGAGTTCACTTGAAAGCAAACGACAACCAAATTGAAAATAAGAAAACATGGGATCTCAATTATATAATCTTTCCAGGTAAACATATTAACAGCATTAGATTCAACAATTAGAAAAATCAATCAAACATTAATAAAAACAATTGTCTTCCAGATTTGAGAGGAACCCTAGAAACGACTTAGCAAAAGTCATTGAATCCGAAAAGAACGAAGATTGAGATGGTTGTAGTGGCTTACAATAACTCGGGTTGTGCTCCGGAGTCTCCGATTCAATCTCTAATTGGATGGATTAAGGCGAGCGGAGCTCCATAATTTCAGTCGAATAGGGAAAAGAAAACGGTTGAGGGAGAGAAAAACAATTTATCATTTTCGCATAGAAGGGAAAGGAAAGGCGGGCTGGACTCTTTCATCTGAAAATTGAGCGCGTAAATGAAAATTTGAGCGCTAGATTTTATCCGTCGTTTGGGGGCGTCGCAATCCCTTTGTTAAGGACGACATATTGCTTTCTTTAATCTTTTTGTGACTTTAATTGCGACGTTACTAACGCTAAGGTCGCAAATATTTTCGCTCCACCATCTCGCCCTCATATTTTGTTTTATTTGCGATGGGCTTTTTCTTGTAGTTTTTTCTCCAATTAACATGAGATTCATTTTCAATGGCATGTTTGTTCACGTGTAGCGATTTTTTAAACTTAACACATGGACAACACAAACGGATGACGTGAAGCATGTGTGGGCTTTGAGTTTTACACCGGAGATAAGATGTTCTAATATTATAAAAAAATTTAAAATTCCACTATAAATCAATTGACAATATAAAAAAAATAATCCAACTTACTTATAAGTCTATCAAAGTCTCTGCCCCAATCTATATGGGGACATTGATATAAAAACATGAGAGCTGTTGCAAGAATTTATGGTTGACTTAAAGTCAAATAGACTAAATAAAGGGACTCGGATGCAAATACGTTGTCTAAAAGGATCGACATGGAGAAATGTGAAGAACCAACGAAGCACCTAAATAAACCATGCTAGCGAAGGGGAAAATGTCGTGGAAAGACCAACGAAGCACCAGAGTGAAAAACATGAAAAATGATTAGGCAAAATGTGAAGGAACCCAAATATATAAACAAACCCATATCAGCCTCTTTCCTTCGGAGAAGTACGCAAATTAGTCTCTCTGCCATTGCATTGCATGCTTAGGGACGTGGAGGGCTCTGCATCCTAACCCTAATTACTTCCAATTCTTCTTCTTTTCCCGTCCCTTTTTCCTGCATTTTCTTTCACTTTCTCACCCTTTCTTTCCAAACAAATTAAGACATATTTATCTGTAGACACACACACAATAGAGAAGAGAGAGCTGAGCCACATGGGGATCAAGCTTGTTGAGATTTTGGATCAAGGAGTGAGAATAGTTTGCAGGTCTTATTCTCATTGCCCACAAACTAGCCGCTTGTACTACTATCCTCCCCGGCCTAACCAAGAAGACAACCAGCACCACAATCACCATTTTGGAGGCGGCGCCACCACCTCCTCTGGCGGTGATGCCACGAAAACTGAGGTGCATTATTTTTGTCCCAAGGCGGCGGCTGATACTAATGAGTCAATTATTATTTTTTCTGTTTGATTAATATCGAGGTAAAAATGTATGCCCAGATTTTGGTTAGACTTGTTTATTTGAGAGAGACACATCCTCTTTATATGCTAACCCAAAAAATAAAAGAAAAAGGGAAAGGTTGGAAAGGTTTATGTATTGATTCATGTTGTTCTCCAAATATGGAGAAATTTTTCGGTGTTTCCGTCACCCCACATCACCATGGACACTTGGTGATGATGATGATGTGGGGTGACGGGAACACCGAAAAATTTCTCCCAAATATGGGGTTCTCTTGTCATTTTCATAAACAAGTCTTTCTGCAAGTGTTCTCACGCGCATAATATTTTTATTTTATCACCAGCTCTCCCGATGCCTAAATTTTTTTGTTTTTGCAATCACTTTCTTGAAAGATGAGTTCATTCCCCTACTTCAAAATTTTATAATATGAACATTCAATTTCTTAATTTTCATTTGAAGATCATCCCTGTAAAAAAAAGACATTTGAATTGGAGATCATTTAGTAAATGTATTAAATAAATCAACGGTGTAGATACCAAATTGTGACAGCCCGTCCCGAGAAATCTTATTGTAAATATGAAATGACAAATTTACCCTCGAGCGTTATATGCGTGATTGCATTTTGGGTTAAAATTATGGTCCTATCATATAATTTCCAAAGTTTTGGGGACCAATAAGAAACTAGAAAATATTTTGATATGATTGGTGGCTTTTAGACCACACAACCACTCAACACTCTTCTCTCTCTCAGTCCTGTACATCTATCTCTCTAACCCTCAGAAACTCTCTCCTCTCTCACGAACACACTCTCTCTCTCACGAACACACTCTCTCTCTCTCGCCATGTACGGACGTACACCCAAAACCATACAAAACCTCGTAGATCGAAAAACAAAATACATATTCATGCTCGTGAGGTCCATACGAACTCAACCATACCATTTTCAGGTAAGAACTACAACGATTTCACGTCCAAAACTCAAGATTCATAATTGGCACTATTCATCAACTTTTTATACGTTGCGTTTTAGGAAAATCTGAGATCATAGAAGTGTTTGTTGGGTCCTCTAGAGGCTCGGTGTACTTCGTTTGACAAGCTTGGACGTCGGCATTGCACAGATCGAGACTGGACGTGTTGAAGAGGAAATTCACCATCATGATTTTGGTGTTTTTCGAGACTTTTGAAGGTATAATATTGTTCTCCTCTTAATTTAGAACATTTTGGTGAAAATTTCACTAAGAATGGTTGAGAAACGAGTGAGAAATCACACACGAAAGTTTTCCGGATTTTTTTCTAAAAATATGGCGACGCTCGTGGCGTCGAATAGGTCTCGTTGGTATATTCGTATGCCAAAATTGAGTTACGTACGAGAAGTTCTTATCGAAGTTAGGTTGTGTGCATTTAATTAACGATTGTGCAATTATTTCTCATATAGGTGAGACACACCCCGAGGACAAGCATAACCATGCTAGACATGGGGGATACGATTCAGCGACATATCAGTGAGTGGGCAGTTTTTTCGTAAAACCTATATATATACTATGATTTTCCCAGAATCAGCCTTTAAAGAAAAGTACGTTTTTATCGTCATGAATATACTCAGAATTGGTGCACGAATAATTATACATTCATTTCATGCATATGTTGGTGCTGAGGACGCACAGGTAAGTGCCAGGTAAGGGCATGCATTGATAAGAAACAATAGACGAACAGTGATGAGATATGATGTGAAATGATGAGATATTATGAATTGTTAGCTCATAGACCTGCACATATTGTTAGTGCTCACGCCCAGAGATAGGGGCACAGTCTTTCACGTGTCGTTCACCTCCCGCACCGCATGCTCGCCTTGGATCCAAGTTAGGTGCACAGTCTTGTCGTATAGACCACTTTTGAGTGGGTACGACATGTAGGTGACCCGCGTTCATTCGCACAGTCTTCACGTGATTGTAGCACTAGAGCATTTATTATTGATACAGCGCTGATAATGATGATGATATTGATGTATGTGCAGTGTGTATATATATATATATATATATATATATATATATATGATGAGATAGAGATGTTATGAGCTATATTTACAGCCGAGGGCTGAGTTGATATCTAGTAGCGATATGATTATCAAAATGCATAGCATGGCATTACTTATGAGATTCAGATTGGCATTGAAATGCATTGCACGACATATATTCGAGATACATTGAAAATGTTTTATTCTGAGAAAGGTTGTGATATATAAGTACGTATTATTTTCTGGGAATTATACAAGTTTTACGGTGAGGGGCTAGACTTTTGAGAAAAGAATGAGTTTGAAAAGATTTGTTTGCTGACCCACTCCATTTTGTTTTTCGCCCCTCCAGGTCCTAGATAGACTTGAGTTCTTGAGATTGGCTAGCGAGGACCTTTCGGCAGTTCTAACAGACTTGCTGCTATGTAGGGCACCGTTGGTGTATTTGAACTTATTTAATTCATGCTTGACTGTACTCGACCTAGTACGCTCTGGTTATGATTAAGTATTGTAATATCTCTAGCACACTATCATATCTAGGTTGCTAGAATTCGATTTTAATTAGTTCGTACTTCGTTAACGATCCTTGCTTCTGCACTGTGCACTTGGCTACGTCACACTCACGTGACGGCCAGCACGCCCTACTTTCAGGTACGGGTCAGGGCCGGCCCTGAGAAATTGGGGGCCCTAGGCGAGCCTTCGAATGGGGGCCCTAAAGTTCTTTGACACCCGACTCGTACATTTATATGTATAAGAAAAGGTTTCACTAAATACATGAAAAAGTTCATTTCTACATCAAAATTCGTTAGAATTCATATCCAAAGAAGAAAGATATGCAAACATTACTTAAATATTACACGTCTTGCGTTTTTAGACGCAAATGTACTAATTAAGTTTACATAATCTAACTTTTCAACCAATTCTTTTTCAATTGACAAAATAGCTAACCCATTCAATCTTTCTTGTGACATAGTTGATCGAAGATACGATTTGATCAACTTTAATTTTGAGAAACTTCTTTCTGCAGAGGCAACTGTAACTGGTATGGTTAACAAAATACGATAAGCAACCCATGCATTCGGGAAACAACCATCCATTTGTCTTATATATGGGAAAAAGGGGGTAAAGGTGGCGGATGGGAACAAATATGGGAAAAGGGTGGGTGGGGGTTAAATCAAAACGGGGTGGGATTGGGCTGGGTATGGGGACCAGTGGTCCCCTGTTTAATTTTTTTTCTCTTATTGATAAGCCCCAAAGGGAGCTGCCCAGGTTTATGTAACTACAAAATTATATATATATGAAATTGTTATTGACATTCCAAAATTAATGTAGAGTACGTTTTAAATTTTCTATATTTGAAAAGAAAAATATACTTGTAAAAGTGTAGGATGAGATTTTTTAAATTTCAATAACATATATATATATATAAAAAAAAAAAATTGGGGGCCCCCCGAAGTGGGGGCCCTAGGCACCCGCCTACTCGGACTACTCCCAGGACCGGCCCTGGTACGGGTGTGTCACAAATAACATATTAAACGACCTCTGATTTGAATGATATTTTGTAAGAATAATCTTTAAATGAACGTTAAGAAATTGAACGATTCTGATTATGAATCTTTTACATAATTTGCAAGTGGGAGAATGAGACTCCCAAAGAGAAATGCAACTATTATCTTTTTCTTTTTTCTTTTTTTTATGTGCTAGGTTTTTCCTATTGCTATACGTTGCGCCTTGTAGAACATTTGTGGTAAAGTAACATTGCAGAACATACATACATAAAATTCCATTAATTTGGACTACGAAAAATCACAGAAGTCACATTTGGACTATAAGATGGGATGCACGATCACCTCACATAATAATTTATTTCTGTTTCTTTTTACAATGTCACGTGTAGACGTCACATTTAGTGAAATTCTCATGTGCCTTGGTTTGATATTCACATCTCTCATTATTATTGTAAGAATATCAAATCATTTCCCTCCTTCGAATAATAATAAATTTAAAGAAAATTTGCTATAGTGAGAGTAATACCCAAATGTTGCATTAATTAAGTTGTAGCTTCCACAAGTTAATTTGTTTGACCGCAATCATGCTCCATGCCTTTTCATGTAGAAAGTAGGTTGGCTTACACGTTATAACGTGTTTGATATTCTTTTTCCTTTTTAGTGAATGTGTAGAGATACTCTTTGGTTGTCACCTCATACACAATTTTAGTCGATAAATGATGGGTAGATTATCATGGATTCCACCTCAATTGGCCCTACTAAGAAGGTCGTCCTGGTCATCGTGACAAGAAATATTTATGTGTTTTCAAAACACAATACGGTAAATTACATATTAAAATATAAATAAATAATATAATTTATATATTTTATTTTTATGATATATTTCTCAGTGCCGCTTCACTTAAAATCTTTGCATAAGTCGAAAAATTAAAAGAACAAATATCTTGGTGCTTGAAGTTTTGCATCTTCCCTATCATCATAAAAGTAGTATAGTTTCCTTTTATATTGTGTTGTCATCTAAAAACTAAGGGTAAATCTCATTTTACTAACCTCAAGTTTTGTAGTTTTCAACATTTAGTACATGAAGTTTTTTTGGTCCTATAATCATACCTAAAGTGTTAATTTTGGGACAGTCTCATACATCCGTTAGTCAAACTGTTAAGTTTGCCGTTAACTGATGACGTGGTGCTTATGTAGACAATGACTGAGCACCACGTGTCATTACGGGGCCTACTTGAAATTAAAAATTCAAAAAAAATATTAAAATAAATAATTTAAAAATTCGAAAATAGCCCAAAAATGGTCTCCAACCGAGGGCTAGGCCAGAGGGCTCTAGAATCTGGGAGGGCCCCACAGAATCGGATAGGGCTAGAAGGCTGGCCTCTTCCAGCCAGCCAGCCCCGAGCTGGCTATTTTTTTTTTCAAATCTATCGGATAACCGACAGGAATACATTCAGGAATTATTTACAAAAAATTCAAATGCAACAGCTAGTCAGCTAGCCGTTGCATTTGAATTTTTTTTTTTTACAGTTTTATTATTATTTTTTATTTACAAAATTTTTCATATAACTTCTATTTTTTCCTATAACTTCTATTTCATAAAATTTGTTTCATTTTATTTTAAATTCTAATTTTTTTTCCTATAACTTCTATTTCATATTTTTTTTAAATTATATTTTTTCCTATAACTTCATAAGCCATTATACAACATTAAATTAAATTAAGTAACGTGAAACAACATTAAATAATATTAACCAACATGAAACTTAAATGCCATTTTTAACAACATGAAAAAACATTTAACAACATGAAACAACATTTAACAACATTAACCAACATAAAACAGCATGAACCAACATAAAACAACATGAAACTTAAACAACATTTTTAAAAACATTTAACAACATAAAACTTAAACGCCTACTCCATGCTTCTTTCGGCCCAAAGATGTGCAACAAGATCCTGTTGTAGGTACTTATTTGTGGCACAAGAACGTATCATTCTATAGCGCCTCATGTACTCACTTATAGAGAAACTACCAGCTCTTAGATTGAAAGGCAAATTAGGCCCATCATATATTTTTGCACGAGCCCTTCTTGAGCTATTTGGATCTTCTTGGTCGTCATCGGACTCTCCATCAATGTACCCATCTCGCTCATCCTCCACTATCATATTGTGTAATATGATGCAAGACAGCATGATGGAGTCCAAATTTTCTCGACTCCACCCTCTTGCGGGTTCGCTGATTTGAATTTAAGTTGTAGTTTTTAAATAATAAATTATGTTTGGCCCTCTGGCCCGCTGGCCCTCGGTTGGAGACAAAGGCAAATATGGCCCTGCACTGTTCATTAAAATATTAATATCTTGAAGAATCTTGGAGGGCCAGAGGGCTAAAACGAGCCCTCTGGCCAGCCATCGGTTGGAGATGGCTTTAATGACACGTGGCACCCAATCATTGTCCACATAGGTGTCACGTCATCAGTTAATGGTAAACTTAATAGTTTAACTAACAAATGTATGAGACTTGCCCAAAATTAACACTTTAGGTATGGCTCTGGGACGAAAGAAACTTCGTGTACTAAATGTTGAAAACCACGAAACTTGAGGGTAGTAAATTGAGATTTACCCAAAAAATAATCTCTCAAAGAAAGAAAAAAAATCTCATGAACAGATACCACTCACTAGTTATGTGGTTGAGCTTGAGCTTGAGGTTTGGCAATCTTTATTCTGTCACCAGTCATGCTCCGCGAGTATCAAATCAAGATTTAGTCAGTCATGAATGGTGATCAATCAGTTCAAATGAAACAAAATATCTGATACTAAAAGATTAGACATTCTCTAGAATTCTCTAGAATTCTCTCGATTTAATATAGATATCATTTTTTTTTTAAATTCACTCTCGACTAGTATAGATACCCGCATCTACGACATTATCTCTAGTAAACTTTCATACACATACTTTGTTCTATATACCACTGCTTGAGCTCTAAAATATAAACTGACTTGATCGTCGGATAACTTTTATATAGTACCACATCGCCCCTTCATTTATATTATGAGACTTAATGTGCTGCCTTTGCATAGTTGAAAATTTGAAAGAATAATTTTTTTTTTTGTTGTCAAAATGATAAATTTTGTTATATTAATCACTAACAGAGTTGGAACCCATACTATAATGCAAAAGCTCAAAGGAATCACCACTATGGTAAAAGTTCAATTGCGAAAGAACAAACTGCTTGAAGTTTTGCATATTCCCAACCATCACAAAAGTAGTATAGTTTCCTTTTAAATTTGCATTTTTCATCAGGAAAAGAATCGCAAAGAAAGACAAACAAAATCTCATAAACAGAAACCACCCGCTAGTTATGTGGTTGAGGACCATGAGGTTGAGCTTGAGGTTGTGAGGTTGGCCAATCTTTTTCTGTCACCAGTCTCATGATCAGCGAGTATCAAATCAAGCTTTACTCAGTCATGATTTATTTTTAATTTATTATTATTAAAGAAAAAAAAATTGAGGATTCGAAATTGTTACAATACTTTAAAAAAGTGTAAAGTTTCGAACCCATAACGTTTGGTAAAGACGCAATACTGATGTACTAAAATATTGAACCCACTAAAATTTTAGATCACATGCAAAACAATAGTATCTTGAATTAATCGATCAGTTCCCAAATTAATATAGTGGCTTGTAGAACATTAAATAATTGGCTCCATTGCGAGGTCAAGGTTAGTCCTAAACTCATGAAGCACACCCCAGTCCTTCGGATTAAAACTTGTAGTTGCCGAAATGTTTTATATATAATGTACTAAAAATAAGTAGGAAATACTAATCATGATTCAGAAGACACAAAATTAAGGATGACGAAGGCAAACAGTAATTAACAGGATGTAAATATCGGTAGTCCAAAAACACGAAAATTTTGATGGAAATATCGAGATATTATCGATATCGATAAAAATTGAATAAAAACTACGGAAATTGTAAGAAAACTTGGAAATTTTTATTGAAACTTTACAGGATGTTTATTTAGTCAATGATCTATTAGTTTATCACAAAAAATTGGAAGGAGATGCATTGCATGATGGATTTAACTGATTTAAGTTGATTATATAGCGAGCTGGCAAACATTGTGAGTTTAGGAAATATATAAATATTTTAGCATATTTTCACAAAAACATAAGTGATATGGTGATCAATGTGTTGAAGGAGTAAAATGAGAGGGGTTCGAATCCCCTTAGTGTTTTTTTAAATATAGAAATTTAAAAAACACGAAAATTTCGATGGAAATATCGGGATATTATGGATATTTTAGACCTTGCTAACGCTAAGGTCACAAATATTTTTGCTCCACCGTCTCGCCCTCATATTTTGTTTTATTTGCGAGGGGCTTACGGTACGTTTGTCCACGTGTAGCGATTTTTCAAACATAACACATGAACAATACAGACGGATGACGTAAAGCATGTGTGGCCTTTAAGCTTCACGCGTGAGATAAGATGTTCTAATATTTTAAAAATTTTGAGATTCCACTATAAATCAATTGACAATATGAAAATATGAAAAAATAATCCGTTCATCTAAAGTATCTGCTCCAATCTATATGGGAACATTGATATAAAAACATGAGAGCTGTTGCAAGAATTTATGGTTGACTTAAAGTCAAATAGACTAAATAAAGGGACTCGGATGCAAATACGTTGTCTAAAAGGATCGACATGGAGAAATGTGAAGAACCAACGAAGCACCTAAATAAACCATGCTAGCGAAGGGGAAAATGTCGTGGAAAGACCAACGAAGCACCAGAGTGAAAAACATGAAAAATGATTAGGCAAAATGTGAAGGAACCCAAATATATAAACAAACCCACATCAGCCTCTTTCCTTCAGAGAAGTACGCAAATTAGTCTCTCTGCCATTGCATTGCATGCTTAGGGACGTGGAGGGCTCTGCATCCTAACCCTAATGACTTCCAATTCTTCTTCTTTTCCCATCTCTTTTTCCTGCATTTTCTTTCACTTTCTCACCCTTTCTTTCCAAACAAATTAAGACATATTTATCTATAGACACACACACTATAAAGAAGAGAGAGCTGAGCCACATGGGGATCAAGCTTGTTGAGATTTTGGATCAAGGAGTGAGAATCGTTTGCAGGTCTTATTCTCATTGCCCACAAACTGGCCGCTTGTACTACCATCCTCCCCGGCCTAACCAAGAAGACAACCAGCATCACAATCACCATTTTGGAGGCGGCGGCACCACCTCCTCTGGCGGTGATGCCACGAAAACCGAGGTGCACTGTTTTTGTCCCAAGGCGGCGGCTGATACTAATGAGTCAATTATTATTTTCTCTGTTTGATTAATATCGAGGAAAAAATGTATGCACAGATTTTGGTTAGACTTGTTTATTTCAGAGAGACACATCCTCTTTATATGCTAACCCAAAAAATAAAAGAAAAAGGGAAAGGTTGGAAAGGTTTATTATGTATTGATTCATTTTGTTCTCCAAATATCTCTCTTGTCATTTTTATAAACAAGTCTTTCTGCAAGGGTTCTCGCGCGCATAATATTTTTATTTTATCACCAGCTCTCCCGATGACCTAATTTTTTTGTTTTTGCAATCACTTTCTTGAAAGATGAGTTCATTCCTCTACTTGAAATTTTATAATCTGAATGTTCAATTTCTTAATTTTCATTTGAAGATCATCCCTGTAAAAAAAGACATTCGAATTAGAGATCATTTAGTAAATGTATTAAATAAATCAACGGTGTAGATACCAAGTAACATATTAAATGACCTCTAATTCGAATGATATTTTGTAAGAATGATCTTCAAATGAACGTTAAGAAATTAAACGATTATGATTATGAATCTTTTACGTTGTTTGCGAGTGGAAGAATGAACTCACTCCCAAAGAGAAATGCAACTATTATCTTTTCTTTTCTTTTGTTTTTTTATGTGGTAGGCTTTTCCTATTGCTATACGTTGCGCCTTGTAGAACATTTGTGGTAAAGTAACATTGCAGAACTTACAGACATAAAATTCCATTAATTTGGACTACGAAAAATCACATTAGTCACATTTGGACTATAAGATGGGATGCACGATCATTAGTCACGTTGCGCCTTGGTTTGATAGTCTCATCCCTCTTTATTATTGTACGAATTTCAAATCATTTCCCTCTTTCGAATAATAATAAATTTAAAGAAAAATTGCTAACGTGAAAGTAATACCCAAATGTTGCATTAATTAAGTTGTAGCTTCCACAAGTTAATTTGTTTGACCTCAATCATGCTCCATGCCTTTTCATGTAGAATGTAGGTTGGCTTACACGTTTAAAGTATTTGATATTCTTTTTCCTTTTTATTGAATGTGTAGACTGTAGAGATATTCTTTGGTTGTCACCTCATACACAATTTTAGTCGATAAATGATGGGTAGATTATCATGGATTCCACCTCAATTGGCCCTATTAAGAAGGTCGTCCTGGTCCTCGTGACAAGAAATATTTATGTGTTTTCAAAACACAATACGGTACATCATGTATTAAAATATAAATAAATAATATAGTTTATATATTTTATTTTTATGATATATTTCTTGATGCCGCTTCACTTAAAATCTTGCAGAAGTCGAAAAATTGAAAGAACAAAAATCTTGGTGCTTGAAGTTTTGCACCTTCCCAATCATCATAAAAGTAGTATAGTTTTCTTGTTGTCATCTAAAAAATAAGGGTAAATCCCAATTTACTACCTTTAGGTTTCGTGGTTTTCAACATTTAGTACATAAAGTTTTTTTTCGTCCCAAAGTCATATCTAAAGTGTTAATTTTGGGACAGTCTCATACATCCGTTAGTCAAACTGTTAAGTCTGCTGTTAACTGATGACGTGGCGCCTATGTGGACAATGATTGGGGCGCCACGTGTCATTAAGGGGTCCACTTGGAATTAAAAATTCAAAAAAATATTAAATAATTAATTTTAAAATATTGTATTAATTATAATTATAAGTATAAAAAAACTTTAAAAAAAAACCAAAACAAACCCAGAACCCCTTCCTCCATCCCCACCCGACACCCCTCATCGGCTCATCCCCTCCACCCAAGCGCCCATTCACCCCGTTCATCTTCTCCACCCGAGCACCCCCATCATCCACCCCTTGCCTACCCGAGCCACCATTTCTCCATCCACTTCTCCTTCTGGCACTTGCTACAACCCCCACCCTCTCTTCTATCCTCTGCAACCACCCACCCTCCCTTCATCCCTTCTCTCCTTTGCAACCCGCACCACCCACCTTGCACCAATGGTACCACCCACCTACTAAGTCAAAATCATAGCATCAACAGAACCCTAACCCTAACCCCCCAAAATTATCATCACCCTCATTTTTTTCTTATTTCCTTCTTTTCCTCTTTTCTTATCCCTCTCGGAGTCAGAGCAGCAGAAAACCCATGCACACTCAAATTATCGTTTTCCAGTTTCAAATCACACTCCAAAAAAAAAAACGAAGGAGAAAAATTGGATTCTCTCTCCCTCTTCGTTCTAGGGTTTCCGCTTCCGCCATTACCACGCACGTTCGCGCTTTTTTTCCGCCACTGCGACCATTGCTTGCTCCAAGCTCGCCGGAACTTTTGATTGCTACTGTTGACTACAAAAATCACCTAGCCTACGTGGCGCGCAGGCCGAGTAACTAGTAGACTAACTAAGTCCTTCGAATGTGTACGGGGCGTGCCAACTCGTCTGCCGAGCTCGACTGATGAGTAAAAGTGTCTTGATGTGGTGTGGATGCGCGTGGCTGACTTCTGTGTCTTGCAACTGTGGCCGAGAAAGGAACACGTCTCGGCTTCTGGGTCCTCAAGCCTAAAGACAAGGCTACCAATTACAAAGTTCACAGCTCGTCGTCGTCTGATTCGGCAACAGTCACCGTATTGGTGAAGGTAAAATCACGCCGAATCGATACTAGGGTATAGGGGCACAAATACTCAAAGCGGATGAAGGTCTTGATAATGAACGTGGTTCGGCCGTCTAAGTGCCGAACTCTGAAACTCACTTGTGAATATGCGATCATAAAATAACTCGGCGTTGAGGCACCGAGCCTAAGTAATAGTAACACCTCACTTCGCCAAGATGGCTAGTGAGATGACCTCTGTCAACGGGGATCCGAAAACCCTCGTTGGCCGAGACTTGGATAGATAACCGGTCGACCCTGTCGCAGTGCTATTTATCCAAACTGAAGGTGCTTCACGAACGGCTGGTTCTACGGCAACAGTGTTTTTATCCAAACTGAAGGTGTTTACCGGTTTCCTTCATAGTGCTGTTTATCCAAACTGAAGATGTGAAGGCGAAAAAGAAAATAAAAATCTCAAGGGTGTTGAGAGGTTTCGCGTAGAGCGAGAAATTGCGCAGGGTAGATTTGTGTGTTGAATTGGAGATCCCTTACATGCTGCCACTGCTTCTGTATTTATAGAAGCTGAGTCCTCATCTGATCAATCATAATTCTACTCGGATTGGGACTCCTTACTCTTATCGGACTGCCTCGGCCACTTCTTATCGTATTGGGACTCTCTCCACAGATGGATTTTGCTTCCCTTATCCTTACTCGAGATGAATCATTTTCCTACTAGGATTCGGTCGACTCAATTCAGTCGGCCCATGAGTCGACCTTCCATAGCATCTACTTTTAAGCCGAGAAATATTTCCCTCGGCCCAAACTGTCATTTTGGGCCCAAACAGCTACCAATTGGGATTCTTTGATTCGATGTCGTTTTTGTTAATTGCGAGGTGTTTTGTTCGGACTCGGAAGAAGGCTTCTTGTATGGATTGTAGTGTAGGTGAGGTTCATCTGCTATTTGATTTTTGATTTTGATTGTTTGAAGTGGTTGATTAAGCACTTATGCGAATTGCTCTTTAGGTGGTAGGGTTTTGGATTGTGTTTTGTGAATTTCCATTTTCTTTTTTTCTTGTTTGGTTCCCCTGGCAGCTCGAGAGAGCAATTCCCGACGATGAATGGGGTGGGTGATGGGGGTGCTCGGGTAGACAAGATGAAGAGGGATGGAGGGGATGAAGGGATGAGGGGTGTTGAGTGGGGATGGAGGAAGGGGTTCTGGGTTTATTTTGGGTTTTTTTTTCTTTTCAAATTATTTTAATATATTTTTTAATTTATAATTCCAAGTGGACCTCTTAATGACACATGACGCCTAGTCATTGTCCACATAGGTGTCACATCATCAGTTAACGGCAGACTTAATAGTTTGACTAACAGATGTATGAGACTGTCCTAAAATTAACACTTTAGGTACGACTCTGGGATGAAAAAAACTTCATGTACTAAATGTTGAAAACCACGAAATATGAGGGTAGTAAACTAAGATTTACCCAAAAAAAAATCTCACAAAGAAAGGAAAAAAATCTCATGAACAGATACCACCCATTAGTTATGTGGTTGAGCTTGAGCCTGAGGTTTGGCAATCTTTATTCTGTCACCAGTCATGATCCGTGAGTATCAAATCAAGATTTAGTCAGTCATGAATGGAGATTTTGGCAATCTTTATTCATTCTCGACTAGTATAAATACCCGCATCTACGACATTATCTCTAGTAAACTTTTGTACACATACTTTGTTTTATAGACCACTGCTTGAGCTCTACAATATAAACTGACTTGATCATCGGATAACTTTTCGATAGTACCACATTGCCCCTTCATTTATATTATGAGACTTAATGTGCTGCCTTTGCATAGTTGAAAAAGAACTTTTTTTTTTGTCAAAATGATAAATTTTGTTAGATTAATCACTAACAGAGTTCTAACCCATACTATAGTGCAAAAGCTCAAAGGAATCACCACTATGGTAAAAGTTCAATTGCGACAGAACAAACTGCTTGAAATTTTGCATATTCCCAACCATCACAAACGTAGTATAGTTTCCTTTTAAATTTGCATTTTTCATCAGGAAAAGAATCACAAAGAAAGACAAACAAAATCTCATAAACAGAAACCACCCGCTAGTTATGTGGTTGAGGACCATGAGGTTGAGCTTGAGGTTGTGAGGTTGGCCAATCTTTTTCTGTCACCAGTCTCATGATCAGCGAGTATCAAATCAAGCTTTACTCAGTCATGATTTATTTTTAATTTATTATTATTAAAGGAAAAAAAGTTGAGGATTCGAAATTGTTACAATACTTTAAGAAATTGTAAAGTTTCGAACCCATTGTAAACCAATATAGACAGAAATAGAGAGAGAGAGAGTCGAGAGAATTTAGAGAGAGAAGTATAGAGATTGTAATATCTTGTATATTTACTTAACCATTAAGCAAGTACCTCTATCTGTATTTATACATCTCAGCCTTCTTAACAAACTAACAACTTAACTAACTTTCTAATCTCCATACATGTGGCAACATCCTAGCCTTACATTATAATGCCTATCATCCCCCCACAAGCTCATGTTTGGAAGATCCTAACATGAGATTGGTACAATGAAAGCGAAACAAAGGGGCACTGAGCCCTTTGGTTAAGACATCAGCAAACTGTTCTTTGGAGGATACAAACTGCACCAGTAGCTTGTGTTTGGCAACCCTCTCCCGCACAAAGTGCACATCAATCTCAATGTGCTTGGTCCGTTGATGTTGAACTGGATTGAAAGACAAAGCAATAGCAGAAAGGTTGTCACAAAACAGCACAGGTGTGGCAGAGATGGGAACATGCAGGAAAGTAAGAATCTGTTGAATCCAGTCCAGTTCAGCTGCCGTGGTAGATAAAGCACGATACTCTGCCTCAGTTGAGGAACGAGAAACTGTTTGTTGCTTTTTGGATGACCAGGATATAGGGTTATTGCCTAAGAACACAGTAAAACCAGTTGTGGACTGGCGATCATTGGGATCACCCGCCCAATCAGCATCGCTAAACGCATGTAAAGTCAAATCACCCTTAGAATAGGTAATACCAAACTCCATGGTGCCTTTCAAATATCGCAAAATTCTTTTGACAGCAGTGAAGTGAGATACCATCGGATTCTGCATGAACTGGCAAACTTGGTGCACAGAAAAGGCAATATCGGGTATGGTAAATGTGAGATATTGAAGTGCTCCCACAACACTTCTATACAAGGTAGGATTAGCATATGGGACACCATCATCCGTGAGTAATCTGGTGTATGGAAGGCATGGTGTATCACAAGGCTTGGACTCAAGCATTTCTGTTTTAGCAAGCAAATCCTGCACATACTTCTGTTGGGACAGAAACAGACCATTTGAAGTTTTAGAAATCTGAATGCCCAGAAAGAAATGAAGAGGACCTAAGTCCTTTATATCAAATTCAGAAGTTAAATCCCGAATCACTTGTTGTATCTCAGAATGATCACTGCCTGTGAGTATAATGTCATCAACATAGAGCAACAATATCACAGTATGGGCACCAACAGATTTCACAAATAAGGAGGAATCAGAGTAAGTGGTATGAAATCCCAACCGAGGCAAGAAAGAAGTGAACCTGTCATTCCAGGCCCTGGGTGCCTGCTTCAAGCCATAAATGGATTTATGTAACTTGCAGACCAAAGACAGATTCTGGGGATCTTCAAATCCAGGTGGCTGAGCCATGTATACTTCTTCTTTCAGAATGCCATGAAGAAAGGCATTCTTGACATCAAGTTGATGCAGAGACCAATTGAAATGTGCAGCAAGAGCTAAAACAATCCTCACTGTGGTGGGTTTGACAACTGGACTAAAAGTGTCACTGAAATCAAGACCAGGCTCTTGACTAAAGCCTTTGGCAACCAATCGAGCTTTGTGCCTTGCTATGGACCCATCTGAATGCCGTTTGATTTTGAAGATCCATTTACATCCCACCAAGTTCTTATTAGCTGGTAAAGAGACTAAATCCCACGTCCCTTGCTTATGGAGAGCATTGATCTCATCCATCATAGCTGCAGACCACACTGAACTCTTAAGAGCAGATTTATAGGAGACTGGTTCACAGAGAGACAGATCAAGATCAGTAGAAGGCTCAAGAGTGGAGAGGAACACCTTCTTCTTTATAATACCACTCTTACTCCGAGTTTGCATCGGATGTAAATTGAACTGTGGAATAGAGGGAACCACTTGTACAATATCTGGACTATGATCAGGTGCCACAGGGAAGGAAGGTGTGACTGAAACTGCACCAGTAATGGATGGAGGTATGGAGGAAGACACAACAGATGGAGGACTGGAGGATGGGTCAGAAGGACTTGAAGGGCTGGAATTAACAAGGGAAGAAGGAAAAGTAACTATATTCTGAGATGTGACCACAGGAGATGAAGGAAAACTATCAAATGGAGCAGAAGATTTGGTTGGTGTGTGTGCTAAAAGATCTGGATAAGGAAACTCAGACTCACTAAACATCACATGTCGAGACACAAAGAATCTATTTTGAGACACAAGATAACAAATGTACCCTTTGTATTTGGAAGCATAACCCAAAAAGACACACTTGGTAGTCTTGGCTTGAAGTTTAGTGGAGTTATATGGACGTAATAGAGGATAACAAGCACACCCAAATATTCGCAAGTGATTAAGGACAGGGACAGCACCATATAAGACTTCAAAAGGAGATTTGTTAGACAAGATGGGAGTAGGCATCCTATTAATAAGATAGAGAGCTGTGTGACATGCAAAAGACCAAAACTGGGAAGGTAGGTTGGCTGTTTGTAACAGTGTGACTGTGGTTTCAATGAGATGTCTGTGCTTGCGTTCAGCCATGCCATTTTGTTCAGGAGTGTAAGGACATGATTTCTGATGGGAAATGCCTTTTTCTAAAAGAAAGGATTGAAGAGAGTTGCTAATATATTCACCACCCCCATCACTTTGCAAAACTTTGATACTTGCAGAAAATTGTGTGAGAACATAAGCATGAAACCCAACAAAGATCAGATTTATTAACCATTGGGAAAATCCAGGAATACCTGGTACATTCATCAATGAAAACAACATAATATCTATACCCATCCACAGATTTACAAGGTGCAGGACCCCAAAGATCACTATGCACCACTTCAAATGGAATGACAGATTTATTGACACTGGAAGAAAAAGGAAGTTTACAGAATTTGCCTTCCAAACAACCTGGACACAACACAGGACTAGAGGCTTTGGGAAAAACAATATTAGATTTATGCAACATGAGAGATACCACAGAATTAGAAGGATGTCCTAATCTATTGTGCCAGACATTAGAGCTAACAAGCTGACCAAGGAAAGCTTGAGATGGGACAGAACTGAGAGAAGATGCAGGACATAGAATGGCAGGGGAAGAAATGGGATAGAGTCCATTACTGCACAGCCCTTTGTATAGAATCCTCCCTGTGACCTTGTCCTGAATCCAAAAACAGAAGGCATCAAAAATAAGCCAACAGTTATTGTCCAAACATATCCTATGTACCGAAAGAAGATTCTGTGTTAATTTGGGAGCATATAACACAGATTTCAATTTGAGAGGATAAGCAGAAGGTTTAAGAACAGTGCTACCAATGTGAGATACATGCAAACCTTCACCATTTGCAGTTTGGATGACTTCATTAGTCGGATAAGGAGATGCCAGTGATAAGTTGGAGAGATCAGCAGTCATATGATTCGTGGCCCCAGAATCAGTGATCCACACTTGGGGACTAGAGGAAGAAGCATGTGAAGGAGGTGATGGTGAGACCATAGTATGATAAGCATGCATGGGAGCCTGTGAGTGAGGCCGTTGGTGCGAATAGGCAGCAACCTGAGAGGACGGATACCCTTGCTGGGAAGATGAAGCCATTGGGGAATATGAAGGATGAGCTTCAGCACCAATATAGTTGGGACCCTTCTCATTATAAAAGCAGAACCACGTATTATGATTGAATCGGCCACAAATTTGACACCGTGACTTCTCAGGTGGAGTAGAAAGACTAGACTGCTGTGTATAGGGAAATTGACCAAGAATACCAGGGCTTGGAGTCTGAATGACATGAGTCTGAGTAGGCATAAACTGTCGAGATGCAAAATTCCTGGTGTAGTGATTGAACCTGCCCTTGCCCTTGTTCTTATTACCATTGAACGGCTTGAAGCCACCAGAGACAAAACTTTGGTGAGATGATCCTCTCTGAGGTGGAGTATTGGCAACCATGGCTGTCATAAATGGTGCATTGATAGTAGACTCGAGAATAGCTTCTTCAGCCAGCAATTGTGTCCGAAATTCCTTCAGTGAAATGACACTCTCTCGTCCCCTTATCACAGTCCGAAATGTATTGTACTCGGCAGGTAAGCCATTGAGTGCAAGTATGGCAATGTCCTCATCCAGAAAATGAACCCCAGCAGCAGAAAGATAATCTCTAGCTTCCTTTATCTTCTGCAAATACTGAGTAATGGAATCAGAACCCTTCTTAATTATTTGTAGATTTGATTTCATCTGAAATATGCTAGTCTTCGAGACAGTGGAAAATTGCTCTTGTAATCGAATCCAGAGATCTCGAGAACTGGTACTCCCAATCGCACAGGACATGGCTACAGGACTCAAGGATGCAGTAAGTAATTGCATCAAGGCTTTATCATGCATCATCTAAACCAAATACTCATCGCTAGCAATCGAAGATGAGGAAAGATCAACAGAATCACCAGACAGTACACAAAATCGATCAGGACAGGGATGAGAGCCATCAACAAACCCTAGAATTCCATTACTTTCAAGCAGCAATTTCATTTGAAAATGCCAATTCAGATAGTTTGAATCATCCAGTTTAACACTCACAGATGTTGAAATCGATGACACCAAAGCAGTTATCGGAGATTGAAGAAGCTGTAATTAAGAAGCAGTTACCATTTTTACCCTCTGGCAAGGCGAAGACTGTTGAATTTGACAGAAATGTTGCTGAGACCAAACACCAAACACTTGGAGTGCACGAATTGAAGAAGACGAATTTCAACTAGAAATGATCACCAAGAAGCAGAAAGAGAGATGAAGACAAAGAATCAGAGTTGCGGAAGACTTGGATCGAAGATCAAGCGTGAGCTTTCATGGCGATTGATACCATGTAAACCAATATAGACAGAAATAGAGAGAGAGAGAGAGTCGAGAGAATTTAGAGAGAGAAGTATAGAGATTGTAATATCTTGTATATTTACTTAACCATTAAGCAAGTACCTCTATCTGTATTTATACATCTCAGCCTTCTTAACAAACTAACAACTTAACTAACTTTCTAATCTCCATACATGTGGCAACATCCTAGCCTTACATTATAATGCCTATCACCCATAACGTTT
This sequence comes from Crataegus laevigata, assembly GCA_963580275.1. Classification (NCBI taxonomy): domain Eukaryota; kingdom Viridiplantae; phylum Streptophyta; class Magnoliopsida; order Rosales; family Rosaceae; genus Crataegus; species Crataegus laevigata. The sequence continues at coordinate 1,809,492 of OY756942.1, read as the reverse complement.
GGTAAAGACTCAATACCGATGTACTAAAATATTGAACCCACTAAAATTTTAGATCACATGCAAAACAATAGTATCTCGAATTAATCGACCAGTTCCCAAATTAATATAGTGGCTTGTAGAACATCAAATAATTGGTTCCAATGCGAGGTCAAGGTTAGTCCTAAACTCATGAAGCACACCCCAGTATTTCGGATTAAAACTTGTAGTTGCCGAAATGTTTTTTATATAATGTACTAGAAATAAGTAGGAAATAATAATCATGATTCGGAAGACACAAAATTAAGGATGACGAAGGCAAAACAGTAATTAACCTCAAAATTAAAAGGCGTAAATGGAGGACAGTGCCGGTAAAACAAGATTAGTGAGACAAGCGAGGAGTGGGCTTAAAGAAAGCGTTAGTGTAAAAAATTGTAACCGTTTGTTACAGCCGCGGCGAACTTGTCAAGCATATTTAGATGCTCAGTCAGTCTTGACGCGCTTCCCGTTATATTCGGAAACTGTGGTGGAAAACTGAACACGCTTTTATAAATTATTCTTATTGCACAAAAGGCCCTGTTAGTTTCTTATATTTATATATTTGTCTTGTCTACTTATTTAATTGGAGAGTTGTCCCCTTTCAATATTTTGTTTTTTCAATTCGCGAAAATGTAGCAGTTTATGAATGTAGACAATTGACTAAAAATGTATTTTAATTGAGAACATGGGACTTGATTAAATTAATAATTTAGATTGGAGAGGGTGCTATAATAATGCCTATGTTCTTCGTACAATATTTAGTATTTTATTAGTTGAGATTTAGTTATTTTCCAACTTAATTGTAATCATATGTTCATTTGATTTTTGATTCGCTATTCACATGACATGAAATATTATTCATATTTCAATATGGAATTCCTAATTTTTTTATAATTATCTTGTTTCACATATTAAAAGTGTTGTGTGAAAAGAGATAACTTATAATTAGAAATCGATGTACAACTATGTGAATAGAGTTTTGGACTCAACCTACTTTCTTTTGAAGAATACATATTCCTCTATACCCAACTTGTGAGTTAAGTTAACCCTTAATAATTAAGAATATTCCTTTAGACTCATTCTATCTGTAGTTTGTCTCGTTTTGAAGTGTTCATGTTCACTATACATTAATTTATTTGATCCAACAATTTTCTTAGAACAAAAATTTAGAATGTATTATTGTAGATGTAAGCAATGAAATAGAATGCATTTTTTTGCTCACCCCTCAAAGCGGGGGCGCTGGCGTGCTGCTCACCACTCTAAAGTGAGGGTCTTACTTAATAACTCATTGGTTATTGTTAGATTAGTTTAATTTATTTAAACTGAATCTTGTAATTTATATAAATCTGACGGTTACCAATTGGGCGAGGAGCATCACCCACACTTTTGAGGTGTGCAAAACAAAATTTATGATATTAATACAGTTCTCATTACATTTTTCCTTTGATTTTTTTATACTTATTCACTTGTGAAAAATTAACGTGAATAAAATTCACATGAGTCATGACCAACTAATTCCACCTAGTACTACATTCGTTTTGTATTCGTAACACAACTAGTACTAAAGAATTAGAAAAGTACGATAAAATTCCATACGAAACAATGGTAAAGTAAAATATCAAATAAATGAAGGGATCGAGATGCAAATACGTAGCGAAGAGAGGACCAATACGCAAAGTACGAGTCAAGGCCCAACGAAGCGCCCGAATAAACCCGGTAGGCAAAAGTATCGAAAGGAAAGGCCAACGAAGCACCTAATATACAAAAACAAAAAAAAAAATTTAAAAATTAGGGCAGGGAAAACGCGAAGGGAGAGGCAGCAGCTATATAAGCAGAGCCAGACGAACCTCTCTGCCGTCAGAGAAGTTCACAAATCTCTTTCTTTCTTCCAAATTTTATGGGCTGCAACGTTTGGGACGTTTTCTGAATCCCAAACCCTAATTTCAGTTTTCCTTCCCTTCCATTCTCTCTTCTCCATTTTCTTCATTTTAGAGAGAGAAAGTAGAGAGAGAAACAGATATACTGTAGAGATTTGATTGATTTTAGAGAGGGAGGGAGGAAGATATGGGGATAAAGCTGGTGGAGATTTTGGACCAAGGAGTCAGAATCGTCGCCAGATCTTATTCTCATTGCCCCCAGACCAGCCGCATGTACTACCATCCTCCTCCGCCCAGCCATGAAGACCACCACCATGGCCACCACAACCTTCACAGCGGTGGCGCCACTAGTTCCGCCGCCGGCGATGTTGTTACGGCCCAGATGCATTGTTTCGGTGCCAAGGCAGCGGTTGCTGGTTCTGGTACCAATGAATTTATTATTTTCTCTGTTTGATTATTATTAATACTGAAGCAAAATGTATTCAAACAGAGATTTTGGATATTATTATTGGAAAGGAACAAAAGTACTGCGGTTTTTTTTTATTCCATTTTTTTAATTTTATGAAATTAAATCTCATTGAATTGAAATTACGGTGGATGAGGGATTTGTTGATGCTTATTTTTTGACATAATTAGCTAGAGCATACGAGCTTTTAAATCCCCTTTGTGCACTCGGATTCGAAATTAGTTTTGAATAGAATGTTGCTTATATCAAACAACGTGAACTGAAATAATTAAAAGAAGAAGTGCTATGCGCACACGATTTTTTTATCTTCTTAACATTCTTGTTATTTTTTGTTCATTGATCTTTAATTTATTCAATCGTCATAAAATACATGGACTTGTTACACGACAACCCTTTAGAGAAATTATGCACTTGTTACATGACAACCCTTTAGAGAAACTGCCAAGCAAAGGGGACAACGACAACCCTTTAGAGAAATTATGCACTTGTTACATGACAACCCTTTAGAGAAACTGCCAAGCAAAGGGGACAACGGGCAGGAGAATTGGAGTTTGGGCTCTCAGACTTGGTGCTACTCGTATTTTACAAGAGATGCTTATTTATAAATTTGATCATATTAGAGCTCGTCAAAAAGTATTTGGTACTACAATTATTGGAGGAACAATACCTAAACCCAAGAAAGCTTTAGAATCTTTTTGATTGCTCGTTTGTTAATTCTTATTCACCGATCTTCAATTGTGTGTGAGGATTAAAAATAAATGTCTAGACAAAATTAGTTTATTCAAGTGTTATCACCAAATATTGTATATAAACTTTTTAGCCAAAATGGTGACATAACTCTTCGCTTCAGTCTAAGAGATTTAAAATCTATAAAGTTCCTCACTTTGACCTCTGAAATTTGAAATTTATAAAACTAGGCCTTGAGTTTGTTCACAATTAATCATTTTGGTTATAGTATAAAAAATTCTATTAAAAGGATCAAAATGACAAAAATAATCTCAATTTAATGACCAATGAACCAAAATGATTTGACAAAAAATTGAAGGTATTTTTATCATTTTATCCTAATTTAATGAGACTTTTCACGATGATGGACAATGTCATGGACCAGTTCTATCAATTTTATATCTCAAGGCTAAACTAAAGAGATATTAATCTCAGAAATCATTTTAACTAAAAAGTTTTAAACATAACAATTTTTTTTTGAACAAATGATATTATCTACACTAAAGGGGAGGGGTATGGTTAGCCTCACAATAAGTTAGCAATAATGTGGTTCAAGTTTTCTTTTGGCGAAAATCGAATTAAAACCTCTTACTTACAAGTGAAGAGGAATACCACTACACTGTAATACTAAAATTCATGGAAAGATAAATGGCTCAAGGGCGCATAGAATGATATGATTGGTTTATTTTGAGGCTGGCTGTCTACCATTTTCAGGGGCCAAGAAGACTCACTGAGAGGTAAACACCATCGTGCGATTCACCGGCACTATAGTGGTGGTTTTGAACTTTATGAAATAATTGGTGTTACGAAATTCATTTTATTATTATTCAACTTATTTACATCTTATGATATAATTAACTGTGACATCCCACATCGCCCAGGGGAGTGGTCCTTAAATGTATATTCACATCCCTACCTAACACAAGGCCTTTTGGGAGCTCACTGGCTTTGGGATTCTATAGGAACTCCGAAGTTAAGTGAGAAGGGGGCTAGAGCACTCCCATGATGGGTGATCCACTGAGAAGTTGCTTGTGAGTTTCCAGAAACAAAACCGTGAGGGCGTGGTCGGGGCTCAAAGCAGACAATATCGTGCTATGGTGGTGGAGCGGGTCTGAGAAATGATCCGTCCCGAGCCGGGATGTGACATTAACCATTTTATTGATAGAAAGACAGAGTTGAGAAAAGAAAAGAGTTTAATTAATTAATTTTACGATTGCGACTTGTGAACATTAACCATATTTTCATATGTCACTGGGATTAAAATAAAGAAGAGTACCCAGGCCGATTGAGAGTCTTGAACAGCCAAAAGTTGTTAGTTTTTCATTTTCAAACTTTTGCTCAAAACAATTATTTACGACAACGGAACAATATAAGGGATTTGTATTTAAACGGTTAGTTAAGAATGTCACTTAATATTACGATATAGTGATATTTTTTTAACTTGTAAGTGAGAATTCTTAAGTTCGATTCTCACCAAATGCGAATTTGAACCACATTATTGGTAGCCTATTGTAACACTAAACTCATCCCCTCATTCTTAGTGTAGATAATATCATTTGTTAAAAAAAAACGGTTAGCTAAGAATATATTTTCATGAATAAAAAATTAAGAGGTGTTTGATAACCATTTTTTTTTTCAATTGTCATTTGTTTAGTAAGCTATTTGAGTTTTTAATTTAAGATAAAAAGGATATATAGTTTCAGATAAAAATATCCCAAAAATTGAAAACCTTAACAAAAAGGTTTTTCAAATATTATTTAAAAATGAAAACTAAAAAAAATTAGTTATCAAATGGCCTTAAGTGTGAGATTATTTTGGTATATAAGTTTGTATTATAATTTATTTTAATTGAATATAAATTAGAGAGCAATGGGGTTATGCCAATTTAATATGTACGAGATAACATACAAATGAGGTCAACTGGCATTTTTATGCGCGTCCCTTGCGCATGCAAGGAGGCCAAATAGTAATCGTTTTAGTGTAATTCCACTCATTTAAGAGTTGCCGTCTCCCCGGTAGGGCCATGGGCAATATATACCCGGGCTACTAGTCGGCCTAAATCTAGCCCCCCAATTGCATGGGCGGAGAAAGATTTTGGGATTCATGAGGTGTTTTAGAGCCTTGCCATGGCAACTATGGATGGATCAAGTTGATCATATAAAAATTATTCTTTTTTAATACTTGAGAAATATTATGGTTTTTATTTTAGTTTATTTACAAGCGATATTACTATTTTAAACTAGACAAAGAAAAAGAAAATAGTTTTGAATACGAAATGTAGTGAATTGAGGAGAAATGTTCTATCCACCAGTGCTACTACAATCAACTATGTGCAAGAATATTATAGTTAAAGTTGAAGCTTAAAAGTTTTAATAACTTTAACTTTTGAATCAAATTTTAAGGGTCCGAATTATTTGATGGATAGAATTTGATGGAAGGGATCCGGAAAAGATCCTTTCTGGTTTAAAGTTCTTAAGTAAATGAATATAAGTCTCTGAATATTTTTCTTTTAAAGTCAAAAAGTGACATTGTGAAATGAAATCCAATAAACTTGGTGCTCATAAGTCCTTGCCTCTCCACCGAAAGTGAAGAATATTTTTAACCAATTTGGGTTAGTAGTAGTAAGTAGTGAGGATGGGTGGAAAAATTGGTAAGATTGAGCTAGGCCGGATGTTTATTTCCTCAACAAATTATAATAATAAATAATCAGATGAGTGCTGACACACCCTGACCCGAAAGTAGGGCGTGCTAGCCGTCATGTGACTGTGACGTAGCCAAGTGCACAGTGCGGAAGCAGAATCAATAACGAAGTACGAACTAATTTAAGCCAATCCACTAACAACCTGGATAAGATAGTGTACTAGAGTGATACTATAGTACCTATACATAACCAGAGTGTACTAAGTCAAAGTGCAGTCAAGCATGAATAAATAAGTTCGAATAACACCAAGGGGTGTCCTACATAATAACGAGTCTGTCAGAACTACCGAATGGTCCTCGCTAGCCACCGCGGGTACTCTAGCTATCTAGAACCTGGATGGGTGAAAAACAAAATTGAGTGGGTCAGCAAAACAAATCTTTTCAAAATCATTCTTTTCTCAAAAGCATAGCCCCTCACCGTAAAACCTATATAGTTTCCCAGAAAATAATACATACATATATATCACAAACTTTCTCAGCATAAAACATTATCAAACATATCTCATAATATGTCATGCAATGCGTTTCAATGCCAATCTGAATCTCATAAGCCATGTCATGCGATGCATTTCAATAACCATATCGCTACTAGATATCAACTCAGCCATCGGCTGTACATATAGCTCATAACATCTCAATCTCATCATATATATACACACTGCACATACATCAATATCTTCATGAGGTCATCATTACATCACTGTATCAATATAAAAATGCTCTAGTGCTACAATCACGTGAAGACTGTGCGAATGAACGCGGGTCACCTACATGTCGAACCCACTCAAAGGTGGTCTATACGACAAGACTGTGCATCTAACTTGGATCCAAGGCGAGCATGCGGTGCGGGAGGTGAACGACACGTGAAAGACTGTGCCCCTAACTCTGGGCGTGAGCACTAACAATATGTGCAGGTTTATGAGCTAACATATCACATCATATCTCATCATATATCGTATGTTCTTTCTCAACAATGCATGTACCTACCTGGTACTTACTTGGCGTCCTCGGCACCAACATATGCATGAAATGTATATATGAATACTCATGCATCAATATTAAGTTATATGCATGGCGATAAAAATATACTTTTCATTTAAAAGCTGATTCTGAGAAAATCATTATATATATATATATATATAGGTTATACGGAAAAATAGCTGCCTACTCACTGATAGGTCGCCGGGTCGTAGCCCCCATGTCTAGCCTGGCTACGCTCGTCCTCGGAATAAGTCTCACCTATATGAGAAATTACTAAAAATACGTTATATAAGCACATGTACGCAACTACGGAAATAACTTCTCATACATAGCTCAATTTTGGCATACGAATATACTAACGCGACCTATTCGACGTCAACATATTTTTAAATTAATTTTTCTCAGGCCCACACGCCTGCCAGCGCACAGTGCTACGCGCCCCCCACGCGCGGCACGTGCCGGCGCCGGCCACTGGTCGCGGGAAACCTGTAACTCGGTTTTTCTCCCTCGTTTTTGCACCATTTTGTCCCATTTTTCTTCCTACATGCTCTAAATTACAAGGGGAAGAGGATTATACCTTCAAAAACTTCAAAAAGCCACTGAGATCTTGTCGGGAAAATCACGAAAACCGGCCACCTTCGTACCATGCGATCCCGACGTCAAAACACTTCCAACGAACGTCTCCGAGCCTCTAGAGATCCTACCAAAGCTCCCTGTGAGCTTAGATTGTCCTAAAAATCAACCAACAAAAAGTCGAACAGTGCCAAAATCGGTGCTCGAGGTTTCAACGTGAAAAAGACATAGTTCTTACTTGAAAATGGCACCACTGTGTTCGTATGGTCTCCAGGAGTCGAATGGTGGTATTGGTTTCCTCGATCTGTGAGAGTTGCTATGGTTTGTGGGTGTGCCGTACGTAAATAGGTAAAGAGAGAGAGAACGTCGAGAGTGAAGAGAGAGAGAGAGAGAGGCTACGAGACTGAGAGAGAAGATGGTTGAGTGTGGTCAGTCACCAATCAGAAAAGAGATCCTAAAGGATCTGATTGGTCCCCATAATTGAGGGTAGTCCATTATTGGTCGTCCTCACATACACACATCCATACGTACACAACCCCGAAAGGGTAATTCCGTCAATTCATCACTTAATTAATATATATATCGGGACGGGCTGTCACAGTGCTGATATCTACTCATTGTTTTGTAATTAGTGATACTTTATTATAATATTTTTAGATTTAGTTTGCAAAGACCCTTTTAGGGCAAAGTGCCTCATGATCTGTATTTGTAATGTCATATTTATTAATGAATGAAATACCGTAATATTCTTCTTCTATAAAAAAAAAACAACAACAACAACATCAACAACAATTCAAGAATATTACATATCATACGCTATGCAAATTTCATACTAGTAACATGAAACCGGCTTTGCTTTGACGAATTGGTTCATAAGGAGAATGGCCACGGTACAGATATTTATTTATTTAATCCATTCACAATCTAACAATCATATATAAACATATTTATTTATTTAATACATTCATAATCTAACGATTATACATAAACATTCAAAGCATAAAAATAGCAAGAATAGGATAAAAAATGACATTTGCACTACATCTGTTACAAATATATGATTCTGGGTGGTGATCAATTTTGGCACCAAACAAAAAAGGAGGAGGATTCTCTCCTCCTTTTTTCCCATGCACTTCAATCATCTCTCTGTTTGTGTGGTCACGGTTAACCTACGTCTTTTTGTTCTATTATTTTTATAAAAAAAATCAATAAAAAATATTGACGTGGCTTAACTGTGACAACATAAATAGAAGAATGATAAAAGTGTATGAAAAAAAAAAAAAAGGAGAGAATCCTCCTCCAAATACCTAAAGTTGAGTTCATTGGGCTGATGACATTTGTCAAGCTTAGCGAGAAAAGAGAGACCTCCTCAACTTTGAAGTGGACTGCCAATTCCAATTGGCACCCTTTGCTGGCATTTTCGAGAATAAGAAAGGCATATTTTTGTTGATTGATAAGACTTGGCTAGGTATCTAATTTGATTCCAACTTCTAGAATACTAGAATTTGGTCTTTGAATTCCAACTTCTAGCTGAGTTATTTCCATTTTCGCTTTTTTAATTCACTAGTTAAAGAGTGTTTAATGATGTTGTTTTTAGTTTTTACTTTTCGCATTTTTAAAAATTAAAGAGCATGTTTGGTACTTACTTTTTAAAAATTTAAAATTATTTTTTTGTTTTTTCAAAATTTGGTTTTTTATTTTCAATACAAGTCATTGATAACTTACACCTTAAAAAAAAACACTTTAAACTTAATAATTTTTTTTTTAACAAAACACCCAACTAAAAATGAATTAAAGCATGAAAAAAACACCCAGCTTATTTCGTAATGAGAGAATGGCACAAGAGAAACTTCATGCAACTAAAAATGAATTAAAGCATGATAAGTTAACATATGAGAGGATTCGTTTTCCTCCAATTAAGCTCTTCAATTGCTTTTGTGTTGGATTTTTTTTCAGTCCATGATAAATTGTCCTAAGTCTATTTGGTGGGCCGGTTGATATAGGTTGCGATTAATGAAAATGGATTGAGTTCAGTCTATTATTCGTTATATCAAAATGTGAGATGGACATGACTGTACATGATGAGTTATAAATAATCCATCCTTAGGCATGTGTTCTAAGTCTCTTATTTACATGTCTCTGTCAATCTAATTATATCTCTAAGGCTCAATCTCATCCAACAAACCAAATATACCATAAAAACTTTGTAACTTAAGCGGTTAAAAATAAATTTTTATGCAGAAAGAATTATGGGGTGTTTAATAATATATAAATTAGAGGGCGCTGCGGTTAGGCCAGTTTAGTATAAATGAGATGATATATAGATTAGGTCAATTGGTCATCTATGCGCGCCCCTTGCGCTTTAGTGCACCTCTTTTCTATGGATTAATATTATCTAAAATATCCGTCTTATTCAAAGAAAAATTGTGCGACAGCATTCCATTTAAAGGTTGCATGGGTGGAGAAAGATTTTGGGATTCAAGAGGTACTTGGGAGCCTTGTTATCATGGCAACTCATGGATGGGTGAAGTTGCTCTAAAAAAATTATTCTATGTTTTTATACTCAAGACATATTATAGTTTTTATTTTATTCTGCTACAAACGATATTATTATTCTAAACTAGACTAAGGGGAGGAAAGAGACTTGAACACAAAATATAGTGAATTCAAGAGAAATGTTGTATCCACCAGTGCAATCAATTCCTTGCAAGAAGAGTATGTGGTCCAATATTCTAGTGGATAGGGTGTTGAATTTTCACCCATCCGTCCTCAGTTCGAAACTCTCTCATTCCATAAGTTATTGTAATAGTTTGAAACACTTCTCCTTCCCCTTAATAATAATAATAACTTAAAAATATATATATATATATATAAGCCGTGAACTTTTATTTTTGAGTAAAAAATTCACATTGTGAAATGGAAGCCAATAAACTTTGTACTGTCTTCTTGTGAAACAAATAATTAAACAATCAAAAGTGCTTATCTCTGGGAGAGCTATCATGGTTCGGATCAAATTTGTTCAACCGTCGGATGGGCCTTTTAGTTGTTTTCTTGGTTGTAGTTCTAACCTGAAAAGGTGAACTATACAAACCCGCAAAATCGTATATGTACAAAGTTTGTTATTTATACCTAATTTGGCGAATATAACAAACAAACATATATACAGGTACATGAACGAAATTTTAATTTGTTCCTTTTTAGTTATATGTAGTTTCCTTGTATACTTGAATGGTATAAGAATTACAACAACTCAAGAACAATGAGACTCTATAAAAGGTATCTTTGGCCTCCTGGAATTTCAGAAGCTGTTTTTGCAGAGTAACTAGGTTAAGTTTTAAAAAATGAAGTCGAATACTGGTGTCGCCCGTACAAGATCTCTGGTGATGACGATGATGGTTTTTCTGCTAGTCACCGAGCATGTCGTCGGAAACGAAAACTGTCTCCAAGAATGCTACGGCGCCTGTAGTTTCCCTTCGGCTGCAGAATGTTACGAACAATGTAAAATAAAGTGTGGAAATCAGCCTCAAAGTCTTGTGGATCAGGTTATTCAGTACTGCAAACTGGGTTGCTCACTTTACCAATGTTCCAAATATAAAAATGGTACGTGCCCTCTCTTTTCATGCATACTCCTTTTTTTCCTTTACACGCTAAGGATTTTTACCTCTAGCAATGCTCCATTTTTCCCTTTACACGATTTTTGTGGATGCTCCTATTTGTTTATGTCACTTGATTATTCTTTAACGTTTTCAGTTCAAATGTCATAAATAGTAAATGTGCTATAAGTAGAGAATTTTGAATAGTATGTTAATTATGGATAAGTAGAGAATTTCGAATAGTATGTTTATAAATAGTAAATGTGCTATAATTACTTAAATATGATTATTTTTTAAAATAAGAACTTAAATTAGATTTCAAAAATTATTTAAGTTAAAATCTAAAATAAATCTTATTCAAGCCCTAAAATCTAAAATTTCCATTCTTATTTGTTGTATTTTTTCATGGCAGACAACTCAAAAAGGGTAAGCTGCGTGGGCCACTGCTCCAACAAATTCTGCAATATCAAACCTCTTAATTAGACGATGTCCATGTCTCTACATGATTGCAAGAACAAAAAATCCTTGCTATCCTTCATAATAATTTATGTATCGACGTGGGTCGAGTGAGCATCAATCTCTTTGATGTAATAGCATTCAAATAAATCTGGCTATCAGGGTTTCAAAATATCATCAATCTTTTGTAATAGAGACTTCGTATTTCTGTTCTTTTTATTTTGGTATCTCCATCCATGCTTGCACACCACACTTGGTGATAAAGATCAAACAACTTAAACGAATTAAAAATAGAGATTATATTTTGTTAAAGTTTCAAGAGACGAGGGTGTTTAGTTAAGTTTTAGAGAGATGGGCCAAATGGTTCAACACCAATATTGTCCCTAACTTAATCACTTGTAGCTCAAGATGTGTGAGCTTTTATCTTCAAATGCCTCAGTGAAAATAGGAATGAAACCATTTGTATATAAATTGTAGTATGTGTTGTCAAATCTCCGATGCGGGATTTCCAACATATTTAGTTTACTAAATTGTACTCACTTTTCTAATAGGAATGACTCTTACTGGTGGAACCTACATACCAACATTAGAGAGATCGTGATGCAATATACAAATAATTGTTGAACTCTAGCAATACTCATCATGGATGCTCTTATATTATTTGGTGGCTCTAACATTAGTTTAAGCGCCTTGACTTCATCGTGTTGTTGCTCTGTTACTTGTAGTCATGGCGTCAAACTCGATTTTGCAGCTCGAAGCTCTTACAACTATCATATTTCAGTTTCCCTAGCTCTTCGCATCTTAGATTAATTTTAAACTATCCTTATATAGCAAATGGAAGACTTGATACATGAACTAAAGCTAACTACACTACCACAAATTACCATTTGCCTGACAAAACAAATTTCGTCTGGCATAGTAAATTTACCCGGCGAAATACAGCATTTGGTCGGGTAAAAGTTGTCACTGTTTTATTTTTTCTTTCAGAGACCTTTGCCCAATGAAAATAGGTCGACAAGTAAAATAACAGTCGTCGGGCAAAGTATTCGTGCCAAGGGAAAAAAATTGGCCCGTAATATGCCACCTTTTGTGCGATGAACCCTTCAAGTTTTGTCGGGCAAATGTATATTTTATAATTTAGGGTTTAGGGTTTACATTTCGTCGGCCAAATTGAAATATTTTGTCAGGCAAAAGTGAAAGGCATTGTGGCATATTCAATCCATTCGATGATGGCATTGATAGCATTACACCTTAGAAGAAAAAAAACACACTTCAAACTCAATACTTTAAAAGCATTAAAAGAGCACTCCAAATTACTTTGTAATGAGAGGACACAAGAGAAACTTCACGCAACTAAAAATCAATGATGGCATGATAAATTAACATATGAGAGAATTTATTTTTCTCCAGTTGAGTGCTTAAAGTGCTTTTGTACAAAAATTACAATTGTCAAGGTGTTTTTTTAATTATAATTTACTATAAAAAGAAGTATTTTCATCATTTTGTGAATGTTTAGCTTCAATGAGGCAACATGTTATGGCTACAATGCACATTGATATGTAGTGTGTGAAAGAGACTTGATACTTTATGCCTTCTTTTGAATTGAATATAATGTTTTACAGAAAATATTCTACTCCTCATAGAATGTGAAAGGGATACAATTTAATGATATTGACAAAAAAAAAAGAGCAAATAATGCTAAGTAGCTCAAATTTTTAGACCAAATTAGAAAATAGAGCTTTAATGAACAGGGTTTGGGTAAAGTTTAATATAACCAAAAACCACTCTAAACTATTATTTAACCAAAAAGACTTCTTATTTAATCATAAGGACAAAATTAACTTATATTAAGCCCTACAAATATTAAAGAGTAATGTTATTCATACCATGTTTTTATACCACATTTCTATACCACCTTAGATGACATCTAATGTGGACAGCTACATCATTTGAAAATTTTGCAAAACCCAATGAAATGAAGGAGAAAGACTCCTCGTATATCACAATCATCATTTAATTACAATTAGAACATAAGTTCCAAACAATCAAGATTAATCAAAAGAAAGAGAATGTCCCTAAAATGCATAGGGGCAAGCAGCCCACAAAGATGCCAAGTACTGTTTCTCTTCCAAAGACATTTACATCACCCCTCTTATCTTTAGTTTCTTTTCATCCAAACAAGCCAAATAAGTGCAAAGACTATACATCACCAAAGGGTGATCATCTGCTCATTAGCAGAACCAAAAGAGTCATCCACAGACACAGAGAATCACTATCAACTAAACAAACTATTGCTACGAATATATCAGAGGTTAGTGAATGGAAACTTACATGATCCCCGAAATTGGGATTGGTCAAATTCATGGACAGGTTTCTCATCAACAGTAACACTTGAAGAGGAGCAAAAAAATAAAATTATAAGATTATAACTATGCCATTTTCAATTACAAAAAAAAATTGTAAACCCTTACGAGGCAGTAAAATTGAGATTAAGCAGTAACTTCTTCACCAAACATTTGTTTAAAAGTGATGGCACATTAGGTCCGAAAGGAGAAAGGAAGTACCGTTTCAACATCTATCGGATCCATCTTCTTCAGATTATGCAGATGACCTGTAACATTAGGGTCAAAGACGCTGCCAATGAATCTGTATACCTGAGTAAAGTTGGGAAGAACTGCAAGAAACAAAAAGGTATTAAATTCATGGAACGTCACTTTATCGTTTTCTAAACGACGGAATCTCTCACTTTTTTTCTATTAAAAAATTATGTGACGTGTCATTAATAAAAATTAAATATAGTAGTCCGATTAGTGATCAAAGTATCAAAAATCACGTCAATAATTTATAATATTTATTCTAAATCCCATGAGTGACTCTAGATCTGATTTAAATTTGCACATGGTGCTGGTGAACAAGTCCAAACTCCCACGTGGGCCAGAAAAATAATAATATTAAAATAATTAATTCCCCATTGTCTGTATCCAAATCAAGATACAAAATAAACTCGAGGGAAATTAAAACACCAAACAACAAACAAGCAACTTAGACAACGCTCAAGTCAGGTAGCATATCTAAAATACTTCTGCAAATCCCCTTGCAGGTTGAACTAGTCTGCGCAACCAATCTACTAACTCTCCTCCATAAGCGGCTTTCGGGCCAGGAAGAAATACATCGGTGTGAAAATCTCTTTCCTGAAAGCCATTCATCAGGATAATCGATGTCAGTAGCTAATATATACATGCTTCTAGAACGAAATCATAAGAGTTTTAGACGAACAGGCATTCGTCATTCCAGTCCAGCTCTATATTTATGGTGTCGTGGCCTGTCCGTTCGTGTTTGAATCACAGAACAAGATACCACATATTTTGAGCAAACTTACTTTTGCCCAAGGAGGTGGATGAAGGTTCAGAGGAGAGAAACGCGCTGAAAAGAAAGAACACTTACTTTCCGCCTTCGACTAGCCCTACAGCTGCTTTCTCCAGAAAATCTTGAACTCTTTGGCTTCCTGCTGGTGCAAGTCCAACATATTCTAAAACCTTGACCTACAAAGGGTAAAATTTTAAAATATACAAGTCAAGCACTAATCAACTGCTTCTAGTATATAGCACTTGAATATTCACTATTCCACAACGCATCATAAGAAAGTGGCTTAGCAAATTCATTGAATGACCACCATATTCATGAACTCTTACCAAGTTTCTAGTAACAAAACGCCCCGCAGCGGTTAGACGAAAGCTACTGAGTGAAATCCGACTTTTGTCCAAGGGCAAGTACCATGGAAGAGGTGAGTCCGCCGCAAGATCTTTCTCCCACATGACCTATGGTCACAACAAAAAGAAAATTAAAGTCAATCTCTTTTCTCTTGCATATATATTTAATAAAGAAGTAAAAACCTCCTACTCACCTCAAAACCTGCTTGTTTCAAAGCTTCAAGACACTTTCCCGTCAATCTGATGTCCGGGAGACCATCGCCAATCTCAATTTCTGCCTGTCTCAATGAAGTTTTGTTTATGTACATTCACACTCTAGAAATCGTTCAAAAGTAAATCAAATATCTGTCGACAGCTTGGTTTTATGCTTTTGGTTTCTCTTACCTTGATTTTTCGATGTTCTTGGTTATCGGGATCAAATGCATCAGTCATGCACCACTCATATGCAGCAAAACATTGACCGGGTTTTAATACTCTGTAAATCTCCTTATAGCACCCATACTATCCAGAACAGATGGAAATGTTAAGCCAACGGAAACCAGGTAGAAGATAATGAACTAATTTAAAGAGTCTGAAGGTTTCCAGCCACAGGAATGACTTACTGCATCTGGTGCATGGCAAGTCGCTTCAATTGCGTATACTGCATCAAATGTATTTTCAGGAAAAGGTAGTTTCATGAAGTCAGCCTGCACCATTTATAAAGAAGTGCAAAGAATGAGATCTATAACATAAACCAGTTCTCTCCACGTTCTCCTATATATTACTGCAGCAAAAGACGAAAAACAAGAACATCATATACAATGCTACCAACCTTGACAAAGTTGCAGGTCTTGTCCACTCCTACAATACGGTTTAGTTCCTACAGAGCAACAAAAGTATGATAGTATTGACTGTTAAGCCACTTTGAAACTGAAGTATTCCAGTGATCATTTCTAATATAAATAAATGAATCTTTTAGGCTTCATACTTTTCAATTGGACAAAAGGATTATCTTGAGAAGCCATCAAGACTGGCCATTGATTATGTTCATTAATCAAAACAAATCGCTGCCAGTATACATAGGTTTATCTACCTTTCCTCTTGTGATCTGGTATTCGTTGTTGTTCAACCCAGTAATTGATGCTGAGCTGCACAAACCACCACACAAAATCGTTGTGAATACAGACTTGACATCAGCATAACAAGTGTTCATACAGATCACAATGGCATCATCTTACATAATGAATAAACCATACGCCTAATAGGAGGTCTTCCAATAAAGTGTTTTCAGTCCAACCCAGCGGTATTTTTAATATTCATAGGAACTTAGAAACCCCATCAAATTAATCTTCAGTATCACTAAAACCTGAATAAAAGAAACGTCACTCACCTGAAGCGAGATATTTCTCTCAGTGGCCCACCAATTCCACAACCTACATCCAAAACCTAAAACAAAAAATACAGAAAACTAACTCAATAATTTGAAATTTTGAACCAAGTGAAAGGAATCTCTCTCTTGCTAATCTATATTCCATAAAGTCTAATTAGGAAGACTAACTTTCTGCCCAGGTTTGAGTCCTAGTTGTAAAGCAAGGAAGTGTTCATGTCGCTTGATACTCTCTCGAAGAGACTCCCCATTCCATCTGCAAGAGAGCAATATATCCACCAGAAACTCGTATAAAGAGACAATGTTTTCATTGCTTGCATGTGAAGATGAGAAGAAAAAAGAAGAACCTGGGTGCAAAGTGGAAAGACTCTCCCCAGCCATACTCATAAAAGCTTGTAACAAGATCATAGTATTTATTAACCTGAAATCCCAATAGCCAATTTAGTGAAGTAGGCCATCCCAAGCTTGAACCGAAATGTCATCATATTAAATTGACAGCAATGAGCCATTAAATCTTCATAATAAAAAAACACTGCAAAGGCCAACTTTCCCATATAGACATAATACAATGTATCTTAATTATCAGAAAAGTTAATATGTCGTGCAAAGTGCAAAATTGACCACGTAACTTGCCATTATCTTGAGTGTTATCACATGAACTAGGTGATATTATAAGACAACAAAGAAGCCTTTGAGGTCGTGGGGATGAGCATTTGTGGAAGGAATTGGATCCTCGCCAGATCTAATCCCTGGGGATCCTAGGGATCAACCCACGTGGGTCGTTGATAAAAAATCATGCGGTCACAATTTTTTTCTTTTTTATATTTTTCATGCAAAAATGAGACTGCTTTGCCTTTAAAAATATAAAAAACATTTAATTGTGACTGCACGATTTTTTATCAACGGCCCACGCAGGTTGATCCCTAGGATCCCCAGGAATTAGATCCGGCGAGGATCCAATTCCTTTGTGGAAGATTTAATAGACATACACACACACATATATAGATATTATAAATATATATGGAAAATAATATCATCGGGAAACATAAAAAATTTCCCTGTGGTGCTTCTGGTGAATAGAAGAACCAACACAGAAAATCACAATCCCTAGGAGATCAATGATCCCAAACAAGAAAATATAGTTGAAAAAACAGAAAAAAATTAAGACAGGTTTTTTAAATCACGTATAACCAGAAGGGAATAAAGTATGCAGCTTATTAGCAAGAGAAGCTTGTATGCCGACAATCCTCAGAAGACAAATGGTTGATACAAGAGCCCATCTTACCATGTCAGTGTAGTTGGACTTCCTTGCTTCCTCTTCCCCTCCATAACAAACATGATACTTCTCATACCTGAACCATTATTCAATCAACTGAGATTCCGACAACATATGCCATAACATCTGCAAAAACTCAAGTTCCTCCACTTACCAAGTGCCAGATCAAAGTTACTGCAAGTTTCCCAGAACCCAGCTTTTATTTTGTTTCCCTAATTGTTTTATGGTAACCAATTAAAAAAATAAATAAACAAGGAAGCTTTGGAACCTATTTGAAATGGGACCATTAAATGCTTTTAAGACACGGAGTCTACTTCCTACCACATCCAACGTGCAAGTGACTTCTCTAGCAGCCTCCCACCACATGTTGAATGGACATCTCACCGAATCTCAGACTTCCCCATAACTCACGTGACTCTACAGACATTCCCCATAACTCACGTGACTCTACAGACATTCCCAGACATGTACCACTCAACACTGCATTCTTCACAAAATCTACAGATCATTAATTTGCTTTTACTTTTTCTCTGACTTGACATCTGATAGTTGAGATTAGCCTTGATTTGGTTGTGCTTACAAGCCGAACTCAAGATTAGCATTAATCCACCCCTTGATTTAGTGTAATTTTTCTATCGTATATTCGTATGACAAGAGAAAATGAAATTAGCATTAATCCCATAAAAGTTAAGATTTTTCTAAACATCATGTTAAGCAAAGATTAGAGCTCAACCCACTTCCAGATTAGTAAGATTAAGAAAGATTAAGCTTAATCAAGAGAGAGAAACACAAAGATCAAAACATCAAGCATTTTTATTTGAATTACAAAGATCAGAACTTTAGGCATCTACTTCTGAAACAAATTAAATAAAACCATCAACGTCAAGGAAAGATTAGAGTTGGTGGGTGCAATATGAAATCCAAGTTTCTAGAGAGAAAAACAATCAAACTTCACACTGGATCATTTAGAGAGAGAGAGAGTTGGAAGTACTTTTCAACAGCAGAGAGAACATCGGTTTTGTCGATTTTTCCACCGAGACCCGATGCGAGATCCAATGCTCCAGCTTTCGACATCTCCTCCTCTTGAATTTCCCTAGCGCAAAGTTGCGGAGATCTGCACAGTAACACAAACCCATTACTTGAAATTTACAAGTAAGCATTACAATCCCTACATTTTCTTAATTTTTCAGAAACAACAATAAAAAGTGAAAACAATTGTCACGTGGGATGATGGGAATCAATGTCTTTACATCGAAACGAGAATCTGAGAGACGCAGAAGAAAAAAAAAAAGGAGACACTTTTCGAGGGAGGCTGAAGAGGGAGATGTGAGATGTGAGATGAGAGAGCGAGATTCGCTGGAGGACACCAAGTTGTTTAAATACATACAGAGACAGTATCAAACAAAAGCTGGATCGGATGAGTCGGATGAATGAGAGAGAGAGAGAGAGAGAGAGAGGCCAAACTCTAGGAGAGCGACTTTAAATTTTCGCCGTAACATAACAACAAAAATTACTTTTGTAACCGAAAAAGAAAAAGACTCAAAATTCATAAGGACACCACAAATTGGGAGGGGTGTTTGAGTTTTTTTTTTTTTTTTAATAAATGGTGTGTGTATATTACAATAAAGAATAATAATATGGTTCAAATTTTTTTTAGCGAAAATTAAATTTAAAATTTTTACTTATAAGTAAAAAGAAATATCATTAGACCGTTTATAATATTAATTAAGGACCTACGGATCTCCTTCTACCTTGAATGTGACTGAAACCCAATCTTGATGCTCATAGAAACATTTTTTTTTCTGTAATTAGGAATTCTTTTTTCTTCAATCAGGATTCAGGATGCAGAATTCTATGTCTTATGTCCTTCTTCCGTTTTATTATCTTCATATTTAAGTGAGGTATCCAGTATGGGCAAGTTAAGCTGAGTTGTATTCTATGCAGATAATATAAGATAGACATATCTACCAATCATTCACACTCAGTTGCGAAGTCGAAAATCGATTTTAGAAGGGGCTTTTTGAGTTATATGAAAGAAACTAGACAAAATATAGCAATATGATTATTGGAGAAAAATTAAAGGTTTTTTTATTGGTATATAAAATTTTAATCAAGTAAGAGCTTTAAAATTTGTATGAAAAATTTAGTATTGAGATGATTATGTCATTAGAAAATAATTTGTTTACAAGCTTCGATAAAAAAATTATTAACACATTAAATTCAAACAAAAATTTAAGGTTATAACGCAAAACTATTACTATGAGATTTTCTTTTCAACATAATTGGATCCTCTTATAAATTATATAGACCATATTTAATATGAACTGTCTAAACAAAATTGATTTTTATATATGATAAACCAGTCTGCCACTTTTCGTACGTACTCTCTCATTCAAAGTTGAAAATGACTTGTACGTTACAGTAACGTTTTATGTTAATAATATAAAAATTTGTGTTAATTTTACTCTGTATGTCATTTTATTATTGACACAAAACACTCTGTACCGTTTTACCCATGACATACAAGATTGTTTTCCTGCACAACAAAACACATGAGAGCTCATGGACTATCACTATATGTGCATGTGACATGTATGTACACATTTATTATATGTAGATTTGGAAAATCCAAGATTCCATGGCGTACCATACATTATGTTCCCTTTCTTTATCTTCACAGAATCAAAACATATATACTTTTTCCTCTTGGATCCGATCCTTGTTTTGTCATACAGGGATCGTCAGCTTATCTTTCTGATCGCTTTCTTTATTTTAAATCGAAGCTTATATTTTTCAAATAAATTATGTTTATTAAAGGGAGGGAGAATTAAAAGCATCTCACCCTATTTGATTAAGAGAAATTTGCAATGTACTTTGTTTGATTTTCTTTTTCTATTTGTATTTATTTGTGCACTCACTAGATGTTTTTTCTTGTTTTTGTTTTTAGAATGATAAGGTTTATAGCCAGCTACCCCCTCCCTCAATCCCTCCCCCATCCGTCCTCCATCCCTCCCTTCTCCCGAGCCCCCTTTCTCCCCCCCCCCCCCCCCCCCCCCACCCCCCAAAAAACTAACTAAGACTTCCCTTCTTCAATCTTTCCTGTTTTTTTTCCATATCTCTTACTTTTTTTTTCCAGCTTTCCTCCTCAATTTCTATTTTCCTTGAGCTTGTCTCAATCTCCCTGACTTTGTCTCAGATCTGGGCTTTTATGCTCTTTTCTTCCTCCGTTGCTTCTCTCCGTCGTCAGTTCTCCACCGCCGACCTTTACTACTCAACCCATTGCTTGTCTCCCATCGGCGGCACACTTTGGTGGTGGGTGGTCGTTAAAGTGCTTTTAGCACTGGTTGGTAGGATTAGGAGAGCTCTTTTGCACGGGTGGCTTGCTCACCCCCATTTTCTGTTCACCCAGCTTGTTCGTGGGTTCTTCCTCTTGGCGGTGGTGGCGGCTCAGCTGCTGCGGTGGAGTTTGCAGTCTTCCAGTCCTAGGGTTTTTGTTGTTGCGGGGTTGCTCTTTTTGAGTTTTTCTGTTGTATTTATGTTCGACTATGCTTGTATTTGGACTGCCTTTGGGCTTTCTAGTTCTTCTAATAGTTTTTTTATTTAATGAAAGTTTCTAGTGTGAACAAAAACAAAAATTAATGATGAATCTTGGTTGACTGGTATTGTTTCTCATTTGCCTTTAATTAATCAACAAATTGTAATTATAAGTAGAGGTGGAAAAACTTCCCAAAATTCCCAAACCAATAAAAAAAAATACTGATCCCAAACCAAAAATGTCCCAAACCGATTTTTCCAAAATTTTGCTATTCCCATACCGAAATTTCGGTATGGGAATCGGGATTGTCTTTTCAATATTTCGGTATTCCCATACCGAACCGAAAATATATATTTTTAATTATTATTATATATACATATATATATTTATTTATTTATTTACATAGATAATAATATATATTATTTTTTTAATTATAGTTAGGGTTAATTTGAATCGTTGGATTGTTTCAAATTAATCTATGTCGTCCATCTATTCATGCATGTCTAACCAATTCAAGGATTGAGTGAAAGAGTCCATTCTTCCTTACTTTTTTTTTGTTGTGAACTGGACGATTCTTAGCATATGTGGAGGTTATTCTCTTCTAGTAGGAAGCCATTATTAATAAAATGGATGTCACATTAGCGACCCATATTTACCAATGTTGCTCAAAGTTTAAGCAAGATAATTTTTTTTGTCTTTTTATGAGAATTACTTGGGGTATTAGGCAAACAGCATTACTGATGATATTTCAAATGTTGTTTTGTTGGTGTGTTATTGTTAACAGAGAAGGTGTACAAACCAATGCCACAAGGACATCAAGGACAAGGTAATTCTGTTTGCCTCAACCGAGTAGGATTCATCTCCTTTCTAGCCTTGTCCAGCTTCTCCATATTTACTGTTATGAATGACTGTATAAACATCCTATATGGATTAAATCCGAGATGTAATGTACATGTACTGTTGATTTGGCAGATTGGGCCTAGCTATATGTCAATTTTCAATATAAAAGGTTGAATTTTAGCTCAAAAGCATAATATATCAAATTTTAGTCCAAAAGCCCAAAACCATTTCGGGATTCCCGATTTGTCCCGAAATCCCAAAACTATTTCGGGATTCCCGAAAATTGGGTTTGGGATTGGTATTGAAATTGGGATTCCCGAAAATTTCGGTTTGGGAATCGGGACAAGGGTTTCGGTATGGGATCCCATACCGAACCACCCCTAATTATAAGTGCTTTCACTGCAATTACTCAACTACTTTCCCTTACATCCTACGAAGGCGCCTGGGCCTGATGGCTTGTTGCCAGGGTTTTACCAAAAGAGAGAAAAAGACAAATTCATTGCATGCTAGCAACTTCTCGGGTGTTCTCGTTGCTCAATCCTTCGTTGAAATCACAGTATTAAATGCCGATATTCGTCGATAATATCGGATTTTTCAAGTAGCGATATTTTATTTGTTTTCCTTCGAGTTTTCGTGATAATATCGCGATATTTTCGAAAGTATCGGAACTATGCGAATCGGAGATTCGGAGAAGAAAGCCGGAGGTCGCCGGAGCCGAAGTCGACGAGGGAGGATCGAGAGACCTTGGGTCTCTGTGCGTGTGTGTGGGTGTTGAAGCAGGTGCGATGGTGTCCGTGCAGAGAGAAAGGGGAGAGATGAGAGTGCGATGGTGTCTGTGCGTGTGTGTGGGTGTTGAAGAAGACGAGATCTGTGTGCGTGTGTGTGGGTGTTGAAGAAGACGGAAGGATCGAGAGAGAGAGAGACTCTGGTTTTCTGGCTTTCTAGACAAAGAGAGAGGGGTTTGAAATGAGATAAATGAGAGGCTCTTGGTTTTCACATGGGATGCTCAAACAAAAAAAAATGCAAAGAGTCGTTTGGCTCTGGTTTTGATGCCTAGTGATTGATGAAAGGGAATTGACAAGTAAAGAGTTGTTTAGCCCCAGTTTAATGCCAACTGCACAAAAGAAGAAAAAAAAAACAAAGAGCCGTTTGGTTCGGCTCTGGAGTCGAGGAACTACAAAAGGCTTTTCTCATTTCTAAACAGCTTGCAGCTTTGCTCTCATAAAAAATAAAAAATAAAAAATAAAAACAGATGGAAAGGACATATGGAGCCGTGTGGCTCCGGGTTTCATGCAAAAAGGGCAGAAGAAAAGAGCCATTCGGCTCGGTACTGGACTCGAGGCATAGGGATGCAGAGCATCCCATGTGATTTCAATATCCAACACCCCAATAAGACTCCAACCCCAGGTTACATTATTTTATTTTATTTTGTTTTCTTTAGTTTTTTATTCTGTTTTGTTTTTTTTATTACTTCATTCTGTTAGTTTCTTTTATTTTTTATTTTTTATAATTTTTTTTTCATGCTTTTAAATAGTTTAATTTATCTGTAGTTCTTTTTCACACCTTGAGGACAATGTGTGATTTAAGTTTGGGGTGAGAAATAAGAAATTGTAGAGTTTTAATTTTTGTGTCAAGTTAAAATTTTCGTTTTTAAGTTAATATCCATATGTTATTTTAAAAGTTAGAACAAATGGACATGAAGATAGTCAAAAATTTGAACCTCATAGGAACTCTTTGTGATACTAAGTCACTTCTGTATCTTACCATGCAATGTATAAAGTGTAAAATATTGTACTAATTCATTATATATAAATGATTATGGTGTGTTTAAACTTCTTTCATTAATTACTACATATTTTCTACACTCACAATGTTTGCCAGCTCGCTATATAATCAACTTAAATAAGTTAAATCCATCATGCAATGCATTTCCTTCCAATTTTTTGTGATAAACTAAAAGATAATTGACTAAATAAACATCCTGCAAAGTTTCAATAAAAATTTCCAACTTTTTCTTACAATTTCCGTGATTTCCATTGGATTTTTATCGATATCGATATTATCCCGATATTTCCGTCGATATTTCCGTGTTTTCGGACTACTGATATTTCCGATATCATCGATATTTTATACCTTGGTTGAAATGTTCTCAGAGAAATTCCATGGCCATAAACGTAAGTGCTGAAGCTGGAATATCCCATGTAATCAGGCGCCTGGGCCTGATGGCATGTATCAGCCCATTAATCTAGTTGGGGAGTTGATAAGCGTGGTTAGGTCCAAACCATTTATAGTGCTTTTACATATATGCATATACATGTGAGCCCATATAATTAATTGGCAGGGTTGCTATTATATTTGGATCATTGCATTGCATGTGATATAGGAGATGGGCTGAGGTCAAATTATCCGGGCCCCCAATGGGTTTGTATTTATGGAGATGACCCATATTTGTTAAGTAACATGGCAGTCTAACGACAAGCCGGATCAATTTTTTAATATTTTCATACCGATTATGCACGTGGCATACATTACAGCGTACTAATCAAAACTTTCCAATTTAAAACCGCCTCCGAGCCTTTGGATAAGATATTAGATTGGGCCTCGAAGTTGGTAGTCTGGAATCGTGCGATTTTGGGCAAATAAAAATAGGGCTGTGCTATCCACACACCTCTTTTTACTTCTCACACACCCCTATTACTTTATGTCCGTTAGATCTTCTTCAGTTCATCCGATCTAAAGGTCGAAATTTAAAAATGTGTGAGAGAAGTAAAATAGGGTGTGTGGATATCACACCCCATAAAAATACACTTGGCTCCATAGCTGGCTTTCGGTTTTTTATATGGTCCAAACAATTTTTTTCATCGAAGCAAAGAGTGTTTAGCTTTTGTTATGGTTTATTCTTTTACTTCAGCCATTAAGGGAAACATCTTGTAATGTGTGCGTGCACAAAAGAAATCTCATTCTTTTTTAGTTGTATACACATTCTATGGTCCTTTCCTATATGCCTTAAGTTTGAATTATTTCCAAGACGTTGTCGTAGCCACATCGACTGTAATGGATGTGCTCCCCTCCTCCCCCATGCACCCGAGGTTTAAATTCACTCACTACAGGTTTAGATTAGTTAAATGTATAACATTGCTTGTATAATAATAATAAAAGGAAAAGAAAAGATATGTACCTTTTCGAGTTATAGAGACATACCTTGCTTTGCTTGGGATCAATGAATTCTCAGTCTACGATTACTTAATTTTCACATTCGATGCCAAGTTATCAACCAAGGTTCTAAGGTGGGGAGAATGGTTGTAGCATTGGGATCAAACTAACAAACGAAGCAAGTTAAGAATAAAGCTTTCTTGTTTTGTTTATTTACCTTTTGATTTTCAATCTTGTTCATCTAAGAATTGCATCATTAACAAGTTAGAATCATATACTTTGCTTAAGTATTAGTTAGTAGAGATACGGTTGCAACGCCATATAAATATTAGCAGCGAGGATCCATCTTAGATCACCAAATTCTTACCTCCTACAATCAACTCTATACTTTCAGCTTTCCTTTAATCTTATCCTCAATCAAGACGATGGCGGAAGGGGTCCTCTTCAACATTGCCGAAGGAATCATTGGAAGCTTGCAGAAACTTGCTCTTGAAGAGATCGGATTGCTTTACGGTGTCAAAGATGAGCTCGAAAAGCTTGAGAAGACAGTTACCAAAATTAAAAGTGTTCTTCTTGATGCAGAAGAAAAGAAGGCCAATCATGGAGTCAAAGAGTGGCTGAAAAGCCTAGAAGATGTAGTTTATGATATTGACGACTTGCTAGATGAATTCTACACTGAAGCTCGGTGGAGACAAATGGTAATTGGAAATAAAATTTCAAAGAAGGTACGCCTCTTTTTCTCAAGCTCAAACCAACTTGTTTTTCGGCTAAAGATCGGTCATAAGATAAAAGAAATTAGGGAGACACTTAATGTGATTGAGACCGACAGAAGGTTTCAGTTAGATGAGCGTCTCCAAGAGGCACGAGTTCTAGCTAGAGAGAGGGAAAGTCACTCATTTGTCCGTAAGGAAGAAATCATAGGGAGGGATAAAGATAAAAGGGAAATTGTAGGACTTCTGTTAGATCCTATTCCTAAAGAGAATGTGTCAACCATTTCCTTAGTTGGGATTGGAGGTTTGGGAAAAACTGCACTAGCCCAACTTGTTTTCAACGACGAGACAGTCCAAAAACATTTTGAGTTGAAAATATGGATATGCATCTCTGATACATTTGAGTTGAATGTGCTTGTTAAAAAAATCATTGAGTCCGCAACTAGTAGGACACTGGGAAACCTTGAGTTGGATCAATTGCAAAATGAGCTCCGAAAACTAATAGATGGAAAGAGATACCTCCTTGTGTTAGATGATGTATGGAATGAAAATAGGGAAAAATGGCTTAGTTTGAAAAGCTTGTTGATGGGTGGTGCAAGAGGTAGTAGAATACTGATAACTACTCGTAGTGAAGTTGTTGCTAAGATCTCAAACACAAATAAACCATATATCCTGAGGGGCTTGGAAGAAAAAGAATCTTGGTCTTTATTTAAGCAAATGGCCTTCGAAACAGAACCAGAGTCAGAAAATCCAAGTATTAAGGCAATTGGGGTAGAGATTGTTGGAAAATGTAAGGGCATCCCACTTGCTATAAGGACGATAGGGCGGATGCTTTACTCTAAGAATGGGGAAAATGAATGGTTGGCTTTCAAGAATAACGACCTTTCAAAAGTAAATCAGGAAGCAAGTGATATTTTACCAACACTTAAGCTAAGCTATGATATCCTTCCATCACATTTGAAACATTGTTTTGCATATTGTAGCTTGTTCCCTAAAGATTATAAGATTGATATAAAGACATTGGTTAACCTCTGGGTGGCACAAGGGTTTGTTAAGTCTTTAGATCAAAACAGGAGTTTGGAAGATGTTGGTTATGAATACTTTTTGGAATTACTGTGGAGATCTTTTTTCCAAGAGGTAACATACGATGAGTTTGGTATGATGAGTAGTTGTAAAATGCACGACCTCATGCATGACCTTGCAAAATCAGTGTCTGGGACAGAAATCACCATAGTAGATGAAATTGAGGATACTTTGTCTGAAAAACTTCGTCATGTGTCTTTTGATTATTCATTTGCTAGGTGGTCAAGTAAAAAAATTCCTACATCTTTGCTAAAGGCACATAAGTTGCGGACATTTTTTTGTATTCACCAATATCCGTATTTTATTTATGATGATGATGATGGGTCATTTTGCAATGCAATTGCTTCAAATTTCAAGTCATTGCGCATGTTGAGTCTGAATGCATTGGGTATCAGAGCATTACCAAATTCCCTACGTAAACTGAGACATTTAAGATACCTCGATGTTAGTGGAAATCCCATTGAGAGGCTCCCAAAGTGGATAGTTAGACTTCAGAATTTGCAAACCCTGAATCTGTCAGGTTGTGATATGCTTGTGGAACTGCCAAGAGACATTAATAAATTGTTCAATTTAAGGCATCTCATGGTACATGGCTGCAGCTGGAATCATATGCCTTATGGATTGGGAGAATTGACTTGTCTTCGGACATTGGATAGGTTTGTTTTGAGTGAAGACGGTGGCATCTCAAGGGGCGGTGCTGGGCTTGGCGTATTGAAGAGGCTTAACAACTTGACGGGAGAGATGAGCATTGAAAATTTGTGGAACGGGAAAGATATGGTGTCGGAAGCAATCTCTGCAAATATGAAGGAAAAACAGGGTCTTACTTCGTTGTCTTTGAGGTGGAAGGTAAATATTACAGGTGATGTCAATGAGGCTGAAAATGGTGAAATGTTATTGAAAGCACTGCAACCTCATTCAAATTTGAAAGCGTTATCGGTGTATTCTTTTGAGGGTGTGAGGTTTGCAAGTTGGCTTTCTTCTCTCACAAATATTGTTAATCTCAGGTTGGAGGACTGCGAAACATGTCAGTATCTCCCGCCGTTTGATCATTTACCTTGTCTTAAGGTTCTTAGACTTGATGGGCTTAAAGCTTTGGAGTACATTTCAGATGCTTCATCATCGGAGTCGCGAATTCCATTCTTCCCCTCCTTAAAGGAAATTTTCCTACTGAATTGTCCTAATCTCAAGGGATGGTGGAAGCAGAGTGCTCTAATTGGCTCCCCAATGACAGAGTATGAGCATCAGCATGTACAGCAGTCATCGCTTTCATTTCCGTGTCTTTCTCTATTAAATGTCAGGAATTGTCCTAACCTAACTTCCATGCCACTCTATCCACATCTTGAAGACGGGCTGTCCTTGGATAATACCAGCTTGAAGCCATTAGAAGAGACGATGATGATTGGTGGTGAAGACATTTTGGCACCAGCAGAAACAACATCATCTGCTTGTACATGTTGTTCCCTCTTCTCTCTTCTCTCTCCTTTAGTCTCTGGAGCGTCTGACCCGCATGTCTCCGCTTCCTCCTCTTCTCCTCTTTCCAAATTATCAAGTTTGGAAATTGAAGGCGTTGAGGATATAGAATGTGTTCCAGAGAGATGGCTGCGCAATCTCACTTCTCTCAGGAAATTGAGTTTGTCCCGATGTCCTAGACTGAGGGGTATACCTTTGGCCCCATCTCCGGGCGTCCAACATCTCACCACACTTGATTTTCTAGAGATATGGTGCTGCAACGAGCTGGATTTGTGGAAGGAGGATGAGAGTTTGTTGCAGTGGAAATCCCTAAGGAGCCTTCGCACTCTCCGTATTTTTTATTGTGATTGTTTGATAAAGTTGCCGGAAGGAATCGGTAACCTCACATCCCTTTCCGAACTAGTCATTGGAAGTTGCTATAATTTAGCATCACTGCCAGAAGGGATGTGTCGCCTCACCTCTTTAGAGACACTGAATATTTGCGGAGGCTCCAGCGTATTAAGGCAAAGATGCGAGAAAGAAAGAGGTGAGGACTGGTTTAAGATTGCTCACATCCCAAAGATTTTCATTTATTGACTCGATGACAGACTGGAGTCAGCTGGTGTTCTGGTAACTTTTCTAACTTCTTCTAATTTGCATTTTACATTTCAATAAATCCAAATTAATATCCAAACTATATTTGTCTCTCAAATCAATGCCAATAATCTTAATCACACTAATGCTTGTTTATTTTCTTCTTTTTTGCCTACTGCTGAATGGTCTGATACTAAATCAGAACCGTTACCCGAAGCACCCTTTCTATGTTGCTGCTCAAGATTCGTTCCTCGTTGAAACTTTATGCTTGCATCTCTACAATTGTTCAGGCTCGCACAAGAGCGTAGTGGTGTACGTGTATCAAATGGTTGCAGCCTGCACTTCTTTTACTTTTAACTTTGCTCTTTTCCTTGTATATATCTTCTTTGTTTTCATTTCAAGAGGGGTAAGGTTTATGTCCCCCTTCTTTTTCATGTACTTTTTTTTTCTTCTTATTTTATGAGGGGTAAGGTTTATGTCCCCCCTGACTAGGTGTATCTTCATTTTTCATTATCAATAAAATTTCCCTCGTACCGCCGAGGTTTTATCAACAAAAAAAAAAGAGAAAAAGTTGTATAAATTATGGGGTGAAATATGACTTTATCTGTTATTCTTTGAAGATTACAATCTTAAAACATACCGAATCCAAGCCAAATCAAATAGACCGAATTGAAAATAAACTGAATTGAACAAAAATTTGAGAAAATTCGAATCGAATCGAATTGAAAAGTAATTTCAGTTTGATTTTTGGTTTCCGTATAAAACCTAACCGAATGGAACTAAACTCACTCTGATACTAAGTGATACAAGAAACCTCTCCTTAGTAATACTCAAGTTTTAATTTTCAGTTATTTCCTGGTGACTTTTATTTTAAAGAGAAAATACACATGTACATTAAGCAAACGTGTTTACTTGTTTTTGTTGCCCTGTGTTTCTGGTACCATCTTCTTTCTTTCTTCTCTATATAAGGCGATCTATGTAATTATACACTATCATAATATATAAAAAAACTCAAGTACAAGAAGATGGTCGTACCAACAATGTTAAATTGGCCTAAACCACATTTACTGAACTACAAAGGGGAAGGTTAACGAATGTAAGGCGTAGGTGTATATTGTTTTCCACATGCATGCAGTTGGTTGATTGTTTAAAGAGCATATGTTGCTTTTGAATAGCACATTAACTCTCAACACCTAACTGAACGTGACGGATTCATGGACAAGACAACTGAGCCTTCCAGGTTCCGTGAAGGAAATTCAAACGCCTCCCCCAAATATACACGTGTGAATTAATGTAAAGACCGATGTTGTGAGTTCGCTTGACTTTGGCCATGGGCAGGATGAAATTTCTCATAGTCTCTCCATGCTCGAAAGAAGTGAATAACTGTAGCTTACCACCAATTGTCCCCCTTTTTAAGAAAAGAATTCAATGTAACTTAGCTCCTGTTTGTTTTATATAGTTTTTTTTTTCTTCTTGAAAATTGATGTTGCTTAAGGCCTCACTGGATTAAATGTAACGGCTATAGGTTGTTACCATTAAGGCCTCACTGAGTTTTGGTATGTATACATTCACTTATTTATGCAGCGCACGCGAACTAGGGCACAATTATTAACCTCCTTCACTTGGTTGTTACGTACTATTTTTCTCTCCTTTTCTCTTTTCATAGGAGGAGAGGAGTATTCGAACTTAGACGTCATTCCAACGTTAGGAATAGAAGTTGCTTGCTCATTGTTTTCTTTAAAAAAAAAAAAACTACGTTTCTTACTTCCAAAAAGACACTCTGCCAACAAAACAAAAAAAATAGGATAAGATTTTAAAAGAAGAATGACTTATGTAAAATGAGTTTATTGTTATTATAGTTTCTTAATCTAATAATACAACGTCATAAATAAATTTGTTTACATAATAGTATTACTAGATTGAAACACTTTTATTCAATATAAATTTGAGAGTTTTAACGAAACACTCCCGATATTGTTCACTTTTAACGAAAAATCACACTTTTACCTTTTTCTGGTACTATTCACTACACCTTTATTAGTCTTTTTCATTAAAACTAAAAGTTTTTTTTTTAAAAATTTTCATTAGTTTTTCTTATAAATTTCTCTCATCTAGAAAAAAGTTGCGTTACATAATTCTTAAGTCCCAACAAAAAATAACTAATATTGATCGGTCCATTAGGTCATCAAGGCAAATTCAGTGATCCATCTGTCCTTCCACTATATCCATAATGCTATGATGTAGCAGCAGGTCCCAAAAAAAGAGTGATATCCACACACTTCTTTTTATTTCTCACACACCTTTTTAATTTTCGGCCGTTGAATCGGATGAAATAAAAAAGATTAACAGATAAAAATTAACAAGGAGCGTGCGGATAGCACATCTCTTCCCCCCCCCCCCTCCAAAAAAAATTCATACAACTACTTTTTTTCCCATCTTTTTGTTGTTAATGTTATACTTTATGTGGAAGTTGCAAGTAGTACTAAAAATAAATAAATAAAGTAAAAAATAAAAAAGAATTATTATTGCCATTCTAAAAATTTAATTATGCACTC
Organism: Crataegus laevigata; assembly: GCA_963580275.1. Taxonomy (NCBI): domain Eukaryota; kingdom Viridiplantae; phylum Streptophyta; class Magnoliopsida; order Rosales; family Rosaceae; genus Crataegus; species Crataegus laevigata. The sequence goes on along the minus strand of OY756942.1, from coordinate 1,777,834 downwards.
CAAACATTTTATAATTAGAATAAAAAAATTATGTGCACAATTATATTTTTAGAGTGACAATAAGACGTGATATCATAATCTTCTCTTATCATTGTAGGGATTATTCTTAGTAATTTTTGTAATTAATATCTTTGGATGTTTTACATTATATATAGAAGAAATTGTAGCAATAGTCCCTCAACTTTAACCTAATTGGAGTAATGTTCTCTCAACTAAAAATTCATTATCATTGGTCCCTTAACTCTTCAAAACATACAACTATGATCATTTTCGTCAACTCCATTAGAATTTCCATCAAAATGGGCAAATATGAAAATTAAATGAGAACAATTGTAGCAATGATCCGTCAACTTTAACCTAATTAGAGAAATGGTTGTAAACACGGAAATTTCCTGAAGGAACAAGAACACGTGTACAAAATAATATTTGTTATTTGATGAATTTTGGGGTTACAATCTCTATTTGTTCCTCTGATTCTATCTTCGTAAGGTATGGATTTGTTGATGGGCTGTTGATCCAAAGGGCCGTTGGGCTTGATCCTTGGATGAACAGTGATGTGGATTTGTTTGTGTTGATCCGAAGGGGCTGTTTGGCGCTTTGATTCTTGGGATGAACAGTGATGATCTTCAGATGTTTGATGATGAATGTAGAATGATGAACGATGAACGATGGGTGAGTTTCAAGGGGGCTTTGATCTTGATTCTTGAAGGATGAATGTATTGATTCCAAGGGCCGTCGGGGCTTGATCTTGGAGGGTGGATGAATGTTGTTTCAAGAACGATGAACGATGGATGAACTATGGATGAACTTATGGATGAACTTCAAGGGGCTTTTGGGCTTGGTTCTTGAAGAAACGGATGAACGGATGAACGATGAATGGTGGATGGATCTTCAAGGGCTTCTGGACTTGATCTTGAAGAACAATTGTGCTAATCCAAGGGGCCGTTGGGGCTTGATCTTAGGATGGATGATCGTTTCTTCAAGGGCCGTTGGGGCTTGATCTCGAAGAACGATGAACGATGAACGAAGAACGAAGAACGAAGAACGAACTTCAGAGAATTCTCTTCCAATTTGGGAGTAGAGAAATGTATTTGTGAATTGGTGAAATGAAATGAATGAAATTGGCTTCTATTTATAGAATTTTCCAAGGCCTAATTTTGAATATAATATCCCAGATGAAATAAGCCGTCTCTGCCAGGTGTTGACACGTGTCTTGTTTGACAGCTTTTCTAACTCTTTTCGAATTTTCGTCGAATCACACAATATGTGTACAATTTATGTAATACACGAGTGTTAAAATTTTGACCATTGGTCAACATTTATTTACTAAAATTTCATTGTCTACAAATGCCCCCACTTCAAAGCGTGTCGTATACATGTGCTTGTCACGTGTAGAAGATGCGTCTTTGAAGTCCCTTAATGTAGACGTTTGATCCAAGGGCCGTCGAGGCTTGATCTTGGATCGGGTTTTGTGATTTTTCCACAGCTTTCATCTTGAACTGGTTTTGATTCAAGGGCGATGAACACCTGATCTTGAATCGGGCTTTTGATTTCTCCAAGGGCCGTTGAGGCTTGATCTTGAAGGTTGATTCAAGGGTGTTGGACACTTGATCTTGAATCGGGTCTTGATTTCTCCAAGGGCCGTTGCGGCTTGATCTTGAAGGTTGATTTAGCACGTTGTCTCCACATGTTTCAAGTAATCGGATCTTCATGCAGGTCTGGCATCTTCTTTTGCAGTATTTTTTTTTTCTATTGCAAAAATTCCCATGAAAGCAATTGGAGATGCCGCTCCAAAACATTCAATGTGGAGATTAGCTATGCTGCAAAAATTCCCATGAAAGCATCAGAACATCACTTCTCAGCGACTCATCATGTTTTCCAGCTTCCAACATTTAGTTGAAGATGACTGCTCGAGAGCAATGCTAGGTAAGCAATCAGGGAAGGGTTCCAGACAATCAGTCCCAGATCGGAAGCTTGACTCCAAGTGGCGGCTGATCGCTCTCTTTCTCTTTGTCCCGTAGGCAAGAGCAAGGGTAAAGGAAAAGCATGCCATGAGATATCTTTGCCTTCGACCCTGCTGATATGAGATACTTTGGCTTTTGAAGAAGTACAAGTTGATTTTTGAACTGGGTTTGGGAGCCTTTTTACTTGCAAGCGATCCTCAGCTTAGTTGAGGATGAATCAGCACGTTGTCTCCACATGCTTCAAGTAGTCCGGTCTCCACGCAGACATGCATCTTCTTGAACTCTTGGATCATCTCAGACTCTGACTTCATCTGGATGCAACTCAGACTCCTCCTGTTTCGTCTGTGAGGTACTTTTGTTTTTGAAGAAGTACCTCAACACAGGTTTATTTTTGAAGTGTGTTGGGAGGGGTCTGAGATGAGTACTCGAGAGCAAGGCTAGGTAAGCAATCAGGATCTCACTTTCTCCACGTTCCTCAGATGAAGGTGAGGAGAAAGCGTAATATGAGATACTTTTGCTTTTAACCTTTTTAATATGAAATATTTTTGCTTTGGATGATTTGTTTTCTGGGGTGTTCCAAGGGATGAAGAACACTGAGTGACTCGAAAGGTTTCTTTGAGAATACATTCTCGGAGATGAAGAGATGAAGAGAAGGTGTGAGGTTGAGAGGGTGTGCCTTTGCTGTGGAAGGCGAAGGTAGAACTTATAGAATTTTTTTTTTTTTCCAAACCGGAACTATTCCCGCACTATTTGTCGGCAGCCGGTGGATGGATGAACAGTGCCTGTTACGCGCTTTCTGACAAAGCTTCCGTAATTTCTGCGAAGCTGACTGCGCATGCGACGAGTGACGACAAACTGGAATGATGATCTTTTGAAAACCGGGTTTCAAATCCGGGTGCGGCTCGTGGTTTTCGCAACGCTCCAAGCTGCATGCGACGCATGTGACGAGTGATGACAAACTGGAAAAGCTGATGCCACGTGATTTCTGAGTCAAGCCCAGCTTTCGATAGAGGAACGGCTCTTTTGAGACAGGACTCCGGCCTTCGAGAAAAGAGCGTCACTCTTTGATTTGCGAGAGGAGCGCTTCTTCATTTTCTTCTTTTTATAGAGGCGCGAATTTTTTGTTTCACCTCATACTTGAACTCCCTCCTGTAATTACTTCATTCTTGCACTTCTGCAATTTTACTCTTTCCGATCTCTTCTTCCTCAACACTTTCTAAAAAATGTCTTGCCCTTCTGACCGTCGCCTAAACTTGAACGTCGGAGAAGATGATGACTTGTCTTCTCCAGATAACCTTTGGCGTCCGTCCTTCATATCCCCCAATGGTCCTCTTACAGTCGGGGACACAATGATGAGGAATGAAATAACCGCTACGGTGGTTGCTCGAAATCTCCTCACTCCAAGGGACAATAGGATGCTTTCCAGGCGGTCAGATGAGCTGGCTGTTCAGGAATCTCTTGCTCTCAGTGTCCAGTGTGCAGGCACAGTTTCAAACATGGGCCAGCGCCTTCTTGCCCGGTCTCGTCAGGTGGAGTCGCTGATGGCTGAGGTGGCTAGTCTCCGGCAAGAAGTCAGAAGTCTTAGGCACGAGAACAAGGAGTTGCACCTGCTTGCAACTAGTTACTCGACCAGCATGAAGAGGAAGCTGGACCAGCTGCAGGAGTCGGACGGTCGGATCCAGAGTGACCATGAAAGGTTCATGGCGTTACTCCCGAGGTTTATGTTGCCTTCGTCCTCTGGAGTTGCACCAAGCGTTCCGGCTCCGGAGATTCCAACTCTGGCTCTTCGTCTTCCCGGAGCTCCGTCGACTTCTGAGGCACCACCTGATCGTCCTTGAATATTTCCTGCTTGTAATTTTGATTTGACTTTTTTTTTTGTGGCATGTAGAGTGCCAATTTGTGTAATTTTCCAGAGAAATAAATAAAAAATGGACTTTTATCGCTTTTCTCTTTTCTCTCTTTTTTGCTACACATATACAATATACATAAATATGTATATACGTCATATGCATACACATGCATTTTCAAAACTTTTTTTTTTTTTTTTTTTTTTTTTTTTTTTTTTTGTGGACATGTGGGCCTTCACCCTCCACATAATTTTCTAGCCCACTATTTTGGGCTTGCCGACACTTTGCTTCTTTTTTTTTTTTTTTTTTGGACATGTGGGCCTTCACCCTCCACATAATTTTCTAGCCCACTATTTTGGGCTTGCCGACACTTTGCTTCTTTTTTTTTTTTTTTTTTTTTTTTTTTGGACATCATCATTTCACAAGCTTTCATCATTTTTTTTTTTTTTTATAATTTTTTTAATATAATAATAATAATTATTATTATATATATATGTATATATATATATATTTTTTTTTCTTTATGGTTTTTTTTCTCTGGTGCAATCCGCACCATTTCAAACCCCCCCTTTTTTCTTTTTTTTTTTTTTTTTTATACATATATTAATATACTTTTTTATGGTGAGTGCTCCACTAAAAAAAAAAATTATATTTTTATATTTTTTATATATATTTTTTTTTCAACTTTCGGTAGATGCACACCCAAAACGTTTTATATATGTATATTTTTTTTATTTATTTTTTATTTCTTTATATATATATATTTTTTAATGATGCACTTACTTTTTTTATATATTTTTTTATTTTTAGTGCTGCACTATATATATTTTATTTTTTATTTTTTTATTTTTTTTATTTTCTTGTTACCCTACTATCAATATTTTATTCTTTTATTAATCCTATATATATGTGTGTGTGTGCTGAAGACGAAGACAAGCAAGCATTTACAGATGTGGAGTGTTTGACCATTTGAGGGGTAAAACACACACTGTAACTTTTTGTTTTTGTCTCTTTTTTTTTTTTTTTTTTTTTTTTTTTGGCCTGGGCCTTTGGCTCATATTTGGGCCGGTTTTTTTTTTTTTTTTTTTTTTTTTTTTTTTTTGGGCCTGGGCCTTTGGCTCATATTTGGGCCGGTTTTTTTTTTTTTTTTTTTTTTTTTTTTTTTTTTTTTTTTCTTTAGCCGCATACATATATGCATGTATAACATAATGTGCGTACCCCCCACTGATGGACTTCTTTGTTGTGATGTCAGGGATTACGTAAACAATTTTGTAGAGGCATAACATGATGTCGGGATACCCATGAAGCTTTTTGGAAGTGGAGTGAAAGATGGTGTACTTTGTGCTCTTTGCTGCCAAGTGCTTGCGCGAGAGACTGCGCCGGAGTTCCGCCGTGTAGTGCCTTTTGATTACAGTATTCCCTCGGTTGGTGCGCTGCCGTGTGGTGCTGTACAAGAGGCTGCACTGGGGCTTCGTTGCGTATTGTCTTTTGGTCGCAATTTTCCCTCGGTGGTGGTGTTGCCGTGCGGTGCAAGAAACTGCTTGCGTAGTCGCTGCGGGGTTTCGTAGTGTGACTACGTGGCATTTTGGTTTCTTTGCTACCGTAACGTGCCCTGAAGGACCGTCTTGTAGCTGCCCTTTTTAGCGTGCTTGCTGCCCTGTCGTCGCTGCACTATTCACCGCACGCCATCGTACTGTCCGCCGCCGTTGCCGTTTGGAGCTTGTGCGAGAGATTACACCGGGGTTCCGTTGTGTAGTACCTTTTGATCACATTTTCCCTCGGCAGTGTGCTGCCGTGTGGTATTGTGCAAGAGGTTACACCGAGACTTCGTTGTGTAATGCTTCTTGGTCACATCTTTCTTCGGAGGTGACGTTGCCGTGCACATCGACTTTGCCGCTTGCCGTGACTTTGTCATTGTCATCCTTCAATGTTCACGAGATTTCTCTCGCATCTTTGTAACCAGCTTTGCGCCCACATCCTTCCTTTAAAGAAATGAAGTATTTACATTGATGATGTGACTGTACTTGAAGTTTTGAAGTTCCAAGTTGCCTACGTACCCTTCCAATGAAAGGGATCAAGTCAAAACGTAGTTCAAAATACATGCATATTTTTTTGGTATTTTCTTTTGGTGCCGTTTTGCAGTTTTAACTCGTACAGGCAAGGAGTGTTGATTGTTGCCTTTTATGCTCGTGCAAGCCAAGAGCATTGGTGTCGCCTTTTATGCTCGTGCAAGCCAGGAGCGTTGGTGTTGCCTTTTATGCTCGTGCAGACCAGGAGCGTTGTTGCCATGCAGTTTGGGCTCGTGCCGGCAAGGAGCCTTCGTTCATGCAGTTTAAGCTCGTACGAACAAGGAGCATGGTGTCTTGCAGTTTAGGCTCTTGCAGACAAGGAGCATGGTGTCTTGCAGTTTTAGCTCATGCAGACAAGGAGCATGGTGTCTTGCAGTTTCAGCTCTTGCAGACAAGGAGCAGCACATGAATTTGTCAAGCCATTTTGGAGAAGCGTTCCTTGCAATCTTTGTAGCAAGGAGCTTTGACCGGGTGTTTTGAAGAAATCTTCCGGGAGGAAATCACGCATCGTGATGGGGATGGGTGATCTTTGTGTTGAATTTCCATCATCTTCAACAATTTCCCGTTGCTTTGGAGATTGGCAAAAGCTGCTTTGCCCCCTTTCCGGTTGGTGGACTTGTGGTGGAGGCGTAGGCTTCATGTGCCATTTCTTTGGAGCAACATGAATCCATCCTTCAGCTTTACTTGATTTGGAGCATGCCCCCAGCGGCGGCGATGAAGACTTCGAATTGAATGTGCCGGAAGTGATGGTGGTATAATTCGTCTTTACCACCTCGTCGAGATCCAGCTCGATGATCCCTTGCTGGGCTAGCCTTACGATGAGATCTTTTAGCACGAAGCATTTTCCCGTCGGATGACTGATGAAGCGGTGGTACATGCAGTACCTTGGGTTGTCGGTGCGATTTATTTCTTCCGGCCATCGGCATTCGGGTAAATCGATCACCTTCTTCTCCAATAGGTCATCCAGCATTGCGGCCACGTCGGAGTCCGGAAAAGGATATATCTTCTGCTCTAGTTCCCTCAAGGTGCTTTTGTACTTGTCTTGGGTGCTAGAAGGCTCTCCTTTCTTTATCTCCCTTGTTTTATACTTGGACGGGATTTTGACGGGCGACGATGAGACTTTGACAGGGGCGGTGTTAACGGTAAAAGCTTCCTTAGTGGGCTTCTTCCCAGTCTCGTCCACCTTCGGAGCAAATACTTTATCTTTGAAGTTGGTGGTTGGCTCCCTTCTTTCATGGTTGGCGATGCTTAACTCCATGTCATGGGCGCGGGTTGCTAGCTCTTCGAAGGTCCGCGGTTTAATGCCTTGAAGGATGTAGTGCAACCCCCATTGCATGCCTTGGATGCACATCTCGATCGAGGAGCGCTCCAAGAGTCTATCTTTGCAGTCAAGGCTAAGGGTGCGCCATCGGTTGATGTAGTCAACAACTGGCTCATCCTTCCACTGCTTCGTGCTTGTCAGCTCCAGCATGCTGACTGTGCGGCGGGTGCTGTAGAAGCGGTTGAGGAATTCTCGCTCCAGTTGCTCCCAGCTGTTGATGGATTCGGGCTCAAGATCGGTGTACCAATCAAAGGCGTTACTTTTCAGCGAGCGCACGAACTGTTTGGCAAGGTAGTCCCCTTCAGTGCCCGCATTGTTGCAAGTTTCAACGAAGTGGGCGATGTGCTGTTTCGGGTTCCCCCTTCCATCGAACTGCATGAATTTGGGTGGTTGATATCCCCTTGGCATCTTCAGGGCATCAATCTTTTTAGAGTAAGGCTTGGAGTACAACTCGGAGGTATTTGAGCTCCCTTGGTACTGTGCCTTGACTGTGTTGGCGATCATCTCTTGCAACTGCTTGATTGAGAGAGATCCCATGAGCGGCGCTGCTTGGTCTGGCTTTAGGTTTTCTTCCACTTTCTCCAATGAAGGCTCTTCTTCTTCGTCACCACCTTTCTTAGGGCTGGAGCCGGATCCTTCATCATGCCTTGCCCCCAATTTGCTCACGAGCATAGCAATCTTCAAGTCTTTTTCTTCGAGGGTCTTCGTCATCATTGCAAACATCTCCTTCATCTGAATCAGTTGTTCTTCGATAGAGGTGGCGCCCTTGTCTGAAGCCATTGCGCTTGAAGTGTGCTTTAGATTTCTTGAACGGAGAAAGAGATGAGAGGTAGAGAATGTCCCACTGGGCGTGCCAAATTTGTAAACACGGAAATTTCCTGAAGGAACAAGAACACGTGTACAAAATAATATTTGTTATTTGATGAATTTTGGGGTTACAATCTCTATTTGTTCCTCTGATTCTATCTTCGTAAGGTATGGATTTGTTGATGGGCTGTTGATCCAAAGGGCCGTTGGGCTTGATCCTTGGATGAACAGTGATGTGGATTTGTTTGTGTTGATCCGAAGGGGCTGTTTGGCGCTTTGATTCTTGGGATGAACAGTGATGATCTTCAGATGTTTGATGATGAATGTAGAATGATGAACGATGAACGATGGGTGAGTTTCAAGGGGGCTTTGATCTTGATTCTTGAAGGATGAATGTATTGATTCCAAGGGCCGTCGGGGCTTGATCTTGGAGGGTGGATGAATGTTGTTTCAAGAACGATGAACGATGGATGAACTATGGATGAACTTCAAGGGGCTTTTGGGCTTGGTTCTTGAAGAAACGGATGAACGGATGAACGATGAATGGTGGATGGATCTTCAAGGGCTTCTGGACTTGATCTTGAAGAACAATTGTGCTAATCCAAGGGGCCGTTGGGGCTTGATCTTAGGATGGATGATCGTTTCTTCAAGGGCCGTTGGGGCTTGATCTCGAAGAACGATGAACGATGAACGAAGAACGAAGAACGAAGAACGAACTTCAGAGAATTCTCTTCCAATTTGGGAGTAGAGAAATGTATTTGTGAATTGGTGAAATGAAATGAATGAAATTGGCTTCTATTTATAGAATTTTCCAAGGCCTAATTTTGAATATAATATCCCAGATGAAATAAGCCGTCTCTGCCAGGTGTTGACACGTGTCTTGTTTGACAGCTTTTCTAACTCTTTTCGAATTTTCGTCGAATCACACAATATGTGTACAATTTATGTAATACACGAGTGTTAAAATTTTGACCATTGGTCAACATTTATTTACTAAAATTTCATTGTCTACAATGGTCCCTCAACTTTACCCAAATGGAGCAATGATCTCTCAACTTTAAGCTAATTATAGCAATAGTCTTTCCAACATGATTCATCTTGACGGAATTCCGACTGAGTAGACAAAGAAGACCATAATTGCATGTTTTGATGAGTTAAGAGACCAATGATCATGAATTTTTAGTCGAGGAATTATTATTTTAATTAGGTTAAAGTTGAATGATCATTGCTATAATTTTCTTAGGGTAAGGGACAGTTTACTACCCTCATGTTTGGTGGTTTTCAACATTTAATACATCAAGTTTTTTTATCCCAGAGTCATACCTAAAGTGTAAATTTTGGGATAGTCTCATACATCCGTTAGTCAAACTGTTAGTTCTCCCGTTAAGTGATGACGTGGCACCCTGATTGGGCGCCACGTGTCATTAAAAATATTCAAATAATTATTTAAATAAAAATAATATTATAAAAATGTCACATCCCGGCCCGGGCGCAACCACCTCCCGGGCCCGCTCCACCACCGTAGCACGATATTGTCCATTTTGGGCCCCGACCACGCCCTCACGGTTTTGTTTCTGGGAACTCACGAGCACTACCCGTACCCGAAAGTAGGGCGTGACGGCCAGCACGCCCTACTTTCGGGTACGGGTGTGTCAAAAAATTAAAAAAAAATCGAACCCAGAAAAGAAAAGGAAAAAGAAGGAAGAAGAAAGAGAAGAAGGAGGAGGAGGAGGAGAGGAAGGAGAAGGAAGAAGAAGGAGAAGGAGGAGGAGGAAGAAAAAAAAATCTGGGATCTGGGTGCGCGCGCAGGGGGAGAAGAAGAAGGAGAAGGGAGGAGGAAGAAAAAAAAAATCTGGGATCTGGGTGGGTGCGCAGGGGGCGGGGGGAAGAAGAAGGAGAAGGGAGGAGGAAGAAGGAGGAAGGAGGAGGAGGAGGAAGAAAAAAAAAATCTGGGATCTGGGTGGGTGCACAGGGGGGGCGGGGGGGGGGGAGAAGAAGGAGAAGGGAGGAGGAAGAAGAAGGAAGAAGAAGGAGGATGAGGAAGAAAAAAAAATATGGGATCTGGGTGGGTGCGCAGGGGGGCGGGAGGGGGGGTTGAAGAAGAAAGAGAAGGGAGGAGGAAAAAGAAGGAAGAAGGAAGAAGGAGGAGGAGGAAGAAAAATAATAATAATAATAATCTGGGATCTGGGCGGGTGCGCAGGGGGGAGAAGGAGAAGTTGGGCGGGTGCGCAAGGGGGGAGAAGGAGAAGCTGGGCGGGTGCGCAGGGGGGAGGGAAGAAGGAGAAGGGAGGAGGAAGAAGAAGGAAGAAGGAGGAGGAGGAAAAAAAACAGAGAGAAACTAGAAGAAGAAGAAGAAGAAGAAGAAGAAAAAAAAAATTTTAATAATAATTTTTAAATATTTTTTAATATTATTACACTTTAGGTATGACTCTGAGATGAAAAAAAAATGATATACTAAATGTTGAAAACCACTAAACATTAAGGTAAAAAAATGAGATATGTCCATTTTCTTATATATATTTCTGATGTAGATATTTAGATGTTATGAATTGCATTATCCATTCTGCATTTGCTAAAGGTTCTACTCTTGTTTTAATTTTAGTTTCTTTAATTTATTTGTATTTTTACACTATTTTTAACACATCTCTTTTTCTTTCTTTTTTTTCGAAGACATTTTTAACACATCTCTTTCACGCTGAGGTTTGTGTGTCGGTTCCTAAATGAAAAAGAGCAAAGTCCTGGATTATGAATTGACTAATGATCCCACACAGCTAGATATGAGTTTAATTACATGGTTTGGCCCACAATGAGCTAGTAATAATATGGTTCAAATTTAACTTTAGCCAGAATCAAATTTAAGACATTTCGCTTATAAGTAAAGAAAAATATCATTAGATCGTAGTGTAAAACGGAATACTAGTAGTACTAAGTGGCTAAAAACCCTTGAAATTTGCATAACACATAACCTTGAAATTTGCATAACACATAACTTTGATTCTTGAGATTGAAAATCAATAGAAGTGGTCCATGAAATTGTCTATCATCCATTATTTTGGTCATTCCGTTAAAAAACTCTATTAAGTTGAGGGTATTTTTAACCAAAATAGTCCTTGAAATTTGCGCAACACATAATTTTGGTCCTTGAGATTTGCATAACATATCATTTTGGTCCATGCGATTGTCCATCATTCATTATTTTGGTCATTCTGTTAAAAGCTCAGTGACCACTCAACAGAGTTTTTTAATAGAATGACCAAAATAATGGATGGTTGACAATCTCAGAGACCACTTTTATTGATTTCCAATATCAAGGATCAAAATTATCTGTTATGCAAATCTCGTGAACCATTTTAGCTAAAAAGTTAATAAATAATGAATTTAGCAGAAACAGCATCAGACATATCTTTGGGATGGGGATTGTCTGCCCTCCCACTTCCCATCCCCTCCTCATCTCCTCCTATTTGAATGGTCACGGTTAAGCTACGTCAACATTTATATTAATTTTTTTATAGAGATAATAAGACAAAAAATAATAAAAATATAAAATATTAACGTGACTTAACCGTAACCACACAAATAAAAATGAATGAAAGGGTACGGGAAGTGAGACAATCCCCCTCCCTTTGCTAAGCCATTTTCGTCAGACCCTCCAAAAGTAGAATCACATGCAACCATCCAACGCAACGCCGCGATCCCCGAGATCTTATCCCCATATCGAAAAAGACATCCATGACGCTACTATCCCTCTCAAAACAAACAAACAAAAGCTTTCTAACTTTGCAAGCTTGACCTTATATTTGTTCATGTTAATAAATAAAACTAAAACGCACATTGAGGATTTGAATCTCGCTGAACAACTATTTGCTTTACATTAATTGCTTTGGTATGATAGTCGGACACAAATAGAAGATTCGGATTGCGGTTTTACGCGCTTGGTAGCCAACACAACTTTGTGCGCTTTCCCTCTTGTTTTCGAACTTTGATGAAAATTACAAGAATAGCACTGGCATGAATTACGGAGAGAGAGGCGGTTTGCGGAATCCAGGAATCCAGAAATGGAGGACAGCCAGACACAAACCCAACAGAGGGAGAAGAAGACGAATCAGAAGACTCAGAAGAGGGCACCTCCTTCTTAACGCGATTTCTGCAATAACTTTCCTTCTTTCCCATTTCCCCATCTTATCCTCCGCACTTATATAAATCTAAACCCTCCTCCCTCTCTCTCTCCCACAACAAACACAAACACGAACACCTTCTCTCTCTCTCTCTCTCTCTCTCTCTCTCTCTCTCTCTCGTCTGTTACCATTCTAATGGTGAAAATGGCTACTGCGTTACTCTCACTTTTGCTTGCATTCGCATTGCTGCTCACTAATCCTGCTTCTGCAGCTCTGCCTTTGGATGGTAAACACACTCTCTCTCTCTCTCTCTCTCTCTCTCTCTCTCTCTCTCTCTCATCTGTTTTACTGAACTCTTTACTTAATTTTATACTACTTTTAGGACTCTTGGCCAATGGCAACTTTGAAGAACCGCCAAAACCAAAAGACCTCAAGAAAACAGTTATCATAGGCAAATATTCACTGCCCAAATGGGAAATCGATGGCCTGGTGGAGTACATCTCCGCGGGGCCGCAACCCGGTGGAATGTACTTTGATGTAGCTCATGGTGTCCATGCTGTGAGGCTTGGCAATGATGCCTCAATCTCCCAGACCATTAAGGTCAAGCTAGGGTCTCTGTATGCCCTAACATTTGGGGCATCTAGGACTTGTGCCCAAGAGGAGGTTTTGAGGGTGTCAGTTCCCCCCCAGGCAGGGGACCTTCCTCTGCAAACCTTGTACAGCAGCAATGGCGGCGACACTTACGCTTGGGGATTCAGAGCAACTTCTGAAACTGTTAAAGTGACCTTTCACAATCCTGGGATGCAAGAGGATCCTGCTTGTGGTCCACTCTTGGATGCAGTTGCTATCAAGGAGCTTTTCCCCGTGTACCCCTCTAGAGGTAAATTGTATATTGATTAACTATGTTTCTGCTAGTTTTTTGGTCTTTCTCTGTGCACGACAGGAGTTTCCGGTTTGATCTCATTTGTCGACATGGTTGATTGTTTTAGGGTATAGAATCATCACTTAAAGGTTAGACTTAAGGTTTTTAGTGTCGGATTTGTTAATCGCTTTGATTCTAGGTTCTAAGCATCCAACTGTACTCCTAGGTCAATAGTTCGATTGGTAACCATTTCAGTGTTCAATCTGCAAAATCATTGAATGTTTGACGTTGCAGATAATTTGGTCAGAAACCCTGGCTTTGAAGAGGGTCCCCACAGGTTATTCAACTCTTCCCACGGTGTACTCCTCCCTCCAAAACAACTAGACGCGACATCCCCGCTCCCCGGCTGGATCATCGAGTCCCTCAAGGCCGTAAAGTTCATCGACGCAAAACACTTCAATGTTCCATTCGGAAAGGGCGCAGTTGAGCTTGTTGCGGGGAGAGAAAGTGCCATAGCCCAGGTTCTTAGAACCGTTCCCAACAAGCTCTACAGCCTTTCATTCACAGTCGGTGATGCAAGAAACGGCTGCCATGGATCAATGATGGTTGAAGCATTTGCCGGCAAGGAAACGCTCAAAGTTCCCTTCACCTCCAAAGGAAAAGGTGGGTTCAAGACGGCCAGTTTCAGGTTCAAAGCGGTTTCAATCAGGACCAGAATCACGTTCTTCAGCTCTTTCTACCACACCAAGGACTACGGAGCTCTTTGTGGCCCTATCCTAGATGAAGTTAAGGTTTCCCCTGTTGCTTAAATGCTAGTTTTTTAGTTATATCGCCACAAAACTACAACATCATTATTACCGTTATAAAAGTATTAGGGCTAGTTTGATATTGTTACGCTATACTTTTTACTAGAGTTATGAAAGTTTTCAGGAACAAACTTAAAATCCATCACCGATTAACTGGTTATGGTCGAATTCTATAACTACCGGATCTACAGCTTTTTTTCTTCAAAACGGTGCTTCAAGTGTTCTGGACATTAATGCAACTTTAAAGGGGCTTTATATGTGAAGGATCTTAATTTTTCTTTGGTAGCTTATGCTATATTAGGATGTTTAATGATGTGATAATCATATTGCAAAGCTTGTTAAGAACCCCTTGCCCTTGCTAATTATAGCAGCTAAACTGTGAAGCACTTACTAATACGAAAACAAAAAAGATATCGAAACTTTCCAGTTCGATCACGAGGAGATAATTGAATCAGTAATATGCACCATTAAGCATTCAAAATCAAGGGTTATGTATTAACATGAAGTACTCTCTTGATTATTTCATTGAACATGCAATAAAGTTCCATAGAATGTAAGAACGTCACTAATGCTTATGAAAGAATACTACACAGCATCTCAATTTGACAACATGGCACAATGTGTGAGAAGGTGTGTGTCTTCGAAAAAGAAAATATAAAATTCTCCAGTGTGGTAATAGGAAGATAAATTGATGTACCAATCTGCTGGTATAAATTGATGTACCAATCTGCTGGTATCATGAGGGGGCCGCAGATTCCGACCGACTGGAATGTTGCCCTTCACCGTCGTCTAAAGTACCGACAAGACATTTCTCGAGTAAAAATTCAGCATTCACCCAAGCATGGTATTTATCTAAAGCAAATGTAGTAAGGAGCAATAGTTAACCGCACTTTATAAGAAGTTAAAATAAAATGAAGATGATCCCACACAAATTGCTGATTTGCAGGCATTGCTAGATTTGCTCAAGTTTGGGTCTGGCTTAGGAGAACCTTTTTGGCTGCATTATTTCGCCACATCGGATTTCAGGGATCCTAAACTCATTCCTTGGAATGAGATGGATCAGGAACCAAGAGAATCCGACATTCCTATTCAAGTTTTGGAAATGCTAGGGACTTTGGTGAACAAGAAAAAGAAAAAAGAAAAAAAAATCGTCCCAGTAAAAATAACAATTTTATGGGCAGTTCTGCTCGCAGAGAATACATTTGCTCACCACCGCTATGTTCCTTTGGAAGAGTTTGATTTAATCTACCTGCTACACGGATCCTAAAAATAAAAACTCATCCAACAACACATAATATGGTGGTAGCAAATCTATTCTCTTGTTTTCATGGAGACGTCAGGCTTAAGAACAATAAAACTCAACAACATATAACCAATTAAGCATAGAAAAGGATACTGAACAAAGATGTGCAGTCTTTTCCCACAGCCTTCTTTAGAATATCAACACCTGAAGAAAAATGAAATCGTCAGAAACAGGAATAGTATGTCATGCAGTTCTGACCAAATAATACATACAGAAACTCTCGCAAGTCAACCAATTATGGATAGTTAGATCTCATCACTAAGCAGTTTTTTGGTGACAGAATTATACCAATTGCAATATTAAGGCTTTAATAATATTGGTGGTAATGCATTTGCAAAGGATTATATAGAGATAATATTGTTAACATCAGATTGCCCTATAAGCAAACGCTTTGCCTTTCTACCTTATTACTCTTCCTATGTCAATAAATGAGCTCAGAGTTGGCACACATCCACCAAGTCAACTTAAATCAATAGTCCACATCCCTTATATAGCTAATCTTCATTAGAAATATAGAAGAAACAAAAGTTGCCAGATTTCTGGTATAGCACTTCTCACAGACGGTAGATGCCCCATCCTATTAAAATTACTTTGTCGGCTAAGTTGGCATAGCAGAGCAATAAAACTTCAATAAGAAGAGTTACAAAAACCCCATAAAACATGCCTACTGATATAAATACTTCAAAATTTTGGGGTTTATGGAGAAAGGTGTATTGCAGCAATACACACTTGGGATGACACTGCTCACTCCAGCTAACATTTGAACTTGAACAGACTAAAATATGTACATACCTCCAGGGTGAAATCTCATGTATGGAGACAAATTGTACACACGGCCTTTTAGAACAGTCCACATTGAATCTCCTTTTTGGTGCTGTTTAACTTCATTCAGTGAAATAAGCCTCTTATTTGATTGTCCCTTTAAACCTGAGACACAATTTGTAACTTGAGAAGCTAACGCTGATATAATCACTACTGCACTTAAAAATACCCTAGATATCACAAGCTGTTTCCTGAACTTGTAATAACATGCATCACAAATTCACAACGAATAGGCTTGCTATGAGTACATAATATTCCTAAACATGTTCTCCAACAAGGATGAAATAGGAACGTCAATAAACTTGTAGAACTAAAATACAAGCCCTTCCAATCCAACCTTCTATTTCATTGCGCAAAGTTTGAAAGTATTTTCTTTATATCTTTTGATAATTGCCCTTAGGATTATGTATGCATCATAGCTACCAGAACACAAATGACAAGAAAAAAAAGTCAAGAAAAGTATTGGCAGGAAGAAGAAAAGTTATGACAGATGAGAAGCAATTTCAGCCAAAGTACTTTTAACTAAGTACCTGCAAGGTCAGGATGTGTTCGAGTAAGTTTGAGCCAATCCATTTGGCTATACCCCTTCTCAAAAGGAACTTTAGCACGAGTTGCAGGCTTCACTGACTTTCCAGCATCACCTGATTTTAGTTGCTTCGGAACTTCAGTTTTCTTTTTCATGGATGATGCATCAATGACGCTGACAGACAAAGAACCAACTGTTTCCTGTTTTTTGGACGTGGCTCCTCCTGGTAATCCACCTTGCCACAGAACACCTCTATTCTCATTAATACTAGTGCCATTTGACAATCCATCCTTTAATGTAATGCTTTCTATATCTGAAGTGAGCTTCTTTGTCTCATAACCATCCTGGTTGCCTGGTCGACCAACCTGAACATATACCACAGACCTTTCAATCATATCCCCGAAACACAAACCACTGCAGATAATGCATTGAAACAATGCATATTTCAAGGGTATAACTTTCTTGATAGCAAAATGTACATATAACGCTTACCTGACAAAAAGTGAAATCATTATCATTCTCCATTTGTAAGCCAAATGAAGTTCCCAAAAACTATTTCAAGCAATCTTTCCTGTCAAAAGATAATATAAACATCACATTTTAATACCAAAAAGATCATGAGATGTCTGTTTCTAAAATACTATAATACCATACCCTGATAGCCAAACGTAAAGATAACCATCCAATAAGACAAAATACATGAAACGGGGACAATTAGGACTCTTGATTACACCCTACCAATTACTAATCTTGAAAGCACAACAGATTAATACCGTTTACTACTGCTTTTGATAACTATGTTTAAAAATATTTTTGGAAACTCAGCCAAACAGGTCAAGCTCCCCCTCCCGCCTCCTAAAGACTGAAGAGGAAAAAGATAAAACAAAATTCTCAGTAAATATTTTTTACTTTATAGATAATATTAATTGGTGAGTACAGAAAAATGTTATGTCCAACTAAAGGAACAAGAAAAATATTTGACATCTCCGTTAGTGTTTACGAAGTGAGATGGGGTATCAGGCACAAACTCGTATGTCATCAAGCTAAGAAACTCACAGACAAAAGTCCAAGATTCATATAAGCTGAGCTTAAAAGCGTCAAAACTTCAATTTAATTGAAAACGGAACAACTCTGTGTGATTAACTTTGACTCCAAATTTTCCAAAAGCCAAAGTGATTCCAAGCATTAACTCTACTACAACTTCATTCCAGTATCCAAATTGATTTCAAGCAAAGAGCTCATTACCCAATAACCATAACTTTGAATCCATGTTCTTATAGATTCAAATCTAATTGAAGAAAGCAATTGGCATACAAAGTACCCCGCTCTAATAGTTTTAGAAAGGCAGCAGTTGAGTAACATCATTCATAACCCGGGACTTCAGAAAAAAAAAAAAAAAAATGAACAAAACCTCCATGCTCTAGCTGACCAAAAATACCACAGTGCCCTGGTCTAACTAAAATTCTTCGATTCACCAAAACTAAATTCGGTTAAATTACACAATACCAATCCTTAATCTAACATCTTCTTTCCCATTATTCTTAGTTATCAAGCAAATGGTTAATCTATATACACACACAACAATTAAGCAATTATCAATCTTTCCCAGCTAAAAACACAGCAATTAAACTAAAACTTGTATTCGGGAAAAATGGTAATCACAATAACCAAATTCAGAAAATACCCAGATACCAATTCAACCATGAATTTGTTATGTCGAGATGAATCTCTAATGATCTAATCTGGTAACCAACTAATCAATGACAATAAAAAGTTATATCACAGAACCTCAAGTCGCTGACTTCCAATTGTTTTTGCCTGTTATTGTTGAAATTTCAATTTTCTATGTGGTTTTCTTGAACTTTCTCGGCAACCAAACAGAAAGCGAAGAATAATCCAAGTAGATGAGAAATGGGAAAGAAAAACGTACTCGCAAGTGTGTATTTAGATTGATGTAGACGTCCTTTCGCCCTCCCTCTCTCTGTCTTCAGTATGCGATCGTCAGACAGCAGAATTGGAGTCGAGTGATTCAAGTTCCGTTATTGTCAGCTTGAAGAATAAGCTAATCTAATGCCTTCTCTTTGAAAGAAAAAAAAAAGACAACCAGTGGACCCTCTCGGTCCAATGAAGGAAAGTTGAGAGTTGCACCTAATATGTGACCAGAATTTATTTAATTGTTTTAGTTACTGGATTTAATTTTGTATCGTTGGATTAATTTTGTATCGTTATTATATTAAATCTTAACCATTAGATTCAATAAATTATAAATATTAAATTAAAAATTAAATAAATTTGAATTTAGACTGTTAGATTCAATTAATCGTTGGGCTCATAATGTTGGCTAACACACCCACATGTGTGGGATCTAGTCAGCACTTTGCTCATGCAGTGTTGGGCTAGTGAAGCTCGCGCGTCTAGGCTCTGTTGTACGCATCCACTCTCATATGTAGGCCAGCCCATTAATCTATTAGAGAATCTGACCAGAATTTGCCCTAAAATTGAGTTTTGGGTTAAAATTTTAGCCCAAGGGTTGGGACATGTTTAGAACTTAAAATTTAAGTTTTAATCCAAAAGTTGGAGTAGATCTTAGCATGTCAACCGAGTATTCCTTTTATCACCGTGTAGTGGAGAGGAATTTAAACTTGATATCTCAAATGTTGGATAGAGAAATATCACTAAAATAAGAGTTTGTTGCACTTGTTAGTATGCGTGAATTGAAGTTATGTGGTTTTACAAATCCATCTGTTATAAAATAGATGAATGTGTGTCATTTGATTGTGGTCAAGGGTGGGCTGAAATGCCCTTCCAGACCCAACTGATGATTAGTCCTACCCTACGGGATGTGGGATACCTCAAGTTTCGGCCAAAAAAAAAAACATTATATATATATATATATATAGAGGTGGACTCATGCTCCTAGAATATAGTACTAGTTAATACATACACATGTCATGCGACGAACGAAATAATAACATCACATAGTAATACTCCAATCACTCTTAAAAATTTCTAGTTACAAAGAACATCCACAAGACCAAACTTTGCAGCGACTATCACACTTCTGTCTTCTCTTTATGCTTTCCTCCGTTGGTTTTCTTCCCTTGAGTTGATACGAAAAAAAATATGGTGTGAAACTCACTTCTCAATCGGTATTTGGATTTAGGATGCGTTCCTTTGTACATGGTACAAGAATTACAATTACAAGGTAGGCTTTGGTTTTGTATCATGATTGAAACATCGCATTTGACATGCCATCGATCGGCTCTTAACAGTAGTATTGACATAGTGGCAGGTGACACTGAGATCAAATTATCATTCAAAACGTGGTCAAGATGCCAAGCATTCCTTTCCTCACATTACCAACTATCAAGTGACGAACATACAACGCAAGAAACCGCAAGTTCTTATGGTGAAGTTATCAAGCATACATCAACACGTTAATATCCCTTGTCTCGTATTACAGAAGAGCGTTACATCTTCGACATGACACATACACATTTAAGATTCCTGTAACACAACATAAAAGTGCAAAACAAAATTTATCAGCAACCAGCACTTGCCAGCCAAGATCATACAAACATTGCAAAATGATAAGGCATATAGCGATCGTCTAGACTGAAGGAAGCTGAAAACGTTTAAGGAGAACGCTAGCAAACCTTTATTTGTTAGAGATGCCTAGACGAAGACTTTGTTTCAGTGTTGGTCCTTCATGCTTCCAAGACCAATCGTTACCTTGATCCCTTGCCCACTCCCTGTAAGCATAAACCTGCAATATAATGACTTCCTTAAGCTGATAAGCTAACACGAAAAAAAATCTGTTTCGTTTCAAAAACACTCCACAATGTGCATATGATCGGTCATCATGATATGAATAATTAGTACCAACTCTGGCAATCCTATTCCTATGTAGTGTACAGAAATCGACGATGGTTGACTTGAGGGGTCTCAAACAAACATTACTACCGTTATCACTATAATTGCTAAAAATTCCTTCCTTTTCACACATACAGCCTAGCAGAATATAAAAAAATCACAAGTATGCACCCAATGTCTCTTTCACCAGAATCAACACAAGAAAACCATGAGGCATTTATTCTAGTTAATGCAAGCATATTGTATATCCTGTATGGTTGGCCAGGATTACCTCTCACATTGAAAGGTGAATTTGTTCTGCCTCAACCAGCAGAAAACTCTGACGAGGGTGATCTGAGACAGCCAGCCAGCTTTTGGCACAAGCACCAACCCGAACACGGTGCAAAAGATCTCAAATCAATATCTGGAATATCATTTTTTCTGGCATAAAACCATAATGAATTACCTCCACATCCACCTCCAATCACCATGACCATAAATGCTTTCGGAAGGAATAGGGATTCTAGTATTTGAAAAGAATTAGACTAGAAGAAACTAAAATAAGATTCCTCCCGATCAATACCAATAAAGCTCTGATTCACCTCTCCCCTTTCTTTAGACAAGTTGCTGACCAGTATATACCAAGTCCAATGATTTGGTATCAACCCATTATTTACACCTCTATGTAGAAGTAAACAAGCATCATCAATCATTCCCTGCTTGCAGTGCCAACTGATCAGAGTGTTATAAGTAATAACATCAGGACACATCCCTTCAGCTTGTAATCTATCAAAGAGATTCAAAGCTTCCCAGATGTGTCCCATCTTGCATAGACCATTTATGAGGCTATTATAAGTGACTATGTCTGGCATCAAACCCTGATGAATCATATCTCGTAGAAACTCAAGTGCATCATATACTTTGCCACTTCTACACATACCATTAATCAAAATATTACAGGAGATACTATCAGGATGAAGTCCCTTCATCATCATTTCTTCAAACAATCCCCTTGCCTTGTCAACAGCTCCAGCTTTGCAGAGTGCCTTAATTAGCCCATTATAGGTTATTTTGTCGAGAGGGCATCCTCTAAATACCATTTCATTTACAAGCTTAAGTGCTTCTTGTATTGCACCTCTTGTCAAGAAAGCATTAATTAACGTGTTGTAAGTAACAGTGTTGGCAACAACACCCTCCAGTAACATATCACGGTACAATCCCAATGCCTCTTCCATTTGATCAACCTTGCACAGTCCAAATATTAGAGAATTAAACGTAAATATGTCTGGCTTACATCCTTTGCTTGAGATTTCACAAAACAATTTTAAAGCTTCCTGGACTTTCCCATCCTTGCATAGAGCGGAAATTAGACAATTGTATCCCATGGTATTCAGACTTAGTCCCTTGTATGACATCTCATTTAAAACATCACCAGCTTCCTCCAGTTGGCCCTCCTTGCAGAACCCATCGATCATTATGGTGTAAGTTATTACATTAGGCTTGCAGCCCTTAATTTCCATCTCACTGACCAATTCACGAGCAGAACTCAAACAGCCCTTCTTGCAGAGCCCATGAATCAGTATGTTAAATGTATATACATCAGGTTTGCAGCCATTACCTAACATACCATTATATAGAACAGCTTTGGCTTCATCAAACCGTCCACTCAGAACATAACCATTAATCAAGGTATTGAAAAGCACAATATTTGGGGAAGGCACTTTGTTCAACAATGCCCTTGCTTCATCAACTTGCCCTGTTCTGCATAATCCATGCATTAAACCTCCATAAGTCACATCATCAGGAGTAAACCCCCGGAGAAGCATCCGATCAACCAATCTTGCTGCCTCATGAATCCGATTGACCTTGCAAAGACCATGGATAATATCATTGAAAGTCTGAACATCGGGTGTACAACCCATCAAAAACATTTCCTCCAAAAGTCTCAATGCTTCATTCACTTGATTATTCTTGGAGAGTGCATGTATAAGAGTCTGGTAAACCACTGAATTTGGGACACAACCATGCTTCGTCATGTCTTTTAGAAGCGAGCAAGCGGAATCCACCTCATTAACCATACAAAGTGCTTTCAGAACCACCCCAAACGTGTAAACATTGGGAGAGATACCCCTATTCAACATGTCATAGAAGACATTGGGAGCAACCTTAGGGCAATTCCCAGCCAAAAGTATATCCAATACAACATTATATGATCTAAAAGTCGGTTCACATGAATACACACCTCTCATGTCCAAAAGCAGCCTAGTTGCTTGTCCGGGCAAACCAGCCTTCCCATAATACTTCATAATCATAATGAAAAGGGACTCACTAAAATTAAACCCCTCCTCTTTAATCTGCATCAACAACCTATCTATAATTTTAAATTCCCCGGCTGCCCCAAGCTTTTCAATTAACACATAGTACACATCAAAAGAATGGCAATACCCCTTCTGGGCACCAACCAACTCAAATATCTCCATCGATGTGGGCACATCGAGTGGAAGTTGAAGCAACTTAGAAAGCTGAATTGGAGTGATTTGAACAAGTGACTTCCTAAGTTCGTTGAGGTCAAAGGGCTTAAGAATCTTCTCCCACTCATTCTCTGACTCTGACCCTTTATCATTCAACACTCTATCACTGACATCCTTAAAATACCCAGCTGACAAAATTGCAAAACAGTGGGGTTTTAACAAAGATTGCAAATTTCTTGTCAGAGGGGTCAAAATATTTGGTATTTTATACATTACTCCAAATGGGTAACTCAAAATTATAATAAAACCACCAGAAAACCAGAGATTCGATAAACCTGAGAAGCAAAGTGGTCACGGGCATTTTCCAGAGTTTCGGTGAAGCTGAGAACCATTTGAGCTGAAATTTCCCGAAGCTTGAATGATCAAACAATAAAACAGGAAAACCATAAAAATGTGAAAGGAATTCAATAGACAAATGAGAAAAAGAAAGATTCAAAATTACGGCCAAATGTCTATTGAACATGTCGATCCTCAACACAATCATGCATTAATGATCAAAACTAAGCTAGTTTACTTGCTTGAAGTAGATACTAGGAAAATTGCTCTTTAACTCGCGATTAACTAGACAAATTGCCATATATGAAAAACAGATTGAACCCAATTCAATTGTAATGAAATTACAATCAGGGAATGCTTAGTTGCTTACTTTAATTGGTTCCAGGAGTTGAGGTGGGCTGTCGAGACAGCGAGAGGAAGCTCGCGAGGTTGAGGTGGACGAGGTCGACGTGGAGGAGGGGGAGATGGAGCCTTGGAGGGAGAGGTTGGTGATGGAGTCTGAGAGGGTGCGGAAGGAAGAGGGAGATAAGGAAGATGCGGGCTGGGGACTGGAGAGAAACTTGGCCTAAAATTATGGTTGATTCGAAGTTGAGCTTTGAAAATAAAATATTTAATATACATAAGCAAATTTAGTATAATATTTAATTGGGTAAATGACAAAAAACTACATCAACTATTGGTGTCACGACACTTTCATACCTCATCTTTAAAACGTGACAATGTCATACCGCATCTTACGAATTTGTGACAATGTCATACCTCCGTCAAATTTTCTGTTAGTTTTTCTATTAAGTGCTGACGTGGCAAGATATGGGGACCACTCACTAATAAAGCTGGATTAAAAAATAATTAAATATATTTTTAATAATTAAAAATTAAAAAAAAATATTTTTATATTAAATCTCTCTCTCTTAAAAAAATTTAATTTTTTTAATTTTTAATTATTAAAAATATATTTAATTATTTTTTTAATCCAGCTGTATTAGTGAGTGGTCCCCATATCTTGCCACGTCAGCACTTAACAGAAAAACTAACAGAAAAATTGACGGAGGTATGACATTGTCACAAATTCGTAAGATGCGGTATGGCATTGTCACGTTTTAAAGATGAGGTATGAAAGTGTCGTGACACCAATAGTTGAGGTAGTTTTTTGTAATTTACCCTATTTAATTCGATTTAGTTCGAATTAAGTGAAGACAGAAACATAATTTTTACATTATGTTTAGATGAAGGAAATAAACTTGAAATTTGGGTAAAAGTCAGAATTTATAAATTGATATGCACCAATTCTTTTGTCTGGATCCATAATTATAGAAATTTAGAATTTCCGTTTGTAAAAAAAAACTTGGAATTTGGGACCTCATTCCCAAGTTTAAATTCTATATAAATAGGTGTCATTTCTCAATTTCTATGATTGAGAGTTTAAAAATAAACAAATTTTGTATTCAATTCCATTGTTATTTTAGGTTAACCAAACAAGAAAATTCACAAATTCTAGAAAATAAAATCTTGTCATTTTAAAATTTCTTAGTAATCTTAAATTTCTTTATCCAAACATAGTGTTAATGTCTTCTCACAATGTTCATGTGTTATAATAGACGTAGTATAATTATATATGTGTTGATCACATATTTATCTTGAGTATCATCGCTCATGAGACGGTGTTTGAGGATGCTCGTGCATTATTGCTATATAATCAATTGATTTTGAATGGAATATATGTTTCCCTTTGACACAAGTGATATTGTGGGAAGGAACATTCAAACCCAACATTCTATGTACTGTTTTTTTAATAAACGATACTATATACACTAAAGGAAAGGGCCATTGTCGACAGGGACAATCGAATAATTCAACGGCTATCGATAAACTTCGTCGACGCCGCACGAACTTCCTTTCGACATGCAACGGGGGTTGGGAAGGATCTAATACATAGCACCAACCCCTTATCTATGCACGCCTAGAACAAGCACGAACTTTGTTTTCAAACCCTTCTTGACCGTCAAACGAGGGACGAGCTTCTTCACCACCGCCACAAGAACTCACACTCAACATGCTAGTGTACCGCGAGGGCCCTTTCGGACCACACTAAGCCGAACCGACACTAGCATTGCCAAGAACAAGCCCTAGCATTGCTGATTACAAAGCTCATCAACAGGGACAACCGAAAGAGAGGGACAAACTTCTTCATTGTCGCCGCAAAGACAAATCTTTGACATGCTAGTGAACTGGGCGAGCCCTTCGAAAAACAAACGTCCATGGACTGCATTGCCGTGCATCGACTAACGT
The DNA here is from genome assembly GCA_963580275.1 of Crataegus laevigata. Lineage (NCBI taxonomy): Eukaryota > Viridiplantae > Streptophyta > Magnoliopsida > Rosales > Rosaceae > Crataegus > Crataegus laevigata. Next base: position 1,752,444 of record OY756942.1, on the reverse strand, counting down.
GCCTAGAACAAGCATGTGCATTGGTTCATCCAAAGTTGAACCCTCCATAATATCCAACAATCTGAGGGCAACCGAGGGTTGAAAACATGCGTGTCGAAAGAAAAAAAAAACCACTCCCAAGAAAAAGAAAAAAAACCCACCCAAACTCTTCCCACCCTCGCTGTTTGCAACAAATAATCCTACCCCTTTTTTTTAAAAGAAAAGATTTTTTCCAACCCGCCATTTTTTAAAAAGTTTTTTCCACCCCGCTTGAAACCATTTTGTCCCCTTTTTAATTTTGAAAATGAAAAGATTTGTTTTGTTTGAAAACAATTTTTCTTAAATGCACCCATGGTGGTGGCGGCGGCAGAGGGGGACCGCCACTGTCGCCGGCACCATTGGCGGGAATGTCCCAAACCTGACACACCATCTATACCAAGGCAACACGTGATGATGTGCAGGATTGTCATCCCTAGAGCGATGGATGCAGGTTGCTTGACATGCATTGATGGCTTGACAAGCAAGGAGCACCACCCCATATATATCATATTATGCTGTTATGGCACTGCCAGGAGGAGACATCAACTTTTGTGAGCTGGGTTTAGACCGTCGTGAGACAAGTTAGTTTTACCCTACTGACGACAGTGTCGCAATAGTAATTCAACTTAGTACGAGAGGAACCGTTGATTCGCACAATTGTTCATTGCGCTTGGTTGAAAAGCCAGTGGTGCGAAGTTACCGTGCGCTGGATTATGACTGAACGCCTCTAAGTCAAAATCCGGGCTAGAAGCGATACGCAGGCTCGTCACCCGATTGCCGACCTGCAGTAGGGGCATCGGCCTCCAAAGGCTCGTGTCGACGATCAAGCCGTCGCAGTGGATAAGCCGCGCCGGTCGCCTTGAATTGTAATTTCCACCGAGCGGCGGGTAGAATCATTTGCAGACGACTTAAATACGCGATGGGGTATTGTAAGTGGTAGAGTGGCCTTGCTGTCACGATCCATTAAGATTCAGCCCTGCATCACTTCGATTCGTCCTTTCCCCTTTCCTCCCCCACACATCATTTTCAATTTACTATTGTTTTGACATGCGAGGCTATTAGTCAACAATTGGGCATAAATTCCTAACACTTTGTCTTGTCCGACAATTGTGCAAAATCGTTTATTGATCTTAAGGTTGGCTACCAAATTCATGTCGGGACTTTAACTCTGCCAAGTTTTTTATCCAAGTCGTGTCGGGACTTTAGCTTTGTTGTGTATTTTGACATAGAGTCTCGCTTTATGTTGACAACAAACGAGGATGTGGCTACCAATCCACATTGTCAATGGCATGATGCAGTGCATTCAATATTGACATTTTCCTCGCACAATATAATGCTCCCCATTATTATAGTTCCTGGGTTGTTAGACGATTAACGAATGGCAAAAGTGGACCGTCTAATATTGGGGTCCTAAGTCATGTGAACATATTTAGTAGTCCAATAAAGCAATTGTTGTTAGTGCACTAGCCAAGCCAAAAAATACAACGACGATACTTGAGTAAAAGGTTTCTCAGTCTAAAAGTTGGCTACCAATTCATGTCGCAAAAGAAGTCTTGTCGGACATTAGCTTTGCGTGTCTTTTTCCAACTCATGTCGGGAAAATGTATGTTGCGATGACTCACAAAGTGTCGGCATAATGCGTGCCATGATTTGTCTTTGACATGCCAATGACAAGCCAAGACTCGCAAAATGTTGATCATGACATGCCAAAATGTCGATCATGGCATGCACGCCAATGTCATGCCAAGCCTTGCAAAATGTCGACCATGGCATGCCAATGCCACGCCAAGCCCCGCAAAATGTCGACCATGGCATGCCAATGACATGCCAAGACTCTCAAAATGTCGACCATGACATGCCAAGCCTCGCAAAATGTCGACCATGGCATATCCCAATGACATGCCAATGTCACGCCAAGCCTTGCAAAATGTTGACCATGGCATGCCAAGATTCTCAAAATGTTGACCATGGCATACCAATGCCATGCCAAGCCTTGCAAAATGTCGACCATGGCATGCCAATGACATGCCAAGACTCTCAAAATGTTGACCATGGCATGCCAAGCCTCACAAAATGTCGACCATGGCATGCCAATGACATGTCAATGCCATGCCAAGCCTCGCAAAATGTCGACCATGGCATGCCAATGACATGCCATAACTCTCAAAATGCTGACCATGGCATGCCAATGACATGCCAAGACTCTCAAAATGTCGACAATGACATGCCAATGCCATGCCAAGCCTCACAAAATGTCGACCATGGCATGCCAATGACATGCCACGACTTTCAAAATGTCGATCATGGCATGCCAATGCCATGCCAAGCCTCGCAAAATGTCGACCATGGCATGCCAAGACTTTCAAAATGTCGACCATGACATGCCAACGACATGCCAAGCCTCGCAAAATATCGATCATGACATGCCGTTGACATGTCAAACGTTGCAAAATGTCGGTCATGGCATGCCAATGACATGCCAACCCTTGTATCTTGGCACTCAAAAAACTCGCCACTAGCCTCGCTTCCTGTCGACAACGAGCGAGGCTAGTGCCCATTCTGACATGACTTTGACATGCCATTGGCGAAAATCGAACCTAAAACCTCTCACTTACAAGTGAAGAGGAATATTACTAGAACGTAGTATTAAGTGGCAACACTTTGTCTACTTAGATGTTGAAAAATATGCAATTCTAAATACATTTATTTATTTTTTGGTTTTGTATTATTATAAATAGGTTTTTCTAGCTCCGTGTGTTATATTACAAAGTTTTGGCTTTATGTATTATTTATTTCTAGTTTTTTTATTTTATAAATAAGAGTGTTTGGGACATACCTATTCGTTTTTAAACTGTTTAAAACCGTTTTTGGTGAAAAAAAATGTAAGTAAATTATTGTTGTTATTTTTTTTAGTACAACAATAGATTTTTACACTAAGGGAATAAGAAGTTCGGTAAATTATTAAAAACACTTTATTGTTTTATACATGTTTTCAGTCATTTTAAAAACAATTTTAAACAAGCCCTACATCATCACATGAAACGGGAGGCGTGTGACATCCCGTCCCTAACTTTCTATTCGTTGAAGTGAAATGACGAAAATACCCTTAACTACGCGTGAACGGGTACGCTTGGACACGGAATTGGGTTTCGGGGTGTCTTAAATTTCTAAATTCAGGGTGGGACACCTGTCCCTATACATGCACGCACACACGTGCCAAACCTAATCCTATTTCTTTTTCTGTTCTTCCTTATCTCTCCATTTCTGAAACTCTCTCTATCGTCTTTCTCTCGACGCTCAACTACGGACACACACACAAACACACCATCTCGACATCACTCGACCTTAAGGTAAGATTTTTGAACTCGTGGGACTTTATTGAACTTACCTATACTAGTTTTAGGTTGTGAACCTCGTGAAAACCATGTTAAACCGTAACTTAGATTATAGGTACTGTTCATCACCTCTTTCGTGGATTCGTTTTAGGTAAAAAGGAGATCACCACAAGTCCTAAAACCTTCCCACGAACCTCGGAGTACCCAGTTTGCAAAGTTTGGACGTAGAATCACTGAGTTCTGGACTTGGCCGAGTTTGAAGAATTTTCCCATCGAGATTTTGGACGTTTTTCGAAAGATTTGAAGGTACAAATGTGTTCTATGTTGAATTTGGAGCATTTTGGTATAAATTTCATGAATTTTGGATGAAAAATGAAGAAGATAGGAGGATTTGAAGTTTGGCCGGAATCGGTCGCCGGCGCCGGCGACGGTCGCCGGAAAAACCAGTCCGGCCGGCGACCTGAGGTAGGGGGTGACGGAATATTCCGTCAAAGTTGACGGAATATTCCAACGCCGTTAACTAACGCCGTTAACTGACGCCGTTAGAAGTTAACGGAATATTCCAACGGAATATTCCTTTACTGTTAGGGAATATTCCCGGCGCGTGCACAGCACGTGACAGCGCGTGGGGGCGCGTCTGTCCGTGCTATTCCAGGCGCGTGGGGGCGCGTGAGTTGTCCTAAAATTATTTTAAAAATATCACGACGATCGTGACGTCGTGTAGGTCGCGTTGGTATATTCAAATGCCAAAATTGACCTTCGTATGAAAAGTTATTTACGTGATCCGTTTATGTGCTGTTAATGACGGTTTTGCGATTAATTCACGTATAGGTGAGACGTATCCGACGGACGAGCGCAGTCACTCTAGGCTCGGGGGATACGACCCGTCGACATACCAGTGAGTGGGCTTTTGCTTTCAGTATATATATATATGACGTTTTTCCCAGAAACGTAAATTGATTGATTTACGAATTGATTGGATTTGATAATTAGAATGCCATGTCGAATGCCTGCTATAGTATATAAATATAATTATGATTGCATATATTGTGTGCTGATGCCGAGGACGGCCAGACAAGTCAGGTAAGTACTGTGGTAGTGTTTGAGATGTGATAGATTGTGATTTAGTTAATCACCTGCACCTCGGGTGTTGTGCTCCGCCAGAGTAGGGCCTAGCCTTCACGTGATCGTTCACCTCACGCACCGTACGCTCAACTTGGATCCAAGATAGGTGCCTAGCCTGTCGTACAGACCACAATAGGTGGTTCCGACTCGTTGGTGACCTGCGATTCATCGCACAGCCTTCACGTGATCGTAGCACAGAGCGTAATATTATACACCTAGCCTGTCGTACAGACCACAATAGGTGGTTCCGACTCGTGTGCAGGATGATGATGATAGTGATATGATGATTGATATGATTGAGTCTGTTTGTTGAGCTATAGATTCAGCCGTACAGGTCATTAGAGATGACTCCGGCTGATAGGGCACTAGGGACACCCTAGTTTTATATTACTTGCCTGATGATGATAATGATTCTGAGTTCGGATATCGATATGGTTTATTATTACGTTTTGATAACGAGATGTGATATGTAGACGATGTTTTCGTATATAAGTATATATATACGTACTATTTTCTGGGAAAATTATACTGATTTACAGCGAGGGGTTATTTATGGAATTATGAAATGGTTTTGGAAAACTTTGTTTTTGCCCACTCACCTTTTATGTTTTGCGCCCCTCCAGGTACTAGGTAGCGACGTCGTGGACGTTTAGCGAGGCACCAAGGCGGTTCTGACAGACCACCACTTATGTAGGATTTCTTTCATAGTTGTAACGTTTGTTTTAACTTGACTGCACCTAGGATTGGCTCTGTATCATATGTATATTATAAACTTAACTTTCACTGCTGCACTTTATACCAATTTCGCTTTCGCTGACGCACACGGCTACGTCACTCACACGTGACGGCCGGCACGCCTAGGTTTTCGGATCGGGGTGTGTCAACTTGGTATCAGAGCCTAGATTTTGGTAGTTCTGTGCAGTTGTGAATATTCTAAATCGTTTGGTGTTTCTGTCAGAACGATGCCGCCTCGACGAGAGCCACGTCCATCTGTTGATCCTAGCTTTCCCGACCTTTCTCAGTTGGGAGATGTTATTGCTCATGCTATTCAGTCTACCCTTCGTCCTTCCCATAGGACCCCTCTCGAGAGTGCGCATAATTTGAGGTTACCACGATATGAGGGTGACGAGGGGCACGAAGGTGCCGAGCGTTGGTTTCTGCAGATAGAGCGGACTTTCAGAATATTACATAGTCAGGGCAATCTAGCTGCGGGAACTTGGGTCGAGACTGCGACATGGTTTATGGGAAAGGAACCTGCCACTTGGTGGGAACAGCTGGCTGACAGGATGCCACCAGAAGAGGCCAAGGACTGGGAGGTGTTCAGACAGCAATTCTACGAGCGATTTATCCCAGACGCCTATCTGGATCGCAAGAAACAAGAATTCACGAGCCTAAAGCAGAAGAAGATGTCAGCGAACGAGTACTACAGGAGGTTCACTGATCTGTCTCGCTACCACCCTGAGATTGCTAGGAATCAGGCCGAGATGCTTCGGAGATTCAAGCTGGGCACTCAGAAGAAGTGGCGCACGATGGCGACTACGAGGCACTGCGAGACATATCATGACTTCTACGCAGTTCTGGTGCAGATAGAGGATTCAGAGAATCTGCCGAGCGATAGTGACAACGAAGAAGAGGGACCGAGGAGAGACGATAAAGGCAAAGGAGTGGCATCACAGGGGCCTCGGAGGACCCAGAGTTTCAAGAGGAGTGGTGCTAGCTCGAGTTCTTCTTCGAGTGGGGGCGTGAATTTCTCGGGTCAGAGGAGATGGGGTGGATTCGCCGGAGGTCAGCGTTTCCAGAGGCAGCGAGATGCTGGCGGTTCTTATGGACCATTCTGTCGGAGGTGCAACAGTAGACATTATGGCGAGTGCAGGCAGGGCGCTCGTGGATGCTTTACATGTGGACAGCAGGGTCATCGCGCAGCGAATTGTCCGCAGAGTCAGCCGAGACCTCCACTACCTGCGTTACCACCTCCAGTTCCTATCCAACAGGTCCCACCTCATGGTGGATATGGGCAGCCGAGTCGTGGTGGTACTTATCATTATCAGGGTGACGTTGCTCCTTATACTCCCGCACCGTATCCATATCCTTCGGATCCGTACTATTCAGGCGGTTCTCAGAGTAGCTATTCTCCGTATCCTGGAGGGTATACTTCGTATCCTTCTTATCCTACCGGCGGACAGCAGTGGTATTCGGGAGTTCAGCCACAGCAGAGTGAGGCTGCAGCGAGCAGTGCAGGATCATCTAGACAGCCTAATCCTGCGGGATCCAGTCGTGGTGTGCCTGGACGACCTGGTCAGCAGAACAGAGGTCGCGGTGGTCGACAGCAGCCGCAGGGCCGTATTCATAACCTCACAGCGCATGACGTCCAGAATAACCCGGATCTGATCACGGGTAAGTTAAATGTACTTGGTCATTTCGCTAGAGTGTTGATAGATTGCGGCGCTACTCATTCGGTCATTTCTTACTCATTCGCCCAAATGACTCAACCTGAGTCTGCACCCCTTGTATTTGAGTTAGAAGTGTCGATGCCTAGGGGAGAGACATGTCTGGTCAGTTGGATGTATCCAGGGTGCCCCGTGTTGATTGAGGATGTGATGATGCCCGCTAATCTTATTCCGTTGGATATTGTCGAGTTTGATGTGATTTTGGGCACGGATTGGCTACATTACCATCGAGCCAACATAGATTGTTATGAGAAGAGAGTTACGTTCCATCGGCCGGGGTTACCTGTGGTCACATTCACTGGCGAACGTAGTAATGTTCGGCACGGTATCATTTCAGCCGTGCGAGCTAAGAAACTGTTGCAGAAGGGTTGTCAGGGGTATCTGGCTCACGTGGTATTGAACGATAGCGCTCCTGTCAGTTTGGAGGATGTAAAGGTGGTCAGGCACTTTCCCGACGTATTTCCTGACGATTTGCCAGGCTTGCCACCGGAACGAGATGTGGAGTTCTCTATCGACTTATTGCCAGGTACAGACCCTATATCTCTGACTCCCTATCGAATGGCTCCCGCTGAGTTGCGAGAGTTAAAGATTCAATTACAAGAGCTGTTGGATCAAGGTTTTATACAGCCGAGTATCTCACCTTGGGGAGCTCCAGTATTGTTCGTGCGTAAGAAGGATGGTACTCTACGGCTGTGTATCGACTATCGACAGCTGAATCGGGTGACGATTAAAAACCGTTATCCATTACCTCGTATTGACGACTTGTTCGATCAGCTGCGAGGAACTTGTGTATTTTCGAAGATCGACCTACGATCTGGCTACCACCAGCTGAAGATTAAGGGCGACGATGTTCCGAAGACGGCGTTCCGAACCAGATATGGGCACTACGAGTTCTTAGTCATGCCATTCAGTTTGACTAACGCCCCAGCTGCTTTTATGGATTTGATGAACCGGGTATTTCAGCCGTATTTGGATCGGTTCGTCATTGTGTTTATCGATGACATTCTGGTGTACTCTAAATCGAAGTCAGATCATATGCGACATCTTTCATTAGTGCTGAAGAAGCTGAGGGAGCACCGATTATACGCCAAGTTCAGTAAATGTCAATTCTGGTTAGACCAGGTGGCATTTTTGGGGCACGTTATCTCAGCTCAGGGTATTCAGGTGGATTCCCAGAAGATAGCAGCGGTGGAGAATTGGGAACAGCCACGAACTGTTTCTGAGGTACGGAGTTTCCTCGGATTAGCAGGCTACTATCGGCGGTTCGTGCAAGACTTCTCAGTGATTGCGTTACCTCTCACGAAGTTAACCAGGAAGGATGTTCGATTTGAGTGGGATGATAGCTGCGAACGGAGCTTTCAGCAGCTAAAACATTGTCTTACTCATGCTCCAGTGCTAGCACTTCCGGACGATAGTGGTAACTTCGAGGTTTATAGTGACGCATCATTGAATGGCCTGGGTTGCGTGCTGATGCAACATGGTAGAGTGATCGCCTACGCATCGAGACAGCTGAAATCGCACGAGATGAACTACCCTACTCATGATCTTGAGTTGGCGGCGATTATATTTGCGTTGAAGATCTGGAGACATTACCTCTACGGTGAGAAGTGTAAGATCTTTACAGATCACAAGAGCCTCCAATACTTGTTCACCCAGAGAGACCTGAACCTCCGTCAGCGAAGGTGGATGGAGTTGCTGAGTGATTACGATTGCACGATTGAGTATCATCCGGGTCGTGCAAACGTAGTAGCTGACGCACTTAGCCGGAAGTCTCAAGGTCGAGTGGATGCTATATACGCGAGCCGTGCTCCGTTGTTGGCCGAGCTGAGGTCGACCGGAGTAGGATTGGAGATCGATTGTTCGGAGGCAAGGAATCGGGGGAAAGCGTTACTTGCTCACTTCCAGGTCAGACCGATTCTGATTGATCGTATTCTCGAGACTCAGTTGAATGACGCGGAGACTCAGGAGTTGATTCGATTGAGAGGTGAAGGCAAAAAGACAGACCTACGGATTCGAGAAACCGACGGTATGCTCATACAAGAAAATAGAATGTACGTGCCAAACGATGCAGAGTTAAAGAAGGCGATTCTCGATGAAGCACACGTATCAGCTTATGCGATGCATCCGGGCAGTACCAAGATGTATCATACCATTCGACCATTCTACTATTGGCCTGGTATGAAGAGGGAGATCGCCGAGTACGTGAGCAGATGTCTTGTTTGCCAGCAGGTTAAAGCCGAGAGGAAGAAACCGTTCGGACGACTGCAACCGCTTCCCGTTCCTCAGTGGAAATGGGAGAACATCACCATGGATTTCGTCTATAAGTTACCCCGTACACTGAATGGTTACGACGGTGTTTGGGTAATAGTTGATCGGCTTACGAAATCTGCACACTTCATTCTGGTTCGAGAGAAGTTTTCTCTACCACGATTAGCTGAGCTTTTCGTATCGAAGATCGTCAAGTATCATGGCGTGCCAGTCAGCATTATCTCAGATCGAGATCCGAGATTCACATCCAAGTTCTGGACAGCATTCCAGGAAGCCCTCGGCACGAGGCTACTGTATAGTACGGCTTATCATCCACAGACGGATGGACAGTCCGAGAGGACCATCCAGACGCTCGAGGATATGTTACGATCTTCCGTACTACAGTTTGGTGACGCATGGCATCTACGCTTGGACCTGATGGAGTTCGCGTACAACAACAGTTACCATTCGAGCATCGGAATGTCACCATTCGAAGCGTTGTACGGTCGAGCTTGTCGTACGCCCCTATGTTGGTCGGAAGTCGGCGAGAGAGTACTTGAAGGTCCAGAGATAGTCGACGAGACGACTCAAAACATCCAAGTAATCAAGTCTAACCTAAAAGTAGCCCAGGATCGCCAGAAGAGTTTAGCCGATAGACACGCTACTGATCGGGTTTACGTGGTAGGCGATTGGGTGTTTCTGAAGTTGTCGCCGTGGAAAGGAGTTGTACGGTTCGGTAAGAAGGGGAAGTTGAGCCCCAGATATATCGGACCCTATCTAATCACTGAGCGGATAGGTGAAGTGGCGTATAGACTCGAGTTGCCTTCAGAGCTATCCAGAGTTCATAACGTGTTTCACGTTTCGATGCTACGTCATTACGTTGCTGATCCGTCTCACGTGCTACCTCCGCAGCAGTTAGAAGTTAGTCTTGATCTGACGTACGAGGAGGAGCCGGTGACTATCCTAGACTGGAAGGATAAGGTTCTACGGAACAAGACGGTTCGGTTAGTAAAAGTGTTGTGGCGAAATCATTCGGTTGAGGAGGCTACTTGGGAGTTAGAGGAGCGGATGAGAGTTATGTATCCGCGCTTATTCTATGTTTATTAGTGTTTGCTTGTGTTATGTAAATTTCGGGGACGAAATTTTATTAAGGAGGGTAGGTTGTGACATCCCGTCCCTAACTTTCTATTCGTTGAAGTGAAATGACGAAAATACCCTTAACTACGCGTGAACGGGTACGCTTGGACACGGAATTGGGTTTCGGGGTGTCTTAAATTTCTAAATTCAGGGTGGGACACCTGTCCCTATACATGCACGCACACACGTGCCAAACCTAATCCTATTTCTTTTTCTGTTCTTCCTTATCTCTCCATTTCTGAAACTCTCTCTATCGTCTTTCTCTCGACGCTCAACTACGGACACACACACAAACACACCATCTCGACATCACTCGACCTTAAGGTAAGATTTTTGAACTCGTGGGACTTTATTGAACTTACCTATACTAGTTTTAGGTTGTGAACCTCGTGAAAACCATGTTAAACCGTAACTTAGATTATAGGTACTGTTCATCACCTCTTTCGTGGATTCGTTTTAGGTAAAAAGGAGATCACCACAAGTCCTAAAACCTTCCCACGAACCTCGGAGTACCCAGTTTGCAAAGTTTGGACGTAGAATCACTGAGTTCTGGACTTGGCCGAGTTTGAAGAATTTTCCCATCGAGATTTTGGACGTTTTTCGAAAGATTTGAAGGTACAAATGTGTTCTATGTTGAATTTGGAGCATTTTGGTATAAATTTCATGAATTTTGGATGAAAAATGAAGAAGATAGGAGGATTTGAAGTTTGGCCGGAATCGGTCGCCGGCGCCGGCGACGGTCGCCGGAAAAACCAGTCCGGCCGGCGACCTGAGGTAGGGGGTGACGGAATATTCCGTCAAAGTTGACGGAATATTCCAACGCCGTTAACTAACGCCGTTAACTGACGCCGTTAGAAGTTAACGGAATATTCCAACGGAATATTCCTTTACTGTTAGGGAATATTCCCGGCGCGTGCACAGCACGTGACAGCGCGTGGGGGCGCGTCTGTCCGTGCTATTCCAGGCGCGTGGGGGCGCGTGAGTTGTCCTAAAATTATTTTAAAAATATCATGACGATCGTGACGTCGTGTAGGTCGCGTTGGTATATTCAAATGCCAAAATTGACCTTCGTATGAAAAGTTATTTACGTGATCCGTTTATGTGCTGTTAATGACGGTTTTGCGATTAATTCACGTATAGGTGAGACGTATCCGACGGACGAGCGCAGTCACTCTAGGCTCGGGGGATACGACCCGTCGACATACCAGTGAGTGGGCTTTTGCTTTCAGTATATATATATATGACGTTTTTCCCAGAAACGTAAATTGATTGATTTACGAATTGATTGGATTTGATAATTAGAATGCCATGTCGAATGCCTGCTATAGTATATAAATATAATTATGATTGCATATATTGTGTGCTGATGCCGAGGACGGCCAGACAAGTCAGGTAAGTACTGTGGTAGTGTTTGAGATGTGATAGATTGTGATTTAGTTAATCACCTGCACCTCGGGTGTTGTGCTCCGCCAGAGTAGGGCCTAGCCTTCACGTGATCGTTCACCTCACGCACCGTACGCTCAACTTGGATCCAAGATAGGTGCCTAGCCTGTCGTACAGACCACAATAGGTGGTTCCGACTCGTTGGTGACCTGCGATTCATCGCACAGCCTTCACGTGATCGTAGCACAGAGCGTAATATTATACACCTAGCCTGTCGTACAGACCACAATAGGTGGTTCCGACTCGTGTGCAGGATGATGATGATAGTGATATGATGATTGATATGATTGAGTCTGTTTGTTGAGCTATAGATTCAGCCGTACAGGTCATTAGAGATGACTCCGGCTGATAGGGCACTAGGGACACCCTAGTTTTATATTACTTGCCTGATGATGATAATGATTCTGAGTTCGGATATCGATATGGTTTATTATTACGTTTTGATAACGAGATGTGATATGTAGACGATGTTTTCGTATATAAGTATATATATACGTACTATTTTCTGGGAAAATTATACTGATTTACAGCGAGGGGTTATTTATGGAATTATGAAATGGTTTTGGAAAACTTTGTTTTTGCCCACTCACCTTTTATGTTTTGCGCCCCTCCAGGTACTAGGTAGCGACGTCGTGGACGTTTAGCGAGGCACCAAGGCGGTTCTGACAGACCACCACTTATGTAGGATTTCTTTCATAGTTGTAACGTTTGTTTTAACTTGACTGCACCTAGGATTGGCTCTGTATCATATGTATATTATAAACTTAACTTTCACTGCTGCACTTTATACCAATTTCGCTTTCGCTGACGCACACGGCTACGTCACTCACACGTGACGGCCGGCACGCCTAGGTTTTCGGATCGGGGTGTGTCAAGGCGAATGACTTCAGAATATTTTAATATTGATACTTAGTTGGTAAGTATTATAGGCATTTCCTGTTGGATAAATATTAACAATCAATGATATATTTATATATGCTAATAAATAATAAATGAAAAATAAATACTTTAACAGAGTATGAACAAAATAATATTAAACATACAAATTGTAGATAATTCTATAGACGCCTGCTTCACCAGAATTCAACGATCTAAGTTAAGATTCCAGCACCGGAAAACTAGACTTCTAGCGAATTTCTTTGTGGTTCTCTCAATAAGAAGGTTTTCGATTATAAAAGAAGAATTTGATCTTATTTTATGTTCTAAATGTCATGCAGATGGATGTGTATATAATTGATTTATGCATGTTCGCAACATGTATGAGTATGGGATGTTGTTGGGAGACATCTTCTCAAAGAGGTGCTTTGCTCTCTGGTGCTCTATCATTGCCTCATATTTCATCTGAATATAAAAAATAATTAATTAAATTTGAAATTAATTAAAGCATGAGCCCAAGGCCCATTTTTTGATAATTAATAGACCCTTAAATATATATTAATTATCAATTAATTAACACACCTCAAAGACCAAACCTAAGGTTGAGCCCAATTTTATTTTCTATGGTACATCACTCCAATCACTTTCTAAAAATGACAAAACTTTATAAAGTGAGGGAACATTTTGGTAGTGACTAATGTCAGACAATGAAATATTTACTCAAAATTTTCAACAACTCAAGAGAGAGAGAGGAAAGAGGTGGTCGAAGAAAATGGGTTTGAATCATGAAACAAACGTGATTACATATCCTGTTGATTGGAAAACATTGTGATACATGTAAAAGATGAAGTGACATTTTTGTTAGTCACTCGTGTTGTGAGATGTAATCAGAACTTCAGTGAAATAAAACTAATCTTTAGTGTAGTTGAGTCAAACTCTTAATAGGTACTAGATTTCAGACAATCCCATCATACACACTTTCTTTTACAACATCTCCTTATGACAGACGTTACTATAATTTTTAGGTCGCTTGATATTTTATTGTAATTTATTGACAATTATCCCGGTTAAAAAAGTTTCCATAAACTAAACAATCCGCCAAACGAACCCCCACGCACCGTTTCAGTCGACCTAGATTCCCTTTCTCCCCTCATTCCAAAATTTCAAACACCGCGCCCAAAGCCCTTCCATTTGAAATTCGAATTCAAATCTCTAATCGACCGTTGCATCCCCCCTATAAATCCCTAATTCACCTCTCACCCTCACTCATTTCCTCACTCTAGAGAACCTTCCGCCTCCTCCAAACGCCACCAACCATGGCGATCGAGAAGAAACGCCCACTCCAAACCAGCAACAACGCCAACATCGACCACCCAGCCCCGACCGATGGCGGCGGCGGCAAGGGCAAGACGATCGAAGAAATGTACCAGAAGAAAAGCCAGCTGGAGCACATCTTGCTCCGACCAGATACCTACATCGGGTCGATCGAGAAGCACACCTCGAACCTATGGGTCTACCAGAACGGCGAGATGGTCAACCGTTCCATCACCTACGTTCCCGGGCTGTACAAGATCTTCGACGAGATCCTCGTCAATGCCGCCGATAACAAACAGCGAGATTCATCCATGGACTCCGTCAAAGTCACCATTGACGTCGAGCAAAACTGCATTAGCGTCTACAACAATGGCGCTGGAGTTCCCGTCGAGATTCATCAGGAGGAGAGGGTCTACGTCCCGGAGCTGATCTTCGGACACCTCCTGACCAGTAGCAATTACGACGATACGGTGAAGAAGACCACCGGTGGACGCAACGGCTACGGGGCCAAGCTTACGAACATCTTCTCCACCGAGTTCATCATCGAGACGGCAGACGGTATGCGACAGAAGAAGTATAAGCAGGTATAAATTGTGGATTCTCTAGTTTCTGTGGTGTTTGATGTGTATTTTAGGGTTTTAATGTTTTGTGGAATTTACGAATTATGATTTGGTCTTCCATTTTAGGGTTTGGTGGGTATAAAATTGTGGGTTCTCTAATTTCTGATGTTTGATGGGTATTTTAGGGTTTTAATGTTTGGTGGAATTAGGATTTGGTCTTCTATTTGTTGTTGTTTGTTTGATGTAATTTCGTTTTGTAACCTGTGATTTATTGGGGATTGTTGTGATTAATTTTTCTATGGTTTGAAATGGATTTCCGAATTCCGACTGACCAAACATTGCAGCAGGCATTTGGCAGTGATTTTGTGTTCATTTATTGTTTCAGTTGAATAATCTGATCCTTGCTGATTCCAGGTGTTCACCAACAATATGGGGAACAAAACTACGCCAGTCATCACCAAGTGCAAAGAGAGTGAGAACTGGACCAGGGTTACGTATAAGCCTGACCTGTCCAAGTTTAATATGACCCATCTGGAAGACGATGTGGTGGCGTTGATGCAAAAGAGAGTAATTGACTTGGCTGGATGCCTTGGAAAGACAGTGAAGGTTGAGCTGAATGGAACGAGGGTCCCTGTAAAGTCATTTCTTGATTATGTTGACCTCTACTTACAATCTGCCGGAAAATCTAGAGATACTCCCCTTCTAAGGTGTTTGTTGTGAATTGCACTTTTTGTCCTGATTCGTTCTTCCTTTTTTGGTCTTCGTAGAGGGGATTTGCTAACTGTATCTGCTCATTTTACAGGATGACAGAGAAAGTCAATGATAGGTGGGAGATTTGCGTGAGTCTCAGCGACGGGCAGTTTCAACAGGTTTGAACAAAACTAATCGGTGGAATTACCATGTTCTGTGCGCTTTAGAATTGTGAGTCCCAAGTTTTCAATTCTATTTTTACCAGGTCAGCTTTGTGAATGGAATTGCAACAATCAAGGGCGGAACTCATGTGAATTACGTAACAGATCAGATAACGAACCATGTGATGAATGTTGTAAATAAGAAGAATAAGAATGCCAACCTCAAAGCCCATAATGTGAAGAATTATCTATGGGTCTTTGTCCATGCTCTTATTGACAACCCTGCATTTGATTCCCAAACAAAGGAAACTCTCACGATTCGCCCAAATAGTTTTGGATCTAAATGTGAACTTACACCAGCCTTCTTAAATAAAGGTATGCAACCATATTTCAAATTGTTCTACTAGATCCAGACACTTAATCTTGATTCTCATTCGCTGATTAATTTGCAGTTGCAAAATCTGGAATTGTGGATAGTCTTCTCTCTTGGGCAAATTTTAAACAGAACAAAGACCTGAAGAAAACTGATGGAACTAAAACAGAGAGGGTTCATAATATCAACAAGCTTGAGGATGCGAACCATGCTGGAGGGAAGAATTCTGAGAAGTGTACTTTGATATTGACAGAAGGAGACTCAGCTAAGGCTCTTGCAGTAAGTTTTTGTGTTTTACAATATTGGTACAATTACTTGATTTGTTTGGCTTCCTTTCTGCAATAGATTAACAGAACTTATCCTAAACAGATGGCGGGTCTTGCTGTTGTGGGTAGAGATCATTATGGTGTTTTTCCGTTGAGAGGTAAACTGCTCAATGTAAGAGAAGCTAGTACCACTCAGGTTAGGGATAATGAGGAAATTAAGAATATCAAGAGGATTCTGGGACTGCAGCAAGATAAAGAGTATACCAGTCTTAAGTCTTTAAGATATGGCAGTCTGATGATTATGACTGATCAGGTTGAATGCCTTAAACTTCTTTTCTTTTGGTTTTATTCTTGTTTGGATTTCTCTGTGCAACCTTAAAAGTTTATCTTTTTTCTTTCTTATCATTAACAGAACCTTAATTTCTCTGTTTCTATAGGACCATGATGGTTCCCACATCAAGGGACTCCTTATCAACTTCATTCATTCCTTCTGGCCATCGCTGCTTAAAATTCCATCTTTTTTGGTTGAGTTTATAACTCCGATTGTCAAGGTTGGTTTACCTGACTTAGCTAGTTTTTGGCAACTTAAGTATAAGTGATACGTTGTTTTTGAAAGAATACAATAACTTGTATTACTTCTGTACAGGCAACGCACAAAAAGGGGAATACCCTTGCATTTTACTCCATGCCTGAGTATGAGGCATGGAAGGAAAGTTTGAGGGGCAATGCAATTGGCTGGTCCATAAAATATTATAAGGTTTGTTTTCACTTTATGTAAGTAAAGGCATACTAGGTCACTGCAATTGTACCAGGTTTTCTTATTCTTCTACTTACACTCATGTCCATTTAGGGGTTGGGAACAAGCACATCTAAAGAAGGAAGGGACTACTTTCAAAATCTTGATCTGCACAAGAAAGATTTTATTTGGATAGATGAGCGTGATGGGGAGGCAATTGAGCTTGCTTTCAGTAAGAAGAAAATAGAAGAGAGGAAGAACTGGCTTCGGCAGTTTGAGGTGGGAAGTTTTGGCAATTTGCATTTGTATTTTTGAAATGATTCTAATTCCAGATCATTTTTATTGAGACGGTTAAACTTTCTGTATTTTCAGCCTGGAGTACATCTTGATCAGAAGGAGAAGCTAATTAAGTACAGTGACTTTGTTCACAAGGAGCTTATACAGTTTTCCATGGCAGACCTGCAAAGGTCCATTCCGTCAATGGTTGATGGCTTGAAGCCAGGTCAAAGGAAGATTCTCTTTAGCTCCTTTAAGAGGAACTTTGTCAAGGAAGCAAAAGTTGCCCAGTTTTCTGGTTATGTGTCTGAGCATTCTGCCTACCACCATGGTGAGCAGAGTCTTGCAAGTACTATCATTGGGATGGCACAGGATTTTGTGGGGAGCAATAATATCAATCTTCTTCAACCAAATGGTCAATTTGGTACCCGTAACTTGGTGAGATTAACCATGCATGCCAAATATTTAAGAATATGTAAGCTCTTCATGTTGTGTAATTTTTTCCGACATCTTCTATTTACACTTGTATTTTGCTACTTTAGGGAGGCAAAGACCATGCAAGTGCTCGTTATATATATACTCGACTTTCTCCTATTACAAGGTTCCTTTTCTCAAAGGATGATGACAGACTTCTTGACTACTTGAATGAAGATGGGCAATCTATTGAGCCAACTTGGTATTTTTAACTTTTCCCTGTAGAATGAGAACGTTGCTTTTAGATTAACAAATGGTGAATGAATATTGCTGAACAATGGTTTGTGTGGTATAGGTATGTGCCAATTATTCCAACGGTGCTTGTAAATGGTAGTGAAGGAATTGGGACAGGGTGGAGCTCTTACATTCCTAATTATAACCCGAGAGACATTGTTGCAAATGTGAGGCGTTTGCTTGATGGTGATGCAATGGTGCCAATGGATCCCTGGTACAGAGGATTTACTGGAACTATTGAGAAAACTGTCAAGGAGTCTGGTGTGAGCTACACTGCCTGTGGGATCATAGAGGACGTCAATGAGACATCACTCAGGATTTCAGAGCTGCCAATCCGTAGGTGGACTCAAGATTATAAGGAATTCCTCGAGTCTATCTCTGAAGGAAATGATAAAGCCAAGGATCCATTCATTGAGGTAAAGTCACCTAAATTTCTTGACAGTTGCAGTATTTGATTAAAATGTGTTCCAGATGGTTTAGTTCCTAATTGAAATTATGCATGCTGCAGGGTTTCACACAGCACAGTGATCACAGTACTGTAGATATCATAGTCCATTTGCGTGAGGAGAAACTGATGGCGGCCAAGCAAGAGGGTTTGCTGAAGAAGTTTAAACTGACCACCAGCATAAGCACGAGTAATATGCACCTGTTTGATCAAAAAGGCGTGATAAAGAAATTTGACACTCCAGAACAAAGTATGAGTTTTTTTTCATCAAGTCCTTTTTTCTTCCTGCTTGTACAATTTATATAACCAGACTTTCTGTTTGTTGTTTTTTCTTTCTGCAGTTCTTGAGGACTTTTTTCACTTAAGGCTTGAATTCTATGAGAAAAGAAAGGTGAGTTCATCTGTGGCCATCAAAAAGGTGTTTATATTGTTGGCCTGACTTACGACTGTTAAGTGTTAACTGGTTTTCTATTATGCATGCAGAAAGTGCTATTGGAAAACCTTGAGTTGGAACTGTTAAAATTGGAGAACAAGGTTAGGTTTATCCTTGGTGTCGTAAATGGAGAGATCATTGTGAGCAATAGAAAGAGAGCTGATCTATTCCTTGAGCTCCAACAGAAAGGTTTCACTCCTTTTCCGAAGAAAACCAAAGCCCTAGAGCCAGAAGTTGCAGGGGCAACTGAAAATACAGAAGATACAGAAGAGAACTCTGAGGCTGCCACTGAAAAGGGAGCACGGATTAGTGACTATGAGTATCTAATATCCATGGCAATTGGGACCTTGACCATTGAGAGGGTTCAGGCCCTATTGGCTGATAGGGATAAGGCCAATGCGGAGGTTGATGAGTTGAGGAAATCAACACCAAGGTCACTGTGGTTGAAGGATCTTGATGCTCTTGAAATAGAACTCGATGTATGTGCTAAAATTTGATTCTATTTCACAAATTCTTTCTTCAATTTTCTGTCGACATCTGTGTGATATATTATCTTTCATACCAGGAGCTGGAGAAAAGTGAGGCTTTAGCAGAGGAGGCAAAAAAGAAAGCAAGAACCCAAGTGAAAAATGTACCTGCTTCTAAGGGTACTAAGCAAGCACCTAAACCACGGAAAAATATTAAGAAGGCCAACAATGCAGAGGCTTCCAGTTCTGTGATGGAAATAGGTAACACTCGATTAGTTAACTGCTTCTTTTAAGATAGCCCATGGATATTATTTCAATATTTCAAATTACAGTACTCATAATATTATCTGCTTGCTCGTCAGAGAAAGCTCCTGAGGTAGCGAAAAGGAGAGGAGGAGCAGGTCCAAAGAAAGCTCCTGCTGCCAAGAAGGTCTGCGCTGCTGTTTTTATATTTTAAGTTCTTTGTTTGAACTTTATTAATGGAACAAATCTGCAGTACACACGAAGCTGGAACTTATGTTTTTATGTTTGTTATGCAGCAAGGGAAATCCTCTGTTGTTCTGAGTGATGACGATGACGATGAAGTGCTTGAGCTGAAAGAAAGACTTGCTGCCTATAACCTTGATTCGTCTCCTGAAAATTCGGCAGGTAATGATAACCATTCACTACTTATCTAGAGAAATCAGCCTATAAACTTTCCACTTTTGTGTCTGAGGAAATCAGCATAACTAATGTGTTTTGTCAGTAGGTTGTGGTTTAACTTAGTTTTACTGTCACAGGCAAGGATACCGAAGTGCCACAAGAACCAGTCCAGAAGAAAGAAGCGAACAAAAAGGTGGTCATGCAACTAGACAGCGACGATGATTTTGAAGAAGTAGCAGCTGCCCCAAAGAGAGGAGGGAAAAAAGCTGCTGGAAAGACAAGGGCGGCAGCATCAAAACCCCCTGCGGCAGCAAAGAAGAGAGGTGCAGCAGCTAACAAGCAGCAGCCTCAAACTTCATCAGGCCAGAAGCTTTTAACTGACATGTTGAAGCCTGCTGCTGAGAGTTCCAGGGCTTCACCTGAGCCGAAAGTGAGGAAGATGAGGGCATCGCCATTCAACAAGAAAAGCGGTTCTGTGATGGGCAGCGTTGGTTTGGCAGACGAGATGATTGAAAGCGATGACAAGATGGACACTCCTTCCACTGAAGAAAGAAGTGAAGCTCCAGTTGTAGCAAGAGCTAGACCTCAGAGGGTGAATCGCGGGCAAACAAGGTATGTGTTGAGTGATTCCGAGAGTGAGCCGGCTAGTGAAGATTCCGACTTTGATGCAGTTGATGACATTGACGATGATTAGAGTAGCAGTTACCGTCTTTGCTATGGGAATTCTAGCTCATTCCCCCCTTATACACATATTAAGTTGCTGCATTTGCTGCATCTTTCGGATTAAACTTTTAACTGAGATTTGAGGATTTTATTATCGTGCTGATAAGCCGAAGTTGAAGAATTTAGTTTTAAGTTTGATATGTGAAATGCAACTCATTTTCCGAAAACTTGTTAAAGATGTTCTTGAGAACTTGTCTTGTTCAGAAAGTAAAGCAAAATTTGACTAGAAAAAAAGTTGTGGTTTACGCTTTTGCTTTTCTTTTTTGTTGCTTGAATCAACAAGTAATCTAAAGTAGTCATTTTCTCGTAACTGTTGATGACCATACGATTGTTTTAGTAGTCCCTCTCTACTCTTGCTTAATTTCCCAACTCATTTGTACTCAAATCAGGGAGAGAATTTGCCTTATAAGCGGGTGGTACACTCATCAGGTCACGTCTTCATGTCCTCGTTGCGTGACTTGATGAGTGATAAACAGACAACAACGATGTATACACTCGGGAGATATTGGTTAGAAACAAGAATGAATACACCTGAGGTTATCTGCGATACTTTGGGAAAGACTGAGTTTTACATGTTGTCTAGTGTTTGCACAAATTGATGCTTGTTTTCTGAGGATTTACCAATATTAGGTGATAGTGTTGTCTGCAATGGTTTTGCGGACTGACTAACATCTTGCGACAATATCTTGAACTAATAACGCATACAATCAATAGTGCGCGCATAATTATGCATTTTTTTAGGTATTACCACAGTAATGTACCAGTTAACTTCTAACAAAAATAAGGAATCACAATCCTGGAATATGGCCAAAAGGAAAAATGAAAAAGGGATCGAATGGTTTGGTTTTGATGAGTTGAACGGGGGGCATTGACTCACTCTCTGTCTGTGTCACACGCTCATTCGGCTTTTCGTTCTTTGTTTCTTGTAGGACATTGGAGCAAGCAATGGACAAAGAGCTTTAATCCAATCAATCAAACAATTTTGTTGCTTAAAAGAACGGCCCTCTGTGTTTTGTTTAGTGGCATTGCATGCAAGATTAATATATTAAAATTAGAGTTGATTCGTGTCATCATTTTTTTTACACAATTTTTAACATATTTTTTTAAGCCCACTACGGAATATATTTTAATTATTCAAATTGTAATTCTTTTAGAATGTCATTCATAGATCATTTTTGCAAACAATGAGACAAATTTAAAACCATTAAAACATTCATTTGTAGTGAAAAATTGACGAATACAGTTCTATTAAGAAACCCTAAACTCTTAATTCAACAGTCATATAGTTTCAGATTTGAGTGTTTTTTGGTAGACATGATATTTGAAGAGAAGATCTAAAAGATAGACGGTTCAGATTATTTAAAACACATTACAAAGTGACCGCACAAAAATGTGTACAAAAAACTATAGTTAAAAAAAAAAAATGGTTCAAATCGTTTTCAATTAGAAAATGGTTCAAATAGTTCAAAAAAACTACATTACAAAGTGTCACTAATTTGAGTCAATTAAAATTTGGCTAAAATCGTTTTCAACAGCTACACAATAACGTTAGAAACTATAGTTCAAAAAAATAACGTTAGAAACTATTTTGCATGTTGACTATCCTCCACCTAAACAAATGTTTTAAATTTAAAGAAATAAATGACTATTCACTATGTCATTCAAAATTATTATATTGTTGTGGAATTTATTCAATCGGATTTCCAGAAATTCCGTAATTTCCAAGACTCCATCTGCAGGACTCAAATCAATGAAGCAATTCCAAAATTTCCCTGAAAGAATGGCTATTGTTTTTAGGAACAAAAGAAGAAAGAAATGGCTATTGTTTCGATTTTACGTAGACCTATATATATAGAGAATTGTTATTCGCACTCTAAATTCTCATTCAACATTCTGAATTTTTTATATTTAAAAAGAAAAATATACTTGTAAATAATGCAATTGAGATTTTGAAGTGTTAGTATCAATTCCTATATGTATTTATGCTAAATATTTTAAGTCTGTGTGTACGAGTTAGAAAATCCCGTAAAACCTATTGCGTGTTGACCTTCTTGAACAAGTCACTTGTAAAATTTCACTTGTGGCTCTCCTCACTCAAGTTCGAAGCTCTCCCACCTTCTCTATTTCCCCTCATAACCTCACCTTACCATCGAAATCTTATCGTCTTCTTTTTATTATTAGCCAAAATATAAGTTTAATTTTGGAAAAAAAATACACCCTTACTTCAATCAATAAAGAGGAGAAAAACTTTAATATTATAGTTCAACCACTCTCTCAAAAGAATTAGTTTCTCTATATTTTGTATTATTGGATTCTATGATTAATATGACTTACAGAAGTTTTCCTTGAAGAAGAGTTAATTCGTTTGATTCATACAAATAATTAAACGCTCTCCAAATCGAATGATTTTTCTTTCTTTCAAAATGAATGTCTCATTCAATTTGAGAAAATTAGCCTCTTACCACACACTTATGTCACATTCCGGCCCGAGGCGGATCACTTTTCGGGCCCGCTCCACCACCGTAGCACGATATTGTCCGCTTTGGGTCTCGACCACCCTCTCACGGTTTTGTTTCTGGAAACTCACGAGCAACTTTCCAGTGGATCACCCATCATGGGAGTGCTCTAACCCTATTCTCGCTTAACTTCGGAGTTCCTACGGAACCCGAAACCAGTGAGCTCTCAAAAGACCTCGTGCTAGGGAGGGATGAGAATATACATTTAATAATCTGAAGTTAAAATTTTAATTTAGAAGGGTTGGAACAAAAAAAAACTATTTCTAAACTAAAACTTACATTTTTCGAACTAAAAATTATACATTTTAACCCAAACGTTAAAATGGTCTTAAGTACCAGTTTGGCACAGCTGAAATAAAAAATAAAAAAAGCAACTATGAAAAAAACGTTGGGGTGTAAAATGTGTTTGGTAAATGTAAAAATAAGTGCTTTTTTTTCAAAGTTACAGCCAAAGTTGCAGAAAAATGGAAGCAGCATTATGCTGCTTCTCAAAGCCAGCTTTTTTTCGAAGTAGGCGGATGAACAGTACAGGTTAATGAAACTTTCTTAAACCCAATTATACCATCTTTCTCCTTCTCGCTTCCCTCATCGTATCAAATCATCAAATTCATTGAAGTTATTTGGACCCCGATTCTGGGACGATGGACCGTCAGTGTTAGCGGCGAAGGCGTGATGGCACTTAGTCGAGGCCATCCCATTGAGACCTTGTTGCGACGGGAGCTCTCCGTAGAGAAAAGGGCAAGGGTGGCGATTGCACTTGCTCGCCCTCGAATGGTAGCATACCTTCTGGTTCTTTGACGGGTCGGATTGTTGCCCACCTAATTTGTGGAACTTTGAACTGAAACTCAAAAGCTTCGATTTCCTCTTTTTTTTTCTAGGTTTTTTTCAAAATTGATTGGATAGATTGGCTGATTGGAATCCAATCATAGAGTTGGAGAGATTCGGAAGCTCGGAATTTCTCTCTCTCTCTCTCTCTCTCTCTCTATCTCTCTCTCTCTCTCTCTCGGGTTGGCGATTTTGGTGATTGTGAAGGGGAGATGCGACATCCCGCATCGCTCAGGCAGTGATCTTTAAATATATATTCTCATTCCTATCTAGCACGAGGCTTTTTGGGAACTCACTGGCTTCGGGTTCCGTAGGAACTCCGAAGTTAAGCGAGAAGGGGGCTCATGATGGGTGACCTCCTGGGAAGTTGCTCGTGAGTTCCCAGAAACAAAATCATGAGGGCGTGGTCTGGGCCGAAAGCGGACAATATCGTGTTACGGTGGTGGAGCGGGCTCGAGAGGTGACTGCGCCCGGACCAGGATGTGACAGGAGAGAACAGAGGGTTGGAGGGGAGGGATTTGGATCTTGAGCTGTGACCCGAAAATGATGAAGATTGAAGATGAAATTATAAATAAAAAATAAAATAAATTATTATATCACATTCAACATCATACCCTTTTAGTCATTTAATATAGTCGCACCAGTTTTACATAAAGTTTACTAAACACTTGACCATTGTTATTCTTGTTAAAAACACTTTTATAATAAAAATTTACCAAACACTTAATTACTTTATTTTATAACTAATTATTTTTACAGCAAAACAAAAATAGTTTTTTCAAATACCACATCAATACCAATACTAGGGGTGGAAATTTTTTACCAACATACCGTGCCAACCGTTCTACCAACCATACCATACCAATTTTTTACCAAAAATTTGTACCAATAGTTGGTACTGATATTATATTAAAAAACTAATGTCGGTGGTATACCGTACATACCAATATTATTAATATTATATTATGTATTTATTCATATATATATTATATAAATATAATTATGTATTATGTAATTTTTATTAATGTTAATTTCAGCATGTTTGTATCTGCAAGTAGGGAATCCAAATTCCCCTTTATTGTTTAGCTACATGTGAAACTACATCCATTTGGTTGTAAATCACATTACCAAATTCTTATCTCGTCTTTTGCCAGCATGCTATGGATATTTATTTTGTTGTGGTTTGCTGTTTTACATTTCTGGTTTATTTGAGTCTTTTCTAGTAGTCAATAGTAGAAAACTGATTCGGTATTTGATGTCTTGGTAAATTGGTGAATCAATAGTATGGCCTTGGTTGTATCTTTGTAATATTTTTGAATTATTTGTGTTGTAAAAGCATCATGTTATAACTTATTATTACCTATTACCTAAACATAATATCTAACACTGAGATTACTTTAGATAATTTTGTAGACGTTTAGTCCGAGATTGTCTATTGTCCAGCCCTTTAATGATTCCCTGTAAATTGATTAGTTTCTGCAGCTTACCAAACTTAAACATGAACCAATACCTTGGCTGGAGTTCTAAGCTAGAAATCTTGTCTTATGATTTATTAAGTTTCTGCCATTTTGACCTACAATAATAAAAAATCTTGAATTAGGTTAAACTGTGTATATATGTCAAACTGTGTATATATTTTTTGGGCCTTGAATTAAGTTAGAAAAATATTAGATTTTGGCCAAACTAAGTGGCCTAAAATAAAATGGTAATTAATTTTAGCATACCATAACAACCAAACTATTTGATATATCGATATTTGATATATTAAAAATTTAATATGATAATAGTAATAAATTTTGATGTATCAAATATTTCGCATAGTAATGAGTACTGAGGTTTTGTTACTGTAATCGTACCAAACCACCCCAACCAATACCGCTCGACTCTGGTCTCGAAGCATTGAAAAATCTGACGCTACCAACAAAGGGAGTCAAGCGACACACTATTCAGTCTTCAATGCGTTTCCACGCACATTGCGTATCCAACTCTCTCTCTCTCTCTCTCTCTCTCCTCATCAGTAGTTAAAGCTGCGTTGACTCAACGAAACCACAGTTTGAAATCCACACCAACACCCACCCCCACCCCCATTTTCCCCCTCTTCCAATTTTACCCCTCCCTCTCTTCTCAAACCTTCCTTCCTCCGCCGGCTATCCCCTCTCTCTGCAACCCCATCTCACTTTCCAAACAGCTTCCGTCGAAATCCCCGTCAATTCGACCTCCCTTATGGGCAAAAGCACTCACCCCTTCAGCTCACATACAACATCGTAGCCGGTAGCTCTTCAATTTTTATTATTTTTTCTGATTTAATTTTTAATTTGGGGGAGAAATGAAGAGGTTGAGATCCAGCGACGATCTCGATTCCTTCAGTAAGGATCCGAATCCTAACCCGAACCCGAGCTCCAACCCCGGCCGGACCTCCTCCTCCTCTTCGCACCGGAGCTTCTACTACAAGCCAGATACTGTGCGCAAGGGTTTGCTCTCTTCATCCTCCTCCGCTTCTTCTAAAGGCCCGGCTCGCTCCTACGACGATCGGGAACCGGCCGGCTCCGGCGGCGGGTCCAGAACTGTCCGGAAGAGGACGGAGCACGAGTTCGATGGTTTCGATAGGAGGAAGGGGACCGATCGGTACAACAGAGATGGCGGAGGGTACGATCGTAATTTGATGCACCGGTCCGAGAGCTTCTCCGCGTCGAGGAGGTCGCCGGTGGAGTTTCCGAAAGGGTTTCGATCGGAGCGGGACAGGTCCAGGCGCGAAGGCAGCGGGAGCGGAGCGTTGTCGTGGCGTAGGTTCGGGAAGGAGTTCGAAGATAGAGGAGGAGGGAAGGGGCTTAGGGACGTGAGGTCGCCGACGTGGTCGAATTCGAGGGATTCGGGGAGCGAGCAGTCTAGGGTTAGGTCTCCGGCGAGGAGGTTTAGGGATGGGAAGGGGTCGAAATCGGAGTCCAAGTCCAAGTCTCCGACTAGGTCCAAGGACTCGGTGGGGAGTGAGCAGTCGAAGAGTGTTGAGGTGAGGAAGAAGGAGACGGAGGCTGAAGAGATTCAGGGTGAGCAGCCAAAGAGTGTTGAGGTGAGGAAGAGAGAGGCGGAGACGGAGACGGAGGAGGTTCCGGTGGAGCAGCCAAAGAGTGTTGAGGTGAGGAAGAGGGAGATGGAGACGGAGACGGAGGAGATTCAGGCTGAGAAGGGGAGTCGGAGTAGTAGTGAAATGGAGGAGGGTGAGCTTGACCCGGAAGCTGGAGCTGGTGGTGGAGCTGAGCCCCAGTTGGGCCTTGAAGGCGGAGCTGAAACGGAAGAAGCACAGATCCGAAGCGCGTCTTTGGTTTCGGATACAGATAAGGTTGAGGAGAAAGCTGAGACTCTGGATAAACAAAAGGCTAGGGAGGAGAAAGGCGAGTCCTCGGATAAACAAGAGGTGAAAGATGAGAATAAAGGGAGTGTGTGTGAAAGGGAAGATGAGGAGGAGGAGAAGAAAGATGATGACTTGCCAAATAGGGAGATCGATATGATTGATAAAAGCTGGAATGTGGAAGCTCGTGAAGATGAGGGAAAAGGGAGTTTCAGGGAAGGTGTTGAAGAAGTGGTCGCGGAGATTCCGATGGAATTGGAAAAGGGACCAAAGCAAGATAAGGGAATAGACCTTGAAGTGAAGGCGGAGGATGATGACGACGAGATGACAGAGTCAGATAAGGTGGTAACCGAGGATGAGGAGGATAATGAAGTGGTTAAGCTGAATACGGTGGATATGAGTATGAGTTTGAGTCAGAATTTTAAGGATAAAGGTAAAAGCGTGGCCGTGACACCGGCCGATCTGGTGGATTCAGCTGAAGATGGTCGGTGGGCTGACAGAGAATCCAGAGAGCTGCTCACTGGCATGGAAAATGATATGGAAGGACCCAGCAGTAGGGGTTTCGAGTTGTTTTCGAGCTCTCCGGTTAGGAGACAGGAGAAGGCTGATCAATCTGGTGCTAATATGAAGGATGAGAAGCTGGCACTTGAGCCGCTTGATCTTTCTCTTAGCTTGCCTAATGTTTTGTTACCCATTGGTGGCGCAGCTCCTGGTTCTCCTGACCAATCAATGAGTGTTCAGTCTCTAAGTAATACTTTTCGTACCAACTCTGATGGATTTACTCAGTCAGTATCCTTTTCAGGCTCGCAGTCGTTTTATCACAACCCTAGCTGTTCGCTAACCACCCAGAATTCGATGGACTTTGAACAGTCCGTTAAAAGTCGTCCCCTTTTCCAGGGAATTGATTGGCAGGCACTCGCTCAGAGTGAGGCTAAGGGTAAAGAAGTTCCTTGGCAAGCACTCACTCAGAATGATGCTAAGAGTAAAGAAGTCCCTTTGTATCAAAGAATCTTGATGAATGGAAACGGGTCTCATCAACAACAGTCTCAAGCATCGCAAGGCATTCCAAATGGTCAGTTGGGCCAAGGGCAACAACATCTTAGACATCCTGAAGGAAGCCCTAAAGTGGCGAATGGAATGGAAAGGCAGCTGAGCTTCCACAAGCAGTTGTCAGGAGGACAGGCAAGGAACCATGAGGATGTTAGATCACCTTCAAATAGCGTTGGATCTCATGAAATGGGATCAAACTATAGTTTTGACAGGAAACGACTAATGAGAGAGAAAAGTAGTGGTAGTTTATATAGGACTAGCAGTCAGAAGGAACAAGAGCAGTTTCTCATTGGTGGAGCTGATTTTGTGGAGACAATGGTTGCCAGGATTGTCTCCGATCCCATACATGTAATGGCTAGAAAGTTTCATGAGATGACAGGACAATCCGCTTCATGTGTGAAGGAGACCATTCGCGATATGATGTTAAATATGGATAAGCGCATGCAACTATTTGCATTCCAGAAGGCACTGCAGAGCAGGTCTGATATAACCATGGAGATGCTACTAAAGGCTCATCGTGCGCAACTGGAAATCTTGGTTGCTCTGAAGACTGGTCTACCGAATTATCTCCAGCCAGAGAATGGTGCATCATCTTCTGATTTAGCTGAAATTTTTCTGAACTCAAGATGCAGAAATCCTTCTTGTCGGAGTTCTGTGCCTGTGGACGAATGTGATTGCAAAGTTTGTTCGCAAAAGAGTGGTTTTTGCAGTGCATGTATGTGTCTTGTGTGCTCAAAGTTTGACATGGCCTCGAATACATGTAGTTGGATTGGGTGTGATGTTTGTCTCCATTGGTGCCATGCGGATTGTGCATTGCGGGAATCTTATATTAGAAATGGACGCAGTGCTACTGGATCCCAAGGGACGACTGAGATGCAGTTTCATTGTGTTGCCTGCGATCATCCTTCTGAGATGTTTGGCTTTGTGAAGGAGGTTTTTCAGAATTTTGCAAAGGATTGGACAATGGAAAATCTTGCTAGGGAACTTGAATACGTTAAGAGAATATTTGGTGTCAGCAAGGACATGAGAGGGAGAAGACTTTATGAAATTGCTGATCAATCACTGGCAAGACTGGTAAACAAGTCTGACCTTCCGGAGGTTTACAATTATGTCATGGCTTTTCTCGCGGGTAAGTTATTTGTTTTATCCGAAACATTTTAATGTTTTGTTCTTACGATACTTTTTGGGGTTATAATCTGCATGCATTGTCATAATATCATTGTTTAGAATCATATGGGGTTATAATCTGCATGCATTGTCATAATATCATTGTTTAGAATCATACCTTCAGTACAATATATTTTCGATCTGCCATATGTTTGTTTTTAGTAAAAAGGGTGTTTCATGCTATTGAGGGTATAAAAGAACAGTCGTTTACATAGTTTTTCTAAGATGACTTACCTTGCTTCCGTTGGATTTTTCTTTGGGAAAATGGCTTTGTTATATTTTGCCTCGTGAAATCTACAGACGCTTCATTTCTCCGTGGTTTACAAGATGTCGATGTTACATAGAGATTTAGATACGTGTGAATTGCTGTTAATAAAAGTTTTTAAGTTGCATACTTTGTTTTGACATGTATGGAAGCCTTTTGAATTATTGACGCTACTTAATGTGTTTGGCCTGCTTGAAGCTTCGTTTTTTTTATTCTGGGTTTGGGGATTCAGTTTGATGGCTGGCCTAAAAGCGTCTGTATCAGTGTCTCTGAACTGCCTTTTTATGCTTATGTGAGAATATTGAGGGGAAAGAATAGTATCGAGTATTACCAAGTATATAGCACTGTGTACACAATGCCGAAGCAGAAACTCATGGCTTTGTTGAATCTCAAAGCTGTTCCTTATTGCTCTGTGTAGTAATCCTGTGTTTAGTTAAATGGAAACTGTAAGATTGCTAGTAAGTCATCCACTTTTTGTTGCAGATGCTGACAGTTCCAAGCTAGGCAAAACACCCGTTTTATCGACGAAGGATCATAGTAAAGTTAGCAATGGGATTGCTGGGCCAAGCCAGGAACCCGCATGGCTGAAATCAGTATATACAGAGAAGTCCTCTAAGTTGGAGACTGCAGCAAACATTCATCCTAGCTTTAACTACGATCAGCATGATAAACGCCTTATGGAGATGGAGTTTCACACAAGTACCCAAAAAGAACCTCTTTTCGATGAGCTGGAGAGCATTGTGAGGATCAAGCAGGCTGAAGCAAAAATGTTCCAAACACGAGCAGATGACGCGAGAAGAGAAGCCGAGGGACTTAAACGCATAGCGATGGCGAAGAATGAAAAAATTGAAGAGGAATATAGGAGCAGAATAGCAAAGCTGCGCTTAGTCGAGGCAGAGGAAATGCGCAACAAGAAAGTCGAGGAAGTACAAGCTCTAGATCGAGCATATCGTGAATACTCCAACATGAAGATGAGGATGGAAGCAGATATAAAGGATCTCTTGCTAAAAATGGAAGCGACGAAGCGGAACCATTCTTTGTGACTGGCAGATGAAGAGGAGTTCCGATAAGAGTTTTCGACGGGTAACCGTAACGTTGGCGTGCTGATAGTTTTACGTTGTACCTTGTAATGTAGTGTTTTTATAGCTCCAATTAGGTTTTGTTCTTCAGTCTGTTGTATTGTTTCATGAAACCACTAACCAAAATCTGTACAGAGAGATTGCCTCTTCTCTTTTATTTTGGTATGAAGCAGTGTTCCTATTTATGATTTACACTCTTCCTTGCTTTTGCTCGTTGGTTGATAATTACATTTCTTGTTTAATATATGGCTTGGGAACCACAAACGCCATGTCGTATGGGGATGAGGTTGTGCTGCCATTAAACGAACAAGACTTGGTTGCCGAAAGATAATCAATCACGCGCGGATATGTGTTTAAATTTTTAATTTTTTTAACCAAAACTTAAAAATGCGTTTACGAAGTTGTTTTCCCATTAAACTACAAAGCGGAAGGAAGGACGGTTTGACTCGTCGTTGTGCTTTTGACGTCGTGCCATCGATTACTTGAATTGACTATATTGATATTGTACGGTGTGGATTGTGTTGGGTTATAATCTGAGGGTGCAGATTCAGTTTTGGATTTTAGGTTGTGGGGTCACAGTTGGAGGTGGGCCCCTAAGATTAAAGAAAGGTGGTGAATGGGAATAAGAGAGAATAGAGTAGACGTAGGGGATAAGAAGACCACAAACGTCAAAGCAACGGATGCTGAACTTTGAAATTTGGATTTTGTTTCTTTTCCTCGTGTTTGAAATATTACATTAACGTAAGTAATCTTTTGTTATCGTAATAAAAAAATATTGAACTCTCACATCATGATTTTGAGTTCAAACGCCGTCAATAATTATTTAAAAGTTAAAAATAAAAACTTCATAAATAAATATAAAAAAAATATTACATTTATACTTTTTGAGATTTTTATTTATTTGCATTCATCTCATTACAGACGAAATTACTCTTGTAGATAATTACTTAAAAACTAAAAATGAAAACTTCATAACTAATTAAATAAAATTAAAAAAATTACAGCTTCCTGTTTTTGGCTTTTTTTTCACTCAAAACTGTGAAAAAAAGCTGAAGCTGAATGTTTACCAAACACAAAAAAGCTGCCAACTTTTTTTGATAGCAGCTTTTTTCAAAATCACTTCAGTACCAAATCAAGGCTTAAATAAAATCTTTTGGCAAGATTTATCAATGTGGGATATCAGCATATGGTTTCTCTACAAGGGCTATTGATTTTGTAGATAAGCCTGTTCGATATGATCACAAGAAAAACTTAAAACAAAAGAATAAATGGCTATGCATACATAAAGTGAATTAAAACTTGAAGGGTGTTAAATGTAATGTTTCAAACTTATAAAGATTTTGTAAAAAAATGATAAACCTCAGAAATAATAACGTAATTAACCCCTTATGAATTTAAAATCATTCATTTTCTAAAATATGGAATAATGGATGGTAATGTAACTAAGGGATTCCGTATATATTTTATATTTAAATCCTATTTTGTTGGTAAATTTGAAAGAACACCATGACAATTTTGAGTTGGAAGTCAAAAACTTGTGTTTGTTGTGCGTCTGGCCGAAAGACAATGGTTATTGCAGCAATAATTGCACCCCAAGATCAAAAGTAAAAGCAATTACAAAAGTAGAAAATTCCCCATGAAAGATATTTCTCACATGTATAATGTATTGGAGAGAAAAAAACAAAAAAACCGAAAAGATATTTTCTTCCTAAATTACTTTGGCCATTGAGGGGATGATTGGGTTTCTTTTCAATGGTCAAACACCAGACTTCCCCTCCCTTCCCCACTCAAACCATCCAAATGGAGAAACCAATCCTGCTCAATTCCACCTCCCAACCACCCTTCGTAATTACCCAAAATCTCTTCACTTTCCAGATCCCATCATCGTCCCTTTCAATTGGCAGTCAGTCTTCCCAGATCAAAAGCAGAAGCAGAAGCAGCCCAGTTCTTGTATCTTGCCGAGGGCATGAGCCAACAGAGAAACAAGAGAAACAAGAGAAACAAGAAAAAAAGCAGCAGCCAATGATGTTGCTGGGATTTGACAAGTTGGGGAAGAATTTGAAGGAGAATTTGAGCCCAAAGCAGAAGGGTGATTGGAAGGATGTGATGCTGATGAGCTTGTCATTTGCTGTTTATGTGTATATTTCTCAGAGGATTGTCTGTGCCTACTGTGCTTGGACTTCCATGGCCCCCAACCATCCTTGGTAATACCGCAAGAACAGTAAAAGTTGGTGTTTTTAGTGGGTTTGTTGCTGATTTGGGTGAAATTCTAAATTTTAAACCAAACCCTGATTGTATCATTGTAATTGCATATTAGAAAAAGAAGAAATGTTGTTTAATACTTTTTGGATTATTATTATTATTTTAGTTTATGTAGCAAATAATAATTACACAAAATGGTTTCCAGAATTTCAGTTTAATTATCAGATGTTATGGAATTAGCCTGAATGCCAGCAGCCAAATGGAAGCAACTACTCTGAGAGGCTCTCTATTTTTTGGAATTTTTTTTTAATGCGTCCAGGAACACAGACACCGTATATTATTATATAGATAGGGCAAAGTTTTTTTAAAGTGTTATTTTACTTGTACACGGACATTTGACGAAGGTATCCGTGTTCGGACACTCTGAAAAATCCTCTTTTTATTTTTTTTATATCTTTTTCAGAGTTCTTTAATGATCTCATCCTGCAGCTTTCTCTTGGAGTCGAAATCTCATATCTTAGGTCACTTAGTATTACGTATAGTGTTATTTTTTCACGTGAAAAGTTTTAAATTCGATTCTCATCAAAAGTGAATTTGAATTACGTTATTACTAGCTTGAGTTAAGTCCACCCCCTCTTCTCAAGATAATATGATTAGTTCAAAAAAAGAAAAAAATTCTCATACCCCAAGTACTGGAATTGATGATTTTTCACAAATATGATTACTGACTTTGACTGAATTCCGCCTATATTTTCATTCCTAAAAAATTATTGAACTATTAAACCGCGGAATAAGTGGAGAAATCAAATTCCCCTTTTTCCACCCCCATTCCACTTGGCAAACATATCATCAGTCTACGAGACATTTTTGTCGAATGAAGTCTCAAATTCAAATTTTGTTTCTCCAATTAATTAAAGAAAATTATGCGAGACATTCCTTTGTCATCCCTTTTCTCACAATTTAAGGCTAAAACCCTTAAACTAGGGGGACAAAGGAAGTCCTAAATTGGGGTCCCTTTGGATTGAGGAAATATTCAAACCTCAATTTATTTTTTAACGATATTTTCTACACTTAAAAGGGATCGAGGAGTGGAAAGTCTTAACCCAATATTTTTATGATTTCATAAATTTCAATTTCATGCGCCAAATTCCCAATCCTTGTGTTTAAAATCACTCTCATGCATATAGACCACTAAACTTGTAACTAAAGAAACCAAGTTCTCCAGCCAAAGATACACTAAATAAACAAGAAGCATTACTTCAAAGTAACAAATAGACTCAATTTGTACACCATCTAAAGATTGTGGTAGCGACCGAAATTTCACAACCGAAACTCAATAAACAAACCTTTGTCTAACATTAGAACAGTTCAATTTGATCGATGCATCTTCGTTCCTGCCAGGAGCGGTCCAGAGATTT
The DNA here is from genome assembly GCA_963580275.1 of Crataegus laevigata. NCBI lineage: Eukaryota > Viridiplantae > Streptophyta > Magnoliopsida > Rosales > Rosaceae > Crataegus > Crataegus laevigata. The sequence continues at coordinate 1,718,154 of OY756942.1, read as the reverse complement.
TTGAGGCCTAGGGTGACGCAAAAAAATGTGCCCTCACTTCATATAAAAAAATATATTTGTTTTTACACACAAGACATCGATAAAATTATATTTAGAAAAACACTTCAAACTCAATAGTTTTGGGGACCAATGAGAAGTTAGGAAATTGTTGTTGTTGATTGGTTAGTGTGTTAGCATGTGAACCACTCACTCACCTTCTCTCTCTTCTCTCACTCCCGCACCCTCTCTCTCTCGCAGACTCTCTTTCTCTCTCCTGCATTTTGTACAGACGAACCTCAAATACACCTCAAACCTTGCAGATTGAGGGTGTGAAGCACACCATTGTGTTCGTGAAGTTCATACGAGTTGGTTGGTACCCATTTCAGGTAAGATAGCTTTCAATTTCCCGTAGAATAACTTAGCTCCGAGTTGAGCACTGTTCATGAACTTTCGATTGGTTGTGTTTTAGGACAAGCCAAGCTCATAGCAAGCCTTAGATCACTCATACGAGCCCCGGAGTACTTCGTTGGACGAAGTTGGACGTCAGGAAGCCTAAGATCGGAGTTTGGCCGATTTTCCTCGAAATTTCACGGCAAGTTCCCGTGAGTTTTAGGTCCTAAAATAGGTATAACGTTGTTATACTCATCTCCAGCTTTCCATTGGTGTAAATTTCATGCAATTTGGATTAAAAATGAAGAAGTTAGGACGAAAATACAAAATCCCCAGTTTCCGACGTTGGTGACGGTCGCCGGAGGTTTCAGGAAGAAGACGACGGAATATTCCGTCAAGCAAGTCTGACGGAATATTCCGCCGCCGTCAGTCAGAGTTAACAGTTTCAGTTAAGAACTTAATGGAATATTCCGGGAATATACCTAACGGCGTTAACTGACGCCGTCAGTGTGCAAGTCACATGATCATGCGTGGGGGCACGTAGGTCCGTGCACTCGCCAGCGCGTGGAGGCCGGAAAAAATTATTTTGAAAATTCCTGGGTGTTTGTGACGTCGAGTAGATCACGTTGGTATATTCAAATGCCAAAATTGATCAACGTATGAGAAGTTATTTCTAAAGTTTCGTTTATGTACGTTAATTAACGTTTATTCAGTTACTTCTCATATAGGCGAGGCAAGGCCTATCCCGAGGGCGAGCGTAGCCAGGCTAGGTGTGGGGGCTATGATCTGGCTATTTATCAGTGAGTGGGCAGTTTGTTTTTCGTACATACCTATATATACTGCTATCTTTCCCAGAAAATGAATTTAAGCAATGAAATGATTTGAGATGCCATGCAAGTATCTATTTATTTTAATTATGCATTAGTACTTGCACATAATTATGACGGTGCTGCGGACGCATAGGTAAGTATTAGGTAAGATTCTATACTAGTTATGATGAGAATGAAATGATGTGATGTGATACGAATGAATGAAATGATGTGATTTGAGCTCATACACTTGCACATTTATATTAGTGCTCCCGCCCAGAGTTAGGGCATAGTCTTTCACGTGTCGTTCACCTCCTGCACCGCATGCTTGCCTTGGATCCAAGTAGGTGCACAGTTCTGTCATATAGACCACTATAGGTGGGTTCGACTCGTAGGTGACCTGCGAATCATTCGCACAGTCTTCACGTGATTGTAGCACTAAAGCATTCTTATATTGATACAATGATGTGATAGTGACCTCATGAGGATATTGATGTATGTGTAGAGTATATATATGATGAGACTGAGATGTTATGAGCTATATATACAGCCGAGGGCTAAGATGATTATCAGATATTTATTCACATCACAGATTTACGATATGAGCATACAGTTGAGATATTAGTTATGATACTTTTGCATGGCATACATACAGATATTTCCAGCATGATTTTTGAGATATATATGTATATGAGTATATTTTATCTCTGGGAAATTATATAGGTTTTACGGAGAGGGGTTACAGTTTTGAGAAAAGAATGGTTTTGAAAAAAGATTTGTTTTACTGACCCACTTTACTTGTTTTTTGCCCCTCCAGGTATTAAGTAGTGTTCGTTGGTGGCATACGAGGATCTCCCGGACGTTTTGACAGAATCCTCTTATGTAGGATCACCTGCGGGTGTTATTTCTATTTAGTACTTTCTACTTGACTGCACGTAAACCATTTATGCTCTGGTTTGCAAAAGCACCTTAACTCTCGCACTAGCACACTTTCTTTTATTGGATTGGTAGTGGCTTGGTTTTTGTTGGTTCGTATCTTTCTAATCAATCTTGCTTCCGCACTGTGCACATGGTTACGTCATGCTCACGTGACGGCCAGCACGCCCCATCTTCGGGTCGGCGTGTGTCAAATATGATTGACTTTTTAGTGTAAAAATGTGGTTTTTCGTTAAAGTGAACAGTACCAGGAGCTTTTTGTTAAAGTTCCCTTAAAAATAAGGGTAAATATCAGTTTACTACCCTCAAGTTTCATGGTTTTCAACATTTAGTACATGAAGTTTTTTTTGTCCCAGAGTCATACCTAAAGTGTTAATTTTGGGACAGTCTCATACATCTGTTAGTTAAACTATTAATTCTCCTGTTAAGTGATGATGTGGCGCCCATGTGGACAATGACCAAGCACCACGTGTCATTAAAAAATATTAAAATAATTAATTAAATAAAAGTAAAAAAAAAAAAAACCAAATCCCCACCCGTGCCCACTCACCGGTCTTCCACCTCCCTTCATTCTTCCCTCTGCAACACCCTATTCGGCTCCCTATTTTCTCTCCCCCATTTTTATCCCCATTCTCCACAACCACCACCTCCACCATTCCTCTCCTAACCCCACCCCCTCTCTCTCCTCCTCATCTTGCACCCCAACCCAAACCCAAACCCAAACCCCACATTGAACTTCACTGAATTCCCCTAGGAGTCCACTCGCACCTTCAACAACCGTTTGGAGTTTATGGCTTCCTTGGACAAGTTCTTCGTGCATCGCCACCATAACAAGGTACAAAGCTTTTCTCTCGATTGGGTTTTTGAGTATGAAGTTGGGGAAACAGATATTGAAAATTTCAAGATTTGCTGTCAAATCTGCAGGGAAAGTGAAAGAGAGTGATGAACAATGGGGGAATATGGGGGGTAGGGGAAGGTGGTGGTTGTGTATAGAGAAATGAGCCCGTCGAAGATGATGAGGGTTGAGTGGGTGGAGTCGAAGAGGGAGGGGGAAGGATGGATGTGCAGAGGTTAGGTAGGTGCAGAGAAGAGAAGGGAGAGAGAATGGAGGGGGGTCGGGGTGGGGATGACGATAGGATTCTGGGTTTTTTATTTTTAATACTTTTATTTAATTAATTATTTTAATGACACGTGGCGCCTAGTCATTGTCCACACGGGTGCCACGTCATCACTTAATGAGAGAATTAACAGTTTGACTAACGGATGTATGAGACTATCCCAAAATTAACACTTTAGGTATGACTCTGGGATGAAAAAAACTTCATGTACTAAATGTTGAAAACTACAAAACTTGAGGGTAGTAAACTGTTATTTACCCTAAAAATAAATTAACAACCAAACAAAAATTCGTAAAAATTGAAAAAAAAAAAAAAACATGCACATAACTTTTCGAATAGGACCTTTCGTTAATTTTAAATACAAAAATCATTGCTTCTAATTCATTTAGCCAAATTTTATAAATTTATACTGTCATGAAGACAAATTTGTAAAAATTTAGAATTTAAATAAGCACACATGGTGTTTTGAACCCAAGACCTCCTCATTAATTTCAAACTACAAAATTACCAGTTATTGTAACAAACCGTCCCGGTTTTGGCGAATCAAAAGGGTAATTTCATAATTTCACTTGGGTTGTGGGATATTTTATTTTGGGTTTTCTTTTTGGTCTTAAATGGTGTGCCCAAAGGGCCAACCCTGATTTTTGTCCCCAGGCCCAACTTCTCTCTCTCTCTCTCTCTCTCTCTCTCTCTCCCTCTTGGTCTCTCTACAAGCTCTCCCCATCCTTTCTGTGACTCACCTACACACACACACACACACCTACACTTGCAACAATGGCAACGACAATACCACCAACGCCTGAACCTTACTGTCTCAACCCTAGGCTTGTTTAGGGTAGAATTTTAAGTGATTTATACTTGTTGAATGCAGAAACAGCTCGGGGAAAAATTCCCCAGTTTTAGGCGAGGGAACCCGAGACTTGACTAACTACAGCGGTGATAGGCCACGAGATAGTTATGGTTTGATTCATTGCTTCACGGGCTTCATTTTGGTATTTTATGGTGACTTTGAATTGAGATTTGAGCTCCGTCGGAGCTCGGAAGTTTTCCTGGCCAAAATTCGGCTTTCCTCTTTCTTAGGACTGGCGACCCATGATTATGACCGGGTCGATCCGATTTGTGCACCAAAACATGGTCCATCTAAACCCAAGCCCAAATTAGTATTAAGCCTAACCCAACTTAGCTACCCAAGCCCAGAACCCAATTGGGAGTTGGCCCAAACCCAAAGCCCAATCCACTAACCTAAGCCCCATTTCTTTAAACCCAAACTTAGGCCCATGCCTGGTTACTTAACCCTGGCCCAGATACTAACCCAGCCCAAAACCGGCCATGGAATATTCTATTAGGGAATATTTCGTTATGGAATATTCTTTAGAATATTCTTTGTGTTAATTTTTATGAAATTTACTCAGGACCCCTCTTAGGGTAATTTGATGTTCTGAATCCGTTTCCGACGTCCGTTTCCCCAAATTCAATCATTTGAATAGAGTTTTATTAATTGGACCCTTTATGTGCTTAGGTACATTTATTGTGGCATTTCAGTCTTTGCTAGTTTGCACACCTATTCGCCAACAGTGTAAGGTGAGTGGACCCCTTTCAAAATGCATATTTTTCTATTAGAAATGCATACAAGAAAAGTATGATATAATGTTTACGTTTTATGAAAAGTTTATGAGTAAATTGGATTTAAACTTTATGATATTTCATGCTTTATCGATTTACGTTCTTCGTAGTATATATGATTGATGACTATATACTACGAATAGGTTTTACGATACAAATTTTTGGCTACTGAACTCCGATTAAGATATATATAAGAAATATTATGGTTATTGTTTATGTACCTATTTAGTAGTTATTCGAATGATACTGCCTACGGGCGAATGATATCTATATTGGCTTCGGTCGGGTGATGTAAGGGCCTATGGGTCAAATGATATCTATATATTAGCTTTGGTGGGATGATGTAGGGGCCTACGGATCGATTGATACTGATATTGGCTTCGGCCGGGAGTGTGTTGGTGGCTTCGGTCAGAAGATTTATATTTGGCTTCGGCAGGGCGTGTGTAGGTGGCTTCGGTCGGGCGTTTGGTTGATGCCTATGAGCGGGAGATATATTATTGGCTACGGCCGGGCGTTTGGTTGGTGCCTACGACTGTATGTTCTGCCTACAAGCGTATGATTTGCCTACGGGCGCGTGATGTAGAACCTTAAGATGAATGAAGAAATGTTCTATATACCTTCGGGCGAATGAAATATTATATATATGTATATGCATTATATATATATACACCACTATTAAGCACACTACATATGATATAGGTTTTATGGCATGCTAGGGTTTTCGGAAAAACCTATTACTTACCATGTTGTACGAGTTTTCTAAACCTCGGGGTTAGTACGTTAAAGATTAACTGTTTTATTACTACTTACATATCAACTTGGTCCATTCATGTTTTGTTTTGCATCCCCTTAGTACTTCGATTTGAGGCGTACAATCCCAACTGTAAGGCATTTCCGCATCGACATCTTCGAGTCCTTTCGGTGTAGGACCCATCTCCTTGTTCATTCAATTTTATATTATTCCTTTTTAGTGTCTAAGATTAGTTGTATGTTCTGAGCATGTTCCTTAATTGCATATTCTTTATATATAAATTTCTATTATTTTATTCATATTCATTGTTCTCATGCATGTTAGAATGGTTTCGTCACCTCTAGGTGTCGGCCAGCACGTGCCTACTCTAGTGTTTGGGAGAATATCAGGGTCGGGCTTGTCAGTTATAGTTAAATTTCTTTGTCAATAAACCAAATTTTATAAATTTATATTCCTATGAAAATGTATATAAATATACCACACTAATAATTTTGGTGCCCCCAATTTTTTTTGGGCCCCGAACAGTCGTCCTGCCCGTACTAGGCTTGGGCCGACCTTTTCTGGCTAAAAATGTTCACATCTAAACTCCCCTGCCACAACGTAAACGAGTGAACCTCAGGGTCAGAATTCATAAGCTCTGTTTACTAGAATAGGTTCGGTACATGAATTTCCTCATTTGTGATACAATTCAAGAGCTTAAGACCTTTGACTAATCAGCTTTACGCCTTTTGCGCCTGAAGAGATGATAGAACAATGACAACAGCCAATGCCAAAAGATGATCAACCGATTATCCCGTTTGGGTTTAGGTTCTGGGGTTGGTCCGAAAATTCCCTTGTAGAGTTCTTTTTGTTTCTGGTAAACAGCCTTGTCGTGTTCAGCAAGCAAACGTAACTCTCTTGCAATAGCTTTTTCTTGAGGTGCAAATTTCCGCGCCTTTAGAAAGTCTTCCTGCGCAGCATCTGTCTGCCCAAGCTCTGCTCTGGCTTTTCCTCGCCTAAATAGCGCTTTGACGCTGTTTTCATCCTCTGCCAGTACCTGTGAGCATTCATCCAATAACAGTTTAACACAGTTGCATTGACAATTTAAGGGTGTTCATGAAAAAGTAAATATCTGCGGACTCCGAGCAGTGTAGAAAAATCAATCAACAGATGCAGTTGCATTGACAATTTTAAGTTATCACAGCCATATAGTTTGAAGTTTGAACAAAGGGAGGAAGCATGGACAGTAACATACTAGAGAAGAGATCATAAGATTCGTATAGGACCCAAAATTCGATTATTGAACGAAGAATGGTGCTAGGGAGTAGTGAGCCTACAAAATTTTCACTGGTCCATACTAAGATCATTTTCATTTCTATGGCAATCCAAAATGGCAGGTTAGAGTGAATGCAGATTCGAACTTTACAGATGCAGTTATGCTCCCAAATAAGCCTACAAATCCAACTTTCTAGTATCTAATGATGAATAGCATAATCGCCTGAACACATGAAATTAGATGACTTTCTTGTGATAGCATTATGCTTACAACGCTGCACTGTCCAGTGGCTTCTTCATAGCGCTTGAGCTTTATAAAACACGCTGCCATGTTAAGGTGGCATGGATTTTTAACAGCCAAAGCCATGTCCCGGTGCTTCCCAAACAACTGGAACATGAAGTCGTCACCCATATATGCTATGGCCTGAGAAAACCCACCGGAATCTTGTCAGAAAGGAAATATAGAAAAGAGACTGTACAACTCAAAAGCTCATCGGCCATAAATAAAATATGTAAGAATTACAAGTGCGTAACCATTTCATACTGTTGCATTGCCTCCTCTAGTTTTTCCTCTTTAAATAAAGCATTTCCATGCATCTTTCTTCTATCTGCTGCTCCAATCCTTTCCTCCAAAGTCATGTCACTGCGAGCTTTCCCCTATGAAAGGCAGAACCCACAGATATATATATATATATATATGTTACTATATTACTGAAGCAACTCCCTGAAAAAGAGAATCTGAAACTTCCATTGGTGACTACTTGGGAAGACATTTGAGAGCAAGTGAGTAACTTACTTCTTTGGCTTCATCAAATCCAATAAGCTCAACTTCATATGATATATCAGCCAATGCTGGAACATTCGGAAAACAAAAGCTCCCTTCTTTCCCATACCCTAACTCCCAGCCTACGTGTAATAGGGCACGCTCTCCAGACTTCATGCTGGACACCCCAATAGCCAAGCCAGTCATTTCTTTTTCCTCTGTTGCAGTAAACAAAAATATACTACTCATAAGAAGTCCATTGTATTTAATACTGCTACATAATGCTTAAATGCTTATGGACCCAAAGCATCTGAAATGACAAGTAATTACAGAGAATAAATGCAATAAAGAAATCAGAAAACTAATTGCAGACTGAAGAAGGAGCATGCCAGAACTCGTTTGCATATATTTTGTATACATCAACAGTAACATACTCCTCGGCAAGGCAAAATACCTTTTCCGAAAATCATTGCAAGTGGTCGTTGTTCATCCCATGTGTCTTCAAACTTGTGTCCCGTGCTTTCAGTCCATGCCCTGTGGTGCACTATCACACATGTGCCAATCACTCAGTGACTGAAAAAAACCAGAGTAAAAAAAATTCACTACAAGACCTGTCTACATGTATCTTAGGCATCCCTATACGCATACGCAACTCTGTGAACGTGGATGTTGTGCGTGTCTGATTGCAGGTCACAAGCTCATTCATGTCTTACTCCCATACTAACATTTTACATGCACACATAACAATTATTGGATTTTCAACTAATGTACACAGCACTACCAAAACGGAAACAATACCTACTACTATCCAAACATTACGATATTAGAAGTACAAGGAAAAGCAACCACTTGACACTTACAGAAGCATGTTGAATACTTGGATGGTCTCTGACCATGACCTTCCTTAATGATTTGCTTTGTGACTTTCTCGTGAAGGATTTCCACCTTCGAATCAACTTTTGGGGGGCCATTACCGTCTTGAGAAGGTTCGCCATGAAAGAAGGTAGCATCTTCTGTTACACCATCTTGACCTACAAAGAAGAGGAAAAGATGAGTAGCAGTCTATATTGTGATGGCCCTTTCCGCGGCTCACATGGATTGCAATACCCTGTAGGAATTATAGTGCCCCATAACCATAATATATGATTATTTGGAAATCTAATTCACGCATGAGCAGAGGGAGAATGACAATCTTCTTCTTTCCCCTGCTCATTATACAGGGTCTATATAGCTGCCACCCCCACTTATACTACATGAGTTTTGGAACACAAGAATTCTGAGTTACTCAACGTAAAAGCATGGAGGAATGATGAATCAGTGTACTGGAAGAGGTAGTCATAATGTCCAACTATTGCGTTCCTTCTCCATATACAAATTATTTCCAAAATCTTATCAATTAGTAAATAAAAACAATAAGTTTCCGCCTTGATAATGATCTATAGAAGAATTGTTCTTGAAGAAACTAGGTAGAAAAGGATAAGAAAACGTCTTCATGTATTCATTCAGTCCAAGTCAATCACTCAAAAAACCAGCTTATCAGGTTAATTTGACATATATTTCAACCTAAAACCCTAAAAAGAGCAGTTCCACCCCTTAGGGTTAGTGAATAGTAATTGCCTGAGTGCATCTCCACCTTATAAATGAACTGTCCGGGCAAGTGGGATTAAAAAACAATGGGGCCACGCCATGCCACAGGCAATTGGTGCTAATAAAAAGATAATATTATGTTTAATTTCGGATTTAATTTTTAACCATTCCCATCGTGCCACATGTCATTATCCGAAATTACAATTTTTGTGGATAGATTTTCAATTAGATTTTTAACCAATCCCGCCCCAAACTTAAATTACCTTTGCGAGTAATTTCTTCCAAACATTTTATATATTCACTCTTGAAAGAACTCCCTTTTGTAGCTCTTTTCTTTGCAGCCTTCTTATCAAGAGGCCTAAGTGAATGATGGGTCGGTTCCGACACTTCATGTGGGTCACCTTCTTGAACAGGCGAGTCGTCTTCTGGTGTAGAGTGCAAAGGGGAGTCGTTCATGACAAATGGTGGACCATTTCCCACAATTTTGTATGTGGGGCAACCTTTGACAACATTCCAACATTCATGACGGGTGAATGACTTGTTCTGGTTGGCCGCATTGTACCAAACTTGTGCTTGAAGTGCCTACAAAAAATATGGGCAGAAAAAGAAAAAATTCAATTCAAACTAAATATGACAATTTGGGTGTAATAATAAAATTAAATAAGTAAAATATTATTACTTCATCCGATAATTTTTTGCCACTTCGAAGATTATCTTGAGCTTGTTTGAGGGCGTTTCTCCAACTAATGAAGTCTTTGTTGAGTTTTTTCCACCGGCTTGCTAGAGATTGCTCCGTTCTTTTATTGCCAAGCTTCTCGCAAAAAGCGGTATGAACTTTCTTCCAAAGTTGAGGCAACTTCTGCTCATTACCCGTAATCGGATCATGAGAAACTTGAACCCAGTATTCACACAATGTAACATCTTCAATGATCGACCAATTCGAGCCTGCATCATTAGCGATTTTTTTGAAACAAAAGTATTTGGAAACTTTGAAAGAAAAATTGGTTGATTTGAAAAGATTGAGATGTGTTGTAGGGTTGAAGAGGATAGTTGGGTATTTTATAGGAAAGATTTTAAACTTGTTTCTAACCGAATTAATACTGACCGTTGAATAATTTTTTATTTTTTTTTTACAATCCAACAGCCTGAGTTGCCACTTGGGCACAATGGCTACTTGCCATTTTTTCAAATTTTTTTTAATATTTTTTTAAGCTTAAAAAAGGACTGATTAATGAGGACTGTTGGATGATATAACCGTTAGAAATTTAGCATCCCACATTGCGTTACGTGTATTAACCGTTGGATTAAAATTCAAAATTTTTTTACTGTTGAAAATTCAGTAGTTCATATTTTTTACCCTTTGGAAATTCAACGAATATAAACAGGCCACGTCTCCCCCGCTTCACCTATGTTGAGTGTGCTGCACTGCAAGCCCCACCGCCCATTTTTATCCCCCAATACGCCTCTCACGCGCGCATGTTCTCCACACGCCTAACACAAAAGGCCCTCGCACATGGCTGACGTCATGATGGAACTCGAGTGCATGCTCGGGCACGAATTGTCTGATTGGGCAGTCTGACACTTTTGGGCCCACTGACTGCCCGACTTTTTCATCTAGGCCGGAGCACCTTTTTCCGTTTTTTGGGCAATAACAATTAGGATGGGCTGGAGCTGTATTTGTTTTTATAGAAACCAAGTGTAGCTGAAAGATTTAATTGAGTGTAAAACGTATCTCTATATACAAAGCCAAGCCTAAAGTGAATAGTGTTTTTTGGAGTCACAAGTTTCACTAAAAAAAAGTGAACAAAAATGTCTCCAAAACAAAAAAGCTCAAAAGCAACTCAAAATAATATATCAAATGTGATAGGGGTATTTTTGTCATTTTAACAGTGTTTTTTATTAATTAAATTTTTTGTACAGTTTTTTTTCTTCAAATAATTAGTACCTCACAATAGGCTAACAATAATGTAATTCAATCAATTGTTCATTAAATATTATTTTCTCTATTTTTAAACACGTTCAAAACATCTTAAGAAGTTGTAATTCCGGTTATAAAAAAGGTATTTCGCACGCGGATAATAATGTGATTAAATTAGTTTTCAAATGATTATTATTATTTTTTTGGAACAAACAATATTATCTACACTAAGGGGGATGGAGGTGGATTTAGCCTCACAATAGGCTAGCAATAATGTGATTCAATCAGTTGTTTATTAAATATTATTTTCTTTATTCTTTATAAGAGTAAATTGTAGCAATGGTCTCTCAACTTTAATCAAATTGGACCAATGGTCCCTCAACTAAAAATCCATTACCATTGGTCCCTCAACTCATCAAAATGTGTAGCTATGACCCTTTTCATCAATTTCGTTAGAATTTTGTCAAAATAAGTTATGTTAAAAGTAGGGGGTGTGCACTTGAACCTGAAAACCAAAACCAACACAAACCAAATCGAACTGCACCGAACGGTTTGGTTTTGCGGTTTCAAAACAGTTTTGGTTTGAAACCGAACCGAATCAAAGAAAAACGGTTTTGTTTCAGTTTCGGCTCTCTGAAACCGAACCGAAACCGAAACCGCATAATTTTATTAAATGTTAAATTCTAATTGGTTATTTTCATTGAGTCCATACATTTAGTATGGACTCAACCACATCATAATATGGCCACACAACCCTTTATTTTCTTTCTTCTAGTCTGCAGACTCTGTACTCTTTCTCAACTTTATTCATCTTTCTCTCGGTCTCCACTCTCCTCTCTCCAGACGCTCTCTCTCTCTCTCTCTGTCTCTGTCTCTCTCTCTCCCCCTTCGGCCTTCTCTCTTCTTCATTCCAGGCTTTCCAACTCCTAGCTTATAAATTTCAGAGTGCTAATATGGTAAGAACTATGATTTATAACCTGTTTTAGTTCAATTTACTTATAGATTTGAGATTAACTTTAGGGTTACGTTTAGGGTTTTTCGTTGGTTAGTCTTTGATTTTTCTTCGTTCATGAACATCAGAATATCAATTGAAAGCATATATGATATTTGCATATTGGTGACATGGGAATAATGGGTAGATAGGTTTCTACCAGTATAATTTCAGTAAATTTTTACACAAAATTTAATGTGCAATTGTGCATACATTAATTTAGTATACATATATTTTGTATGTGCGTCTGTGTAACAAATGCCTTACATTGCTTTTGCAGTTTTTGGAAGGCATTGTATGCAATCGATTGCTCAATTTATCAACTTTCCAGTGAATGTTTCTAGATGAAAATTTCTTATTAAGTTGTGTTTCTAGATGAAAATTCTGTTGTCATCAACTAGGTAACGTGAATTTGTGATGGTATCAGACTCTAAACTTACGCCAATCGTTAATTTGTGATGCAAGGAAGTCATTAAATAGACTGCCTGTTGGGCAAGTCCTTGACAATCTTATCTACAATTACAGTCTGACTTTCTGTGGGAAGGTTGTGTAAGCCAAAAAGTGCTTTTTAAACTGCACTTGTATTTTGGATTTGTGAACATGAATTTATTAACTTGGTTGCCTTAAGTTGAATTATTTTGTGAGAAGGCTTGTGTTAACCAAAAAGTGCTCTTCAAATTGCACTTGTATTTTGGATTTGTGAACATGAATTTATTAACTTGGTTGCCTTAAGTTGATTTATTTTGTTGTGGTCCTTGTAGATGTGAATTCTGTTGTCATCAACTAGGTAACCATAATAGCTTTTTCAAACAATGAAACCAAACCAAAACCGTTTAAAACCAAACTGAACCAAACCAAATGGTTTGGTTTCATTTCGGTTTTAGCCTCAAAACTGCATCGAACCAAACCGTAGAAACTTGTGGTTTTGGTTTTGGTTTCACTCAAAACCGCACCAAACTGAACCGCGTCCACCCCTAGTTGGAAGGACCATTGCTACAATTGGGATCCCTCAACTCATCAAAACATGTAGCTATGGTCCTTTTTGTCAACTTCTTTAGAATTTTGTCAAAATGAGTTATGTTGGAATGACCATTGCTACAATTGAGTTAAAGTTGAGAGATCATTACTCCAATTGGGTTAAAGTTGAGGGACCATTTCTCCAGTTGGATTGAAGTTGAGGGACCAATGGACCAATGGACCAATGGTAATGAATTTTAAGTTCAAAGACCATAGCTGCACGTTTTGATTAGTTGAGGGACCATTGCTCCAATTGAGTTAAAGTTAAGGGACCATTGCTATAATTTACTCTCTTTATAATTAGTACCTCACAATAAGTTAGCAATAATGTGATTCAATCAGCTGTTCATTAAATATTATTTTCTCTATTTTTAAACACATTCAAAACATCTTAAGAGGCTATAATGCCGGTTATAAAAAATAAAAAATAAAGGTTTTTTGCACGTTGATAATAATGTGATTAAATTAGTTGTCAAATGATTGTTTTTGTTTGTTTGTTGAACAAACGATATTATCTACACTACAGGGGAAGGGGTGGGCTTAGCCTCACAATGGACTAGCAATAATGCGATTCAATCAGTTGTTTATTTGTGTTTTTTTTTTAACAAACAATATTATCTACACTAAGTGGGAGGGGGTAGGCTTAGCCTCACAATGAGCTGGCAATAATGTGATTCAATCAGTTGTTTATTAAATATAATTTTCTCTATTTTTAATATAAATTCAATAGAGATCGATTTTATTATATGAATTCAGTTACTTTAATTGATTTATGAGGAGTTTCTTCTAACACAATATAAGATTATTCATTTACTTCAAATATTTGACTTTTCTTTTGTCAATTTACGCATATAAATATATTTAAAATGTGTAAATTACACGTAATATACTGTGATTAAAAAAATGCCTTAAACACGCTCGCGTGCATGTAGGCTAGTGAATTAATACTTGAAACGGAAATTAAAGCCAAAAGTATGACTAAACATACCAAGTGGTGGACTTTGCTGCTCCTGATCCCGAACAGCCTCCATTGCTTCAAACTTGTATAATCCAATGGGTCTTCTCAATATTCTGCAAAATACCCAGATCAAAGACTCAAACCAAAAATTAGAAAGTGTTTCGTTTTCTTTGGAATTTTCTCGGGAAACAAACAGAAAACGGAAAATAGAAAATTAAAAAGCGGGACTTACTTGGAGTTTATAGGTTGTAATTGTATGATGAGATACAAAGGAGATTGAGAGGAACTGTACTGTGTTTGGTTTTCAACGATCAAACAAGGTTCTAGACAGACATTTAATGAGTCGTTTCTTTGGTAGTGGAACTTTAGTTGGAGGCTTGGTTTTTAAGGATCGAATAAGATTCTTTGGCAATGAAACTTTAAATGGAGAGAGTAGAGAGAATGAATCAACTCATTTGGCAGTGAAACTTTATTTGGAGACTTGGTTTTCAAGGATCAAACAAGATTCTTTGGCAGTTGAACTTTAAATGGAGAGAGGAGAGAAGGAATCAAATCACTTGGCAGTGGAGCTTTATTTGGAGGCTTGGTTTTCAAGGATAGAACAAGATTCTTTGGCAGTGGAACTTTAAATGGAGAGAGTAAAGAGAAGGAATCAAATCATTTGGCAGTGGAACTTTATTTGGAGGCTTGGTTTTCAAGGATTGAACAAGATTCTTTCGCAGTGGAACTTTAAATGGAGAGAGGAGAGAGAAGGAATCAAATCACTTGACAGTGGAACTTTATTTGGAGGCTTGGTTTTCAAGGATTGAACAAGATTCTTTGGCAGTGGAACTTTAAATAGAGAGAGGAGAGAGAAAGAATCAAATCACTTGGCAGCAGAACTTTATTTGGATGCTTGGTTTTCAAGGATCGAACAAGATTCTTTGGCAGTGGAACTTTAAATGGAGAGAAGAGAGAGAAGGGAGAGAGTAGAGAGAAGGAATCAAATCACTTGGCAGTGGAACTTTATTTGGAGGCTTGGTTTTCAAGGATCGAACAAGATTCTTTGACAGTGGAACTTTAAATGGAGGGAGGAGAGAGAAATAATCAAATCACTTGGCAGTGAAACTTTAAGTGAAGAGAGGAGAGAGAAGGAATCAAATCACTTGGCAATGGAACTTTATTTGGAGGCTTGGTTTTCAAGGATCGAACAAGATTCCTTGGCAGTGGAACTTTAAATGGAGAGAGGAGAGAGAAGGGAGAGAGTAGAGAGAATGAATCAAATCACTTGGCAGTTGAACTTTATTTGGAGGCTTGGTTTTTAAGGATCGAACAAGATTCTTTGGCAGTGGAACTTTAAATGGAGAGAGGAGAGAGAAGGTATCAAATTACTTGGCAATGGAACTTTATTTGGAGGCTTGGTTTTCAAGGATCGAACAAGATTCTTTGGCAGTGCAACTTTAAATGGAGAGAGTAGAGAGAAGGAATCATGTGGCAGTGAAAGTGTGGAACTTTATTTGGACTTGGAGGCTTAAGTCTTGCATCTATTCTTCCAAATATATGCTTGCATATCTATTCTTCCAAATATATGCTTCCAAATCCATTCTTCCAAATATACACCTAGGATTAAAACTTTTATTTAGACTCTCACGCATGGACACGGACATGGATAAAACGAACACGGTGATACTGCAAATCTCAAAAAATAAAAGACACGACACGGTTAGTACATCACGATTAAAATAGAATAAATTTATATTAATATTCCACATTGTTGAATACACCCTACATGCTTAATACACCCACATTTGCTTTTTTAATTAAAATTTATCTTAATACACTCCAAACACTTTCCAGACTATCCTCACACCCCACACTCTCACTATACACTTTACATTTTCTACACTCACATATTCTATATACACTTCACACTCTTCACATCTTAGGTGCAAGTGAAGGATTATGGAAGTATCCTTCTTCCATTCATTTTAAGTAAAGAAAGAACATGGAATTGAAAAAATATCATGGAAGTATCCTTCTTGTTTTAAGATAATGTTCCTAGAAGATGATGTGTGCAGAGAGACATATGGAGAGAGCACGTGGCTGAAGTTCGATTCTCGCTTGAGGTCTCAAGTTTTTATTTTGCACTTGAGACCTCAAGTACAATAAAGAGCAAAAAATATGGGTGAAATTAATTTGTTCTTTTATGATCAAGGAGCCAGTCGAAACCGCGAAGAAACAGCGATCAACCTAAGCGATTGAAAACAGCAAAAAGGAAGAACAGTATGGAAGGAGACGAGTAGTTTTTTTGTGCCTCATAAAAGTTTTCGGATAAGAAAATTGATAGGCTTAAATAAAATTACAGTGAAGGAATCCCGCGAATTAAGCAGCCGTCTGGTTTTCGACATAAAACTCGAAAGTCTCAAACGGAATAAAACAAAGCTACCGAAGACGGAATGAAGCAACCGAGCCATGTAATAGTAAAAGTTACAGCTGCAATGCTGAAGTTTGTGCTGAAAATATGGCAAGAGAGTCCATCAGCAGATATGATTATCAACCAAGAATGGGGAAGATGCGATCCACGTGCTCTAATGAAGTATCCTCATTGTTCTTCAATTTCCACTAGTTGTTCAAACTCACTGCAGAATTAGCAACTTGTTCACAGTTGTTGGGGTTTGGAAAATTTTCCACCGAAGGGATAATTAAAAGTTGGAATCAGCATGGAGGGTGAGAGAGGTTTTGAGAGTTGATGAAGATAAATAATCTTGAATATATACGTTAAAATGGTTTGAGGTGTATTTAGAAATTTTTTATTTTTAAAAACCCTCTAAGGTTGAAATTGCCATTGCATAGTAGGTAAATAAGTTATTTAATATTAAATTTAATGTAGAGTGTATTCACCATTATATGAGATGCTAATAAAAAAAGACATATTAAAAATAAAACACACCCAAACAAATTAATCAACCTCTATTATCTTTGCAATAGACAATAGTCCATCAAAAATTCAAAATATGTTGTAGCCACTCAAAAGTTATCAATTTACTCCATGGAATTCACTTTTGATTCAATTTTGCTCCCTAAAACACAAAACTCGCTACTCGACTCCTTAAAACTCAAAATTTGCTCTACATTGCCTTGTTTTTGTTTTTTAGAATAAGTTCATCCATTCGAATTTTATCATTAGTAAAAGCAAACAAAAAGAACAATATTCTCTCTTCACCAGGTGACTTTATTTAGAACATAAGAAATAATGAAATTAATGAAACTAATGATAAGGTGGCTGGAGGGAGAGAGAGAGGGATCGAAGAGATGAAACCCATGAATTATTTTTGCTATTTTTCTTACTTTTCCTATTTTTTTAATATGTCATACAATGTTCGAAAATTTATATTTTTTTGTTTCAATCTATGTGGCACCATTTGATTGGATACGTGAGCTTTATACTTGTGTCACGTCAGCCATAAGTGAGCCCTAATTATGCCACATAAATAAACTTAACGATATGATATTTAGCGAAATACATTGAAACAAGCCAAAGTGGAGTGAATATTGAGTTTCAAGGGTAAAGTAGCGACTTTTGAGTTTCAAGGGGTAAATGGGATCGAAATCGAGTTTCAAGGAGCAATGTGAGATCAAAATCAAGTTCCAAGAAGCAAAGTAGTGACTCGAAACCAAGTTCTAGGGAGCAAAGTGACGACTTTTGAGTTTCAAATGACAAAGTGATATCGAAATCGAGTTTCAAAGAGCGTAGTTAAAAATAAGCCTTAAAATAAAAAATTTAAGATAAATTTCAAAATTTTATAATAATCTCACGCAATACGAATCTCCATCTCGTAGCTTTCTGTTGGAGTCAAAATCGCATACCACTGAGTGTCGAAATTTGGAATTCATGATTTTTCATGAGTGTGTTCTTGTGCGAGACCAAAAGTAATTCTCGTCACATGGACCATTTATGTTTAAAGCTGAATTTTGATCGTAGTTTTATAGTTGATAGTAGAGGTAGCTCTGGAGGGTTGTGCCTTTTATGGAAAGAGGAAATAAATTTATGTTTAAGGTCTTATTCCTAGAACCATGTTGATTTTGATGTTGGTGTCCCGGAGATTCAAATTATTTGCGTCTTACAGCTTTTTATGGTTTTCCAGCTACAACCGATATATATAAATCCTGGCAATTGCTACAGTCTCTTTGTCGTAATGATTCCAAGCCATGACTATGTATTGGGGATTTTAACGAAGTTTTCCAAGCAAATGAGCATGAATGAGGTAATATTCGGCAAGATAGGCAAATGGAGGGGTTCCGTAATGCAGTGGAGAACTGTCGATTTATTGATCTTGGCTTCTCTGGTAATAAATTTACGTGGTTTACGACGAAAATGAGTGGAATAAAGGTGAGGTTAGATCGTGCTTTGGGTAATCAGGAATGGATTGATATGTTCCCTCATTTCAGTGTGCATCATTTGAATAAATCCACATCCGATCACGTTCTAGTTGTTGAATTGGTCGGGCCGTAAGCTAGTTTGAGGGAGAAAGCAGTTTCGTTACAAGGAAATTTGGAACATGCATGAGGGATGTGCGGAAGTGGTACAAAATGGGTGGGAACATACGGTGGATGGTTCGCCAATGTACCAGGTCACTGAGAAAATTAAAATGACAAGAATGCAGTTAACTAACTGGGCGCCAAGTAATGCCAGACCAGGTCCACAGGAGATTAGGGAAGTTGAGGACAAGCTTACATGTCTATTAGGCCACTCTTTTACTGAGGATTCTATCGAGCAAAAAAAGGAACTTATCGGCCTTTTAAATCGACTACTTGAACAAGAAGAACAATTTTGGAGACAAAGGTCGAAGGAGAATTTGGTTAAACTTGGGGGCTGGAATACTAAATATTTTCACCAAAAAGCAAATAGAAGACAAAGAGGAAACTATTTGTACGGTTTAGAGGATGATAATGGGGTCTGGCAAGAGGATCGAGGATGGATGGAGGATATAATGGTGTCATATTTTTTGCGGCTTTTTACTTCTAATGGAGTGCATAATATTGATGAGATTTTAAGCCACATCTCGCCATCGGTAGCAGAGGAGATGAACTCATTGCTCAAGAGCCCATTCACGGATGATGAAATTAAATGTGCAGTTTTTCAAATGCATCCAACGAAAGCTCCTGGCCCAGATGGTATGTCTCCTAGTTTTTACCAAAAGCATTTGGGGGGTAGTTGGTGCGGATGTGTGCAATGGGATTCGACATATGCTTAGCACGGGTCATTTCTTGAGGAAAATTAATTATACCCTTGTGACGTTAATCCCCAAAGTGAAAGATGCTAAGAAGATGACACAGTTAAGACTTATTAGTTTATGCAATGTCCTTTACAAGATTGTGGCGAAGGACCGAGGGTTCTCATGAATCAGTTGAAATCTATTCTCCCACGTATTATTGCGCCCACCCAGAGTGCTTTTATTCTAGAGCGTCTGATCTCTAATAATTACCTAGTTGCTGCTAAAGTTGCCCACTATATGCATAAGAGGGTTCCAATGGCCTTATGGCGTTGAAGTTGGATATTAGTAAGGCATATGATCGAGTGGAGTGGAAGTTTCTTTAGGCCATGATGTCTCATATGGGTTTCTCAGATAAATGGATTAGTATGATCATGCTTTGTGTTACTGTGACGATGTACTCTTTCAAGCTAAATGGGGAGCCGATGGGCTATGTGCATTCGGGAAGGGGGATTTGACAAGGGGATGCTCTTTCACCTTATTTGTTTGTCATGTGTGCTGAGGGGTTTTCGGCGTTGCTATCAAAGGCAGAAATCGATGAGAAGTTCCAGGAAATCAAGGTATGTCGTAATGCCCTTAATATTCATTATTTAATTTTATGCTGATGATAATTTTCTGTTCGCTCATGGTACCCTGGGTGAGTGTCACAAAATTAAGTAGGTGTCACAAACATATGAGGTGGCCTTTGGGCAGGCAGTGAATTTTGAGAAGAGTTGCATCTTTTTTAGCCCTAACCTCACTAGTGTTGATAAGTAACTACTTGCCGACTATCTTGGCATGAGGAGGGTGGAATTTCATGATAGATATATGGGTCTGCTGGTCCTAATTAAGAAATCGAAAAAGGAAACTTTTGCGTATATGAAAAATAGGCTATGGAAAAAGTTACAAAGTTGGAGAGGGGGTTTACTGAGTTGTGCAGGGTGGGAATTGTTGGTGAAAACAGTTGCCCAAGCTTTGCCGATGTATTCTATACAATGTTTCCTTCTACCTAAATCTTTTTGTGAGGAGTTGAATATGATGATAGCAAAGTTTTGGTGGAGTGGTGACTCGGGTAAACGGAAAATACATTGGCTTAATTGGCAATGTTTAAGTAAGCCTAAGAGTGAGGGAGGCTTTGGATTTAGGGATCTTTATGCCTTTAACCTTACTTTATTAGCAAAGCAATTTTAGCACTTCATGCATCAACCTGAGTCGCTAGCTTTTCGAGTATTTAAGGCTCGATATTTTCCATTGACGAATTTTTTTGGAGGCACGGTTTAATGCCAACAGTTCCTATGTATGGAAAAGCATTGCAGCCTCAAGGAGGGTGATTCAAAAGGGAGCACGGTGGCATGTGGGTAATGGAAGGAGCATACGCATTTGGAAAGACAGTTGGGTACCGCGAGATCATTATTTTCGGATTTTGTCCCTTCTGCCGGCTCATTGGAGTTCTAAAGCTACAGTGGATGGGCTGATTTGGAATGGGTCAAAGCTCTGGGATAATCAGTTATTAGATGAGCTCTTTTCCTTGGAGGAAGTTGAGCTAATTCGTAGCATTCCTCTTTTTTTGAGGAACGTGGCACTACGAGCGGACTGGCAAGTTTACAGTGAGGAGTGCTTACCATGTAGCACGGGCTCTTAATTTATCTAATGGGGGAAATGAAGCAGCATCGGCCTCATCTTTTGGTAGTGTGGGAGAGGGTTTTTGGAAGAAGTTATGGAAAACATGTGTTCCGGGGAAGGTTAAGATCTGTGCTTGGCGTGCGTGTTTAGATGTGTTACCTACACGTTCAAACCTTTGCAAACGGCGAGTGATGGGGGGAGATTTGTGTGTTATTTGTGGAGGTCAAGCCGAGTCCGTCGAGCATGTATTACGTGATTGTACATTGGCGAGGGCGGTGTGGTTCCGTAGTTTGGGACTGAGGGTGGAGATGGATCACAGGCTGTCTCTAGTGCAATGGATTTCTCGGTTATCTATGCAGCTTCAGTCTTTTGGCTTTGATTTTTGTTTGATGTTGGTTTGGGCTCTTTGGAAGCAACGGAACGACATGGTTTGGGATGGTAGGTCATTCCCACCGCAGAAGGTTGTGCTGAGAGTTGCGGGCTGGTTGAGTGAGTTCTATAGGTGGCATAAAGGAGCTGATAAGAAGGCTAACCGAGAGGTGCAGAAGTGGCAGAAATCGAAGGTTGGGTGGGTCAAGTGTAACTTTGATGGGGCGTGGAGTCGTAATGGGAGTCGAGGAGGTTTTGGGGTTGTAATTCGAAATCACTTGGGGGAATTTTTGCTGCTTCAACAGGTCCGATTGCGATGGTTCAATCTGCATTTCATGCAGAGTTGATAGCTCTTCGAAGCACAGTGTTATTGATTAAAAATAATTGTCCTCTCGGCTGGAAGGTGCATTTTGAAGGAGACTCCATCCTGGTGCTTGCGGCAACGAAGGATCAAGGGGAAGATTGCTCATATTTGGGGCCTGTAATAAAAGATGTGAGATGTTTCCTTATAGGGATGACTCACTCGAGGTTTACCCATGTGCAGCGGAGGGTAATGTTGCAGCTCGTCGACTCGTATGGGTATCGAGAGTCCTCAAGAGCTGATGTGGTTTGAGGAGCCTCCCGATTTACTACAAGATGTTTTAGTTGAGGAAGAAATGCAATTGTTTTATTGTTCAGTTGAGGATAAGTTACATTGTTGTGTGGGACACTCTCTTTCTCTTCGACTAGGTTGAAATCCTTGACAAGGTTTTTATCGAGACCCAGTATGCATACTATCCTCAAATTGTACGTATTCTTTGCCGTCTTAATGAATATCATACCATTTCTCAAAAAAAAAAATTACCTAAAAAATTATTAAACTATTAAACCTTGGAATCACTTGAGAAAGAATCAATTTTCCTTTTTTCCACTCCCATTCCACTGTAATAAACATACCATTAGTCTATGAACATTTTTGTCAAAATAAGCTGAGGCTGTTTTCGGCGAGTTAAGGCTAAAACCCCTAATCATGGGGACAAGGGAAGTCACAAATTGCAATTGGGGTCCGTTTGGGTTGAGGAAATTTCAAACCTCAATTCCAAGCGCTTACTACTAGTTTTATAGTTTTTATTAGAGGTATTGGGCAATTTATCTACCGAACTTGTAAGGAACTACCAATTTTCCCCAAAACTTTTAATTCTAGCCGATTGTCCCCTAAACTTTTATAATTGGCCAATTTTCCCTATGAATTTTAATTTTAACCGATTACCCCCTGAACTTATATAATTAGCCAATTTTTCCACTGAACTTCAATCCCCCCCCCCCCCCCAAGCCCTAAAGTTCAAACAAAAAGTGTACAGACTAAACTAGCGGAATATAATTAGCCAATTTTTCCACTGAACTTCAATTCCCCCCCCCCCAGCCCTAAAGTTCAAACAAAAAGTGTACAGACTAAACTAGCGGAAGAGAAGAAGAAAAAAAAATGTTATCCACTTCAGAGATAAAATTAAATTTTTGCAATTATAAAATTAAAATTCAGGAAAAAAAAATTGGCTAATTATAAAAAATTAAGAGAAGTATCGGCCAAAATTAAAGTTTAGTTGGGAAATTGGCCAAGTATAAAAGTTCAGGAGTGTAATTAGCTAAAATTAAAGTTCATGAGAAAATTAACAATTCCTTACAAGTTTGGAAAAATGAGAGAAGAAAACAACAAATCGACCACTAAAAATCCAAATCCTTGCGTATAAATCACTCCCATCCATGTAGACCGCTAAACTCGTAACTAAAGAAACCAAATTCTCCAGCCAAAGTTACACTAAACAAACAAGAAGGATTACTTCAAAGAAACAAATTGACGCATTAAACACACAATTTAAAAGATCAAGGCAGCGATGGAAATTTCACAACCGAAACTCAGTAAACAAACTTTTGTCTAATAGTTTAGAACAGTTCAATTTGATCAATATATCTTCGCTCCTGACTAAAAACATTGGCATCTAAACTCCCTCCCGCAACGTAAACGAACGAACCTTGGTCAGAATTCATCAGACCTGTTTACTAGAATAGGTTCAGTACATGAATTTCCTCGTTTGTCATACAATTCAAGAGCTTAAGATCTTTGGCTACTCAGCCTTATGCCTTTCGCGCCTGAAGAGACGATAGAACAATGACAATAGCCAGTGCCAAAAGATGATCAACCGATTATTCCATTTGGGTTTAGGCTCTGGGGTTGGTCCAAAAATTCCCTTGTAGATTTCTTTTTGTTTCTGATAAACAGCCTTGTCATGTTCAGCAAGCAGACGTAACTCTCTTGCAATAGCTTTGTCTTGAGGTGCAAATTTGCGCGCCTTTAGAAAGTCTTCCCGCGCAGCTTCTGTCTGCCCAAGCTCTGCTCTGGCTTTTCCTCGCCTAAATAGCGCTTTGACGTTGTTTTCATCCTCTGCCAGTACCTACAAACATTCATCCAATTACAGTTAACACAGTTTCAATGACAACTTAAGGGTATTCATGAAAAGGTAAATATCTGCCGACTCCAAGCAATGCAGAAAAATCAATTAATAAACGTTAGTTGCATGGACAATTTATGGGTATTCATGAAATGTAAATATCTGCCCACTCCAAGCAATGCAGAAAAATCAATAATAGACGTTAGTTTCGTTGACAATTTATGGGTATTCATGAAGTAAATATCAGCTGATTCCATACAAAACGACACTGAAAAATCAACTATAAGACGTTAGTTGCATTTGCCAATTTTGAGTTATAACATCCATATAGTATGAACAACAGGATAAAACATGGAAAGTAACATACTAGAGATCATAAGAGTTGCATGGGACCCAAAATTCGATTACTGAATGAAGCATGGTGCTAGTGAGCCTACAAATTTTTCACTGGTCCATACTAAAAGCATTTCCATTTCTATGGCAATACAAAATGGCAGGTTAGAGTGAATGAAGATTTGAAATTCACAGAATGCCAAATAAGCCAACAAACCTAACTTTCTAGTATCTAATGATGAATAGCACAGTCGCTGAACACATGAAATTAGATGACTTTCTTGTGAGAGCATTATACTTACAATACTGCACTGTCCAATGGCTTCTTCATAACGCTTGAGCTTTATAAAAGAAGCTGCCATGTTAAGGTGGCATGGATTTTTAACAGCCAAAGCCATGTCCCTGTACTTCCCAAACAACTGGAACATGAAGTCGTCACCCATATATGCTATGGCCTGAGAAAAACCACCAGAATCTTGTCAGAGGAAATTTAGAAAAGAGATTACAACTAAAAAGCCCGTCAGCCATAAATTAAATATGTAAGAATGACAAGTGCATAACCATTTCATATTGTTGCATTGCCTCCTCTAGTTTTTCCTCTTTAAATAAAGCATTTCCATCCATCTTTCTTCTATCTGCTGCTCCAATCCTTTCCTCCACAGTCATGTCACTACGAGCTTTCCCCTACGAAAGGCAGAACCCACAGATATACATGTTAACCTATATCAAGTCCCTGAAAAAGAGATTCTGAAACTTCCATTGGTAACTACTTGGGAAGATATTTGAGAGCAAGTGAACAACTTACTTCTTTGGTTTCATCAAATCCAATAAGCTCAACTTCATATGATATATCTGCCAATGGTGGAACATTCGGAAAAGAAAAGCTCCCTTCTTTCCCATACCCTAACTCCCAGCCCACATGTAATAGGGCACGCTCTCCAGACTTCATACTTGACACCCCAATAGCCAAGCCAGTCATTTCTTTTTTCTCTGTTGCAGTGACAAAAATATACAACTAATAAGAATTCCATTGTATTTAATACCACTACATAATGCTTAAATGCTTAAATGCTTATGGACCCAAATCATCTGAAATGACAAGTAATTACAGAGAATAAATCCAATAAAGAAATCACAAAACTAATTGCAGGCTGAACAAGGAACACGCCAGAACTCAGTTTGCATATATTTTGTATATATCAACAGTAACAGACTACCCAGCAAGGCTAATACCTTTTCCTAAAATCATTTCAAGTGGTCGTTGTTCATCCCATGTGTCTTCAAACTTGTGTCCCGTGCTTTCAGTCCATGCCCTGTAGTGCACTATCACACATATGCCAATCAATCAGTGATTGAAAAAACAGATTAAAAATTAACTACAAGACCTGTCTACGTGTATCTTAGCCTTCTTAGGCATCCTTTTATAAATTTTAATGCATGCACAATTACTTCTCCTATGTGCACACACAACTCTGCAAGCGTGGATGTTGTGTGTGCCTGTTTGCGAGTCACAATCTCATTCATGTCTTACTCCCACAGTAAAATTTTACATGCAAAAATAACAATTATTGGATTTTCAACTAATGTACACAGCACTATCCAAAGATTACCATATTAGAAGTACAAGAATAAGCAACCACTTGACACTTACAGAAGCATGTTGAATACTTGGATGGTATTTGACCATGACCTTCCTTAATGATTTGCTTTGTGACTTTCTCGTGAAGGATTTCCACCTTAGAATCAACTTTTGGGGGGCCATTAGCATCTTGAGAAGATTCCCCATGAACAACGGTAGCATCTTCGGTTACTATTTCACTTTCACCATCTTGACCTACAAAGAAGATGAAACGATGAGTAGTAGTCTATCTTCTGACGGCCCTTTCTGAGGCTCACATGGATTGCAATACCCTATAGGAATTATAGTGCCCCATAATATATGATTATCTGGAAATCTAATTCACTCAAAAGCAGAGGGGGAACGACAATCTTATTCTTTCCCCTGCACATTATACACGGTCTATACGGCTGCCATCCCCACTTATTAATACATTGGTTTTGGAACATAGGATTTCTGAGTTACTCGACATAAACGCATGGAAGAATGATGGATCAGTGTATTGGAAGCAGTAGTCACAATGTCCAACCATTGCAATCCTTCTCAACAAACAAATCATTTCCAAAATCTTATCGATGAGTAAAAGAAAACAACAAGTTTCCGCCTTGACCTACAGAAGAATTGTTCTTGAAGAAACTAAGTAGAAAAGAATAAGCAAGCATCTTCATGTATTTATTCAGTCGAAGTCAACCACTCGAAAACCAGCGTATGAGGTTAATTTGACATACATTTGAAGCTAAAAACCTACTACGATTTGACACATATTTGCTCTTACAGAAACCAAGTGTAGATGAAAGATTTGATTGAGTGTAAAAACGTATGAATTAATACTTGAACTGGAAATTAAGGCCAAAAGTATGACTAAATATACCAAGCGGTTGCCTTTGCTGCTCAGCCTGCTCCCGATCCCGAACATCCTCCATTACTTCGAACTTGTATAATCCAATCCAATGGGTCTTCTCAAAATTCTGCAAATACCCAAATCAAAGAAGCAAATTTAATGCAATTGCATTCGAATTCCAAACCGAAAATTAGCAAGGGTTTCGCTTTCTTTGGAATTTTCCCGAGAAACAAACAAAAAACGGAAAATAGAAAAGGGAAAATCGGGACTCACTTGGACATACGAGACGAGACGAGAAGATTCTGGAGACACATCCAACTAATTAATTAATTAATTGATCAGACGAGTTCAAATCTGCTGAACCCGAGAAGCCTTTGCCCACCCTCTGCCTGCGCCCTCTTTTTGACACCTGTCTTCTCAGTGAACAGAGGTTTATCTGTGTTCGCCTCCGGATTTGGATCCTCGACCAAGCAAGAGAGACGGATCCTCCTGATCCAAACACACAAATTGATAAATTTTGATCTAACGGCTACAAATAGAGAGTTCTTCTAAAAGTTATGATAATTGTATCTGTTTAATCAAAATTCAACGGTTCGTGTATTTGAATCAATAGTCTATGCCTCCTATGCTCAGAAGAGGATCCAAATCTGTTCGTTTCCTACCTCCATCAAATAATGAAAGCAAAAATGGAACAAAAATTACGAACTTCAACGGAAGAAATTTTGGTTACAGATATTTGAGGAGGAGACTTGGCTCAGCAGAAATATATTTCTCGGTCACCAGTTCGAATCATGTAAGACTGCGTAATATATACGTTAACAAGTTAAATTTCAAAATCCGTAGTTAATTGAATAGCATAAAAGTAATGTTTCCCAGTTTTTCATCAACGAAGAGTCGATTGCCCGTTCCACATTGTAACGAGACACAAAACAAGCATTTTATCAATCACCAAGCACAAATAACAGATCGACGTCTGAAATTCATTGGATTTTCTTACGAAATCAGTGAACAAATTGCTCCAGTTAGGAGCGAGGTTCGTAGTATACAAGCAAGATATGTAGTACTCAAAAAACACAAATTACAAGTCATCATCCAAAAGCGACTGCTTTACAAGATAAATGCTTTTCACTATCTACGCACTGACATGTAGGATGAATGTTGTTACATGGGTCCTGGGATCAATCATGTTACATTCCAAAAATTCGACAACGGGGTTTCGCCGCCAGAAGTATATATCTTGAATAGACACCGGCTAAGCATATTGCAGTTCAAGTTCCCTTGATTCATACGCCGGAGGTAGCAAACTGTGTATGTTCGCAAAAGGATCGTCACTGCCTGATGGTGGCTCCCCAATAGGTTTATCCAAAACATGGTCGGGAATTGCCACAAGCGTTTCATCAAAAAACTCTTTCATAGTCTGCGACGTTCAAGAGCCATATCAGAAACTTAAGCAACTCAGGAACAACATAATTCCTTGGATGTAAAAAAAAAAAAAAAAAAAAACCATCGGAAAATAATGAATGAATATTAGGCTTTGATTGGGGATGGATTATATAACTTTCAAAGTCCTGTGTTTCAGAAACCTCCCCTGAATTTAGATAATGTATTGAATCCTAAAAGTGGAACTTAATAAGTATACAAGGATAATAAAATAATACCGTGCAATGCAGGAAAGCAGCATCTGCTTTGCGTTTCCATAGACCATTCCCAGGTTCCGAATGGAAAAGACCCAGCAACGGCTGCAGTAGAACAAAAAGAGGGTGATGCAATTACACCAAAGTTAATATGGTAGGAGAAAAGAAGGTGATGCAATCCCTGTGTATTCGACCCAAAAAAAAAAAAACAAAAGAAGAAAAGGATAGCCCTTAAACAAGGCAGATTGAGTCAGACAAGCAACATGTGTCGAATTACATAATATACATAACGCCCTTTTGGTATTTGTAATGTGACAAATTACAAGACTGAAAAGACTCGGGGAACTGAATGCTAAATTGACATCAAACAACAATCAGTCGAAAGCTTCCCAATTTTTTTCCTTATTTTTCTTTATAAGATAATCATCTAGGAGTCAGGAAAATATGGAAAATAATAACATAATATTGTCAGTTCCACATTTTTGTGTGTGCCGGAAGAGGCTGTTGGCATATTCTATCTGTTCTATTATGACTTGTACAAGGGTATGCGTAAAACTTTCCAGATAGCACCATAATATTATGAGGATCATAGTTGGTAGTACTAACCCTTGCTACATCTCGCACAGTTGGTTTGCGTCCATATTTTCCCACAGCAGTATCTCCATACACTTGAAACTTCTCCAGTATCTAAAGGTGGAAGAAAAAATAATTATGGGCTGTAAAAATTCAATGGAAACTGAGTAGATACACCTATTTACAGTCAAGTTTGCGGACCTGACGCCGCGTTACACCACTGCTTGGTGCTCCATAAACTACGGTATCAACATGTCCCAGAGTATGCCATGGTCTATTAAAAAATGTACCAAGTTGTCAATCAACTTTGGAGTCACAAATTAACATTGCAATAGAGAAGACTATCAGAATTCTATATCAATAAAATAAGAACCTAAATTAAAGTTAACACAAGTCTTAAAACCCAACATGCTGGGGGTATTTTAATATAGTGGAGTCATTAAAGCTAGCAGTCAGTCTTCATTCAAGTCTTGATCTTTCACTTTCCAGTAAATTTCTTACTTGGCACATGCAAGGCGCCCATTTGGTTCAAGGGTAGCAGGGTAGCAGACAGACTTACATATGATGCAAGATGTTATGAGCTAATTAATATAGTGGAGGGAAAATGCTTTCTTATTTTGGATAAGACTCTTAGACCAGAAAATCTCAACATAAGTGGTTTCTTTCTTCCCACCTGCAAACACTCCACGCTCAAATTTAACAGAAATCAGCTACCCTAATTTCATTCTTTCAAGTTTTGGTCTTCTACTTAATCCCTAGGTTTCACGAGAGGATTTCATTTGGTTCTTTGATAGCAAACAAAAACTATACTGACATAGTTCTAGTTTCACTTAAAGGGCAAGAATTACATGTGGACTCAGACACAAAAATGAAACAAAAATATCAGTCATAAAATAGGGACATGAAATATGTACAACCAAATTTGAAAGTTCATGCAGCAATTTACCAAAAGGAAAAAGAAAATCCAAATTATGACATTACATACTTATTATATGCAGCGCGTCCAACCATTACACCATGAGCTCCTGCCCTTCTTGCTGCATTGACCTAAAATTAAAGGGGGAAACGAAATGAAATAAAGGTCAGTGGGAGTCAACATAAAGGTTTTGCATCAACTAAAAGACAAAAAAATGAAATTGTCGACAGGCTTTGCTGTATCACTATCACCATATATACCAAATCATGTTAGAAACCAGGATCCCAGTTCATATATATATGCACAAAATTGAAACATCAAAATAAGAACAGTTAAATTTTGCAAATATGCTGTATTGACTAATTACACTGAAGAAAGTTTCAGAAAATACAATCTTCTCAACAAAAAGGAAATGACAGCAGGGACACAATACCCCAAGTTACAACTACTGTCCTAATGGACGATGCAAAACTTTATAGAAAATAACGACTTGAATAAAAATGTAGCCAGAAAATTGAAATCATCTGAATAACAATATAATTGTTCATATGACAAGGCTCACCTCCTCAACGGTGTTTATGCCCCCATTTATTGTAAATCTCAAGTCTGGAAAGTCACGCAAGAGGCCATAAAAGTACTCATATCTGCAATAAAGCAAAATGTGATCAATAATAAGAGGCAGTATGTTAGTTGTGAATGTGATCTACAAATATTTACAAATTTAATCTAAGCATTTCAGAATACCAGTTCTGAGATAAGCATATCAGTAAAGTGACTAAAAAAATATAAGTTCACAAAACATGAAATAACAGAATGCATACTTAAGAGGCGGAATACTTCGATTTTCAGCTGGGCTAATTCCATTGAGCAGTGCCTTCCGTGAATGTATTATGAAATGCCTAGTTGGAGATTGAGAAGAAACCTTGTAAATAAAATCACCTGAAAAGGAGACAGGTGCGACACAATTAAGTGAGGATGCAACTATAGAAATTAACATAAGCATAGCTATATTCCTTTCAAATTCAGATAGACATTTGAAATTTAAGGTGAGAAAAATATGCAAAATCACCAAACTGATCAAGATTTATGCTTCCAATCATGTAGAGATTTTGAATGTCATTGTGTTTACGGTATAACGACACAATCATAAAGCAATAAATATGGACTTTGAAAGGTATAGTAAAAAACAGAATGCAAAATTCAAGCATAACTATTTTTATTATGCAAGAAACCATGTGTCCTCAGTTCATCATTCGCTGGATTTTCCAATGTCTTTATTTTTTTACTATATTGATATTGACTTTGCTGACTATATAAACGGAATAACCAGAAAATGGGAGCTTACAGAGCTCATTATATGAATCATGATCATCAACACCAATTCGACACTTAACGCTGACAGGTACATCTGTGTGAGCAGCAATTACTGACATAGCCTCAGCAACAAACTTTCCTTGTAAAGACCAAACGTCTTTATCAGAGCACAGTATACAGGAAAAAAATCTTATATATTTGTGGCAAAGTTACAAATAAAAACATAATGAGAAATGTTATCAAACCTTTGGATCAAGCATAAGACGAGCACCAAAGCACCCGTGGCCAGCTACTTTTGGACTCGGACATCCACAGCTGGTAAACCGTAGAGGGTCAGATTAAGGGTCGGAGAAAACTTGAAAGATAAATTCTAATGAACAAAAGCCCAAATAAAGAGTACAAACTTAAAATTGATGTCATCATATTTGTAAGGGTTAGCAAGCTCAGTCGCTTTGGCGAGGTTTTCCAAATTATTCCCGCCAATTTGAAGAACAATAGGATGTTGTTCTGGAGAATATTCCAAGAATCTGTCCTGATAAAAAAAGTCCCACTATCAGTTGCCATCATCCAAACATAAATGCACAAGAAAAATCAAGAAATAAATGAAACTGTTAGTGCCAAAATTTACTAAAACATAAACATAACGGCAAAAATAAAAATAAAAGAGCAGAAATAATACATTAACTAAGATAAAGATGGATTATAATGCAAAAGAGAGAAAAGTATGTGCATCCTTTTGTGATATGTATAAGCTCAAGAGACATGATCAGAAACCCCCACCGCATGAAATTATCAACTTCAACTATACACTTTCCTCAAAAGAAATTTCGACTCAGCACATGAAAGATATTTGTCAAACTATTCCTTTTATGGGATGACTACATCAGGTCAAAACAACCATAATGGTATCTTGTGAAATCAACTTCACAATTTCCACCAAATTACTTGTTTGGTTGAGACTATTCCAAAGCTTCCAGGTTCTAAAGTGACACTTAACAATTCTTTCTAGTCTTATACAAAATGAAATCCCATGGGGTTCAATGGGGTAGACTTTGGCTCATTAGAGACGTCCTTTGGGCTCAGAGGTGTGGTAGAGCTAATAGGGAGTGCAGAAAGTTTTGGCAAACGGCTCCCTTGTCTACATTTGGGTGTATATGTTGAGAAAAAGCATCAAGTGTCCTGGGAACACATAGATCTCATTAGAGGCACAAATGTGTTCTAAATGCAGTAGCAAGATCATGTGTCTTTCATGAAGTCCATGAACACCCTTTTACTATAGCATTAGAAATTCAAAATATTCAACTGACTGAAATCGATAATCAGAAATCCCACCTTATAAAGTTGTCTACTTCAACTCAACACTTTTCGTATGAGAATGTCAACTAAACGCATCGAAGATATTTGTCAAACTATCCATTCTATTGGATGACTACATCAATTCAAAATATCTTGTGAAAACCAATTTCAGCCAAATTATATTCTTCGTTGACATTACTTCACAGCTTTCGGATTCCAAAGTGACACTCGACAATTCTTTCTAATTTTATACAAAACGAAGTCCAATGTCTCACTTGAGGCTACCAAAATGCAACACTAGCAGAAAGGGTATATATAAATATGGTTTACCAGATTATCCTTCTGGTAAACAATGGTTTCAGCAGCAAGCATCTCAGTGTAGAGCCACGCATTCTTCGAAATAAGCCGGGCCAAGGTCCTGTAGTGATTGTCAGTCCACTCCATCATCGGGGCAACACTGCAAATTTGCAAAACCAACAAAACCCAATTGCAGAAAAACCATAAAACTCATGGGAAGCAATGCAATTTGAAAATCAATCGATAAGTAGAGAGAGAGAGAGAGAGAGAGAGAGGGAGAACCTAAACAAAGGAGGAGGGTAGTGGGCGTGGTGGGGGTGGGTGGCGGGAGAAGAAACCATGGCGGCGGCGGGTATGCTACTGCTGAGGAGTTGATGGGTTTGAGAGGAGGAGGAAGTGGAGGTGGTGGATGCGGTGGTTGTTGAAGAAGAAGGGCCCTGAAACAGATTAAACGACAATTTGCCACGGTTTTTTGTGCGAAGAAAAACAGAATGAATAGGAGTCACTGAGGAATACGAATACGAAGAAGAAGTTGGAAACTTCATTTTTCTTATGGGTCTGAATTTGTTAAACTCACGTTCAGAGAGAATCTCAGAGGCTCCTGCTGGTTGTGTCTGTTGGCTCCATGGACCCTCGGAGGGAGGCTGATAGGTTGATAGGGCAGTTCTTGGTCGAGGGAGGCAGACGACAAAGGTCCAGTCGAAAACGAAAGGTCGTTATCTATTGGGCTTTGCGTGTGGAATAATTGGGCGTGGTTAAAGTAGCCCAAGTTTGCATTAAGCCCAATAAAAAAGCCCATTCATACTTTGTGGGCCATCGTACTCCCTAGCCGGGAGCCCACAATCATCTTCAAATACATGTGGTGGAGAAATAACCGCATTAACCGTCTTTTCTTCTTCCCGCAAACTCTATCAGTTCAGTTCCTTACTCTCACTACTGCCATGGCGAGCTTCAGCTTCAACACCACCAGAATCAGAACCCCCACCCTTCAATCCCACAAACCCATCTCCAATTTTGTCTTCCGGGCAAAACCCATCAAAATCCCGTCTCCTCTCTCCACCAATCCCTCAAATTCCCGGCCAAAACTCCGCTGTTTCCGTCCCAATTCCGTCTCGGAAAGCTCTGTTTCCACGACACAAGAAGCAGAGGAGGAGGAATTCGATGAAGTGGGCGACGACCCGACGAAGGAGCTGAGCTACTTCGACCCGGAAACCGACCCGGAGAGCATTTCGGAGTGGGAGCTGGACTTCTGCTCCAGGCCGATTTTGGATATCAGGGGGAAGAAGGTGTGGGAGCTGGTGGTTTGTGACGAATCGCTGTCTCTGCAGTTTACGAAATATTTTCCAAACAATGTTATCAACAGCATTACTTTGAAGGATGCTATTGTGTCCATTAGTGACGAACTAGGTGTCCCTCTGCCGGATAAAATCCGCTACTTCAGGTAAATTTCTCCTAGTTGTAATCAGAACCGTTCATTTTCTTAATCTTCATTTAAAGATCATCTCTGCAAGTTAAATTGAACAATGTTTAGTCATTCATATGTGTCGAACAAATTGACAAGTACGTTAATAACAAATGGGAAAGGTGCGCTCTGGGGTTGGTTCAACCATTGTCTTACTAGTTGTTATGACTCAGTAACACTGGCTTAAATTGTGCCCATTTTTTAACGAAATTAGCACGTTTGGAGCACATGTGAGGTGCTTTCCGCTTGTAAAACTCCAATTTTCCGTCACATTGGCACTCATATGTGAAATATTTCGAAAAAAAGTGATGAAATATAGTCATTGTTCTTTAATTGTAACAATTAGTAAACTAGAGGGTTAAAGTAGCAGAACTTCGCCGTTTATTTTGTGCATAATGTGTGCTTCTGTGGATTGTGCATGCTTGAGAAAGCATGTCAGCCGGGATTTGGTAATGGTTCCACTCTTATGATTGGTTTTGTTCAATTGGATTATGTAGGTCACAGATGCAGACAATTATCACAAAAGCATGTAACGAGCTCGGTATAAAGCCTATTCCCAGTAAACGGGTAAGCATGTTTTTCTTGTCAATTCTCTAATTTTCGGACATATACAGATTGAGGAAGCATTTTTATTTTCAACCACAACTGATTACGAAGACGTTTTTACTAATCAAGTAGCTTAAGAAAGTTAAGCTAATAGCCTACAGAATTTAGAGGGCCGCTACAGAAGTACGTTGGTGTTAGACTAGACTAGTGATAATATTTACCTGCACTAAACGCTCTCGCTCAGCTCTCTTAAGGAAGCATTTCTATGGTCTCGCTTCCTTTCTCCATCACTTGTTGACATGGATTTTAATTTCCCCTTAAGTGAACAGCACAACAAGATGTTTTCACCAAACCAAGTAGTCGCTTTTTAAGATTTCTTTCAGACGAGCATTTCATTCACTCTCCCTTTTTTTTAGCATATGTAACATTGAATTATGGCGATACTGCCACAGAGATGCAGAAGTTACACTTCTTTGAAACACTATCAACAGTTAGTAATGAAGCTTTTATTTTGGTTTCCGGTAGAACTGCTTTCTCTGTCTGGTTATTGTTTTAGAACATTGGTTTTTTTCAGTGCCTATCGCTGCTTTTGTGGTTGGAAGAACGCTACGAGACAGTATACACACGCCATCCTGGTTTCCAGAAAGGATCTAAGCCACTCCTCGCATTGGATAACCCTTTCCCAATGGAACTTCCAGAAAATCTTGTTGGCGAGAAATGGGCCTTTGTTCAGTTGCCCTTTTCAGGTAAATGACTTGCTAATGGTGACATTTCGACAAATATAACCAGTCACATTCTCTGGACTGCCTTAATTCATCCAGTATTTCTTCTAAACATTTCACGTGCCCTTACTAATTCTAATTCCTGGTTTCAGCTGTTCAAGAGGAAATCTCATGCTTAGACACGAACCTCGTGTTTGGCGCAAGTCTAGATTTGGATTTGTTGGGGATTGAAATTGATGAGAAGACTTTGATTCCAGGATTGGCAGTTGCATCTTCACGTGCAAAACCGCTAGCAGGTGTTTACTCTCTCGACTATCATCTTCTTTTTTCTTATGCATATTTACTTGCATATATCCATACGCAGATATCCTCCATACAGATAGCGTGACATGTTATGTCATTAGATTGTTAAATAAGAACCGTTGTTTTGAGTAAATTGACAAATATAACAGCATCCTAATTCCTATTGCGTCTTGTACAGTTTTGTTATGTTCATCTAACTATAAGGGATCCTGATCGCATCTTGCTATATGCTGGTGCAGCTTGGATGAATGGGTTGGAAGTTTGCTCGATTGAAGTCGATTTGTCACGGGCTCGCTTGCTTCTCTCCGTTGGAATCTCTGGCCGATACATTTACGCCACCTACAATAAGACTCCTGAAACAACAAGCGAAGCTGAAGCTTGGGAAGCAGCAAAGAAGGATTGTGGAGGCTTGCACTTCCTTGCAATCCAGGGGGACTTGGACGGGGATGATTGTGTCGGATTTTGGCTTCTACTAGACTTGCCCCCTCCACCTGTATAGTTCTATCGGTCGAAAAGGTTTTCGAAAGAAATAACTCTTATACCTTAGTTTCTCAGTTATATTACTTCATATTTGAGAAGTGATTGCAAAAACTGCTTCGGAACGGAGTTTCTTATTGAGGGTTTTTAACTGTTAATGAGTTTTATGAATGGCCGAAAAGGGAAATTAAACTCGCTATCCGGCAAAGTTGGTTGCAGTGTTCAAGGTTCTCTCATGCAAACTAGGTGTCACGTCACAGTCCGCATAGCAAGATATTGTCTATTTTGGACCCGGCCCGCACAATTTTGTTCTTGGGTTCTTGAGCCTTCCTAGGAGGTCATCCATCCTAGGAACAAGTGAGTTCCCAAAATACGTCTTGTTATAAGAGTT
This sequence comes from Crataegus laevigata, assembly GCA_963580275.1. NCBI lineage: Eukaryota > Viridiplantae > Streptophyta > Magnoliopsida > Rosales > Rosaceae > Crataegus > Crataegus laevigata. Next base: position 1,681,688 of record OY756942.1, on the reverse strand, counting down.
CTAGTACCAGTGGAACTCTACACTGAGGTTCGAGATGCCCGAGTTCTAGTACCGGGTCTGTCATCCTGTGAACGGGATTACAGACCCGAAGTTATCCACTTAGACATTTACCACGTGTATGGCCTCTCCTCCGAAAGAGCTTTATGATCATCACCGCCACCCTTCCAAGTTCCGCCAAAAAATGAGGCACCACAATCCGCACGAACAACGACTCAAGGACGGGATGCTTTCTAATTGACGGACAAATTTCAGCCAACAAACTAACGCCGGAAGCATTCATTTCACCACTGTATTCAATTCTATCAACTTTCAAAGATGGTAAACGCATCTGGCCCGATACGAAAACAACTTTCATTCCTATCCTGTCTTTTACAGAGAATTCTGAAACATCAAAGTTCAAAGTCGGAGTATCCAAATACATTTCGAGAATAAGGTAGCTTAGCTGTCTATAGAACAAAAAAATAAAATAAAAAAAGAACAAAAGAAAACCTGCTTTCCTCGGAATTTACCCTACTTGACCAGAACTAATTCTTCAAGGACGACGAAACTAAACAGCCCTGCACATACAAGCCACCGGATATACTACAACATGTTATCTTTTCCGCCCTTTTAGAGGCAAACGATTTCCATTCCATCTTAATGTGGAAGGAAGTCTCCAGATGAGATTGATCATCACCACCAACAAGTTGTACGTCCTCATGTTCTTGACCCTTTCTGCTTTTGAGATACAAATCGAACCCCTTGCTTCCCCAGTTCCAGAGATTTGACTTTGCCGTCATCTAGAGTAACAGATAACGTTGACGTGCCTTCGATAACGTCGCTAACCACTCCCTTATGCCTGTACGAAAAAAGAGGAAATAGGAAAGAAATCAGCACATATGAACACACCAAAAGTTCCCTTAAAGTAGCACTTGATACTGACAACCACGTCTTGGAAAATAATCATTTAACAGAAAACATGAACGACAACCCCTTCATGGCTAAATTGTTGGCATCACAAGTTTACAACTCAAGACATCTTTTTGTGTTAGTATGGACTGTAATATTTTGTTTTATCTTATTTAGGGTCCTATGAAACTGAGTAATACACTATACAGAAACAACAAACTCACCATGAATTGTCAGATAGCTGCTGAACTTCAACTCGCTTTCCGATTGCATCTCTGCCCAATTTTTTCAATATCCAATTAACATCAATCTCATCCATTACATTATGAACTGATTGTGGCTTGGAATCATTCTCACTAAATGATGTCTTCTCCCCAAACGATGACGGTCTCTTTCTTTTCGACCTCTGGCCCTTGACGCAACTTTTTTCTTCCTCAAGATAAGAACTCTGATTTTCAATATTAGGTTTCTTGAGCTTAAACTTCAGCGAAGTTGGTTTCGTATCTTTTGACGAAGAATGTGACACAGGTGTTTGAGCATAAGCATCATTGGTTTCAGTACGTATGTTAGACCTGCTATGTGAATGCTTCCGAGAATACACCCTGTCATTTCTTAAAGTCGGGACTTCACCTACAGGCACAGCTGCAGTCATGCCTCCTTCAGTGCCTTTTCCAAAAGAAACAGGCGTCTGCTCAGGTTGAATGGCTTCATATCCATCAGCCGTATCCCCTCTTTCAAATTTGGGGTTCTGATCTGAAGCTCCTGACCTAACTTTTCCCAACTTTATAAAATTTCCTTCTCTCCCAGAAACCTTTGGAACTTTCAGTGGGCCAGAATAATCGCTTTTATCTGCACATTATAGAACATAACGAAGATTTCAATTACACAACATAAGAAAACATTAAGTTTTGACCAAATTAATAATCAAGGGAAAAAAGATCAAACTTTTCCTCCATTCTAATGGGTTGCAATCCTTATACCTTTAGCAGAACCATCATGTCTATCCACCATAACAGTTGCTCTCTGCTGGCTGGCATCTTCACCGCCTGCCCATGAATAGAAACACATGTCATATATCTACATATACATACAATATAAACACAAACAATATATAGGCTTTTCAGCCAAAATGGTCTCCTGAGATTTGCATAACTTTGGTCCCTGAGATTTGAAATCAGTAGAAGTGGTCCCTAAGATTGTCCATCATCAATAATTTTGGTCATTCTGTACAAATTATGCGAAATAAGGATCAACATGACAAATATACCCTCAATTTAATAAACAATGGGCCAAATGATTTGACTAAAATAAAGGGTATTTTGGTCATTTTATTTTTATTTAATGGAGATTTTTTCACGAAAAGACCAAAATGATTGATGGTGGACAAACTCAGGAACTAATTCTATTGATTTCAAATCTCAAGGACCAAAGTGAGGAGTTATGCAAATCTTAGGGACCATTTTGGCTAAAAAGCCCAATATATATATATATATATATATTTAAAGAGAGAGAGAGAGAGCATTATCTTAGATCTTCCCCCTTACTGGTAACTAGATACATAAGTAACTACACATAGAACAATTTAAAAGTAACAGAATACCACATCATCACTACCGATTTGTTTATCAACTCATTTGATTCTTCTTCATTATTCAGGAAGTTTTTACTTGCCTATTTCTATTTATGAATTAAAGTTACCTGGCTACATCCACCATAAAGCAGCTACTTCTATATTGGTTTTTGGCCCTCAAAACTAGAAACGATGGTTCTGGCCCTCAAAATTCAAGCAATATTTAAAAGAATATTGCAGTTCGGAAGAGAATAATGTTTGTTGGGACCTTTTAACAGCTAAAACACTTCAGAAAAGAAAAACCCTGTATGTCTGACATACATTTTTGTCAAAGTCAGCATAAAAGTCGGCAGCTTTTCAGGTGTCCATTAAGGAAACCAAGGTTTACACCCCCAAATGTCCACCATCTCAGCGACACATCACCAAGATATTAACAAGGCAGATGGATCTACCTTCCAATCCTACATCACTATCTGTGGGTTTAAAACCCCAAATTGACAACCCACACGACCTTTCTGGACACTGAATGAGAGATTGTAAAGAGGGCAGCAATGGGCAGATTTGATGAATGCTGGTTATTGGTGGTTGTAAGAACATTCATTGGTATTCCTCTCGAATTCAAGCTAGAGTCAGGCAAAAAGCAGTAATCTGTTATTACCTAATGTTCAATGATGGTACCAGAATGTAAGCCTAGAATCATGTATGACAATACTGTGATGCTATGCATGTCGAAAAAAGTTTTGAGTTATATGTAAACTTACAATTTCAAAGAATTTTATCTAAATATATATTTATGTGAGATACTCATCCTCTTCAATAAACTAAACTGATTTTTAACTTATTTTCTAATGACAATGCTAAAAGCAATAAATAGAATAAGCCAAGTACCACGTCATATAAAAGACATACCGCTGGCAGTCACCAAATCTTGTTCTCTTTGACACGTTGAAGCATCAGATGTTGGAGACTTGGTCAAATTTATCTTCCGTGCCCCAAAATTTATCACTAACTTCTTCCCTTTAACAGGCTTTGACTTGCCAGCATGCTTTCCAGTATCCTCTCCACTATCCAGAGCATGAGACTTACTCTTGATACGAACAGCTTTGGATGTTCTGTCTTCATCACTTGCCATCACCTCATCAACAAACTTGTGCTTCAAAACACCTGGCTCATTGACAGAGCAAATCTCTTCGGTGTGGCTAATACTTCCAGCTATAGGAGAAGAATATAAGTCAAGTTCTGCATTTTTGTATGGTCGCACCTCATCATTCTTGTCATAGCCCAAGCTAGATCCGAAAGACTGAGGATCATCGTGTCCTCCAAACCTCTGAATCACTTCAGTTTTACCAACGAAGAACTCCTGATATTCCTTTTTCTTAGCAGACACTTTATTTGAAGACTTTTTTCCACTGTCCTTGGTCTTTTTCGGTGACTTATCAACTAAACCTTTGAGAGATAATTTCAACGCACGCCCATACTCATTCTTTAATAATTGAGGGCCATTTTCTTCATCATCGGAATAGGGTGAAATAGAAAATATTTCTTCTTGAGTTGGCAATCCTGCAGCAGCCCTCAAGCTAAAAATTAAATCTTGCTCAGCTTTGTCTTTTCTCCTCCAAAGCTCTACCACAGCATCCTCATTATTCTTGACCTGTAAAAGAAATTCAAAGTAAGAAGTAAATCAAAGTTGGAAATTAAGATAAACAAAATGCAAGTAAAAGGGAGGGGAAAGCACAGATTACTATCTTATTTGAGCAAACCTGGTAGCATTCACCACGACATGTAGCACATTTGTACTGGAGATTTCCATCTAATTGATACAGCTGATATCTCTCGTCACTGAAAAAGTAAAGAATCCCTTTAATGGAATGGAAATAAGCAATCCCATATGGAAATGAAAATAACAATTCACCAATTATAAAGTAAAAGATTCAGTTGGATCATTTAGAATACATCAATAAAAGGGAGGTAGATTTTACGACAAAGAATTCACTATATATGGAGAGAGGCTTATTGAACTGCTAGACAAACAGCCCAGACCACAAAGGCTAACTAAACACATTTGAGTAAAAACCCGGTGGTGGAAATAGAAGTGTTTCCTCCACATGTGTTCCATTAGTCTTTGCTAAATTACTAGGTCTATTAGGGAGACATTCTATCACAAAAAATTGGGGCACAAAGTTCCATAGTACAAAACTACTCCCTTTAGGACCAAGAAAAAGTTAAGGGCAGGCCGCAGGATAATATAGCAAAACTATAATGGGTCTATAGAAGGATGAACCTGATTCCATCACAATGGCAGTGCACCCAGCGCTGGCAAATATCACAGCAAACCATTGGTGTTGATTCTGAATCTCTATAAACCTACAAAATAGGATCACAAACCCATCTTTATTTGTGTGCATATATTGCAACTAGATAGTATGAATAACAGGATTATATAAGGCAGGCATCATCATATATAACAAAAATCAACCAATAAATTAATACCTTCAAGCACACAGGACAATAGTTCCCCTTCACAAATAATCTTCCACATGCATCACAGCAAGTGTATCCCAGAAACCATCTGTCAATGTAACAAGAAGGGAGTGAGTCCACCAGTACATGCTAAAGTAAAAGTACAAAGTCAAAAACAGTTTAAACTACATACAGAAGTATAAAAGGGTTTAAAGAGATCTATAATAAGGTGCTGGTAATCCAAATTATCAGAAGGACAACCTCAAATTCTAACATGATGCCTAACAAAAATTTTATGATACTACAATGTTTCAATTTGCACAAGTAAAATAACAATCATCTTATCACCTCCGTTGAAAGAAGAAAATAAACCCACAGTATACAATATTCATAATAAATACCTCACACTTAAGCCATTTCCCGGGACTTTTGACCCACAGCTGTGACACTGTGTATGTTTCGGGCACACATAAGGTCCAGGAGAAACATTCTGCAACAGAATAAACAAAAGTAAGCATATTTTCCACATTTTGTAGCCCAGCATACAACTCAGGACTAATCAGTACACACCCTACCTTGTGTGAAGGATGTTGGCAGTAACAATGGTAAGCGCCATCACACCTTTTGCAGAACATAAGCTTGTTTGGATCTCCTGTTCTTCGGCAGACCTGAAGAAAGAAACAAAATGATACAGTCAACTGCACTTAGTATGAACAACTTTCTACCATTAATGACCACATTACATTACCATCACACAGCCAAAATCCCTATAGACAATTCCTAGTCCTTATAAAAGTTATATGGTGTCAATAATAAGTGCAGGTATCCTTTTGCAAGCTAATTTTATGTCTTTTTACCATGAGCTATTGACAGCCTGTAGCTGCAAAATATTCTTATTTTTCTCTTGATTCACATCAAGTTTCCTGTACAGATCTTACAATTCAATTTGACTCCTTTTCTAGACAAATATAATACATGTAAGTTCTATATGCCATTTGATACTTGCATGCTTGATGATTTCTGCTAGATTCAAGATAAGAGAGAAAATGTCAAGATCCAAAAGAATTTCAAACTATTTTAGACATAACAGCAGAATACTAGAAAACATGATCGACCAGACCAAAAGAATGAAAAAGAGAGAGAACATGATCGGGAGTGCATTAGAGAACAGAAACATAAAAAAAATTGCAGAGCAAAAAATAGGGACCATTTAAATTCTTTTGAAGGAAATGGAGGATTTGGACTTTCAAGCATGAATAAAAACAAGTCAATGTATGAATATTGCAATTCACCCATTACCTCACAAATTCGGCACAAGGGGCATGTCCATGAACTCCAGTCAAATAGATCTACAAAGAAGTCCAATTAATTCTCACATGCAAAATCTGTAGACCCGGGTAAAAAAAAGGGAAGAGTGACTCACCTCTGTGTTGAGACCAAACTTTTACGCAGTTCCTGTGGTACTTCTTGCCACAGGTTTTGCATGGAAGCATCCTTCTTGCTCTCTCACTTCCTTCATTTTCACCACAAAAGCATATCCGGCACATAACATTCACATTGGACTGAGCCTGCTCTTCACCCACAACGCCTCTTGAGGTGTCCTGTCAAACGCAAAAGGAACTGATATTTTCCAGTGCAACAAATACAGGAAGAACCAAAATAGATAAACGGAAAAATAACAAGCAGATTTCAACACCCCAAACAACGCCAAATGTATTACAATTGCAAACATATGTCAATAATATTTGACGTTCAGCAAAAATGCAAAGTCATAATGGGAAATCACGTGTCCCGAGAAAAGAAAACATAAAAAATGGTGCACGTTATCGAAGCCATGGGCTGTTCAAAGTACTATAATGGAACATTCTATTAGGTCCGCTAAATATGAAGTCTTTTCTGTTCACGCAACAGTAACGGTTATGCCACGAGAAGACAAACTCTCCTTTGTGCGCAATCATAGAGTTCTTTCCATCTGTTCCTAAAAACATTCCTCTATTGAAAGGCTTTTGCTTTATCTCTCTTAATTTCTTATCGGTCAGTCCTACTGTTTTTCAAACATTAAATGCCCTCTGCAAAACCTCAAGAATCCACCTATTTTCTTCTAACAGATTTTGTTCCAAAACTGTCTTTAATCAAAATATATCCGTATCTTCGTATCAATGCCATTAAACTTAGCAAATATAGAGGAACATAAAAATACAATAATAAACAGAAACTACAATTTAGGGAAACTCCCAATTATTACATATTCATTCAAATCCTCTTATTCCCGGACATGGCAAAGCGGAAACTTTAACTCGGGAGCAACCTCAAAACGTCAGTGTCAAGCAGAATTAACCGAAAACTTATCAGCATTAAGCAATCTCCAATTCAGTTTACAACTAAATACTCACTGTATCACATAACACGCATTCAGATACAAACACTAATACAATAAGAGCCCCAAAAATTAGCTCCAAATCACACCACACTTAACACTTGAAACAATTCGAACAATAAAAAGGCAGTCAATTTCAAAAACCTCACCGACAAATAACCAGACTCGAATCGCCGAGCAAAGTCCTCAGCCGCGACCATATCCGCAGCAGCCTTGCGCTGGAGAGCAGCCCGCTTGGCCTGCGAGGAGGCGGCGGCGGCGGACTCATCCTCAACAGCGGCGGCGGCGGCAACATCTCCGACGACCGAAGGCATAACCGGCTGGGGAGGCGGCGGCAAGACCTTCGGAACGGCAACCTGGACCGTTTTTCCATCGTCGCGGGCCCTAATTCCTGAGGGATCGATGAGAAATTCGTGAAGCCGCAGCACGTCTTCGAGGAACGAGGCCTTGGCATTCCCGGTGGCGAGGGTTGGCGGAAACCCAAGCGCACAGTCGCAGATCCGCCGGCTTCACCAAAACAAAAAGAGAAGTTTTAGTGAGAGAGAGCGAGAGAGAAAGAGGCTTTAGAGAGAGAGAGAGAGTTGTACCATGTAATTGGGCAGGCGACATGAAATGCCATATTGCGGTGAGGAGGAGGATTTAGATTCAAAAAAAAAATGATGGGTTTTAGGGATCGCCCTCCTTCCCTCCCACCCAAAATTTTTACTTGCAAAATTAAAATTAAAATTGTTTTATAAAAATTAAATAAAATTTAGGAATTATAAATTTTAGGTGGGTAGCTGTACTGTGTGTGGGTAATACGACGATGAGTCGAGGACGAAGATTGTGGAGCGAGCGCGAGAGAGAGAGAGAGAGAGGGGAAGGGCTTATGATTTTTTGTGTTTGTGGATTTGTTGTGTTGGACTTTTAATTTTGGGTTTATATTGTAATAATTGGGGCGGAGGGCCTCGTGGGTGTGGACTTGTCTTCTCCTTCATATGTATTACCCTTTTTCGCAAAAGAAGGGAAGAACAATGATTTGTTTGTTTTTTCTTCTTTAATTTGATTGAATTAGGGACAGCCTCAATTGACAGAAATCGGGGTGGAATCAAGAAAAAGTTATGTATTGTTGTAAACATTGGTGGCTGGCCATTTAATAATGTGGTGGATGACTGTAACAATCACTTCAGAGTAAAGAGGACAAATGAGAATCTTGTCAATGGGAGTGAGTTGTGCAGCAACTTTCACTGAAGACGTATTCCAGTCACAATGACTGTAGAGGAACTTCGTAAATTTTATATCTTGCTTATTTAATTTGATTGAATTAGGGAGAGACTCAATTGTTAGAAATTGGGGTGGAATCAAGAAAAAAGTTATGTATGATTTTTGTTTTTGTACTCAAAAATTTTTTATAAGTTGTAGGTCTGATCTTATTTCGGTATCTTTTAGATTATGCACATAAATATCTGCGTATTTCGATATCTTTTAAGTTATGCACGTAAATTATCAAAGCAATCGTGTACGCATGCAGGATATGGTATTCTCATTTCTTTTAATACAACAATATCAGACATACATTTAATTAATTTCACTAAAAAAACGTTTGATTGCAATCGTTATAGTTAAGTGCATGCAACAAAAGTGAAAATGTGGGCAAAAGGATGGCTAAAGGTCTACAAGTCAAAAATTGGCCTGATTCGTCTAAAATTCATCTCCAACCAATGGCTGAGCTAAAATTTTATAGGGACACGACACACTGCTATAATTTTATGGAGCACATCAATCCATTATTTAGCCAAAGAGGCATAAGGCTGATCAAATTTAGCCTGTCTCTTAGCCCTTTTTTGGGGCCAACTCCTCAGTTGTAATAACTTATTCAAATTGTGTGGTTAGATTTGAAAACATCAAATTGTAATTTAATTAAATTAACCAATAAATTTAAAGTGTAAACTTAAAACTAATGAGGGGGTTATGTTTAACCTTTGGGATTGGAGATGTATGGCTTGACTTTGTTAATTTACAGTTTACACTACCTCTGTAATTTCTAACTTTTTCACATAGCTCCTCCTAAATTTCTATACAAACTACGATTTTCACAGACCATCTGTGGTAATTCCTTGCTACAATTTGCATCTAAAATTCTAAACTATCTTTTGCTATGTTTGTCACATTTACATGATCGAAAAATCATCTTCAAGCCCGTCTAGTTGTCCCTTTAGACTGTTTTCTTGGATGATCAAAACCGAGGTTCCCACCGAGAAATCAGAACCCGAAAGGACATCTCCGATCGGCCCCAACTCCGGACATTGCTGCCAGTCATTCATCCCGAGTGTCAGAACCGAATTCACCCTCTCCCCTCGTCCCACTATAATGAGCGCGTACTGCCCGTCCAATGCCCTCAAGGTAGAATAGGTCTCGGCAGAATTGGCCATATGCTTCTCAATGTAGGCAACTTGTCCACACGCGACATGTCTCTCGTAGAAGCTTGCGAAACACTCATCGTCAAGCCTCATTTCCTCTTCTTGCTCAGAACGGCTGACTGTGTAATTTCCAGGTCTGGCTGCCGCCTCCGAGTTAGCATCTACCAAGAATCTTATGACTGTGAGCTTTGCACCTGCATGGCGTGCTACGCGACCTGCGTAGGCAAGTGCTTCTCTGTCGTCTTTTCCACCAATGAAAATGACTGCCACGCTGACAGAATGATCGTAAGTTCTTGGTAGTTTTTCAATCAGTCCAAGACCTCTGTCTACAAGAATCCCGACGGAGCATGGAGCATTCTTGAGGACCTGTTAAAACCGTAGTTTATCTGTAACTGATAAAATGAGAAGTAAATGAAGAACTCGGAAAATTGAGCAGATGTTCAACTCCTTTGCTTTCATAGTTTATATGTAATATCCTCTTACCAACTAATTAGTGTCGTGTTTAGCCTATAACTAATTAAATGGTCTAGAGAAAGATCATCGTTCCAAATATGATCGCGGCGCTTGAAATCTTGACTATTTTCTTCTAGAATTTGTAGCTGTTCGAATAATACTCAGCTGTCTGATATACATTACCTTACGGTTCACATATCTGAAAGCAGAATTTCCGCTATCCAAGGCTCCATCTGCGCGTTGAACCTTGTGAAATGGCAAAATGATGAGGGCTACCATTGAGTCCTCTGCCAAAATGCAAATGTCCTGGGGCATGCCATTGATAGTCGAGAGTGCAAGCAACCGTCTGAGTGCGATACCATCTCCGCTTTCCCCAACATATGCTTGAACTGCAGCGGTGACTTGAGCTCTCATTTCTTTCACTCCTGTGTGAATCACAGTCATGGTGTCCACCCCTTCTTCTTTTACCAGTGAGACTGCTATTTCGTCCGTGAGTTCTATCATGTCTGTTACATATACCACAATTCCAGGGTCAGCTGTCCCTCTAGATATCTCAATGAAGTTAATCATAGTACGAACATTTTGAGGCCCATGAAGGCATAGCAATATTCGGAGTTCACTTGAAGGGTCCAGCAATTGAAGTGACATTCGATGAGTAGGCGCCCGTTTCCTTGCACGCTTGATGATTTGCGCCACAACTGACGGTGCGTGGACAACCGTGAAAAATATAGCTATTACCATCACAGTGCTGGTTGAAGTGGATGTTGTCCCAGCCTGCATACGATATCAGAAAAGCAAAACGCAACAAAATAAGCATGGTTCAAATAATATGACCAATTTGATGGTGATGAATCACTCGTAAGTTCCTTGATAAGGAGGAAAAAGAGCATGATGCTTAATTAAACAGTACCATTGATAACTTTAGAAGTAAAATTGCCCCCAGAAAATTGAGAAGAAGCCCGAGTGCAATAGATTCTGGCCACTGAAATCCCAACAACTTTCCGCAGATGACAGTTCCAGCAACTTTTCCAACTGTTGCTATACCAAAAAGTACAAATAACCTTGCCCATGTGCCGAACTCGCCGGGTTGAAATTCCTTTAACGCAGCTTCATAACCCATCCAGAAGAAAAAAAGGGGATAGTAAATGGTAGATAACAAGTAGTTGATATTGCCGATCACCCATTTCGATACCCTTCCCCCCTTTGGTAAAAAGGTTCCTGCCATAAATGCACTCAAGGCAGGATTGTATCCATAAATCGGTGAGCAGGCAATGACCAAGGCCATGAAAGCAAGAGCAAGCACTAGGTGTGAACCTTTCATGGGTTTGCCTTCGGGGTTTTCGTTGTTGACCCAGTTCATGAAGATTGGTGAAGCAAAGGCTGCAAACAGTGTCTGGATCACCAATGCAGAACCCATCTCAACGGATGTTCGGACGCGTTCTGAAGTCTGTAAAACTCTCTCTCCAGATTCAACAGGCCAGAAGACATAGCCAATTGAGAGGAGAAGAGTGGCTACGAAATCAGCGTGCATTCCTGCAGAAATGACAAGCTGGCCTATGTCTGACTTGCCTATTTTGAGACTCGTTATGAGACGTGTCAGTACAGGGGAGGCGGTGCTAGAGAGGACTGTGGAGAGGGAGAGAGTGAAATCAACCTTGAAACCGCCATCTGTAAACTGCAGAAATGGTGTTATAGCGCAGGCTAGGATGAATGTGGAGAGCATACCACCATAGGCCACTTTAGCATCCTTGGTTGGTTCTTTAAAGAGTATGTATGGATCCATTTCTATGCCTAACACAAACATATAGCCGATCATGCCAAAATCAACAATGAAATTCAACGTTTTACTGGCTGAATCCGTTACTAGGTCGCGTATGAACCCTAAGTTTCCGATCAGCAGTCCTATCTGCATACCATAAGAGATAACAAGAATTTAATCACACTAACAGTGGCAAGTGAGCAGCACCTACATTAAACTGCTACCATCCAAGGTAGCGAAAGACGGTACTTTCGTGTTATAAACAAAAGGTACAGTTTCTTTTCTGCATTCAGATCAACTCTACATTAAACTGCTACTCTCTAATGCAGCATTTAGATTCCAAACAATTAAAGAACATGAGAGCCGCCTCAAGGCATACACCAGGGGCGGATCCACAGAGGGACCTGGGAGGTCCCAGGACCCCTCGGCGATCCTAAAATACTACTAGAAATTTTTCAGGGGATCCCTCGACGAGAACACGAGTTCTGTGCTGCAGGTTGCAGCTTGCAACGGAGCTGTAGGGAAGAAGAAGACAGCGGGGCTGCAGGGGAGAAAGAAAAGAAAACAGGGTTTTTTTTTTAAAAAAGTTGGTCCAAAACGCAGTGTTTTGGCCTTTTTTTTTTAATCAATGGGACAAAGTTACAAACGGTGCCGTTTGACATATTTCCATATCAGCCTTTTACCCTACATGGGCCATCTTTCTTTCCCGAGAATCCTTTAACCCTTTCCTTTCCCCGTTCCGTTCCCCTGCTTTACCCCTAATCCCCATCTTTTCTTATATTCACCCAAAACCCTAAATTTCTAATCCCACCCAATCCCATATTACTCTAATATTATACCTCCACTTGTTTCAATTCTCCAAGCCACCACTATTTGGTTCAAAATTCAAGTAAGTTTTTTGGTATTCTAATCTAATCTCAATTAAATTATATTAGATATTGGTGGAGATTTTTAGTCTATTATTGATATGATTGTTGATATGTTTTATGTTTGTATACTTATTTTATAATTGAAATTTAGATGGAATTTTTGTTTATTGGTTGATTGGTATATGTTTTGTGTTTTTGGTTCAATGTGTAGCTTAGAAATAAGAAATATGGAAAGATTTTTCAAGCCAAAGCCAATAGCACAATTTACTTGTTCAGGTAGTTCGAGCTCAAGACAAAATGAGTGTGACATTGATTTTAATAATCTTGAGTGACAGCTTAGTTGTTTACATTGAGAAAGATGTTTTTTCATGTATTAGTAATGAAGCTATCATGAAACATTTTCAAACTATGAAACCTCGTCGTGGACGTTTGAATTAGGATTTTATAGTTTGTAATGTTGTTTTGCACATGATTTTTGAATGAAATGTATTATATTTAACTTTTCAATGTTATTTTTATTTATAAATTTTTTGACCTTTATTATTAGGACCCCCGAGTTTAAAATCCTGGATCCGCCACTGGCATACACGATTATGAAATAGGCCTTACTAGAATAAGGAAGCAAGTTTTCGTTTGATCAAAAACCATAACAAAACAAAAAAAAACAAAAAAAAAAAAAAATTGCTTGATCCCATCTGCTATTCACACTCGTATGCACTCACAAGGGCCCTTTGAAAGTGCTTCTGCTGACAAGCGGTTTTGCAAGAAACGCTTTTATTAAAAGCACGTGAAATTCTAAAATACTCGTATAAGGAGTGCATTATGACAAAGGGAGAGTGCAAATAACATTTCCCGTTACGAAAAAAATTGACTGCCAACTTTTGGAATGAAAAGTGAATAGAGGAAAACCAAAACAAAATCACAAGAACGAAATAAAAAACACAAGGTGAATACATGTCGAGAGAGAGAGAGAGAGAGAGAGAGAGAGAGACTTACAACGGTGTCGGAGGTAATACGGGGCTGAGAATACGGCTTTAACAGGAAGTGGGATACGTTGCAGAGAGCATACATTAAGAAGAAACCCAGTGCATATTTTGCTACTTTTCGAAAAAGCTCTTTTAACTTGAGAGAACATGGTCCAACAATTGAAATTTTCTGAGAAGTATGAAACTCTTTCTTGCTGCCCATTTTTTCTTTCTCTTGCTTTTTTTCTCAATCTTTTATGTTTTTGTTTGCAATTGCAAGAGAAATTTTTTGTTTTTGTTTTCTTGGGCTCGAAGTTTGCAAATGAGCACCCATGGCACAGTTAATTCTCTCTCTCTCTCTCTCTCTCTCTCTCTCTCTCTCTGCAACTTGGCATTTGGCAGGGATGAGTTAGTGGTTCTGATCGATTGCCTGTTGCTTTCTTTGAGGAGAAATTGAAGGAGAACGGCTAGGGGAGAGAGAGAGAGAGAGAGAGAGAGAGAGAAAGAGAGAGAGATTTACAATGGTAGGCAGGTATTCTTTCATAAATAAAAAATGTGAAAGCAAAAAAAAAAAAAAAACAATGGTAGGCAGGCTATGAGATGCAATGCAACTAGATCCAAGGCTAGAACACATTGTAAAAATATTTGTAGTAGGATCTTGACCATGGACGGCGGCAGCATATGCCTACTCAAGACAGTTGCCTCCGGTCAACTCCTTTTGCAATGAAAACTTGCTTCAACTAAAAATATAAGTTATCCTCTCACATTCTGTAATTTTCCTATCTTCTCACCCTTTCTAGTCATGTAACTTTTTTTATTAGCGTTTTAAACACCAATTATTCAAAATCATGTAGTTAGACAATAAGTTGATAACATTGTATCGAATTTTCAGTTTTTAATTTCATTATTTAAAGTTACCCCACTAAATAATGTTTCTAGCTACGTCCATGATCTTGGCAGACTCCATAATCTTGTGTATACATAGGCAGTGGTGGAGAATAGTTTCCAATAGACGGGGCAAGATAGAAGAGAGGGGGTTTAGGGTTAGGGTTTTTCTGCATCGGACAGTTGATTGGAGGAAGAACTGACAAAAAAAGAGTTATGTTTGGGAGACTATCTATTTCAATACTATTTTGTAAATAATATGTGATTGTTGATAATTAAATTATTATGGGTTTATTGTATTAAGATTTATATAGGCTTTTGCAGAGTGTTTTTTTTTTTTTTTTTAATTTTATGTGATACTTTTATTGACTATTGGAAACTTCATGAAACCTAACGACTTTTTAACGATAAGAGTTATTTTTAGAGTTTAGGATTGGGCAATGGAGTGTCAACTTGATGTCTCTAGACGTGAAGGCTCATCGATCTGTCACTCTTGAATAGAAGAAGCAAAATTTCATTACTTCAAAACGTCAACAGAGTACATAATTAAGAACCATATAAAACTCATACACGTAAACCACATGTGCTCTAATCTCTTCGATTTGTGTTTTTTTCACGTGTTAAATTTTAAAATTCGTCATACGTTAAAAAGTGTTCAAAGTATGAATCTCACGTAAGAACGAGCACGTGCTTATAATTAATTGAGTTATTCTTCATATTATTAATTAATTTTATAAAAAAATTCATAACCCAAACAATCGACTTCTTTCAGATAAAAAAAATATTTATTTAGCTTGAACGCGTGTATCTAACATTATTCTATAAATAAACACGAGTTTCACTTATTTATCATATCACTCTCAATTAAGTTGATTTCGTTCAAAATGTCTGATTCAAATTCACAATTTAGGAACACATAAAGCATTTGTCTAATAGCACAGGTATGGAGTTGACACGTCCTATCACTAATGTGGTCGCATAATCCGAGGCTACATGTTCCGCCATAACCAAATAGGTATAATTCAATGGGCGTTTGTTTGTCTCACTAAGTGGAACTGGATTGGACTGAGTTAGTTGTTAGTCTAATGCCGTGTTTGTTTCATGCTGGGATTAACATTAATGAGACTAAAGAGGATTAGCATAGACAAAACCCTTCACTAAGAGGTCTTAGCGAGACCTCCTAATAACCATGGGACTAGCTAAGACTATCATCTCTCTCGTCCTTATTATGCTCAACGACCACTCCCGACGGACTCCTCGTCATCTCTGGTCACCTAGATCAATCATTAACTTTCCAATTCGACTCTCTTTCAGATCCATTTCACAACCAACTTTCATATAAAATATACAAAATTGACGGTGTGGGACAGAAATGGTAGGAAACGATAGAGAAAAAGATAAGATCATAATAAAATATTAACAATTTATAGATTAAATAATATAATATTAGAATTTGTTATTATCCAGCTTCTTAGTCCAACACTGCACCAAATGGTTCGCTAAGTTAGTCCAACTTAGTCTAGTCTAAGCCAGTCCAGCTTAGTCTTTGAAGCTAGTTCAGTCCGAGATAGTCCAGCGCAACAAACGCACCTCAAAATTACAAAATTTCTCAAAATTATTAGGTGAACATATTTGTCATTAGTAATCCTTCTAAAAAAAATTAAATTAAAAAAAAAACTGCATTGGAAGCTTCCATCATAATTCTTTCTTTTTGGTATCTTTCTCAAATGATATTTTTCTTTAAAAGTTTAAATTAATGAGAAATTCAAAACTCAATACATATAAATCAATGTAATTGACTACTCAGTACTACGATTTAGTGGTATTCTTCTTCACTTAGAAGTGAGCGGTTTTAAATTCGAATCTCATGAATAACGAATTCGATACCAAATTAGGTTGCTCATTGTGTGACTTAGCTGAATTTTTCCTCTCTCTTTTAGTGTATAAATATCGATTTATTAAAAAAAATCAATGTAATTGCACTCACGTCGGACTGACGAACCAGAGAAAAAGAAAACAAACACAATAGAAACAGAGCGTTCCAAAAATAGCAGTAGCAGTAATAACTATTTCGTATATAAAACGTCCAAAACTATTTTTACGACAAAGGAGAGAGAGTGAGTGACTATAATTTATTTATTTACTTATTTATTCTCCTTTCCTTCTCAACACATTTCCTCCTCCGGTGGTGAACTTCGGTGACCCGTTCTTCTCCCTCGATCCATCTCCACCGTCTGATCCCCGGAGGCATACCCTACAACCACCAACACCACCACTACCACCGTCACCTTCGTCCAATTCCACAATCCGATTCCAACTCCCTCTCAGAACCAAAAACACAAACAAAATAAGAAGGAAAAGAAACACACGCATTCCCATCTCTTCCCAATTGAAATTTTGTTTGCACAACGTATACATATACATAGATACATACATTATACATACGGAAGGTACGTGTATACGTATATGTTGTAGATGATTTGAGAAAATTGAGGAGTTTGGCTGAAGAAAAAAAAAGATGGGTGTGATTTCAAGGCAAGTGTTCCCTGTTTGTGAAAGCCTGTGTTTCTTCTGTCCGGCATTGCGTGCGAGATCACGGCATCCCGTCAAACGATACAAGCAGATGCTCGCCGAGATATTTCCTCGCTCTCCGGTGTGATCTCTTTTATTCACATTTTTATTCTTGTTGGGTATTTTTAAAATTAATGTGAATGTCTAATTGAAGATTAATTTTATGCTGCAAAGTGAAAAAAAAAAAAAAAACCCATGTAAATTGTATACAGGAGCAATGTGAGGCGTTTTGGTTATTGGGGGATCTTGTGAAAAAAATGGTAACTTTTGTTGCAAGAAACGAGCAATTTTCTCTTATTATTCACTATATATAATGGGGTCGGATAATATGGTGAAGCCTTCTGTAAGTTACATTGTTAAATTTACGGTTCTTATCACGTTACCATAGTGTTATCGAAAAATTGTTCACAATTTGGTGTTTGCATTTCCCCTTCTTTTTCCTCCTTTAATATGAATTCCTCACAATTTTGTATTCGAACTTTTTGTTTAATCAGGGTTTGAGCACAACTGATTTGTATGCAAAGTTTTTATTTTATGTTTGTTCCTTCTGTTGTGTTATTGGATAATTTCTTTCCCATTTTGGCAGGACGAAGAACCAAATGATCGCAAGATCAGTAAACTATGTGAATATGCTTCAAAAACTCCTCTCCGTATTCCAAAGGTGCAACCTCTTCTCATTGTGTAAAATATGGTTCACATTGTTGCCATGAACTTAAGTGATAATTTAATGTCAAACTTGTGATGTATCCTCGTATATGAAGCTGCTGACTTAAGTCAATTTGGGTGAGGGTGTGATTTTCTTAGAATGATATACCAGTTTAACTAGTTAAACAGAAAAGTTGTGGAATTTAGTCACAGTTCTATTGATGTGGAAGTTTTCTTTTGGTTTGGAGGACTCTTCAGGAGGAGGGACCGTTGTTTAAAAGGGTGGTTTGTATTAAGTACTACACCAAATTGAACTGGTAAAGTATCTAGAGATAGGTCAATTCGTAAGAGGCATATGTGTAGTGCCAAAATCGGAGATTAATTGAAACACAATACCTCTTATGTTTTGGCTAAGATGATGAAGAATGATAGTTAATTATGTGCATGAACTTAATTATCGAAAGTAATGACATTTCAATTTGAAACATGCTAAACAGAAGGATTCATTATATTTAAATGGTTCCTTACCTTTTAATTTTCTGCTGGTCTATCGTTGTTTTTTGCACCTGTTATTAAATAATGCTTATTCATTTTCTTGACCTTTCAATGTTATAGATTTTATTTTACTCTTCATTTGTGTATTTTTCTGTCATGTTGATAGAAGTTCTAAAATTTATAATTCAGATCACAACTACTCTGGAGCAACGGTTTTACAAGGATTTGAGGACTGAAAACTTTCACTCAGTGAAAGTTGTCATGTGCATCTACCGGAAGTTGTTGGTCTCTTGTAAGGAGCAAATGTGAGTTCTTTAGTTCATAATACATGTGAGTACATTATCGAGGTTGTTGCTTAGTATTTTCTGTCTTTAGATTCCGAAACATTATTGAGAAAGGCTAGATCCATTGGCTGGAGTGCTCGACTGATGACAACTTACTTGACACCAAAATTGTGAATTTTCACCTCAGAATAATGTGCCTATTTGAGTCTTAACCTGGAAAATAATGGGGCACTTCTATACTAAGGAAAAATACACCATCCACGGTTACTTGAGTGAACTTTAGAAATCCAACAAGTCAATCCACATTAGCAAAAGAAGGCACTAGTTTTTTTAAGCTTCGTTCACTTGTATTGTCTCCAAACTGTTAATGTTCGAGCATCTATGGATTTTTACTTTCTCAACTCATCTTCCTATCTGTGTTGACTTTGCCAAACACTAGGATAAATTTTGTTGGATGACATGGAGCATCTGTGGCCAAATCAGGCCAAACGGATGTGTGAACATCCTACTCTGGCATCATGTTACAGGCACATGATTATAGAGTGCAAGTCGCGGAATGTCCGGTGTAGGACTTTATGTTCACAACACAAACAATAGTTTTTATAGGTCGATTTAGATTTTGCATGAGGTGAATTGACTGGAATTTTTCACCTAGCTAGGAAATTCAAGCTAACCTTTATTTGTGTATTTATTGATATTGTATTTGTTGATGCCAAAATTTGAGATGTATCCCATGAGTTTTCTCATATGGCATAGATCATAGATAGTCATATCTTGGCATATAGGTATATATATTTTATCCTCGGCTAAGAAGTGGCGAATCTAACACGAACACAGACAAACTCAATCACTATCATAATGGTTAGAATTATCTCAGTATCAAAGAAGTGATTCTGTATAAGCTGAAAGGAGGTATATACCAATGAGATTCTTTAGAGTTTCTCTATAGAATTGTAAACAGCTATGCTTATCTGTTAACTCATTTTGTCGTCAGACACATCGTGCTACCTAATTCAAGTAAATTTCTTGGCTCTTGTTGTACAACACCACTTTGTATCTAGTAGTTTTTTTCATCTATGTTATATGGTAAAGTTTCGTTGAATTCTTGTCCATTAAGATATTGAATGACTTGATGAAATGAAATTACAAGACTATCCACTGCAGTTATATTTAGCTCATGCATAGTTGCACGGAAATTATTTGTTTTCATGTACAAGTTGTGATCTGTTTATATATGCAGGCCATTATTTGCAAGTAGCGTGCTTAGCATTGTACAGATTCTACTTGATCAAACACGACATGATGAAATACGTCTTTTAGGATGCCAAACTCTTTTTGAGTTTGTAAATAATCAGGTGGGAGTCGTTGGGATGTTCTTTCTCCTTCAGATTCTTTGTTTGTTTTTGTTTTTGGTGATTGGGCTTAACTTTCTTTTGAAGCTGCAGGCTTTTCTCCTATGAAAGTTTTTTTCATCTCATGTAGCTGTTTTGATATTGCAGAAGGATGGTACGTATATGTTTAACTTAGATGGCATGATTCCAAAAGTTTGTCTCTTAGCTCAAGAAACGAGGGAGGATGGGACGGACAAACGTTTGCGTTCTGCTGGGCTTCAAGTTCTTTCATCAATGGTAATTCATCCCCATTTCAGTTTGTTTATTACTTCATGCACTGATACTTTTTTCTCATATGATATTCAATTTAGTATAATGTAGTTTGATATTCATAATTTTCACATTGTTACTTGCAAGCGAAAGCTTTGTTAGAATTGTTATATGTAAGTGAGAAGGCTAACTAGTGACTCACGAAGAGCGGCACTGGATCTTCTTGGGAATCATAATCTTGTAAGAGTGACGAATTCTATCATATGCACCCTCACAAGTGTGTTTTGTGTGCAGGTTTGGTTCATGGGTGAATTCTCTCATATTTCATCAGAATTCGATAGCGTAAGTTTATTTGGTACTATATGTCTAATTCTTATATATTGTTTTCACCTTTTTTCATTGCTATTTTATCTAATTAGAAAAATTTGCTCATTTAAGTTCATAGAGTCAGACAGATTTTAATTATCGTTTCAACTTGTAGCTGTTGGAAGAAAGGAAAAAATGCATACGAACTACCTTTTGATATCAACTATTGTTTACAAATTCTTGTCCTTTCTGTATTTTTTTTCATGCCTGGCTTCTTCATAAACTTCTAATGGCAAATAATGGAATAGTCCAATTTCATTCTTCTTTAAGCTGCAAATCATTAGCTTCCAACAATCTTCTATTTTTATTTTGTAAATCAGGTTGTTTCAGTAGTCTTGGAAAATCATGGAGGTCCAAAGAAAAAGTCAGATAAACAAGACACCCAGACTGGGAGTTCCGAAGAAGTTTCACCTTCACTAGAACCCGTGACAAGGATTTCATCCTGGAGGCTTTTAGTGAGTGAAAGAGGCGAAGTCCTTGCGGCAGGGTAGTTTTTATTGGCACAGTATTGCGTAACTATCATTATGTATCTTTCTTTCTATTTCATTATGTTGTAGCTAACGTCTACATTTCTTGTTTTTGTTTGCAGGGACGACATGAATAACCCCATATTTTGGTCAAGGGTTTGCCTGCACAACATTGCAAAGTTAGCCAAAGAAGCTACAACCGTGCGGCGTGTATTAGAATCTTTGTTTCGCTATTTTGATAATGGAGATCTCTGGTCTCCTAAACACGGGCTTGCACTGTCTGTCTTGATGGATATGCAAATAATAATTGAAAACTATGGTATTTAAATTTCTTCGAATTGCTTAGAACCTGTCTATGGGAACTTTACTAGTCTTCTTTTGTGCTGAAATCAGTTGCAATCGTCCAACTGATATTTTGATGACCTGTGAACCTTTTTCTCGCAGGGCAGAACAGGCATTTCATATTGTCCATCTTAATTAAGCATCTTGATCACAAGAATGTTCTCAAAAACCCAAATATGCAGCTGGACATTGTTGACGTTGCCACCTCTCTTGCTCGAGAAGCAAAGGTTCAATCATCAGTTGCTATAATTGGGGCTCTGAGTGATATGATGAGACACCTGCGGAAAAGTATACATTGCTCACTTGATGATTCAAATTTGGGGGCCGAAGTAATTGAATGGAACCGAAAATTTCGAGCAGCAGTGGATGAGTGCCTTGTGCAGTTGATACATAAGGTGACTGTAACATCCTTTACATTTTTTTTAAAGATGGAACAAGTAGTCTCACAAGGTTTTATTGCTCTTAATTGTGCAGGTAGGAGATGCAGGTCCTGTTCTTGATATGATGGCCGTGATGTTAGAAAACATGACTAACATTACCGTTATGGCTAGAACCTTGATTTCTACTGTTTACCGTACTGGTCAAATTGTGGCAACAATACCTAATTTGACATATCAAAACAAGGCAAGAATGCATCAGCTATATCACTTCCTTCGATCTACAGTCATTAGTGCACAAACTTACCAAGTTTCCATCTGATTTTCTTTCTTTTCATTCTGTGGTTTGAATGTCTGAATTTCTGTAGACATTTCCTGAGGCATTATTTCATCAGTTACTCGTAGCTATGGTCTGTGTAGACCATGAAACCAGGGTGGGCGCACACCGTATATTTTCTGTCGTGCTTGTTCCCTCATCTGTTTGCCCTCGTCCCTGTGCTGCTACTCCCATTACTACAGAGAAAAATAATATTGGAAGGACTCTCTCAAGAACTGTATCAGTATTTTCTTCATCAGCTGCCCTCTTTGAAAAATTAAACAAGGGATCACACTCGCAAGAAAACATTGGTCAGGAGCTGAAGGACAAAGTTGTAATTCACGAAGAAGCAAAAGTTCCTAATGAGTCCATGCTGAACAGATTGAAGTCCAAATTCAGTTCAAGAAGGCATCCATCAGCTACAAGTGACTCTGTAGGTAATGAGGATGCTTCAGTCAGTAATCATTCTGTGATGAACCGGTTGAAGTCAACTTATAGCCGAGCCTACAGTATTAGAAGGAATCCATCAAATACACCTTCTGCTGATGAAAAAACTACGATTATTTCAGATAAAGAATCGGTATGGTTTGTGGTTCTGCTACCCTGTCATATAGCAACTATATACCTTTGAACACCATAATATTGCTTGATCATTTTTCTTCTGACTAATTTTTGCAGACAATGTCCCTTAGGTTAAGCACTCGCCAGATTACCCTTCTGCTTTCATCAATCTGGGCACAATCCATCTCTCCTTTAAATACACCTGAGAACTATGAAGCACTAGCTAATAGCTACAGCCTTGTGCTGCTTTATGCTCGGACCAAGGTACACCTTCCATTTTTTCTTGCATGTTAATCGTTATGGTCTACTACTTCCATTCTTGTTTGTCCCCAATTTTCACTTTCTTTGTTTTGATTCACTATGTCATGTAGAACACATCCGACGAGACCCTAATCCGAAGTTTTCAGCTAGCCTTTTCCTTAATGAGCATTTCTCTTGGAGGAGGTAAGCCATCGAATCCAATTTATTTACATAATAATTTTTCACTGCAACATACAGTTTCTTTTAAGGTTTTAACCACATAAATGCATTGCTCGTGTTGTAGAGAAATGTCAAGACTGAGATTGTATAAAATTTGCTTGCTCAACAACTATAAGATTTAGGAATTGTGTAGAAGTTATTTCATGTTTAATGTTCAGAAAAGCAGCTCAATTACTGGTACATTAATAGAGGAATGAGCTGGAGATTAGTTGCAGGCTTCCTATAACTGTAGCAATTTTTTAAATTTCGGTCTAATGTCCTTTTTAAGTATGAAATTTTCAACTTTAGTTTGTGAATCTATTTTGAATATATTCATTGCACTGAAATGTAATTGACGGCTGCAAACCATTTTGGGTTGTAATTTTTCTGTTGCCATCTTTAACTAGGGGATTTCATTATTGCAGGATTACAGCCATCAAGACGCAGATCCCTCTTTACCTTGGCAACATCGATGATCATCTTCTCTGCTAAAGCCTACAACGTGGTTGCTCTTGCTCCTTGTGCTAAAGCAGCACTTACAAATGAAACAGTACGTGCAACAGAGTTTCCAGACGACATTTCCATTGAATGTTATTTGCGAACTTTTAACTTATTTCTACTTTGACTTTAGGTTTTTGAAGTTAACCTAGCTCAATACTAACGTGTATGCTTTGATGACTTGCTGTCAGGTTGATCCATTTCTACGACTGGTTGACGATCACAAGTTGCAAGCTGTCAATTCTGGACCTGACCAAGTAAGGAAAGTTTATGGATCAAAAGAAGATGATGAGAATGCTTTAAGGTCACTTTCCGCCATAGAAAAATCTGAGAACCAATCTAAGGAATCATTTGCTACCATGATAGTGCAGACGCTTAGAAATTCACCAGAGGTATGTTTTCCCATCACATTCTGATTATTGGAACTATATCTCTATGATACTGATTATTTCGGTGTTTTTATTACAGGATCCATCAATTATAAAACAGCAGTTGCTTAATGATTTTATGCCTGATGATGCATGTCCTTTGGGAGCTCCGTTGAGCATGGAAACACCAATAGAAATCGACCAAGTTGGCGTGCAAGATGGCGGAGAACCTGATAAGGTAATTTCCTCGAACAACTTCCTTTCATTTCGATTATTTTGTTTGGACCTGACCAAGTAATGATTCTATTGTGCAGGCTGAGCCCCCATTATTCACAATTGGAGATGATGCATTAGCCAATGCATCTGAAAATCAAACCGACCCCGACACAAAAGTTGCCGTGGAAAGTCTAAGCTTAATAAGCATTGACGAGCTTTTAAATTCGGTGAGTGAGATCACTCATAAACTGTTTCTGGTTTTTGGACCTTTGTAGAAATCGGACAGGAAATACGTAAATAAATGGACATAACATCAAGTTGAAAATAGTGCTAACTAAGAAAGTGATTGGTGTGTAGGTTTCGGAGACAACTCATCAAGTTGGACGATTATCAGTGTCAGTTGCGACAAACATGCCTTACATGGAAATGGCTGGCCAGTGTGAGGCCCTTCAAATGGGGAAGCAGCAGAAGTTGTCGACGTTTATAGTTGCTCAACAGAGACAAGAAAGTTTGATCAGATTTTCTAATGATTGCAACCGGCAGGAAAATGAAACTCCTTCTCTTCTTCCGTTGGGCGCTCCTAGGGTAATTCCTTTCCTTCAATCATAATCCTGACATCTAAATTTTTCCACTGATTTACCATCTGTTTTCACATTTCTTTTCTTAGATATTATTGCACTGTATGCGCATTGTGTTTTTAGCATATTCTGAGTTTCCGAAAACCATCTGGGAATGCAGAGTGGAAATCCATTCCTTGAATCAAGTGCCATTTCACTCAACCAATCTGTTGGCAACGGCTCCTCGATGCTTTGCGCAACTGAGTATCAGTACTATCCACACTTTCAGCTACCGGCATCAAGCCCCTACGATAACTTTTTAAAGGCTGCTGGCTGCTGATCTGTTTAGAGAAAGTTTGGTAGCCCTCGTAGCACGTCAGAAATCGAGTGTTGGCAGCATCGGAGCGAGCGGCAGTTGTATCTGCAACAACTTTGTGTTGTCCCTGATTCGGCCTTGTTTTAGGGAGGTTCATTTTATGTATCTTTTGGGCTCTCCCTCCCTTTACATGTTTTGATATTGTAAAGTAAGAGTTTGCTCACCCGCACATCTTTTGTCTCGACTGTTCACTCGTGAAAAAAAATGTGCAGAGATAATTTAATGTGAACAAAAAATGTCAAATACGTAACTTTCATTTCATAAAATACCATTATTGTGAAAGTGAAAGCATGGTAATTTGTGTATAAAATTACTTAATTTGGGTCGAAGAGGAATTTTAACTGTAAAGACAACAGTCCACTTAAACTTTTTTTTAACTTTTTTTTAGTGTGCGGAATTACACTTGAATTTAGGGTGCTTATACGGTCGTAGGTACGAATACTTTTTTAGGGGTTATTTAAAATTGGTCATAATTTTTAAAACATTTTGAATAATTATTTAACGTTTTGAAAAATTGCTATTTATTTAAGCCACCAATATGTAGGGGAGTTTTAATAAAACATTCCCGGTACTATTCACTTTTAACGAATTTCATTTGAAGATTATACCTAAAAAAAATTATTCAAATTAAATATTGTTTAGTTATCTAGATGTATCAAATAAATGAACGACTTAATATATTCAGACATTTGATTTGTTCATGCATAAACGATCTACGATTTGAAATGATTTTTTTTGTAGGAATATGAGCTTTTAATAAAAATTAAGAAATTAAACAATTTCGATTATTTAGTTTTATACTAACAAACGATTTGAAACTTGTGTATTGATTAGAAATTTTGCTTGTATACTGACCTCGCTCTTAACTTGTGCAATCTGTTCACTGATTTGGTAGGAAAATGCAATAATTCTAGGAAACTACTTGCTTTTATAATTTATTCTGTTAACTGCTAAATTTTGGAAATTAATCCGTCGATCAGCTTCTAAACAAAAAAAATTAGCGTCACAACCTTTTCTCGTAGCAGAAGTATTTACCGGAACAATCATCATCAGTTTACTCAATCTACAACAAACAAATCAATACGTCAAAGCTTCAAATTGCATCCACTGGCAATCAAAAGATTCAAAAGCAATGAGGATATTAGTCCATCGGCTGTCAACTTGGTCCACGACGTTCTTCATGCCCTGCAATTCTTCCAGCACCGGCACATATCTGTCAGCAACACAAATCTCGATACAAGTCTGCATATGCAGAACTTTGAAAGCGGGGCAAGGCCTAGAAGAATAGCAGTCCTTCTCGGCACAACTGGTGTCGAAGACGATTTTCTCTACAACGGATACGGAGGAAGGATGAGTGTGGAGATGAGGGACTTGGAGCTGAGAAAGGGTTTGGGATATGCCGATCACCATGTTGTCGTAGCGGACTAGAACTGTGGCTGCGTTCACATCTACGGTCCAATTTTCTTCTTCGAACAAAATATTGCCATCGTTGTGGTGATCGATACGGGGCCGTCTGATGACGACCTTGATGGTGATTAAGAACATGGGACATGGCAACTCGGTTTCAGGTACGATAACACCTCGTAGACGTGTGTTGCAGTAAGTTTCACCCACCACTTCCCAACGTTCACTGGCCATGGCACCAGCGCCCATGACAAACAACTTCGATCGCGAAATCGGGACTTAGGTCGGAACAGGAAACTAAAGAGGAAAGTTGAAGAAGAAGATTAGAGCTTGTGAGCTAGTTCGGTGCAAGAATTGCTATTATGTAGAAGGGTTTCCAAATTGCTCTAGGAAATACTTCATTCGCAAGAAAAATATTCGACCGTTGGGAGAATTATTTTATTAATTCAAATCCCTCCTGCTTTTTACGTATCCAATCACTTATATATATGATGACATTTGGTATATCGGGCGTGTTCCGAGCACATTGAAAAATCTCTGATCTTTACTAGAGATAGAGTTTACCAACACATGTATGTCTCATCTTTATTAAAAATATGATACAAATGTAGTATGAAAAATATCGTGATAGCATTACTATTTCCTTTACATTTTTGTATGAGGAATTTCATCATACATACTCACACTTCGTCAATACAGTCTGAGAAGGGCACAAATTTAAAGGATTTGATGGATAAAATTGCTCTTACTGCTGAATGAAGTTTGAGGAATTAAACTTATTACATTATATTCATACCAACATCTTAGCATCACAAACATAGAGTTTTCAACCTATAAAGACACTTACAATTACAAAGGTTTCTTCCAATTTTAATTAGATTAGTCTAGTGAACAAAAACTTCCTCATTACAAGAAAAATAAATGATCCTGAGATGGCTGCAATGAGGATACACCTGATAATACTCAAAAAAAAAAAAAAAAAAATCATATATATTAAAAATCATATACTATAAAACTGCAAATTCTCAAATGGAATGGAAGTAGTTATGTCTTAACATATATGGCGTACAAATTTAATGAGCAAATTTAGTTCTCAATTAGTAAGGCATAATGAAGGTGACACTTTGATTGCAACACATCCGTTCCAAACTTTGATTCAATTTTGTGTTTCCTATTTATCCCTAAATACAATGATGAAAAAGGACACAAGTGAAGGGTTTACTGGACACTATTGGGGATAGTATTAAGGATTTTATTGGTCACAACCTGATAATAGTAGAAAATTACATTTGGTTGTGACCAACAAAATCCTTAATACTATCGCCCATATTTGTTTGTGTGAAATTACATTTTTGCCAGATTTGTTATTCATGTTCTGTTTTAGTTAGATGATTAAACTAATAATTTCATAAAATTTTGATTGACAATGAGTGTTTTATTAATTAGTAGAGATTCACACCTACGCAATTTTTCTTAGAGGAGGGTGTCACAATAAATTCACGAGTTTTCCACCAAGAATACAAATTTAGGTTTTAGTAAAGACCAAATATGTACATTTTGAGTTTATAAGGAAAAAGAGTAACTGTAAAGTTAAAATCCAAGGTCATTTTGTTTTGATAAGACCAAATCTATAAGTTTTGAATTCACAAGGAGGAAAGACAAATAAATGACGACTCTTACCTTATTTTACAAAAAAGCTGTTTCCAATGCTCGTTCTCTTGTAAGAAAAGAGAGTAATAACAAAATTAAATTTCAAGTCATTAGTTTTCGATTAGGATGAATCTTTCTAGTTTAAGTTCCTATGAAAAAGAGTAAATGAAACATTTAAACTATGAGGTCAATTTTTTATTTATTTTTTTGGAAAATGAGGTCAATTTGTTTTGTAAAGACAAAGAACAAATTTGTGCAAGTCTGAAAAACGCCACACGTGCGGTGCATTTGAGAATGCGATTCAGTTAGAAATTAAACCGGAAAAGTCCCCAAAATTACGCTTTACCTCACACTTCTTTGTCCTTCTGCTCTCCAGCTCTCTCTCTCTCTCTCTCTCTCTCTCTCTCTCTCATCACAGAGAAGACAGACCAAACAACATGGAAGCACACGACGACGAGATCGACCACCACGGCACCATCGGTTCCCGGACCTCCGCCACAACCTGGACCGTTGCAGGCGGTTCCCTAGCGGATTGCGTCTCTTTCGAGTCCTCTTTCTCTCCGATCGACGACGAGACTCCGAATTCCACCCCTGCGTCTTCTCTTATCCTGCACCCTCCATCACCCGATTCGGGCCCTTGCGAGATCACCGGTATGTTCCACAACTTGTTTTCTCTGAAAACTTTACATTTTGGCCCCAAATTTATTGAATTTGAGCTTTAACCCCCTGTTTGTATAAATCCTTGTCCTTTTATATTATTATTGTAGGTTAGGATCTTGAATAGTGCTATTAAGAGTTTGATTAATAATTTCTGGGACTAAATTGGATTTTCAATTAGGATTAGGTTGCCTAATTATTAGAACCACGAAGATGAAACGAAGCTAATTAGAGGGCCAATCTTGTACTCGAAAACGAAGATAAAAGCAGGATTTTGCAGTGTAGTATGAGTTCAACTAGATAATATTTGCGAGAAAAGCGACACTTGGTTGATAGAAGTAGAAGTAATATCTGTTGGAGTACAAAATTTACAAAGTGGGGTCGGCTGTATGAAACACTGCGCTTGGTTTTGCGCGAAGGTCAATGTGGCAATTTACTTAGTTAGCACATGCTATTGTAATCAATAAACACCCGTATAAAATGCATCAAAGACTCTTTAGTAATGAAAAAAAGAATAAACAAATGGTTGAAGTATGAGAGAAACAACTTACTTTTATAGTCTGATTACAAATGACCAGCAATGTTTTCCACTGCAGTTAATTTTACACAAAAACATGAGGTCCAGCAGGTTTATGTTCGAAGTACTGCCCGAGTCTATGAGATATACTATGCACCCGATATACAGAGTGGCAATGAATATCTCTGCACTGTTCGCTGTGGCGTTGCTGCCCGAGATGAAGACATGCTTCCCACAGGTGATAATGAAGATGTTCGTTCTGCACATTCAAATGGGTCAAATGGGTCGCTGAAGGACCCATTCGAAGATAAGTCAAGAAATGGAAATAGTCTGAACAACAGTGAAGATGACTGGGTTGAAGTGAAAGTCTCGGATTCTAATGTGCTTGATAACAAAGTCAATTCGTCCCAATCGAAGATGGGACCTGCACAGGTATGTTGCTTTTCTCCATCTATATTAATACCAGCGAACCCCCTCCCTTGTTTTTCTTCCGTTTCTTTTGTTCCAGTCTAGTCGATTTCTTTATATGGTGCCCCTCATGCTTGTGGCCACATGTAATTATGTTTTTGTCCATCATCCTTTTACAAAGAAACACTAAGAAACAAGTTTGAAAATTCTGAAGAAGCCTGTGTTCTGGAGTCTGGACCCCTGTGCGCGCCATAGTAGTTGAGAGGACAAAAAAATTGTATTTATGAGTGCAATCTCCTTTGCACTTTTCCAAGTTAATAACATATCATTACTGGTTCAATGCTTTTCAGATACTTCTTGCAATTGTTATTGCCCCTTCTGTGCTCGTATTTGCAGGGAGGGGGAGGAGAGAAAGAGTTTTGGTGATAATGGGCTGGGTAGTCTAAACGTGAGAGCACTAATCTATATTGATTATTATCTTTGCTGATCAAGTTCTTGTATGTCAGGATTTTTATGAAGCTACAGCACAGATTAGTGATGCAAGTCCTTGTGTATCCCTCACACTTCGTCTACTGTCACTTGAGAGGAAAGATTGTGTATGTGTTGGTGAGGTGTATGTGTTTGCTGATCCTGTTGATACATCTGATTCAGAAAACCAAGTTAGTACTGTGGAAAATTCGGCTGGGAGTTCTCTCATGGCCATGCTTGTGCCTACTCTTTTACAATTTTCTAAAACAAGGGGTGCTAACGGAACACAAGACAAGCCAATTTCTGATACATGGGGAAAACAGAACTCTCTAGTGATTGGGTCAAAGGAAACTGATTCTACCAGTGTGGCAGCTAAGATTCAGGACCAAGGAAAAGCCAGTATACCTGATCACCAAGAAGTAAAGGTTCCAGATGATAATAGGGCTACTACTAGTACTGCTCAATTATGTATCCCATCACAAGTTGAAAGCTCTGTCAACCAGCTGTATTCTCGAATGGGCAGAATAGAGGATCTGTTTTTGAGGTTTGAAGAAAAGATGCTAAAACCAATAAGCAGCATTGAGGCAAGGCTTGAAAGGGTAGAGCAGCAACTTGAAGTACTGGTAAACAAATCGCAGAATTCTGGATTGCCAACATGCTCAAGATTCTATGCTTCTTCTTTCTCGTGCAATGAGTCTGAGTCTAACTCTTTCTATAATAGTGGAAATGATTATCCCCGTTGTGAGGCATTTGAATCAGGTAAGAAGGACATTCAATCAGAGGCACCCCTGACTACACCTAATGACACGTCTGCTTCAGTATATTCTACTCATTTGCTTCCAAGTCTGGTAGTAACTGCTCCTGAATTTTCAAACGGTGATGATGACAATGAGGAGGACGAAGAAGATCATACATTAGATATAGTGATAGGTTCATCAGAAAAACCAAGGCCTGCTTTGACAATTGATGATGCTTTAGCATCTGCACTAGCTGGATTCATGTCTTTGACTTCAACCCAACCGGAGAAACATGCTCAAACTCTTTCGGTTAAATCTCCTGATTTTTTAAATGAAGAAGATGGTAGCATTGAGAGAAAAGAATCGACAAGAGTGGAACGTGAAGCAGACACAGATTCTTCCATGTGCCTTGGTGAAACTGGTGCGACAGAGAACATAAAACGTTCACTAGCTGATTTGACGAAAAATTCTTCAGAGGGTGAGGGGAATGTGATAAAATCACCTAATGATGAGGAAACTGATAAAACACTCGCAGTCGATGGACTGGACCAACATTATGAGGGTGGAGAAGGAGGAAAACTTGATGATGACAAGAGCATTGACAATGCAGTTGATCCAGCCAATGGTGGCATGTCTAGAACTGATTTTTGTCAGATAACAGAAGATATTGAAAATGGAGACATCAGCACTGAGATACGCAACATTCTGGACCCTGATAACGCTGATGTTCGAAATCAGTTGCCCCAGCATCAGACTGATGATGGATATGATAACACGCAGGAAGATGCTAATACAGATTCTGATAAAACTCCTCCCAAGGAAGTGACAGAAGAGAATTCCGACAAATATGCTTTGAAGAATATCCTCGATTTTTCACATGCTGCTTCTGTGGTGGATTTTGACATTCCAGTTCTGGATGTGAAATTCACTTCTCGGGATAGCTGTGACAATGTCTATTTTTCTCTCGAAGCCCTTTTAACGGAGTTGCCAGAATCAGTGACTGAAGCTCCTTCCGTAAAGAAAAGTGACGAGGTGCTCCCAGTTGGCCCTGACGGACATGACTTAATTTTGGTGGACGGGGAGCCAGATGGTCCGGCCCCTGAGGGTAATATTTCTGTGGATATGGATTTCTATAGTATCGGAGAACCTTTGACCATACATGCAATAGCCATGAGACATTTGCAGCAAGTCTCATTTGATGGTGCATAAGTTTGTTCACAACTTTGTTGATATGTACATATATTTGAGCTAGACATAATGTACTGATTGTTTCTTCTCTCCTCTCCTTCATTACTCATAAACCAAAACTGAGGCACATTTGGATGGGAGGGCAAGGTGGGATTGGTTCGGTTTAGGATTCAAACCGCAGACTGGGGTCGGGATAGTTTCGGTTGATGCATCAAACTAGTAGAATAACCGAACCAAATGCATTATGCATCTATCTAGTCATAAGTGGTTTGGTTTGGTTTTCTTCTTTTAGTAATTTGGAAAAGTGGAGAGAAAAATGTCATCAAGTTCAAATGACATCTAAGGAGCTTTAAATAATACAAATAAATTTTACGTAGAACTTCTCAACACTCATTTTCATTTTATAAAATTGCTTGAGAACCATCTAATTTGTAGAAGATCAATTATACAAAAAATCATTATAAAATATTTACTGTTTGATTGATGTTATCAAAATTTTAGTTAGATTTTAAATAATGGCTGGTATTAAATAGGCGCACACGTTTTACCCGTATTGGTTAAGTCATACGACTCTATTAAGCCTATCTTCAATCCATACTGAACTAGGCAAAGAACATGTTTCGCTAACTCGCTAACTCATAATGGCAAGCGGTCCATTGATTTGACTATATTTCAGATTCAAACTCTCTTTTACTTGTTTAGTCTAGTCTAGAGCAATAATAAGGCTTGTAATAATTTTTTTTAATTAATACGTGTCAAGATCCAAATGTGCCTGTCCCACGTGTACACCTTCCCTTTCCATCAGATCCAAAAAAAAAAATAAAATAGAAAACACAAAAAAAAAAAAAAAAATGGAATAAAGGAGAAAGGGTAGCATATTAGCAATATTTCCTTCCACAATTTTCTGAAATTTGAAAATACACTGCGGTCAGTTACCCGTTTTTAGAGAGGTGAAGTGGAGGACTGTCTGTTGAAACACTGAGAGCGTATCTACAGTTCAACTGCTCAGCTAAAACCCCTTTTGTTTCTTGAAATTCTAGGGTTGGGGTTTTTGGGGGAAAGACCAGAATGGAGGCTGCCGTGGTCGACGTCGGCTCCAAGCTCCTCAAAGCGGGACCCGCCATTCCCGATCAAGCTCCTTCCATGGTAATTGTCAAACCGTATGCTCCAATTTCTTGGTCTCGTTTCGTATTTTCTGTTTCGTTGCTCAGAAAATGCTTTTGGTTTTTTTTTTTTTTTTTTTTGGGAAAGATGGAAAATTCCAAATGTGTGAAAGTTTGGGCTTGTTTGTTGGTTTCCTGTTGCCATCTAGGATTTGTTTTGATTTCTTAAAGTCGGAATTCTAATTGGGAAATTTACTAGCAGTGGCTTGGGGGATGGGGGGAGGGGGTAGAATCTGTTTAGTTTCTGGGAAAGTTGTGCGAAAGAGAAGGAAAATTGTGGTTTTTTGTAGCTCCAATTAATATTACGGCAGAATAATGACTTCATTTGTGAGGGTCTCTGTTTCTTTTGCATCCGTGGCATGGATATCCTCTTGTTGTTGCTCACCAGTTGTTAGGAGAAAAGAATGCGATTTTGTCACGGTTATCCTCTTGGGGGAAATGAAACTTTGTATGGTTGTGTTAGGGTGAGTTGAGTAGACGACTGTGTAACTCAAGTTTGAGCTCTGAAGACTATCGTCGTGCATATGCACCCTATTGTTAAAATAACCCTTTTTGATATTGGTCTGATGGGAATGTTAATATATCTCAACTTTCCAAACTACATATTCAAAAACTGAAGTTGGCATGGTAATTGTAGATTGTCACATTTCCAATTGGTTCTTACTTTTCATTTCCCTCCCTCCCAACAATCTCCTCTTATCACATGTATATATCCCTCCTCCTATCTTACTTTCAAGTTTTTAACTCTTATGAAGTTGCACACAACTGATGCCTTTGCACACCATTTTCCAGCCCAACAATTTTAAAAATATATTCCAGAACCGAAGCTAAAAAACAGTTGATTCTTTCTGTCATAAACGATGAATTTGCACATCATTTTACTTTGTATTCTAGTAAAATTTTGTTTTCGTGGAAGTTGTATATGTCCCAGATAGAGAAATTGATATTGACCTTTGCAAATACTTCTTAACTATTGTATGTGAAAGACAATTGTGTTCAGTTTCCAGCTGATTTGGTCTCTATCCAATTTCAAGGTAATTTGGGCTTGATATGCGCTCAACTTTTCAATTAATCCGTGATTGTTGGGAAGTATGAGGAAAAAAAAAATCAATCAAATAGTGAATTTCAGGTCATGGTTGGTCTTTATTCTGCAAAAAGAGATAAACTTTTGATGTCAAAACAACAAAGGTGGATGTTTTGAAAAGTAAAGTTTTGTTTTAACTTTTAACTTGAATATAGAATCAGAAAAGAAAATTTTCTTTCTTTGGAAACAAAGACCAACATTTTTTTTTTGGACTTTACCATGAAAATCATTTCTATCTGAATTACATATCTGGAAAGGAAGTGGTGAATCACTTATACTAAATTTAATGGTTGCATTGTACACAATGAAAATTCGATTCCGCTAACCCAGTAGTAGGTGATGAATCAACGTGGTTTAATACTGATTTCTTTCTTTTTTTTGTTTTTCATTAACGTTTATCTTCTGTCATATGTTTCAGATAATTCCTAACCAAACGAAACGGCTTGATTTTGGATCAATGAATGATAGTTCATCACTTGAAGATATCGTTGTTGATCCAGTTGTGCGAGGTCTTATTACTGACTGGGATGCCATGGAAGACCTGTTGCATCATGTTCTATATACTGGCCTTGGATGGGAAATGGGCAACGAAGGGCAGATACTATTTACTGATCCACTTTGTACTCCCAAGGTTAGCTACTATGCTTCTTTCTGAACACCCTTTATTAATTTAATATAGACTAGACTGGTTCCATTATGCAATACTTTGCTGAAAATCCATGTACAGTGGTTATTTTCACGTTTTTTAATATATTTTTGTATAGTTTAATTTAACAAGTCAATCGATTATATATTCTATTGTAGTCTAGGCTGGTTCCATTGAGCGCACTAAGTTAAAACTTTCAGATATGATTTTATAATTGTTCTTGCCACTATTCTTGTTTAATTATACTTGAAAAAAAATTTCTACAGCCTCAAGTTTGTGTTTTGTGAATCAGTTGTGTTGTTGTTGCACATTGTTAAATTTACCTTTCTGACATTATTTCACAAGATGGAAAAATCGTGTAGGGAGGAGTAAGGAAGCCTTGTTATCTCTCTTGAGAGAAAAATCCTAGAAATAGAACTTGCTCTTCATAATTCCTTTTTGTCTTAGTGCAGATAATATATTTTCTCTAAAGAAAAATTAATTTTTTTTTTCTGCCAGGCTGTCAGAGAGCAGTTGGTGCAACTTATGTTTGAGACATTTAACACTTCAGGCTTCTATGCATCAGAGCAAGCAGTATTGTCACTTTATGCTGTTGGACGTATCTCGGGATGCACTGTTGATATTGGCCATGGAAAAATAGGTATATATACCTTGCGGAAGGGAACCTTTATTAGTGGAATCTTGTTTATTGAATGCATAATTTTTTTGAGCTATTCTTTCGTTTCTATACTGCAGGCCAAGTTATGTGCAATCTAAAGATAATAAGTCTATCTATTCAGAATTCATTTTATCCTGTCTAGCATACAACCAGTCATTTGACCACCTTCACTATGCAAATATTCATTTTGTTTAAAATTTGTAATGTTTTATTATATTACAGATCTTGCAATATTAGAACGAAATATATTATTGATATTTGATAGCTATCCCAAGCTATAACCATCTACATAGTGTGCATTGGATGACCATATGATGATAATGGTCATGAAAGATGCACTGGTAGCTGAACTAAAGGGGGCAAGTTTTAGTTAACACGTCCGACCTGTTAATGGCATTGACTCATCTCTGTGCAAACCAGTGAGTCAATATGGTATATGAAAATGTAAGCAAACTGATTGTTTTTTCATTTGTGCCTTTTCTGTATTTTCGCCCATTTTTAACAGATATTGCACCAGTCATTGAAGGTGCTGTTCAGCACATTGCCTCAAGAAGGTTTGAAATTGGAGGTACTGATTTGACGAAATTACTTGCTGAAGAGCTTGGGAAATCTAATCCTTTAGTGAATATCAAGATGTCTGATATAGAGAAAATAAAAGAGCAATATTCATGTTGTGCTGAAGATGAACTTGCTTATGAAAAGACCAAAAAATCATGCCAGATAGAGCAACATACCCTTCCTGATGGACAGGTATGGTTCATTGTTTGAAATTTTGATTGGGATAGATGGAGAAGACACAGATATAGGCACATAGTTGTTGGCATGTTTCGGCTGAGGATATGTTGACTTCAATATATCATATTATGACTGTAGTGTGCTATTATTTATGCAGTAACTTGCTTGCACTTATCGCAGTTATCTGGTTTTGTTTGGTGTCAATCTATTATGTGTTAATTATAAATGTATAACGAGTTTATTGAAAAGTTATCCTCACTAAAATCTTCTCTCATCTTAAATGTTGAATACCATAAATAAGATCTAAACACTTCTATCCTTTAGATATATATTTTTTTAAGGTGATTTTTTTTTTTATCTCTACCTTACGTTTTCTTTTTTATTCCTCGATATATAAAGTTTGTAAACGCAAGATGACAGCAATCCCATCCCAAGGCATTTAGGTCACAGTTATTGTCATAGCCATCTATTTATGTTCCCCTAACCTTCTTTCCCACCCTCTTTTCTTTCATCACTCTGCTTTTTCCCGTATAGTTATTATGCTTTACATGTATAATAACTTTATGTAATACTGGTCATTGGTTTAGGTCATTAGGATTGGAAGAGAAAGATATACTGTTGGTGAGGCTTTATTTCAACCATCCATATTGGGTTTAGAGGCTCATGGAATTGTTGAGCAGCTTGTTCGTTGTATTTCAACAGTATCTTCTGATAATCACCGGCAGTTGCTAGAAAATACGGTACTGTGTGGTGGCACTGCTTCTATGATTGGTGAGTACAGTAATTACTAACTAGTACGATGTATTTTCTTTTTCTTTGTATTTTTTCCTTTTTTCTTCTCTTGAATGCTCATGTTAGACGAATTTTTGTATGCATCACTGTGAGCCCTTTCTTTGGTTGGTTTCATTATCCTTGCCATCCTTATCGTTTTTAACAAAATGGATTCACCAAGTTTTGGGAATCCTTGGGTTCAGAGTTCCTTTTCGATGATTCTTCTTTGGAAGAATATTACAGTGCAAGGCAACAGATTTAAGATCATGGTGAAATTTGAATTTGTCCTTGTTTCAAAAGAAATAGGAAATTTTGGTTTTTTTGTTTTTTTGTTTTCCCTTGTATTGGCAGTTTCATTGCCGTTTATTTCAGGTTTTGAAGAAAGGTTTCAGAAAGAAGCTGGTCTATGCTCATCAGCTGTTCGTCCTGCTTTAATTAAGGTAATTTATAGTACCATTAAAAATGCAGTTGGGTTTTAGCTTCAGAGTTCAGGGTGGGGTAGGTTTTTTAGTTCAAATCTTCCCAAGCAAAAAATCTGAAAGTGATTGGGTGAAATAGTCAACTTCCTTTCACATGGTGTCATCTCCACGACTCATTGCATCGTACCTATTTGTTTACTTGTAATCAGACAGAACCCTGTATAGGAAGTGCAAATTCTTAGTAATCTTGATGAAATAAGCTTCCAAGGTAAAATTTGAGGTCCAGATACTCTAAATGTATTATAGTCGGTCTCCTAATTGTTTCAGAGGCTGTATACAGTTCACAGCCCAAAGGTTGTGTTGGTTACTGTTATGGCATTTCCCTATCTTATTTGCTACACGTCAACGAGTGATCATAATGTCTTATTGGTTTATCTATTTTTCATAAAACTTGGTACTCATGCACTCGTGGTTATATTTTCTTATTGCTGCTGTTATATTTGATAGATTTTGTGCTTCAGCCTTGAACTTGTATTTAAAATGATTAACATGTTCGTTGATTTGGAAGTGATTCTTGACATGAAAGGCTTTGACTGGATATAAAAAAAGAAGTTTAAATTGATTATGTATGAAATTAATTAATAGAAATATTCTTAGTTGATTTGTTGCCGGTGTAGCTCTACCGGAAAAGTGCTATTACAACTTGGATTTGTAAAAAGGAATTGCATTGATCTGGTGTACTATCACATAAAGGATCGCTTAATTTTTCTTAATTTATTGCACGGTCTTGTAATTATATGCTTGAAATGTCTATACAGTCGTAGTGAACTATCACATAAAGGATCGCTTAATTTTTCTTAATTTGTTCACCGCAATAATGTTAATTGTATTAAAGTCAACAAGGTAAGCAATCTCTGAATCACGTCCTTAGCCGGACTGAAAATTATGTGAGCAAGATACTTTTTGATTTACATAACTTTTGCGCAACACTATTTTTCTGTACTAACTGGACTGCCGGTTTCTTCTTCTGATTGTTTTTTTGGTGTGGGTTCAATGCAGCCTCCAGAGTATATGCCAGAGAATTTATCAATGTATTCAGCGTGGGTGGGAGGTGCCATACTTGCCAAAGTCGTGTTTCCACAAAACCAGCATATAACAAAAGCAGACTACGATGAAACGGGACCTTCTGTTGTTCATCGGAAATGCTTCTGAGTATGTCTTGTCCGTAAAAGTTCTTGGAACTCTTGTTTAGTTTGATTAGTATACTTGTATTATAGTTGTCGGTAGCGCTAACGCAAGATTTTAGTCGATCGGTGTTTGATTCTTAGTATTCCACCAGTCCTCCTCCCCCTCCCCCTCCCCTTCCCCTCTTGTTTTGGCTCGAAATTACTCCTTTCTTCACATCAAAGTCATAATTATTTGTAATTCGCATAGTTTGAAAGCATGCTATGATGCTAGAGAGTGTGAAACGGATTACTTTCATCATCTTCCACATTTCATCTTGATGCATTTATATAAACTCTCAAAGATGGATGCCGAAGACATCGTTTAGGGAGCTCCATGAGTTGTGCAGACCATTTCTTTTTCGAGACTTACAAGTCATTTTGCGTGTTTTCAAGAATCTGGGTTTGATACTTGTTCCGCAAACTAGCACTGAATCAAAATATGACTCGTTTGAAAATGTTTTTAAAGTGACTAAAAGTGCTTTAAAAAAATATTTTATGGTTCTAAAAGCACTTAAATTTATCTTGGAAGAAGCACTAGTGTGCTTTTTACAAGACGCACTTCAAGTATTTTTTTAAGATTCACTTGTCATTTAACTAGAAATTGATTCAAAAAATGTTGTCACAAAAAAATATTTCAGTCATTTTAAAAGCACTTTAAAACGGGCTAATAAGATATTTCGAGAGTGACCAAACGACAGCAGAATTGCCCGGTCGGCAGTGACCCACTGAATTTCAAGATAATGGTTTGGCGCCCCAAGGCCAACACTCTTTGCGACGAGATATTCTCTTATTCAAACTCAAATTTTTTTCTACGTTACACAGTTCTTTATATATATATATATATATATATCCGGTGACAAGCAGTGGTCATGGCAATTTCCAGATTTCCAGTGGCCAGCCTTTGCTTGTTGCTGCACCGGAATCAACCGATGGACACGAGGGGAAGAGGGAAGCCTACAATATATTGGTTTCGATTCTGAACTGTATACGGTGAAAGTTCAGGAACCAATTTTATATAGTTTACGCGTTAAACTAATTAAGAGCATGTTGGAGAAACGGTTCCGATGTGGTTTAAACTGACATTCTCACACAAAGCTTGAGCAGTTTCATCGGCTAGAGGTTTTAGGTTTACGTCTTGTAACACAATTTCTTGACATCTGAATTCCTTGCTGCAGTCAAATTTCACTGCCACTTTTGAAGCACTCGTGCCTTTTACATTCTCATATAACACATTGCTTATTTCCACCGCCGAATCCTGCACAAAATAATTCGTATTATAACGCGTTATACTATTACGACAGTAGGATAACGTGTTATACTATTACAGGAGTTGTTATTAGCGCTTTAAAAAACTCAACTTGCACTTCTCCAATTGGATTTCTCCTTTCCATATATACATGTTGTTTTGGGTGAATGATAACATTTGTTTAAAGTGCTAATAACAGCTTATAATGACATGCATTCCAAAGAATACTTAAACTTTTCCGCCATTTAATAACTAAAAAATTATGGTTTTACTTTGAGGTGTCTAACATGTAATGTTGTGGATGGAAATGTAAATTTGGACCGTGAATTCATTACCTGCTCTAGGCACGGTTTTTCCTGATCGCAGTAATGTTGGTCTATGATAATTGGATTGCTCACGTTGGCCATCACCACATTTTTGAATCTGATGTTTGTTGCATATCCAGACCCGCCCTATTTACCAAACAAAATTGACCAATGTCATTTGATTTATACATGTACATGAAATAAAAGGAAATACTTTTTTCTTATAGAGATCCTCTCCGGAGCCTGCGGACCGATAAATTTGGACTGTTTAATTTAAATCATGTGTTCTCCATTAGTCTATTCTATTGGTTCATCTAACACACAATCTCTCTCTCTCTCTCTCTCTCTCTCTCTCTCTCTCTAATGTCCAGATGTCTCACTTGAACGGTCCGAATTGCTCAGTCCGTGAGTTTTGAAACGTGAGATCCGGAGATGATCTCACTTCTTTTCCTTGTCAAACCGTTAATTGATTGCATTGTATATGTAATGTGTCTATGCATTCCCAATCTTACACATATATAGTTGAAAATGAAGTCTTACCTGCCAAGTCTTAATTCGCAATCCATTAGTGGTGTCCATAAGGTTGGCTCTAGAAACCATCACATCTGAAACCTCTGCTTGTGAATTTCCAGCTCCTAGGCTTCCAATGCTGCAATATGACATCACCAGAACGAGTATGAAGTTAATTAGTTCAAATAATCGAAAAATTAATATCATGTAAATGTATCGGATGAAATCTTACCTGATTCCATGTCCTGGTCCACATGTTATATCCTCAGCTCGAACATTTTTTGACCCACTAACTATCGAAATACAGTCATCACCTTCAATTGATCAACAACAAGAAAGAAAACATAAGTTGTATTAGTTTTTGATGAATTACTAGGTTCATGATTTTTATGTTGACTGAGATTACGTCACGTTATGTTGGATGCTAAATTAGGGCATCTCTAATGGAAAGATGCAAAATATTTTAAAATTTGTATGTTACATTTTTTTCATTAGCCAAAAGTCGGCAAACTCTCCAATAGAGATATATAAAATATGCATTTTGGCCGATAAATAAAAATCTAAATGTACATATTTTGTACATCTTTAATCCGAAAAATGAGATCTCAAATTAGTAGAACTCTCATCTACATCTCTCAGAAGCGTAAAGCAAGATCTAAATATTGTTTTTGCATCTCTAGATTAAAGATACTAATTATATTTTAAACTGATAGTCTAATAACATAAAATGTTTGAAAATTTTCGACATAGAGTTTAGGACATGTACCTGTCTTAATGAGACAGTTGTTAATCCCAATAACCTGTGTTGCTGATACATGGATTCCATCTGTGTTAGGGCTATCCCCTGGTGCGGTCACTATGAGATTCGAAGCTTTTACATACGCACACGACTCAAAAGATAGATGCATTTTTTGGGCATCTCGGAACGTCAAATTATCTACTTCCAAAGTGTTGCACCCCAAGAAAGTCACGGCCTTTCATCAAGAAGAAAAAGAAACAACGAAACACATGTCAGTATCTAATAGGCAGAATCGAAAATTCAACGTACTAAGAGTGCTTCTTTTCATATAATATAATATTTGTTAGGTATAATCATTAGTACTTGGAAATAAATAGGACCCAAAAACTTACATTTGGTGCGGTAGTGCAACTCTGGGAGATAATGGAAGGTTCCAGAAAAGAAAAGAAAATATGTTAGTCTTGGCATATAGAAATGGGTAATCAAAGTTTAAAGTTAATATAACTTAAGAGTTGTTTGATAATCATTCAGTTTTCATTTTTTTTAAAACTAAAAAAATATCAAACCATTTTGATTTTTTTTTTGTGTTCAAAGTTTTTTATTTTTAATTTTTTTTGAAAAATGAAAACTAAACACTAAAAACTACTTGTTTTTTTAGTTTTCAAAATTTAGCTTGATTTTTGCTTTCAATTTTTGAATTTTAAAACAAAAAAATAGTTACCAAATTTTTGCCTTTCAAAATTATAAAAAGTAAAAACTAAAACGATTGTGAAAATGGTTTCCAAGTCATGCACAACAATAGAATTAGTTAAGGCATAACTTACACTGGATTCGTCAACTTTGCATGAGCTTTGCCACCATTTTCTTCCATTGCCATCGATGGTGCCACCACCTTCAACTCTAAAGTTAGTCAAATTTGAAAAC
This sequence comes from Crataegus laevigata, assembly GCA_963580275.1. Lineage (NCBI taxonomy): Eukaryota > Viridiplantae > Streptophyta > Magnoliopsida > Rosales > Rosaceae > Crataegus > Crataegus laevigata. The sequence continues at coordinate 1,639,109 of OY756942.1, read as the reverse complement.
AGAATCCAATGCCGGCTGTCCTTATAATCTGATTGTTTGGTAGAGGCTTCGATGGTTCCATATATCTAGTAAAATGAATCCAATTAATAAGAGCAAATAGTTTTTTTTTTACTGTAAAATTTAAATTGTAAAAGGTACAAGTAATTTTACGTACATGTGTACCAAAACTTTGATACAAATCTTGTTTCATTAGGTTTGATATTCAGGACTCACGAAAGATGTCATGAACAAGTCAGGCAGTTGCAATCGTAAATATGCATGCTATGAACTAAGTTCAAACCTTCAAACAAGCTTTCGAACGAGATACTTTATGGACAATACGAATGCATGCATTTCTTATCCCCGATTGTAATTTACATATTTTTTAACATACATATATCATACAATGGCGTAACATGTAAATAGTTATAGGGAAATTGTTGATTTTATATACGTATGTAAATGTCCCCCTTCAACAATGAAAAATTCAAAAGTGTTATATATATATGTATATAGTTAGTATTTGACATTAAGTGCTTTTGTGTAAATCGGAAGTAGAAATTATGTACTCAGGATATATATAATCTCTCTAGAATATTTTTTATATTTATAATTGTATTACTTGGAGAGCAAGTATCTCTATACTATTATAAATAAAAACACAAGACATAAGAATAACCCACAAAAATTCTTTAGCCCCTTCTCTATCTCTTGTCCATCTTTCTTTCTCTCTCTAAATTTTTACCTACAACAAAAAGTAGTATGTGTGTGTGTGTGTCTATATATATATATTCTTTATACATGTATTTCTATATTCACCCACCCCCTCCTCATCAAGAAATTATAACGTACGGGGTTGGCTTGTCCGGCCCACACACAAAAAATTCCCCTTTCCCCACCCACCCCGGGATTTTTTCATATTCGCCTCGTCCCCATTTGTGTCCCATCTCCCTCTCTCTCCACTTCCAGTAGCCTCACACAAGAACCTCTCCTCCTCACCATCCAACTATATGATTCTAGTTGCGCACCAAACATATATATTAGGTCGATTGTAGATGGATGGATATATAGTTTGCATGTTATATGTGTGTTTAATATCGTACGTCTATGTGACTCACCTTGAGCGTGACTTGAGATTTGCAAGGGCCAGAGAACTCCATTGGCTTCAGTTGATAGACCCTATTCTTAGGGACCACGAGCTCAACATCACTTTTAGAAGAACAAGCCTGCTTCCAAGCTTTCGTAAATGCCTACATAAAACACAATTAATTATCAAACGCCAACCAGGTAACAACCCTCACTAATCCTACTCATGATTAAACACATAATCTTCTAGAGAAGAGCTCGAGGAGTATTACGACTGCGGCTCTCCTCGTACAAATGGGTTACCTGGGAATCATCCGATCCATCTCCTTTTGCTCCAAAACTATCCACATTTACAGTAACATCCATTGCTGAAGTTGATTGAAGCCGGCGTGTTCGACGATGAAGATCATGCACAACTAGTGGGTTCTCGGGGCCACTACTTAAAGAGAAGGAAAAGGAGACTGATATTATGAGAAGTACACAGAGACAATGGCTTTGTGAAAACATTTTAACTTTCACTTTTGGATGCAGACACAATTGCATGTCCACAATTCCAGACGTTCAAGACAGACGCTTGGATCATATGTTGGATGTGATCATGATATATATAGTATAGTAGTCAAAGCTTTCTAGAGAGAGAAGGGAGGGACTTTGAAAATTAGAAGCAGTGAAGACATAGAGAGAATCTTCATGAGTCAGAGAGGTATGGAGATTAAGAAGTAGGAAATTGAGAAGAAATGATTTGGTTGGCAGGTAGTCGATTCTGGTTTCATATAATTAGTTTTCTATCCACTGAAGGAAATATATATAAATATATATATTCATATATATAAATAAATAAATATATATATATATATATATATATATATATATATTTATGATCCACTGAAGGAAAATATATGATGAAATATGAATCATAACGCTCGAGTTTAGTTTGGTTACTGGTGTTTGTTTACCAACACGTACACCAGAAAATACAAATCCTACACCAATTAAAAACTTTCGCTAGAGAAAATATACATCAATTAAAGATTTAGGAAATAGTATCAACTCTCTAATCTAACAAATCTATTGTTTGACAAAAAAAAAAAGATTTAGAAAATAAAAACCCAAATAAGAAATTAATCAAACCCATTAAAACGTTTGAGATATATTCTAAAAGTAAATCATAAACTAGCACGTGTTATAATAAGAATAAATTTTTAACATCATGTATCAGTGTGTCGGTTTTTCGCAAATACCGTGTTTGGTGTATGTGAACTTGTAGACAAATGCGTAATTTTCAAAACTCCAAACAAGACGTAACGATACGCATAACTAATTACAAGTCACAATTAAGTCAAATTCATAAGAGTCATGATTATTGAAAGAAATATGGATTAAAAAAAATCAAAGTGGCCCAATATTTGGAACACTTTTTTTGTATGAGCAAGCGGAAGTTATGGTAATCTTCCTTTTAGTTAGTAGTTGTGTTAGGTATAATCTGGCAGTTAGCATTGTTGAATGATGATGCTAATAGCAGGTATTTATCCACTTTTAGTTGGAACTCCCGCTGACATTCAACTAAATTATGATATTGGCTTGGAAATCTAATTCAGTTCACACCTTGAGTGCCAAAACTAGAGCACTGGCATTGACAAAAAGAAAAAATTATGAAATTCTTTTAAATTAAGAGTTTTGTCAAGTCCTCTGTAAAAGTTGTCAAACCATTTTACCATATGTTGCGCCGAAATCTCCTTCATCATCATTATGGTGGAAGCAAATGGAGGGGAGGAGGCTACGCACTAACTAAGGCCAAGGGTATAGGGAGGAGGCTACGCACTAAGGCGTAGAGTTTTAGGAGAAATTTGTTAGCGTGCCGGGAATTTGGTCTGATATACCAAATGTAATAATATAATTGGTTAAAATTTTTTGTTGAAGTTTCCACATCCAAATTCTCAATGTGTTTGGGATATAGATGGGAATGCTAGCCAAATGGAGATTCCTTAATTTTTTTTTAAATATTTCAACAGAAATATCGACAATCTTGTGGATGTTTTATCTAAAATTGCAAAAGGAGTACTAGGAGTCTAGGAGAATCTAAAGGTTTTGCTCCATATCAAAAGGAATCTTGGTGGTGGAATGAGGAGATACTGGAAAGGTTAAGGCTAAGAAGCAATGTTGTAAAGCCTTATAAAATGATAGAACCAATGAAAATTGTAAGAAGTATAAGATAGCGAAGAAGGAGGCAAAGAAAGCCGTGAGAGAAGCAAACCTAGTGGCTTTTGACGGCATGTATAAGTGATTAGATACCAAAGAAGGAGAATTAGATATTAATAAACTAGCTATAGTAAGGGAAAGTTAGACAAGAGACTTGAAACCAAATACAAATGTTATAATATACATGGACAAGCAAATATAAATAGGATAAATTACATAAAACTACCTCAACTATTGGGTCAGTCATAGTTTCATACCCCATCTTAAAAAAATTTCAATGTCATACATCATCTACGAATTTGTTACAATTTCATACATTTCGTCAGTTTGTCTGTCAATTTTTCCGTTAATTCCCCACCACCACCACCACCACCACCACCACCACCACCACCACCACCACCACCACCACCACCACCACCACCACCACCACCACCAAAAAATCGCCACCGCACTTGGCGGGCAAAACCCGTGATTTGTTAACATTTTAACCAAACCTCACATTTTCACCCCTTTCACATTCTTCACTCCTTTCAGTGAAAGCCAATGCATTTTCATAACAACCCCATCAATGAACTCCAAAAACCTCACCAAATCTCTACTAATCGACCTATTCCCATCCCTAACAATCGGATCGCCGCCCTGGAAACAATCGAATCGAGTCGAGCTTGAGAAGTAAATTGATGGATTTCTGAGATATGGCGTGAAAATCCAAGTGGGTTTCACTGAAAATCGAGGATTTGAGATAGGTGAAAGCAGACTTGATGAATGCGAGGTTTTTAAGCTGCCTGAGGGTTCGGGATCTACGAACAAGGAACGCACGGAAGTGGGTTTGAATCACTCGAGCGATGGAGTCTCTGAGAGAACGGGAGCACGGAGAGTGAGAGCAATGCGAGGCAGAGGAGGAGTAGGGGTGGAGGGAAGATTTAAGGACTTCAATGCGGGAAAGGAGGGAGGAGATAAGTTGGTCGTGTGGTGGTTGTTGGCGGAAACGGTGTTTTGGGTGGTGGGAATTGTGGGTGTGGTGGGGGTTTTTGGGGCGGAGATTGTGGTGGGAGAGTAGGGATCTGGTGGGGTGGGATTGGAGGAGCTGAGAAGCGAGGGCTTGGAGAAGTGAGTCTGTGGCTGGTGGCGGGTAGGGGTCGTGGGTTTGGGTGCAGCAAATGGCAGTGGTGGGTGGGTGGGGGAGATGTTGGGGTGGTTCTGGTTTTGGGCGGGGAGAAGACGGGAGCTGGGAAGAAGGGTGAGGAGATCAGGGGTGGGTCTCCCATGCAAAAAAACATTATTTTTTTAGTTTTTAATATTTAATATTTAATGAATTTTTAATAGAAAGTGGCCTATATCTCAAAGCACGTCACTAATTAATGAAAAATTTGACAGAAGGTATGAAATTGTAATAAATTTATAAATAAGGTATGAAATTGTAATTTTTTAAAGATGGAGTATGAAACTGTGACTGAGTCAATAGTTGAGGTAATTTTATGTAATTTATCCATACAAATATTATAATTTGAGTGGGAAAAAAAAACACAACTTCTCTGTGTTCTTCGTACACCAAAAAATCTCTTTTTATTAGGTTGTTTACCTTTGTTTTTGTTAAGTTTATGTTATTGATTTCTCTTTTGATTTTCATCTTTAGTTTTCATTTTTTAATTATACTTCCACGTTCCTCTTATCAACCTTCATTCAACTTTATCCTTCATTTTTCTCTCTGTTATTAATAGCAAAACTTTAAAAAAAGAAAAAAGAAAAAGAAATAGTTACAAAACCGATCTAAAATAAACCTTAAAACATTGTCACTGTGACTTTTGATCATAAGGTATGAAAAACTTTTTTTTCGCTTACATATTGTGCAGTAAAGATTTGGGCTGAAATTCGTCAGATTTTGACACTAATAAAATCCTTGTCTGGACATACTTTGATTCATTAACTTTGACAACACCGAAATCCCTAATTTTCTCCCAAATCTTCTCCCTAATTTTCTCCCTAATTTTCTTCAATCTTTGATCTTCCTTCCATTCTCTCATTCTTTCTTCCTCCTCTTCTGTTTCCTCTTGGTCCTGCAGTTTAATCAAATTATAAAAGTCATTAATTAATTAATTAATCTCACTTTGGACCAAATGAAGGGACATGGATCATATCAAGACCTCACTGCCCGGAGCCCAAAGAACAGAAAATTTGGACCACTCAAATTGAGTCTGACGGTCTCATTAACTCATTCCGCTGACCTACCTCACACAAATCAAAGGTCAGATTTCATTTTTTTTTCTCTCTTGGACGATCTGGATTTCATTATCCTTAGACTTTGGCCAGTAAAGCCTAAAGAAGATCCAATTCCAAACGAAGTCATCCTCATTCATCGGACATTAAAGTTCGGAGAGGGTCCAAATTTCAAATGAAGTCATCTCATTCAGTCATATCTCACTTTGGAACCAATTCAGCCTTATTGAACTTCAGTCATAAACCTTAGAAACGCACTCAATCCTTCTTATTCTTCTTTTCTTCCCCACAACATATATTAATATTAGTACTAGTACACCCATTTTCCAACTGAAACTGGATTTGACTCCAAATTCTAACCAATTTTTCAAAACTTGAATAATTTGAATATGTATAAATAATCTTTAATTTGTGTTGATACGTTGTACCAGTAATACATGATCATCGTGGAAATATGGCGTTAGTTGCCATCCAACAAGGCTTTTAAAACTGCAGAATAGTGTCACCAAAAGAAAAAGGGTACTGTTATACACATACCTCTTTTTTACCTCCTACATACTTTTCTCAATTTCCATGCTGTTGGATCAAATGAATTGAAGAAGATAAAATGACATAAATTAACATGAGTGTGTAAAAGGTAAAAAATGATGTTTGGATAGCACCACTTAAGGAATTTTTTTTTTCTTTTAATGTGAAATATGTTGGGTTTTGTGACTTGAAATTAGGATAATGCAGAAATTAAGTTTGTGCTAAATGTTGTTTGGTGTCCTATTTGAGTTTGGATTTGACTTCTTAATTGGATTCTTTGCTTGGGGGATAGATTTAGTTAATTACCTATTTGATTATTAGGAATTGGATTTATTTCCAATTAGGATTAGAATACCCATTGTAACTTAAGTCTTGTGCCATATACATAGGACCTTGGGGTTAAGTTTATTTTGTGTGCCATCACCATTAGTATTGGGTTTTGGGGTGGAGGTCACTGTTTGGGATCATGAGTGTGTGGGAAACTCATGGCTAATTCATTTGGCAATTTGGTGAGAATAAATTTGTGAGTTAGAGAGCAATTTTGGAGAATATTCTCCGTTTATTTTGGGTTCTTTACTTGTTTGTTTAAGGTTTGGAATTTGTGGGATTTGAGTTGTGAGAGTTAAAACACTCTTTTGTAATCTCCATTTGTTCAGTGAAATTCCTTGTTGTGCTTTGCCCGTGGACATTACGCCAAACCACGTTAATCTCTTATGTTCATTTGAGTTGATTGTTTTAGCTTACACCTATAACATTGATATTTGATACTTTGTTAGAAATCGCTTTTGCTTATGCATAAAAGTACAACAAAATAGTGATTCCATTGGAAAATGTCAATCCATGAGAAAGAGCATTCTAGATTAAGTATGGGGGTTAATGTTAGGGAGACCAATTTTTTAATTAATTTTGTAAATCATATGACACAGTTGTTGATGATTTGATTATTATTTAAGTGTTGATTAATGTGGTTATTTCTTATTAGTGACACATTATTTGGTTTACAAATTTGGTCTACCTAGCATTTGCTAATGCCACATTTCATTCACCCCTTGATAATTTCTCTAACTCTAATTTCCACCATCATCACTGCTAGTGTACTACATGATGTTGTCCAAGTCGAATGGAGATCCTCTCTAGATCTCAAGAACCAGTGGACTCAGAGATTTGGGTCGTTCAAGGGAGGGAGAGAGATTTGGACACGTGTGTGAGCTGGCCAGTAGGATAGGCTAATGGAGGTTATGAATGGTCTAGATTCTTCAGTCTGCCGACTTTGAACACAAAGATCCGGAAAGGATCTAAATGTCCAAGTCCCAATGAAAATGATAATTGGCATAAGCAACAAAGCATAAGCATGATGTCAAAGAGAGAGGAGAGGTAAAGAGTAAAGTCAGGGAAGTTAGGAAGCAATTAGATCAATTAGGTATTTCAGTAGGAAAACGGGAAAAGAGAGAAAGTAAGATGGTTGGGGTCTGGTAAGAAATGTGGGGTTTGCGTGTATTTCGGTTTTTCGGGGTGAAGAACAAGCAAATAGTACTTGTATTAGGAATCACCTAATAATTGAAGTGGTGTGTTTGGGAACAAGTATAGGGATGGGGAGGTTCGTTTGGTTTTGGAGTGAAAAAAATTGGTGAAATATATATGGCGTTACTTGCCATTCCAAGAAGGCTTCGTCTCTTATCCATCTTGCTTTGTTTCTTATCCATCTTATCTCTATGACAAAAAAGGCCACAAAGTTCTCTTATGTCACAACTTCATTTGCTTGTGATGATCATAACACCCTTATCATAATTTTATTTCTCTCTTCTGCATATCTAAGCATATATATTTTTCTATCACAAGTGACATTTTATTATAATTTAGACTTACGGAATGGAAACGGTTTGAATTCAAAATATAGTGGGTTAACAAAAGAGCACTAAGAAACTCACCACGACATATTTAGTAGATTGATTTTGACACGCCCTAATCCTAATATTCTCAAATATTAGGATAGACAAGTGTTGGCCGAAACCCGAGGGTGACGAAGCCATTTTTAAACATGCATACACATAAAATATGTAATTAGAAAGAAATATACTAATGCAGAACCGTATTCAGAGCATACAACTAATCAAGAATAAGGTGAAAGAATTACCATAAAAAGTACGAACAAAGGAGTGGGTCCTACACAAAGGACACTCAAAGATACTTATGCGGAAGTGTCTTGACGCCGGGATCACGTGCCTCGACTCTTAACTCCTGAGAAGGTGCAAAACCAAAGGGTGAGTGGACCAAAGTTTATAATAATAATATTCATAATAAGAAAACCATTTTCCTTATGAACATACTAACCCCCTATTTTGAAAACACATATAGTACTACATAATAGGCTTTCTGAAAACTCTAGCATGCCATGAAAGCATTGTAAAACATGTAAGTGTAAAACAATGCTCAATAATGGTGCTAACACCGCCTGAAGGCAAATCCGTAAATCTCGTCAATGATGTACCTCCTCACTTGAAGGTGAAGATGTACGACATTGGGTTATGCAAGAGAAGAAGATATATACATAAATATCCTCAACTATGTCCTATGGCCATAGACGTCTACATACCTGTATTGTGTGGATGTGCTATATGACAACCCACAAGATAAGCACTGAAAACCCATCTCAAATCTCATATCAAATTCAGAGCTCAAAAGCTCAAAGCCTCATTATCTCATAAATCTGTGGTAAAACATATTCGTAAATCCAATAAGTCATATTTGTAATCCATAGAAATTCAAAACCTTTCATAAAACGTAAATTCGATAAATTATAAACATTAAGTATAGAAATCTGTAAAACATAATATAAAACATTCTTAGTTCATGAAATATGAAATGCATGCAAGCCTAATATTTTATAAAAACATGTGATTTAAGAAGGGGTCCACTCATAGCATTCCATTACTCGAAAGACGCTCAATCTAGCGAGGAAGGTATCACTTCCCACAGATGCACCTAAACACAAATGGAGACCATTTAATAAAACTCTACCAAAACGATAGAATTTGAGAAAACAGATAGCAAATTCGGTACGTAAAAAAACCTAAGAAAGGACGTCGGGTTCCCTGTGGTGACCTGGATGGCCATGCGCTGAGAAGGGTCATCGAAAAAGTCGTCGGTGCCGTAGTGGACCACGGCGGAGCATAGTACCTACAGCGGAGGCGCGTGTGCTCAATGCGCTGGCTTTGACAGCCTTCCATGCATGGCCCACGCGCGGACATGGAACTGGGCTTGGGTCCGGGTCTAGGTTAGGTCAGATTTGGATTTTGAGTTGCTGGGTTAGGCTTGGGTTACTAGGTTAATGGGCTGGGTTATTGGACTAGGTTTAGGCCAAGTTATGGAATTGGGCCTAGCAGCTGGGTTGGGCTGATTTTGGGTTGCGGGTTGAGTTTGACTCGGTTTCAGGCCATGGGTGGGCTGGATTCCACGAAGAAGAAAGCTAGAGCTTCCCAAGCTTTAGTCATCCTCAAAACTTAACCAAAACTAGTCATTCAATATACCAAATTGATGCCTAAAGAACAAGGAGTCAGAATATACCTTTGGTTTTCTCGACCGTGGACGGAGTTGGTCGAAAATGGCTCGAAAGCCAACGAACCTCGCTAGAAAATCTGGAAATTAACATTCTGAGTTGATTATGTGTAAAAACTTACCCAAAACTCGCGTGTGAGTTGAAATCAAGCTAGAAATAAGAAACCATCATGAAACAGAGTGGTGCAAGTCATTATTGAGGTCGGGCGTAGGTGGTTCACCAGAAAACTCGTCGGAGAGATGAGAAACAGTGGCAGCAGCCATCGTCGTGAGAGGAACCTGGGTGTCATATGTAAGATCATAGTAGTCCTAGTGAGTCAGTGGTGACCTCAGTGGTTGTAGAGGGAGTAGGGATGTGAGGGAGGGCTGAGGGAGGAGAGCTCGGAGAGAGAGAATGGCAAGGAGATTTCTAGAGAGTCCCAGAAATCGAGGGAGGGGATGACACGAAGAAAAAGGAGAAGTGGGGTGTGGGCCCACGTGATATATTAATATTAAATAATTAAAACATCCAATACTAATGTTTAGAATAGTGAATTGACTATTTTGCCCCTTGGCTTCGTAGTTTCGTAAAATTCTCATCGTAACTCCAAATTAGATTCCGCTTGCGCCCACATGTTTGTAGCGACGAGTGCTACTGGGATACACTAAGAAAATGGTCTTACATGAAACGACAAGGCGGTCAACAAAAGTCAAATTTTTTACCTCAAAAGGCATTTTCGTAAATTCACGCTTGAAAATTATAAAAATCATAATATTTGGGGGCGGATCGTTACAGATTTCATTGGTATGAATCTTTTCAATTTCATATTTCCATAAAGTTAGGCTAATATTGTGAATGAATTCATGTGAAGAACTTTCATTTCGCGACTGTGGTGAAGAACAAGTTCTTCGTGGGTGGACAAAATCTAGATATTCCAAATGTCTATTTGTTTGAAGAAGAATTCAATTTCAACACAAGACACTCATAATTCGAGAGAGAATTCTCTTTGAGCTAGTGAGGATGATTCATGATGGAAAATGAAACATGAAATATGTGAAACAGAAGAGTCGGAAGCATTGAATTTTATTTAATGCATTAAATATATGTTAGATGAACTAGGCATATGAAGGGATCTCTTGCTAATCACAGAATTGCAAAACTAGGGGACGATACGTATCAAAGACCCAAATATACGCCTCTAATCGTGAAAAGGGTTTTACATCAAGAAAAGCATCATGGTCGAATTCATGTTGATCAATTTTAAGGAAACATGATTTCTACGATAATATCAAGAAAAGCATTGTGATCGAATTTCTCCTTATCAAATTTAGGGAAACACGAGTATGATAAACTAGTTGAAATGCAAAAATAGGGTTCATCACTTCATTATGATTCGAATTTCTTCCACCGACACCGTTCATGATAAAATGAGATTGATATCTATTTTAGCGATTGCACCTCTTTTGCCCCAAGTAGGAATGAAAGAGTCGCATCCGAGTTCGTGTCAGTCATAGAAACCGATTGACCCTAAAGATCCAATTGTCTCATTGTTGTGTTTAATAGAAGTACTAGGGGCTACCTACGTTGTAATCTGTATGTCAATCCTTTTTAGGGCTATGTACATTGTATTCTATCCATTTGGACTTTGTTTTACGAATGTTCTCTACCTTCTGACAAAAAAAAAAAAAAAGTAATAGTGACTAGAGCAAATGCGATAGATACGTTGCTACAGAGAGAGTGAGTGAATGGATACTTCTCTAGTTTTCATTCCAAATTTCCAATAGCAAGAAAGAAGAATTATTTAGTTGGTCGTTCTTTTGTGGCTTGATGTCTATCATATCTCTTTTGTATTGTATTAGGTTTACCACTATACATGCAGTAACATAATAATTATTCTATCATTATTTACTTTACGGATGTTTTTTTTGGATAACATATATATCGATGTCACATCGGTTGTACCTTGTGCTCGGTTAAGATCACGATTAGGGACGACCAACGAAATTCAGGATTTTTTTTTGAGGTCGGCGCTTGGGTTTCTGAACCCGAACATACCCCTGAGGAGGGATGTAAAGGATAGGGATGAGGATTGTCTGTCCTTGCACATCTCATTTATTTTTATTTGAGCGGTCACTTTAAATTATGTTAATATTTTATATTAATTTTTTTATAGAAATAATAAGACAAAAAGTAATATGAATATAAAATATTGATGCGACTTAATTGTGATCGCACAAATAAGATGGGATAGAAATGGATAGGAAGTGGAAGGCCAGACAATCTCCCTCCAAAGATAGAGGATGTACGTAAAACATAGAGCTGTTGTGCTTCTTGTTTACTTTTTTTGTTGGATTGCCTTGTACTCACCGTCTGTTATCTGATTGCGTAATGAATTGACTGAATTCATATCTATTTATGACGATGATAATGACAATGACAAGGACACAATAATACAACTTCTGGCTACTTTAGAAGAGATCAAGCCCGAGAAGGTATGTCCGTGGTAGTCATCATAAGTCAGGTTTTCCAGATTCCCTTTTACTCACTGTAGAGCCAAAAATAATTAAGAAAAATATAGAGGCGGCATGTGGATTTTTGGGTTAAAAAGACAAGACTACCCTCGGGACACATCGAAACTCTAACGCTCGAGCAGTGGACAATCATCACTCAATCAAGGTCAAAAGTGATCAAAATAGGTATTTATTCAAAACCTATTTCATCCAACCTCATCAAATCCTCCCCACAAGGTAACCTTCAAATATTCATTTAAAATAGGATTAATTACCTAAATTAATTAATTAATTAATTTTCTAATTAATTTCATAATTGATTACAAGATATTATGGTGACATAATATCTTGCAATTACAACAAAAAAACCACCAAAGGTGGCCGGTTCCCACCTCTACAAAGGGGGCCAGCCACCCTATAAATACCACTTTATTTCTCCAAAATCCTAAGTTGAATCCTCTTGCAAAATTCTCTAAACACTTTTCCCTCAAAATTCAAACTTTGACATCAGAGATTCTTCGGCCAAAGCCCTTTATTCATCGTGGACATGCGAGACTCTTAGCCTTGACCTAAGGAGTTAATTGTTTTTGCAAGTCCATTTTTTTCCAAGAACAAGAAGGAAGAAATTTGCATCCACAAATTGGTGCTTTCATTGAGAGTCTTAATTCACAAGCTCGAAGAAGAATCGCATTCAAGGTTTTTCGTTTTCTTGTTCACTTGTAGATTTTTCGTAAGTTCTTATTCTTGGAATTTTTATTTTAAAAAAATTCTTCGATAAAACGTAAAAGAAAAGTACAATGGCAAGAGATTCAGAAACCTCGACGAATGGAAATTCCAACGTTCAAGGATTAGGACCTCGACGATCTACAAGGCTCAACACAATGATGAGTAGAGCGGCACCACCCCCATGGGGCACCACCATGGCAACCACCACGGCAGCCACCCTCGGCAAGGCCCATGACGCCACAACCATGGCCCAAGCTGTGACATTCAAGCCTATACAGGGCCAACCTAAAGTGAGATGGCCCAAGCCACTCAAGTCAAATGCAAACCCAATGCGTTGCCAAGCCGAGCCCTGGCTTCGTACCCACGTGCACCACACGCCGAGCAGCCCACTCTCGTGGCCCAGCCTGCTCCCGCGGCCCAGCCTGCTTCTGTGGCCCCAATCTGCTCCCGTGTCCTTCCAAGTAGCCCAAATCAATCCAAGATTAGTTCAACCATTTCGGCTTCAAATTTTTGGGCATACGATTGAACCAGGGGCATTTTCACCACATTTCTCTACAAATTTGACATTTTCCAACTCAAATCTCGTGCCCGGAGTTTACCACACTTCCACTGCTCAAGGAGACGTATTCCTTCCAAGCTCTTCCAACCCAATTGGAGAACAACACTTGTCTCGACAAGTTATAGAATTGACGAGTGCCCTCGCACAGCAGACGACCGAGGTGTCCCGAAGTAGGATAAGGGCAGACGAAGAACCTTTCCAGTAGCGTCCTAGCAAGCAGCCACTCAACCAACCAAAAACCAAGAGTTTGGGCAATGTACACTCTCGATTAGGCCCCCAAGATAGCATATACTCCCGTCTTAGTGCGTGAATAAATGTGCACTATTGACTAGGCACACAAACGAGCATACATTCACGGTTTGGGCCACACTTTGATAGTCAACATAAGCAACCTTCCAGGGGAAGTGTTCATTCACGGCTAAGCCCACAAGGAGCATTCTCCACCTCACATCGGAGTATGCACCATGAAGGATAGAGAGAAGCAGTTACTCATCCGGCCCAAGCTCAACCTGTGAAAAATTTCCTCGCCTGCTAGGAACGAACTACAGGCACCACAGTCGCAATATAGACAAGCCGAGCAAGTAGAAGAACAGCTTAGACCAGTAGGTCACTGTTAGGGGCAGCTGAGAGCTTCATTACCCTAACAAAGACATATTCAGGAAGAAGTAAAAAGGCTCATGACCGAGCGATTGTGCGATTTCCAACGCAACAAGGTCATTAACAAGGCAATACGATGAGACATGACCAACATAAGCAGGTCACCCTTCACAGATGAGATCGAGCAAGTAGAGCCTCCATGCAAGTTCAACATGTCACATGTCACATTTCACATCCTTTAAAAGGGATAAAGACCTGGAGAGACACCTAAAGCATTACTGAAGTGCAATGATCCTCTATCGAAACAATGACGATCTGCAAGATATTCGCCACCACTCTACAAGGCGAGGTGTAAGATTAGTTCTACACCTCGCCACCACAATTCATCAGGAGTTTTGATGAACTTTCTTTGATTTTCACCAAAGAATATTCATCTTATCGCTCGATCAAGAAAAAGTCCTTACACTTGTTCTACGTCAAGAAGAACCCAAATGAGATGCTTCGTGACTATGTGAAGATGTTTAAAGCAGAGAAGGCAAAGATAGTTAGATGTAACGACTTGATAGCTAGAGCAACCTTCCAAAAAGGATTCCCAATAGACCACCCACTGTTCGGAGAATTGATCATGAAAGAAGATCTAACTCTGGCAAACACTTTTGCTCTGTAAAGAAACATGCACTTTGGATGAGGTTCCACGATACACATTCAAGGAAAATCCGTGCGATCTTGAATATGAAGTCCCCCACTACTCTGAAGGAGATTCAAGGTCTGACTGGACGAGCAACTGTATCTGAAGCAGCAAAGCCCACATGAACTCGCTAAAAATCCCTGCTACATCTGAAGCTTCCAAGAATGTGAAGTTTGAGAGGATACCTTCTGAAAAAAGGAACCAACTTTACTAGAGAAATATAAAAGAAGTAGAGAAAGCTAATAGCAGAATTGAAGGCTAAGAAGATCAATTCCCACTAAATCCTCCTATAGGATCATGAGAAGAGCTCAATAAGACTCGGCGATGATGCCAACACCAAGATGGGGCCTGGAGGCAATTTATTTTTGAACTATCTCACCTAAAAGGAGAATGCCCTCACTTTTATTGTTGATACCCTTAGAGAAATTTTAGAACAAATACCAAACTTTGGTATAACACAGGAAGAGAGGTTGCCCGAGCTAATGTTGCCAGAAGAAGGTCAAGTCTGGTTAGACGAATTCATGGACCATATTGGGGGCAAAAAGGATGACCTATTTAGACTTAGCAACTTTCACGTAAACATGACATATGTTTTATCTGCCATGTTCTGCGTCGAACCTAATCAACTTGCCATAATGGAGGGTGATTATTTGGCAACATAGCTAATTATGGCACATGTTAGTGTTGAAAGAGCCGAAAAATGAGAGTCGGGCAAAACAAGGTTGCACGAGGCCTCCAAGAACAAGCTCGATGGGGTATATTCAGACAAAATGGTCTTCAGTCGCCTGAGCTCGACCCTAGCCAACCATTTCAAACCTATTTATGTAACTGCTCATTGGAGAGAATACCCTTGAAGAAGGTTTTGATCTATGGAGGAGCTGCGGCTAACGTACTACCCGCCAAACAAATGAAGAATTAGGAAGAAGTGAAGAGAATCTTATTCCTATAGATCTAACAATTTCCAATTTCTCTGGACCCATCACCAGAACCCATGAGATATTGCCATTGAAAGTGGACTTGGGGTCTAAGCAAGTTATGTTGGTTTTCTTTGTAGTGGACTGTACTTCCACTTATGAAGCCTTACTTGGAAGGGATTGGATCCACCAATGCCTCTCTGTGCCCTCCATCTTGCATCAATAAATGGTTGTCTACCATAAGGAAGGAGCAATGAGACCGGGATTTTGGGAAATGGTGGAGGTTGAATCACGACCATTCCTTCCCACAGCCAATGTTGCAGAAGCCAGTTTCTACAATCCAGTATTGGGATTCTCTAGTGCTTATGAGTAGATGAGAACGGCCGCCCTACTAAGGTGACGACCCAAAAGCTCTTGGAACAAGGATTGTTCCACACTTGGGAGGAATGACATAGACCCCATATTGTCCCAACACTCCAACACCAGTAAATGTCAGAACAACGAAAGAAGGACAAAGTAATTGCAGTCAGGTCCTTAATCGAAAGACTATTGGTGTATGGGAAATAGAGGAAACAAGAAAGAGAGGGCTGTTGCCCGAGCATACAACAAGAAAATCTTTTTATTATTCACCAAGTACTAGACAAGAGGGTTATTACTTGACAAATTGGGAAGAAAAAGTTGTAAAGACATTTGGTTAACGCTAAGTTTTAAGGAGTACTATCCAACTCTATGGGGGTGTTAGAGATTGTTGTGTTAAAGAGGGTTAGGACTATAGTTAGATGGCATAGTAAGACTTCGATGTAGAAACCAGAAGTAAGATAAGTAAAAGAAGAGATTCATTCTATGTCATAAAAAATATTACAAAATCCTAGTCCAACGTTTTACATCCTCAACCAAAGCAGTTATCCTAGAGAAGTAAGTCTGTATGATAGTGAAAATTCTGCCTGGTTTTCCTAAATTCATAGGGCTATTGGCAAGTTAGTTCTTGGAATCCTCCACCTTCTGAGAGACCTTCTGCATTTCTTCTACTTTCTTGAAGAGATGATTGGTCAGGGTTACCTTCTCGGCTTTCAGCAAAGGAAAGTTTTTCTTCTAAACTCTCAATTTCAGAATCTGCAACTGAAATCTTGTTCTCCATAATTGACCCTTCATATACTAGTTATTAGAGTATGGCAGAGGTTTGGGTATGCTTCTCTTGATATCACTTCACTCTATTTGACGCCCGCTGATGCTGATCCTTGAGTGCCTAAAGATTCTCGAAGAAACTGAGAAAGAACTCAATTTGAGCCTTTAACAGTGGTTGAGTTTTATAGAGCTCTACCAAGGCCTTCTTAGCATAATGGAGGATCTTAAGGCTAAAGGAAGCTGTGAAGTCTTTCTTCATCTAATCCTTAAAGATTCGACGAGCATTCTGAAGAAGAGGAGACTCGGTGGGAGATGAAGGAGATTGCAGCATGGTCTTAATCTGCCCGAACTTCTTGACCGGCTCGGGGAAGGACGTTGATGATGAAGAAGATGACAGAGGTGGGGGCATCTCTCCAACACATTCAGTAGTAGCAGGAAGGGGAACTTCAGTTGGCAGATGAAGAATGATCTCAAGAGTAGGAGTAGAAATGAAAGTAGCAGCAACCTTGGCTTTCTTCTTAGGCCGAGGAATGGGAGTTCCCGTCACCCCAGAGGTCAAAGGAAGCCTTGAAGATCTGTCTTATGCACCAAAGGTGAAGGAGATCTGCCTAGCCTTATCCCAGACCTTGTATAAACCAAGGAAAACAAGTTGGAAAATAGAGAATATAATTTAAGGTAAATGAGGGAGAGATTAGAAAGAATGTTTTACTTGAGAAGAACCCGAAGCCTAGGAGAATGTTGGGGGAGGGGGGAGTTGTGACATTGGGTTACTGAGGAAGATCACCTTTGCTAGTTGGAGGAGGAGATGTGGTGCCCGAACCTTCACCCGAGGCCTATGCAATTGAGAAAGATAATTGTCAACGAACTAACTCATGTAGAAAAGAAGACAGAAGGAGAAAAACCTCCATACCTTAGCAGGACCCTGAGAAGAGCCGGTGAGCTAGCCCGAACTGTAGTTTGAGGAGACCGCAGACTAACCACCTCTAAGATCACAGGGATCTCGGGTACTATGGGATCCTCAAAAGCAGTTGCTGCTGACGGAGGAGACTTTTGCACCGGGGAGGACTAATATATATATATATATATATATATATATATATATATATATATATATAAGTATAAAGGAAATGGAAGGCTTTAAACACAAAAATCAAAATCAAGCTCACTGGATTGTTGTCCTTATCCACGAAATGGAACATCTCCCCGGTCTTTGGATTGAATTGTGAAGTTGGAGTCACCTCTAATATAGGTGGAGGAATGGAAGACTTAGGAGTGGAACTTTGCCCTACTTGAGAAGCTGATGCCTTAGTCTTCTTCTAAAAATAAAAGAACAAAAAGCAAGAAGGTTAGTCAATACTTGAAAAGACAGAAAGACTGAAACAAAAATGAAAAGAGGTATACCTTGGGAGGATTAGCCTGAGGAGGAGAAACATGTGCAGCTCGGGCAGGAAGAGGAGAGGCATCAGGCGGAGAAATATTTGCTTCCCTTATAGGCTCTAGTGCTTCCAGGGTGGAATCTCATACATCTTTAGCCTCTTGGTAAATCTTGGCCCTCAATAGTCCATCTCTTGAAGCAACAATAGGTTTCTTAGTCCCTTAAGGCCCTAGTCTCAAGGAAAATGAAGTGGTTAGCCCTTGAACACAACCCACACCCGCATCAGCCATGGAAGCAAAAAATTTAAAGGCTTTGGAAGCCTGAGCTCTTGTCATCTTCTTTGTAAAGGTTGCCCGCGGACCAGAGATTGAAAGTTAAGCCCGAGGCCATTCTTCGAGCTCATACTCTAAAGTCTCCACCACTTTTGTCCAAGTCCTTCGAGTTGCCTGAGGGTCCACTGAAGGTTCTGCCTCACCCTCAGAGTCCCTAAAAAATTTCAAAAACATCGCCGCCTTCCCCAACACCTCATTTTTTTGCCTCAGCGGCGGCCCCTTGGAGGATTAAGGCATCTGCAGCTTCTTCCTCTGGCCCGACATCTACTACTTTAGTATTGCCTTGAGCTACAAGTTTAAACAAAAATGAGAAGAGAAAAGTAAGTGAGAAAGCGGAAAAAGGCAGAATCATAATTATTATAAATACAAGTTAAGATAGTAGATACCTATTAGAAGGAGCTAGTTCTTGTGATAAATCATCTCCTTCCAGTTCTCTAACTCGCTCGAGCTGGGATAGAATTTGATTGTAATTTTTTTGAAGAGACGGTTGTGCGAATCCTTGATATCTCCTCTATACTTTTTGACCCACCTTACTTCCCACTAATGGAAAAAGATGAAGAACATTCAAAGTTAATAACCATCGGCTTGCGGGCAACCTTGCTCATAACCTTAAAGCTATGTCAGACAGCTCGAAAAGTGGCTTTTGATGGAGAGCAAAGGCGGAATGAGGTACCACAATGCACGGAGTAAAAAAAAAAAGGCACAAGAATGGCTTGTCGAAAACCTAACTGCATGCTATAGAAGTTTAGATGATAGACTTCTAGCTCGCGCTCATAGCGGTCGCTCCTCACTCCTTAAGCCAGATCTATTAGCAGTATATAGCTAATAAATTTCTCTTTGTAGAACGACGTTAGCATCTTCTCCAAAAGCATCTTAGAAAGCTTGGTTAGAGAACCAAAGGTATTTCCTTAACACTGAAGCTCCCCACTCCAGATCTTCTCGAGTTCTCCAGACTCTAAAGAAGTAAAGGCAAGAGAAGGTGGGATGGTTGGTAAGTGAGGCCTCATCAAAGATACAGGCAAAAGCAACACCCTCGGGGAATTCAAGATTGGGAGCCTGAAGCTTAGGAAAATACCATCGAAACCACACTTGGATCATCCATGTGGGCCCATTGAGGTTGGTCTCGAAGGGAATTCCTCAGGTTATTTCATCAAGAAGATGATAAAGATGAGCAAGAAAGAAGAGACCTGTATCTACATCATCAAAATTATGTAGTGCTTTCACCAAAGAGATCCATTCGACCTTCACTCCCTTGGATTTGTTAGGGAAAATGTGCTTGTTAATCTAGTACAGTAAGAAGTACATATGCTCTTGGTCTCTGTTGGGGTTGGAGGAAGAAGGTCCAAAGTTTTTCTTGACAAACGGGATAAAAACCGTGAAGGAAGTCCCATAAATCTTGAAAGTGGCAGAATTATACTTCAGCTGAGTTATGGGGGGAGAATTGCTCGAGCTTTCAGCAGTCGGGAAAGAATGAGGTGTCCAGTCGTGGGTAACATCTATGACCCTGCCTAAGGGTCTTAGTCCGAAGACTTGCACCATATCAAGGATGGTAAGAGACATAGGACCCATCCTAAAGTTGAAGGTATTGGTGTCCAAATTCCAAAAGAGGAATGTAGTGGCCAACAGTTTGGGCTTGATAATAACAGTGGTATTCGAAAGTATGATCAATTCATAAATACCGTTATTCATCCATTTTTGCTTAAAAATAGGCTCGAGCTCATTGATCTATTACACCCAAGCCCTATCATTCATCAGAGGGAATAATCAAATATGGGTAGACTACTTGGAAGAGGAAATGCCTGACTCGACCAAGAATGGGTTTGAAGTGAACCAATTCACCTTGTGCATATTATTTTCTACAGCTATTAGGACCTGAGATGTCCATGCAGGTTCCAAGGAGTGTCCTCCTCTGTCCTCAAAGAAAAGTTCAGTATGCAGGCCTACCCGATGACGATGAAGGGTTGAGAAGACAACTCATGGTAGAGATGCCCTCACCAGTCTCATAGAGCAAAGTTGCAGCAGTTGGGTTAACCTGTCTATGAGAGGAAGAAGAGGCCTCAGAGACAAGGACACTCAACCAATCAAACAAACAAACTTACAAATTTTGGTTTCAAGCCAGATTTGCAACCAAAAAGCTGTAATCAGCCCAGATCTCGATCTTTTAGCAATAGTGTCTTCAGAAAGTCTGCCTTTCTCTAGTTTAAATCTCTGCTACTTCTGTAGTATCGATTCCCTCGTGTAAACTTGTTTACCACCCATCACTTTTCAAGCATACAACCTTTGTAAACTCAAAGAGAAGCAACTGCAAGAAGTTCAACCCTGCTAGACAAGGTGAAATCTTGCCCGAAGCTCTTTGTCTGTCTTTTAAGTTAGTAGATCTATTACTCTCTGTACTTTCCAGCATGTATTTAAATCATTTCCACTTGTTCCCGACTTTAATAATCTCATTTATGTCTGGATCTGGTCATTTTAATGAATATTCTTTCATTTAAAACTAATCTAGAACTAAGTGAATGGTGGGTTCAAGACACCCTTCCTTCAAAGCATACAGGACCATGAACTAAAAGTCCTTGATCTCAATGCAAGAAAAGAACTTAATATGGACTTAACCCATCCATGACAATCCTTTGATAACAAGAAGTCTGAGTAACTTGGGGTGTAAGGAATCGACTCATACACACTTGTTCTATATCTACTATAATGAGATAGTAGTGGCACGCCTGCACTTAGTTAGTTTTGATTGCGAGCCTCAAGGCTTACACCTAAGGCCCCACAAAGGCACCTTTCAAAACTAACTTTGCCCTATTCTTGTAGCACACCAACAAGCAAGAGCCCGATCTCCATAAGTAATCAACACAACGTGCCAATTTCCACGGGAGCTATTTCGAGGTGCCGAGGGTCCCTCTCGCGGAGAAATCTTCACCCGAACAATACTCACATTTGATATACTACAAATCCATTATCTTGGGTTAAATTTTTTTTTCTTTTTTTTTTGCACTTTCTGAAAACAAACATAATTCCAACAGAAAGAGAGATGGGAAGAGCGAAAGAAGAGAGAGACCTATTAAATAATCGATTGCCAAAGTCTGAAGAGCTTGTATATTTTTTGTGAGCAGATCACCACCTTCAAGAAATACATGAAATTAAGTGAAATTATAATTTGAAACACAAAAAGCCAGCTCAGAAGGAAAAGCCTTACTTAACGTTGAAGTTATTGAAAATACAAACAACTGCAGAAGAAAAGACAAACAACTGCAGAAGCAAAGACTAACAATCCACATAAAAAAAAAAAATATATACAAGCAGACGAACGCACCACATTCTGAATTCATTAATATGATATTTAGTAAATATCACTTTTGTAGCAAGCTTAAAAAATTCCTTATTAAACTCAATTATAAAGCACAAAATCTTACCCAAAAATGAAAACAAAGCAAAAATGGAACAAAAAGAGATGGGTACCTTTGTTTTTCACTCCAGACCTTCGAGTGCTTTGAATTTCTGCATACAAAAGTTGTAAAATAGTACCTATCCAAAGTAGGAAAACCAAAAACCAAAATGAAAAAACAATTAGGCAAGAACCAAAAAAATGAAAACAAAAAAGTAGAATCATAAGAGAAGTAACAAAGGTGGATAATATACGAATGTCCTTTCTTTAGTTAGATTGTGGAGAAGCATTAAGAATTACAAAAACAACGAAGCAGCATACAATAAAATATGACATATAAAACATTTAGCACTATTAAACATGACATACCACAATTTAAAGAACCAATAAGTAGGCCTGGCAAACGGGTCGTGTCTATCGTATTCGTGTCGATTTCGTGTAACACCTGTTATCTTCACGGATTGTGTCATGTCACACCCGTTATCTTAACGGGTAATATATATATTTTTTTAAATTTGCACATACCACACATTGCCACATAAATATTACTTCAAAACATTAAAACCTATTACAAATATTAAATGTGCAAGGATATGCAAAATGAAAGAGTTCTTGTTTTCAAGGTTGTAAGTCTTTCTCAAAAGTTTAAACCTCAATTTACAAAATCCTCAATTTACATCGATCATCATGAAATTGTATTGGAATTTTGGCTTGATCTATTACCTTCAAGAGTTATGTTGATGATGTTTTCAGTAAGGTTTTCCACGTCAGAACTCTCTTCCGCATAAACTAAGTATACAAAAACCAAATATTAAAAATCATTCAAATTATGAGAAGTTTACCAAAATAATTATGAAAAGAAATAAAATAATAGTTGACACGCCCCGACCCGGAAAGGTCGACGCATGCTGGCCGTCACCGTGAAGTGACGTAACCATAGGGGTAATGTGATGTAAAAAGTGTATAGATTTAAATCGAACATAGAATTTATTAAAATTTGAAAAAGTGACAGAGTGCACAAACGTGGGTGTGGCCCACTATAGTTATTCAGAGCTTAAAGAGGAAACGACTACTGAAGAGTAGTCAAGCAACT
The DNA here is from genome assembly GCA_963580275.1 of Crataegus laevigata. Classification (NCBI taxonomy): domain Eukaryota; kingdom Viridiplantae; phylum Streptophyta; class Magnoliopsida; order Rosales; family Rosaceae; genus Crataegus; species Crataegus laevigata. The sequence continues at coordinate 1,616,258 of OY756942.1, read as the reverse complement.
AAAGTACGCTTATTACACATTGTGATAAGTTCATACATCAGTGCGGAATACCGGATGTCAGAAACGATTCAAGATTCCTCGAATGCCACGAAGTACCGCTATCTAGGTCCTGGAGGGGCGAAAAACAAAGTTGAGTGGGTCAGCAAAACAATGCTTATTCGAAAACCTTTATTTTGAAAATACTAACCCCTCGCCGTAAAACAAGTATAGTTTCCATAGAAAGATCATATAACATAAGTGAGTACGTAAACACAATACTATGATCAACAATTCAACTATAACACATATGCCAAGTCATGATAAATTCAATGCCACAATAATATAATCATGCGATAACCGAGCATAATCAACATAATCAACTACTACTGCTCAATCAACATAATCAACAGAATCAACAATTTAAACTCAACTGCTCATCATCTAAGCTAGCACACGAGTCGGAACTGCCTATTACAGTCTGTACGACAGGACTGGGTGTAATTATGCGCTCTGGTACTACAATCACGTGAAGACTGGTGCAAAGCACGTCACATACAAGTCGGATTGCCTAACGCAATCTACCCGACAGGACTGGCACCTACTTGGATCCAAGGCGAGCGAACGGTGCAGATGTGAACATACACGTGAAAGACTGGCCCTGGCCCCGGGCGAGTACCACACCGGGGTGCAGCAAGATGAGCAGGTATACAATATGTATTCTATACGGTTCAAATCGATATACTGAACTTAATAAATTCACCTATGCATGTTACATAATCATTTTTGATAATCTAATCACAACAACATGATTATAAGCAGGTGAATACATGTATCAATATGCCTTAGTCATTATGTAATTCTACTAAGCACATTTACAATTTAACCAAGATCATAGCATATAACATAAAGCACTCAATTTCATTTAGGGAAACTATAAATCACATATATATATATATATAGAAATAAACTGCCCACTCACCTGGAGTCTACACCAACTCCCTAGCATAATCATTGAGCCGTCAAAATGATCGACGCCTAGAACAATTATTAAATCAAAACTTAGAATTCGATTCGATAAAATATATAACTTTGTATAACGTTTTCTACATAATCTGATCCGGAAGATCCGTATATCAGATTTCTGATCCGTCACTTTTAACGATCCACATTATATCTCTAGGACATTATCTCAAGGTTTCATCACGATCTAACGGTTGGATCTCGGCCAGTTGACAAAACCTAGTGGCGGTAAACATTTTATTTTTCTAACTTACAAACCTATTTCAGGAAGATCCGTACGTCGGATTTCCAATCTGTAAGTTCCTACATTCTTCAAATATTACGTTTTACCACGTATCAAAGTTTGGTGACGATCCAACGGTCGGATCGTCGATTTATATCATTGCCTATACGAGAAGTAATTAATTGACTTAGTTTAATACACATAAACGGGAACGTAAATAAAATCTTCGTAGATTATCCAAATATAGAGTTTAAATATATGAAATCGATCTACTCGACGTCACTAACACATACGTATTTTTAGAATCCGATTTTGACCATGCACGCGCCCCCACGCGCCGCCACAAGGTGGCTGCGCTGGTGGCCACGCGCCTGCGAGTACAGTGTACTCGTCTTCTTCGCGGGTTCTGCCATTTTTTACAGATTTTCGTCTAACTTCCAGAGCTTCAAATGAGCTCGTTTCTTAACCAAATTTAGTAATTCAAAAGCCAAATTAAAGTTAGGAATGTAGAGAATATATCTAGATTCACAGAATGTTCATATGGGGTCTTTGTTGTTCAGAAATTGGGTCTGAAAGTGGCCAAACGACCACGGTTACATTTTTTTCCAGAAACTTACATTTTTCTTCCAACTTCCAGAGTCGATATCTAACTCGTTTTTAATCCATTTTTCATGAAAGTTTATATCAAAATGAAGCCCTAATCATGTACTATCACGTTGGATTAGTTTTAAGGTCTAAAAATCACGAGATCATACCTTTCTAAATTTCACAAAATCGGCCAAACTTGTAGATCGTGATCCCGACGTCCAATTCATGCCAACGAATTGCTCCGGGGTTCCTGGGAGCATTTAAAGGATAGTGGTGATCTTGGTTTCCATTAAAACTCAACCATTAAAAACTTGATGAATAGTGCCATAATCGGGAATTGATATTCCTACGTGAAAACGTTTGAGTTTTTACCTGAGGTTGATGTCGATGGACTCGTGAGGTCCTAAGAAATCCAAAGGTAGTCTTGGATCTTCGAAACTTTGAGGTTTGAGTGGCTTTCGAGTTTGGTCCGAGAGGAAATGGTAGAGAGAGAGAGAGCTTCGAGATTTCTGTGTGTTTGATGAGAGAGAGAGCTTCGTGTCTAGTGAGAGAGAGAGACTGAGTGGTCTGAGAGTTTGTGATGATGAAGTTGTCGATTGAATATTAGAAATGGTGGACACACGGTTTGAATGGGACGGTCGATGGATTTTGAATGGAATAGGGTTGGTGGGAATGGTGGAATGATAAAATAAGTTAGTGTAATAATAGAATAAGTTAGTGTATTGGGTTGGTGAGGAAGGTAGGGATACGGATCCCTATTTACTTCTACAATTATATTTTTCTAATAATGTAACATTTATTTTACTTAGTTTAATCGAAATACATTTATTATAATGTGTTCATTTCCCTCGACGATAAGGGTAACGTCGTCCTTTTACATGTACGGGGATTATTACATATAGAGTTTTGGGACGGGTCGCCACAATAGTACTATAGTTGATTCAATTTTTTTTAAATTAAATTTAATATATATATATATATATAATTATAGTTTTTTGGGGTATAAAATTGTTATATTAATATATATAATTATTATAGTTGATTCATACTTTTATTTAGTATATAACATAAGATTTTGTGATATCCACATCCACTAGTGTAAATATTTAAAATTGAAGATCGAATTCATTCTTTGTATTCATATAGGGTCAAGGAGTGTCGTATCCCATCAAAACAATAGATTCACTAATACTTAGAGTTTATTTATACTTTCATTAAGTATAACATAAGATTTTGTGGTATTCACTTGTGTAAATATTTTAAATTGAAGATCGAATTCATTCATTGTATTCATATAGGGTCAAGGAGTGTAGCTGTAAAAAATCATCAAAATCGGAGTTAAAATAATCGTTAAATCATGATTTTTCGTTTATAACTGTCGACAAGCTTTGTCCCATTACTTGATCTTTGAATGTTTGTTTTTTGCATTTTTTGCTGATGTGATCTCGAAGCATATACAAACAAGTTTGACGGTTGGTATCGTTGAAATTAGTTTTGTAGAATTCGTATCCCATCAAAACGATAGATTCAGTAACGCTTAGAGTTTATTTATACTTTCATTAAGTATAACATAAGATTTTGTGGTATCCACTTGTGTAATATTTTAAATTGAAGATGGAATTCATTCATTGTATTCATATAGGGTCAAGGAGTGTAGCTGTAAAAAATCATCAAAATCGGAGTTAAAATAACCGTTAAATCGTGATTTTTTGTTTATAACCGTCAACAAGCTTTGTCCCGTTACTTGATCTCTGAATGTTTGTTTTTTGGGATTTTTTGCTGATGTGATCTCAAAGCATATGCAAACAAGTTTGACGGTTGGGATCGTTGAAATTAGTTTCGTAGAATTCGTATCCCATCAAAACGATAGACTCACTAATACTTAGAGTTTATTTATACTTTCATTAAGTATAACATAAGATTTTGTGGTATCCACTTGTGTAAATATTTTAAATTGAAAATTGAATTCATTCATTGTATTCATATAGGGTCAAGGAGTGTAGCTGTAAAAAATCATCAAAATTGGAGTTAAAATAACCGTTAAATCGTGATTTTTCGTTTATAACCGTCGAAAAGTTTTGTCTCGTTACTTGATCTCTGAATGTTTGTTTTTTGCGATTTTTTGCTGATGTGATCTCGAAGCATATCAAACAAGTTTGACGGTTGGAATTGTTGAAATTAGTTTCGTATAATTCCTATCCCATCAAGTTCAATGGTGTATGTGTGTGTGTGTGTGTATATATATATTTATTAAGTATATTTAAATCTACTTACTTTGTACGTATAATTGATTGGTACATGGAGTAGTACATCATGTGTCATTATAAAAATAGTAGGATAAGTCCCATCTTTGCCTCTCTTTTTTGTTTCATTTTCTTATCATTTTCATTTCCCTCCATTTTTCTTAAAGCGCCAGATGGCAATTGGCAATTTGGCATGCATATTAAATTATTAATTATTGTAGTTTTTACTTTTTACTCCCATCTCTTTCCCTCTCTTTTTATCATTTTCATTTCCCTCCCCTTTTCTTCAAAGGTGGATGGCAATTGGCATGCATATTAAATTATTAATTATTATAGTTTTTACTTTTTACTCCCATCTTTTCCTTTTTTTTTTGTTTCCTTTTCTTATAATTTTCATTTTCCCTCCCTTTTTCTTCAAAGCGTGGATGCATGCATACATATTAATTATTATAGTTTTAGGGGTATAAAATTTAATTTAAATATATATATATATATATATATATATATAATTATAGTTAATATTTTGCGGGTATAAATAATTATTATAATTAATTTAATATATATATATATATTTATTATAGTTTTTAGGGGTATAAAATTGTTAAATTAATATATATAATTATTATAGTATTTTTAGGTTAATATTATGCTTATCGCGTATCGTGTTACCCACTTGTATAGCTGAACCAACCTGTTATCTTAACAGGTGCTTATCGGGTTACCCGATAACGACCCGATTCGTTATCTTGTCGACCCGAACACCTGTTAATTTTATGTCGTGTCGTGTCGAGTTATCGGGTCGTGTCAGGAATTGCCAGGCCTACCAATAAGGCTTAGAAAAATTGGTCCAAATGCTTTGTATTTATTTTGGTTATATAAATCCACTGCAAAGTAAAATTGCATCCTAAGCTAATTATAATTGTTGTAATAGATAGATTTTAGTGCAGAGGAGTTTGATATACAACTATTAAAATTCACATAAAATTCGGTATCCATGCAAAAAGTTCACGTTCGCAGAAGTAGAGCCTAAAACATAACTAACCTCATCGATAGCCCTTCCATTTGAAAGATCAAAGGCTGTAGCATTAGCTTCACACATGCCCAAAACACAATTTCAAAAACTTTGTCATCTCCACCTTTGTTACTTTCATTTTGATTTTTGGTTTTCCTACTTTGGGTAGGTACTGTTCTACAACTTTGTTATATCAACAGATTCCCGCGTAGTTCTACTTTCACGCAATTCACATTTACAGGGTTCAACAAGGAATCAATATTTCACGATCAAGCATGTAGTACTATTTGTAGTAGCGGTCCTTACATATTGTATTAACAATCGAAAGATGGTCGAAAGAAAAAAAAATCTCTATTTGACAGGGCTTCTTCCTATACCTATGAATTTTATAAAATAAAAAAAATACAGATTTGGATCATCATTAACCATTTTGAGGTAGTATTTCAATACTATACATATGTATATAGGTTTATCCTTCATCCTTTCTGAAGTTTCAATGGAAGGATTCCTTTACTAACACAATGCAACCATATTTAGCAGGAACAAGTGCCCCTTAATTTTTTTTTCATCACTTAACATTTTTGATAAAGGCTGGAACACCACTAGTGTAACAATGGCCTTAATAATTCCTATGGCTTTACGACCTTTACCACAATGATGTTGTCAATAGATCAAATTATTTCGTAGATTGGATTTCACTTGACTGTCTATGGCTCCATTGCGTGTGCTCGGGGTAGAAGTTTTGTATAAATGTATCGCCATGCTATTAAGTATTTTGATTTAAGTTATTTTCTTTCTAAGAGGTGGAATAGAATAACCCGGTTGAAGCGTAATGATCATACGTCTGTAGTGCATTGTATATCCCACAATAGTTCCCATTCTTCTACTCTTTCCCAGGAGTCAATGACTATTCATAGCTATTACCTTGACACCAAAGAAAAGTTCGACCTAATGCTTTATTTCTGTCCTAATTGATCCTAATTCAACATTAGAAGAATATTGATTTTTCTCCAATAGCTGAATACTTTTGTCTATAAATACTGCATATTTGATTCCATCCATAAATCTATTTTCTTCCTTATGAGTTCTAGTCTCAATAAGAATACTAGTTCTTACTGTTCATATGTTATGATATTAATATATCACACCAATTCATTATGTATGGATGATGAGATTCCATTGATACACATCCAATTCCATTATACTTATTAGAAGTCCCATTGGTGTGCATCTAATAGGAATTGAACCTACAAATTTGCCAATTATGAGTTGGGGCTTTATCCATTTAGCCATGGATGCTTAGTAGGGATCCTCGTACATGGTGAATAACTAAATTCTAATTGAAATGAAATCTTTAGGATAAATCAATGCAATTCAAGACATCAATTCAAATCCTGGAATGTTTGTGATTTGAAAATTGAAAAATATATATGAATTATTCTTTGTGCTTTGGCCATGAAAGGTGTTAGCAAGTTGTTCTCCATATGAGAAAATGATTGAAAAAGATGATTTTTCTTTTTATTTGTTGGTTGAATTGTGTACGGACTATGTATTGGTGTGTGTGTGTGTGTTTTATTTTTATTTTTATTTTTTATTTGTGTGTGTGTGTGTAGAGTGTTGTGTGGAAATAGCAATGCAAGGGTGAGATCTAATCGGCCGCACTAGAATAGGGGTTTGTTTCTGGAATCGCATCCATTAGCTAGATTATTAATGTGCTTTGGTAGGGGTTTTCAATATGATTTTCTAATTTCTCTTTTTGAACATTCTCTTTTGGGTTTTTGAAGTATCTATGTGATTTATGTTTGATTATAAAAGAAAAATTAATAAAACAAGAGACGCAGCAATTGGAAACATGGTTGCAAGTGATAAGTTAGAGTCTTTGTTTTAAATCACTGTACTACTTTTGTAGTGTGTACATGTGTAAGTGAAATTCAAATTGTAATACAGGATCTTAAGGCAGTGCAAAATGGTGTACCAAAATACAGGAGAATCGAAATTGTGAAACCAATTCAACTCTCACTTAGAAGTGTAAGCAATTTCATAGATTCATAATTTCTCTGAAACCTTTTACTTTCCTTCTATAAACTTGAAAGCATGTAGCCAACTTTCCAGACTGCTCCAAGGGCTAGGATGGTTGGATTTCTAAACTTCATTATATTTCTATGTATTTTTCTTATATGGAATGTGTCTATTTAGGGATCAAAACAAGTCATTTTTTAAATTTTCAGGGCATGAAAATTCAAGCTCAGGTGGTACCCCCATTTCAAGGTAAATGAGACCACCCGACTATGGTAACCCAATGGCTTTCTTTGTTGCTTTTTCTTAATGGGCTATGAATTCCTTGCTTTTTACTGAGTTTTTGGCTATTCCTATTTTGTATTTCTGAGCTTCAAAGCACAGTTGCCCAGTAATATAATTGTTTTCGTAATTTAATATTCAGCACCGCTTGCCAATTTATTGCATGAAAATTTTGAATATCAATGTCAAACTAAATTATGCTAGAAGTGGCTGTAAACGCTAGAACAGCATTCGGGTAAATTAGTCTTTAATTGTCTGTCCACATAATTGATTTTCTATAATCACATATCTTATTTCTTTGATTTTGCATGAAATGGACAATAGCCGTAATTCATCTCAGCGGTTTGTAAAACATATGGTAAACCAATGGATAATATGTTTACCTGATTATTTATTTGTGTGTATGAAGTATTTTTTTTGGAAATATTGTATCTTTTCTGGTTTACAAAGGGATTTAAAATGTAATGTCAAAAAGAATTTGAGTTTTAGTTTACTGGAAATGTAATGGAATGAGTGTTTATATTTATATGAGTTTGATAGTTATTACATTTTATTAGCTATGTTCTTTCTTAGAAGCTTTTATCAGAGCATTGCTCTGTGACAATTGTGATTGATCTTGATTAGGAACGTTCTGGCATGGATTGAGAGGTAGTTTTTGTGTTATGATTCTTCGTGTAATTCAAATGAAAATATTGAAAACTTTGAAACGATGTATCCTACTGATTTTTTTTAAACAAACTTGACTTTAATGGTTTGCCTACACACAATTTGCAAGGCGAGTTCAAACATTTTGGAGGCCTTAGGCAAAAATTAAAAAAGGGCCCACAAACGTACAATACGCACAAGAACATTTATGTTTGGATAAATTACACAATACCCCTTCAGGTTTGAGGTCTATTACAACCCCATACAACATCTTTAAAACATTTTACTTTCATACCTCAAGTACTATTTTATTTCAATTTCATACCTCCATTACATTTTCCATCCATTGAACCGTTAAGTGCTGACGTGGCTGCCAAATGTGTGCCACGTGGCAAAAAAAACCTGAATTTTTACACAAAAAAAAAAATCGGGAGCTGGGTCTCTAGGGGGGACGGGAGGAGGGTTGTGGGCGGGGGGAGTGGGGGTGGGGGGTGGGGGGGTGGGTTGGTTTTTTTTTCTTTCTCTTCTTCCTCCCTCTTCTTCTTCTTCTGGTCGCTGGAGCATTTTTTTTTTCTTTCTTCACTTTTTTTGGGGCGGGAGGGGGGGTGGGGGGATTTTTTCTTCCTTCTTCTTCTTCTTCTTCTTCTTCTTCTTCTGGTCACTAGGGCTTCTTTTCTTTTTTCTTCTTTCTTCTTCGCTGGGGGAAGGGGGTTTCTTCCTTTTTCTGGTCGTTGGGGCTTCTTTTTTTTTTTTTTTTCTTTCTTCTTCGCTTTTGGGGGGGGGGGGGTGGAGGGGTAATTTTTTCTTCCTTATTCTTCTTCTTGCCTTCTTCTTCTAGTCACTGGGGCTTCTTTCTTTTTTTTTTCTTTCTTCTTCACTTGGGGGGGGGGGATTTTTCTTCCTCTTCCCTTCTTCTTCTTCTTCTGGTCGCTGGGGCTTTTTTCTTCTTTTTCTTTTTCTTTTTTGTGTAAAAATTCAGGTTTAAAAAAAAAATTATTTTTTTTGCCACGTGGCACACATTTGGCAACCACATTGGCAGCCACGTCAGCACTTAACGGTTCAATAGATGGAAAATGTAACGGATGTATGAAATTGAAATAAAATAGTACTTGAGGTATGAAAGTGAAATGTTTTAAAGATGTTGTATGGGGTTGTAATAGATCTCAAACCTGAGGGGGTATGGTGTAATTTACCCTTTATGTTTTTATGTGATTTTTTTTTTCGGTTAGATATTCAAAGGTTTTTAAATAATTTGAATAAGTATTTTTCTTTGTCGGACAATAAGTTCGCATACATAAAAAAAAGTAATTAACATCATAATACTCGGTCAATTGGTTATAAAGAAAAGAACATTGTCATATGGTAAAAAGTACTAGTTTCTCTGTTAGTTTGTGTGATCATCCTTACCCACCCCTAAAATAAGGTATATATAAATTATATTCTTTATCCTTAATATTATTTCCAAAGATTATTTTATGTGCGGTAACTTTTTCTTTCTCTTCCTTCACACAAAAAGAAAAAGCAAACAAACAATCCAAGCATGCAAAACACACAGCAGCGAAACATAAACAAGCCACCTTACAGATGAATATCTGCATAGTTCTCTTATTTTCTGCTTCTTATTTTTCTTATGCATCTTCATCTTTTTCCTCTGCCTCTATTAATTAGTTGTGGTGTTCATGTTCTGAATCACTAGGAGTAATCCATCGGGAGAAATCCTAAACTCAATTGAGCAATACTTGATGTCTGAAGTGTCGAAGCACAGGACTTTGAACAATGCAATTTTCTGAGCAAAAGCCTTGTAGATTGGGTAGAGAGAGTTCCAATTTTGGCAGTTGCCTAAAACTGATCTCATTTTCTGAATAATCTTCGTTAACTTGTAAAGACATACATACATTATTTTGTTGAAGGTTAAAGTTGAATTGGAATGAATATCAGAAACCTGCGCCGTTAGTTAACATTCTTGCTGATTTAACTAAATTTTAGTAGTTATAATCAAAGGTAACAATCAAATAAAAACTAGTAAAAAATTGGAAAGAAAAAGGTGACTGGACTAGCTCGAACATTGGACCTCTGTGCCTCCAGTTAACCTTTTTGATGAACCAACTAAATTCTAGTGATCATAGTTAGTTAAAAGAAATTCAGTGTCGTGTACTTGGGTTTGTTGGCGTGAAGATTGGCTAGTGTGGATGATGGTGCGCTTATCTAACTTCAGTTGTCCTTTTGTGTCCACTTCTAAGGTTACTTGGTGCTTCATCCTTGAAGGAATTGAGTTGCGAACGTCATCTTTTTCTGCTAGACCGTCGAGCTTTTCTTCCTTTGGCGTTATCTTCCTCTTTCTAGAAGTCTTCTCAGTCCCTATAAGTCTTTCCAAGGCAGATCGTAGCGGAAAGAGCTAGCCGTGTTGCTTGGTTTCTTAGGTTTTGACAACCTTTCGAAGATAGAGTTTTGGGGTGTTGGCGTGTTAAGCCGTTTGAAGACAAAAGTTCCTTCTCGACCTCCAATGTGATCAAGTGTCAAAATTCTGGGGTTTGAACGATTCAACCTATCGAAGACTGATGTTCGAGGGGCGGGTTTAAGCTTATCTTGATTTTGTTCAATGCTTACGCTGATGTGCTGAGCGCTAGCGTTTCTCGCTTTTCTTGAAATCTTCATGAATGTATTTGGTGTGAAACTAAGTCCAGCTTTGTTGTTGTCAACTCTGTAACCATGTTTTTCAACATCTTTTTAGTCTCGGTAAAGTCACATTCTTTGTCGTTGACGTTGTTTGCATTATTTTTTCCAAGATTTGAATAGGAAGTGAAATCGTACCCAGCCTTTGACATGAGTTTGTAGGCATTTGGGTTGAAGCCTTATTTGGTACTTTTGGTTAGAAGAGAGCTTGATTCCGTTCCTTTTGGCAGGGGTTGTATGAAGCCTTGCGGTGGCTTTGAGATTTTAGCATCACATAGTTGTGTCAGAGGAAATTGCATTAGCTTTGAGCAGCTTTATATCGTCCTTGTGCAGTTATGTATTGATTTTGCTTGTTTCGAATGGGGATTACCCACTTTTTCTTCTCGACATTGGGATATATCGAAAGACAGGTGTGTTTGACCCTTTTGAAGGCGTCACATTTCCTTTGGTTGTTGGGGTCTTGGCAGGCTTATCGACGTTTTATGTTGAAGATGGCACAGTTTCCCATTCTTGCTATTTGGGCACAGCTTGCCACTCCTTCTTTTTGGGTACGGCTTTGCCTGTGGACTTGATCTCTTTTGGAAGAGCTTCAGGCACTGTTTCCTCATCCATGTAGAACTTGACGTCTGTAAAGTGTGATTCGGCTTCGGTGAATGGCTTGGTGTCACCTTGTATCACCTTCACTCATTCTCGGTAGTATTTTAAGCATTGGTGGAAGGTGGATGGCACTACACCATTCTCATGGATCCAAGGTCTTCCTAAGAGTAAGCGGTATAAAGTTCTTGCGTCGAACACATGGAATATTGTGCTTGACTTGAGTTCACCAATAGTCACCTCTACGCGGACCATGCCTATTGCTTTTTGTCTTTCTTGATTGAAACCTTGGATTAGTTCATCCACCTTGATGCCGATTGTAGTCATTGTTGACTTTGGCATGATGTTTATGGCCGAACCACCATCCACAAACATGCGGTTGACTTTGTGTTCCCTCACGTATCCAAAGACGAAGAGATGACGGTTGTGAGGCTTTGATCCTAGTAACAAATCTTCGTCAGTGAAGCTGATTGCGTTAGCATGTGGCATATTCATGTGGCCGAAGCTTTAAGTTTTTATCCTTGCTTTCTTGCACTTTGTGGTCGTCGGGACTTGTCAAGGCTGTTATTAGTGCTTTTCACATCTCCACATCTCCTTAGGCAATTGTAGCGCCTCCTTGATGCTAAAGTATGATGTCAGGCTTTCTTCAGGAATAGGAATATTTTCTTCCTCGACGGCTATAGCTTTGCATTTTGAGGGTTTTTCTATCTCTACTTCAACCATGTGATAGGCAACGGCAGTGCACTGCTGGAATAAGTTCTTCGAGAGGTACTTGTGCAAAGAGATGGGAATGTGCGGTTCTTGCTCCATAGGCTCCCCGACGTATGTTGACTTAACAGCTCTTATGTCTCTCTTGGGTTTCCTATTGTTGCAGCGGTGGTGCTTTCTTGCTTGTTCCACGTTTGGTTTTGTGGCTTGTAGTCTTGGCTTCCTTGTCTTTTTGTAGGTCATCAGTGTCCACCCATCTTCATCGTCGATAAGCGCACTTTGGTTGTTTGCCTTTAGCGATAGTTGTGTAGAAAGTTGTGCAACTTGAGCAGGGATGAAAATGAGTGTGCGTCAATTAGAGAGGCATGGGATCAAAGGATCCAAACACAATCGCAGTAGTGTGTGTTGCGACCGTGTCTTCAAGGTCAAGTTTGATTTGCCTTTGTTATGCCAGCTTTATGATGAACTCCCTAAGGACGAAGCATTTACCTACATGATGGCATCTGCAATACCTAGGATCATTTACATGATTCATCGCTTTTGGGTGCTTGCACTTAGGTAACTCAATCACCTTTTTCTCCAATAGATCGTCTAGCATTGCGGCCACGTCAGAGTCCAGAAAAGGGTAAGTCTTCTGCTCCAGCTCTCTCAAGGTGTTCTTGTACCTATCTTAGGTGCGAGAAGGCTCACTCTTTTTTTTATCGCATTCACTTTGTTCTTGGAAAAGATCTCGACAGGTGCAAGGGAGGTCTTGATGGGGGTAGTTTTGATAGCAAAGCTTCCTTTGAAGGCTTTTTCTCAGTCTTTTCTACTTTCAGAGTGAACACCTTGTCCTTCTTGAAGTTGGTGATTGGCTCATTCTTCCCATGATTGGTGATGCTCAGCTCCATGTCATGGGAAAGAGTCGCCAATTCCTCAAATGTCCTTGGATTTATGCCTTCGAGGATGTAGTGTAGCCCCTAGTGTATGTCTTGAACACACTTCTCAATGGCGGAGGTTTCAGAAAGCCGATCCTTGCAATCCAGACTTAATGAGCGCCATCAGTTGATGTAGTCGACGACCAGTTCATCTTTCCATTACTTCATACTTGTCAGCTCCAGCATGCTTACGATGCGGCGCGTGTTGTATAAGCGGTTGAGGAATTCCCTTTCAAGTTGGTCCTAGCTGTGGATGGATTCGGGCTTAAGGTCGGTGTACCAGTCAAAGGTATTACCTTTCAATGAGCGCACAAACTGCTTGACGAGGTAGTTTCCCTTTGGCCCAGCGTTGTTGCAAGTATGATGAAATGGGCAATATGTTGTTTAGGATTGATTTTTCCATTGAATTGCATGAACTTTAGCGGCTGATAACCGCTTAGCATCCTCAAGGCGTCAATCTTCTTAAAGTAGGGCTTTGAGTATGGCATGGAGTCATGCGAGCTTCCTTGGTACTGCAACTTAATGGTGCTAATGATTATCTCTTGTAACTGCTGGATAGAGAAAGATCCCATGAGCGTTGTCGCTTGGTCTAGCTTCTTTTTAGCTTTCTCCATCAGAGGCTCTTCCTTTTCGTCGGTTTCCTCTTTTGGTGGATCAATCTTCAAGTCAGTTTTGTCGTCGTGCTGTGCCTTTAGACAGTTGACAAGTGTAGCAACTTGCAAGTCCTTTGCCTTCATGGTCCTTGTCAAACTTGCAATTACTTCACCCATTTGAGCCAGCTGCTCCTCAATGGAAGTTGTGCCAGTAGTCATAACTTATATGGCTAGGTGACACGAGCTGCCTGAGTCGGTGTCAGAAGTCAAAGACTCAGAGTACCTCCTTAGACTTTCTTCCCTTGGCGCCCTTAACAAGGCCAAGGTGATCATAGGCTCGTGCCTCAGGTGCTCTTGCTCTTTCGGCAAAGTTGATGGAAGGGTGGAAAGCATGGCAGAGAGAGTTCTTGCCTTGCTTCGGGTTGTGAAGCCCAACGTGCCACCACTTGCAAAAAGAATGCCCTTGTTCTTCGTGTCGGTAGCGGGAACAACTTGATCCTTCCTTGGTGCCGTTTGTGCTTTTGCGGATTCGAAGACAGAGATGAGAGGCATAGTTGTCCCATTGGGCGTGCCAAATTTGTAAACACAAAAATTCTGTATTGAATGAAATGAGAACACGTGTACAAAGTAGATTTGTATTGATTTGAATTTGTAGGTTACAATCTCTGTTTACAATTTTCCTCTGATTAAGTCTTCAAATGTGATATAGATGCTTGATCGTTGATCCAAGGGTCACGATAACTTGATCTCGGACGAATGGTTGAACGATTGCTTCAAGTTTTGAGCTTGAAAACAAGTGTGGATGATCATTACCTCAAGGTGCAACAAAGATGGTGTGGATGTGAGATTTCGTTGCTTCATGGGTCTTGGCGACTTGATCTTGAAACGAACGTCGCTACAAGTTTATAAGCTTGCAACAAAGTCTTGAAGGAATCAGCACGAGCGCTTGTTGATTCTTCAAGGGAGTGCTTCGGCTTTGGTTGAATGTTCTTCGAATAGAGCTTTGGCAGTGTTAAGATTTGGCAGAGGTTCTTATGTGTAGAGATTTTCCAACCACCCAAAGGTTTGGCAGATGTTCTTCTACGTAAAGATTTTTTGACCTTGTGCTTGTGGGAGGACCTTGTATTTATAGGCTTCTCAAGGCTTGCCTTTGGGTGGATTTTAGGCATGTTTTGTGTCTTAATTTCAGAGGCTTCTCAAGACTTGTCTTTGGGTGGATTTTAAGCATGTTTTGTGTCTTTATTTCAACCACATTTACTCATTGGCTGAATTTAAGAGACTTGTTGCCTATTTTGTGAGCAATCTTCAATCCTTGCTTGTTTTGTGAAGATAATTTAGCTTTCTTTTCAGTTTTAGGATCAATTTGGATTCCCTAGCCGAATTTAAGGGAGATTTCTCCCTTTTGCCGAATTTTGGGGAAGTTTTCTACTTCCTTTGCTTGATTTGTGCCACATGTCATTGATGACTTGTCCATTTGTGCTGAGTTATATGCCACGGGAGCTTTTTGATGCATCATTTGTATGCAACAAAATTTACATGTCTACAAATACTTTATGGTCAATGTGATCCTATATCGATTTAATTAATTATATTCTTAAATCATGTAGGAAGACTAGTAAGTAGCAATGTTGCTGTTTCTTAAGTTGTTTATTCCTCTTATTTGGATTTGATATGGGATATCCATGACTAGTTGTTCAACCCAAAATCTGGGATTGTTGTTTTTATGGTTTTAAAAGATGAAGATTAGAGGAATTTAAGTGCTTTAGTTGAAGAAGGACAACTGTAGATATTCATGTACACACACATATAGTTTCTTATTCTTCTTAATTAATAGTTATTTGAAGTATAATATTGGTATGTGTGTGCGCGTGCGCATCTATATATATATATATATATATATATATATATATATATATATATATATATATATATATATATATATATATATATATATGGAACTTAGAACCTAGAGTGAGAGAAAGCAACTTTTGTGAAATGGCCCAACCTAACATTCATTCGCAAATCTCAATTTAACTACAAATATAACAGAGTCCAGCTAGCACTCCTCTCTTATTCTGAATTTAACTACAAATATAAGAAAGTACATATATGATATATTTAAACAAGACGATCTGAATTTCGTGCCAACTCAAACAATATCAAACGCAATTTAAATCTTAATGAGTTGTTGAAGTGTGATGTCTGGTCCTCCAGTGGAAGCTGCAGTTTGGAATGATAACAACTGAGAAACCATGTGCATTGTTGGCCTCGATTGCGGTCGTGAATCCGTGCATGTGATTGCTACCGTTGCAATGGTTGTCAGTTCATCTTCAACTTCAAGTGTAGGAGGTGGAAGCCGTTGGTCCAATACGTCCTTCAACAATTTGTTTTCGCACGTAGATGGAGACGAAAAGGACGATATTAAATCACCTTGTCTTTTTCCCATGATCACTTCCAGTGCTAGCACTCCGAAGCTATAAACGTCACATTTCTCAGTTACCTTCCTTGTGTAGGCCAACTCTGCATAAAAATTAAGGGAGAGCAAGCCATTAGTATATATTTAAATTTATATCATCAAATTCAACATTATATATTTTAACTGTTTTACTTTACCTGGTACTACATATCCATATGTGCCTGCAAGGAAGCTCCAATTCGATGAGTCTGGATTCAAAAGCTTAGCAATGCCGAAGTCTGAAACACAAGGCTTGTAATCGTAATCCAGCAGAATGTTGCCGCTTGTTAAGTCTCGGTGTACAATTGGCGGCACGCAATCATGATGCAGGTAAGACAGTGCATGAGCTACGCCTTTTACAATTCTCACCCTCCTACTCCAATCCAATTCTTTTGCTTCGTCTTCTTTGCTCAAGATTGAAGCCAGACTACCCTTTTCTACGTACTCATAGACCAGAAAAGAGTGATGTGAATTCGAACAAAAGCCACAAAGTTTCACAATGTTTCGATGTCGTATATTGATTAGTGCACTTATTTCATTGTGGAACTCCTTCTGCAATGTCTCCTCGCCGTCAAGTTTTTGATGGAATTTCTTCACTGCAACTATGCTGCCTGATGGTAGCTTTGCCTTGTAGACACTTCCAGATCCTCCCTTCCCAATGCAAAATATGGAGTCAAAACCATTGGTTGATCTTATGATCTCCCAATACAATTTTTTTCCATCAAAAAGAGAGATTGAAAAAATTTCATCATGGATATCACTCTTTTCTGTTCCCGGCTCTTTCTTTCTTCTTGTTTTGATGAAGACAATTGCAAGGAGAGCAAGTAAAACTGCTCCCAAGATAGGGAAAACGATTGCAAACACGAGTTTTCTTTTGTTTTTTATTTTTGAGACGTGCTTATTGCAGGATTGTAGTCCTACAACATTTCCGCACAATCCTACATTCCCTTCAAAGATGTGAGCATCTTGAAATGCTTTGTTGTTGGGGATGGGACCCTGCAAGTGATTGTAGGATACGTCTATGTACAACAAACTGCGCATTCCATCAAACTTTTCTGGAATGAGACCGGAAAGATTATTGTGGGAAAGATTCAGCTGCTCCAAGCTCTGCATATTGCTAATTTCTGATGGTATCTTGCCGTCGAGTGAGTTATGACTCAAATCCAACCGTGACAGGTGAAATAACTTGCCCAACTGAAGTGGAATTTCTTGACTGAAATTGTTGTTGCTCAAATTCAAGTAGTACTGTTGATTTTCAAAGATAGTTTTGTATTTCCATCATACATTATTACAATCATCCATCTACAATAAATAGGGATCAATGGACCAAAGGTTCTTCCACCTACGGTGGCACACCAAGAAAGAAATAAAACATAATGATCAACTACTAACCCTACACTTGAGTGTACTTGAGTGTCCACCCAATGTTCATCATTCATCCACTCTCAACCACCTAATCACTAACTTAAAGAAGTCTACTCAGGGCTCCACTTATAACTTAATTGATTAGGAACCCTACTTCTTAATAAACAAACAATAAATCCTAATAATTTGTAATAACCACTGTACAACATCCAATACTCCCCCTCAAGCTGGATCCAGGAGATTTATGGATCCAAGCTTGGAAAGAAGGCGCTGAAACTGATGAGAAGCCAAGGGCTTTGTGAAGATGTCTGCCAGTTGGTCGAAGCTTCTTGTGTACTGTGTCTGAATCACTTGTGACTGCACCTGTTCCCGAATGTAATGGCAGTCAACTTCAATGTGTTTCGTTCTCTCGTGAAACACGGGGTTTGATGCTATATGCATGGCTGCCTGATTATCACAAAATAAGGACATAGGAAGAGTTGTAGGAACCCCCAAATCATACAGGAGACTCTTGAGCCAGGTCAACTCACTTGCCGTTGAAGCCATTGCACGATACTCCGCTTCGGCACTTGATCTGGCTATAACAGTTTGCTTCTTACTTTTCCATGTGACCAAGTTTCCACCGACAAATGTACAGTAGCCAGTGGTGGATTTACGATCGATTGCATTCCCCGCCCAATCAGCATCACAATACCCCATGATTTGGGTGTTGTCATTCCTCTGCATGATGATACCTCGACCTACTGATCCTTTTAAGTAGCGTAAGATCCTTTTAACCAGGTTCAAATGCTCAAGTGTCGGGGAGTGCATGAATTGGCTCACAAGACTTACAGAATAAGTGATATCGGGCCTGGTGATAGTTAGGTAGATCAGTTTACCAACTAATCGCTGATAATGGTTGATGTCCGTAAGTGGAGTGCCCTTCAAGCTAGGTTTGTGCTTGCTGTCAAGAGGAGTAAGAGCCGGTTTAGCATCACTCATGTTAACCTCCTTGAGCAGATCCAAGACATACTTTCGTTGGTTAAGAAACAGCCCCTTGTGTGAGGTTGCTACTTCTATACCAAGAAAGTACTTCAATATCCCGAGGTCTTTAATTGCAAATCTTTGTCTGAGGGACTGTTTGAGGTTGAAAATCTCAGCAGCACTATCTCCCGTAATTATCAAATCATCAACATAAATCAGCACAACCAATTTGCCCTCAGTTCCTGTGCGTACAAACAGTGAGGAATCTGCATTGCTGCTTTTGAAGCCAACACTAGTGAGAACGGAGCTTAGTTTGGCATACCAAGCTCGAGGAGACTGTTTCAGGCCATAAATGGATTTGTGTAATTTGCACACCAAATCCGGTTCATTGTTTTAAGGATGTCCTGGAGGCAATTTCATATGAACTTCTTCTTTGAGATCACCATGCAAGAATGCGTTCTTAACGTCCATTTGGTACATGGACCACCCTTTGTTAACAGCTACAGACATCAGCACTCGCACGGTATTCATTTTTGCAACCGGTGCAAACGTTTCTTTATAATCCACATCAAATGTTTGAGTGAATCCTCGAGCCACCAGTCTTGCTTTATACCTCTCAATTGATCCATCAGATTTGAATTTGAGTTTATAAATCCATTTGCAACCCACGGCTTTCTTGCCAGTTGGCAGTTTGGTGATACTCCAGGTGTTGTGTTGAGCTAGAGCTTTAAGTTCTTCTTGCATTGCATCTTTCCACACCTCTTGACTGTTGGCTTCATGGAAACTCTGAGGCTCATTGTAGCTCGATATAGTGCTTAGGAATGCTGCATGAGCTGGAGTCACTCTCTTGTACGACACACAATTGGAGATGGGATGTGTAGGTTTGTAGATGACAAAGTCTTGAAGTCTTGCGGGAGTTTTCCTAACACGCATTGGATTGCGTCGAGAAGTAGGAAGAATGGGTTCACACTCGGTTCCATCACCAAGATTGACATCATCTTCATGCTGTTCACCATCAGAATGAGACCCTTCATTGCTATTTTCATTGAGAGATGCATCAGTGTTGGCACTGTTGAGAACTTCTTGTTGTGGTGCCTCAAATGCAATTCTTGGTAGTGGGAACACATCCAAGTTGCCATCTACTTGACCTGTGATTTCACTAGGCTTGCTGAAAAAAGGATTAGTTTCATGAAATCGAACATCTTTGGACACAATCAATCTCCTTAGTTGGGGATTAAAACACTTATATCCCTTTTGTGAAGATGAATAACCAAGGAAAATACATTTGACAGCTCTAGGATCCAATTTATCTCGGTGATGAGATTGAATGTGCACAAAACAGATGCAACCAAAAACTCTAAGGTGTGAAAGGTCAATTTTCCTTCCTTTTAGGACCTCTAGGGGAGACTTGAAACTCAAGACTCGGCTGGGTAATCTATTGATGATATAAGCAGCTGCCATAACACCTTGGGACCAAAATCTCTTAGGTACATTCATTTGTAGCATTAGTGCTCTTGTTTTTTCAAGTAGGTCACGATTTTTGCGTTCGGCTACACCATTTTGCTGAGGTGTTCCAACACAACTTGTTTGATGCATGATGCCATGAATGCTCAAATATTGTTTCATGATGTGGGACATATATTCGGTGCCATTATCAGATCTTAGGGTTTGAATTTGAGATGAGAAATGGTTTTTAACAAGGCTATGGAAGTCCTTAAATACTTCCATAACTTCATTCTTAGATTTCATAAGATACAACCATGTGACCCGAGAGAAGTCATCAACAAAAATCACAAAATACTTATAACCATCAAATGATTCACTAGTTGGTCCCCATACATCGGAATGAACTAATTCAAAACACTTACTAGCCCTAGATAAGGAAGAGTTAAAAGACAATCTGGTGGCTTTAGACAAGTGGCATGTTTCACACGAAATATCATCCTTCCCTAAGTTTAGAAATAAGGTTGACAGAATAGGTGGAGAAGGGTGAGCTAAACGTTGATGCCACAATTTATTTTCTTGAATAGGGCTGAGTTTGGCTTGGAATCCCCTGGGATTGCTCTTTGACATGTAATAGAGACCATCTAGATAGAACCCTTCACCAATCGTCTTCTTGGTGGCACAATCCTGAAAGATAACATTGTGAGGAGAAAAAATGGCTAAGCAATTTAAGGTGTTTGTGATCTTTCCCACATATAGGAGTTGAAAAGGGAAGGAAGGAACATACAAAGCCATTGATTCAACTTCATCTGACATTAATTTTATTTTTTCTTTTCCCAAAACCTTTACAGTCTCACTGTTTGCAATTGAAACTTGAGAGGGTTTAGCAGATTTTTCAAATTTTTGAGAATTAGACACATGGTTGGTCATATGATCTGTGGCACCCGAATCTATAACCCAAAAATCATGCAACATATTTATTTTAAGAGCAGTTGTAAAAACTTTCATGATACCTTGCATGTCCTCTTGGGGTACAGATTTCGTGTCTGCCAAGAAACCTGCAAACTTGCCGAGCAATGCAGTCGAGTTTCCTTCTTCCTTCCTCTCTGCATGATCATTTTCTGCCCCACCTTTCTTGCCTTGAAGGTATGACATTAACTCACTCATGAGTTTAGCTGGATTCGCTGTGAAGTTCTTGAGAGAATCGGAGCCATTGGAGGTGGAAGCTGAAGCATGGTTTGCTCGATGTGGAGTACGGTACACCCTTTGTATACCTTTGTTGTCCTTCATGAAGTCGGGTTTTAATTCTGGGTGTAAAATCCAACATGTGTCTTTAACATGACCAGAATAATTGCAGTGTTGACACTTTAGGTTCGGATGCTTCACTTTGTACTTCCTTTCGTTGGTTATATATGCTCTAGCCTCAGGTACACTGGTCGTTGTACCTATATTCATGACTTTCCTCCTTACTTCTTCACGTTGAATCGTCGCACATACACTGGAGAAGGAAGGGAGTTCTGTGTTCATGAGTATGTGACACCGTAGATCTTCATATGTTGAATCTAGGCAGCAAAGGAGTTGAAAAATCTTGTCTTCTTCAGCTCTCTTTCGTAGCAGTGCTGCATCAGTAGTATGAGGGCGATAGACTTCCAACTCATTCCACATACTTTTCATGCTTCCTAGGATTTGCACAAAGGGCTTGCCATCTTGTTGTAGATCGGAGATGTCCTTCTTTAATTGAAAGATCCGTGCAGCATTGTTCTGGCTGCCATACATTTCCTTGACCGCCTCCCACAGCAGGTATGAAGATTCAGAATAGCTGAATATTTCAGCTAATTTTCGTTCCATGGAATTCAAGAGCCATGACATAACAAGCTGATCCTTGCTAAGCCAGGATTCATATGCTGATGAGGAAGCATCAGGAGTTTCGATGCTTCCATTTATGAATCCTAACTTAGACCTTCCACCTAGAGCCAGCGACACTGCTCTCGACCAAGGTAAGTAATTAAACTCATTCAACATGATTGAGCTTAATCTTTGGTTTGGGTTGACATCCACCTCATGCACGTTCATGGAGGGAAGCACCGGCGAGCTGTCGGCTTCAGAGGCTAACGGGTTGTCTTCAGCCATTTTGAAGATCGAACTTGCTCGAATAACAGTATAGCAGAAGCAGGTTATTTTCCCTGCTCTGATACCATGTTGATTTTCAAAGATAGTTTTGTATTTCCATCATACATTATTACAATCATCCATCTACAATAAATAGGGATCAATGGACCAAAGGTTCTTCCACCTACGGTGGCACACCAAGAAAGAAATAAAACATAATGATCAACTACTAACCCTACACTTGAGTGTACTTGAGTGTCCACCCAATGTTCATCATTCATCCACTCTCAACCACCTAATCACTAACTTAAAGAAGTCTACTCAGGGCTCCACTTATAACTTAATTGATTAGGAACCCTACTTCTAAATAAACAAACAATAAATCCTAATAATTTGTAATAACCACTGTACAACATCCAATAAGTACAAACGGACCAATGCGCCAAAAATGCTTGGAATTGAGCCATTCAACTTGTTGGTGGACACGTCAAGATATTCGAGTTCAGTGAATGCTCCAAATTCTGAGGGTATACAACCAAAAAGTTGATTGCCATTCAACTTTAGATTCACCATGGAAGTCAATCTCCCCAAATCCTTGGGAACCACCCCAACCAGATGATTCGAAGAAAAATCGAGTTCTTGAATTTTAGTTGCATTGACAATCTCAGATGGTATGCTCCCAGTAAGGTTGTTCCCCGCAATCCGTAGGGTTGTTAAGTTTGGACACTGTCCCCAGATGTCTGAGATTTCGCCATATAAGTTGTTGTGGCTTAGGCCTACAAACTGAAGATTCGGATAGACACCAAAGTCTTCAGATATATTGCTTGTAAATTGGTTCCCTTCAAGACGGACTCTGACCAAGCTCTTGCAACCTTTCAAGCTTTTCGGGATTGGACCTGAAAATTCGTTGTTTTCTGCACTAAACCATTGTAGCAATCCACCTCTACATATATCTCGAGGCAAATAACCAGAAAATCGGTTAGTACCC
The DNA here is from genome assembly GCA_963580275.1 of Crataegus laevigata. Taxonomy (NCBI): domain Eukaryota; kingdom Viridiplantae; phylum Streptophyta; class Magnoliopsida; order Rosales; family Rosaceae; genus Crataegus; species Crataegus laevigata. The sequence continues at coordinate 1,593,442 of OY756942.1, read as the reverse complement.
AATTCAAGTGTTGTCAACTTCATTAGATTCTCCATCTCTTGAGGGATTGATCCAGATAATTGGTTATCGCGGAGGTATAGCTCTTCTAGGCTGCTCAAGTTGCCAAACGAAGAGGGAACGGTTCCGTTGAGCTGATTGTTGTTGAGCTCTAGCGACACAACAAATTTCAAGCATCCAATCTCTTCAGGAATAGTGCCGGAAAGTTTATTATTGTAGAGAGAGAGATAAACAAGGTTTGTCAAATTGCCCAAAGAAGTTGGGATAGAACCAGAAAGGGTATTGTTGTACAAGTGCATGCTGGCTAGATTTTTCAAGTTTCTGAAACTCAGAGGGATTGGACCTGATAAATAATTGTCAAACAAGAAAAGTTTAACCAACTTCGAAAGGTTTCCTATTTCGGGAGGTATAGGGCCCGAAAGTTGGTTTCCGTAGAGAAGCAAAGAAGTCAAGTGGCTCAAATTACCCACAGAAGCTGGAATTGAACCCTCTAAATTGTTCAAGCTTAGAGCTAGCTTATAGACAAATTTAAGTTGGCCTATTTCTTGAGGAATTGAGCCGCTGAACTTATTTGTATTTAGGTGAAGGACCTTAAGATTTGTTAAAAGACCGATTTCGGGTGGGATTTTTCCAGACATTTGATTGTAGGATACATCGAAATAGATGAGTTTGGTGAGGGAACTGATCTCAGGTGGGATTTGATCAAAAAGTTCATTCAAGCTGAGGTCAAAATATGCAAGATTAGGCAAGAACTTGAATGGAAATTGAAGTAGAGTACCTTGTATACCAGAATTGGTGAGGTTTAATCTATTGACACTTCCATCTGAGTTGCATGAAACACCAATCCAAGTATTGCATGGGGCTTCATTTGCATTCATCCATGAGGTCAGGTTTTGGGTTTGGTTTCGAAAGCTAGCTTTCCATTTGAGAAGTACTTCTGCTTCAGTGGAATTGGCAGAAGCAAAAGCACTTTTTTGTGATGAAGCTAGCTGAAGATACAAGATAAGGCAGGCTAGAAAGCATAGCTCGTCACAAGTCGGAACTCTAGTCTTTGTTTTTGTTTACACTTTTTTTTTTTGGAGCAATTCAGGGCTTTACTTATAGTGAGATGATTTACTGAATTCAAATGCTACTTTTACCACCTATTTGTACCATCTATTTAATAGAGATAGATCCTAAAAGCGTTGACATACTCTACCTCTATTAGAGAGATGGTACAAATAGGTGGTAAGTGTAGCATTACTCTTACTAATTTACAATCCTCTAGAAACCATAGGCCATTGAGTCCACATACTATATGATACAAGCAAAAATAAAAAAGAGTATCCCAAACCAAAATAGTCCACACATGAATGTGGTGTTTCCATTTCACGGTTCGCCCTCAATTAATATATGAGATGGTACTTGTCTGGGAAGACTTTGAAATTTCTTTCACTTTGTGTTGAAGTCTTTGTGTTTTATCTTCAAAATTGAAATTGGAAAGCTTGCAGTATCATTTTGAACAGTATTATTCATGCTGTCAAACAAACTTGAAGTATAGCCCGGTTGAAAGCAATTGGTAAGGTGTATTTAGAATTCTCCAATATGAAATAGAGAAAATAGAGAATAGATAAACTGAACCCTAAATCCTAAACCTAAACCTTTTAGACCTTCTGAACACATGCACCCATGCATCGAGAATCCCATTATGATGCTAGATTGTGGTCCTTGGGGTAGTGCTTTTGGTTAAGTTGTTGTATTTGGTGGTGTACTTGTGGGTGCGTTTGGTATGCGGGACGGGACGGGACGGGACGGGACGAGGCGTTCCGTCCCGCGTTTGGTATGCCTAAAATGAGTGGGACGAGGTGTTCCACGGGACAAGTTTTGGATGATTTTTGGTTCCACCTCCCCCCATGGAACGGGATTGTTCCACGTCTGTGGGACATAAATTTTTAACGTTTTAGGACAAAAATGCCCCTTGTCTTTTTCAAAATTTACAACATCTGTCCCATCCTGTTCCGTCCCATCCTGTTCCGTCCCGTCCCGTCCTGTCCCGTCCCGTCCCGTCCCGTCCCGTCCCGTCCCGTCCCGTCCCGTCCCGTCCCGTCTGCGTACCAAACGCAAGCACACCACCAAATACAAAACTTAACCAAAAGCACTATCCCAAGGACCACAATATAGTGTTCTAAAAATCGAGTTGTTGTTAGACGCCCACCAGACGCTCTCTAGATGGTGATCCAGACGGCCTAGGGTGCGATCTAGTGGCTTATATTTTTTTTCGTTTCATAATGTTATGTTTGGTCAGTATCGTCTCTCGTCTTCGGTCGTTGCCAATTTGATGAGAAGAGGGAGGGTGGAAAAGAAAGAGATCGGTGGATTTGATAAGCAAACAAAGAGGTTGCAATTTTGTCGATGTGCTCTTAGACTAGTGTGAACGATGACTACTAAAGTTCTCAAATGGCACTGTAGAAATGAATAGTGTTTCTATAATTACATTTTTGCCCATCACAGATTACAATCCAATGGTGGGCATGGTTTATTATGAAGGGTAGTTTTGTTCTCTCCATTTTGGCCGAGAGAGGGACGGGGAGAGAGACAGATAGAGGCACAGAGAGAGAGAGAGATAGGGGAGGGGTAGGGGTCTCGGGACTGTTGATGCAGATGGGATGGTGGGTATGGGCAGAGTCGTCGGGATTTCAGGGAGACGGGGTAGGGGACTTCGACAAACCCTACTGAGGGTGGGGTGTACCGGATCTTGCACTGCATGAAATCCAAAGATAAGTTTCTTTTTAAAATTGTATTCTTTAATGTTGCCTGGGATTTTCTGATTGTTTAGTATGTTAGGTTCGGTTTTGGGGGATTTGTAATTTTCTAGAGAGAGATGGATAGGGAGATAGAGGTAGACAGAGAGAGGAGAAAGCATGGCTGTGTGCATTTTTTGGGATTAATTAATGGGTTAGTGTACAGGGTCAGTGAGGAGGGTATGGGTTTTCGGTTTTTCCTTCTGATTGAATAGGTTATGCACTGTTTCAAACTAATTGTTTATTGTTTTGTTTTCCTTTTGCTTTGTTAGAACCATAATTCGATTTTTGGGTTTCACTTTGCTCATTTTTGTGCTTCTTCAAAATTTTCTGGTGCTTGCTTCTCATTCCTCTGTTGGTTGATTTTATTTTCCCCGTCTCTTGGTTCCTTATGTATTCCTTGGTTCTGTCTAATTTTTGGTTGTGGGTTGATGCTTGCAGGTGAACTATGTGCACGGTTTTTTGGACGAGTTAGGAAGATCCACATGAACTGGTATGCTACTTTGTCTTTCTGTTGGATTTTTATGTTCTGCTGCTCAGAGGATTTTAAAATGTTCTAAATCTGTTTTGTAAATGTGCTTAAAGATTGAACGTGTTCTTGAGTATTAGGCATGTTGTTTGGATTGAATATGGGAGAAGATACCACCACCAGTCTCATCCTTCAGTTCTCAATAGGATTCCACAGTGTAAACCCAGAAACTAAAGCTAAGGAAATTCTTTTTTTTTCTTTTTCGGTTTCTTATATGGGGTTGATTCCTTTGTTATTGAAGAAGACGTGCCGGGTCGGATGCACTTGCTGAATCCTCTCTCGCGGTTTCAGCTGAATCCGTTGCCCGAAGTGTTTCCAAAGGTATTGGATTTTTTGAATTTTAGGGTTCTTGAGTTGGGTGGAGAATTTGTTTTGCATTATATCCATTTTTGGCCTTTTGGGAATGGCAATTCTTTGGGCGATGATGGCAATTTGTATATGGAAAAGGTGGTTTTTATGTGTTCGGGTTCGGAAAGCAACGATTTTGTGCTTCTTACGATTCATGTGTCTACAACGCTTCACAAGTGCTTTCGATAATCTGAGTGTATGAATAACTTTTATCTTCTTTTGTTTTCACTTCTCTGCATGCGGTCAATTGCCTTTACGCCGAGGACTCTTTTTTCTCTCACAAATTTAACTTGATGCAATGCATTATTGTTTTTTTGTGTGTACTTGATCACAACAAAGCATCCTACACAACTTCAACTTATATTACTCTCTGTTGATGTCACCTCTGTCCCTTTGGTAATCAACAAAAACAAAATTTTCCGCTGATATCTGTGGCTCATTCCCGAGGCTGAGTTGCATCATTAGGCCTAAGACTTCGACGGTTATGCTTAGGACTTCCTGTTAAAGTTAATTTTGGTACACAAATGCCTGGGAGGTTTGATCTAGAGCATGATGTTCTGTTTGCATTTAGTAGTTTTACTACTTTATAATTACTGAGCATTTAGATTGTTATGCCATGCACATCCGATTGGTTGTGTTTTAACTCATATCCTGACCTTGCAGAAATTGTTGATATCTTCAACAAATCTCGAGTTTTTCACCAATGCATACCACTATATTATTCAGATTTTTCCCGCTGCTGTTGTTGCCCCTGTGTTTCTCAGGCAAAATTGAGTTTGGTGTCATTAATCAGTCAGTATCTGCTTTCAGTCATATTCTTCGAAACTTCTCCCGACCAAACTAACCCAAACTCTCAAATGGGCAGCCCACCGGAACCCATCACCGTCCATTCCCATCACCATCGCCTACACCATCGGGTATGGAAGGAATTCAAGGGGTATGGAGATTTTCTGCAAAAGCTGGTTGCCAAAAGTTGGTGATCGAATCAGAGGTGCTTTATACTTCTGCCATGGCTATGGTAGTACCTGCACATTTTTCTTTGAAGGTTGGCATCTCTGCTCCTTCCCCTGTTTTATACATAACCCAAGTTAAAATCTTATGCCAATGCATTGCTTAAACTTAAGAAGTTCCACATATGACATGCTTCAAAATTTTGGACTGTCAGGTATCGCCAATCGAATTGCTGCATCTGGATACACTATATACACCATGGACTATCCCGGTTTCAGTCTTTCTGAAGGATTGCATGGCTACATCCCAAACTTTCATTTTGTTTTTTCATTTTCATTTCTTATATCTTGCTTTTGCTTTTGATGCATAGTTTGAAAGCTTTTGGATCATAATATGAACTCTGGTGTGTGTGAGTGTGTGCAGTGTTTGTGCATTTCGAATTCTCAAGCGTGATGATCCTATACATGTAGATTTTACACTGCTTTTGTGCCATGCAGTACCGACATTCTATGTGGCCTCTTAGCTAATGATGCAATCACATTAAATAAACTTTAATTGGTTTTCAAAACATAGTTTCAATTTCTTTGCTTTGTTTGGAAATTTGGGCATTTATCTTTGGAGCACTTAATTGATTTAGCTTGCAGTTTAACTATTGAGGATTCTTAATGTATTTTGGTTTTACCTGGATTCCATTTCTGTGATTGTCACCCTTAGTTGGTGGTGTTATCTTTACAATGGATTTAAATTGGGGGTTTAGAGAATCTAATAACAAAACTGAATTATATGTTCCATGCTTTTCGTTTCATTTTGGGTTAAAAAGTTGGAGCTTTGGATCGGGATTTTTCTTTATTCAACTATAATTTTGTGCTTAGGAAACTATCTGAAACTGCTTAAATTTGTTTGCAGGGAACTTTTTTTTTTCTTTTCGCTGTAACCTGTTTTGTTAAAGGTGATGGTAAAGATTTATCAATATTGTTTGTTCAGAGTTATGTAGGAATTGGAAGGGAGTAAACTGTGATTGTTTACGCAGCATTTGATAAAATTGAGAAATAAAATTGGGGAAATAATGTTAATAGTTTGTAGATGCTTAGGAGAATGTTTGGGGCTGCTTAAATTTTATATATTCAGTTGCATAAAGTCGACATGACATACACAACCATGTTCAGATTGCCACCCTTAGTTGGTGGTATTATCTTTACAATGCATTCAAATTAAGGAATTAGAAATCTAATAATAAAACTGAAATATATGTTCCATGCTTTTTGTTTTCATTTTGGGTTAAAAGGTTGGAGCTTTGGATTGGGATTTACCTTTATTAACCTATAATTTTGTGCTCAGCAGACAATCTTGGGAGTCTTAACGTGATTGTTCTTCTATTTTATAGATTCGAAATGTGTTTAGTATCTCATTTAATTGGTGTACCTTTGCTCATTTAATTCAAATTTAATACGATTTGGTCCTCCAATTTCTCTGAATTGCAAACGGATTTACTTTCTTTGGAACTTTTAGGAGCTTTGGTTGTGGGAGGAAGAAGCTGATTCCTTGCTATTTTTAGGTATACGATTAGAAATCGGAGGGTTTAAGGTTATGCACTTGCTTTGAAGCAACCAACCATTAGAGTTGTGGCAATCATTGCTGAAGGTGTACCTGAGTTAGACACTAAGCAATTGATCGCATATGCACGGGCAACCAACAAGGTTACATGATTGATGCAAAGTCATCTTAATTTCACTAACCTGGGAAAATGAACTTGCAATGCTAACTTTAATTATCGTATCTTTTGCAGGTTGTCATTAGCCCAGCTACTATGAAGGGAAGCTCGCTTCTCTGTCTCAACTGATTCTTTTCTTCTCCCCATTCCTCCAAAAGCCCCCCTTCATTTTGGTTTTCTGTGTCGGATTTCTCTTCAATTTTGATTTCCCATTTAGAACAGTGATCATTTTGTTTCCCTTTTTCTTTTTTCTTTGTTGGGGTTTTCAATTGCCATGTTTTAATTTAATTTAATTTATCTGTGGTTTGGTTCCTATAAAAATAGAACCATTTCCTATATTTACTGGATAATTCTTTTATCCCCTTTGTTCTGCGTTTAATTTGCTTAGGAAAATTTGTTTTGGAACCGAAAATGTATGTCTCTTAATGTGATTAAATTATGTTAACAAGATTTTGGTCTCTAGATTTTTCATGCTGGAATTCTTATGGTGATAATTTTATGCCGATGTCTTTGTTTTTGTACTTCTCTCAATTATATGTAAATTCAATGAATTGTGAAATTTTTGGTGTGGTGTATTCAATGAATTTGCCAAACGGATTGATAATTAACAATAGTAATAGTTGCTTTCACTTTGCAACACTTATGGTGAAGCTGTAGATACCAATGTTATATCTGAAGTCTATGCTCTTCGGATTGCAGTCGAGGGGTAGAGAATTTCTCTAAACAATGCTGGTCGCCTTCCCATTAATAAAATAAGGGATCTAAACTTAAATCATGCTGAGTTTTCTGATCTTCCAGTTGAGGACAAGTCACATGCTCCGCTGGTCGAGCAAGGTTTCGTCGATTTCGATCAACTTGGGCTACCCCCAATGTCCGTTAAGGTGTCAATCTCTTCCTATCCTTACGCTTCTCTGGTTTTTGCTTTGATTTTTTATGGAAGGTATGAGATTTCTTTAATCATACAATCAGTTTGCCCTTAATTATTCTTTCACTATATTTGACTGTTGTAGTCCTCTTTTAGCTACTCAAATGACACAATAAAAATTCCAAGAAAAAATTTCTCACTCTGTAATGGATTGCACTGTAGAAATGAATAGTGAGTGGACTTTGTGGGAGGTTTGGATTGGGGCTGGGGTTTTTTTTGGGTTTGGGCAGATGGGCTTTTCCCGGTTTGGCCTGTGGTAAGTAAAGTTGTTGGCATAACTTTTAAGTATATATAAAACCAAACTCTTGGGTTTTATTTGGTTGGTTATGTGGGAATAGAGTGAGGTGGATGCCGTGAGTCATCCACATTGTAGCTTGCAGAACGGTAGAGAGAAGAGTAGAGATGGAAGAGTTGTGGGTGAGAGAACAGGAGATAGGGAAGAGTCGTGCGTTGGAGGAGAGAAGGAGGGGTAGGATAAGCGAATCAAGAGTAGGGGTGCTCGAGAGTTTGGTTTTAAGGGTTGACAATAAAGGGTGCGCAGAGAGATGGCGAGGCAAGTTGAAAGGGCTAGGAGTAGGGTTCCTTTTGGAATTTTGGTTCCAGCTGGAAGCCATTTTCGCAACAATTAACTGGGAAGGCATGGTTGTGTGCAGTTTGTGCAGTTGTGGGAGAGATTTATGGATTTTGTCCATTTTTTTAGAGAACGATGGAGAGTGAGAGAGAGAGAGAGGGCAGAAAGCATGGTTTCACTGAGTGGCAGGGATATTTAGAGGTTTTTTTTGTCCCCTGATTCAACAGGTAAAACACTGTTTTGAAATCATTGTTTATTGTTTGGTTTGTTAAAACCATCATTTGAATTTTTTTGTTTCACTGTGGTCATTTCTCTGCTTCTTATAATTTCCTGCTGTTTGTTCTTTTGTTTTAAGGTCAGTTGGTTTTTTATTTTTTTGGGTTTTCAGTTTGTTAATTTGTTTAGCTGTTGTTAATTTTACGGTTTAATTGTTTCCTTTAATCAGGATTGTTAAGTGTTGGACGTTTTTTTTTTCCAAAATCTTCATGAACTGAGCTTTTGTGCTGAGGACACCTGAGTTTTATTTTGTGCTAGGGTTTATAATGTATTTAGATTGGGAACACAATCTTTGTTGAATTCTAAGTTTTTATCCACTTTTGTTTTTATTCCCCTTCAATGGTTTGAATTAATTGTTGTTTCAGTATAAGTATTGCTCTCTAAACTGCGAAATTAGGTGCATGAAATTCTTAGCTATGAATTTTTTTCATGTGCAGAGGACTTGCGAAGGTGCAATACCAAGTGAAGAATTAGAGCTTCAGAAGGTAGACTTTCCTTCATTTAGATTTTGATCTCCATGTCTGGAAAATAAGGTTTATGATTTTTGTGTGCATATGTGGTTCTGTGTTTTCTGTGTATTCATTGACTGATGAAAAAATGTAGCCATAAAATATTTATTTTGACATTTTTATTTTATTATTTATTCATAAAAAGGTTGTATGATCATCAATATTTAACTAAAAGATCGGGCCATTTCCTTACTGCATTTTGTTTAAATGATAACCATAGTAACAGTCTTTCATGGCATTCATCTAAACATGATTAGGTTAGTTGAAGATTATGCTATAAGAAGTAGAGATTTGTGCTAAAGGACCATACCAAATAAGAAGTCAGGTTCACACGCAGACCCACACACGCACATCTGATTTAGTCTATTAGATGGTTTCCAGATTGGACCCCACTTGCTAAATATATTTTCGGTTCACTATCCCAATAAATAAATATTAAACTGGCTTTGATTTGAAAAAAAAAAAATTCCATTGCAAGAGTATAGTAAAGCAAAGAACCACAATCTTTTTACTTACTTTTTATGCTTTAGAGTAATGGGTCCCTTTCCTTATCTAAATCTTAATTTTTAACTTTTCACATGATTTGGTTTTTTTTTTAAATTAGTTTTGATTTTGGTTTTATTTTTTCTGAGATCAATGTTATGTCACGCACTCACAGGGCCACCGATTCGAAAATTGAGCAATTTCTCCAAATAAATTTCAATAATGCTCTCTGTATGTTCACGTACGAACTATGCAAACCGTATGGATCTGTTTGGATAATTGGGTTTTGTTGGGTAGCGGTTTGGTTGGTACATTGCCTAGAGACCTGTTTGGTAACCATATTTGCATATTTGTTTGCCATAAGGTGTGCTTTTTCTAACAGAAATCAACCAATAGATCTACCTAACTTTACCATTTGATTTGATCGACTTACCTGTAATTGTTCTGCTAACCCTAAATCGTAATTTTTGAAACAAGAGCTATGAATTTTGTTTGGATAATGTAATTGATATGTGATCACCATGAATTAGTAGTTGATGTTTTGGTTTTTTATTCTGTGATCATTTCTATGGTTCTTCTCCCCGTTCCTCCAAAAGCCCCCCTTCATTTTGGATTTCTGTGTTGGATTTCTCTTCAATTTTGATTTCCCATGTAGAACAATGATCATTTCATTTCCCTTTTTCTTTTTTCTTTGTTGGGGTTTTCAATTGCCATGTTTTAATTTAATTTAATTTAATTTATCTGTGGTTTGGTTCCTATAAAAATAGAACCATTTCCTGTAGTTTCTGGATAATTCTTTTATCCCTTTTCTTCTGCGTTTAATTTGCTTCGGAAAATTTGTTTTTGGAACTGGAAGTGTACGTCTCTTAATGTGATTAAATTTTGTTAACAAGGATTTTGGTCTCTAGATATTTCATGGTGGAATTCTTATGGTGATAATTTTCTGCTGATGTCTTTGTTTTTGTACTTCTCTTCAATTGTATGTAAATTCAATGAATTGTGAAATTTTTGGTGTGGTGTATTCAATGAGTTGGCCAAACGGATTGATAATTAACAATAGTAATAGTTGCTTTTGCAAAGATACCAATGTTATATCTGAAGTCTATGCCCTTCGAATTGCAGCCGAGGGGCAGAGAATTTCTCTGAACAATGATGGTCGCCTTCCCATTAATAAAATAAGGGATCCAAACTTAAATCATGCTGAGTTTTCTAATCTTCCAGTTGAGGACAAGTCACATGCTCTGGTGGTAGAGGCCCTTCGTGGTCAGAGTATGAAGTTCAATATCATAGTGGCAGTCTGGCTGATTTGAGGTGGGTAATACAAACTTTTATGTTAAGTTGATTTGTTTTAGTTTTTTGGGATGCTTAATTTCATCTGGAAACAAGGCTGAGCATCCAAAAGTTTCAAATTTATACCCATTATTCAATACTAGCTCAATATCATCATGTTTTCTCTGACTTTGTTTGTGAATTCTGATATATAATCATATTTTAAGAGTTTTCTATTGAGGAAACCTTAGGAGCCGATTGTCCCACTTTGAAAAAACAGCAGCAGTGGGTCTTATTTAAAATTAATCTAATTGAAGAGACTAAGGACTGGGCACCTTCTACAAACTGTAGTACTACTACTCATGCGAAGTCTATTTCATTTCCTCTCTGCTATCGAAATCTTCATAACTTGCTTTTAAGTGCATTTTTTGTTTGGTTCTTATTTAAAGTGAATCTTTTGAATATTTATAATCAAAAGAATTAATTTTTCTAATTGCCCAATTTTGTAGGTTTTGCATTCAAGTCTATGTCATTGCTTTATCTAAGGTAGTTGAAATGTGCATACAATATCTTAGCTTTTTGTTTTTTCTTCTTTGGCTGCTTAGAGATTATGGGTTACCAGCCTGGTTTTTAATGGTATGGCAAAAGTTTGCATCTTTTTGTAAGCTACGAAATAAATATCAGATTACCTTTGGCTGTTGCACTCCTATTGCAGAAAACACCACGAGTATTTTCCAGATCTTTCATCAGTAACTCCATGAAATAATCTTTCGGCACCCCTCCATGGCATAGAAGGGCAATTAAATTCCTCGAAAATTTTGTATTCCCAGGCTTTGTACTGAAAGATGAAAACGTCAACTTAAAAACTGTTAGGTTTTGGCTCGTCAATTAATGTTCTTCTTCGTTTAGGATTGTTTTAGGGAAACAAAGGGTGCACCAATTCTTCTCCTAAAAGGACTAGGAAAGAATCTTAGTTTCCTTATTCAATTTAGATTAGGAATCCTAGAAGTCTATTTGGAATTGGAAAGGAAGTCTAATTTCCTATTCCACTTAGAATAGGAATTGTAATCTGTGCAGGACATGTAATCTGCAACCCTATATCTATAAATAGGGTACGGCAAGACTGTTTTTCAGCAGAGAGAAAACAGCAAAACAGCAGAGAGTTTTTAGATTAGTTCTAGGGTTTGCATAAGTTCTGTAATCTCTATTATTAATCAAAGAAGCAATGATTTCTCTATCTAGGGAAATCACAACTGGACGTAGGCATAAGTTCTGCCGAACCAGTATAATTCTTGTGTGTTTTTCTAAGTTTTCTATATTTGCTAGTTAAGTCTATTACTGTTGGTTACATCAAAGAACAAGGTCCAGTGTTCGGGTTTTTTCAACAATTGGTATCAAGAGCTAGGATCAAGGTGTTCTACGATGTCCAAAGGGAAGATGAATGCGGATCAAGGACCCGCGTTAAAGCCCTTTGACGGCTAGGATGGCTTCACGGACTGGCAAAGGATGATGAAGAACGTACTGATACAGCAGGATTTGGATGATGCACTCGATGGTGAGAAGCCGGAAACCATGACAGCGGCAGCATGGACTAAGGTTCTCAAGAAGGCCAAGAGTTCCATTGAAATCCATCTCACAAGATCAGTTCGGTCACACATTACCGAAAAGATGACTGCCCAGGAAGCATGGGAAAAGTTGGAGAATGTTTATATGGGAAAAACCGTGTCCAATAAACTTTTTCTAAAAGATGAACTATTTGGGCTTCGACTAGAAGAAGGAGGTGATATTGAAGATCACGTATGCAGGTTCCAGAATTGCATAGCTAATCTTCAGAAAGTCGAAGAAACTTACAAAGATGATGATATGGCTATCATCCTGCTAAGGTCTCTACCTTCGTCTTTCAAGCACTTTCGAACAACTCTAATGTTTGGAAAAGAGTCCTTGAAGCTTGAAGACGTAATTCAAGCTCTTCAGTCATATGCTAAACTGGATGATATAACTGAAAGCTCTCAAGGCCTTTATGCCAAAGGCAAGGAGAGGGGGCGGGAAAAGACAAGGGAAGAAAAAACTGGCAACAAAGGTAGGTCAAAATCCAAGAAGAAAAAGGAAAAGAAGGAAGGTTGTTTCGAATGTGGTTCAGCTGATCATTGGAAGAGGAACTGCAAGATTTGGAAAGAAAAGAAAGCCAAGATGAGAGGAAGCTCAGGTTCAGCTAGTGCAATCACCGAACATGAGAGTGACGGGGAGCTTCTTTCGGTAACATCGGGCTCCAAGGATTTCAATTGGATTTTGGATACCGGATGCACTTTTCATATGTGTGCAGTTAGAGAATGGTTTGACACTTACAAAGAAGTCAGCAGTGGGGAAGTCTTAATGGGGGATGATTCTTCATGTCCTGTAGAAGGAATCGGCACTGTTCGAATCAGAATGTTCGATGGGATGATACGAGCTTTGGGGAACGTCAGGTATGTCCCTAGACTAAGAAAGAATTTGATTTCCTTGGGTACTTTGGATGAGGCCGGTTATGAGTACAAGTCTAAAAAAGGAAGACTCAGGGTAACCAAAGGATCGCTAGTGGTAATGCGGGGTGACCTACAACCCAATAAGTTGTATAAGTTAATTGGGACCATTATAGTCGGGGGAGCAGCTGTTTCTGTAAATCAAAGTACAGAAGACAAGACTGAACTATGGCATCATAGGCTCGGGCACATAAGCCAGAAGGGATTGCAAGAATTACACAAGCAAGGCCTGTTGGAAGGCGTGTCAGCTTGCAAACTGGATTTTTGTGAATACTGTGTTCTCGGGAAACAAAGAAAGGTATCATTTGCAAGTAGCAGTGCAGATAGCCGAAGTAAGGAGCAACTCAGCTATATTCACAGATGTTTGGGGTCCTGCTCCAACTAAATCAAATGGTGGAGCCAGGTATTTTGTTACTTTCATGGATGATTTTTCTAGGAAGGTTTGGATTTATTTCATGAAGCAGAAATCTGAGGTTTTTGCAAAGTTCAAGGAATGGAAAACAGAAACTGAGAATCAAACTGGAATGAAGATCAAGTACCTGAGAAGTGACAATGGAGGTGAATATACAAGTAATGAGTTTACCGATTACAGCAAGCAGGAAGGCATCATAAGGCACTTTACAGTAAAGAAGAACCCCCAACAAAATGGAGCTGCTGAGAGGATGAATCGAACTCTCATGGAGAGAGAAAGGAGCATGCGATTTCATGCAGGATTGCCTGATAGTTTTTGGGCAGAGGCTGTTAATCATGCAAGTTATTTGATTAACAGATCACCATCTACAGTTCTCGGTTTTAAGAGTGCAGAAGAGGTATGGTCTGAGAAGCTGGTGGATTATTCCAAGCTCAGGGTGTTCGGCTGTAGTGCTTATGCACATATTCCAAGTGATGAAAGGTCCAAGCTCAAACCGAAGTCTATACATTGCATATTCCTAGGTTTTGAGAAAGGAGTGAAGGGTTTCAAGCTTTGGGATTTCAACAACAGGAAAAAGGTTGTCAGTCGAGATGTTGTCTTTGATGAGACAACCATGCCTCTGAATAAAGTCGAGAGCAGTAGGGAGAAGAAGGACGATGCTGAAATTGAAGCAACAAAGATTCAGTTAATCAGTTCAGATGAAGAAGAAGCTCAGGTGGAGCAAATTGAGCAAGAGGCCGAATCTGATGGTTTTGAGGAAGAAGAAGAGCATCAGCATCATTCACCAGTTAGGAATCAGGTGGAGCAAGAAATAGGACAGATTGAAGGCACTCCAATCCGCCAGATATCCCAAAGGGGTCAAACTTCAACCAACAATCCACCTGCATTCCAAAGATGCATAACACTGGACAAACCTAAGTGGAACAAGAAGAAACTTGACAGGTTTGGGTTTGACCAAAACGAAGTTAATTATGCTCTTAACATTAGTCAAGGAGATTCGACTACTTATCGAGAAGCTATAGCAAGTGATGAGCGAGATAGTTGGATAAGTGCTATGACAGAAGAAATGGAGTCTCTTTATAAGAACTCTGTTTGGGAGTTGGTTCCTAAACCCAAAGACAGAAAGCTAGTTGGATGCAAGTAGGTATTTAGGAAAAAGGAAGGACTACATGAACAAGATGCCGTGAGATTCAAAGCAAGGCTCGTGGCTAAGGGGTACTCGCAAAAGGAAGGGGTGGATTACGATGAGTTCTTTTCACCTGTAATCAAGCATACTTCTATCAGATTGCTTTTAGCAATGGCAGCTCAGCATGACATGGAGATTGAGTAGATGGATGTGAAGACTGCGTTTCTTCATGGGGATTTAGAGGAGACGATATTCATGGCTCAACCAGAAGGTTTTGTTGAATATGGCCTGAAACAGTCTCCAAGACAGTGGTACAAGAGGTTTGATTCATTCATGCTGGAAATTAATTTTAGAAGGTGTTTGTATGACTGTTGTGTGTACTATCATGTGTTCCAAGATGGGATAATCATATTGCTATTGCTATATGTGGATGACATGCTAATTGCTTGTCAAGACAAGTCTAGAATTCAAGACTTGAAAAGGATGTTGAGCGAAGAGTTTGACATGAAGGATCTAGGTGCTGCACAAAAGATCCTTGGCATGGAAATTCAGAGAGATAGGACCGCTGGAAGGATTTGGATATCACAAGCCAAGTATATTCAAAAGGTTCTTGAGAAATTCAACATGCAAGAAGCAAAGGTAGTTTTGACTCCTTTGGCAGCTCACTTCAGGTTAAGTGGACAACAGTGTCCTATGTCCGAGGAAGAGCAACAAGAAATGAAGAAGGTGCCTTATGCTAATGCCGTGGGCTGCCTCATGTATGCAATGGTATGCACACGTCCTGACATAGCTCAAGCAATCAGTGTCGTTTCCAGATACATGGCAAATCCAGGAAAGCAACATTGGGATGTAGTCAAGTGGATTTTGCGTTATTTGAAGGGTTCTTGGCGACAAAGGATTATGTTTGAGAAGCAAAAAGAAAATGCAGGGGTGTTAGGATATGTGGATGCCGATTATGCAGGGGACTTGGACAAGAGAAGGTCAACTTCTGGTTATGTGTTTACATGCGCAGGAGGACCAATCAGTTGGAGGGCACTACTGCAACCAATTACAGCTTTATCAACCACAGAGGCAGAGTATATTGCATTGGCCGAAGCTGGAAAGGAAGCGATTTGGCTTAGTGGCTTGGTAAGTCAAATGGGAATCACTCAAGATTGTGTGAAGCTTAAGTGTGATAGTCAAAGTGCCATTCACTTGGCAAAGAATCAGGTTTTTTCTGGAAGATCAAAGCACATTGAAGCATGGTATCACAGAATCAGAGATTGGGTGGAGTCTAAGGAAATTTGGATTGAAAAGGTTCATACGGATGACAATGCCGCAGATTTCCTTACAAAGATAGTGCCGGCCAAGAAGTTCAAGCATTGTTTGAACTTGATCAATCTCGGTGATTGATTAAAATGGAGCACCTCCTCACCTGAGGTGCAATGAGGCAAGAAGAAGTTTGGCAAGGTGAAGACTCTTGAAGATTTCCAGAGCTACTTCAAGAAGGTTCAAAGATACTCTAAGGTGCTACACTCAAGACTTGGGTTGACTCACCAAGGTGGAGATTGTTAGGTTTTGGCTCGTCAATTAATGTTCTTCTTCGTTTAGGATTGTTTTAGGGAAACAAAGGGTGCACCAATTCTTCTCCTAAAAGGACTAGGAAAGAATCTTAGTTTCCTTATTCAATTTAGATTAGGAATCCTAGAAGTCTATTTGGAATTGGAAAGGAAGTCTAATTTCCTATTCCACTTAGAATAGGAATTATAATCTGTGCAGGACATGTAATCTGTAACCCTATATCTATAAATAGGGTGCGGCAAGACTGTTTTTCAGCAGAGAGAAAACAGCAAAACAGCAGAGAGGTTTTAGATTAGTTCTAGGGTTTGCATAAGTTCTGTAATCTCTATTATTAATCAAAGAAGCAGTGATTTCTCTATCTAGGAAAATCACAACTGGACGTAGGCATAAGTTCTGCCGAACCAGTATAATTCTTGTGTGTTTTTCTAAGTTTTCTATATTTGCTAGTTTAGTCTATTACTGTTGGTTACATCAAAGAACAAGGTCCAGTGTTCGGGTTTTTTCAACAAAAACTACGTCTTCATTTATTTGCTCTGCGTCTGAAATTCTCAACTGTAGGGGGAGCAATACAAATTAGGCAAACATACATTCTACATAATGGGTGTACCTTACTCCAACTATCTCCAATGAATTCACTGTTTGACCATCCAGCATCTGTCTATCTGTCTCAACTTTAATCATTGATGGTAGAATCTGCATCCTTTTTGGTGGTGGCTACAACATTGGACATAGAATGCAGTAGGACTAAGACAAATGCCCTATCTATCGGGGCAATCCATCTCTCGACATTCTAGCTGCGTTTCCCAGAAAACATTGAGGATTCAATTGGTTCACATCCATCTACTTCCTCCACAAATCTTCTTCACAACACAGCATCTGCCTTCGTCTCACTCTCACTACTCAGGTATTTCACTGATTTGGAGTTTTACGCAATTACAAATTTAAGTCCTTTCATATGTTGATCTAGGTTTATTTTTGTCACTTTATATCTGACTTGAAAATAAAAACCCTAATTTTAGATTGTTCTCTGAATCCAGATTGATTTCATTCACGACAATTCTTAACAAATTTCCCCAATATTACATTTTCCCCTTATTATGTTCATACATTTATAGTTTTAATCAGTCTTTTTCGACCTTTATCACTCCCTATATGATTGTGAATAAGTAAGTTCCATGTCTGCAAAACTCTAATTACTCTGATCTAATTATCTTTCAGGAACCTAATCCCTGAACTTATTAAATTCGTTAGAGAGGTAATTTTGGATTGAATCCCAAAGTTCCCTTCCTATTTCTAAGGTTGGTGTTTTGTGCACATTTTATTGAAGGCATTTGATCTGAGTAATTCTAAACTTATGAACTGTTTTATGAGTTTCCAAAACAGTTAAGCAGTTTTGAGGAAGCCCTTTGATTTATGAACTTTGAAGGAGCTGTATACATGCCATGTTTGGTAGTGCAAAAGTGGTCTTGATTCTTTTGCAGCTTACTACAGTTGTGGAAGTTGTGCTTTTGGGATAGTATAGGTTGAGTTCAAAACATCCTTGAGAAATAAGGCACAGATGGGTAGGCCATTGGTTTTTGAGATCTTGGACAAACCAGCCACACGTTGTTTCATAGGAATATGCAGTGCTATTTGGTTCTACATACAGAAGCAAAACATTGGCTATTCAAATGTGGGCTTGAGTTATGAAACTGCAGTTGCAGGGCACCATTGGAGGATTATAACTTCAGCTTTCTCTCATATAAGCATGAAGGCCATGTCGAAGCTGGTAAAAAATGATTCCTCAGTGCATCAGGTAACTTCTATATGGTTTTCCCAAAATTAGATCACTTCTAATTCCGATCTGTGTTCTTCAATCATGTTGGCTTCGTCTGTTTTTAATTGTTGGAGCAGGTTCTTGACTGTTTTCAGGGTTTGTGGCTGTGAGCCCACTTCAGAGGCTGGTTCAATATTCTGTTGTTTGTGAGGTTGCCACGAAGAAGCCTGACTCTGCTGTGAAGAGAGATCGGCAGGCCGAAAAGAGGAGGATTTACAACAAATCCCAGAAATCTGAAATCAAAACCCGGATGAAGAAGGTACTTCTCTTTTGGGCAAGTTTATTTGATTTTAGCTGAGGGTTTTGCTTCTTTTGGCTTGCATTGTATATAAAATAAGTTTATTCTGACTGTTGTCTTAAGTAAGGGGCATAATAGTATTGAGTAGATTGTTGAAAAGTAACCCACTGCTAGCTTTCCTTTTTGTAAATTAGTTTGTGAGACTATCAGTTAAAACTCATTTAAAAAAAGAGAGATCTTCTGCTTTACATATTTTCTTTGAATATGCATGTTGGATATGGTGTGCATTGTCTTATTGTATATTGGTGTAGGTCGTGATGTCATTCCACGAGTGTGGAGGCAATGTCGGGGATGATGTACATATCCTACTTCCTTACTGGGTGACAGAAATTGGCCAAAAGAATCCTGATATATATTTTACTAATAAAGAAGGGAAACGCAACAATGAATGTCTCACATGGGGAATTGATAAAGGGCGGGTTTTAAGAGGTCGCACTGCTGTTGAGGTATGGTATTCTAGAATTACTTAGTTATGCTGGTTTTTTATTTCTATGGATTGCCATATCTCCTTTCCTATATTTGTCTTCTTTTACATGTTCCACACATGTTTTAAAAGAAACTATTGCTAAACTTATTCCAACTTATATGTTCTATATTTCTAAGAATTTTCCTTTTGTATGATCTAAGAATCAGACCCTATGCATTCTTACTGTTTAATGCTGAGAGTTTCTATTCTGTTATATTATAATGGAACCAATGCAGGTTGCCTTTGAACAGTTGCGGTTGCAAAATTAGCTACCTGAACAAGTCCTCAACACTTTGTTTTTAATTACCTGTTGAAATGACTGCCTGCACTGCAAGACACATATTATATGTGTGAACTACATGTTTCTTAAGGAAATAGAATTTTTTTTGGAAACCATCTCTTTCTAATCAAAGACGTTTAGTTTCTTTCCACTCATTGTACAATGTGTTTTTATGCCATCTCACTTGAATGTATATAAAAGCAAAACTACTTATCTTATCGACCTCATTCACTTATGTATTCCTCTGTGTTGTTCATAATTGTGTTGAATTTATTCAACTTAAATGTGTTTAATTCATCCGATTACATTTGAAATAGCTGGTTCCCGTGGCAACGGGCCTAATTTCTAGTGATTTCTAAGAAAAGAAAGTGAAACGGTAGAGGCGAGAGAGAGTGATAGACGAATAAAGTGGGGGTTTGAATTAGAGAGGAAAAAATGGTACTCAGAAAGAGTAGAAAAATTAATAAAATACCAAGGAAGTGATAAAACCAAGACCTAAGGCACAGAGAAAGAGTGGAAAAATAAATAATATTTTAAAAGAATTGATGAAACAAAGAGTAATTTGATAGTTTATATTTGTTTTGAACATAAAACAAGGACAACCCACCCATTATCCAGGGGCGGAGGGACCATAGGACCACAGTAGTCCTAGCTCCACCCTGCTTTTGTTTATAAAAAAAAAATTAGTACTGCTTATTATTTTTATCACTTTTGACTTTTTCATGACTTTTTTACTTAAATCATTCCAATTTCCTAAACAAAATATCTGGCCCTCTTTAAATATTTTAATGAGATTTATGTAATCTAGTCTTTAACCCTAAAGCCTACCTATTCCAACTTCCAACACTTCCATTCATTTTCCCAATACTAAAAATTAGTATTTGATTACTCTAAGTTTCTAGCCGACTCACTGGTGCTAGTATGAAAAAATAGTCAGATCCCTCCCTGCCGTAGTACACTACAGTACACAACCCTGTTGCAGTGCTGCTATCAGTCTTCAATTTCCATGATCCTCAAAGGTATGAACTTCGAATCTCCAAAGTTGTCATTTTCAATTTTTTTTTTCAATTTGCTAATTCATATATGTTGTCATCTATAATTGTAAATTAATTTAACAAATAATATATATATTTTTTTTTGCAGATTAAAAGAATTCCATCATCCCATAAAAAAAAAGACATTGAAGTTTAATTAATTGGTCAACAACCCAATTCCAAAGTATGTATTTTACTCTCAATTCCTGTTACAATTTTTTGTTTATAAATTATGATTAAATTGATGTCTTGCAATTTCTCTTAACTATTGCCTAATTTGTTTTAGTTTGTAAAATTAGCATATATATTCATATTTCTTTTAATTTAAAGTTAGTCAATCTATGTTTTTTTACTTTTCAGTTATGGAAAGATATTTCAAAAGAAAAACACAACCTGAGATATTAGAACCGTCTCCATAGAGTCCAAAGAACAATGAAAGTAGTTCAAAACAAACTTGTGTGGATTCTATGGAAATTAACTCGAAACTCTCCAATATGATCCTGTATTGCGTAGACCGATTTTGAGTTATCATCCTAATGTTCGAGACCAAGTTCGAAGAGCCTATCTCCAAAATAAACCTTGTCAACCAAAAGCCCAAACATTTTCCTGCACAAATTTTGGGACAAAGCCTAGAAGGTTCAATCCTGCTTGGTTTACACAGTTTCCTAATTGGTTGGAGTATTGCACATCACAGGATGCTGCCTATTGTTTATGTTGTTATCTCTTCAAACTTGATATTGGAGATCAATCTGGTGGTGATACTTTTGTTGGAATCAGATTCAAGAATTGGAAGTGCAAGAAGAAAATAGAAATTCATGTTGGAGGACCTAATAGTTCTCATAATAATGCTTGGAGAAACTGTGAAGCCTTATTAAACCAAAAGCAACATATTGAAACAGTTATCTCAAAACAAACTGACCAAGATGGAATTGACTATCGAACTCGATTTGGTGCATCAGTTGGTGTTAGTAGGATTCTCTTACAACAAGGTCTTCCATTTCGTGGGCACGATGAATCTGAAAATTCACTCAACAAGGGAAACTTTCTTGAAATTCTACGATGGCTACGTCATTATAATGAAGGTATAAAGGCTGTCACGCTAGAAAATGCTCCTGAAAATTTAAAATTGACATCACCGATATTCAGAAGGACATCCCAAGTGCTATTTCATATGAAATCATCAGTGCAATCACTAGTGATATTAATGAATCTTTATTTTCCATTCTTGTTGATGAATCACGAGACAAGTCTTCAAAGGAGCAAATGGGCAGTGTATTGCGCTATGTGGATAAGGGTCATGTGATAGAGCACTTTGTAGGTATTGTGCATGTTGCAGATACTAAAGCTTCCTCACTTAAGTTAGCCATTGATGATTTCTTTTCTAGACATGGATTGAGCATATCAAAATTGCATGGGCAAGGCTATAACGGGGCAAGTAATATGCAAGGTGAGTTCAATGGCCTTAAAGCACTAATTTTAAATGGGAATGAGTCTGCCTTTTATGTTCATTGTTTTGCTCATCAACTTCAATTAGCTCTAGTAGCAGTGGCAAAAAAAAAATCAGAAATTGGAGATGTCTTTACTATGGTTTCTTCTGTGGTGAATGTTGTGGTGGCATTTTCTAAACGTCGTGATATTCTTAGACAGAAATATGCTCATGTAGTTTTGGAAGCACTAGAAAATAACGAGCTTTCAAGTGGACAAGGTTTGAATCAAGAAACTACTCTTAAGCGGGCTAGTGACACACGATGGAGCTCTCACTATAATTGTTTAATCAACTTGGCTCACACATGTTCTCATCAACGATAGAAGTGCTTGAGATTGTAAGAAAAGATGGAACAAGTTTTGAACAAAAATTTGAAGCAAATGTTCTATTGACTTTTATTCAATCTTTCAACTTTATTTTGGTCTACACTTGATGAAAAAGGTTTTGGGGATCACAAACAATTTATCACAGGCATTGCAAAAGAAGGATCAAGATATTGTGAATGCAATGAACTTGGTCAATGTATGCAAAGGAAGATTGCAAAGGATGCGAGAAAGTGGTTGGGAATCCTCATTTGATGAAGTTTCATCATTTTGTGACAAGAATCATATTAAAATCCCTAGCATGGATGATATTTTTACAAGTGGAGAGCGACCAAACCGAAAAGCTCATCCCATCACAACTTGCACCATTATCGGGTTGATTTATTCACCGATGTCATAGATAAACAACTAACTGAGTTAAATGATCGATTTACTGAGAAGAATACTGAACTACTTCTTTGTGTGGCATGTTTAAGTCCAAGTAATTCTTTCTCTGCCTTTGACAAAGAAAAATTGATGCGTCTTGCCCAATTTTATCCAAGTGATTTTTCAAAGCACGATCTTGAGTTACTCAAAGAACAACTTGAAAATTATATTTGGGACATGACCTTTAATAGTGAGTTTGCAGATTTGAAAGGAATTAGTGATCTTGCACAAATGATGGTTGGAACCAAGAAAGATCAGACTTACCCGTTAGTGTACTTGCTTTTGACATTGGCACTCATCTTACCAGTTGCAACCGCAAGTGTAGAGCGAGTCCTTTTTGCTATGAACATTGTTAAGAACACCTTACGCAATTGAATGAGTGATTTGTGGATGAACGATTATTTGGTTGCTTATATTGAAAAGGATATTTTTAATAGTATAGAGGACGAGGCTATCATGCAACGGTTCAAAATATGAAAACTTGTCAAGGACAATTATTTTAATTATTGGGAATATGTACTATTATCAATGCTATGTTATTTTGAATTTTGGTTACTTTTGGTATATATACTATGATGTTTTGGTTAATAGTTTTGTAACTACTATCAATTTAATTTTTTTTAATATTTGTGAGAGGCCCCTCCTAACCCAAAATCCTGGCTCTGCCACTGACACTATCTATTGAGAGTCACAGTCAGGTTACGTTTTTTAAACTAGAGAATACAATTTTATCTTTATTTTTTAAGGGGTGTTTGTTTTTAAATTTTTTAGACTAAACATAGACTCCTTTTAAAAATTTGATCAAACATTTTCCAAAAATTTTGGTTATTAATTTTGTTTTTCACATAAGTTCAATTATGTTTAGAATTTTAGTTTTTCACAACTTCTCCTGGGCATTTTGTTTTCTTTTCCTATTATCCCTATATTTATGCATTTATTATCCATCTCTATGCATTTTTTTTTGTTGGTTATAATTTTTATTTTTTTGTGTGAATAGAGTAGAATATTTATTAAAAAAATTGTTCGATTTGATTATTTAGAAGACCCAACAAATAATAAAATTATTTTTTGATTATATAGCTACATCTAGTTGCGTATAATATGGACACATTTAATTTTATAGTGGATTTGATATTTTGTATTTTTTGGTACATTTGGAATGTAAATGTACCAAAAGGGTTATCTGATAGAGACATTTGGTTTTGTGGTACATTTGAGATTTTTTGTTCATTTGGTCTTTTGGTACATTTGGAATTTAAATGTACCAAAATGGTTACCTGACAAGGGGCACATTTGGTTTATGATAAATTTAAAATTTTGGTACATTTGAAATCTAAACGTACCAAAAGGGTTACATAACAATGGGTACATTTGGTTTTATGGTACATATGAATTTTTGGTACATTTGGTTTCTCGGTACATTTGAAATATAAACGTACCAAAAGTCGATACTTTTGTTCTCAAATGTACCATAAGTTTTAAGTATATTTTTTTATATATCTATACGTGAAAAAAATATGTATTGAAGACATTTTATTGAGACATTTTTAATAGAAAGAGAACTATTTTTTTAAATACAGATAATAAAGAAATGAGGAATTAGTTAATTAATTTTTTATTTTATTAAAAAAATGTCATTTAATGCGTAGAAGGGAATTGACACACCCCGACCCCGAATGTCCACTAGGACTCCAAAGTCGAGCTGTGCTGGCTGACACCTGGAAGGTGACGAAGCCATAAAGTGTAGCGATGTGGAAAATGTGAATAAATTTAAACCTAAAAGTGCCTAATTACTAGAGTGCACTAGTAAGCGGTAGCGAACCCTTATCACACATGACGTTAGAACATAAGTTAAGTACAGTAGAGCAGGTAAGAACTATACCCTCAGAAGTAACCACTGATCCTTGGATTTTCCAAAAATCCTCATCGATACGAACCTCGAAACCTAAAACCTGGAGGGGAGCAAAACAGAAAGTGTGAGTGGGCAAAAACAAAGCTTTTGAAAGCCTTTTCTTTATCAAAAGCAATAACCCCTCACCGTAAAACTTGTATACTTTCCCAGAAAATATTACACATAACCATAACTCAAAATTTTACTAAAAACAATGGTAAATCCATAAGTATGCCATATCAAATATCCAGTCATGAAATATATGCAGTCAGGTGAGATAAATCAATAAAATAATATGTTAGCCGGAGTCACCTAACGTGACCTGTACGGCTGAGTCTATAACTCGTCTACCAATTCCTGCACACGAGTCAGAACCACCTAAAGTGGTCTGTACGACAGGCTGGGTGTAAATGAGTACGCTCAAGTGTTACAATCACGTGAAGGCTATGCGAAGTACTGCAAGTCACCTACGAGTTGGAACCACCTAAAGTGGTCTGTATGACAGGCTGGCACCTGCCTTGGATCCAAGGTGAGCGTGTGGTGCGGGAGGTGAACGATCACATGAAAGCTAGGCCCTAACCTCTGGCGGAGCACTAACACCGAGGTGCAAGATAATGAGCTATACATGCATCTCAACACAATCATACTCATTACCATCACTGCCATCAACATATACTCACCTGAAGCTTACCTAAGTGTCTGCAGCGCTAAGCAACAATATATAATCATAATAATTCATAACCAAACATAGGGATCATTTGACATGGCAGTTTAATCTATAAAACCATTTAAACACATTTTATGGAAAAAAAAAACCATGTATATACATATATATTGAAAACAAAAGCCCACTCACTTAGAGTTCACTCTACAACTCTCTAGCACAATTATCAAGAGGTCTTGAACGATCATTGCCTAAAACAAATATCAAATCATACCTTAGAATCCTTACTGAGTGATCGGATCATATTTATACATATTTTTATATCAAATTCACTCGTCTTTTCTTAGTTAGTTCGTTATATTTTGAGCTATTTACGTTATTTTTATGTTTTATTAGATTTATCAAGTTAAGAAAATAAAAATAGAATAAGTGAAGTGTTAAGTAATAAATTCGTCTAAACTATTTTGCGGTTGAATAGAACTTATCATTTTGTAAAATAATATATATATATATATATATATATACATGTATTTAATTATATGTGTGTGCGTGTGATAGCAGGCTGGCAGAAGCACTGAGTAGGAAGCAAATGGAAGGCAGTCGGTGATAAGAAAATAATACAAAGGGAATGAAAGCTGCCTTGCAGCTGGCAGCACGCACAAAAGCAAATAATAAAACCATGGGTGATGAATATAGTTCCTGCAGGCATGAAGATCCTTGTCTGCCATTTACAACCGTGGTCTGATTGGTGCTTTCCATGATTGGTGCGAACCATTTTCCACTTATCCACGTGCCTATGATCTGTTACATGCCAACCTCCTCTTCTCTGATTATAAGAACCCGGGGCGGAAGTGAATAGAGGAGCTCCTGCAGAGAGGAAAAGAAAAAAAAAAAAAAAAGGGAAGGCTGCCTTCCAGGCAGCTGGAAAAATAAACCGAGAGGCAGAGCCTCGGAGAAGGCAGCTGCGGTGCGCAGCTTGAGGAAGGACCAAAGCCTCGGGGGAGTTGAGCAAGCAGCAAGCAGAAGCACAGAGGCGCCAGCCTCGAAGAAGGGAAGAACGATAAGGCAGAAGGAAGGTTGCCATTTGGCAGCTTGCAAGCACAGAAAACCGAACGGCGGGCAGCTCCATTTGGCAGCACAGCAAAGGGGCGTGCAATTAAAGGAAGGAAAGTGGCTGCCTCTGAGCTGCGCAGTGGGGAAAGCAAAGCTGCCTTGGCAGCGGACGAGAAGAGAAAACCAAAGAAGCCACCGACAGGAGCAAGGCCACGGTGCCAATCTAGCACAGGAGGCTCACGGTGCAATCCTTGCACACTCTCCTATTTCGGTTTAATCCTCCAAACTCAGATTTTAATTTTGTTTTAATTTCTGTTTTAATAATGTGTAATTAATTTTATATTGGCTAGAGGTTAATTCGAAACCATGATTATATTTGTAATTTAAATTGGTAACTTCAGTTGTGATTTCTGAGTTGTGATTTAATTTGCTTAACTGCTTGATTGATAACTTATTTGTGTATGTTGATTAAGAATGCATACTTAATTTACATGCATGAATTTGATGCTAGAATATAAGTGAATTTCACCTAATCGTTATGAACTTATATTCATGAGTAGTGAAGGTTGCTAGTCACAATCGCGTTAAGTAAATTCCTGGCAAACGTATCATGCTGTTCATAGTTACGAATGTCTTGTCAACACTTATGATTTTCATAGAACATAATGATCTTTAATCGTATCTCTATTGTGCTTTTCACATAGGGAACTTTTGGGGAATAATTTGAGTTGTTGTATGCTGTTCATCCAATTCAATAACATAAGGAAAATCTGAAGATTAATTTAAGCGTACCTAATTAATTTGGGGTGTTGAAATTTACAATTTATTGAAAGAATAACTGAAGGTCAATTTAGGTTGCATATGTGTCATGTGTGGAGAAGAACCCTCTAGCCAATCCGTCGTCTATCTGTTCATTTTTAATTTTATGTTTTTGTCAATTTGTAATTTATTTAAGTTTAATTTACTTCGTCAAAACCAAACCAATCCCCCCATTATTATATTATATTATTTAGTTAGTTTTTCATTATTTTTAATCTTTTAATTTAAATTTCGTCTAATTAATTTCCTGGTGTCTAGATTGAGTTAATTTGATTGTTTTTATTATTTTGAGTCATTTTAAGTGTGTTTCGACTTTTTAGCTTAGTTTTGTGTTTTTGAGTCTTATTTAATATTTTTAAATTAATTTAGAGTAGATTAGCAATCCCTCCTAATCCCCGGCCTAGAACGATACCCTACTTACATCTTTACTACAACTGTCAAAAAGAGGGTTAAATTTGTGCGGTTTAAAATCCCGTCAAATTTTTGGCGCCGTTGCCGGGGATTAGCAACTTTGCTAATCCCTTTATTTTTGTTTGTATTTATTTTTATATTTGTCTTTTTGTTGTGTTTTTGTTTATTTTTGTGTTTGTGTATTTTACTTGTGATATTTGATTTATTTCTTGTTTTCAGGTACTCATCATGGTGGACAATCGAACAATCAAAGAACTCTTAGCCTCATGGATGGACAATGCAGCACCCCTATACATCCAATACCCTAGGGCGGCTCAAGACAAGAC
Organism: Crataegus laevigata; assembly: GCA_963580275.1. Lineage (NCBI taxonomy): Eukaryota > Viridiplantae > Streptophyta > Magnoliopsida > Rosales > Rosaceae > Crataegus > Crataegus laevigata. The sequence continues at coordinate 1,566,183 of OY756942.1, read as the reverse complement.
CGATGAGTTCGAACTAAAGTCAAGCTTACTGCACCATATTCCTAAGTTTCATGGGCTGTCCATGGAAGATCCTATCAAGCATTTGAAGGAGTTTGAAGTGGTTTGTTCAAGCATGACTCCCGGCAATTTCGATAGCAACATTCTGAAGATGAAGGCTTTTCCCTTTTCTCTCTTGGAAAGGGCAAAAGATTGGTTTTACGAATTAGACTTCGGAACTATCACATCTTGGGAGAGCATGAAACGGGCGTTCTTGGAGAAGTTTTTCCCAGCTTCTCGAGTCATTCTCCTACGCAAAAGGATTAGTGGCATTGAGCAAAATCAAGGAGAATCATTCCCAACGTACTATGAGCGATTCAAGACCCTTGTTGCCTCATGTCCGCAACACCAAATAAAAGAAGAGATGCTCATTCAATACTTTTACGAAGGACTTCTTCCCTTCGAACGACAATTGTTAGATGCTTCAGCAGGTGGTGTATTGGTTGATAAAACACCCGTGGCTGCCCAGACCTTAATTGCCAACCGAGCTTTAAACGCACAACAATATGAAGGCGTTGGACAAAGGGACCCCCCATGGCAGCAAGAGGTATATGCAATCTCCGAGATTCAATCTCAATTGGCTAATCTCACTCTTCTTGTGTCACAGGCTGTTGAAAAACCCAAAGTGCATGAAAACACAATCTGTGGCATATGTTCCATACAAGGACACCAATCTGAAAAGTGCCCTCAATTGATTGAGAATGGAGGATGGGAAAGTGTCAACACCATTGGGTATCAAGGCCAAAATCAGCCCAATTATGATCCATACGCCAACACGTACAATCCGGGATGGTGTGATCACCCAAACTTCAATTGGGAAGAGCCTCAACAACAAGGAGGATTTCGGCCATCCCTTGGGATATTCTAACAGCCCTACGCCCCAACACAACCTGCCCAAACAAATTCAGGTATGTCTATGGATAATGATACACTTTTTAAGTTACTCACCAATTTGTCTCAGGAGAAAGAAAATCAAGACAAAAGGGTGGATCACTTGGAAAAGCAAATTGGGCAGATATCGGAGTTCGTAGGACAATTTCGAGACCAAGGCAAACTCCCTAGTTCAACCATTGCGAATTCAAATGGAGGATTTGAAACTACCAAGGCAATCATCTTGAGAAGTGACAAGGAGGTTGGAGCAGACCCATAATCATCAAATCACAAGGAAGATGAAAGATTGCAAAGTGTGGAGGAGGAACACACCATACCCACGGCAAGGGTGGAAACACCTTTGCCACAGGCCCCTATTGCTCCTAAGCCATCCAATCTATCAAATAAAGGTAATAATGTGTCAAATTCAATTCCTTCTAACATTATTCCTCCGAATGTGCCCTTTCCTGGCAGATTTATGCAAACCATGAACGAAGAAGGAATTGGAATGACACACAAGGGACACGTCCCTGCCATCAAAGAACCCCCAGATTTGGCCGAGAACACCCCTTGCGCATTTGTTCATAATACTGCCACTTCAACGCCACCCATTGGTAAGTCACCTACTCCAATTCCAATTCCCATTTCAACTAATAGGTTGCTACCTTCTATTGTGCAGGTACCTACTCAAATCAAAGGTGGTAGAAGAGTTCGTGTTGACGTAGGGAAGCGAACCGCTAAAATCAGGAAGGATCATTATCCCCGTCCGTTTAAAGATTCAACATATGAGTACGTTGTGGACGATATCATCCTCCGTGACGTGGGCCCTGTTCAAGCTTAATGGAAAGATTCGTCCGGCTAAAGACGTTAAATCAAGCGCTTCTTGGGAGGCAACCCAAGCAACCAGATTTGCATTTCTAAACCCTTCTCTTTACTGCTTTCATTTTGTTTTGTTTAGTCAGTTGTTTTATTTGGTTGATTTTTGTTTAGTTTATGTTTAAATAAATTAAGGGCAGTATTTATTTGAAGTGCGGGTAAATAAAGTCTTTTTACATTAATTTACATATTTTAATTTACATATTTTATATTGCTTAAAATAAACCTAAAAATATATATATATATATATATATATATTAATAATAATAATAATAATATTAGTAATATTTATATATATATATATATATTTATTTATTTATTTAAATAAACTTTTTTTAAAAAAAAAATTAAAATTAAAATTTACATTAATTTACATATTTTGATTTACATTTATTTTATTTTGCTTAAAATAAGCTTAAAAAAAAATTACAATTACAATAATTCGAAAAACGGATAGCAATCATTGGTCATTGGTTAGGTGGCGCCCCAGAGGTCGACGGAGCTCCGGGAAGACGAAGAGCTAGAGTTGGAATCTCCGGAGCCTGAACGCTTGGTGCTACTCCAGAGGACGAAGGCAACATAAACCTCGGGAGTAGCGCCATGAACCGTTCATGATCGCTCTGAATCCGACCGTCCGACTCCTGCAACTGGTCCAGCTTCCTCTTCATGCTGGTCGAGTAACTAGTTGCAAGCATGTGCAACTCCTTGTTCTCGTGCCTGAGTCCTCTAACCTCCTGCCGAAGACTGGCCACCTCCGCCATCAGCGACTCCACCTGACGAGATCTGGCAAGCAGGCGCTGGCCCATGTTTGAAACCGAGCCTGCACTTTGGACGCTGAGAGCCAGAGATTCCTGAACGGCCAGCTCGTCCGACCGCCTAGATAGCATCCTATTGTCCCTTGGAGTGAGCAGATTTCTGGCAATCACCGTAGCGGTGATTTCATTCCTCATCATTGTGTCCCCGACTGTAAGTGGACCATTGGGGGATATGAAGGATGGATTCCAAATGTTGTTCGGAGAAGACGAGTCATCGTCTTCCCCGACATTCAAGTTTAGGCGACGGTCAGAAGGGCAAGACATTTTTAGAGGGAGTTGAGGAAGAAAAGAGTTCGGAAAGATTAAGATTGCTGAAGCGGAAGAAGAGAGTGGAAAGATTATGAGTGCAGAAGTGCAGGAAGAGTTCGGCAAGATTAAGAGTGCTTACAGAAGGAAGTATTTTCAGAAGGAAGTGTTTGAGGGAGTTCAAGTGTGATGTGAAGCAGAATTAGTGCCTCTATAAAAAGAAGAAAATGAAGAGCGCCCGCTCCTCAGAGATCAAAGAGCGCTCCTCGGAGGTTGAAGATGCGTCCTCGCGCAAATCGAAGGCCGACGCTCCTTTCTCAAAAGAGCCGTTTCCTTTCTCAAAAGCTGGGCTTGACTCAGCAATCACGTGGTTCTGCTTTTCGAGTTTGTCGTGACTCATGACGTGCAGCGTGGAGCGTTGCGAAAACCACGAGCCGCACCCGGTTTTGAACCCCGGTTTTCAAAAGATCATCATTCCAATTTGTCGTCACTCGTCGCATGCGCAGTCAGCTTCGCTGAAATTACGGAAGCTTTGTCAGAAAGCGCGTAACGGGCACTGTTCATCCATCCACCGGCTGCCGACAAATAGTGAAGGAATAGTTCCGGTTGTGAATCCAAATTTCTATAAGTTCGACCTTCGCCTTCCACAGCAAAGGCACACCTTCACACCTTCACACCCTCTCAACCTCTCAACCTCTCAACCTCTCTTCATCTCCGACAATGTTTTCCCAAAGAAAGCTTTCGAGTCACTCAATGTTCTTCATCCCTTGGATCACCCCAGAAAACAAACCTTCCAGAGCAAAAGTATTTCATATTAAAAAGGTTAAAAGCAAAAGTATCTCATATTACGCTTTCTCCTCACTTTCATCTGAAGAACATGGAGAAAGTGAGATCCTGATTGCTTACCTAGTCTTGCTCTCGAGTACTCATCTCAGACCCCTCCCAGCCCACTTCAAAAATAAACCTGTGCAGAGGTACTTCTTCAAAAGCAAAAGTACCTCACAGATGAAGCAGGAGGAGTCTGAGGTGCATCCTGATGAAGGCAGAAGGTGAGCTGATCCAAGAGTTCAAGAAGATGCCATCTGCATGGAGACCTGAGTACTTGAAGCATGTAGAGACACGTGCTGACTCATCCTCTACTAGGCTGAGGAGCACTTGCCAGAAGGAGGCCCATCCTGTTCAAGAAGAAAGCTGTGGAAAATCAACAAAGACGACCAATGATCGCCTATTAGTTCTTTTCATTATCTTTTATTTTCATTTTCAATTTTTCGTTTGAATTTTCTATATTTTCTTGCGTACTTAACTGATTTATTTCTTTTCTTTGCAGGAACGTTTGGTTATTTCATCCCTTGAAGTTGATTGCAAAATTTAAGCTTAGGGGTCATCGCTTGGTTTTCTGCAAATTAGAGAAGTTTTCAGTCCCTTTTCTTTATTTTGTTTCGTATTATTTATTCATTTTGTTTTTATTTGCTTTTTATTGTTTTCTGACATTGGGGACAATATCTAGTTTAAGTGTGGGGGTATCAAGAAAAAAATGACCAAATTGAAAATTTTTGTACCTTCAACTTTGAACTGGTTTCATTTGTTTCCATGTTTTTGTTTTTGTTTTCTTAATTAGTTTTGTTTTATTTAAATTTTTTTCGAAAAATTTTAAAAAAATAAAAAAATATTGTCTTGTTTTCTTTATTATTTTAAATTAGATTTTTTATTAGTTTCCCGACCCAATGATATAACTGGATGAAATTTGAACCATGATTATCAAGAACTTAGTTAACATGTGTTTTATGAAATTCCTTGTTCTCTTGTTAGTATTGTACATGTTTGATCATCTTTGAAAAACCAAATGCACATAGCCTTGTTGATGTGAAACTAAAGCATGATTTAAAGCTTCATATGTGAATTTAGTGACCGTATACATCCTATGTGAGGTTTTGAGCCTATTGAAAGTGTGTGCATTTTTCATACACTCCCATTCTTTTATGTGTGATGAACTTATGTGAGATGCATCTCTAGAACTTGCGTAACGATCTTTCGAAATATTTGTCATTGATTGCATGAACTTGAAAATGATAGAGGCATTAGGTTCACCACCATGGCCCAAATAACCATATTTCCCAAAAAAAAAAAAAAAAAAATGATATCACTAGATTGCCAATTTGAGCCGTTATGTTGAGCCTTTTATTTCTTATCACCAGATATGTCTACCCTTATACCTCAAAACATGTTTCCTTACCTTTTCCAAGCGAGCAATTTGAAACTGTCTTATGAGAAATGTTTGTGAAGTACTTGGAAGGTTTGGCAAAAGAATAAGTGTGGGGGGGTATTTCATATTTGTATTTATAAAAAAAAAAAAGAAAAAAGAAAAAGAAAGATTGTATTCGAAATAAAATAAAAAGTTTAAAGTTTCAGTTTAAGGGTGTGATGGGAGGTGTTAGAAGAATCGTTGGAAAGTTTGAGTTCTTATAAATCTCAACAAAAGAAGTGTTTGCAGTGTAACTTGGAACTTGTGCTTTCCTATTCTTTCGTTTCAATAGCCCTATACCTAAGCCTCATTACATCCAATAAAAGTCCTCTTGATTTAAGTTTTGCAATTATGATTGTGGAGAAGTGATTTTTATGCAAGCTTATGGTAGATCTTTCACATTTGTTTCTTTGAGCAAAACACATTAAAACTAAACACATGTGTGATTGAGTGCATATCCTGTGAGAAGGTTGCTGGTTTGCATATGGTGATTTTAAAAATAAAAACTTGAAATTGCATTAGCATGGCTATCTCACACACTACACTTCAAGGATGATTTAAAGATTACTGCTAATATTTGAATAAGGAAGATGAACTTGGATTAGTTTGTTTGGTGCTAGCTATGGTTCTTGCTAATTTATGTTCTCAAATGAAATTTTATGAGGGTCCAATAGAGGGAAGCTAATGTTTTTCATGTTATTACTTTTTCTGTTTTCTTTGTTTTGCTCGAGGACTAGCAAAAGCTAAGTGTGGGGGTATTTGATCGGATCATATTTATACATATTTTTATATCAAATTCACTCGTCTTTTCTTAGTTAGTTCGTTATATTTTGAGCTATTTACGTTATTTTTATGTTTTATTAGATTTATCAAGTTAAGAAAATAAAAATAGAATAAGTGAAGTGTTAAGTAATAAATTCGTCTAAACTATTTTGCGGTTGAATAGAACTTATCATTTTGTAAAATAATATATATATATATATATATATATATATACATGTATTTAATTATATGTGTGTGCGTGTGATAGCAGGCTGGCAGAAGCACTGAGTAGGAAGCAAATGGAAGGCAGTCGGTGATAAGAAAATAATACAAAGGGAATGAAAGCTGCCTTGCAGCTGGCAGCACGCACAAAAGCAAATAATAAAACCATGGGTGATGAATATAGTTCCTGCAGGCATGAAGATCCTTGTCTGCCATTTACAACCGTGGTCTGATTGGTGCTTTCCATGATTGGTGCGAACCATTTTCCACTTATCCACGTGCCTATGATCTGTTACATGCCAACCTCCTCTTCTCTGATTATAAGAACCCGGGGCGGAAGTGAATAGAGGAGCTCCTGCAGAGAGGAAAAGAAAAAAAAAAAAAAAAGGGAAGGCTGCCTTCCAGGCAGCTGGAAAAATAAACCGAGAGGCAGAGCCTCGGAGAAGGCAGCTGCGGTGCGCAGCTTGAGGAAGGACCAAAGCCTCGGGGGAGTTGAGCAAGCAGCAAGCAGAAGCACAGAGGCGCCAGCCTCGAAGAAGGGAAGAACGATAAGGCAGAAGGAAGGTTGCCATTTGGCAGCTTGCAAGCACAGAAAACCGAACGGCGGGCAGCTCCATTTGGCAGCACAGCAAAGGGGCGTGCAATTAAAGGAAGGAAAGTGGCTGCCTCTGAGCTGCGCAGTGGGGAAAGCAAAGCTGCCTTGGCAGCGGACGAGAAGAGAAAACCAAAGAAGCCACCGACAGGAGCAAGGCCACGGTGCCAATCTAGCACAGGAGGCTCACGGTGCAATCCTTGCACACTCTCCTATTTCGGTTTAATCCTCCAAACTCAGATTTTAATTTTGTTTTAATTTCTGTTTTAATAATGTGTAATTAATTTTATATTGGCTAGAGGTTAATTCGAAACCATGATTATATTTGTAATTTAAATTGGTAACTTCAGTTGTGATTTCTGAGTTGTGATTTAATTTGCTTAACTGCTTGATTGATAACTTATTTGTGTATGTTGATTAAGAATGCATACTTAATTTACATGCATGAATTTGATGCTAGAATATAAGTGAATTTCACCTAATCGTTATGAACTTATATTCATGAGTAGTGAAGGTTGCTAGTCACAATCGCGTTAAGTAAATTCCTGGCAAACGTATCATGCTGTTCATAGTTACGAATGTCTTGTCAACACTTATGATTTTCATAGAACATAATGATCTTTAATCGTATCTCTATTGTGCTTTTCACATAGGGAACTTTTGGGGAATAATTTGAGTTGTTGTATGCTGTTCATCCAATTCAATAACATAAGGAAAATCTGAAGATTAATTTAAGCGTACCTAATTAATTTGGGGTGTTGAAATTTACAATTTATTGAAAGAATAACTGAAGGTCAATTTAGGTTGCATATGTGTCATGTGTGGAGAAGAACCCTCTAGCCAATCCGTCGTCTATCTGTTCATTTTTAATTTTATGTTTTTGTCAATTTGTAATTTATTTAAGTTTAATTTACTTCGTCAAAACCAAACCAATCCCCCCATTATTATATTATATTATTTAGTTAGTTTTTCATTATTTTTAATCTTTTAATTTAAATTTCGTCTAATTAATTTCCTGGTGTCTAGATTGAGTTAATTTGATTGTTTTTATTATTTTGAGTCATTTTAAGTGTGTTTCGACTTTTTAGCTTAGTTTTGTGTTTTTGAGTCTTATTTAATATTTTTAAATTAATTTAGAGTAGATTAGCAATCCCTCCTAATCCCCGGCCTAGAACGATACCCTACTTACATCTTTACTACAACTGTCAAAAAGAGGGTTAAATTTGTGCGGTTTAAAATCCCGTCACTGAGAGAACATGTAATTTACATGTAACACATTCCTATGTAATTTGATCCGGAAGATCCGTATTACGAATCTTCAATCCGTTACTTCCAAAAATTAACATTATGCTTCTAGAACAATGCCCTAAAGTTTCATTATGATCCAACAGTTATATCTTTGCCAATTGCCAAAACCAAGTGGTGGTTAACATTTTATTTACGAACTTACAATTCCAATTCAGGAAGATCAATACGACAGATTCTTGATCCATAAATTCTTACATTCCTCGAATATTATGAATAACAACCTATTAAAGTTTGGTGACGATCCAAATGTCGGATCATCGATTCATACAATGACCTATTAACGTATCGTAGCGAATTTAGGTTCTAACGATCAATCTATGTCAATCCATTCTCAAAACTGAACTCAAGGCATTAATAACACCTAAAAATAGTATTGGCGGCCCTTTGGCCACGCGCCACCGTGAGTGGCGGTCGACCGCCCCGACTCGCTGGAAAAATCAACTATCTCTAAAAATTCTCAAAATTTATAGAATTGAAGATCTTAATGAATAGAACAACTTTCATACATGTGACTAAGGCCAATTGGGCCTAGAAAGGCTCCAATTTCATCAAAACTCGTTGGAACCCTAGAGTTGGGTGTTTCTTGATTTGTCCTCAACTCGACTCCGATGCTCCAACGAAGGATTGGGATTCGTTCTTGAGTTCAAAGGACAGCTACTAGTGGTGACAATTGAAGAAAATCATGCAGGAATGGAAGATTTGAAAAAGTGCACCCCTCGGAGCCGACACAATGTTCTTGTGAAATTAGGGTAAAAAAAGGGTCAATCATGAGTGGAAATTGAAGAGGGAAGGCCGGAGGTAAGTTTTTAGGTAGTGAGTTGTGAAATTTCTCAAAAAAATGGCAAAGAATCGCCGAAAAACTCCCTGGGTTAGAACTGGGTTGTTGCACGGGTTGCAGAGAGGTCCGGGTTGGCTGCCTCTCATCCTTCCTCCTTTCCCTAATTTTTCCCTCTCTAGTTGGTCACTATTTTCTCTCTTTTCTCCTCATCGGCCAGCTCCTCCCCCTTTTCCTTCATGCCTTTCTAATCTTCACCGTTCATCTCTAATCCTTTTAATTTGGGCCACACACGTGGCCTATTAGATTTGCTCCAAAAAATCTAGGGTTTCTATGATGCGAGAATTAGATTGACACTCAAATTAAACCATATGGATGACAATTGTAGTATATGAGCAAATAGGGATCGTTCTAACCAGGGATTAACTAGGGATGCTAACCACTGTGAAATTGACTCAAAAACATAAAAACAAAGTTCAAAACACTAAACTAGACTCAAAGAATGCAAAACTAGAGTTTAAAATACTAAAACAAAGCAAAAGACTCAAAACAGCACCTAAGCACTCAAAACTGCTTCAAAATCACTTTCTGGGCAGTTTTGAGCACAAACACCAAATTTGGACGAAATTCAATTCAACTTGACTCAAAAGACTCAAAGAACTAAAAGAAAACAGAATTTGACTCTAACAACAAGGTTTAAAAGCAAGGGGGATTGTTTTGACGAATTTGAAACTAAAACAGAAACTTTGTAACAAACTTCAAAGTAAACAGATTTGGGTGAAATAGAATGGTGCGAAGCTAGTTAGAGGGGTCCTTATCCACACATGAACATATGCATACAACTTGATTCCCAGATATGATTTCAACGAACATATGAATGACGATGCCCCAAATTAATTGTATTGAACTAATTAATTCTCAGATTTCCCTAGATTCATTGAATTGGACGGAATACGCATCACAACCAAATTATTCCTCATCAAAGTCCCTAACTATGGAATACGCATGATAGAGACATTCAACAAAGATCATTAAGTTCAATGGAAATCATAAACATCGACTAGGCCTTCATAACTATGGAATACGCATGTTAATCCAACCTAGGGTTTACTAAACACAATCGTGACTAGCGATCTTTACTACTCATGAATATAAGTTAATAACGATTAGGTGAAATTCCCTTATATCCTAGCATCAAGTTTAAGCATGCAAATTAAGTGTCGACCCTCAACCCACATACATAAACAAGTTCTTAATCAAAACAGAATAGTAAACCACATCCAAAGTTCATGAATTCATAACTGGAGTAAATCAAATCATAACCAACATATGTCCATGGCTTCAAATTTGCCTCTAACTAAAAAGAAATTAGTTCCACATGTTTAACATAATTGAACAACGAATTAAATTAAACATGAAAACAGAAACAAGGAAAGAAAGAACTCCCAAACACTCCAATGGTGGCAGATTGCTTGCGCAAGGCTTTCTCCTAACTTTGTGGTGCACGGCACAGTCCCTTCTTCTCCCAAGAGTGGCGCACAAGGTGGTTGTGGTGGTGGTAGGGTGCGGAGATGGTTGTGTGATAGGTGGTAGGCACGGTGGAGAAGGTAGTATGTATGGAAGCTTGCGGCAGATTTAGGGATGGTGGTGGAAGGCTTGCGGCAAAGGTTGAATGAAGGGGGAATGGGTGGCTGCTTGAATTTCTGAATGGGGAGTCAATAATAGGTGCGGCACACATAAAGACTATATATATAGGCACCCTAAACCCTAGGTTAAATCAGATTAGGCTTGGGCTTTTGCAGAAATTAAAGCCTAGGGTAAAAAAATGCCTTACAAGGCAAGGCAAAGGGAGGTTCTAGAAGGAATAGGTGCGGCACAAGTGATGGGCTAGGGTAAGGGTGCGGCTGAGATAATAAGGGCCAAGGCAAGGCAAATTGGTTCTAGAAGGCCCTAGGTGCGGCACAAGGTGGAAATCCACAAGGAAAAATAGTTTTGGCCCAATTAACCCAAAACAAGGCCAATTAAATCTGAAATCCAAGATGGATAAGGGCTATATGGTGCGGCATTGGCATAGGCCCAAGAATGGCCTTCTAGACAAGATTAGGACATCTCCATTTCAAGAATAGAAACTCTTCAAAAATGGAAACCTTCGGAATTAGAAACTTCCAAACTTAGAAACTTCGGTTTCCACTTTTGACTCTTCATTCGTCATTCGCCTTGAATTCCATTCTTCACATCTTCATTCACTCCTTAGCTCATTTTAGCTCCAAAATCGTCCATCCATGGTGCTCCACATGCATGTACTCCATTTAAGCTCAATTTAGCTCTAAAATGCACCAAAACGCACTTTCTTGCTTCACTTGCCATTTGAACCTACAAATACACGAAAATAGCTTAAATCACTATAATAAACAATAACTAACTACGTAAGTGCAAGAAAACAAGCTAACTAAGTAGCATAAATATGCTCCTATCAAATTCCTCCACACTTAGCTTTTGCTAGTCCTCGAGCAAAACAAAGAAACAAAACATAACCTAGACCTTCCAACGTTCGTCTCAGGGACTTCCAATGGTGCATAACATGCCAAAGATCATCACTCCCACAGATTTTTGTCATACTTACCCTCGAGCATGTACTTAATCATAGTTACCATTCACTAGTTCACACTTCATCGTTTAAAACAACATTTTAAATGTAGTAACATGCCTTAGAGAATCCACTCAATGCCTTACTGGATACACTCTTATTTTCACACAGATTTTCTAACTACACTCCCTACACTAGGTATATGTGAGAAGATTGATGTAAACATGAAAACGAACACTCACATATGTTATAACAAAGGAAGCACTTTTCTGCAATTAATAAGTATGTATAGATATGATCTCATGAACGGAATGCTACTACTTAGATGCGAGAACCAGGGATACCAAATGCTCAAACCAATCCCAAACTCCACATATTGAAACACATAACACTCAAGATAGAAGTTAAGGGTTGTAACGGGGCTAAGGGGTATTGGTTAACAATAAAGGGTTAAGGATAAACGAAAGTTCTTAAAGCGATAGTAAACGAAGTAATGAAATTGACACTTAGAATTCACTTTCGAGTGCAGGAAATCACTTAGACACACAAGGGGGTGAAATACACAATACTTAGGGTCTAATTCAACTTTTTGGACCCTTTCTTCAACAACCAACACTTGTGAGTTCTTTCTCACTTATTTTGAACTCTTTTTCATTCTTTTTCCATTTTTTTTCTTCTTTTCTCGTGCCCACTTCATATTTTTGGCACATAATCATACACATAGGTTCCTTCCCCCACACTTGTTTTTCTGCAAGAGAACAATCAAAAGGAATGCACTCTAAGTCATGTTCACTATGCTTCAAGAACAAGGGTATGGATGGTCCTATTCTAGGCTAGGTAAGGATACAGTGGGTTAACAAAGAACATAGGCTAAACAAGGCTCAACGGGGTTTAAACCTACAAAACAAATGAACATGGGGTAAGGCTATTTGGCTCTTGGTTCACTAAACAACTTCATCTTGTTATGTGTTACGCAATCAATTTTATGCTTTGAATGAAACGGGCATGAGTTCTAGTATTTGGAACTAAATGATGAAACGCCTTCTAAGTAGTAACCAAGCAAAGAATAATGAGATCATGCAACGACTTTAGAAGACAACAAATGCACAGATTCTTAACTCTCCAAAGAACGTTAAAAGCTCAAGTCTCTCAGGGTTGTAGCGTTAGTTTGAGTTTCTTCCTTCAAGCATGTTACAAAAACTAATTTTTCTTTTGATTACATGTGAATTCATGAACTATAATTACAACTAAGCATAAACCAAAGAGCATATCAAACTTTTATCCATGTTTGTAACTTACTTTAACAGTTATGCAATTAAAAACCAAATCCTCATCATTGTGTTGGAAGGTACCCTAAGACACAAAAACGACTCAATAACGACTCTTTTTTTTGGTATTTTTCAAACTTTTTTCTAATTTTTCTTGGGTTTTCTGTTATATGACACTAAAACACATCAAAACACACAAAAAACCACTTTAAAACAGTGAGGAACAACATGTGAAGTGATAGGTGATAAAATCCCACGAATTTCATGCAAAAAAACAGTTTGTTTACCCCCCCACACTTAAACCAAACATTGTCCTCAATGTTTCAAACATAGATTAACACAAAAACAACCAAATAACACAACTAGTAAACATAACACAATTGGCAAAGTATAAGCAATAAAGAGAAGGGTTAGGGACGCAAATCTGGGTGTGGAGTGAAAGTTCCTTCTTCTCGTTTTTCAACACATGGGTTGCCTCCCAAGAAGCGCTTGCTTTAACGTCTTCCAGCCAGACGGTACCTCCGTTTAAGCTTAAATAAACTCCACGGCATGGAGGGGTACATCCTCCACGACATGCTCCTCAAACGTCGCGTGCATTGGGTCTATGTATGGCAGTGGATAGTGATGCCCCCAGATTGTGGCATTGAGGTTCCCTACGTCAAAGTAATCACTCCCACTCTCACGGATTCGATTTGGTACCCGCACCACAGAAGGTAATAACCGATTAGTCGAAATAGGAATAGGAATTAGAGGAGGAGGCTCACCAATGCATTTAGATGAAGATGCAAAATGGGTAGCAAAGGTGGTGTTCTCGGCATGTTTCTTATGCTCTACTCCAATCCCTTCTTCAATGATGCTTCTAGGTACATCCTTCTTGATTGGTACGGATGAATGTTCCTGCCCTAAATTTTTAATCACATCTATGGCAAAACACGAACGAACATCGTTAGAATTTTTAGCATATTCAGGAACTTTGACTTTAATCAAATCACCACCAAACTCCATTGTTAACTCTCCCTTAGCCACATCAATCTTGGTTTGGGCTGTCTTCATGAAAGGCCTCCCTAATAGGATGGGCAATGGGGTAGAATAGGGTGAATCCTCCATGTCAAGCACGTAAAAATCCGCTGGAAAAATCAAATCACCAACCTGCACAAAAACATCTTCCAAAACACCCTTTGGGTATGCATTAGAACGATCGGCTAATTGAATAATCACACCATCGTTTTTAAGCTCACCTAAGTTCTTAGATGCATAAATAGAGTATGGCATAACATTAATTGAAGCCCCTAAGTCTAACATGCATTGTTCAAACTTAGTATTGCCAATAACGCACGGAATTGTAAAACTACCCGGATCTTTGCATTTAGGGGGTAATTTCCTTTGTAACATGGCAGAAACATTCTCACTTACATGAACCACCTCTTTATTCGAAATCCTTCTCCTTGATGTACAAAGTTCTTTTAAAAACTTAGCATACCTGGGGACTTGCTTGATTGCATCAAGGAGAGGGATATTGACTTGAACTTTCCGGAATGTCTCTAAAATGTCCTTCTCGGTTTCTTCTTGCTTTGATTGCCTAAACCTGCCAGGAAAGGGCACATTCAATGGAATAGAACTTGAAAAATTCGAATTTGGACTTACCTTGGTGGTTTGGGATGGCTTAGAGGTGTTGGATAGTGGCGGCAAGGATTGATCATCCTTGGCTGTGAGTCTTGCTCCTTGCTCCTCTGCATGCAGCAACTTTTCATCCTCATTGTGACTTGATTTGGATGATTTTGGTTCGGCTCCAACCTGTGTACCACTTCTCAACATGATTGCATTGACGGTTTCAAAGCCGCCTTTAGGATTCATAACAGTTGAACTAGGCAATTTGCCTTGTTCTCTAATCTGCCCCATGAATTCCGTTATTTGCCCCACTTGCTTTTCCAAGTTATCCACCCTTTTGTCTTGGATTTGCCTCTCTTTGTTTTGATTTTGTACTTCCTGCGTCAAAGTAGTAAGTAACTTAACAATTTGACCATTATCCAAAGACATACCTGAGTTTGTCGGGGCAGATTGCACTTGGTTTTGATTGGGGACGGATGGCTTTGTATAAAAGCCCGGTGGTTGCTGCCTAAATCCTCCTTGTTGTTGGGGTTGTTGAGGCTCCCGCCATTTGAAATTTGGATGGTCCCTCCACCCCGGATTGTAGGTGTTTGAGTATGGATCGTGGCGTGGCTGGTTTTGGCTCTCAAAACCCACGGCATTAACAGATTCCCACCCGCCGTTCTCAATCAATTGAGGGCATTGATCATTGGCATGTCCTTGCATCGAGCATACGCCACAAACACGTGGTCCATGAATCTTCATTCCCTCGGCCAACTGAGAAACAACAGAAGTAAGGTTAGCTAATTGGGATTGAATGTCGGATGTAGAACTTACCTCATTCACTTGTGGCCGTGGGGGGTCTCTTTGTCCAACACCTTCGTATTGTTGTGCATTATGTGCTCGGTTAGCAATTAGAACCTTGGCAGCCCCCGGAGTCTTATCCACCAACGCACCTCCCGCCGAGGCATCAAGCATTTGACGTTCCATTGGGAGGAGTCCTTCGTAGAAGTATTGAATAAGCAGCTCCTCATTCATCTGATGCTGTGGACAAGAAGCAACAAGTGATTTAAAACGTTCATAATAAGAAGGAAACGATTCACCTTGATTTTGTTGGATGCCACTAATCCGTTTCCTCAAGAGAATGACTCTTGAAGTTGGGAAAAACTTCTCCAAAAACGCTCTTTTCATACTATCCCAAGATGTAACCGTTCCGGGTGCTAATTCATAAAGCCAATCCTTCGCCTTTTCCAAAAGTGAGAATGGAAAAGCCTTCATCATCAGAATATTCCCATCGACATTGATGGGTGTCATGCTCGAACAAACAACCTCGAACTCCTTGAGATGCTTGTTGGGATCTTCCATGGAAAGCCCATGGTATTTCGGAATATGGTGCAACAAGCTCGACTTCAACTCGAACTCATCGGTCTTGCCTTGGGCAGCCGCGGGGTATTGAATGCATAATGGTGCGGCATTGGCCAACCCCGAGGCCGAGAGCTCTTTAATGGTCCGATTGTCCACTGCCATAACTTCCTCTTCCACTTCTTCAAACTCAGATTCGGCTTCTGAACTTGAACTAGGTTCACTAGGTTCGGGATGCCTCCTCTTTCTTCTCAAATCACGTTCAAAATCGTCGTTAAAGTCTAAGATATGTGCATGCACAGTTTGAGAACTCCGCGTCATGCACTAGTACCTAAACCAAGAAAACAAAACAAAATAAGAAAACTAGATAAATTACACTAAGACACACGGAAAAACACAAGGGATTAGCAATTTTGCTAATCCCCGGCAACGGCGCCAAAATTTGATGCGAGAATTAGATTGACACTCAAATTAAACCCTATGGATGACAATTGTAGTATATGAGCAAATAGGGATCGTTCTAACCGGGGATTAACTAGGGATGCTAACCACTGTGAAATTGACTCAAAAACATAAAAACAAAGTTCAAAACACTAAACTAGACTCAAAGAATGCAAAACTAGAGTTTAAAATACTAAAACAAAGCAAAAGACTCAAAACAGCACCTAAGCACTCAAAACTGCTTCAAAATCACTTTCTGGGCAGTTTTGAGCACAAACACCAAATTTGGACGAAATTCAATTCAACTTGACTCAAAAGACTCAAAGAACTAAAAGAAAACAGAATTTGACTCTAACAACAAGGTTTAAAAGCAAGGGGGATTGTTTTGACGAATTTGAAACTAAAACAGAAACTTTGTAACAAACTTCAAAGTAAACAGATTTGGGTGAAATAGAATGGTATTGGCGGCCCTTTGGCCACGCGCCACCGTGAGTGGCGGTCGACCGCCCCGACTCGCTGGAAAAATCAACTATCTCTAAAAATTCTCAAAATTTATAGAATTGAAGATCTTAATGAATAGAACAACTTTCATACATGTGACTAAGGCCAATTTGGCCTAGAAAGGCTCCAATTTCATCAAAACTCGTTGGAACCCTAGAGTTGGGTGTTTCTTGATTTGTCCTCAACTCGACTCCGATGCTCCAACGAAGGATTGGGATTCGTTCTTGAGTTCAAAGGACAGCTACTAGTGGTGACAATTGAAGAAAATCATGCAGGAATGGAAGATTCGAAGCTGTCCACCCCTCGGAGCCGACACAATGTTCTTGTGAAATTAGGGTAAAAAAAGGGTCAATCATGAGTGGAAATTGAAGAGGGAAGGCCGGAGGTAAGTTTTTAGGTAGTGAGTTGTGAAATTTCTCAAACAAATGGCAAAGAATCGCCGAAAAACTCCCTGGGTTAGAACTGGGTTGTTGCACGGGTTGCAGAGAGGTCCAGGTTGGCTGCCTCTCATCCTTCCTCCTTTCCCTAATTTTTCCCTCTCTAGTTGGTCACTTTTTTCTCTCTTTTCTCCTCATCGGCCAGCTCCTCCCCCTTTTCCTTCATGCCTTTCTAATCTTCAACGTTCATCTCTAATCCTTTTAATTTGGGCCACACACGTGGCCTATTAGATTTGCTCCAAAAAATCTAGGGTTTCTATGATGCGAGAATTAGATTGACACTCAAATTAAACCCTATGGATGACAATTGTAGTATATGAGCAAATAGGGATCGTTCTAACCGGGGATTAACTAGGGATGCTAACCACTGTGAAATTGACTCAAAAACATAAAAACAAAGTTCAAAACACTAAACTAGACTCAAAGAATGCAAAACTAGAGTTTAAAATACTAAAACAAAGCAAAAGACTCAAAACAGCACCTAAGCACTCAAAACTGCTTCAAAATCACTTTCTGGGCAGTTTTGAGCACAAACACCAAATTTGGACGAAATTCAATTCAACTTGACTCAAAAGACTCAAAGAACTAAAAGAAAACAGAATTTGACTCTAACAACAAGGTTTAAAAGCAAGGGGGATTGTTTTGACGAATTTGAAACTAAAACAGAAACTTTGTAACAAACTTCAAAGTAAACAGATTTGGGTGAAATAGAATGGTGCGAAGCTAGTTAGAGGGGTCCTTATCCACACATGAACATATGCATACAACTTGATTCCCAGATATGATTTCAACGAACATATGAATGACGATGCCCCAAATTAATTGTATTGAACTAATTAATTCTCAGATTTCCCTAGATTCATTGAATTGGACGGAATACGCATCACAACCAAATTATTCCTCATCAAAGTCCCTAACTATGGAATACGCATGATAGAGACATTCAACAAAGATCATTAAGTTCAATGGAAATCATAAACATCGACTAGGCCTTCATAACTATGGAATACGCATGTTAATCCAACCTAGGGTTTACTAAACACAATCGTGACTAGCGATCTTTACTACTCATGAATATAAGTTAATAACGATTAGGTGAAATTCCCTTATATCCTAGCATCAAGTTTAAGCATGCAAATTAAGTGTCGACCCTCAACCCACATACATAAACAAGTTCTTAATCAAAACAGAATAGTAAACCACATCCAAAGTTCATGAATTCATAACTGGAGTAAATCAAATCATAACCAACATATGTCCATGGCTTCAAATTCGCCTCTAACTAAAAAGAAATTAGTTCCACATGTTTAACATAATTGAACAACGAATTAAATTAAACATGAAAACAGAAACAAGGAAAGAAAGAACTCCCAAACACTCCAATGGTGGCAGATTGCTTGCGCAAGGCTTTCTCCCTCCTTTGTGGTGCACGGCACAGTCCCTTCTTCTCCCAAGAGTGGCGCACAAGGTGGTTGTGGTGGTGGTAGGGTGCGGAGATGGTTGTGTGATAGGTGGTAGGCACGGTGGAGAAGGTAGTGTGTATGGAAGCTTGCGGTAGATTTAGGGATGGTGGTGGAAGGCTTGCGGCAAAGGTTGAATGAAGGGGGAATGGGTGGCTGCTTGAATTTCTGAATGGGGAGTCAATAATAGGTGCGGCACACATAAAGACTATATATATAGGCACCCTAAACCCTAGGTTAAATCAGATTAGGCTTGGGCTTTTGCAGAAATTAAAACCTATGGTAAAAAAATGCCTTGCAAGGCAAGGCAAAGGGAGGTTCTAGAAGGAATAGGTGCGGCACAAGTGATGGGCTAGGGTAAGGGTGCGGCTGAGATAATAAGGGCCAAGGCAAGGCAAATTGGTTCTAGAAGGCCCTAGGTGCGGCACAAGGTGGAAATCCACAAGGAAAAATAGTTTTGGCCCAATTAACCCAAAACAAGGCCAATTAAATCTGAAATCCAAGATGGATAAGGGCTATATGGTGCGGCATTGACATAGGCCCAAGAATGGCCTTCTAGACAAGATTAGGACATCTCCATTTCAAGAATAGAAACTCTTCAAAAATGGAAACCTTCGGAATTAGAAACTTCCAAACTTAGAAACTTCGGTTTCCACTTTTGACTCTTCATTCGTCATTCGCCTTGAATTCCATTCTTCACATCTTCATTCACTCCTTAGCTCATTTTAGCTCCAAAATCGTCCATCCATGGTGCTCCACATGCATGTACTCCATTTAAGCTCAATTTAGCTCTAAAATGCACCAAAACGCACTTTCTTGCTTCACTTGCCATTTGAACCTACAAATACACGAAAATAGCTTAAATCACTATAATAAACAATAACTAACTACGTAAGTGCAAGAAAACAAGCTAACTAAGTAGCATAAATATGCTCCTATCATTCTAGAAAATGACCAATTTACTATTTTGTCCTTAACTTTAAACGTCAATATCTCCTTCATTATAATTCTAAATTGCGTTCCGTCTATACCCACACGTCTGTAGCGACGAGTACTACACAGATACACCAAGAAAATGAACCTTACATGTCACTACAAGGCGGTCAACATCAATCGACCTATATGCCTCGAAGGACATTTTTGTAAACTCACTTATTAAAATTATAAAAATCATAATTTTTAGGGACGGGTTGTTACATGAATTGACGAAATTAAATTCCTAAATTATAAGTAATTAGTTGCTAAGCTATCTTATGCCTATATATAAATGTATATAAATTAATGACATGGAAATTAAATAAATAGAAAGTTATTGAGGTGGCAATTGATCAAAGCACCTTAATCAAATCTTTGAAAGGAATGAATGTTTAATCTAACAACTATATTAAAGATGTAGGGCATTCTAATTTTTCCTTTTTTTAATGATAAACCAAGACCTGACTATTTATATTTATAAATTATTAGTTTTTTGAACATTGTTTTATTTTTTATAAGTCCAACTTATTTATATAATAAATATATACAATAAATTACTTTAAAACAGCTAGGCTGCCTACATCCCAGCCCATCGCCCGATTAGCACCTAGCGTTTTTTTAGAACCTTGGAGAGACACAAGAGAGAGAGTGGAGGAGAAATTAAGGTATATTTCCTTCTTATTACAGTGCCTACTTACAGGCTTAAGATTTACATAGAAGCGGTCTCAACTATTTACATATTACATATTGATCTAGAATGTGTACAGCCATATAATAAATATTAGGGAAATTTTATTTAGACCTAGTAACTTATCTTTACACCCATTAATTTTTTTTAAAATTTTATATTCCAATTATGCCCTAATGAAAAGATAGGTGTAGAAAGATATTATCAACTAGCAAATGGGTGGGTTGAAGTGGTCCTGAGAGCCCCAGTTGGCGGTTGGGTGGGTTGCCAGAAATCGCAAAGAGGGATTAACGGAGGGTGGAGAAGAACGGTAAAATGATAATGGAGGAGGGTTGTGGCCTTCGACGAAATCGGGAGATCGTGTTGCCTGAGCTAAGTTGGGTTCGTAAGAGAAATATAGGGCTTCTGATGTTGATATATATATATATATATATATATATATATATATATATATATATATCTCTCTCTCTCTCTCTCTCTCTCTCTCTCTCAAATTTTGGTCTCTCATCAATTCCTTCTTCACCCAATTTCAAATGACTACCAACTTTTTCATCCTTGAAAGTATATACAGCTTTTAAACTTGTCCATGCTTGGGACTGCATCCTTATTCCACGAATTGCAAGATCAAGTCCGATTACTGCCATTGTAGTTGGTTGGGGGGGTTTACATGTTCGTGTTTTTATTATTATTATTATTTTTTGAAGTTTGTCAATTTTGTATTTGAGGGTAAAAAGGTAAGTTTGCCGGACAAAATTTTCAAGTTGGGTGTGAAAAGAGAATTATTGGGTGTAAATAAATTTCTCTAATAAAAAACCGATTGAAGGGAAAAAAGCACATTGCGCTTATTGCAATATGTCATATTGTCGAGACTCCTCATGATGAATAACTCTGCTAAATAAGGTTTTTTTGGCCTGAAAATCACCCTAAGCCTAAGTAACACTAGCCTATGGTGCTTTGGTGTCCCTGTGCCTGTGATACACTAGATCCCAACTTAGGCTGGTGCATTCGTGCTCCACCCGCATGCTGTCCTAGCCTGGTGCACCGTACCGTGCTGCACATGATCCACACCCATGTATGCCTCATCCCACCTCTCTGTGTAATTGGGCCTGCACACTAGCCCAGCTTGTTTTTAGCCCAGTTTTTGGGCTTTGGCCTCACGGCATAAATTTACTCAACCCACCCGTGGGCTTTGGTCCAATTTTTGGGTCACTGAGCTTTAATTACTTATTTTTTTAGGCGTATTTGGGTTTAAAATTTTTCTCCCAAACTTTACTTTTGGCCTGAAGTCTAAATATTTAATTCACTTATAATCATAGGCCCCGAAGACCTATTTGCATGTATTTGTTGCATATTTCTGTATACATTTGTGTTTGCTTGCAGAAACTTATGAACCTGAAGTTCATGATTCTTTCGAAACTCGAAGTTTTCAAAATAGGCCTTGTTGAAAACTCGAAGTTTTTCGAATTCGATCACTTCTTAAGTCTTGTAACGATGACTTAACCAAAGATGATCTATTGGAGAAGACCTATTCGACATTCTCTGCGACCAATATTGTCCTACGGTAACAATATAAGGCTCAGAAGTTCACTAAATTTTCAGATTTGATATTTGTTTCACT
The DNA here is from genome assembly GCA_963580275.1 of Crataegus laevigata. Lineage (NCBI taxonomy): Eukaryota > Viridiplantae > Streptophyta > Magnoliopsida > Rosales > Rosaceae > Crataegus > Crataegus laevigata. Next base: position 1,544,515 of record OY756942.1, on the reverse strand, counting down.
TCTTGCTAAAAAGCAGAATCCGTTGTTGATGAAAAATCATCAAGCTTGACCCACGTGTGCGACTGCTATGCCTAAAACATATCATAGTGAGAATTGACGCTCAAAAGGCCATCCTAGGCATGGTAGGGGCGGCCAGAAGCCACCTTGTCAAAGTTAATAGAGCCAAGGCCCATCCAAGGAGGAAACCGAGCCCAGAAGCGTTCTAACCTCGCTCCCAAGACCTCGAATTTTAAGAATAAGGGTAAATCACTTGACACTATGGATGTGGATATGTGACATAGTTGTGGTTCAAATGACCATTGGTCCTGTGTTTGCCATGCTCCCCTGAAGGTTATAGCTGAATATCATTCTCGTCGTAAGAAGTTTGAATCAAACTTTATGCAAGTAGATAAACCAGAGGATACAAAGATGGAGGTCTTTTATTTTCAGGAGGTCGTTACCCCTATGGAAGATTAGAATCTTAGACATAGACCACTTTTAGTTGAATTGTAAACCTTGGGGCCGAATTCCACTAATGTGGTCAAATCCCCCTTCTTTGTTTTTTTTTTTTTGGTTTAAGTTTTGAAAATTTTCCTTTATGTTTCGATTATTTGTTGGTGTTTTGTTTTAATTTTGGATATTAAGTTTATGAATTACCATCCTCAAATACTTAAATTATTTTGTATGGATATATGTTTTTAGAACTTTTATGCATGTGACCAATCCAAATTAATTTTATTTCTAGGTATGACTTGTGGGAAAGTTGTTTGTTTAGCAAATAGTACAACCATACACACCGTATTGCATGAACGCATTTATTTCACTAACTTCGTACCTAATAATGCACCTCTGGCAACCCTTTCATGTATATCCAATCTGATCGAAGGATATGGTAAGGCCCCTGTAATGTTGTCCAATGGCACTATTTTGACCATTTAAGAGGCACTTTATTCTCCACGTTCTGGAAGAACATTGTTGAGCTTTAAAGATGTTTAAGGCAATAATTATCATGCTAAAACCTATGTAGAAAATAACTAAAGTTTGTAGATTGGACCAAAATACAAGCATATCAATGTCATACTTTGAATATTCCAAACCCCCGACTAACTCATTAGTCATTACTAAGGTCATCTCCAACCGAGGGAGGATCAGAGGGCTCCTTTTAGCCTTATAGCCATCCAAGAAATTATATTTTTATGAACAATGTCAGGCCATATTTTGTATCATCTCCAATCAAGGGGGCCATAGGCCAAACATAGCTTATTATTTTAATTGAATTAATACGGTTACTAAAATTAAACTAACATGTTAAAATAAAGTTTTTGGACATATTAAAAACTACTACAAATTCAATTTAATGATTCAACAACTTCATTTTAAAAACTACAACTTCAATTTAAAGACTACAACACCTTAAATTTAAAATCTACAACTTAAATTTAAAAACTACAACTTCAATTTAAAGACTACAACAACTTAAATTTAAAATCTACAACTTAAATTTAAAAACTACAACTTCAATTTAAAGACTACAACAACTTAAATTTAAAAACTACAACAACTTAAATTTAAAAACTACAACTTAAATTTAAAAACTACAACTTCAATTCAAAGACTATAATCATCATCTTCATCCGCTATTGTAGGAGTATAGTCAGACGTAAACAACTCCGTCGGGCCATAATTTACCTCTTTTTCCTATCAAAATATGTCTTACTCATTGGAGTGTAATCCGAAGTGTTCCTTTGCATGTTCCTATCGTCCATCTCTTCTTGTATTTGTTTTGCCCGTTCTTCATGCCTACGGTTCTTTTCTTCCACAAAGGCATTTCACTCCACCATTAATTGCAATGAGGACGTCATTTCCTGTTGAAAGGCTAAATCATCCTTTTCCTTGCCTTTTTTCTTCAATTTTCAGGCATTGTTTCGTCCTATAGCCCTAGCCCTAGGTATGTAATCTTCATCTAGAGACGAATTAATTTCTACCTTTGTTTCTTAAATGGTAGGAGATGCTTGTTCATCCCCAACTGCATTTGAGGAAACATTTTCGAACATCGGCATAGGACCAAATTTTTCTTGAGGTGGATCTTGAAATAACACCTACCTATTTCAAATTTCCCAACAACCGTGATGACTAAAGGGCTTCGAGTTGTCCTCCATATACAATTCCTTCGCTTGGCATACCTAGAAAATATAATTACAAAAATGAAAGGAAATTAATTTATGAAATTAAATGTAATATAATTAAATATTTAAAATAACTTGTGCAAACACTTACTTCATCGTAGTAATTGGCTCCTCTTTCATGTCTGCTTCCGGCCTTTACCACTGCTTGATGCCATTTATTCAAACTTGGATGAAGATATTTCTTTTTCATCTTGAATAACAACTCTCGTGGTTTCGGGAATTCAGTGAAGTTGTGCCTTCGTAGAAGTCATAGTACTTTTTGGACGTACGAGTCCAAACACCTTCACTTGTTTAATAACTCCCTTTCACACTATCTTTCGAGACCTATCTATAAGCCTTACAAAGAGCTTCATCTTCTTTTTGGGTCTAAGCCTAGCTTTCATTGCAGATGTGACAATTTGAAAATTATTAAAAAAATTGAAGGAAAGATTATTGGAAGAGGTAAGAGAATAAAAAGTGAAGAATTGAGATAAAAGGAGGTAAGATAGTATGGAATGGTGAAAACTATGTGAGAAATGGTATAGGAATAACTTAGGTATTCGTAGGGAAAAAAATTAGAATTTTTATTTAAAAAAAATTGTCTGAACAAAAAGGTAAATGCAACGGCAACCTGGCGTCAACTAGCAATTGCATTCAAATAATTGGGCCGGCCCGGGGCTAGTTGTCACACCCCGATTCCGATGTACGTCCAAGTTCGACGCGCGATAGTAAACTGTAGAGGGATGTCAGGAAAAACAAACTAAAAGAATGAACAGAAATTAGAAATATTTACAAGATGATGCAAAGAAAATTATAGGGGTAACCTAACACTCCAAGCTCTCTCAACTCCGTCTGCTACCCCAAAGCTCTTCATATCTATTAATACATGCACAATCGCCCATACACTATGGAAATGGTGCACCGAGCAAATAATAACCCGGATAAGCAGTGAAGCTCGTATAAGTGACAGTAATTCTACGTATGTTATACTATTAAAAACCAACCATCGATTTCCATTTATAAACATCAAATATAAAATCATTCTTATGATATAAATAATCACTAAAAACTCAGAATGAGTCATCTAGACATCCAACAGCTCGTTTGAAACGAATCGCAAAGCTCACAACCATAAACTCATACAACAAAATGAAAAGTAAGGCTAGAGCAACACAGTTCGGCCAAAGCCTACATCTCTGAAGTTATCTTAAATAAATCAAATCCAACGAATCAAATGATGTGATTTCAAACCACTCGACAAAATCCATCAATAATGGGTTTCGAACCACTCAATGGAATCGCAAAATTGAAGGGATTCCAGACCTCTCAACAGAATCCGAGTAGATATGATTTTGGACCTCTCAATGGAATCGTGGAGTACAATAGATATCAGAACACTCAACGAAATCCAAGTTAGATACAATTCCAGACCACTCAACACAATCGCGGAGGATGTGGGACTCCAAACCTCTCAACGGAATCCAGACAGCGCAGGGAACCGGACCTCTCAACGGAAACCAAGTTTCAGATCACTCAACGAAATTGAGCAAAAGTCCAATAAATATAACAATGGCTTAAAGAAACAATACATGAATCAAGTACTCAATTTAGAAGGCTCAACGAAATGAAACAAAGCACAAGTGCTCAATTGAGAACGGCTCAATAAAACGAGGAATGAAATAAATCGTCGAGATGTGAAACAAACTTCGAAGCAACAAACCCCATGACAATGGGTTAATGGTCCAGTACTAGCCCCCACATTTTGTTACATCATACCAATCATGCAGAACAAACCACACTTCAAATATGTACGTCAAATCATATTTAATAAAAACAAATCAATGGCTAAATATTAAATAATAATTCAATAGAAAATATATTTATATAACCAAGATATATCCACATAGGATAATAGTTACGATAACAGGGTAAAACCATACCACATATATTAAAGTCACTCACCTGGAGTCCTCACTACAACTCTCTAGCACGAATATCAAGTCGTTACGAACGATCGTCGCCTAGAACAAATATCAAATCACGTCTCAGAATCCAAGTGGTAAACCACATAACTTATATAAAGCACATCCCCAGGGACGTTCTAGAATGATTTGAGACCCATTGACCAAAAGTCAACTGCCGGTCAAAAGTCAACCATCGGGTCCACAACCCTAGCAATTCAATCTAAAAGATCCGCACATCGGATTTCAGATCCGTAATTTCCAAAGATACACATTTGGCTTCTAAAACAACATACTAAAATAGAATCACGATCCAACGGTTGGATCTTCGTCAATCATAATTTTCAACGGCGGTCAACGTTTTATTTTAGGAACTTACAAGTCCAATTCGGGAGGATCCGTATATTGGATTCTCGATCTGTAAGTTTCTAATGTCCTAAAATATTACGTACTATTCATATTTAAGTTTAGTGACGATCCAACGATCGGATCGTCAATTGCTACTATAATTGGGCCTTTTTCCCACAAGATGAGAATTCACTTAATTAAAATTTAACGCTTAACTCTTCGATTAAATTCCTAAAATTTATAGAATTAAAAATTAACTAAAAAAATGTAACCCCAAATACGAAATTTAATAATGAAAATACATAGTTAGCAGTGAAATTTCAAGGATGGGATTTCACACTGAGGGGGGCCCACGAGCCCTTTTGCCAAGCCCTTGGTTGGAGACAATTTTCGTGTCATTTCGAGTTATTTTTAGCCCTACAACCCTTTGGCCAGGTCAGTTAGAGATGGATGCACGGTCATGTGAGAATGTGGAGAATGTCTTACTCAAGAAAGATTTAGCAATACTCTGCATGTTACAATACGAGTAGAGAAAATAATACATTTTTTGTGTCATTTCAATTATTTAATAACATGTAAAGTACCTGCTTGAATATCGGATACTCGGAAAAGTTTCTCCTTACTTAGAAAGTTCAAAGATTAATATTATGTACTAATTATGATGAGTTGCGCATCCCTCACGTATAGAGGTACACTTGCAAGCATGGTAGATCAAGTATTCAGAGGTGATTTTCGCATTAACTTTTATCGTCCATGTACTCCTTTTTTTATTTAATAAATCAAAGATTAATAAAGAGAAAACGACAATGCGAAATTATCCTTGTTGTAATTAAGAGTGATTCGAGTTGGGATAACGAACAAAAATGGTAGGTCCCAAAACTGAACCAGAATTGTTCAGGAAAGAGGCTGAAAAACCAAAACCGAACTAATATTTTGATTTTCCCGAAATTCGGTAATGGGTCTTCAGAATAAAATTTTGGGCTTTTGATTTTAAGCCCAACAAAACCCAATTTGAGCTCAATGTTGCCTAAAATTCTCCAGCCGTACAGGTTAAGCTACGCTCTTGTACTATATTGCTCTCCAATTACTAAGTAAAAATATTTCTGATTATTAGATTGAGAAAATTGTAGACATAGTATCTCGGTTTTAACTCAATTGGAGCGATGATTCCTCAACTAAAATCTATGAACATTAGTTTTTTAACTTATCAAAATGTGTAGTTATAATCATTTCCGTCAACTCTCTCAGGATTCCATCTAAATGAGTCATGTTGTAAGGAGTAGTGCTACAATTTGATCAAAGTTGAGAGACCATTGCTCTAATTGAATTAAAGTTGAGGGACCATTTCTTCAACTGGATTAAAGTTGATGGACCATTGCTACAATTTTTCTCATTTGGTTTTCCATATTTTCTCCTTAATGCAATCTCACATGCATGGCACATGATCCATTTTGATGGAAATTCAAATGAAGCTGACAAATAGGACCATAGCCGCACGTTTTGATGAGTTAAGGGATCAATGGTCACAAATTTAGTTGAAGAACTATTTCTCCAATTAAGTTAAAATTGAGGGACCATTACTATAATTCCCTGTTGTCACGTCCCGATCCCGACATACATCCAGGATCGACACGTGACGTCACCAAAAATCTGTATACCGCCTACGGAATATGAGCAAAGCACAACTCAAGAATCGAATGGCATAGTAAATATTTGTATACTTTATGGCTGCATCTAACTTCCTTGTTAGACTGTCTACGTACCCTAAATAGGGATCAAGCAATTCGTAGTTCACCCTTCACCAACACTCGAACATTTATCACATAAATCATCATTTAGGGCATGCGATATCTTAAATAACAATTGACAAAGCACAACATTATTCTCTAACCATACTGGTCCATGGTCTAATCATAATGACAACAATCAAAACCAACATTATTCCACAATCACACACACATATGATTTCCAACACCATCCAATAATCACACCAATCAATAACACATCCAATACATTGAAATGCAGGGTTAGAGCAACACCGTTCGGCCGAAGCCTACATCTTCGAAGAATGGGATCAAATCCAAAGAACCAACAAGTCAAATGATGCGATTTCAGACCACTCAACGAAAACCAAATGAAGCAGGGAATTGGACAGGGAACCAGACCACTCAACATAACCTCAGTGGATACCCAGTTCTGGATCACTCAATAGAACCAAACTAAAATATGATCGCCTATCGATATGTACTAAGTACAACCAATCCTCATCACCCCTAGAATGTGTATGGTCCCCCATCATAGATATACCAAACAGAGCCATAGGCATAATCTCATCGTGCAGGCAGTGATCACCCATCACGGATATACCAAGCCTGATCATCCTTCATTACATATGGTCCCCCATCGTATATATACCAAGTAGAACCTTATGCGTAGTTTAATAACGTAGGTAGTGATCACCCATCGCGGATATAGTAAGCATGATCACCCCTCACAGTCCCCCATCGCGGATATACTAAGCAGGACTGTACTCTATAGCTATAGGTAGTGATCAACCATCGCGGATATACCAAGCAGGACTGTACTCTATAGCTATAGGTAGTGATCAACCATCGCAGATATACCAAGCATGACCACTCCTAGAATGTGTGTGGTCCTCTATCGTGGATATACCAAGCAGAACCATAAGCATGATCTAATCGTGCAGGCAGTGATCACCTATCGTGGATATACCAAGCATGATCACACCTGAAATACGCATGGTCCCCATCGCGAATATACCAAGCAAGACTTCCATGGTGACTCCGATCTGCTTTTTGAACATCGTGTGTACGAGCCGCTAGTAGGTTGCTCCTGCGTTCTTGAGGCCAAAAGGCATGACTTTGTAGCAGTATGTGCCTCGCTCGATCACGAATGCAATTTTTTCTTTTTCGGGCTTAAACATTCAATCTGTTTGTAGCCTGAATATGAGTCCAAAAAGCTGAGCAGCTGGTTCCCGAATGTTGAGTCAACAAGAAGGTCAATTCAGGGAATTGGGTAGTTGTCTTTAGGGCACGCCTTGTTGAGGTCGGTGTAATCCACGCATACTCTCCATTTACCTTTCTTTTTTTTCTTTACTAGCACGACATTGGCCAGCCATGCTAAATGTGCCACTTCTTTAATGAATCCGGCCTCCAGTAGCTTGTTGACCTCTGCTTGAATGATTGCTACTCGCTCGGGTGTGAAATGTCACCTTTCTTGGATCACAGGTTTGGCAGCGGGATTGACGTGCAGCTTGTGACAAGCTATTACTGGATCAATGTCGGGCATGTTAGAGGGTGACCATGCGAAGACGTCACTATTTTCCTTAAGGAAAGCAGTGAGTTCTTCTTTCTCCACTGGGCTCAAACGCAAGCCAATTCTAGCCGTCTTTTTTCGGCTGGTGGGGGTCAAGAATGATGCTTTCGGCGTCTTCTTCGGGTTTCTATCCTGATTCATCTTCCAGGGCATTGTTGACCTTAATGCCATCTTCTTGACCTGCCTGCTGTAATTTCTATTTTGCGGAGGTAGAGTCGTCTTTCTGCACTTCAGCTGCTCCTGTTGGGGCAAAAAACTTCTTCAATTCCTTGAGAACTTGTACAGTGCATCCCTTGGACATGGCCTGGTCACCTTTGATTTCTCCGACTGCTCCTCTTGGGATATGAAATCATATTTTTTGATACTCGATCGAGGTCACAGTTCCAATCTTCACTAGCCAAGGTCGGCCCGATATCCAGTTCTAAGGAGATGGGTCACTAATGATCATGAAGTTCTGTAATGAGACATTCGGCGGGCTGGTTACGTCGAGTGTGATAGCGCCAATGGCAGTTGAGGTAAGTCCGTTGAATCCAGTCAATACCTCTGCTTTGTGTTGGATCGTGCTTTCCAGGCCCATCTTTTGGATGACTGAGAGTTGTAGAAGGTTGACTAAGCTGCCGTTGTCCACCATGACTTTGTCAAGGATGATGTGGGCCAATTGTATAGAGATTACCAGGGTGTCATCGTGGGGAAAGTCTACTCCTTCAGCGTCCTGCTCGGTGAAACCGACGATTGGTCCAGGTACAACATTTATGGCTTGAACCCGATTGACCAATCTTGCCTGCTGGATTTTCTTCTTTTTGGAGTTATTGGTGGCCCCCAAATGTTCGGATTCGACAAAGATTCCATTGATTCAGATTGTCTTGGTTGGGGGTTCGGCATCGGCATCTGTTTTTCGCTTTAGTCGGGCAGCTGGTCTGTCGATATAATGGTCGCACTTGCCTTCCTTCGCGAGTTGCTCGAGGTACCTCTTCCATATGGTTCACTTATTAGTTGAATGCCCAGGACCTCTGTGGAATGCACAATACTTGGTCTAGTCCATCTTTGAGGTGTTGCCCTTTATAGGCAGCAGCGGCTTGAACCACTGCTTGTCCTTGAGGTCGCGAAAGATTTGGTTAACCGGGACTAAGAACCTAGTGTACGACTTGGGCTTCGTGCTTTCCTTCACTGGTGACCGATTCCTGCGCTTGTCTCTTGGGTTACTTTTGATGTTGAGTGGTTTATCACTCGCCTTTTTCTGAGTTGGTTCCGCGGCTCTGCGTGGTTGCTTAGACGGCTTTTGTGAGCGCTTTTTCTCATCCCAGAGGGAGTTCTTTTCTGCCAAAACATAAGAGTTTTCCAGGGACAGGTTCTCACTTATAATTTATTCTCTGAAAAGCGGGTGATCTGCTGGGAGTCATTTTCATAAAGCTGAGCATACGATGCTATCATCGCATCCGACAATCTTTACCTTTTCTGCTTTGAATCTCTTGACATAAGTACCGAGTGACTCATTCGGGTCTTTCTTCATGCTGAAAATGTGGTTAGACCTTTTCTTGATCAAACAGTAAGACGAATATTCCTTAGTGAAAATCAAGGAAAGTTTATCGAAGTTCTGAATTAAAGGTGGCGGCAGAGTGTGGAACCAGTCTACGGCTTACCTTGTAGTGTCGTGGTAAAGATCTTACACATAAGAGCATTATTGCAGGCATAGAGGGTCATGGCACTTCAGTAGTGAATAGTGCCTGTCCGGATCTTCATTTCCTCTAAACAAGGTGAAATGTGGCGGATTGAACTTCTGCGGTGGATTTGTCCACTTGATTTCGTCTGTGAATGGTGACCTGCTCAAGTTAGCCTCGTCTCTACGGAAGGCATCGTCGGTAGTGTCAATGCGCTGTAATCCGAACAGCTGCTCTGCTATGAGCCTTTATACTTCCTCTTGGATTTGCACCTGGTGGGGCAGCGAAGCCTCTGGCTGTCCCTGGTGTTAACCCGCTGGTCTATGTTGCTCTTCGGCTTGCCTTGCTTGTTTATACCACAGTTGCGGTGCACGAAGTTCACCTTGTGCTGCACACCGTCTCTCCAGGCAGGGGCTGCCAGTTGAGCTTAATCTAGATTGGTCATGTTCTTTTCTCTAGGCATCATGGGGCTACCTACTCGCGGAAGGTCTTGAGTGCTTGTCGGAGTGTGGACCCAACCTCGAATGCACACTGACCCGTGAGCTGAGTCAAGAATGAACACTTCTCTGTGCATTTGGGCAAGATAAGACGTTTCCCTAAGGGCCCAAACGAGAGTGCACACTATCCGAACGCACGGTTTGTCGCTGGAATCAGTCACGCTCTTCCGCCCTTGTCCTGTTTCTGGACACCTCGTCTAGGGCGCGTTGTATCTTGATACGCTCGAGGAGTTAGTTCACCAGGATGGTCTATTGTGCAAGGGTGTTCGTCAAATTGGTGACCTGCTGGGACAGATGGTGCTCACCATTTAGATTATAAGAGCCTGATAATTGGCGTCCCCATGCGTGGTGGAAGTATAGTAGACTGTAGGTATAAAGCTTGAGCCCATAGCGGGCAATCCTTGGATCTGCATGGTCCTGGGCCCTCTTGGGCGTTGGGCTGCTACATTTTGGCCTGTTGGCTGAGTGGCTCTAGTTTGGGCTTAGGCTCGCTGAGCTGCTTAGCTGGCAATAGCTGCTTAATTCTGGGCTCGGGTTTGGGCCTGCTGTGTGACAAGGCCAGTTACTGCATTGTGCTGGGCCTCCTGCGTAGAGCTCGCTGTGGTAGCTGCCAAGTTCTGGGCCTCCTGTGAAGGATTATTTTGGAAGAACATGTTCATTTAAGCAACATCATTAGCATGCAATTAACAAATTAAAGGCGGAATCATGCAAGCATGTACTTAAAAACAAAACATTACCCATGAATGTTCAAAGCCTAGTAGTTTGGTGAACCAATACATAACTCAAAACAAGTGAGTTGAAATTAATACCTTTGTAGATTCCTCTTTGCATAAGCAAAGGCTAATCACCCAAAGAGAGGGCCTTCATTCCTTGCATCTTAAATCTATGGATTTGGTTGGAAGAAAAGGTTTCTCCAAAATTCCCAAAGTTGAGAATCTCTAACTTTCCACACCAAGGTAAGATTGGAGAAGAAATGAGTGACCTTGGAGGAGTAGGAGTGCTAGCTAATCCCTCCAAGGGGGCCGGCCATTTTGAGAGAAAAGAGAGATTGTGTTTCTCCAATTTCCCCAAAAAAAACCCTTTTTGAATTTTGGCTATAAAGTCATATTTATACCTTAATTCATTTGAGTGGCAAACTTGTAAATAAGTCCAAGTTTGCTACCCTTCACTATATGGCCGGCCTTAGGGATTAATTGGGCAATTTGGGCCTTTGTGAATCTTTATTCATTAAGTTGTCATACAACTTAAGTTAATGGACTTGACGTTCGAAGCCCATTGGGCCTTAAGGTCCAAAACTATCCCGAGGTCTTTAACGAACTCATTCGTTTGATTAATTAACATATTAATTAATCCTTGCCATAAATAATTAAACTATTTAATTATTCTTACTCATCTCCGTTGAATCTTCAATCTTTACCTTACACGGTGTACGATCCATTAGGTTCCTTTTAGCGAGGCAGTGGGAGATTAAAACTCTTTTAAATCGATTGTGAATTGAAACTTCTTTCAATTCTCCCTTTAGTGATTACACACGTTTAGGGCTTCCACAAACCATGAGTGACACCTAGCAGCATATCATGGTTACCCAAGCTAATCAGAAGAGGTGGAGAACCTATTCAGTTTAGGATTACAAATGCAATACGGTCCTTCTCTAATACAATACTCTTGACCACATTGTTTGGTTTGATAGTTTATTCATGTCTACTATCCAATGTGAATCTTGTGTTTATATGATTCCCTTGAATGTGATTTGGAACACATTCCTAAATCTCATTCATACTCTGATCAGAGATTTTAATCATATCATAGAGTATTCTCCCTCAAACAGATTTGAAGGTTATAGATCCCTTGTTGCGCATTCACTTGCCTCCATAGCTAAGTGGCTTAACCCCGAAGATGCCGTGGACACACCAGAGGGAGTGACGTTTGACATAATCAAAGATTAAGTACCTAACCACAAGACAACTATGATGCCTCAGGTCAAAGGACTAATTTGCATTATCCTAACCATGAGTTCTCATGTGACATGAGTATGAGAACTCCTCATTGATCGTGTTCAGTGAACTCATTCTCTATTGAGCACCTACATGCTTGTCTTGGTGTCACTCACACCAATGACTCGAGACTAGTCACTCTCCCTAAGAGAAGACATAGCATATACTGATCTTAATGGACTGTCAATGCCCAATTGGCAATCCTATGAACAGGAGCGTTTAGGATGTGTCTACGAAAGAATGGTCTCATGAATCTAACTTCTTTAGATCGCATTCTCCCAATCACATATTCCTTGGACTTATTGTTCAAGCATATAACATTTATATGAGACGGCTTAAAACAATAATCTTTGCCCTTCTATTAAACTAGATTAATTTAACATGTGAAATGTCCGTAAAGTAGCATCATATGATTGGTTTTAGGGCACATTTCCAACAATCTCCCACTTGTACTAGAGCCAATCAGCTTAGTTATCAGTGATGATACCTCTTCTGTAGTCATTTCAAAAATGGCTGAAAAGTAGGCCTAGACAATGGATATCTATATGTTATCCATAGAAGCAATCTTGAGATTAACAACGTCACCATTATACATGATTCTCAATCATGTGGTTCAGTCTCTCATTTGAGTTCGGATCTTGATGAGACCTTGATTCCCTGGCTTGAGCTATCGCCCCATTAGTGTCATACACTTTCTGGTTGGAACTGAATAGAGAGTTCATAAATGAACTTTCCCATCCAAACAACAATGTTGTGAGCTTCTATATGGCAATATATTTTGCATACATGATGGAACAAATTAAAGTCATTACTTTCAATGTTTCCATCCAAACATCTCTTTAGTCATAGTAAAGAGATATATGTTTATATCTTCATTCATAATGAAGAAACATCCAACGATGGATTAGATTCATAATCTAATACATTTACGCTTCCATTACGTTACTCTAATTCTTCCTCATTCTTTGAGGAATCCATCCTTTAGTATTTCTTAAATACTTAAGGATTCACTTGACAGTTGCCATGGTTCTGATCCTGGGCTTGCACTGATATCGTTTTGTACGGTTCTAGGTACAACTCATATCAATGTCTTTCATACAATATGAAATACATAAATCACCTTTTTGCTTATGCATAAAGGATTCTATTTACGCATTATTTCTATGGGAGTCAAAGGGTACATTCCCTTTGAGAAGAACAACTTCCTAGTCTCACTAGAATTGTCATTCTAATTGAAGTTTATCATCAAATGAGAAACTTCCTAGCATTCTTTTGTCTATTATTGGGGATTGATATAATCCAATTATATCTTGAAATATATCATTCATAGATTTTCATCCCTTATTTATAGACTATATCTCCCATATATATTCTATCGTTTATAGAATGTTTAAAGTCATAACTTTAACGAAGAAGTATTCTTTTCATTTCCAAAATTTTAATATATCATATATATTTAAATTTAGGAATATGATTAACTCCCACTAATCTTTTGTAAACCTAGTAAACAAAAGATTCATTTACACCTTTATGAGAAATCAAACGATTTTATCTTTTTCTCATAAGATGCTTATAGCTCCCACTAGTTTGCTAAGATCCATGATGGATGGATCTCCACAACTTACATGTCTTGTGATTTATAGTTTTAGACATATATTATCAAGACTATCTTAATAATGGTTTCGCAAACTCATACTATGTCCAAACATTAAATCACCATTTAGTTGTAGCTAGCAATCTTTGAATTAATTGAAACCAAGACTATGTCAAAGATGGTTTCTTCAAAGTCAACCATTCTCTTTGATTGTAGTCACCTTAAGCTACCAATTAGCTATTAAGGTTTCATTATTTCGAGTCAAATGGTACTTTTACCATTTCCTTGAGTATATATCGTATATACATACTTAATGTAGTCATAAGGATTTTTCATTCTTATTTCTTTCGAATTAAGAGGTGCAACTCTATGACACAGTCATAAAGTTCAAAACCATTCAACTGAGACGGTTTATAAATCCTTCTCGACTACCTTGGAGCTTGTGGTATAGGAACTAGGTTGTTATATTTGTTGATTACTTTCTTGTCTCTTAAAGAACCCATTCTTTGAGTTCTATCTCTCGTTCATTTGCGTTTAGGCAAATCATATTGTAAGATTACAATGAACTACCCAACAAACAACATTTGTTAGATGGTTTATAGAAGTGATATCCAAAAGCTAATTTAAGGATATCCCACAAGATTGTTATCAAACAAATATTGCTTATTAGCACACAACCCCAAATCTTAACATGCTTAAGATTTGTCTTTCTTTCTAACTACATCTTATGGAGTTATGAAAATTTTGGAAGATCTTCTAGTTTACAATCATATTGTTTTAGAAGTATATATCCTATATATGGGTAATAGATAATAACCAACGAACTAAATCATATTTGAGTATGTTCTTCTCCTAATGGAGAAATTTATTATCTTATGATGCCAATTTCCTTGATATCTTTCAAGGAAACTCATCTAAAGTGTTATCTTTCCTTGGATCAAATCTAAGGAGGTAAATACTTTAGACGTCTTACTCATCAACTTACATTGCTTGAATTCTTTGAAACCTTTTGCAAAGTATTCGGACTTGTGTTTATTCAAAATAAACTATAGTCTAACCGAGAGTTATCTTCGGTGAATGTCATACAACATGAGTAGTATTATGTTGTGGATAAGTGCCACTAACATCTAAGTGAATTAACCTCAACAACTTTGTGATTCTTTCTTCTTTCCAAAAGAATAAAGATTCGAACATTTTGCCTCTAAACAATTTTAACAAGAAGGTATTGGATCCGGATCTAACGATCCAAAGCATCCATCCATGACCAACTCGTAATTTATGTTTTAGAGGTATCACAACTCAGTTGGGATTAGTCACTTCCTTGCAACCTTTTGGGTTTTAAGCATCGTTATATTCTAAACAGTTAACGCTACCATATTATCTCTACTATAGAGACAACCAATTAGATTACAATAATCTAATCATTCATTAATAAAGAACAATGTTTTGTCAAACAAAGCATTCATCCATCTCTTATAGTGATGGAATTAAGTTCCTTACATTAAATTGGAATGTAAAGACAATCTTTGTTTTTCCAATTTCATTGGTAGTTCATATGAGGAAGTAAGTACTATTTGCTTTCGCAAAGATCTATATCTTATTCACGTTCCGATTGTGAAGTACTTTCTCTTCTCTCATTTATCTTCTACTTCTTATTAGCCACACTTTTACAACGATTTGTAAAACATAGTTGCTAATACAGAATCATGTATTCAAGTAGAAGAACCAACTGTTTTGAATTTATTCAAGAACAATTTACAACACCTTCGAAAGGTGTGTTCTTGAAACTTTGCAAGACATTTCTTGAATATACCCCTTCCAAGGTCCATCCTTTCATAAAGAAAGTTTGTTCCTTTTGGAGTTAATTTTATCTTCTTCATTTGACTTCACCTTTGACTACAATATCCATGGTCCCTAAACTCCCACTATCTCTCTTGAAACTTATTTCAATTGTGTTATACACATCAAACGATTTGGAGAGCGCGCGGTTATTGTTCACTATATAGTTTACAATAAACTTAGTGAACCATTAGGGTAGGGACACAAATGTGAAGTCCTTGTTTAGTTTCCGTCTCGTTAAGTGTTTTAACACTTCAACACTTAATGATTCAAAATCATCATAAGTCCATGTTGATGGACTATTTTTGTCAACCAACCATTATGTTCTAAACATAATTACAAACTTTCAAGAGTTGTTCAAGGCAACTCTCATTTCTTCATACAACGATTTGTAAGTGAAGAATCATGGCACATAAAGTGTCCATGCCCTTATGCTTACTTCTAAAGTTCCTTGTTCATGTAACAAAGAAACAAGCATTAATGTTTGCGTTGATTAAGGGTTGTTCAAAGCAACTCTTATTTCTTCATACAACAATTTGTATTTGAAGAATTATGACATTAAAAGTGTTGTCCTCTTTATGATAGACTTTTCTAACATGTTCTTTCATTGATACATTATCAATAGGAAGATTGTGAGGATGAGACTACTTAGACACTTTTACAATCCATTCAAGACAATCTATGGGATTGTGGTACTAAGTTCGAAAAATAAAGCGTTCGGCTTTTCTTTGTCAAGTTTTGGATAGCGTTTGCAAATATATTGGTAAACAAATACATAACGAATATAAATTGATTGATTTTAAGCTATTTGATCCGGGTCTTTAAATCAAATAGCACCACCCACTATTTTTGGCGAATTCCATATCCCTCATCGGAATTCGAGAGTTTTTGGAGGAAACTCTTAGTAGGGTATGGGAGACTCACTATTACCAAGCCCACTTCACGATGATACGATGTTGGCTAGCAAAAATAATAATGAGAGAGTACGCTTACTCATTTACATCTAATGTAAGTACCCATCTTATTTGGCCTCTAGAGAATGTTGCCTCACAATGATATGATGTTGGCTCCATTGCACTTAGTTAAGTCAT
Organism: Crataegus laevigata; assembly: GCA_963580275.1. Taxonomy (NCBI): domain Eukaryota; kingdom Viridiplantae; phylum Streptophyta; class Magnoliopsida; order Rosales; family Rosaceae; genus Crataegus; species Crataegus laevigata. The sequence goes on along the minus strand of OY756942.1, from coordinate 1,528,053 downwards.
TCCCACCATGCGAGTTCAAGTTAGGGGTTCAAGAACAACCTCACGATGATACGATGTTGGCTATTCTCGTTGCCTACCTTTCACAACATCATGTATGCATATAGAATCCTCTCCGAGTGTAAGCATGCACTTTGTACTCCCCCATGATAGGGTGAAGCCGGTGTACAAGTCACAAACGATTGGAGCCTACCACGGTGGAAGGCCACGAAAGAGTGTTCAAAAGCACTCCCACGCTTATCAACTTAATATTGGTTTAGTTGAGGGTTTTAGGTCTCATCACATATATAAGCATGCTTTCAATCACATTAAAACATTTTTGGTCCTATTACAACTATTGGTCCATTTGATTGATTTAGTTGTATATAATACTCCCACTAAGCTTTTAAAACGGTTTTTAAAACAAGAGTACATGATACTACTAACATAAGATTTGCATTCATTGATTGACTATATAGTTGCCTTAGGGCCTTAGGATGATTATGAACCTTTATTTAGATCCAACACGAGCCTTGTGTTGAATCTCGGTCTAGGGATGGTGATTGATTTTAGTTACGTGTTTAATCACATTAAGGCGTGTTGTCTTAGGGGCATTGGACCCAACTACTTCAATTTCATGCATATCAAATAAAGCAAGAAAGAAGTACTTCAAAGTAAAGAAGAGCTTATGCTCTTTTACAACAATTGATCAAATCAAATTACTTTAAAGTAAAGAAGAGCTTATGCTCTTTTACAACATTTGATCAAATCAAATTACAACCAAAATCTAATCTACACATTCCCATGGTTCAAACAAATTTGAAACGGCCTTTCACATAGCTTAATTATCGGAGGCTAAGGTTCATAATCACCCTTTAATTAATTAACGCTTTAACTAATTAAATTGAATGCAACATGTTTCATTTGGTTTTTGTATCCATAAAATTGATTTAAATGGAGCTAAACAAAATGAAAATCCAATTCTCATTTAAAGAGACAAAACAATTTTGTTCTCTACCTAATTTGGGCCAATATCAATAACCTCAACTTTTGGGTTATATAAACTTTTGGGGTCACTTTGTAAAAACACAAAAGTCCACTACTTCATGTAATTACAACTAGAACCCAAAAATTTCAACAAAAACAAATACTTCATTAAAGGATCAAAACAATTTGTCCTTTTAGTGATTTTGGACCTTTACGTAAAAACGTAAACTTTTGGGCCAAAATGCAAATACACAAAAGTATCAAAACTTTATGTAATTGCACAAAAGAGCCCAAAACTACTCCCACTAGGGAGTGGCCGGTTTTGACAAGTTTTTGAGAAAAAAAATTTCAAAGTTTTTGTGAGGGTGTGAAAGGGACAATTTTTCATGCAAGTGGTGTGTGTGAATGGAAGTTAATCCTTACACACCACCATAAATTCTTTCACCTTTTAAAATCAAATATCTAAGATATTTACAAAGTTTTTGACTAACATTAAAAATGTTAATCATTAATAAATATATGAAAATATCTTATAACAAAAACCTTATGAAATAATTCAAAACTTTGAATCAAAACCCCAAGCTTTATTGTTCTTGGCAAGAACATCAAGAACAATGAAGAACATTCATGAGAAACCCATAAAAGTTCCATGAACATTTTTCATCCAAAACCATCCCAAAATCACTTAAACTTAAGGGAAATAACATATAACCAAACTAGGGTACATAGGGGTTCCAAAAGTCACTTGAAAAACACTTTAACAAGACAAACAAGAACCCAAAAATCCACCCTTTAATTTTGGCTGAAATTCCCAAAAATCATGGCACCAAATTTTAACTCTAATATTCATGCTCATATGAACTACATCTACAACATTTGAGATGGCAAATTTTCCAACAAAATTTACATTCAAAGAAAGTGTAGACAGTGAAAATTCGATAAATAAAATGTTGACCGATGGTCAAAATTTTAACACTCGTGTATTACATAAATTGTACACATATTGTATGATTCGACGAAAATTTGAAAAGAGTTAGGAAAGCTGTCAAACAGGACACGTGTCAACACCTGGCAGATACGGCTTATTTCATCTGGGATATTATATTCAAAATTAGGCCTTGGAAAATTCTATAAATAGAAGCCAATTTCATTCATTTCAATTCACCAATTCACAAATACATTTCTCTACTCCCAAATTGGAAGAGAATTCTCTGAAGTTCGTTCTTCGTTCATCGTTCATCATTCATCCATCTTCTTCAAGATCAAGCCCCGACGGCCCTTGAAGCAACATTCATCCACCCTCCAAGATCAAGCCCCGACGGCCCTTGGAATCAATACATTCATCCTTCAAGAATCAAGCTCAAAGCCCCTTGAAGATCATCGTTCTTCGTTCATCGTTCATCATTCATCCATCTTCTTCAAGATCAAGCCCCGACGGCCCTTGAAGCAACATTCATCCACCCTCCAAGATCAAGCCCCGACGGCCCTTGGAATCAATACATTCATCCTTCAAGAATCAAGCTCAAAGCCCCTTGAAGCTCATCCATCGTTCATCGTTCATCGTTCTACATTCATCATCAAACATTTGAAGATCATCACTGTTCATCCCAAGAATCAAAGCGCCAAACAGCCCCTTCGGATCAACACAAACAAATCCATATCACTGTTCATCCAAGGATCAAGCCCAACGGCCCTTTGGATCAACAGCCCATCAACAAAAATCCATATCTTACGGAGATAGAATCAGAGGAACAAATAGAGATTGTAACCCCAAAATTCATCAAATAACAAATATATTTTGTACACGTGTTCTTGTTCCGTCGAGTTCCATCTCCCTCATCCGCAACGGCAGGCAGTGCAACGGTTGTGCTCGGTGGCTGTGCACAATGGTGGTAGTGGGGGAGCTTCGGTTGTGCTCCGTCCTCCTTTGCTATTTCTTCCTCCACAGCAGCTGCGCGCCCACGGCTCTCGCACAGCCCCTCCGTCTCTTGCCTCCTCCACCGTGAGCACCCTCTCTGCCCATCACCTAACAGCAACGTCGCCATCACCTCCTTCGTCTCAGCCACCAACTTCAAACAGCAACGGCAACTTCGTGGTGCAGGTGGTGGTGCTGCAGTGCATCGCTCTTGCCAAAAAATTGGCGAAGAACTTCATGACCGCCGTCAAACGACTAGCCGGTCATGAAGCTCGACGCTTCGCTCCGCCTCAAGCTCATCCATCGTCTTCGTCCTTCCTGCAAATTTTTTTTTCACTCCATCACTAAAGGTTTATATAGGAAAAATATATAATAAAAAAAGAGGATGGTGGGGTGAAATGGTGCTGGCACCATGTGAAAAGCAATGAAGTAAAGCAAAAAAAAGAAAGGAAAATGTCGATGATGCATTGCACAATAAAAAAAAAATTTTAAAAAGGGGAAAGGTGTAGTGTGGGCAGACAAAATAAAAGAAGGAGAATGATGGTGGCTTGGCACCGAAAGCCGAAAAAAAAAAAAAAAAAAAAAAAAAAAAAAAAAAAGAGAATGGTGATGGCCAACACCGAAAGAAGAAAAGAAAAAGAAAACAAAAAAATAATAATAAAATGAAAAGCTGTGGGGTGGTGGAGCAAAGTGTATTGGCACCATGTGTAAAGAAAAGAAGAAAATGATGAAAGTGGAGATGATGCTTTCGGTGAATTGCACAATTTTGAAAAAAAAAAAAAAGAGGAAAATTAAAAAAAATGCATTGAGAGAAACAAAGTCCATTTTATTTCTCTAAAATTTTACATAAATTTACATTATACATGTTAAAAAAAAAAAAAGAAAAAAAAAAGAAAAAAGTCAAATCAGAATTACAAGCAGGAAATATTCAAGGACGATCAGGTGGTGCCTCAGAAGTCGACGGAGCTCCGGGAAGACGAAGAGCCAGAGTTGGAATCTCCGGAGTCGGAACGCTTGGTGCAACTCCAGAGGACGAAGGCAACATAAACCTCGGGAGTAGCGCCATGAACCTTTCATGATCACTCTGGATCCGACCGTCCGACTCCTGCAGCTGGTCCAGCTTCCTCTTCATGCTGATCGAGTAACTAGTTGCAAGCATGTGCAACTCCTTGTTCTCGTGCCTGAGACTTCTGACTTCTTGCCGAAGACTTGCCACCTCAGCCATCAGCGACTCCACCTGACGAGACCGGGCAAGAAGGCGCTGGCCCATGTTTGAAACTGAGCCTGCACTTTGGACGCTGAGGGCAAGAGATTCCTGAACAGCCAACTCGTCTGACCGCCTGGATAGCATCCTATTGTCCCTTGGAGTGAGCAGATTTCTGGCTATCACCGTAGCGGTTATTTCATTCCTCATCATTGTGTCCCCGACTGTAAGAGGACCGTTGGGGGATATAAAGGACGGACGCCACAAGTTGTCTGGAGAAGACAAGTCATCATCTTCTCCGACGTTCAAGTTAAGGCGACGGTCGGAAGGGCAAGACATTTTCAGAAGGTGTTGAGAAAGAATTGTTAAAAAAAAAAGATTAAAATTGCAAGAAGTGCAAGAAATGAGCGGAAGGAGTAAGAGTGCAGAAGAGCAAGAAGAAAGTGTTTACAGGAGGGAGTTCAAGTGTGAGGTGGAGCAGAATTAGCACCTCTATAAAAAGAAGAAATCAAAGAGGCGCTCCTCAGAGATCAAAGAGGCGCTCCTCAGAGATCAAAGCTGGACGCTCCTTTCTCGAAGGCCGAACTCCTTTCTCAAAAGTCGGAATTGCTCAGACGTCACGAGGCGTTCAGCTTTTCCAGTTTGTCGTGACGCGTCACGTGCAGCTTGGAGCTTCGCGAAAACCACGAGCCGAACCCGGATTTGAACCCCGGTTTTCAAAAGATCATCATTCCAGTTTGTCGTCACTCGTCGCATGCACAGTCAGCTTCGCGGAAATTACGGACGGCTGTGTCAAAAAGCGCGTAACTGGTACTGTTCATCCATCACCGGCTGCCGACAAATAGTAAGGGAATAGTACCGGTTGTGAAGAAAAAATTTCTATAAGTCCAACCTTCGCCTTCCACAGCCAAAGCACACCCTCTCAACCTCTCTTCATCTCCGAGAAATGCATTCCCAAAAAAACCTTTCGAGTTACTCAGTGTTCTTCATCCCTTGGAACACCCCAGAAAACAAATCATCCAAAGCAAAAATATTTCATATCAAAAAGGTTAAAAGCAAAAATATCTCATATCACGCTTTCTCCTCACCTTCATCTGAGGAACGTGGAGAAAGTGAGATCCTGATTGCTTACCTAGTCTTGCTCTCGAGTACTCATCTCAGACCCCTCCCAGCCCACTTCAAAAAATAAACCTATGTAGAGGTACTTCTTCAAAAGCAAAAGTACCTCACAAACGAAGCAGGAGGAGTCTGAGTTGCTTCGAAGAGCAGATGAGTCGGGGTTGATCCAAGAGTTCAAGAAGACGCCACACCTGCGTGAAGACCGGACTACTTAAAGCATGTGGAGACAACGTGCTGAATCAACCTTCAAGACCAAGCCGTGACGGCCCCTTGAAGAAAACACAAGTCCGATTCAAGATTAGAAAATCTAGCAGAAGAAAAAAAAAAAAAAACCCCCGTGTAGAAGTACTTCTTCAAAAGCAAAAGTACCTCACAGACGAAGCAGGAGGAGTCTGAGTTGCATCCAGATGAAGTCAGAGTCCGAGATGATCCAAGAGTTCAAGAAGATGCACATCTGCATGGAGACCTGAGTACTTGAAGCATGTAGAGACAACGTGCTGAATCATCCTCAACTAAGCTGAGGATCGCTTGCAAGTAAAAAGGCTCCCAAACCCGATTCAAGATCAAGTGTCCAACACCCTTGAATCAACCTTCAAGATCAAGCCACCAAAGGCCCTTGGAGAAAATCAAGACCCGATTCAAGATCAAGTGTCCAACACCCCTGAATCAACCTTCAAGATCAAGCCTCAACGGTCCTTGAAGAAATCACAAATTCGATTCAAGATCAGGTGTCCATCACCCTTGAATCAAAACCAGTTCAAGATGAAAGCTGTGGAAAGTCAACAAGCACAACAAATACACGTGCCGATTCACCCCAGTAAAGTTGAATATAGTCTCAGCCCAATCCAAGATCAAGCCTCGACGGCCCTCGGATCGACATCTACATTAAGGGACTTCAAAAACACGTCTTCTACACGTGACAAGCACATGTATACGACACGCTTTGAAGTGGGGACATTTGTAGACAGTGAAAATTCGATAAATAAAATGTTGACCGATGGTCAAAATTTTAACACTCGTGTATTACATAAATTGTACACATATTGTATGATTCGACGAAAATTTGAAAAGAGTTAGAAAAGCTGTCAAACAGGACACGTGTCAACACCTGGCAGAGACGGCTTATTTCATCTGGGATATTATATTCAAAATTAGGCCTTGGAAAATTCTATAAATAGAAGCCAATTTCATTCATTTCAATTCACCAATTCACAAATACATTTCTCTACTCCCAAATTGGAAGAGAATTCTCTGAAGTTCGTTCTTCGTTCTTCGTTCATCATTCATCCATCTTCTTCAAGATCAAGCCCCGACGGCCCTTGAAGCAACATTCATCCACCCTCCAAGATCAAGCCCCGACGGCCCTTGGAATCAATACATTCATCCTTCAAGAATCAAGCTCAAAGCCCCTTGAAGCTCATCCATCGTTCATCGTTCATCGTTCTACATTCATTATCAAACATTTGAAGATCATCACTGTTCATCCCAAGAATCAAAGCGCCAAACAGCCCCTTCGGATCAACACAAACAAATCCATATCACTGTTCATCCAAGGATCAAGCCCAACGGCCCTTTGGATCAACAGCCCATCAACAAAAATCCATATCTTACGGAGATAGAATCAGAGGAACAAATAGAGATTGTAACCCCAAAATTCATCAAATAACAAATATATTTTGTACACGTGTTCTTGTTCCTTCAGGAAATTTTCGTGTTTACAGAAAGCAAGAATAAAGCTTGTAACATATTACAACTTTTAAATCACATACTATGAACTACAAAACCCAAAAGGATTCACCAACTACTAGACCTAGGCTCTGATACCAATTGAAGGATTATTTTGGAAGAACATGTTCATTTAAGCAACATCATTAGCATGCAATTAACAAATTAAAGGCGGATCATGCAAGCATGTACTTAAAAACAAAACATTACCCATGAATGTTCAAAGCCTAGTAGTTTGGTGAACCAATACATAACTCAAAACAAGTGAGTTGAAATTAATACCTTTGTAGATTCCTCTTTGCATAAGCAAAGGCTAATCACCCAAAGAGAGGGCCTTCATTCCTTGCATCTTAAATCTATGGATTTGGTTGGAAGAAAAGGTTTCTCAAAAATTCCCAAAGTTTAGAATCTCTAACTTTCCACACCAAGGTAAGATTGGAGAAGAAATGAGTGACCTTGGAGGAGTAGGAGTGCTAGCTAATCCCTCCAAGGGGGCCAGCCATTTTGAGGGAAAAGAGAGATTGTGTTTCTCCAATTTCCCCCAAAAAAAACCCTTTTGGAATTTTGGCTATAAAGTCATATTTATACCTTAATTCATTTGAGTGGCAAACTTGTAAATAAGTCCAAGTTTGCTACCCTTCACTATATGGCCGGCCTTAGGGATTAATTGGGCAATTTGGGCCTTTGTGAATCTTTATTCATTAAGTTGTCATACAACTTAGGTTAATGGACTTGACGTTCGAAGCCCATTGGGCCTTAAGGTCCAAAACTATCCCGAGGTCTTTAACGAACTCATTCGTTTGATTAATTAACATATTAATTAATCCTTGCCATAAATAATTAAACTATTTAATTATTCTTACTCATCTCCGTTGAATCTTCAATCTTTACCTTACACGGTGTACGATCCATTAGGTTCCTTTTAGCGAGGCAGTGGGCGATTAAAACTCTTTTAAATCGATTGTGAATTGAAACTTCTTTCAATTCTCCCTTTAGTGATTACACACGTTAGGGCTTCCACAAACCATGAGTGACACCTAGCAGCATATCATGGTTACCCAAGCTAATCAGAAGAGGTGGAGAACCTATTCAGTTTAGGATTACAAATGCAATACGGTCATTCTCTAATACAATACTCTTGACCACATTGTTTGGTTTGATAGTTTATTCATGTCTACTATCCAATGTGAATCTTGTGCTTATATGATTCCCTTGAATGTGATTTGGAACACATTCCTAAATCTCATTCATACTCTGATCAGAGATTTTAATCATATCATAGAGTATTCTCCCTCAAACAGATTTGAAGGTTAGAGATCCCTTGTTGTGCATTCACTTGCCTCCATAGCTAAGTGGCTTAACCCCGAAGATGCCGTGGACACACCAGATGGAGTGACGTTTAACATAATCAAAGATTAAGTACCTAACCACAAGACAACTATGATGCCTCAGGTCAAAGGACTAATTTGCATTATCCTAACCATGAGTTCTCATGTGACATGAGTATGAGAACTCCTCGTTGATCGTGTTCAGTGAACTCATTCTCTATTGAGCACCTATATGCTTGTCTTGGTGTCACTCACACCAATGACTCGAGACTAGTCACTCTCCCTGAGAGAAGACATAGCATATACTGATCTTAACGGACTGTCAATGCCCAATTGGCAATCCTATGATCAGGAACGTTTAGGATGTGTCTACGAAAGAATGGTCTCATGAATCTAACTTCTTTAGATCGCATTCTCCCAATCACATATTCCTTGGACTTATTGTTCAAGCATATAACATTTATATGAGACGGCTTAAAACAATAATCTTTGCCCTTCTATTAAACTAGATTAGTTTAACATGTGAAATGTCCGTAAAGTATCATCATATGATTGGTTTTAGGGTACATTTCCAACATCCTGCCCACGGGCTTGGAAATGGACCTGAGTCTTCTGCTTAGGGTTTGGTTGCCTAGGGTTAGGTGGAAGTGGCACCGTGGCCTTGTGGCCTTGCCGTGGCTACTGGGTCACAGTGATGACAGTGGTGGCACGGCTTCACGGCAGCGAGGCTCCTCCTGCCCTCTTGTTGAGCCATGAGCACCTTTGTCGTGGGGCTATGTCCTCATCTCCACTCTCTGATCCAAATCCTTACACGTATGGTGTTCCGTTTGTTGTAGTTTCTGAATTTCCTACCATTATATCCTTTTTTCAAGGATTGATCAAGAAACTTTTATAGGAAAAAAATTAATTGATACGACGTGTGAGAAATTCAACATAACAGAAAATTCAAGAAACTAATGCGAGAGGCTTCTTCGAGTATTTTGAATCAGCTTTCAATGAAAGCACCAATTTATGGATGCAAATTTTCGCCGTCTTCAATCTTGACGAAAATGCACCTGCAAAACAATCAACACCTTTGATCAGAGACCTAAGCCTCACACGCCCACGAGGTGGGGGGTTAGGTCAACAGATCTCCAATGCCTAAGTCAGTTTCTCTGAGAGAGTAAAGTGTTTAGGCTTTTTAGGGTTACAAAAAGCTCTATAAAAATGGTAAAATATGGGGTATTTATAGGGCTAGGGCCGGCCATATAGGGTTTAATGGAGAAAATATTCTCTAAATATTCCCAAAATATTTAAAAGGAGATAATATCTTGAGATAATAGGGTAATAATCCTTGACTGATTTAAATTAGGATTACTTACTTGATTGGAGTCAATCTTTAATTAGGAATGTATTAAAGATGGGATTTGGGTAATTAATCCTTATCTTTAATCCCTTGCCATGGGCAGGTGACCTGTGGGCAGTTGTACTCAGCTGCTGGGTTCTTCAGGGAGGTGAGCTGCACGTGGCAAAATTTGATAAGCATGCCCATTTATTGAGGGCAATCTTGTCCTTCTTGAATAAAAGTCCACGTGTCGCCTCTAGAATTTTTGGGATTATTTTTGGCTCCACATCCCATATTATCAGAATCGAATGTACTCTAGATTTGATGGAGTTGTTTTGACCCTCAAATTCTTGAGTCGGCTCGTTCCTTTAGAGGAAACTAGAAAACCCTCCAGCCCAGTTCAAGAATAAGTCTGTGGAAAGTCAACAAGTACAACAAAGCACATGCCGATTCATCCGGTACCACTTCAAAAGCAAAAGTATCTCATATCATCTCTTCCCCATTTGCTTCTCCTTATCCTTCATGTAACCTGCAAGACAAGGAGAAATAGAACAAGTATCCAAAGTCCGAAATCAAACCTCTGATCTGGAACTGCTTGCTTAGAGCTCTGATTGCTTACCTTGTCTGTCACCTCTTTCGGCAGATCTTCTCACTCAGAGACTTGGGGGACTTCCACTATATGGTTTGTATCGCATTTGACCAAGCCTGAAACTACAAGTAAGCTTCAAGTGAAAATGATACATTACCTTGTGCGTAAACATCACTTCAAGATGCCACTCATACCTAGAGGATAGAGGTGTTGGAAATGTGCCCTAAAACCAATCATGTGATGATACTTTATGGACATTTCACAAGTTAAACTAATGTAGTTTAATATCAAGGGCAAAGATTATTGTTTTAAGCCGTCTCATATAAATGTTATATGCTTGAACAATAAGTCCAAGGAATATGTGATTGGAAGAATGCGATCTAAAGAAGTTAGATTCAGGAGACCATTCTTTCGTAGACACATCCTAAACGTTCCTGATCATAGGATTGTCAATTGGGCATTGACAGTCCGTTAAGATCAGTATATGCTATATCTTCTCTCAGGGAGAGTGACTAGTCTCGAGTCATTGGTGTGAGTGACACCAAGACAAGCATGTAGGTGCTCAATAGAGAATGAGTTCACTTAACACGATCAACGAGGAGTTCTCATACTCATGTCACATGAGAACTCATGGTTAGGATAATGCAAATTAGTCCTTTGACCTGAGGCATCATAGTTGTCTTGTGGTTAGGTACTTAATCTTTGATTATGTCAAACGTCACTCTATCAGGGTGTCCACGGCATCGTCGGGGTTAAGCCACTTAGCCATGGAGGCAAGTGAATGCGCAACAAGGGATCTCTAACCTTTCAAATCTGTTTGAGGGAGAATACTCTATGATATGATTGAAAATCTCTGATCAGAGTATGAATGAGATTTGGGAATGCGTTCCAAATCACATTCAAGGGAATCATATAAGCACATGATTCACATTGGATAGTAGACATGAATAAACTATCAAACCAAACAATGTGGTCAAGAGTATTGTATTAGAGAAGGACCGTATTGCATTTGTAATCCTAAACTGAATAGGTTCTCCACCTCTTCTGATTAGCTTGGGTAACCATGATATGCTGCTAGGTGTCACTCATGGTTTGTGGAAGCCCTAAACGTGTGTAAACACCAAAGGGAGAATTGAAAGTAAGTTTCAAATTCACAATCGATTGAAAAAGAGTTTTAATCGCCCACTGCCTCGCTAAAAGGAACCTAATGGATCGTACACCGTGTAAGGTAGAGATTGAAGATTCAACGGAGATGAGTAAGAATAATTAAATGGTTTAATTATTTATGGCAAGGATTAATTAATATGATTATTAATCAAACGAATAAGTTCGTTAAAGACCTCGGGATAGTTTTGGACCTTAAGGCCCAATGGGCTTCGAACGTCAAGTCCATTGACTTAAGTTGTATGACAACTTAATGAATAATGATTCACAAAGGCCCAAATAGCCCAAAAATCCCATATGGCCGGCCATGATAGTAAGGGTAGTGGTTTTGGACTTATTTACAAGTTTGCCACTCAAATGAATTTAGGAATAAGTTTGACTTTGTAGCCAAAATTCATTAAGGTTTTGTTTTTGGGAAAATTAGAAAAACACAAGCTCTTATTCTCTCAAAAATGGCCGGCCAACCTAGAGGGGAAATCTAGCAATTCAACTTCCTCTAGGTCACTCATCTCTTCTAAAATCTAACCTTGGTGAAGAGACTTAGAGGTTCTCAATTTTGGGAACTTGGAGAAACCTATTCTTCCATTCAAATCCATGGATTTAAGATGCAAGGAATGAAGGCCCTCTCTTTGGGTGATTAGCCTTTGCTTATGCAAAGAGGAATCTACAAAGGTATTATTTCAACTCACTTTGTTTTTGAGTTGATTATTGGCTCACCAAACTACTAGGCTTTGAACATTCATGGTTAATGTTTTGTTTTTAAGTATATGCAAGCATGCTTCCGCCTTTAATTTGTTAATTGCATGCTATTGATATTGCTTAAATGAACATGTTTTCCAAAAATAGTCCTTCAATTGGTATCAGAGCCTAGGTCTAGTAGTTGGTGAATCCTTTTGGGTTTTGTTGTTCATAGTATGTGATTTAAAAGTTGTAATATGTTACAAGCTTTATTCTTGCTTTCTTTGAATGTAAATTTTGTTTGAAAATTTGCCATCTCAAATGTTGTAGATGTAGTTCTTATGAGCATGAATATTGGAGCTAAAATTTGGTGCCATGAATTTTGGGAATTTCGGCCAAAATTAAAGGGTGATTTTTTGGGTTCTTGTTTGTCTTGTTAAATTGTTTTTCAAGTGACTTTTGGAACCTCTATGTACCCTAGTTTGGTTATATGTTATTTCCCTTAAGTTTAAGTGTTTTTGGAATGGTTTTGGTTGAAAAATGTTCATGGAGCTCTTATGGGTTTTTTCATGAATGTTCTTCATTGTTCTTGATGTTCTTGCCAAGAACAAAAAGGTTTGGTGTTTTGATTCAAAGTTTTGAATTGTTTCATAAAGTTTTGTTATAAGATATTTTCATATATTTATTAATGATTAACATTTTTAATGTTAATCAAAAACTTTGAAAATATATTAGTTTTATGTTTTTGAATGATGAAAATAATTTTAGTGGTGAGTAATGATTTTCCACAAACACCACTTACATTCTTTATGTTAACTTTCAATTCCACTCACACACACCACTCACAATTCCTACCTAAAACCGGCCACTCCCTCAATGGGAGTACTTTTGGGGCTTTTATGCCATTATATAAAGTTTTGATACTTTTGTGTATTTGCGCTTTGGCCCAAAAGTTTACGTTTTTACGTTTAGGTCCAAAAACGCTAAAGGACAAATTGTTTTGCTCCTTTAATGAAGTTTTACATTTGTGGAAATATTTGGGTTCTAGTTGTAATTACATGAAGCAGTGAACTTTTGTGTTTTTACAAAGTGACCCCAAGTCTATGTATTTGCAAAATAGCCCATAAGTTGAGGTTATTAAGATTGGCCCAAATTAGGTAAAGAACAAAAATTGTTTTGTCTTTTAAATGAGAATTGGATTTTCATTTTTTTGTTTAGCTCCATTTAAATCAATTTTATGGATACAAAAACCAAATGAAAAATGTTGCATTCAATTTAATTAGTTAAAGCGTTAATTAATTAAAGGGTGATTATGAACCTTAGCCTACGATAATTGAGCTATGTGAAAGGCCGTTTCAAATTTGTTTGAACCATGGGAATGTGTAGATTAAATTTTGGTTGTAATTTGATATGATCAATTGTTGTAAAAGAGCATAAGCTCTTCTTTACTTTAAAGTAATTTGGTTTGATCAATTGTTGTAAAAGAGCATAAGCTCTTATTTACTTTGAAGTACTTCTTTCTTGCTTTATTTGATATGCATGAAAATGAAGTAGTTGGGTCCAACGCCCCTAAGACAACACGCCTTAATGTGATTAAACGCGTAACTAAAATCAATCAACATCCCTAGACCGAGATTCAACACAAGGCTCGTGTTGGATTTAAACAAAGGTTCATAGTCATCCTAAGGCCCTAAGGCAACTATATAGTCCATCAATGAATGCAAACCTTATGTTAGTAGTAACCATATACTCTTGCTTTAAAACGTTTTAAAAACATAGTGGGAGTATCATAGACAACTAAATCAATTAAAATGGACCAATAGTTGTAATAGGACCAAAAATGTTTTAATTGGATTAAAATGTATGTTTATATGTGATGAGACCTAAAAACCCTCAACCAAATGAAAATTAAGTTGATAAGCGAGAGATGCTTTGAATGTCTCTTCGTGGCCTTCCACCGTGGTAGGCTCCAATCGTTTGTGACTTGTACACCGGCTTCACCCTATCATGGGGGAGTTCAAAGTACATGCTTACACTCAGGAGAAGTTTATATGCATACTTGATGTTGTGAAAGGTAGGCAACGAGAATAGCCAACATCGTATTATCGTGAGGTTGTTCTTGAACCCCTAACTTGAACTCGCATGGTGGGAATGACTTAACTAAGTGCAATGGAGCCAACATCATATCATTGTGAGGTGACATTCTCTAGAGGCCAAATTAGATGGGTACTTACATTAGATGTAAATGAGTAAGCGTACTCTCTCATTATTATTTTTGCTAGCCAACATCGTATCATCGTGAGGTGGGCTTGGTAATAGTGAGTCTCCCATACCCTGCTAAGAGTTTCCTCCAAAACTCTCGAATTCCGATGAGGGATATGGAATTTGCCAAAAATAGTGGGTGGTGCTATTTGATTTAAAGACCCGGATCAAATGGCTTAAAATCAATCAATTTATATTCGTTATGTATTTGTTTACCAATATATTTGCAAACGCTATCCAAAACTTGACAAAGAAAAGCCGAACGCTTTAGTTTTCGAACTTAGTACTACAATCCCATAGATTGTCTTGAATGGATTGTAAAAGTACCTAAGTAGTCTCATCCTCACAATCTTCCTATTAATAATGTATCAATGGAAGAACATGTTAGATAAGTCTATCATAAAGAGGACAATGCAAACACTAGTGCTTGTCTCTTTGTTACACGAACAAGGAACTTAAGAAGAAAGCACAAAGGCATGGACGCTTTATGTGCCATGATTCTTCACTTACAAATCGTTGTATGAAGAAATGAGAGTTGCCTTGAAGCACTCTTGAAAGTTTGTAATTATGTTTAGAACATAATGGTTGGTTGACAAAAATAGTCCATTAACATGGACTTATGATGATTTTGAATCATTGAATGTTGAAGTGTTAAAACACTTAACGAGACGGAAACTAGGCAAGGACTTCACCTTTGTGTCCCTATCCTAATGGTTCACTAAGTTTATTGTAAACTATATAGTGAACAATAACCACACGCTCTCCAAATCGTTTGATGTGTATAACACAATTGAAATAAGTTTCAAGAGAGATAGTGGGAGTTTAGGGACCATGACTATTGTAGTCAAAGGAGAAGTTAAATGAAGAAGGCAAAATAACTCCAAAGGAACAAAACTTTCTCTATGAAAGGATGGACATTGGAAGGGGTAATTGCAAGAAAATGTCTTGCAAGAGTCAAGAACACACCTTTCGAAGGTATTGTAAATTGTTCTTGAATAATTCAAAACAGTTGGTTCTTCTACTTGAATACATGATTCTGTATTAGCAACTATGTTTTACAATCGTTGTAAAAGTGTGGCTAATAAGAAGTAGAAGATAAATGAGAGAAGAGAAAGTACTTCACAATCGGAATGTGAATAAGATATAGATCTTTGCGAAAGCAAATAAGACTTACTTCCTCATATGAACTACCAGTGAAATTGGAAAAACAAAGATTGGCTTTACATTCCAATTTTAAGGAACTTAATTCCGTCACTATAGTAGAGATGGATGAATGTTTTATTTGACAAAACATTGTTCTTTATTAATTAATGATTAGATTATTGTAATTTAATTAATTGTCTCTATAGTAGAGATGATATGGTAGTGTTAACTGTTTAGAATATAACGATGCTTAAAACCCAAAAGGTTTCAAAGAATTCAAGGAAATTGGCATCATAAGATAATAAATTTCTCCATTAGGAGAAGAACGTACTTAAATATGATTTAGTTCGTTGGTTATTATCTATTACCCATATATAGGATATATATATATATATATATATATATATATATATATATATATATATATATATATACTTCTAAAACAATGTGATTGTGAATTAGAAGATCTTCCAAAATTTTCATAACTCCATAAGATGTAGTTGGAGAGAAAGACAAATCTTAAGCATGTTAAGATTTGAGGTTGTGTGCTAATAAGCAATATTTGTTTGATAAACAATCTTGTGGGATATCCTTAAATTAGCTTTTGGATATCGCTTCTATCAACCAACTAACAAATGTTGTTTGTTGGGTAGTTCATTGTAATCTTACAATATGATTTGCATAAAGTGCAAATAAACGAGTGATAGAACTCAAAGAATGGGTTCTTTAAGAGACAAGAAAGTAATCAACAAATATAACAACCTAGTTCCTATACTATAAGCTCCAAGGAAGTCGAGAAGGATTTATAAACCGTCTCAGTTGAATGGTTTGAACTTTATGACTATGCCATAGAGTTGCACCTCTTAAATCGAAAGAAATAAGAATGGAAATCCTTATGACTACATTGAGTGAATATACGATATATACTCAAGGAAATGGTAAAGTACCATTTGACACGAAATAATGAAACCATCATAGCTAATTGGTAGCTTAAGGTGTAGAGATCCATCCATCATGGATCTTAGCAAACTAGTGGGAGCTATAAGCGTCTTATGAGAGAAAGATCAAATCGTTTGATTTCTCATAAAGATGTAAATGAATCTTTTGTTTACAAAAGATTAGTGGGAGTTAATCATATTCCTAAATTTAAATATATATATGATATATTAATTTTTTGGAAATGAAAAGAATACTTCTTCATTAAAGTTATGACTTTAAACATTCTATAATGATAGAATGTATATGGGAGAGATAGTCTATATATATGGGATGGAAATCTATAATGATATATTTCAAGATATAATTGGATTATATCAATCCCTAATAATAGACTAAAGGATGCTAGGAAGTTTCTCATTTGATGATAAACTTCAATAAGAAAGACGACTCTGGTAAGACTAGTAAATTGCTTTTCTCAAAGGGAACGTACCCTTTGACTCCCAAAGAAATAATGCGTAAATAGAATCCTTTATGCATAAGCAAAAGGGTGATTTATGTATTTCATATTGTATGAAAGACATTGATATGAGTTGTACCTAGAACGGTACAAGACGATATCAGTGGAAGCCCAGGATCAGAACCACGGCAACTGTCAAGTGAATCCTTAAGTATTTAAGAAATACTAAAAGGATAGATTCCTCAAAGAATGAGGAAGAATTAGAGTAACGTAATGGAAGCGTAAATGTATTAGATTATGAATCTAATCCATCATTGAATGTTTCTTCATTATGAATGAAGTGATAATTGAATATCTCTTTATTATGACTAAGGAGATATTTGGGTGGAAACATTAAAAGTAATGACTTTAATGTGTTCCATCATGTATGCAAAATATATTGCCATATAGAAGCTCACAACATTGTTGTTTGGATGGGAAAGTTCATTTATGAACTCTCTATTCGGTTCCAACCAGAAAGTGCATGACACTAATGGGGCGATAGCTCAAGCCTGGGAATCAAGGTCTCATCAAGATCCGAACTCAAATGAGAGACTGAACAACATGATTGAGAATCATGTATAATGGTGACGTTGTTAATCTCAAGATTGCTTCTATGGATAACATATAGATATCCATTGTCTAGGCCTACTACTCAGCCATTTATGAAATGACTACAGAAGAGGTATCATCACTGATGACCAAGCTGGTTGGCTCTAGTGCAAGTGGGAGATTGTTGGAAATGTGCCCTAAAACCAATCATGTGATGATACTTTATGGACATTTCACAAGTTAAACTAATGTAGTTTAATATCAAGGGCAAAGATTATTGTTTTAAGCCGTCTCATATAAATGTTATATGCTTGAACAATAAGTCCAAGGAATATGTGATTGGAAGAATGCGATCTAAAGAAGTTAGATTCAGGAGACCATTCTTTCGTAGACACATCCTAAACGTTCCTGATCATAGGATTGTCAATTGGGCATTGACAGTCCGTTAAGATCAGTATATGCTATATCTTCTCTCAGGGAGAGTGACTAGTCTCGAGTCATTGGTGTGAGTGACACCAAGACAAGCATGTAGGTGCTCAATAGAGAATGAGTTCACTGAACACGATCAACGAGGAGTTCTCATACTCATGTCACATGAGAACTCATGGTTAGGATAATGCAAATTAGTCCTTTGACCTGAGGCATCATAGTTGTCTTGTGGTTAGGTACTTAATCTTTGATTATGTCAAACGTCACTCTATCAGGGTGTCCACGGCATCGTCGGGGTTAAGCCACTTAGCCATGGAGGCAAGTGAATGCGCAACAAGGGATCTCTAACCTTTCAAATCTGTTTGAGGGAGAATACTCTATGATATGATTGAAAATCTCTGATCAGAGTATGAATGAGATTTGGGAATGCGTTCCAAATCACATTCAAGGGAATCATATAAGCACATGATTCACATTGGATAGTAGACATGAATAAACTATCAAACCAAACAATGTGGTCAAGAGTATTGTATTAGAGAAGGACCGTATTGCATTTGTAATCCTAAACTGAATAGGTTCTCCACCTCTTCTGATTAGCTTGGGTAACCATGATATGCTGCTAGGTGTCACTCATGGTTTGTGGAAGCCCTAAACGTGTGTAAACACCAAAGGGAGAATTGAAAGTAAGTTTCAAATTCACAATCGATTGAAAAAGAGTTTTAATCGCCCACTGCCTCGCTAAAAGGAACCTAATGGATCGTACACCGTGTAAGGTAGAGATTGAAGATTCAACGGAGATGAGTAAGAATAATTAAATGGTTTAATTATTTATGGCAAGGATTAATTAATATGATTATTAATCAAACGAATAAGTTCGTTAAAGACCTCGGGATAGTTTTGGACCTTAAGGCCCAATGGGCTTCGAACGTCAAGTCCATTGACTTAAGTTGTATGACAACTTAATGAATAATGATTCACAAAGGCCCAAATAGCCCAGAAATCCCATATGGCCGGCCATGATAGTAAGGGTAGTGGTTTTGGACTTATTTACAAGTTTGCCACTCAAATGAATTTAGGAATAAGTTTGACTTTGTAGCCAAAATTCATTAAGGTTTTGTTTTTGGGAAAATTAGAAAAACACAAGCTCTTATTCTCTCAAAAATGGCCGGCCAACCTAGAGGGGAAATCTAGCAATTCAACTTCCTCTAGGTCACTCATCTCTTCTAAAATCTAACCTTGGTGAAGAGACTTAGAGGTTCTCAATTTTGGGAACTTGGAGAAACCTATTCTTCCATTCAAATCCATGGATTTAAGATGCAAGGAATGAAGGCCCTCTCTTTGGGTGATTAGCCTTTGCTTATGCAAAGAGGAATCTACAAAGGTATTATTTCAACTCACTTTGTTTTTGAGTTGATTATTGGCTCACCAAACTACTAGGCTTTGAACATTCATGGTTAATGTTTTGTTTTTAAGTATATGCAAGCATGCTTCCGCCTTTAATTTGTTAATTGCATGCTATTGATATTGCTTAAATGAACATGTTTTCCAAAAATAATCCTTCAAGAGGCAACTACAAGTGATACCACACCACGTCACTTAGAAGTTTCATGATTACTCAGTGGCTCGGATCTGGCAAGTACCCAACCGAGAAGCTTCCCTCACTCAGGAACTTAGGGGAGCACTGTTTGTACCATACTTGACCAACCCCGAAACTACTAAGCACCGGTCAACATTATACCGTCAAGGACCCACAAGAGTTTCCCTCCAACCAGAAGGCCAATCACAATGCGACACATGTTAACGTCAGAGGCCAATTGCAACATGAAACATGTCAACGTTAGAGGCCAATCACAGCATGACACGTGTGAATGTCAGAACAAAGCTAGAAACCCTCTTCCATAAATAGGGATCATTCTCTTACAATAATCCCTAATGTCATTTGTACAAAACTACTCACTAGAACTCACAAAAGGAGAGCTTAAACCTATGTATTTGTGTAAACCCTTCACAATTAATAAGAACTCCTCTACTCCGTGGATGTAGCCAATCTGGGTGAACCACGTATATCTTGTGTTTGCTTCCTTGCCTCTATCTCTTTACATACTTATCTACACTGGTGACCAGAGCAATCTAGTGAAGGTCACAAACTTGAAACTTTCTGTTGTACCAAAGTCCTTATTACTGATTTTGTGCATCAACAGAAAACATGATCTTTTAGGGGAAGTAGGAAGATGAACGGTTCGGGTCTTTGATATCACGTCCTGATATTTACGGTTAATTGAAATATTAGTCGATGTTATATAGTTTGTAGAGACATTATAAACACCAAGCAATATTTTCACTAATGGTAAAACTCTGAAGATAATATAAACGATCCAAACCGTTCATCTTCCTGTATCCTCTAATAGATCATGTTTTCAAAAAAAAAAATCTAAAAAAAAAAATTTGTTGAGAAAAAATGAAGCATAAATGTAAACAACAATTGACAGTTAAATTTTGATCTATGATTTATATGATTATAGTGGCATATTTCAAAGTTAAGCCCTTCATGAAAGTTGTAAAGCTTGTCATTACGAGCATTTATATATTTTTTCTATATTTTTCACAATTCTACATTAATTAAAAAACTATTAAAGACTTTACTTAAACAATAGCCATAGGATAAATGAGAGGAGAGTGCTAATGTAGAAAGACTCACTGAAAATATCATTAATATAACTCTTGAAAACAATATATCAAGCCAAAGTTCCAATAGTGATTGATGAAAATTGAAGAGTTTGATTGTAAGAAAATGTGCAAGGTTCCAAACCTTTAAACATAACTCCCTTAATTTTGCAAATCTTTTGAACATTTGATATTTAGTAATGTTCTAATTTTTTTTTAAATTTTATTATTATGTTCTTATTTTGGGTATGTAAATATGTAATACTTGAAGGACAAATGCGTTTTTATGTTTTGAATGTGATAATATGGTATGTATATACTTATTTAGTATTATGATTTTCATTTGATTATTTATTGGTTTAAAATATATTTTCCTTAACGGGTAACGGGTCAGGTCATATTACATGTTAATATTATTGGGTCGCTTTCGGGTCGGGTCATTTTACTCGTTTATTTTAACGGGTGTTACACGACACGACCCGTTAAGATATCGGGTATGACACGAAAATGACACAAACACGGGAAACATGACACGAATGCCAGGTTTACTTATATTAATACCATTTGTGAATATGACTTGGTTTTACAAAGGTGATTTCTATTGAAATTTGGTTTTATAAATTTAGCCATAAACCTATGTTTATTAAACATGATTTGGTTTGCGTACTGATGATGATTGTGATATGTGTGTGTGTGTGTGTGTGTGTGTGTGTGTGTGTGTGTGTGTGTGTGTGTGTTTAATTATCTTTCTAGTAATGTGAGTGATAAGTATGATAAATGTTATGACAATGTGATCTTAGAATACTGTTAAAGTATTATCTAGAACTTATATGCTTGTGTGACCTATTAGTTGGTGGCCATGAAGAGTTGATGGTGTAGGTGACTACATTATAACTCATAGAGGTTGAGGTATGGGTAGGTTATGTGTTAACTTGGCAGAAACTTTTGCCATTCTTCGAGAGTACAACATAAAGCTCAACCCAACAAATTGCATATTTGGCATTTCCTCAGGCCGATTCTTTGGGTACCTTGTAACCCAACAAGGAATCGAAGCTCCCCCAAGGCAGATCACAGCAATCCTGGACATGAAATCACCTACAACTCTGAAGGAGATCCAAAGTCTGACCGGACGAGCAGCCACACTCAATCGCTTCTTTTCGCGATCTACCAGCCGATGCAAGGCCTTCTTCAAGGCAATAAAAAAGGCATAGAAGGACAAATGGGATGATGAGTGCGAAAAAGCATTTCAAGACCTGAAGCAGTACCTGACATCACCTTCATTACTCTCTAAACTGGAAGCAACTGAGAACTTATACATCTATATAGCGATATTAGAAGTAGCAGTGAGCTCTGCCATCATACGAAGAGCTGGGGGCCTAACTACCTGTGTTCTACACATCCAAAGCTGTCCTCGATGCCGAAACCAGATACCTAAAGATCGAAAAACTAATTTTGGCACTAGTTGTTGTAGCTCGGAAGCTCAGACCCTACTTTCAAGGGCATCCGATCATCTTCATTAACCCATTGCGATCAGTTTTCCATACTTCAGACGCTTCTCAGTGAGTAATAAAGTGGGCTTTCGAACTTGGTCAATACAGCCTAGCATACCAACCCCGTACAACAATAAAAGCCCAGGCACTAGTGGACTTCATAGCAGAATTCACCCCAAGCCTAAAAGATACAGCAACACAGCCCGAAAGCGCCCCAAAGGTAGCTGAGCACACCATAGTCGTACCTGCCTCACTCGATGGAGATTTTTGGCTTGCAAGTTGATGGATCATCCAACCATCAAGGATCAGGAGCAGGCCTAGTTCTCACTACATCAGACCGTAAAATACTCGAACAGGGGATCACTCTGAACTTCAAAGCATCGAACAACGAAGTAGAGTATGAAGCTCTACTAGCAGGTCTCCGATTGGCTAAAGACATAGCGGTGAACAAGCTCGCAATCTATTCCGATCCCCAACTAATCACTAACCAAACTTCAGGGGAGTACGCAGCAAAACATCCAAGGATGGCCCGATACCTTAAGAAGGTACGAGAGCAACTAGCGACGTTCCAAGCGTACACACTCGCTCAGGTTCCACGGGCAGAAAATGCCCATGCAGACACACTAGCAAGCTTAGGCTCCGTATTAGACCATCAGTTCAGACGCTCAATCTCAGTTGAGTACCTGGAGAAACTAAGCATAGATGATGAACGCTCTCCGCAGATAGACTAGAGTCTAAGAAGCTGCAAATGAAGGCAGCACGCTCCTACATGTGGAACGACATGCTCGTTCGAAGATCCTTTTTAGGACTACATCTCTGCTGCCTATTGCCTCCTGACGACCTGAAGATTCTTAGCTCAATCCACGAAGACGTCTGTGAAAACCACTCTGGAGGTCAATTTTTAGCGCAGAAAGCTCTCAACATTGGTTATTATTGGCCAACCATGCATCAAGACGCCAATGAGTATGTAAAAAGATGCGACACTGCCAGTGCTTTAAGCCTGTGCCTGCTCTGCCTGCCAACGAACTCTCTCCGTAGACGAGCCCGTAGCCATTCATGAAATGGGCGATCGACTTGGTAGGACCAATGCCGCTTGCTATTAGGGGCAGAAGCATGATGATCGTAGCAATCGACTACTTCACCAAATGGGTCGAAGCTAAACCCATGACCATAACTACCCAGCTGGGCATAGAGCATTTCATATGGAAGAACATCATCTGTCGCTTCGGCATTCCATACTCCATCGTCACCTACAAAGGCCCATAGTTCGTGGGCAAATACTTGGCAAGATTATTTGAAAAATATGGCATCAAGCAGCACATGTCCACGCCCTGATACCCACAGAGCAGTGGGCAAGCTGAATCTTCCAACAAGACTATCCTCGACTGCCTTAAGAAGACCCTCTTAGATAAAAAGGGCAAGTGGCCAGATGAGCTCCCTGGTGTTCCATTCTCCTTGGTGTATGGTTCCGAGGCAATCATTCTTTCCAACTTTATAGTGCCAAGCATCAGCATTGTACTGTCGAACCTCAACTAGAATGAAAAAAAGATGGCCACCAACTTAGACTTGGCAGAGAAAGACTGCGAGAAAGTCTTCACCCACATTGCGGCCTATCAATAGCATCTCCTCTCTAGCTACAACAAAACGACAAAAATTTGGCAGTTCCAGCCAGGAGACTTAGTCCTTAGAAAAGATTTCATCACCGCTCGACGGGAATGCTCTAGAAAGATGGCTCCTATCTGGGAAGGTCCATACAAAATTAGCCGAGTAGGCAGAAAGGGAAACTATACCCTCACCACTATGAACGACAAAGAAATCTAAAAACAGTGGAATGCCTACAACCTGAAGAAGTATTACGTGTGACCTCCTACCATTCCTTGACCCTGTTCAAGACGAGAAAGTTCAAAGACTCAAGCAGCTCGACGAACAAAGACCTCGCATGCCGAGGATTATCAGTTGTTATGCCATTATCGCCTACGAGCAAAGTTAATAAAAGCCTTTATCTTCAACGAAGATTGAAGGATTTATTGACAAGCCTGGGCCAAATACATAAACAAACTGACTACATCATGCAATAAGAAAAAAACACCCTCTGCCTAACGAACAAGGTGCAAGACACTCGCTGCCTTGCAGACATGGTGAAAAACACATTCTGCTCGATGGACATGGTGCAAGACACCCACTACCCTGCAAACATGGTAAAAAAACACTCTCTGCCCGATGGACATGGTGCAAGATACCCGCCGCCTCGCAGACATGGTGAAAAACACCCTCTGTTTGGCAGACATGGTGCAAGACACCCGCTGCTCTGCAGACATGGTGCAAAATGCCCTCTGTCCTGTAGACATGGAGTAAGATGCCCTCTGCTCTGCAAACATGGCATAACCACCCTTGTGAGAAGCAGAAGGCGCCCTTGCCCATTTAGAAATGGCATATCCGGAATATCCAAACGTGGATAGGTAGTATGATTGCTCAGTTTCTCCTTATGTCAGCAACCATATGCGCCGGACGACTCCCATAATTGGCCACGATAGTCATTCCACTGGAATAGACTTAGCCAACCAAAAGATTCAATTTTGCGGGATCCCGGGTCTCTAACCGGAAGAGACAATTAACTGCAGGACACTTGCCCTTGAAAAATGTCACGTGAACAAGATGGTTCGTCCTCAACGTGAAAATCTTCATGAGTAGCTTGATTTCAAAGTATTACAATACTAGTTAAGCAATCTGTGGGATCAAAGCTGTGACTTGGAAGGATATGGCCTCTCAGGAGCGACTCTGCCTACAGCTTATGCTAACAAAATGCCTCCGAGAGCCAGGGATGACGACCCTATGTCTATAAGTAAGACGCCTGACTGATGACCCTATGGTTATAAGCCCAAGGTAGCCTACAAGCTGGAACTTACGCCTGTCATGACTACGCAGACTCGCCTGCTTACTTATAAGCAGTGCTTTTGGCCGACGGTCTATGGTTTAAGTTCTGCTAGGACAAAGTCGAGTGTCAGGACTATATTAGCTGCATGGACCTCTTCTGCTTCCTACAAAAAGCACGAATCCGGCCGATGCCTCTATAAGTCAAAAATCTCGCAACATGCCCAGGGAGGGCTAAGGCTTAAGAAGCTACTAAAGTCGAGTGTCACGACTATAGTAGCTGTGCAGACCTCATTTGCTTCTTACGAGAAGCACGAGCTTAGCTAACAATTCTTTAAGTTAAAAATTTCGTGTTTTTTTTCTCTTGTAAGTAAAGCTTACGAAGCTACCCAAAGCCAAGACTGAAGCCTAAAGTGACCACATGAGTCAACTGCTCCATTGGAGTAGCCCACTCAACTACCTGTCCTACAGTAAAGTTTTGCAAATTACCTCAAGCAGGAAAGGCTCCCGAAGCCCCAAAGCCGAAACTAAAACCCAAGTGACGACGTGGGATCAACTACTTCGTTGAAGTAGCTCACCCAACCGCCCAACCTATGGTAAAGTTTCACAAAAGACATGGCGAAATAGAATGATGTAGTAAAAATAAGGAAAGCTGTTTATTAAATTTCTAGCAGATTGATAAACTGGCTCGAAGGCCGATAAAGTTTAAGCAAAGCAGAACAAAAAGAAAAAGGAAAAAAAACTCCTAAGTCTAAGCAAAAAAACTACTCCTTAGTAACTTGCGCAACCACTAGTTCCTCGACTACCACACCTTCAGCAACCATGCCATTCCCAGCAGCTAAAGCTTCCATCAGCTCATCCTCAGCCGCCCCTGCCTAGACTGCCTGACCTTCAGCTGCTCCACCAAAGGCAGCCTCAAATGAGAAATCAAGCAGATCAACTGGAGATATGGAAAAAGTCTCGAAGTCCTTCTCAGAAAGCTCATAATCCGACGACTTGCCCTGAAGATGGTCCATATAGCCAAGCTTGTAGAAATCTGCCTGACAAAAAGCAAGCGCCACTTCGTGACCAGTTTTCTCATTCTTCAGTTGCATATTCTTCTCAACAAGGTCCTCGACTACCAGAGAAACATGACAGATTTCCTTCTCTGCAGCTTCCAACATCGCCTGAGTCGCACTAAGCCTAGCATTCAAATGGGCGGCCTCTTCACGAGTGATCTCCAACTGCAAAGAAGCGGGGGCAGAGACATTAGACCCCTTCAAAACGACGAGTTCAGATTTGAGCTTCTCAATCTTTTCAGCAGCCGAGCGAAGTTAAGCCACCAATGCCACTTCAGCCTCTTTGGCACACTTGATAGCATCCTGATCAACGCGCATAAACTCAGCTATTAGGATCAAAGTCTTATGCATTATAAAAATTAGGGAAGACCTCCTCGAATAGGTATGATGCTTCATAAATGAGTTTGAGCGGATGACAACTTTCCCAACACTGTCAACGAAGTTGGCGCTTGCATCGACGTCCTCAAGCAGGTCAGCCTTCAGCAGCGCATAAACCTCAGGAAATTTTCCAACCTCAGACTCAGTGGATCTCTCACAACTGCCCGTGCGAGCATATTTCCCCTTCTCAGCAGATGAGTCAGTCATAACAGAAACAAGAGTGAGCCCAAGCGCCACTTTAGCAGCAGAATCCATATTCTCGCTCTTCATAGTGGCGAGCTTCTTATAAGCCAATTCAGACTTAGCTTTCGATGGATGTGTCGATACAAACCCGGACACCAGAGGCACCACCGAACCTTTTCGCTGGGTAAGTCTCACAGTAATGGATGTAGTCGCTTTCGGAGAAGTAGGTTTCATAGGTTCAAGCTCGACAGTCTTCTTCTTGCCAGCAGACGAGCTCCCACGAGCAGCTGAAGAAATTATTGGCTTCTTTTCGGTCGAAAGCTCACGAGCAAGTGAGGAAGATCTTCTTTTTCCACCCTCGTTGGCAACAGGCTCTACAACAGCGATCGGGCGAGCCAACGCCCTTATCTACTTTATCTCTTCATTCAGAGGCAGACCACATTTCTCCCGACGAAGAGTGCTAAGCAGCCAGTGACACTCACGGTACTCAGCAGGAATACCCAAAGCGATGTGCACTTTTTTCATATCTACCAAAGTCTTTAAAGTTGAGCTAAAATCCGAATCTACGCAAAGTAAGAAAGACGATCAACAAGTTGAAGTCATGGAGCAGCTCAACAAAAAAATTCAAGCAGGACAAGAATGAAGCAGTTCACTTACCACTAATAAAGGTAGTCGGGACAAGCAGCTCAGGAGAAGAGTCAGACTCTCACTCTCTACTCACCTCCAAGGTGTCTCTCGCCCAATCATGATCACCTTTGCTAGAAGCATCGAACAGTCTATGGCAAGACCTCAGCTGCCTCACACCTTCCTTGTGGCTGGTCTTAAAGAAGTACTAGAACTCATTTATGGTCAAGCCAAGATCAAAGAATCTACTCCAGTTCAAAAGTCCCACCATCGCACGAACTGTATTTGGGGAATACTGAGTAGGCGCACATTTCATGAAGAATATCACCTTCTAGAAAAGACGAGGCATGGGAAAAGTAAATCCCAACACGAAGTAGTACATGTGGAATTTGATAGCTCTCTTCCTAGCAGAGGTACCCTCTCCACATGGTTCATGGCCACTATCATCTTTCACCCGCTTGAAGCGGACCTCAGACGAAATTGCATGCTTGTACACCTCAAGAAAATCCCAAAATAGCTCGTTAGAATTGATCTTGACATGTGCAGCCTTGAAGTAGCCTACCTTCCCAGAAGAACAACCGTGACGATACAAAGATGGATGATATTCGTCACTTTTGTGATCGAAGGAAGCATCTCAAAGTCTCTACAAAAAAGCACAAGGGAAAATACTTAGAAGGAGGCTAAAAAAAAGAAGAGATATATGCGGCCCAGCAATACAGAAGCCACGCGGATGCAGCCTAGTAGGAAGGGAGGCTCGCGCCTTCTTCCTTTTTCCTCCTCCGTATGCTTAGCTACCCAAAGGGCTAGCCCAGGCCTTGTGACCCAAGTTGCATGCATCAACAAGAGGACCGGCGCGAGCTGGCCTTTCCTTCTCTCTAACCTTCAGTTAGCCCGAGCCCAACGCACTAGCTCACCCCATGCCGCATCACTGTGTTGTTTTTGTGCACAGCAGATCACGGCATCCATGCCGTGTGTTGATGTGAGAATTACTTGACACACAAATTAAACCCTCTTTTGAAAATTGTAGTAATGATGCAAGTAGGGTATCGTTCTGGACCGGGGATTAGGAGGGATTGCTAATCAAAGTAAAAATAATTTAAAAACGTAAAAACAAAATTTAAAATACTAAACTAAAATAAAAACACTTAACTAGAAAAACTTAAAATAAAACTAACAAATAAACTAAAATAAATCAAAAGACTCAAAAATACAAAACTAGGCTAAAAACTCGAAACACACTTAAAATGACTCAAAATAATAAAAACAATTTAAAATAAAAACTAGGAATTGAAATGAAAGGAAATTAAAATTAAAAGATTAAAAATAATAAAAAGTAACTAAATAATAATATTATAATAATAGGGGGATTGATTTTTGATGAAACGTAAATTAAACTTAAAATAAACTACAAATTAACAAAAACATAAAATAAAAAGTAAACGGATAGATAACGGATTGGCTAGAGGGTTTTTCGCCACACATGACACAAATGCAACCTAAATTGATTCCCAGTTATGAATTTAACAAACGAATGAATGACAATGCTCCAAGTTAATTAGGTCCGCTTAAATTAACTTTCAGATTTCCCTAGATTCATTGAATTGGACGGAATACGCATCACAACCAAATTATTCTTATCAAGTTCCCTAACTATGGAATACGCATGATAGAGAAACATATCAAAGATCATTAAGTTCAATGGAAATCATAAACATCGACTAGGCATTCATAACTATGGAATACACATGTTAATCCAACCTAGGGTTTACTAAACACAATCGTGACTAGCGATTTTTACTACTCATGAATATAAGTTCATAACGATTAGGTGAAATTCACTTATATTCTAGCATCAAGTCTAAGCATGCAAATTAAGTGTCGACTCTCAACCCACATACATAAACAAGTTCTTAATCAACACAGAAAAGTAAACCACATCCAAACATTTATACATTCATAACTGGAGTAAATCAAATTAAAATTACAAATATCATCATGGTTTCGAATTAACCTCTAGCCAATATAAAATTTATTTACACATTATTTATAAATTAAAAACATAAATTAAAAATAAAAGTTGGAGGATTAAACCGAAATGGGGTGTGAGGATCTGTGCACTGTGCACTTGCACCGTGCTGTTTTTCTGATCTTTTCTGGATTGGCTTTCTTCTCGGTGCTTGTCAACCCAGCTGCCCCGTGGCCTTCTTTTTGTTCCCGTGCAGCTTCAGCCCCGTGCCCCCCTTCGAATGGGCGCCTTTTGTTTTCGTCTCCTCTAGCTGCCAAGTGGTTCTCTCGGTGCTGACTCCTCCCGAGGCTCCCCTCTTCTTATTTGTATTCGCCCCCAACGCTGCCTTCAAGCTGCCAGGCAGCACTCCACCTCGGCCCTCTCCAATGCTCGGCTTCTCTCCAATGGCAGCCCAAAGCTGCTAATCCCCTATGCCTTGTTTTCCGAATATTTTCCCCCGAGGAGCTCTGATTGACCCTCCCCTATTCCGTGAGCTGCTACTTTTATTTTCTTTAGTCTTCATGCTTTTCTGACTTTGTTCTCCTCATTTATTGGCCCCCTAATGATGCTCCCCCCGACAAGCCTTTATTCCCCACTGTTTTTATTCCTTGCCATTATTTCCACCGAAAGCACTTGAGCCTTTTTCTTCTCTTTAGCTGCCAAGCAGCTTCCTTTTGTTTTTTTAAATCTTTCTTAGCTCCACCGACTACATGCACACAAATCAAATTCATAAATATAAAAATATATAAAAATATAAATATATAAATATATATATATATAAATATATATATATATATATATTATTTTCCAAATGATAAATTCTAATCAACAAGCAAGATAGTACGAAATTATTACTTAAAACTTCACTTATACTATTTTTATTTTCTTTTCTAGAAAATCTTATAAAACATAAAAATAACGTAAATAGCTCAAAATATAACGAACTAACTAAGAAAAGACGAGTGAATTTGATATAAAAATATGTATAAATATGAGCTGATCATGTGTCATCAACACATCAGCCAACACCCTTGCCGCACCACTTGTAGCCTATGGCCTCCCTGCCACACCATTCATGCATCATTGGCATCCTCTAAGCCAATCTTTCAAGCCCCAATGCTCCCAAAAATTCAAGAAAAAAGAAAAAATTCAAAATTTTCTTACCTGAGAGCGGCACGGAGAAAAAGAAGAACAACAAGAAACGACTCTTCGCAAAGGCAAGAAAAGAAGAACGCTAGGGGAGGGGGAAGAAAAAATATCCTCTGGCTTCTCTTTCTTGTTAGAATAATGATTGTTCTCCAAATTTATTTAATCCCTTGGTTAAGGCAGAGTTAAATAGGTATTGGGGGACAATTATTTTCCTTTTCCTAGAAGAAGTCTATCTCCAAATCAAGAAAGAAGATCACATTCAAATTGGGAAACAACTCTACAAGCCCTAGCAGCTTGGGATTTCTACACCTACTGCCCTTTCCATGCGAGCAGCATAGTAGGTGTAGGGGCATTTATGGAGCCAAAAATAATCCCAAAAATTCTAAAGGTGACACGTGGACTTTTATTCAAGAAGGACAAGATTGCCCTTAATAAATGGGCAGGCTTCTCAAATTTTCCCACGCGCAGCTCACCTCCTTGAAGGACCTAGCAGCTGAGTACAACTACCCACAAGTCTCTCTCTTCTTTAATCCTTTTGCTTGGACAACAGTGGCATTATTCAAGTTGGGAACATCATTAGAATGGTTTGGAGCCATAATAGAGGTAGAATCCTCAACCGTATCTTCTGTTTTACCATTAATTTGTAAACTGAGCTTGCTAAGAGCTATTTCATATGTTTCATCACTTTCTGCAGCCCTGGATAAGATCTGAGTAAATGCGTGGCACAAGGACCTATATCGAGAGCTCTGTTGCAATCTAGGATCAACTTGGATTTCCTTCCCATGCATGTCTTGTATGCTCTCAGCCCTAGCTTTTTTAGTCCACCTTTTCAAAATATATTGAATACGAATCTCCAAGGTGTCCATTACCTCTCTAAGGATTTTTATGGCATGACTATACAAAATACCTTTTATCTCAAACAGTTTGCAACTGTAATAGATTATGTTTGAATCTCTCTCCCTCCTCACATGTCATTCCATAAAAGCACCGTAAGGTGGAAAAACTGTGTACACAACATCTTCACCATCATCAATGATACTTCTTATTCTTAAATCAAGAGATTCCCCATGTTATTCTTGAAAATCCTCAAATATTGCTTTCGTGTAAGTACCACCTGCTTGTTTGACCATCATAGCTAGAATTTTCACTTGTGCATTCTTATAACACAAGTTATATTCAGCTTGGTACTCCTTATACCTCTGATCATCAAGTACTTTCTCAATATGCATGAAAAATTGTACCACATTATAGTCAGACTGTAAATACTCTTTCAACCTAGCATTGAAGCTCTCACTAATTCCCATAGTTTTCATTCCTGCAAACCATGCCATCTTTGTATATTTTGTAGCTCATTTTTTTTCTCAACTTCTTTATTCCTTTCAACCACTCTAATGTTTTCCTCTGCACATTATGTTTCACAAGCATTTCATCCCAAGCCACGAAAAACTCATCCTCATCCTCATATTCATCAATGAACTCTTTTAGGACTTCTCTAACCCCAATATTACTCTTGAATTAACATTCCGTAGTGCATTTTTGCATCACATGCCACAGGCAAAGCCTATCATATGTATCAGGCATCACATGAAATGTCATTCATCATAACAGAATCTTGGTATGTAAAAATGGTTTTGGGAGCCTTGTTGGACATTGCTACAACAAAAATAAGTTTCAAATAACCAAATAAACGAGGAGCAGTTTCATCGAACATCAATGCTGCCCTAAAAACTACAATTTCTCGATGAGGATTCAAGCCAGCAAACGGACGACCTACCCGATTAGTTTTATAGGTAGTGTCAAATGAAACAATATCTTTAAAATGACCGTACTCACTTATCATTTTAGCAACCGCCCATAATATATTGGTTATTTGCTCTTCATTATCCAATTGTACGGCATAAAAAATGTAGGATTTTCAGATGTCTTACTTTGAAAATATATCAACAATCTCCCTGCTTCACCATACACCATTTTCCTTGCCTATTAGATAAAAGATAGTTCTTCTGATCAACCTTTGTATAACCAAGAGACTCCCTTCATCCAACATGCTTAGCCATCAACTCATAAGACGAACGAAGTAGGATACCAGGTTCTTCTGCCAAGTTTAACTCAACAACCTGAGAGTCTGATATTTTTCACTAAGATGGTAGCATATGTTCACACTCTGGTTTTTGAAGAGCATGAGTGTGTTGTTCCTCAAATTCATGCACAAAAAGCTTCCATTAGATCTATTCAACTTAATAACCATTTTAGCATGACAACCAGTCCGTGTCTCTGCCCTTGGCTTTTTTGTCTTGTAATCCCGCTTATCTTAGAGTCGAAAAACCTCCTTACTACAAGCAAAAATGCTTAAGTGACTTCATTAGCTTTCTTATTCTTGTAGTGACGTTCTTTTCTAATACTAGATCCCACTTTTCGTCCACGGTCATTATATAAATTATAGGCTGCTTCTTACGAATCAAACTCCATACCACACCTCGGTGTATAATTGAATTTGTTCGAGTCATCATTGTTGATGTTGATGCACATAATTGGTGAAGCTTTGGTACAACAGAAAGTTTCAAGTTTGTGACCTTCGCTAGATTGCTCCTGTCACTATTATGGATAAGTATGTAGATAGACAGAGATAAGGAAGCAAACACAAGATGTACCTGGTTCACCCAGATTGGCTACGTCCACGGAGTAGAGGAGTTCTCATTAGTTTTGAAGGGTTTACACAAGCATATAGGTTCAAGCTCTTCTTTAGTGAGTTCTATTGAATATTTTAGCACAAATGACATTAGGGATTATTGTGGGAAAATGATCCCTATTTATAGAAGAGAGTTTCTAGCTTTGTTTTGACATTGACACGTGTCATGCTGTGATTGGCCTCTGATGTTCACATGTCGCGTTGTGATTGGCTTCCTGGTTGAAGGGAAACTCTTGTGGATCCTTGACGGAATAATGTTGACCGGTGCATAGTAGTTTTGGGGTTGGTCAAGTATGGTACAAATAGTGCTTCCCTAAGTTCCCAAGTGAAGAAAGCTTCTTGGTTGAGGACTTGCAATATCCAAGCCACAAGTAATCACGAAGCTTCTAAGTATCGAAGTGCGGTATCATTTTCATCTGCCTCTGTCCCCTAAGTAGAAGTGACATCTTGAATTAATGTTGACGCACAAGGTAATGTATCATTTTCACTTGAAGCTTACTTGTAGTTTCAGGCTTGGTCAAATGTGATACAAACAATGTAGTGGGAGTCTCCCAAGTCCCTGAGTGAGAAGATCTGCCGAAGGAGGTGACAGACAAGGTAAGCAATTAGAGCTCCAAGCAAGCAATCCCAGATCAGAGGTTTGATTTCGAACTCCGGCTTCTCGTTCTCTTTCTCCTTGTCTTCCAGGCTGCATGAAGGATAAGAAGAAATAAAGGGAGAAGAGATGATATGAGAAACTTTTGCTTTTGAAGAGGTACCGAATGAATCGGCACGTGTTTTGTTGTACTTGTTGACTTTCCACAGGTTTATTCTTGAACTAGGGTGGAGGATTTTCTGGTTTCCTCCATAGAAGTGAGCCAACTCAAGAATTTGAGGGTCAAAACAATTTCATCAATTCTCGAGTGCATTCGATCCGGATGATATGGGATACTATTGCTCTTTGGCGGCGGTACTAGCGAAAGGTTGTTAAAGCTTCTCGAGTGATCGGATCATATTTATATATTTTTTTATATCAAATTCACTCGTCTTTTCTTAGTTAGTTCGTTATATTTTGAGCTATTTACGTTATTTTTATGTTTTATAAGAATTTGTTAAGTTAAGAAAATAAAAATAGCACCAGTGAAATTTTAAGTAATAAATTCGTTATTTTTACCTTGCTCACTTATTTGATTTTTGTAACTTCAGAAAAATAAGCAGAAATTAATATACAAGTGGGGCAATCACGGAGGAAAGAATTAAACAAAAGCAATGGAGAGAGTGGGGGTTATGATGACAGAAAATATTGGTGGGTCGGTGCTAAAGAATAAGCAAAACAGAAAATATAAAAAAAAAAGGAAAGAAAAGAGCACAAGAGGAGTCGGTCAAAAGGGAGGAATAATAGCAGAAAATAGGAATGATGGAGGGCAGCTGCCCTTTGTTTAATTGAGAAAAGGCATGGGAGGGGGACCTTTGGCACATGAATACCTGACTTTCGATGCTGACCGGCCAATAAAATACTTCACCGCCTAAAGAAAAGAGGAGTCGAAAAGAAACGAGGGAGCCAACAGTAGGTTGCGAGGGGAATAAGAGAGAAGCTCGCGGGGGCCATTTGAAGGGAGAGAGAAGGCTGCCATTTTGAGCAGCCAATTAAGGACGGACGAAAATAAGGCAGCCTCTTGGCAGCCAGAAGAGGGGGAGCTGCGGAGGACAGAAACAGAAGCTTGCGGGGGAATAATCAAAAGCCTGG
Source organism: Crataegus laevigata (assembly GCA_963580275.1). NCBI lineage: Eukaryota > Viridiplantae > Streptophyta > Magnoliopsida > Rosales > Rosaceae > Crataegus > Crataegus laevigata. The sequence continues at coordinate 1,493,386 of OY756942.1, read as the reverse complement.
GGAGCAGTGCTGTCGAGCCTCGGGAAGCCTGGGAGGTCTCGGAGAGAAGAAGAGGCAAGAAACAAAGAGTGCTGAGCTGCGAGAGAAGCAGCGAAGAGGAAAAACGCTGAAGGCAATTGGCGAAAGGGGGAGAGAAGAAAACCCTCGGGTTGCGAGCTGGAGAGAGCTGCCTTTGCTTTTCTTCAAAACAGGGAGACTGAGGAGCAGCTCAGCGCGCGAGAGGAGTTGAAGCTGCCATTTGGCAGCTGGCACAGTGGCGCACAAATCAGAAGATCAGCGCACAGAGGCTGCCTTAGCAGCACGGGTTAGGTGCACAGTGCACAGATCCTTGCACTCTCCCCATTTCGGTTTAATCTCTCCAACTTATGTTTTTAATTTCTGTTTTAATTTCTGTTTTAATAATGTGTAATTAAATTATTTTGGCTAGAGGATAATTCAAAACCATGATTATATTTGTAATTTGAATTGGTAACTTCAGTTGTGATTTCTGAGTTGTGATTTAATTTGCTTAACTGCTTGATTAATAACTTATTTATGTTTGTCGATTAAGAATGCATACTTAATTTACATGCATGAATTTGATGCTAGAATATAAGTGAATTTCACCTAATCGTTATGAACTTATATTCATGAGTAGTGAAGGTTGCTAGTCACAATCGCGTTAAGTAAATTCCTGGCAAACGTATCATGCTGTTCATAGTTACGAATGCCTTGTCAACACTTATGATTTTCATTGAACTTAATGATTCTCGCTTGTATCTCTATTATGCAATTCATGTAGGGAACTTGTGGGGAATGTTTTGGATTGTCGTATGCAATCATCCAATTCAATAACATAAGGAAAATCTGAAGGTTAATTTAAGCGTACCTAATTAATTTGGGGTGTTGAAATTTACAACTTATTGAAAGAACAACTGAAAATCAATTTAGATTGCATATGTGTCATGTGTGGAGAAAAACCCTCTAGCCAATCCGTCGTCCATCCGTTCACTTTTATTTTATGTTTTTGTCAATTTTATAATTTAGTTAAGTTTAATTTACGTTTCATCCAAACCAAACCCCCCCCCCATTATTATAATATTATTATTTAGTTACTTTTTATTATTTTTAATCTTTTAATTTAATTTCCGTCCAATTAATTTCCTAGTTTTTATTTTAAATTGTTTTTATTATTTTGAGTCATTTTAAGTGTGTTTCGAGTTTTTAGCCTAATTTTGTGTCTTTGAGTCTTGTTAATATTTTTAAATTAATTTAGAGTAGATTAGCAATCCCTCCTAATCCCCGGCCTAGAACGATACCCTACTTATACCTATACTACAACTACCAAAAAGAGGGTTTAATTTGTGTCGAGTTAATTCTCGCATCAAATTTTGGCGCCGTTGCCAGGGATTAGCAACTTTGCTAATCCCTTTATTTTTTTGTTTGTGTTTATTTGTTTTATATTTGTGTTTATTTTCATTTTTGTGTTTATGTTTATATTTGTGTTTATGTATTTTACTTTTGATATTTGATTTAGTTTTCGTTCTTTAATTTTAGGTACTAGAGAAGTAAGACATGGATTTTGCTAGTATTCAAGCTCAATTGGCAAATCTTACTTCTCAATTGTCACAGTATGCCGAACGGACCTCAATGCCAAGTGTCCCTACACTTGATGTGCCTTATGGGCAAGGATATCAAAATCATCAATGTCCCCAATTTTCTGCAAATGAAGATGTTTGGGGACATCAAGGATTTCAAGCCAATCAATGTCCACCAAGAGATTGGAGTGATCATTCAAACTCTATGTGGTGGGAAGCTCAACAAGTTCAACATGAGGCATATTGGCAGCCATATGAGGAGTTTTATTTAAAACCTATGGAACCACCACAACCTCATATGCAATATCCTCAATCAAACTCAGGTTCGTCAATAGATTATAATCAAATTCTTAAAGAATTAAACTCTTTGGTGCAGGACCAACAAAATCAAGCTAAGGAGACTCACCAAGGAGAATATTGGCAGCCGTATGAGGAATTCTATCAATGGCCATGTGCACCACCACAACCTCCCCCACAACCATTCCAATCAAATTCAAGTATGTCCATGGATAATGATCAAATTTTTCAATTACTAACCTCTTTGGTGCAGGACCAACAAAATCAAGACAAAATAATGGATAACTTGAAGAATCAAATGGGAGAGACGGTGGAATCCATGGCACAGATTCAAGATCAGAATGAATTCTCCAACTTCACATTTGCAAATTCAATGGAAGAAGCTGAAGTTGATGAAGCCACCACTTGGGAAGGTGACGTGGAGGATGAAGTTGTCCCAGAACCATCCAACCATATCCCGAACTTGGATGAATTGCCGCTGCAAGCAGAAGATGAGGAGGACGACTTGGGCAGTTTAGACGAATTCTTGTCTCAAACCCCTCAAGTCCCTATGTCGTCCAACTATGGTGAGGTTGTTCCAAGTTCAATTCATTCTGATATTTTTCCACCGAATGTTCTTTTTCCTTGCATAATTTTAATTCCAAATTTCGAAGATAGTGAAAAAGACATTGTGGACGCTCTTCCAATGGTTCAAGATATCGAAGTGGTTGGGCAATATCAAGAATTCATCAAAGAGGCCGTGCAAGCAACAAAGGCCCATGAAATTGAGTTTGATGATACGGGACAGGCCACAACCATCATAGTAAACCTGGCCCAGTTCAAAATCCCGGAAATATCCAAAGGCGTAGTGTTTGTAATTGAGTTTAAGTCGGAGAGAGATAGTAAGCCATCTTCTCCAATTTTAATTTTATTTTTATTTTTTACTAACATGTTTCTCATTTTAATGATTCAGGCACCCACCTTGGAATTCAGACCATTGCCGAATCATTTCAAGTATCACCTCCCATTGAAAGATAAATTCCATGCTTTGGAGCCAAAGGGAGGTTAATGGAAAGAATCGTCCGGCTAAAGACGTTAAAGCAAGCGCTTCTTGGGAGGCAACCCAAGCAATCAGATTTGCATTTCTTAACCCTCCTCTTTATTGCCTTTACTTTGCAATTTTTGTTTTGTTTAGTTAGTTGTGTTATTTAGTTGATTTTTGTTTAGTTTGTGTTTAAATAAATTAAGGGCAATGTTTATTTTAAGTGCGGGTAAACAAAGTCTGTTTGCATTAATTTACATAATTTGCATTACATATTTTAATTTGCTTAAAATAAACCCTGAAAAAAAATAAATAAATAAATAAATAAATAAATAAATAAAATTAAAATTTACATTAATTTACATATTTTGATTTACATTTATTTTATTTTGCTTAAAATAAACTTAAAAAAAATATAAACATTCATATAAACCCAAAAAAAAAAAAAAAAAAAAAATTAAAAAAAAAAATTACAATAATTCGAAAAACTAATAGCATTCACTGGTCATTGGTTAGGTGGCGCCCCAGAGGTCGACGGAGCTCCCGGAAGACGAAGAGCCAGAGTTGGAATCTCCGGAGCCGGAACGCTTGGTGCTACTCCAGAGGACAAAGGCAACATAAACCTCGGGAGTAGCGACATGAACCTTTCATGATCGCTCTGAATCCGACCGTCCGACTCCTGCAGCTGGTCCAGCTTCCTCTTCATGCTGGTCGAGTAACTAGTTGCAAGCATGTTCAACTCCTTGTTCTCGTGCCTGAGTCCTCTGACCTCCTGCCGAAGACTGGCCACCTCTGCCATCAGTGACTCCACCTGACGAGTTCGGGCAAGCAGGCGCTGGCCCATGTTTGAAACTGAGCCTGCACTCTGGACGCTGAGGGCCAGAGATTCCTGAACGGCCAGCTCGTCCGACCGCCTGCATAGCATCCTATTATCCCTTGGAGTGAGCATATTTCTGGCAATCACCGTAGCGGTAATTTCATTCCTCATCATTGTGTCCCCGACTGTAAGAGGACCATTGGGGGATATGAAGGACGGATTCGAAATGTTGTTCGGAGAAGACGAGTCATCGTCTTCCCCGACATTCAAGTTAAGGCGACGGTCGGAAGGGCAAGACATTTTTAGAGGGGGTTAAGGAAGAAAAGAGTTCGGAAAGATTAAGATTGCTGAAGCGGAAGAAGAGATCGGAAAGATTAAAAGTGCAAAAGTGCAAGAAGAGAGTGTTTTCAGAAGGGAGTGTTGGAGTTCAAGTGTGTGGTGGAGCAGAATTAGCGCCTCTATAAAAAGAAGCAAATCAAAGAGAGGCGCTCCTCTGAGGTTGAAGACGCGTTCTCACGAAAATCGGAAAAGTTGGACGCTCCTCTCTCGAAGGCAGGAGTCCTGTCTCAAAAGAGCCGTTCCTCTATCAAAAGCTGGGCGTGACTCAGGAATCACGTGGTTCAGTTTTTCCAATTTTGTCGTGACTCATCACGTGCAGCGTGGAGCGTTGCGAAAACCACGAGCCGCACCCGGTTTTGAACCCCGGTTTTCAAAAGATCATCATTCCTGTTTGTCGTCACTCGTCGCATGCGTCGACAGCCTTCGCGGAAATTACGGACGGTTTGTCAGAAAGCGCGTAACGGGCACTGTTCATCCATCCACCGGCTGCCGACAAATAGTGAAGTAATAGTTCCGGTTGTGAAGCCAAATTTCTATAAGTTCGACCTTCGCCTTCCACATCAAAGGCACACCTTCACACCCTCTCAACCTCTCAACCTCTCAACCTCTCTTCATCTCCGATAATGTCTTCCCAAAGAAAGCTTTCGAGTCACTCAGTGTTCTTCATCCCTTGGATCACCCCAGAAAACAAATCATCCAGAGCAAAAGTATTTCATATCAAAAAGGTTAAAAGCAAAAGTATCTCATATCATGCTTTCTCCTCACCTTCATCTGAGGAACATGGAGAAAGTAACATCCTGATTGCTTACCTAGTCTTGCTCTCGAGTACTCATCTCAGACCCCTCCCAGCCCACTTCAAAAATAAACCTGTGCAGAGGTACTTCTTCAAAAGCAAAAGTACCTCACAGACGAAGCAGGAGGAGTCTGAGTTGTTTCGACGAGCAGATGAGTCGGGGTTGATCCAAGAGTTCAAGAAGATGCCACACCTGTGTGGAGACCGGACTACTTAAAGCATGTGGAGACAACATGCTGATTCATCCTCAACTAAGCTGAGGATCACTTGCAAGAAAGAGGCCCATCCAGTTCAAGATGAAAGCTGTGGAAAATCAACAAGGACGACCAATGACCACCTATTAGTTCTTTTCATTATCTTTTATTATCATTTTCTATTTTTCGTTTGAATTTTCTATATTTTCTTGCGTGCTTAACTGTTTTATTTCTTTTCTTTGCAGGAACGTTTGGTTATTTCCTCCCTTGAAGTTGATTGCAAAATTTACGCTTGGGGATCATCGCTTGGTTTTCTGCAAATTAGAGAAGTTTTCAGTCCCTTTTTCTTTATTTTGTTTCGTTTTATTTATTCATTTTATATTTATTTGCTTTATTTTTGTTTTATGACATTGGGGACAATGTCTAGTTTAAGTGTGGGGGTATCAAGTATAAAAAATGACCAAATTGAAAATTTTTGTACCTTCGACTTTGAACTGGTTTCATTTGTTTCCATGTTATTGTTTTTTGTTTTCTTAATTAGTTTTGTGTTTTACTTAATTTTTTTTCGGAGTTTTGTGTTTTATTTAATTTTTCTCGAAATTTAAAAAAATTCAAAAATATTGTCTTGTTTTCCTTATTGTTTTAATTTAGATTTTTGTTAGTTTCCCGACCCAATGATATAACTGGATCGAATTTGAATCATGATTATCAAGAACTTAGTTAACATGTGTTTTATGAAATTCCTTGTTCTCCTGTTAGTATTGTACATGTTTGATCATCTTTGAAAAACCAAATGCGCATAGCCTTGTTGATGTGAAACTAAAGCATGACTTAAAGCTTCATATGTGAATTTAGTGACTATATACATCCTATGTGAGTTTTTGAGCCTATTGAAAGTGTGTGCATTTTTCATACACTCCTATTCTTTCATGTGTGATGAACTTATGTGAGATGCATCTCTAGAACTTGCGTAACGATCTTTCGAAATATTTGTCATTGATTGCTTGAACTTGAAAATGATAGAGGCATTAGGTTTACCACCATGGCCCAAATAACCATATTTCCCAAAGAAAAAAATGATATCATTAGATCGCCAATTTGTGCCGTTATGTGAGCCTTTTATTTCTTATCACCAGATATGTCTACCCTTATACCTCAAGCATGTTTCCTTACCCTTTCCAAGCGAGCAATTTGAGATTGTCTTATGAGAAATGTTTGTGAAGTACTTGGAAGGTGTTTGGCAAAAGAATAAGTGTGGGGGTATTTCATGTTTGTATTTATTATTTAAAAAAAAAAGAGAAGAAAAAAAAAAAAAAAAAAGATTGTTTACGAAGAAAATAAAAAGTTTCTAAAGTTTCAGTTTAAGGGTGTGATGGGAGGTGTTAAAAGAATCGTTGGAGAGCTTGAGTTCTTATAAATCTCAACTAAAAGAATTGCTTGCAATGTAGCTTGGAACTTGTGCTTTCCTATTCTTTCGTTTCAATAGCCCTATCCCTAAGCCTCATTACATCCAATAAAAGTCCTCTTGATTTAAGTTTTGCAATTATGATTGTGGAGAAGTGATCTTTATGCAAGCTTATGGTAGAACTTTCACATTTGTTTCTTTGAGCGAAACACATTAAAACTAAACACATGTGTGATTGAGTGCATATCCCGTGAGAAGGTTGCTGGTTTGCATATGATGATTTTAAAAATAAAAACTTGAAATTGCATTAGCATGGCTATCTCACACACTACACTTCAATGATGATTTAAAGATTACTGCTAATATTTGAATAAGGAAGATGAGCTTGAATTAGTTTGTTTGGTTTTAGCTATGGTTCTTGATGATTTGTGTTTTCGAATGAAATTCTATGAGGGTCACATAGGGGGAAGTTAATATTTTTCATGTTATTACTTTTTCTGGTTTTATTTGTTTTGCTCGAGGACTAGCAAAAGCTAAGTGTGGGGGTATTTGATCGGATCATATTTATATATATTTTTATATCAAATTCACTCGTCTTTTCTTAGTTAGTTCGTTATATTTTGAGCTATTTACGTTATTTTTATGTTTTATAAGAATTTGTTAAGTTAAGAAAATAAAAATAGCACCAGTGAAATTTTAAGTAATAAATTCGTTATTTTTACCTTGCTCACTTATTTGATTTTTGTAACTTCAGAAAAATAAGCAGAAATTAATATACAAGTGGGGCAATCACGGAGGAAAGAATTAAACAAAAGCAATGGAGAGAGTGGGGGTTATGATGACAGAAAATATTGGTGGGTCGGTGCTAAAGAATAAGCAAAACAGAAAATATAAAAAAAAAAGGAAAGAAAAGAGCACAAGATGAGTCGGTCAAAAGGGAGGAATAATAGCAGAAAATAGGAATGATGGAGGGCAGCTGCCCTTTGTTTAATTGAGAAAAGGCATGGGAGGGGGACCTTTGGCACATGAATACCTGACTTTCGATGCTGACCGGCCAATAAAATACTTCACCGCCCAAAGAAAAGAGGAGTCGAAAAGAAACGAGGGAGCCAACAGTAGGTTGCGAGGGGAATAAGAGAGAAGCTCGCGGGGGCCATTTGAAGGGAGAGAGAAGGCTGCCATTTTGAGCAGCCAATTAAGGACGGACGAAAATAAGGCAGCCTCTTGGCAGCCAGAAGAGGGGGAGCTGCGGAGGACAGAAACAGAAGCTTGCGGGGGAATAATCAAAAGCCTGGGGAGCAGTGCTGTTGAGCCTCGGGAAGCCTGGGAGGTCTCGGAGAGAAGAAGAGGCAAGAAACAAAGAGTGCTGAGCTGCGAGAGAAGCAGCGAAGAGGAAAAACGCTGAAGGCAATTGGCGAAAGGGGGGAGAGAATAAAACCCTCGGGTTGCGAGCTGGAGAGAGCTGCCTTTGCTTTTCTTCAAAACAGGGAGACTGAGGAGCAGCTCAGCGCGCGAGAGGAGTTGAAGCTGCCATTTGGCAGCTGGCACAGTGGCGCACAAATCAGAAGATCAGCGCACAGAGGCTGCCTTAGCAGCACGGGTTAGGTGCACAGTGCACAGATCCTTGCACTCTCCCCATTTCGGTTTAATCTCTCCAACTTATGTTTTTAATTTCTGTTTTAATTTCTGTTTTAATAATGTGTAATTAAATTATTTTGGCTAGAGGATAATTCAAAACCATGATTATATTTGTAATTTGAATTGGTAACTTCAGTTGTGATTTCTGAGTTGTGATTTAATTTGCTTAACTGCTTGATTAATAACTTATTTATGTTTGTCGATTAAGAATGCATACTTAATTTACATGCATGAATTTGATGCTAGAATATAAGTGAATTTCACCTAATCGTTATGAACTTATATTCATGAGTAGTGAAGGTTGCTAGTCACAATCGCGTTAAGTAAATTCCTGGCAAACGTATCATGCTGTTCATAGTTACGAATGCCTTGTCAACACTTATGATTTTCATTGAACTTAATGATTCTCGCTTGTATCTCTATTATGCAATTCATGTAGGGAACTTGTGGGGAATGTTTTGGATTGTCGTATGCAATCATCCAATTCAATAGCATAAGGAAAATCTGAAGGTTAATTTAAGCGTACCTAATTAATTTGGGGTGTTGAAATTTACAACTTATTGAAAGAACAACTGAAAATCAATTTAGATTGCATATGTGTCATGTGTGGAGAAAAACCCTCTAGCCAATCCGTCGTCCATCCGTTCACTTTTATTTTATGTTTTTGTCAATTTTATAATTTAGTTAAGTTTAATTTACGTTTCATCCAAACCAAACCCCCCCATTATTATAATATTATTATTTAGTTACTTTTTATTATTTTTAATCTTTTAATTTAATTTCCGTCCAATTAATTTCCTAGTTTTTATTTTAAATTGTTTTTATTATTTTGAGTCATTTTAAGTGTGTTTCGAGTTTTTAGCCTAATTTTGTGTCTTTGAGTCTTGTTAATATTTTTAAATTAATTTAGAGTAGATTAGCAATCCCTCCTAATCCCCGGCCTAGAACGATACCCTACTTATACCTATACTACAACTACCAAAAAGAGGGTTTAATTTGTGTCGAGTTAATTCTCGCATCATCGAGTTCTTCAAATGGGGCAGTGATGCCGAGCTTGATTTTAACTTAGACTCCTTTGTTTAGATTATGTGGTTCTGTAGGAAAGGCATCGTGCTGTAGTGATCAGTTTCAGTTCGTTTTGTAGTGACCAGTTTCAGCTCATCGTTCTGTACTAACCTGTTTTAACTCATCGTTGACTTAGACTCCGCCGTTCTGTAGGAAGGGCATTGTGCGTGCCCTTTGCATTTGAGTGGTCGTTCAGAACATTATTTCTCAGTGACTCATCTATGCTTATCAGCTTCATTGTAAAGAGCCAATATCTGATCAACTGTCATGGGTTATGTGCTGGAGAAATTCGTGACCTTGAAAATAGTGGAGGATGAGTACTCGAGAGCAATGTTAGGGAAACAATCAGGCAAAGGTTTCGAGCAGTTAGTTCCAGATTGAAATTCTGACTTCAGATTCCGACTGATTGCTCTCTTTCTCCTTGTACTGTAAGTGAAAACAAGGACAAAGACAAGGACAAGGAGAAAGCATGATATATGATACTCTTACTTTTGACCCTGAAGATATGAGGTACTCTTGCTTTGGTGTGGCTTGTTTGCAGAGGTATTATCAGGGAGAAAGAAATCTGAGTATTTAGAAAGGCTTTGTTGGGAGTGCCCTTTCGGATGTGAGGAAGGGTTGAGCATTTTTTTGCAGGTCTACCTCGCCGTGGAAGATGAAGGTAGACATATATAGGAATTTCCCCAACAACAAGTGGTAATACTGTTCATTTACCCTTCTCAGTCATAGCAATGTAGTGGGAGTTGTAAGGTTCACATGTTGTTGGATATCTTTGGCAAAGTGGTTCGTGGTATCTGGAAAGCTGATGTTGCATATGAAGAGCATCGAGATATTTTATCTAGGAAAACCCAACTCTCGAAATTCAGAAAGCGGTGTCTCTTTGATTTTTGAACAAACAGATTTATTGAAGGTCTAGCTCTTCGAAATTCAGAGAACGGTGCCTCTTCGATTTTTGAACGTGTAGATCTTGTTGAAGATGCATTCTCGGGGAGGATGAAAAAGTAGGCCTTTTTACAAGCCTGCTTTGTCATGGAGGACGGAAGTCAACACATATAGGGATTTCCCACTTAGCAAGTAGTGGTGTAATTCCTTTGCCCTTGTAGGTAATAATAGGGTAGCTGACACTTCAAAATTCGTGTGCCTTAGCTTTGTCAGAGATCTTTGGCCAAGTTACCTGTGGTATCCGATGAGCTGATTTTGGGTGTGAGGATTGCCAAAAACAATTTATCCAGGGAAACCTGGCTCTTGGAATTCGAAGTGTAGTGCTTCTTTGATTTTTGAACACTCGGTCATGTTGCCCTTCCTTTTATAGGGGTCCCCACTGTGTTCAAAGAGCTATTGCTTATAGAAGTTCCCCCTCATTTTCGTACTTGTGAGATTTATTGGGCCTCATTTTTCCTTCATCATTTCTGAATATGGCTAACTTATCCGACCGCTGTTTTGTCTTGAATATTGTGGAAGAGGCATCTATGTCTCCTCAAGACAACATATGGCATCCATCATTCTTATCCCCTAGTGGTCCTCTTACCATTGATAACTCTGTGATGAAGAATGACATGACTGCTACAATGGTGACCATGAATCTTCTCACCCCCAAAGATAACAAGATACTCTTCAAACGGTTCGATGAGTTGGTTGTTCAGGATTCTTTGGCTTTCAGTGTCTAGTGTGCGGATGGGCCAACGCCTACTTGCTCGAACCCGCCAAGTTGAGTCATTAATGGTGGAGGTGGTAAGTCTCAAACAAAAGATCAAGGGGCTCAAGCATGAAAATAGACAGTTACACCTGCTTACACATAACTATTCCACGGGCATGAAGAGAAAGCTTGACCAGCTATAGGAATTCGAGAGTCGAATTCTAAGTGATCATCAGAGGTTTGTGGATTTATTCTAAAAGGCATCTACTGCCTTCATCTTCTAGAGCTTTATTGCGTATCGAAGCTCCAAATGATCAACCTTTGGTGCTTCCTTTTTTTGGGGGTTCTGCCTAGTACTGAGGCTCCAAATGACCATTTTTTGGTGCCTCCTCTTTTTAGTGCTCTGTTGAGTACTAAGGCTTCTCATGAGCAACCTTTGTGAAGTGATAGGAGCATATTTATGCGACTTAGCTTGCTTGTTTTCTTGCATTTTGGTTATTATTTAGTATTTATTATAGTGTTTAAAGTCATTTTCGTGTGTTTATAGGTTTATATGTCAAAGTATGCAAAAAGAAGCATTTTGGAGCATTCTAGAGCATTTTTGGGCCAAGATTGGATAGTGCAAGCATGGAGGCATGAGGATGGACGAATTTGATGCAAAGAAGCCCAAGAATTTGATGCAAAGAAGCCCAAGAATTTGATGCAAAGAAGCCCAAATTTTAGAAGTGAGTGGATGATGCAATGCTTAGCTCACCATGACATGTGAGTGGATGATGCAATGCTTAAATCACCATGACATGTTAAGTGGATGACTTAAAACCTACCACCACCAACAAATCCCCACTCTTGCCGTGCCTTTCCTTGTGTTCCCACCAGAAATTTGCATTAAACAACTCCATTCTCTCCCTATAAATACCCATGGTAGCAACCTCATTTAAATCATCCAAGAATAAACCATTCTACAAGCCTTTCCTTGCCTCTCCCTAAACTTCTCCCATCCATTCCTCTCCCTAAACTTCCCCCATCCATTCCTCTCCCTAAACTTCCCCTTCAACATCATTCAAAGCCTTGTGCCGCAACAAAGAGAAGAAGAGGAAAGTCCTTGGATGCGCTTGGATCGTTGGAAAGTTTAGGTGTTTTCTTTCTTTTGTTTTTCTATGTTTAATTTAAATTGTTGTTCAATTATGTTAAACATGTGGAACTAATTTCTTTTTAGTTAGAGGGGAATTTGAAACCATGGATATATGTTTATTATGATTTGATTTACTCCAGTTATGAATGTATAAATGTTTGGATGTGGTTTACTTTTCTATTTTGATTAAGAACTTGTTTATGTATGTGGGTTAAGGGTCGACACTTAATTTGCATGCCTAAACTTGATGCTAGGATATAAGGGAATTTCACCTAATCGTTATGAACTTATATTCATGAGTAGTAAAGATCGCTAGTCACGATTGTGTTAAGTAAATCCTTGGCAAGAGTAACATGCGTATTCCATAGTTATGAATGCCTCGTCAATACTTATGATTTTCATAGAATTTAATGATTCTTGCTTGTATCTCTATTATGCAATTCATGTAGGGAACTTGTGGGGAATGTTTTGGGTTGTCGTATGCAATCATCCAATCTAATGACTTTAGGAAAATCTGAAAGTTAATTTAAGCGAACCTAATTAACTTGGAGCATTGTCATTCATTCGTTTGTTGAATTCATAACTGGGAATCAAATTATATACATATGTTCATGTGTGGATAAGGAACCCTCTAACTAACGTCTCATCATTCTATTTCATTAAATTATATTTTCTTTGAAGTTTATTTATAAGTTTCTGTTTTAAATTCAATTTCGTCGAAATCAATCCCCCATTTATTTTAAAGTGTTAGATTTGTTAGAAATCAATTTAGTTTGTGTTTTCTAAAGTCTTGAATTCTTTTGAGTCTTTTGATTTATTTTAGTTTATTTGTTAGTTTTATTTTGAGTTATTCTAGTTAAGTGTTTTGAATCTAGTTTAGTGTTTTAAACTTTGTTTTTATGTTTTTAAATTAATTTTACATTGGTTAGCATCCCTAGTTAATCCCCGGTTAGAACGATCCCTACTTATATCATTACTACAATTGTCACAAATAGGGTTTAATTTGTTTGTCAAGTAATTCTCACACCATGAAGGCTCTTTCCTTTTTGTTTGTTTTGATTCTTGTGTATATACATTTATATAGTTTATCGAAGATATCAATAAACAAGCTTTATTTCGTTCAGCGTATTGTGTTACATACACTAAGGCATCCTTGGCTAAGTTCTTTGAAATTATTTTGTTGAAGTTTGCATGTTGAAACTTCGTGGGTGGATCTTGTAGGTTGAAATAGTGCTCCCCTGATTTCCCAAGTGAGGAAAGCTTTTCGTTTGGGGACTTGAAAGCTCCAAGTTATTGAGTAGTCGCGAAATTTTTGAGTACCGAGGTGTAGTAGCATATGGTAGGAGTCCTCCATGTCTTCAGGATAGGAGTTGACGATTGAGGTGTCTTGCTAGTAGTCAATTTTCCAAATTACCAAAACCTTAGTCTTTTCTTGCTAAGTGGTAGCCCAAAACTCTTCCTTCATATATATATATATATATATATATATATATATATATATATATATATATATATTTTATGAAGGTTGTTAGGCCTAAAGAAAAAAAAGAGTCCATGGTTTTTACATTTTTTTTCATCAAAATTTTGTGGTTGGGTATATAGCTTAAATGTTGAAGCTATTTTTAGGACACATGAACTTGAGTTTGCTTCACACTATCTTGATCACGAGTATGTGAAGCTTACATGCTTTAATGTTGAAGTTTTGTAGGTGAAGCTTTGTGGGTGACGTTTTTTGGGTGAAGCTTTGTGGGTGAAGCTTAGTTGGCACCATAAATTTGATTAATTTTGCTTCACACTATCTTAATCATAAGTGCGTCAAGCTTTTAAGCTTTGAGGGTGAAGTTTTTTTGGGTGAAGTTTTTTGGGTGAAGCATTGTGGGTGAAGTTTGTTGGCACCATAAATTGTTTTTGCTTCACACTATCTTGATCAAGAGTGTGTGAAGCTTTTAAGCTTTTTTGGGCGAAGCTTTGTTGGCACCATAAATTGATTTTGCTTCACACTATCTTGATCAAGAATGTGTGAAGCTTTTAAGCTTTTTTGGGTGAAGCTTTTTGGGGGAAGCTTTGTTGCCACCATAAATTGATTTTGCTTCACACTATCTTGATCAAAAGTGTGTGAAGCTTTTAAGCTTTTTTGGGTGAAGCTTTTTGGGTGAAGCTTTGTTGGCACCATAAATTGATTTTGCTTCACACTATCTTGATCAAAAGTGTGTGAAGCTTTTAAGCTTTTTTGGGTGAAGCTTTTTGGGTGAAGCTTTGTTGGCACCATAAATTTATTTTGCTTCACACTATCTTGATCAAGAGTGTGTGAAGCTTTTAATCTTTTTTGGGTGAAGCTTTTCTGGGAGAAGCTTTTTGGGTGAAGCTTTGTCCATAAATTGATTTTGCTTCACATTATCTTGATCAAGAGTTTGTGAAGCTTTTAAGCTTAGTGGGTGAAGCTTTGTTGGCACCATAAATTGATTTTGCTTCACACTATCTCGATCAAGACCGTGTGAAGCTTTTTGACATTTGTAGTTGCCCTCCATTTGTTGAAGCTTTTGTTGGCACCATAAATTGATTTTGCTTCACACTATCTTGATCAAGAGTGTGTGAGGCTTTTGATTTTGCTTCACACTATCTTGATCAAGAGTGTGTGAGGCTTTTTGACATTTGTAGTTGCCCTCCATTTATTGAAGCTTTTGTTGGCACCATAAATTGATTGTGCTTCACACTATCTTGATCAAAAGTGTGTGAAGCTTTTTGATATTTGTAGTTGCCCTCCATTTGTTGAAGTTGTTGAATTTTCCAAATTCCCTTTTTTTTTGTGGAAAACTAGAAATTTGAAAATGTGGGAGAGAATATATACAAATTTTGCTTCCATACTCTTGAGCAAGAAATTGTGATGCAAGCCACACATTCTAGTAGTCAAACGTTTGCATGAACCATATAAATTGAATTTACTTCCCACAGTCTTGATCAAGAGTGTGTGAAGCTTTCTATGAGCTGTAGTGTTTGCATTGTTACCGAAGGGAGATGTCTGGAGCAGATGCAAGAGGGCTGAAGAGCTTGATCTTTGTATACCATGCACTGAAGTCGTTCTTGGCTTACAATAAGACTTTGTTGGTGGCTATAACCTTTGTGGACCATAAGTGCTCCCCTAATTGAGTTGTTAGACTTTAGGGTTTTTGATTATTTGTGAATGCTAAGAGTTCACATGTACAAGTTGTACCACTCGTCACCTAGTTGGTGGAAAGAATGGTGAGTTGCTGAGACAAAAATATTTATTAATAGTACTAGTTGTACCCTTTATCACTTGGTTAGTGATATGAACGTGAGTTCTTTCATCACCTAGTTTATGATAAGAGTGGCAAGTTGCCAAATGATATTAGAGTACGGGTTGTACCTTTCATCACATGGTTGGTGATAAGAGTGGCAAGTTGCCGAATGATATTTAAGTACGGGTTAAACCTTTTATCACCTGGTTAGTGGCATGAAGGTGAGTTCCTTCATCACCTGGTTGGTGATAAGAGTGGCAAGTTGTCGAATGATATTAGAGTACGAGTTGTACTTTTCATCACCTGGTTAGTGGTACGAATGTGAGCTCTTTCATCACCTGGTTGGTGAGAATAAGGGCAAGGTGCCGAGGCACATTGTAGTAAGTGCCGAATGACATAAAGTATGTTGAACCCTTTCAAAGCTCAGTTGGTTTAAGTATGAATGTGTTGAAATGTATGATGTTTATGTTGATTGACATGAGTGATGCTTATGAATTTTTTTCTATACATGAAGGGATCCATGCTTTCGATATGTAAACCATATTGCTTATAACACTTAGTATCACTTACTTTGTGTCAAAGTACGCATATTAAAGCTCTGAGTTAGAGTATAGAGGTAGGTCAGTGTAGACCAAGTGTTCCAGTGCTAGGAATCTTAAAGACTTATATGAAGTTGTCTGAATTCCCTCTTCATTAAATATTTGCTGAATGGTTTATGTTACAAAAGATCTCAAACAGTTGAGAGTTAAAACGTTTGTAATGTGTATGCTTTCTTATAATAGCATTACCTTCAGCACCTAGTCTTCCAATTTGAAAGAGTAAGGCTTGACCCTATGGTCATAATAGTTGAAGGTACGTTCACCCTTGGTTGTCTTGACACGAACCTTTATCCCTCTTGTTATAATGAGCTTGCTGATAGTAAACATATTTCCTCTTACCAAGAGATGAATATGTTTGGTGACTTAGCGAATAGCTAAATGAGGCACAAGAGGATGAAATGGGTGGCTGAATGACCAAAACCTCCTCACTTGGTAGAGTTTGACTTCCACTCCCCATTTGTTGATAGGGGTTAACCATAGGAGGGTTCCTTTGGTATGTCCTTGCCTCGACAAAGGCATGATTGTAAGCTTGCATCATCATCTCGGAGTAAGTCTTCTAAGTGTTAACATTGATCGTGTACTTGAAGAAGCATTAGACATGTCCACCGTGAAGGCTCTGAGTGTTGTTTTATCATTTGTGTCACTGCAACGAGAGTATTCGTGGTTAAAGCAACCGGCATATTCACGCAATGACTCGTCTGATTTCTGATGAATGGTGTATAACTCATCAGGAAGTGTAAGCGATCAGCTTGGAAGATGTGTTAAGCCACGAAGAGTCTTCTTAGCTTAGTGAAGGAATCCACAGTATTAGGTTGAAGACGACAATACCAATTAAGAGCTCCACCAGAGAGAGTTGAAGGGAATATGAGACATAGTTCCTCATCATTGTGTCTTCGGTATGCCATGGTAAATTTGAAGATATGGATATGCTCAATTGGATCTTCCCTCCCAGTATATGATTGTAAGCCAAGTTTGTTTAGTTTTTTTATTTTTTTATTTTTTTTTATTTTTTGTAGAGGGGTGCAAAGGATTCGCCTTGTTAGAGGACCTGGCCTTGGCTGATTCCAGTTAGGTATTTTGGCCTGACGCTCAACCTTCAGCCTATTCTCTTTTTCGAAGAGCTGCAAGATAAGGAGGTTCTGAGTAGAGTCAGGCACCATTAGAACTTTTCTTTGTAAGTTTCCCTTATTCTTTGGAAGTATGGAAGTTTGGTCAAAGGCATGTAGCATTTCCCTGGATTCATCGTACTCGTTTCCAGAATGTGTCCGTTGGAAGTCCCCCGAGTCCCCTATACCTTCTTGTCCCTTCAAGGCTTGTCGTTCCTTTCCTGGATTTGAGGCTGACCTATGTTGTGGTAAGGGTTTGAGCCATTTGATAAACTTTGGGTCTTTGATCCTTGAGCTTATATGGGTGGAGTTTTCTCGACGCTGCCTCAAGAAGTGTCGATAATCGCAATAAACAGCTTTTGATCCTTCTACAAGAAGGCTCATCCCTCTACTTCTCCTGCTTCGAGTCGAAGTAGCTGGTTAAGAGAAGCCTCATGTTGATCGACACATTGATATGTAGCTCGTTCCCCGTCAAAGATATCCATGTTGAATATCGATAACCCTCCGTGTTGGGGGCATTCAGATGATGGTTGACTTCAATAGGAGGCGATGAGCTAGTGTGTTTGAGTATGTTTAGCCTCATGAAGCATCTTGAAGAGCTTCTCATACTGCTTCTAGAGGACCTCATTCTTTATTGCTATCTTGTTGTTCTGAGCTTCTAGTTCATCGACTTTAGCTTGAAGAGCAAGCCTCATTTATTCCTTCTTTCGTTGCTTAACACTGGGTGCAAGAGGGATGTCGTTCTGTGTGTTGTGGCTTCCTTCACTTCCTATGTTGGAGATAGATGCTTGGTCAAAAGAGAGTGTATGAATGGTGGAAACCAGCTTGACAAAGCTGAAAAGAGTAGGAATAAGTTTCGTTTCCCACAGACGAAGCCAAATGTTAATGCACAAAATCAGTGAAGCTTTGATACAACAGAAAGTTTCAAGTTTGTGACCTTCGCTAGATTGCCACTAGTATGGATAAGTATGTAGATGGTCAGAGATAGGAAAGCAAACACAAGATATACGTGGTTCACCCAAATTGGCTATGTCCACGGAGTAGAGGAGTTCTCATTAATTGTGAAGGGTTTACACAAGCACATAGGTTTAAGCTCTCATTTAGTGAGTTCTAGTGAATAGTTTAGTACAAATGACATTAGGGATTATTGTGGGAGAATGATCCCTATTTATAGAAGAGAGTTTCTAGCTTTGTTCTGACATTGACATGTGTCATGATGTGATTGGCCTTTGATGTTGACTCGTGTCATGCTGTGATTGGCCTCTGACGTTGACATGTGTCACGTTGTGATTGGCCTCCTAGTTTGAGGGAAACTCTTATAGGTCCTTGATGGTATAATGTTGACCGGTGCTTAGTAGTTTTAGGGTTGGTCAATTATGGTACAAACAGTTGATATTATTTGCTTCTTCAGAATCAATCATTTTCAATCGTATCTGCAATATAGAAAAAGTTATGGTAGAGAAAAGAAATCAACATTTCAAAGTTTGTTTCTTTACGGAGGTTGCGGGCTTTAATCAACTAGTATACTTCAAAATTGCTCTCAATTACTCTAGAAGAACAAATAATGGGATGCATTAAATCGAAAAAAGAGGACTCCAACATGTTATAAAAAAGAACACAAATCCAATAGCAAAAACAAGCAAAGAAAATTATATAAACAAACCTAGGAAGACCCAATGAAGATGCAGTAGTGTGAAATGGCATAAGGATAAAGTTACAAAAGGTAAGAAGATCAAACTTATATCGAATCGGCGGGAGGTGAAGTCTAGGAAAAGTGGAAGAGGCAGGAGAAAAGATGGTTTAGAGGCGGGAAAGGCAGCAAAAAGAAATCAAGAAATTGGGCTTTAAAGATGCTTTGGAGTTGTTGGTGAGGTGGCAAAATAATTAAACGAGAAATCAATGGCTAGAAAAGTAGGAGGGGATGGAAAGTGTGAGGGGAGATAATCTTGGTCCTAAAATGAAGACCTTAGGGCATCTCCAATGTAGACTCAGTAGTTTCTGACACGGCACGGTGGCACGACATGAAAACGACACGAAAATAACGAGTTTCGAGTAAACACGATAACTAATCGGGTCATTATCTGGTGACCTGTTAAGAACCTGTTAATAACGGGTTCTTAATGGATATACACGCAAGTAACACGTGGGTAACCCGTTTTGACCAGTTAAAAAAATTTATTTTGATAATTTTAAAGTTTAATTACTAAAAGATTTATTATAAAATACAATAGCCATATTAATATATACAATATATTCCATATTAAATATATAGATTTGTATTATTATTCTATATAAGTTATAAAAAAAGGAAAACTAATGAAAATGGCTTGAAAACTTTCCTTTTAACGAAAAACCACTTTTAAAGGTATAGTGAATAGTGACAGTTAAAGGTAAAAAAACGGTTTTTTATTAAAAGTAAACAGTACCGGGGGTGTTTTATTAAACCTCCCTTATAAAAATGGTCATTATTTATTTTTATTATGAGAGTTCTTTATTATCATTATTAGGATAAATTTTACTTAACATGTTGTCCAAATTAAAATAAACTATTATAGTATTTGTATAGGGAAGAATTAAGAAGACATACATACAAGTATGAAAAATATGAAGGAATATATAAACACTCATGATTCATCATTATTTATCAACGAGTAGATAATGGTTACACTTACATTATCGTTTAAATTTTTAATATCCTCCAAACCCTCGTGAATAATGTTTTTTATTTGAAGGAAAAATTAATAAAATTAATAATAATTATTGTAGAAGTGTAAAAAAAATGTTAAAAAAATATATATATATATACAATCACTCAGAGTGACAAGCTTTACATTTTCATGAAGAGGTCAGTTTCAAAATCCAACACTATAATCCATAAACCTTAAATTTATATTTAACCGTCAATTGTCATTGATGCTTTATTCTTCTTATTGAAATTCATTTTTTAAATATTTTTTTTTCAAAATATGGTCATCTGGCGGATGTAAGAAGATGAACGATTCAGATCTTTGATATCACTTTTCGATATTTATGATTAACTAAAATATGAGTCGATGTCATACAGTTTGTAGAAACTTTATAAACATCAAGCAATATTTTCACTAACAGTAAAACTCTGAACATAATATCAACGATCCAAACCGTTCAACTTTAAAAATAAAAAAAATCTGAAAAAACAAAATTTGATGAGAAAAATTAAGCGTAAATATAAATAACAATCAACGGTTAAATTTTGATCTATGATTTAGATGATTATAGTGGCGAATTTCAAAGTTAAGCCCTTTACGAAAGTTGTAAAGCTTGTCATTACGAGCGTTTATATATTTTTTCTATTGTTTTTACACTTCTACATTAATTAAAAAACTATTAAAAATTTTACTTAAATAACAGTCGTACGATACATAAAAGTAAATTTGTACTGTTGGATTCTATTTCACGTATAAACTTATTTAGTATTATGTTTTTCATTTGATTATTTATTAATTTAAAATATATTTTTCTTAAAAGGTAACGGGTCGGGTTATTTTACCCATTTATTTTAACAGATATTATATGACAAGACCCGTTAAAATATCGGGTATGACACGAAAACGACACGAACATGAAAAACACATGAAAAACACGACACGAATGTCAAGTCTACTCAAGAGTGGTAATGAAAGTCGAACTCCAACTGTAAATGCTCTAAGTGAGCAGCACATTGCGGTTGATCACCCACATAATAATCCCCCCTCTTCCCTCTTCGCGCATTTGCTGACGAATCGGTATGACGACTCATCTTCTTCTCCAACCCAATCTGGCAGCTGGTTAATCGTCTTCTCCAACCCAAGCTCTATTCTCCTCTCTTTCTTTCTCCCTCCCTGTCTCTCGTTCTCCAATCTCTCAATCCCTCTTGTTTTTTTTTTTGTAAATTATATTCGTTTCTTCCTGATTTGTGTCTTGAATCTAGTTAATAGTATTATTCTTTCTCAGATTTGTTTAATTTCTTGTATAATATAGGTTTGAATTCAAATTAGGTTTACTGTTTGCTGGGGTTTTCTCACTAGCCTTGGACTGCTGTGGACTCTATTTGCTGTGATTTCTCCTCTGTTATCAACAGCTTTTCCTTTTATTTTTGCGGCTATGTGGGTTTTCTGATTTCTTGCCTTTATGATAAGTCTGAAATTTTGAATTTGGAAAAGAAAAAAAAACTAATGAAAAGTCTAAAAAAGCTTTTCTTTTAACGAAAAGTCGTTTTTAAATGTATAGTGAATAGTGACAGTTAAAGGTAAAAAAATAGTTTTTTATTAAAAGTGAATAGTACCGAAAGTGTTTTATTAAACTTTCCATAAAAAAATTACTCGATATAACTCGTATTGGCTTGGTGCTTTACTGGATTATGATTTCAAATCAGTTTTTTTTTTTTTTTTTTTCCAAATGTTGGAGTTGCCTTGGCTATTGGAAAAAATTGGTGATGGTGAGGTGATAGGTGCCAAACAGTAGATAAGCAATTCGAAAGAGAAAAGGGAGAAGATAAAGGCTAGAACATTTTGATTTCGTTCATACTTTCCCAAATGGTGAAAGTTGGTTCTTGTACAACCCTAAGGCAAGAGTGTGCACGATTAGAACACGTCACCACTCACATACCGTTGGATGAAGTCAACACTTTACAATTCAAAATATCATATTACCATGATAAACCTCTTACTACTAATAAACCAAAGTCCTAACAATCTTTCCCATAAGAAACAGCTTGTCTTCAAGTGTGGAAGTCAGGAAAGCGTTCGAGAATGGAGTCAGCATCTTCATAGGTAGGGCAGGCCCACCCATTTGATCAGCCAACGAGTGAAGGTGCGGTTTCCTCGTTTGAACGTCACATGCTGCAGTATTGTGTCTGGTGTCCAAGCTACAAGTCCAATATCAATCATTAGCGGAAGAATGGTGGAAGGAATCACATGAAAGTCCAGCTTGGGTTTAAGAATGGAAGCATGGAAGGTATGGTGAATGCGAGATGGGGGAGGCAGATCCAGAGTGTATGCAACTTTCCCCACAGGAGCAAGGATTTTGTACGGCCTATAAAAATCAGGTGCTAATTTGGGGCAGTAAGTCATCACGATCATGGAGGGTAGTGTCCACAAGGTGAACCAGGTAAGTACATCATGACCTGAGGTGGGAGGGGGTAGCTGTACACAACTTCAAATGGGGTCATCTTGATGGTCAAATGGAAGGTAGAATTATAGCACCATTCAGCCCATAGTAGCCAGTTAACCCAAGATTTGGGTTTGCCGTCCACAAAACTACGCATATAATATTCAAGTGTGCGGTTTAACACTTCCATTGTCCATCAGATTGAGGGTGGTAGGCCGAGCTGCGACAAAGTTAAGAACCTTGCATTTTGAAGAACGAGTCCTAGAATTGACTGATAAATATATCAGAATAGCAGAGATGATTAGATATGAAAATCACAGATCAAAGTTGTAAATGAATCTAGAGAGAAAAAGATATAGATCGAAGAACAAGAGAGAGAGAGAGAGAAATCTTTCTGTATATATTTTTCATCATCTTCCAATGTAACAGTACAAGGCTATTTATACTACTAACTTTGCTTACACACTAAGCTAACTGAATTACATCAATCTTGTGACAAGTGTCATCATCTAAGACTACTTAATCTTGGCTCCTTATATCAGCTGAGTTCTTTATATCTTTACATCCCCCCTCAAGCTCATGGTGCTGAGAGCTAAGCATGAGATTGGAGCAATGATGAGCAAACAAAGAGTTAGAAAGACCCTTTGTTAAAATATCAGCAAATTGCTCTTTCGAAGAGACATGTTGCACACTAAGATCCCCACGAGTGACACGTTCCCTGACAAAGTGATAGTCGATCTCAATGTGCTTAACACGGGAATGAAAAATAGGATTGGAGGGCAAAGTAATAGCTGAAATACTGTCACAATAGATCAGTGGGGCTGTAAACAAAGGAACTTAAAGATCACAAAGAAGCTGTCGGATCCAAGACAACTCGGCAGCAGCAATAGCTAAAGCTCGATATTCAGCTTCAGTGGAAGATCGAGACACCGTGTGTTGCTTCTTAGAAGCCCAAGAGATGGGATTGGAACCCAGGTAGATGACATAACCAGAAGTGGACCTACGATCATTAGGATCCCCTGCCCAGTCAGCGTCACTATATGCTTGAAGATGCACTTTTCCAGGCTGAAAATGAATACCATAGTTAATTGTGCCACTAAGATATCGCAAAATCTGCTTAACAGCAACAACATGACTGTCCATAGGCTGCTACATAAACTGGTAGCACTGATTCACAGCAAAAGCAATATTTGGTCTGGTGAATGTCAGATATTGCAAAGCCCCAACAATGCTTCGGTATTGTTCTGGATGTTTATAAGGCTTGCCATCATCTTTAATCAACCGATGATAAGGAAGACAGGGAGTAAGACAAGGTTTAGAGCCCTGCATATCAACCTTGTGCAACAAATCTTGAGTATATTTAGTCTGTGAAACAAATAACCCAGAAGACGGATAAGAAATTTGCAAGCCCAGAAAATAATGCAACCGACCCAAGTCTGTCATATCAAATTCGTTGGTAAGAGCCAAGATAACATCAGAAATAATAGCAGAATTACTCCCAGTGATGATGATATAATCAACATAAAGCAACAAGACTACTACACCATGGGAAGAAGTCTGAACGAACAAAGATGGATCTGCAAGAGAAGCCTTGAACCCCAAGCTAGGAAGAAAGCTAGTAAACTTTTCATTCCAGACTCGAGGAGCTTGTTTTAACCCATATAAGGATTTGTGCAACTTACATACATAATTAGAAGGATGTGCAGGACTAACAAAGCCCGGAGGTTGAGCCATGTACACTTCTTCATTAAGAATACCATGGAGAACAGCATTCTTGACATCTAACTGTCGGAAAGGCCACTTAAACTGGGCAGCAAGTGCTAAGATCATCCTTACAGTAGTGGGTTTGACAACAGGACTGAATGTCTCACCATAATCAATACCCTCCTCTTGGTTATAACCTTTTGCAACCAGCCGAGCCTCATATCGGGCTATGGAACCATCAGGATTCCTTTTAAGTCTGTAAACCCACTTGCAACCAACCAAATTCTTCTCAGGAGGAAGGGGAACTAGAGTCCAGGTGTTTTGAGCATGAAGAGAATGAATATCTTCTTTCATAGCATCTTGCCACTCAAGTACTTTGCAAGCAGATTTGAAAGAACTTGGTTCAATAAGAGAAGAAGCACCAGAATGAACAGAAGCTGAAAAAGCTTTTCTCTTTGATATCCCACTTTTAGAACGAGTTTGCATAGGGTGTAAGTTAACTGAAGAAACTGGAGGAACAACAGGAAGACTTTCAATGACAAAGTCAGGATCCACAGGGATAGGGAACTGTGTAGGTGGAGGGGATGTGGGCAGGAAATCAGAGGGTGTCAAAGATTCTGAGGCACTAGGAAGTGTTTGCAAAGAATCTGAGGCACGAGGGGTTGAAGAGGATGATGATGGTGGAGAAGAAAGAATGGTTTTGTGAATAGTAACCTGTGGAAGTGTAACCGATGGTGGAGAAAGTGTAAGACTCTGTGAAACAGGTTTAACAAGTGACAAGGTAGGATATGGAAAACTAGACTCATCGAATACGACATGCCTAGACACATAAAGTCTACCCAACAGAGGATTATAGCATATATAACCCTTGTATTGACCAGAATAGCCTAGGAAAACACACTGAGCAGTTTTAGACTGTAATTTGTGAGAATTATGGTGCTTAAGAAGAGGAAAGCAAGAGCACCCAAAAACCTTTAAATGTGTTAAAACTGGTGGTGTACCAAACAAACATGTATAAGAGGAATGCAAAGACAAAGCTTGACATGGCATTTTGTTAATTAAATAAACAGAAGTAGCACAGGCATGAAACCAGAAGTGGGATGAAAGTTTGGCAGTTTGTAGTAGAGTAATGGCAGTCTCAACAATGTGCCTATGCTTTCTTTCAGCAAGGCCATTCTGCTCAGGTGTATAAGGACATGATATTTGATGAGAAATTCCTTTGGCAAGCAAAAATTGTTTAAATTGATTGCTAGAATATTCACCCCCACCATCACTTTGAAAAGTTTTGATAGAAATAGAAACTGAGTAAGAATATAGGCATAAAACTGCACAAACACTTTGAACTTTTATTTATTAAAGGAAATATCCAGGTAAACCTGGTACATTCATCAATAAAGCTGACATAGAACCGAAACCCTTCAATAGACATGACATGTGAAGGTCCCCATACATCACTATGTATGATTTCTAAGGGTTTAACTGTTTTATTTGCTGGATAGGGAAATGGAAGTTTAGTAAACTTCCCTTCTAAACAAGAAATACAGACACGTTTTTAGTGATCCACAAAAAAATGAACTTTAGACTGATGTAACATTGTAGAAACTACAACATTAGAGGGGTGTCCTAGGCGCTGGTGCCATAGATTGGATTGGACGTGATGACCAAGAAAGCAATGGTGCTGCTTGGACAAGTGAGGTGAATTAACTTTGATAGCTTGATTGAGAATGGGTTGAGGTATGTAAAAGGGTATGGGATATAAGCCACCTCTACACAGTCCCTGAAGAAGAACCTTCCCTGTGGTCTTTTCCTGAATGCAGAAACAAAATTCATCACAGATAAATCGACAGTTGTTGTGCTTACACAACCTATAAATGGATAGGAGATGTTGAGATAATTTTGGAACATGCAGAATTTTCGTCAATTGAAAAGCATATTTAGGAGCATGTAGAGTGGAAGAACCAATATGAGAGATGGTCAAACCTGATCCACCAGTAGTAGTGATGGTATCAGCACCAGTAAAAGGAGCAGCATTGGTCAGAGAGGCAAGATCAGAAGTCATGTGAGATGTGACTCCTGTATCAGCAACCCAAAATTGTTCCTGAGGAGCAGAAGGTTGATAATTGGCATGCATCGCAGTAAGAGTGGAAGATGGAGATCGCCCTTGATAAGAAAAGTTGGATCTGTGATAACACTGCATTGCAGAATGCCCAAACTTGCCACATATTTGACACTGAACAGGAGAAGAAGCCACTGTTGTAGAGGAATGCCGTTGAAAACAATCCGAAGCAATATGGCCTCTTTTGTTGCAAATTTGACAAACTGGAACTTCATAGCCATGATCCGGACAAGTGAAAACATGGGGTGGACCTCTTGCTGGACCAAGAATACCAGCACCACCAGTAGGAAAGCCACTAGTAGATCCATTATGAAAATAGCGAGGATGATTACCATATGGAGCTCTCCCCTGTGCTCTGCCCCTGTAATTGTGGCTCCTGTAACCACCTGAGGGAAATGTGTTTCCATTACCAGAATAACCACCAGCATTAGATGTTCCAGCATTATTAGTATAACCACCATTGGTACTCGACTGAGATGAAGAACTGTCATGAACCACAGGTTGAAACTGAGAACTAGTGGAATGGGATGACCCTTCATCAAGCTGTAACAGTTTGCCTTTATCCTTTGCCATCATAGCAGACATGAAAGTATCAGGAGTAGGAGGAGCGTCAACAATAGCTTCTTCTACAATAAGTTGTGCTCGAAAATCTTTGAGTGTAATAACATCCTCCCTACCTCTTATGACTGTCCTGAAAGTATTGTATTCAGCAGGTAATCCTTTGAGAGCAAGAATAACTATATCATCATCATCAAAGACAACACTAGCAGCAGAAAGATGATCTCTAGCATCTTTAATCCTTTGCAAATACTGAGAGATAGACTCAGACCCTTTCTTAATATTCTGTAATTCAGTTTTCAACTGAAAAATACAAGCCTTTGTGACAGTAGAAAACCTATCCTTCAAGTTTTGCCACATTGCACAAGAAGTAGTGCACCCAATGATACAAGACATGGCAGTGGGAGACAAAGTAACAATGAGCAATTGCATCAAAGCACGATCATGCATTTTCCAGATTTGAAATTCCTCAGTTTCAACTCCTTCCTTATCAGAACTATCATCAAATCGAGATGGACAGCAGCGGGTGCCATCAACAAAGCCAAGGATACCATGACTTTCAAGAAGAAGAACCATTTGATAACTCCAAACAAGATAGTTGGTATCATCAAGCTTAACAGTCACAGAATTCGACACAGTAGAAATCAAACTAGTAATAGGAGATTGCACAATCTGTAATTGAGCAGCAGTCACCATGATTACACAACTCGAGAGGAGAAAAGAGGATATTGCAGAAGAAAATCGTGATAAAACCAGAAATTAGGGTGCCAAGTATACTGATTCGTGAAGAAATAGAGGCAGAAGAACAGATTGTAAAGAGAATTGCAGAAGAATGACAAGAACTTTTACTTAGACAATTCGCCAAACAGGTGGTGTGCACACTTCCAGAATACACCAATGTGCACAAATGTAGAGAGAAGAAATCCGTAAACAATCAAGAACACCAAAAAATCATACTAGAGTCCAGGTTACAAGCATACGGAAGCAGCAGATGAACAGGATCGGAGAAAGAATACAGCCGGCGAAGATACCATATCAGAAGAGCAGAGATGATCAGATATGAAAATCACATATCAAAGTTGTAAATGAATCTAGAGAGAGAAAGAGATATAGATCGAAGAACAAGAGAGAGAGAGAGAGAAATCTTTCTGTATATATTTTTCATCATCTTCCAATGTAACAGTACAAGGCTATTTATACTACTAACTTTGCTTACAGACTAAGCTAACTGAATTACATCAATCTTGTGACAAGTGTCATATCTAAGACTACTTAATCTTGGCTCCTTATATCAGCTGAGTTCTTTATATCTTTACAAAATATAGGGTCCCGATCACTGACAACGTTGACAGACATACTTCTGATAATCAACTACTACACCCTTTGTCGAAATGATGTGACCAAGGTAAGCCATAGTGGATTGTCCAAATGAGCATTTATACTCATTTACTTTCAATAGTTTACCCTCAGAACATCAAAGACAGATGTTAAATGATTCAGGTGAGTAGATAAATCTGGGCTAAAGATGAGTATATCATAAAATAAAATAAACCAACACAAACTTACTTAAAAATGGCTTGAAGATGGAGTTCATTAGTGCCTGGAACGTTTAAGGTGCATTACAAAGTCCACAAGGCATGACCACAAACTCAAAATGCCCATTATGTGTGCTAAAAACCCTTTTCGGAATGTCCGGTTCATACATAAGGATTTGGTGAAATCCGGACCGAAGATCTAATTTGGAGAATATCTTAGCCTCATAGAGTTCATCAAGTAACTCATCAATAATGGGAACCAGGAAAGAAAATTTGACAATCACAAGATTTAGGTCCCTGTAATCCACACAAAAACGCCAAGCAGAGTCGACTTTGTGAACCAAGAGTGCAAGCGAAGAGAAAGGACTTGAACCTGGGCAAATTAGGCCTGCAGCAAGCATTTCATCCACCTGTTTTTCCATTTTCGTTTTCTGAACATGGGTGTAGCAGTAAAGTCAGACATTCACTGGGTAAGTACCCTCCAACAAGGTAATTCTATGGTCAATTTCTTGTTAAAAAGTGAAGAGGTCTGAGTATCTGTCCAAAAATGATGTGAAGGTTGGCAAAATAGGGTGGATCACCTCAGTAGTGGAACTAGCAGTCAAGATGGATGCTAACAAGGAGTTAATGTCCGATTGGAAA
Organism: Crataegus laevigata; assembly: GCA_963580275.1. NCBI lineage: Eukaryota > Viridiplantae > Streptophyta > Magnoliopsida > Rosales > Rosaceae > Crataegus > Crataegus laevigata. The sequence continues at coordinate 1,464,828 of OY756942.1, read as the reverse complement.
GGGACAGAAGGTGTGGAAAGTAAGGTGAGAGGAGAATCAGACGATTGGAGTCCCACCAAGCAATAATTATGGCCCTCAATTTCGAATTCCATGACTTTGTGTTTGAAGTGCCACCTAATGAAACCCAAGGTGTCTGACCATTCAGCACTGAGAACCAAATTGTACCCATTACTGAGAGGAGGCGAATATCAAAGGAAAACGTATAACCTTGTAAGGTCACTGTGAAAATATAAGTGAGGCATGTGGTGTAGCAGAGACCATGATTAGCGACAGCCACCGGTTTCACCAAGGAACGATTGATATGCTGCTAAGACGCAGCACTACAAATGAGTTGAGGAAATTGAGGTCAGCGCTTGAATCCACAAAGACTTGAATAGGCAAGTTATCAATGTAGCCAACGAGGTGCATAACATGCCCTTGTGTATGTTTAGGTGAAGCTAGGGCATTGAGAGCGATTGAGACAATCTCATCCACCAAGGGCTCGTCTAGTGATGGTGGGAAATCATCGACGGTCGAGTTTGAGGCAACTTTGGAGATTGTGGCCGTATCCAACAACAATAGGTGGGGGTTGCACAAGTGTGGCTAGGAAAGTATTTCTCTGGGCAATATAAACATTAACCCAGATAACGGCACTCACAGACTTCTACCAGAGATATGCGCAGCTGTGGCCCAGCCGACGATGAGGGAAGTAGTCTGGTGGGTGTAGCGGACGCCGTCAAGAACACTACCAGAGATGTTGGAGAAAGGTGAGGCGAGTATAGGCAAAAGGTGCTACGACGCCGTTGTTGCTTATTGTCATAGATACGGGTGAGTTCGTTGGTGCGAGCCAAGGAATGAGGGGCTTAGGCTAATACATCATTCTGGAGGTATATCTTAAGCCCACCAAGGAAAACCCCTAAATGTTGCGCATCAGTCCAACCTTAGGCTGGGCAAGAAAAATGAATGAAATTATTAACATAGGCCTCGAGAGATCCTTTTTGGGATACATGAGATAATGACATGTTAAAGTCCAATTGGTCACCCGGCCCAAAGCGTTGTAAGAGACATTTAGTGAAGGTGGCCCGTAAAGCGGATCCAAAATGCAATTTGTACCACTTGAACCATAAAGCTGCATCACCAGTGAAATAGAGGCCTGTCATCGTGACCTGGTTACGGGGGGTCGACAGCATGGTAGTCCAAATACTCTTCCGCCAAAGTTAACCAGCTGAACGAGTCATCGCCGAAGAATGAGGAAAGCTTGATTTTCATGAATTTGGTACCAGTGGAGTGGGTGGGGCACCAGACAGGATGAGGTGTTGTTGGTGGGTGGGAAATGGTGTGGTAGGGGAATGGCAAAAGGTGGAAATGGACGTGGAAAATTGGGAACACGCCAGCGGATATCCGGTCACTTGTGACAGGGTGTAAGGTATGTAGGGGGAATTTGGAGTATTAAGAACCCCATGTAGGTGGAAGGACAACTGTGGGTGCGTAGGGCTGTTGGTGGGATGACCGGAGCGCCTCTATCAAATAGGACTGAACAAGGCTGATGTTTGCCAAGGGAGCTTGAATGTTCATCAAGTGGGACTAGAAGGTGTCTTGGAGAGTGGCCAACATCGGCACCTAGTCATGAAACCCATTGAGTTGCTCAAGGATTTGGTGTTGTCGGCAACAACGACGGAGGCTTTGCTCTTTCCCATGGAAGACAACACCTAGCTCTTGATACCAAATGATAGGTGCCAAATAGTAAAGAAGCAATTCAAAAGAGAAAAGGGAAAAGGTAAAGGTTAAAACTGTTGGAAAAATAGTAGTATATAATATTACCAAGTTTCCTAGATTACTATCAGATATTAACATGATACCTGTGGCAGCCATTGCAGAACAAGAAAACGATATCTTCTACTCGTTAAAAGACTTAATGTTCTTAAGGTGATAAAACCCAATAAACTTTTCTTTACTAGTAGGGAGTCTTTATATAGATCAACATTCACCAACTTCCCTCTATCATGGAGAGTTGGTTGTCAGTAATCAGCAGGTTCATCAAATAAGTGAGATGTAAATTATCTCCACAATTGTTATCCATATTTCCTTAATAATAGGAAGCAGTTTTTTCCATGTTTGCAACTTATGTCTAACTGTATTGTTACCAAACACATTTCGTCTTTCACTAAATGATAGTTTAGTCCAATTAAGTTTCTGACAAAAACATTCTGATTTCATTCATACTTTCCCAAATGGTGAAAGTTGGTTCTTATACAACCCTAAGGCAAAAGTGTGCACGATTGGAACACGTCACCACTCACAAACCATTGGATGAAGCCAACACTTTACAATTCAAAAGATCATATTACCATAAAGATAAACCTCTTACTACTAATAAACCAAAGTCCTAACATGAGGACTTTGAATTTCCAAATTCTACGTCCACAATTTTGTAATCATTCACATAAAATAATAACAATTTGAAAAATTTCTTATATCAAACACAGTATTAAATAGTCTACTTTTAGTCCAACATTGCACCAAACATCTCACTAATTTAATAATTAGTTCAATTCGAGCTACCAAACAAGATCTTAGGAACGAGTCCAACTAGCACTCCTCTTCTTGTTAATTTACCTGCAATTATAACAAAGTACCATATGGCTTCGATCAAGTAATAGTTAACTCAACTACAAAAAATAAATTATAGTCAACTCAATCCAATATTCTACTATAAAATAAATAAATAAAAGATTGTAATTAGTTGAAGATTGTACTTAATCTTGGCTGAAGAACAACATACATATATTACAGCAAAAACAACAAACAAACAAACCTTATTTCATTAAGTAGGAAGAACAATATTGATATATTGATATAATTAAACAAGACCATCCGACTTTCGTGACAATGTCAAACGCAATTCAAATCTAAATGAGTTGTTCAATTGTGATGCCTAATCCTCCAGTGGAAGCTGCAGTTTGTAATGATAACAACTGAGAAACCATGTGCATTGTTGGCCTAGATTGTGGTTGCGAATGCCAGCATGCGATTGCTACACTTGCAATGGTTATCAGTTCATCTTCAACTTCAGGTGTAGGAGGTGGAAGCCGTTGGTCCAAGACATCCTTCAGCAATTTGTTTTCAAATGTGGATGGAGACGAAAAGGACGAGATTAAATCGCCTAGTCGCTTTCCCATGATCACTTCCAGTGCCAGCACTCCGAAGCTATAAACATCACATTTCTCAGTTACCTTCATTGTGTAGGCCAACTCTACATAAAAAGTAAGGAAGACCAAGCCATTAGTATATGTTTAACTTGATATCATCAAATTTAGAAATATATTTTTTTAACTGTTTTACTTTACCTGGTGCCACATATCCGTATGTGCATGCAAGGGAGCTCCAATTCGATGAGTCTGGATTCAAAACTTAGCAGTGCCAAAGTCCGAAACACAAGGCTCGTAATTTTAATCCAACAAAATGTTGCTGCTTGATATGTCCCGGTGTACAAATGGTGGCACGCAATCATGATGCATGTAAGACAGTGCATGAGCTACGCCTTTTACAATTCTCACCCTTCTACTCCAATCCAATTTTTTTGCTTCGTCTTCTTTGCTCAAGATTGAAGCCAGACTACCCTTGTCAAGATACTCATAGACCAGAATGGAGTGCTGTGAATTTGAACAGAAACCACATAGTTTCACAATATTTCGATGTTGTATATTGATTAGTGCACTTCTTTCATTGTGGAATTCCTTCTGTGATGTCTCCTCCCTGTCAAGTTTTTGATGGAGTTTCGTCACTGCAACTATGCTGCCTGATGGTAGCTTTGCCTTGTAAACACTTCCAGATCCTCCCTTCCCAATGCAGCTATGCTGCCTGATGGAATTTCTTCACTTCAGCTATGCTGCCTGACGTCGTCTTGGTGTCTGTTCAACACGGCTGGGCTTCAGGCAAGCCAACGTGTCTTGGCTTGGCTTAGGATCGCGGTTCATGCCGCAAAAAACAAAAAACAAAAAAATCCTAATTTTTAACTTTTTTCCGACACTAGGGTTTGAAAAATCCTAACCCTAATTGCTTCTAATTTATTTTGATGCTTTGACTCACAAATTCCACATAGTAAAAATTGCGTAATATATATATATATATATATATATATATATATATATATATATATATATATATATATATATATATATATATTTATTGACAAAAAAATGAAACATATACAATATATATATATATATATCGAAAGGTAAATATAAATGTAGGGGGTTCATGCATCATGGAGAGTGTTTTCATGCTTCATGGTCATTTCAAATATCTTCCCTTATTTTAAGCATACTTGATTGGTAGAAAACAACAAAAGCCTTTGAATTTGTAGAAGATCCATCTCGAAAAGCCTAAATTGTATCTCCAATGCGCTGTATCACATTCAACACAGAAAAAATAAATTGAATCAATAGCATGTAGATCAATTCAATAAAATAATAAGTTAATCATAAAAGGAATGATTAAAACGTAATACTCCGATGATTGAAGAATAAACTCTCTTTAGCGCAGCGTAAAAAACATGCTGATAACGTGTTGTAGGCATAATTTACTGAACAATTATGGAGGCCATAAAGAGAGGGGGTGCGGCACAATAGAGAGAAAGAGAGATGTGTTGTTGTGAGGTGTGTTCTATTCCACCCTATTGTGCCTTTATTAATAGTAGTAAGGAAGGTTAATTCCTTACCCTAATAGGGTTACAGCTCTAATAAGATAATATTTAGTCTAAGAGATATGGTAAAAGCTCATAAGGATATCCTAGATATGTTAGGATTTACACAATCATATCCATAATGTAATAGAACTGCAACAATTTTCACATATACCTATTTTTTAACAAAATTTTCTAGTCTAAGAGAACTCTTTTTGTCAATTTGATTGTTAAATATATATTTTTTCTTCCAAAGAGTTAGATATTAATTATTATGTTATTTATCAATCAAGTTAGTTTAAAGACTTAAACGGTTCTGAACATGATTTTTTTTCCAGAAAAAGTATATTATTTTCAAGTGAAGGAATGAGTTCATCCCCTTAAAAGGGGAGCCGCAAATATTATAGTTTTGTAAAATGTTTAATCATCAATTGGTTTATTGTCATGGTTAATTTAGTAATTAACTTCGCTACTGACTATCATATTTGCGGCGAATTTCAGATGTGTGATCCCTTCTACTCCTCATTTTATCCTTCTAATTTCAGATGTGTGATCCCTTCTACTAGTTCTGATCGATATAAGCAAACCGCCTTCCCATAATTTTAACATCAACTTCCTTAGAATAAAAAGAAAAACTAACGAAAAGTCTAAAAAAACTTTTTTTTTTAACAAAAAAATCACTTTTAAATGTATAGTGAATAGTGACAGTTAAAAGTAAAAAAGTGATTTTTCGTTAAAAATGAACAGTACCAAGAGTGTTTTATTAAACTTCCCTAGATACGTAGTTACTTTATGGACTGTCCAAAAAGAGTTAAAAATACTTGAAGCACAAAAAGTTGAAAAACATCTGAAATTTAACAAAATAAGTATATATGAGCTAGTTTTCCGACTTGTAGTACAGAATACAGCAGAAGGAGAACTAAACATAACTGCTATAATTGTTATGATGTAATATAGCATTGAATAATGATTTATTCTAACAAGGCAATTTTATTTGCCTCCGGTGCCCTCGATCCCTGATGGGGATCCTATAGGTGGCCCGCTCATGGGACTACTACCTCTCCTGATCCAGGCGGCTTTGAACTTATTGGTACGTCTATTGACGGTAATACTTCCCTTGTAAGAATGGTCTCCATCTGCATAAGTGATCTATTGATGATTCCTGCATACATGCAACGATACGAAGAAAATTTTATCATTAGTTGCTAATATATATATATGTGTGTGTGTGTTAAAAGGCTTGTTTCATAATCATTTCAGTTATCAATTTGTAGTTTTTTATTTTCTTTAAAATTAAAATTAAAACTTGTTTGATAACTGTTTTTTCAAAATAAAAATCTAAATGAAATAAAGTTTGAAAACCCACCATGTAGTTTTTTTTTTAATTAAAATTAAAGTTGGTGGGTGTGACAACCCGTCTCTAATTTTACGAATTTATTAATTTTAAAAGGATGAATTGACGAAAGTGCCTAGAGGCAAGGTTGTTGACTTTCGTTGACCGCCTTTTTGTGATGCGTACGAGCCACTATTTTACCTTATTCTCGAAGTACTTGATGATACAAACGCGTAGGCACAAATGAAATCGAATTTAGAGCTATGATGAATATTTTACGGAATGATGAAACTTGAGGGTGTTTTATGAAATTTGAAATTTGAATTTTGGGTATTTTATTATTTTATTATTTTCTGACATGATATTTTTAATATTTTATTAATTTTTCTGGCCATGGGCCCACATCTCACCAAGCTCTCCTTTCATCCCTCAAAGCGTATCTCTCTCCCTCACTCTCCCGAATCTTTCTCTTTTCCCTCTCTCTCTTACTCCCTCTCTCTCACTCTCATTCTCTAGGAACAACACACCACCACCACCACACCGTTGTTGCTCTAGCGAGCATGACCGCACCACCGCATGACCCTACTTCGTGAACCCCAAGCCCTGAAATGTGATCTCTCCTTCTCTCTCTCTTAGCATTGGCGCCACCATTGTTCAATAGTTTTCTCTGGCGAGTTCTCACGTTCCTTGCAAAGGTGAGCCTTGAAACCAACCAAAACCTTCTTGGATCACGTTTTAATGTATGATTAGAGTAGTTTTAAAAGTTTATTGTGATGGTTGAGTGCAGAATCAACTCGGGGAAAACTTCCAAGACTTTCCGGCAGACCCGAAGCCTTTGCAAACGTTTTTTCAGCCATGGCTATGAGCTATAATGGTATAAATCGAATCTCCATCCTCCTAACTTTATTTTGACACTTAAATAGTGAAGTTTAGTTAACAATGGAGCTCGATCGGAGCTCTGGAGAACAAGCCTAGTTTCGACTTTCTCCTTGCTGGGTCCGACGGGTGCATTCTGCGAGTTTAATGGTTAGCCTGACCCGTTTCAAAAAAAAAAAAAAAAAAAAAAAAAAGCCCAAGCCTAAACCTGGATCCAAGCCTAGATCTGAACCAACTGACCCAAACCCATTTAGGGATTTGGAGGGAATATTTCGTTAAGGATGGAATATTTTGTTAAAGTTGACTGTTGCCAGTCTGTAGACTTTTGTTGACTTTTTTTTTTTTTGAAATTTTCTCGGAAAACCTCTTAGGCTAATTTCGATGCCCCGAATCCATTTTTGGCATCCATTTAGTGAAATTTCGAAGATTTAACATAGTTGACCGGCTCGGCTTCTCGGTTGACTTTTTAAGGTTGATCATTGAATTTTTACAAAAAAATTCGGGGACTCTCCTTAGCTGAGTTGTACCAATGGGTCCCATTATTATGCTTAGGTGCGATTACTATCAGAGACTCCGGCCATCCTAGTTCAAACAGCTACGACCTCGCAAGTATCTGTGAGTGGGTCTTTGCTTTTAAATATTATATATTTATTTAGTTTCCATTTATACATTTGAAAAAGAAATTCCTACGTATGCTTAGATTAGACTAATGTTTATAAGAATTAGCAAAATAACAAAAATTAAGAAATTATCCTAAATCCTACATGATGCACAAGTATGCATACTTTTATGGTATTTTAATTACAGTCATGATTAATATTTTATTTATTACTATTATGTCAATGAGAATTATTGATTTACTATTGCGTGATCGTATTTACATTATCTGCTCATCATTACTGCACCGGTGTTAGTATTCACCCAGGCCAGGGCCAGTCTTTCATGTGTATGTTCACATCGCACCGTACACTCACTTTGGATCCAATGTAGGTGCCAATCCTATCTTAGATTGCTATAGGCAATTAGGACTCGTATATGATGCACCTAGCACCAGTCTTCGCGTGATTGTAGTACTAGAGCGTAAATTATTATTACACCCAGTCTTGTTCATGTCAGAATACCTCTGCATGAACTCGTGTGTCAGCATATATCGATGATCACTCAATGTGATATGTTTATTTTTGCGAGATATTGTGATTCCTGGAAATTATATGCCTATTTACGAATTTTGTGACGTATTGAATTCTTGAGATATTGCAGGCTGCAGTAAGTATTTTATATTATATGTAGTATGTATATTTTGGAAACTATATTTGTTTTATGGCAAGGAGTTACAATGTTTTCAAAAAGGTTTTTATAAAACTTTATTTTTAGGCCCATTCACCCTTATTTTTTTCGCCCCTCCAAGTTTTAGTAGATGAGGTTTCTTGTCGACGAGGATTATTGGCAAACTTTGATATAGGTGATTATCTTCGACGGTATAATTCTTATCCTACTTTTACTGAACTTTACTTATGCTCTAATATCACGTGTGAATTGGGTTTATTCCCGCTCACAAACACACTCTTATATTTAGGCACTTTTAGGTTTAAATTTATTCACATTTTCCACATCACTACACTTTATGACTTCGTCACGCTTCTGGTGTCGGCCAGTATAGCTCGATTTGGAGTCCAGGTGGACATCCCAGGTCAGGGTATGTCAGTAGGGTTCTCCTTGACTATAGCAAAGTGATGAGTTTTGTTAGCTTGAAATCACCTTTTTGTAAAAGAAAACTAGTTATCAACGACCCTTAGAGAATAAGTTAATATATAATATGAGAGAGAGAGAGAGAGAGAGAGAGAGAGAGAGAGAGAGAGAGAGAGAGAGAGAGAGAGAGTAACTGTGTATTGGATCTTCAGAAACATTGGCAAAGACTAATTTTGATGATAACAATAGCAATATAAGGGAGGGAACCATGTAGCAGGCCTTGTGAACCCATTTTAACTAGTAGAGGTATAAATTTGGGCTCCTTGATTCCCGTAGCTAAGCTATAATATATATAATTCTAGATGATAAGAAAGTCAAGGTCTTTACGAGTTTATATATGAGAACCTCCCTAAACTTCCATCTATACGAAATTTCTTATGTTATGTTCCCCATCTCGATTTAATTATCAAAAATTAGTGGTGATGTGTACGTAAAGACTGTATATTCAAATATAGTTTAACGTGATCCTCAAATATCCCTCTTTAAAGAATCTTATTCAAAAAATTCATAATTTAACCAAAAATTTAGGATAAATTACATTTTACCCTCTTAGATTTGGGATCGATTTTAATTTTTTAAATCTTTAAAACATTTCATTTTCATACATTCACTTATCATTTTATTTCAATTTCATACATTCACTTATCATTTTATTTCAAATTCATACAACCATTAGAAAATCTATTGAGTTAACCGTAAAGTGATGAGGTGGCAAATATAGTGATCCCCATCGTGCTGACATGACAGCCACATTTGTGCCACGTGACTAAACATTTAATAAAAAAAATTAATTAAAAAAGTTCAAAAAAAAACCAGAAACCTTCGGGCCTGTTTGGTAGTGTACTTGAATCCAACTTTTTAAACTCAAAAACAGTTTTCAAGTTTTAGGTCTTAAAAACTTGTTTGGTATAACTATTTTTAAAAACTGAACTCAAGACTAACTCAAAAATATAGTATATTCCTTAAAAACATAAAAAGTAAGTTTTTAGAGTTTTTAAACTTAAACTCACTCATTTCTTTTCTCTCCCTCCTCCCCTCTCACTCCAAATATATCTCTCTCTTTTCTTCTTTCTTTCTCTTTTTTTTTTAACTTTTTGTCGTCTCTACTCCAATCCAATCAAGTTGAAGTCGTAAGATTTAAAAATTTTAAATTGCAAACCAATCAAGTTTTTGAGTCTTAAAGAAAATTGTTTTCAAGAAATGTTCTTAAGAAATGTTTTGAGAAATGATAAAAATTTTCAAATAAGATACCAAACAGGCCCTTCATCTTCCCCACCTCTTTCTGCCCATCCGAGGCCACCCCTAAACCTTCACCCGACATAACCAAACCATCTAATGGTCAATTCAAAGGAGATATGGACGGATTCAAACCACCATCCATGGCAATGGTTCTTAGCATGTTCTCACCAAGGTGCTGAGCCACCTCGAGCACCAATCAGATCGAGTTATTCAGGACCTCGAAAGCCGTGAGGATTGGCGACAACTCCTTGTCGAACCTAACATCGACGACGGCTTTAATCACCTGACAGACCTTGCCAACGACACCTTTTCCGGTGAAATCATCTGTGATTTTTCCACTCACCGATGTCGTAGTGGGTGGGAGGTGCAGTGGCTGCTGCAGCCGATGACATCGAGTAATGCGCGGTGTGCGAGAGGAGGTACCCCGAGAGTCGCGTGAGGGGGGATCTTGGGGTGGGCTCTAGTAGGGAGAAAAGGGTGTGTCTGATTTGTGGAAGACGAATGGGTTTCTAGGTTTAGAGATTAGAGAAAGAGGGAGTGTGTCTGATTTGGGGGTAGGCTCGGGTAGGGAGAAGGGGTGGGGGAAGACGAAGGGTTTAATGTTTTTTTTTCTTGGGTAAATTACATTTTACCCTCTCAAGTTTGGGGTCAATTTCAATTTCTTACAACATTTTTAAAACATTTCAATTTCATACATTTACTTATCATTTTATTTCAATTTCATACATCCGTTATAAAATATGTTAAGTAAACCATTAAGTGATAACGTGGTTATTAAATTTGTACCACATGGCAAAAAAATAATTTTTTATGCATTTAAAACATTATATTAATTTACCCTATTTATAAAAAAATAATAATAATAAAATTAAATTTAAAAAAAAACATCCAGAAACCTATCAATGCAGACATTGTTCATCATCTTCTTCTTTCCTTCCCACCCGAGTAACCAACTCTATCTCCATCTCCTCCTTTCTCCATCGCTACCACCCATTCAAACTATGAACAACCAAAAAAGGTCTTTGTCTGATAAAAATTATAATTTGATACCAAAATAAAGTTCAAATGTGGTAGCCACGTCAGCACAAATAGGGACCCCTATAATTGCCACGTCATCCCTTAACGTTAACTTAACTGATTTTCTAACGGTTGTATGAAATTGAAATAAAATGATATGTAAATGTGTAAAATTGAAATGTTTTAAAGATGTTGTAAGAAATTGAAATCGACCCTAAACTTGAAGGGGTAAGATGTAATTTACCCAAAAATTTAAAAAATCAAAGGAAAACTAACCAAAAGTCCTTAAAAACTTTAGTTTTAAACAAAATGACAAAATAGTGTTGTAAGTGAATAGTACCAGAGTGACTTTTTAGAGTAAAAATGTCCTTAACGTTAAAAGTGAATAGTATCAGAAGTGTTTCATTAAGACTCCCAAAAATCAAACAAACAAATTTTGCCTTTTTTTTTCTCTACAAAATGGGCACAACTGATGCCAAATCGCGGTTATCCATCTCTTCAGAGCTCGGAGAGGCTATGGAGAATTTCATCATGCCCGTGACCACAGTTAAGCTGACTCACAAGCTAGGAGCATCGAAATCGAAACCTCCCACACTTTTTTTTGTTTATTTGTAAAGCTACAATCTATGCCCTTACCACTGTGCCACTGTATGTGGTCACACACATTTTGCCTTTTCATTGCACATGTTTATTATAAGACTTTCTCCAACGCTTGGGATAAAACTTAAAATTGTTAACCCAGAAAATTTAGGTTTTAACCTAGAAACAGTTTTTCTGCTTCAAGCCATTTAGGGTTAAATTTTTAGTCTGAGATCATCAAAAAATGAATTTAGGATAATTTTCTCTTAAAATAATTTTTTTTAAAAATTATGTCGATTATCCTAATTTAATTTTATGAACATTTTAACCTAAAAATATTTAGATACCAATAAAATTGAAAATTACTAAATCGACCATGAAACTCGTGGAACACTATGAAAGAAATTTTTTTTAAATTATTTTAGCCGTTGGATTTAAGTTTGGACCGGTAGATCTTTTTTTTACCGTTTGATTTGATTATTTTATATCTTAGTCATTGGATTCAATGAATTTATAAATATAAAAAAAAAAAAAAAAAAAAAAACCCATACATACTGAGAATTCTGGTCTAAATTTGCCCCAAAAATCAATTTTTGGTTAAAAGTCATATTTGGCCCAAGGGTTGGGGTAGGTTTAGAACCTAAAATTTTAGCGGGTCTGATGAACTATATCCAATATCCAAATATTGATACAACATGTATGTATATATGTGGTAATCTTTTAGAGATTGGTTTTTATGATTAATCTACATGGCACCATATGATCAGATGGGTGAGTCCCCACTCATGTGACATCAGTACACTAGCATAAAGTTTGATGGAAGGACAACGGGATTATCAAATTGCCTTGCGGAACTCCTTTTTAGGAACTAAAATGATAAATTTTCTATTTTAGAGACCATTTTGATTAGAAGGTCCAATTTCAGAGACCAACCGTGATAAAAACCCACATATTTTTATGCTATAAATCACACGCCATTGTAGCTCAACATCGGTGTAATGACTCTTAGGCCATAAAATGAGTACATATTTATAATATGTGTGACATGTTATGCTATTAAAGATAGGGAGAAAGACTAAAAATGTCAACTATTGTTTAAGAAACTTAAACGAGAAATCTAGACTCATGCACAAACGAGACACAAATGTAGATTTTTGTTTCTTGCACACGCAATAATTTTTAACAAAATACTCCAAAATAGGAAATTTCTTAATCTTGAGACTGAAATAGGACATTTCGAATATGCACACGGCATGTACACAACAAGCATAACAATCGGACGGAAATAAGATTTTTCCTACACCTTGAAATGACCAAATTGTCCTTCCATATAAACGAGTTATCTAGAAATTTCAGCATTCATTTCTCATTTTGTAGAGATAGAAATAAAGAGGAGAGAGAGACAGAGAGAGAGATAATCTCTCTCGCCCAATTCTAATTCGAAGATTTGTAGAGATAGAAATAAAGAGGAGAGAGAGACAGAGAGAGAGAGAATCTCTCTCGCCCAATTCTAATTCGAAGAACCCTAACCTACCCATCTTCTTCATCCAATCTCTCTCTCTCTCTCTCTCTCTCTCTCTCTCTCCATATTTCGAATATGCGCAAGAGCTCTCTCTAACCCACCCATCTTCTTCGATTTTTACCTTTTCATTTGTAGGTTTTGTGAACTGGGTTTGCTTTAATTTTACTTTTTAATTGATGGATTTTTGGAGTTGAAGCAATTGCTTTGGTATTTCTTAGAGGCGACCCAAATTCTTTATTTTTTATTTTTTTTTTATCATTTCTTTGATTTATATGTGGGTTTTCATTTATTCTGCCTTCTCCCTCCCTCTGCTGCTTTTCTCGATCCAAATTTAAAAATACTAAAATAGGGTTTGGCTTTTGCTGCAATTAAATGAAGAAAAAAATGTATTAAAGGTTAATTGCCTTTTAAAGGAGATTAATTTGAGGGAAAAGAGAAAAATCAGAGTGGAAAGAATGAAGAGAAAAGGATATGGACAAAATTGTTTTGCATACTTGTTTGCTCTCTTTGTATTACGCTCCCTCATACACTGTATATACATGACATGCACATCTTATGCTCACATATCTGAACTTAATCCAAAAACCCATAGCTCACAACTCTTTCTTCAACATCAGAAAAATGACGAAATCAAATAAATGATCCTAAACTTTATATGAAGAATCAATGATTCATTAATTTGAATTTGGTATAAAATTTGATTGGGTTCAAATATTTCAAGGATTGGGCATGAAAGAACTGTTGAGAAGTCAATGATATCATTCCTGATATCTTTGCTCAGTTTTAGGAAATTATTTTGTAGTTGATTTGTGAATATTTGAAATCCTAGAATGTAGGCTAGGTTACCTTCCTGGTAATGACTCTCATTGTATAAAGTCTCTTAGTATCAATTGAAGAAATTAACTTCTGTAAATATTATTTTCACATTTATTTACATGGTATTGAGAGCTAGGCTGAAAACCTAGTTCATTCTGCTACCTTTCGTTTTTTTTTTTGTTGCTATTTTCACATATTTTTCCGTCGACTACCATGGCCACCAACGCAATCTCTGGAAGAAACTCCAATGCTAAGGTTGATGTTTCCAATCCTTTTTCATCCATCATTCTGATCATCCAGCCATGATGCTAGTTTCGAAGCCCCTGAATGGGGATAATTATTCAACCTGGTCTCGTGCTATGAAGATCTCGCTGAGTGCCAAAAATAAACTTGGCTTTGTTGATGGCACTGTCATGCAACCTTCTGTCAAGACCAAGTCGGACGATCACACTTTGTGGCAGAGATGCAACGACATGATTGTTGCGTGGATTATTAATTCCATTGATTGCTGACAGTATCCTTTAAATGACTAATGCTCATGCAATTTGGGAAGAATTGCGTGAGCGATATTGTCAAAGTAATGCGCCTCGAATTTGCCAACTACAACGAGACATTGCTTCATTTACACAAGATCAACTTTCCATTGTCGCGTATTACACGAAGATGAAGAGTTTGTGGGATGAATTGTCGTCCTATAGTGACTCCGTTTCTTGCACTTATGGCGCACAGAATGAGAGGAACAAGTTGATGAAGTTTCTCATGGGACTTAATGACTCCTATAGTCTTGTTCGAAGACAGCTCCTGTTGATGAATCTTCTACCTACGGTTTGTCAAGCCTATGCATCTATTTCCCAGAAGGAGAAGTAAAGAAGCCTAGCTTTTTCTCAAGTCATTACAGACACAGCAGCCATGGCTGTACGTCAAAATGGTTCGAAGTCTTCTAATCACAAACCTTTGCATTGCACTCATTGAGATCATGACCACCATACCGTTGATACATGTTATCAGCTTCATGGGTATCTACTAGGCCATCGTTTGCATAAAGTTAAACCAAAAAAGGGAACAACCGTCCCAAGAAGGAACGAAGTTCTTCCTCGGCTAATCAAGTCTTGAAAAATGTAGCTACCAAGGAGAAGATGTAGTCTGTCATGTCTGGGCTTTCTGACGTCCAGTTTCAACAAATTCTTTAGATTATGAATGGCCAGGGCAGTGATGCACAACCACAGGCCAACGCAGCTAAGACAGGTTTGTCAACATCACCTTTGCATCTCCATCGATGGATAATCTACGGTGGTGCAACATATCATATCACTTCTTCACCATAATTGTTTACTGATGGTCTTAGAAATGAGAAAATGCCTTCTGTTTTGTTGCCCAGTGGAGAACAAGCCCGTATACTTTCCATTGGTCACATCCCTTTGAGTTCCACTTTTAAATTGGAAGATGTGCTATGTGTGCTTACTTTTAAAGTGGATTTGATGTCAGTGAGTCATATTACAAGTAGATTAAATTGTTCCATAACTTTCTTTCCTTCTTGTGTATCATGTAGGACCTAACGACGAGGACGGTGATTGGTTTGGGTAAGTGAAGAAGAAGGTTGTACTACTTGGTGGCCTTGACTCTTGTGAAGTTTGAGCATCCTCGGCTGTTCTGCAACCTTGTGCTCTCGCCTACGGAGTTATGACATCGGCGTTTAGGTCACTTGTCAGCCCCTAGATTAGATTTTATGTCAAAACAATTGTTGCATTTCCCTTTTGTGTCCAATAATGCTTGCAATATTTGTCCATTAGCCAAACAACGTAGATTACCATTTGGTGTCAGTTCCATTTCATCTATTACACCGTTTGATTTGATTCATTGTGACATTTGGGGACCTTTTAAAGTTCTCTCTATTTCTCGAGCCAAATATTTCTTAACCATTGTGGACGATTATTCTTGCTTTACATGGATTTTTCTTATGCAACACAAAAATGAAACACAATCTATCCTTAAGGAATTTTTTCTCTTTTGTCCAAACTCAATTTAATACTTCTATTCGTCAAATCCATGTCGACAATGGTGGGGAATTCTTTTCCCTTCATGATTTCTTTAAATATCATGGAGTTATTTATCAACATTCTTGCATTTATACGCCTCAACAAAATGGGGTGGTAGAACGCAAGCATCGCCATATGCTTGAAACCGCACGTGTCTTGCGTTTCCAAGCTAATATTCCCTTCCATTTTTGGGGTTAATGTGTGCTCACTGCTGTTCATCTCATTAACCATCTTCCACATCTCTCCTTTCCCAGAAAACACCTTTTGAATGTTTATATTCCAAACCACCCACTTTTTCACACCTTTGAGTTTGTGGTTGCCTTGCTTTTGCCATTGATGTCAATGTTTCTCAAAAATTACCCCCCCCCCCCCCCGGTGTACAAATGCATTTTTATAGGATATCCAGTTGGTTAGAAGGCATACAAATTATACAACCTCACCACTCACCAAATCTTTACAAGTGGTGATGTTGTCTTCCATGAAACTATGTTTCCATATACCTCACCTTCTCCAACTTCACCTCCACCTGCGTCTCACTCTACTCCACTCTTTGAACATGTGTCACCCTCTGTTATCCCCACACCTGACCCTCTAGACTTTTTTCCACCTGTGGTTCCACTTGCACTGCCCCATTCAGATGACGCAACGCATCCCATGCCACCTTCTCCTATTTTCATTGACGATGCCCCACTACCTGCACATGTTATTCTTAACCTATCAGCACTTACCGTGCCTTCCCTTGCTCTCGCCTAGTGCTTCATCGCTCTAGCCGTCATTCTTCTCCGCCACCCAAGTTACGTGACTATGTTTGTCCTACCATCAAGCTTACCCAACTAAGTCATTCATCGTCTTCATCGTCTGGTCACACCACAGGTACACAGTATCCACTTGCTAATTACCTCACTTACCATCGTTTCTCACCCGTACACCAATCTTTCCTTGCTAATATTACTCAACAGGTTGAACCTTAGACTTATAAGGAAGCTGCACATTTCCGTCATTGGCAAGCAGCCATGGCTTCTGAATTAGACGCTTTGGAAGCCAACCACACTTGATCTCTCACTCCTCTTCCTCGTGGAAAATCCCATATTAGCTGCTGTTGGGTTTACAAAATCAAGCATCGTTTGATGGCTCCATTGATCGCTATAAGGCATGTTTGGTTGCCAAGGGATATACCCAGCTTGAGGGTATTGATTTTCACGATACGTTTTTCCCACTGCCAAAATGGTTAATGTTCGATGTTTATTGGCTCTTGCTGCCTCGCGACAGTGGTCCTTCCATCAGTTAGATGTCAACAACGCCTTTCTTTATGGTGATCTTCATGAAGAAATTTATATGACTCCTCCTCTAGGTAGAACTTGGTTTGTCACCTCAGCAAGTCTTTATATGGGTTGAAACAGCTTCTCGTCAATGGTTTGCAAAATTCTTCGTAGCTATTCAATCCACTGGCTACGTACAATCCAAGGCCGACTACTCTTTATTTACTCGAAGACGAGGCGAGTCTTTTACAACCCTTTTGATTTATGTTGATGACATTTTGATTACGGGGTAATGATTCGAGTGCTATTGTTTCCTTAAAACGGTTCCTTAATGGTCGTTTCAAAATCAAGGATCTTGGCGATTTGAAGTACTTTCTTGGGATTGAAGTATCACGTTCTAAGAATGGGATTTTTATTTCTCAACGGAAATATACTCTAGAAATATTGAAGGATGGAGGTCTCTTGGGAGCTCGCCCCCGTGGAATTTCCCATGGAACAAAATCTTAAGTTATCAGACAATGGTGAAATCCTCAAAGACCCAGCCAAATATAGAAGATTGGTGAGGCATCTGATATACCTAACGATCACTAGGCTGGATATAACCTATTCAGTGCATGTGTTGAGTAGGTTTATGCATGAACCTCGCACACCACACGATGAAGCAGCTCTTCAGATTCTGAAATATATAAAAAAATACATATGGACAAGGTTTATTCTTCTCATCTCAGAATGAATTGGTCTTAAATGCATATTGTGATTCAGATTGGGCAGGTTGTCCAACAACACGAAGATTAACTACAGGGTATCATATTTTTTTAGGCTTTTCATTGATTTCTTGGAGGTCAAAGAGATAAAAGATCGTGTCTTTATCATCAGTGAAGGCTGAGTATCGAGCCATGGCTGGAACTTCTTGTGAATTATCATGGTTGTGATGTTTATTAAAAGATATAGGTGTATTACATTAGAAGTTGGCCTTGATTCATCGTGACAATAAAGCAGCTCTCCACATCGCTGCTAACCCAGTTTTTCATGAGTGAACTAGGCCTATATAAATGGATTGTCACTTCATCTGAGACAAGATACAAGATGGTTCAGTTGTCACAAAATTTGTTCTTTCTTCACATCAACTTGCAGACTTACTCACGAAACCATTGGGGAATGAAACTTTCTCAAGAATCATTCACAAGTTGGGAGTTCTCAATATCCACTCTCCAACTTGAAGGGGAGTGTTGACTAGTCAATGATATCATTCCTGATATCTTTGCTCAGTTTTAGGAAATTATTTTGTAATTTATTTGTAATTGATTTGTGAATATTTGTAATCCTAGAATGTAGGCTAGGTTGCCTTCCTGGTAATGACTCTCATTGTATAAAGTCTCTTAGTATCAATTGAAGAAATGAACTTATGCAAATATTCTTTTCACATTTCTTTACAAGAACATAGCTGAATTAAAGGAAATTGTTTCACAAACTTGTTCACTTTTTTTTTTATTTTTTTATTTGCAAGGTCTGCCTATGAATCAAAGGAAAACGTAGTAAGCTACGTTAATGCGAAGAGAGTCAAATATGTAAATACGCACCATATACATTGTATGCACACCACATGCACATAATATGTACATGCACATGATATGTATAGTACATGCACATGACATACGTGCATCATAACTAGTGAACATTCCCACTTCTCATATTAAGATGTAGCCATGCTACCATATGCACACCACATGCACATTACAGAAAAAATTTCACAAATTTTTGCATTTGACCACTTGAACTAGAAATTGTTCCATCCCAATTTTCTACCACATCAAAACTTGAAATTTATTCCACAATCTATACGCTATCAGCATGAAACACAAACCCTTATTTAACTTCTGAGTATTAATTCATCTTACAAACAACCATTTATTCCATAAATCATTGATGAATGACCTTGGAACTAAACACCCTACCTTACTATGCTTGTTGAAGCTCCGCTAGAAAAAAAAATGAAACTTTTCGGCCAAAACAGAAAATATGGTACAAAATCCAGCTCACTCTTCTGACCTCTCTCTCACATCTCTTTGTTCGAAATCAGAGATATGGGGTCAACCCAAAACCCAGCTCACTCTTCTTGCCTCTCTTTGGACTTCCATTTTTTTCGAAATCGAAGCTCAGAGATCTGATCTCAACCCAAAAACCCAGAGCTCTCTCGATAACCCTCTCTTCCAAATGATGCAATAGGATGATGATTTTTAATATTTATATGTGAGTATTTTAATAATTTTAGTTTTACACATGTTGTGCATGGCTTGTGCATGGTCGGTTTGTCCTATTTTTATCCCAAAATTAAGAAATTGTCTCATTTTGGGATATTTCCCTACTTTTTACAGTATTGTTAGTCTTGATGAAGATAAAAATGTCATGAAATTAAGTGGTCACTTTATCAATGACTCATGGCCATGTAGCGGGGCAGACCTGCCTGCTATATAGAATTGAGCATGGAAGAAAAAGTAAGATTAGACCAGAAAATAGGAGTCTATCATACTTTGAATCTTCCAAACTCAACTGACCAAATGCGTGCTCCAGGAGGATATGAGGAATACTCTAAAACGGGAATTTCATTATTTTGCATGTCAGATTTCGTCTTTATAGCAAATATATGGTACTGAAAACATTGACAATTACAAGTTTCGTAATTAATAATTATATTTTTACCATCTAAATATATCACAAATTTCTATTATTTTTTGTAACAGATGAAGTGGATAGTCTAGTGTAATTTTTATTTTGTAAATAACATAGGAATTACACTAGGCTGTACAACTAGGTTGCCACGTAAGGTGGTACGCTGAATGTGTTGTATTTAAATGGTAAGTGTAATGGTACTATTTTGAAATTGTATTTTTTGTCTCAAAAATATGGATTTTATTTTATTTGACAGTGTTGTTGCAGTTCTAATTTATTTATAAATCTAATTGTGTAAATCCTAAGTAAATAATATTGTAGAAATCCTATGAGACCTCAAAGATATTTCCTATTAGTATTTGTATTACTTGGAGAATAAGTTTCTCTTTCCTTCACTAATATAAATAAAAGTACAAAGCATTAGGAATATCAATAACCAAATTCATCAAGCCTTTACTCACTTTAATTTCTCTCTGCCGATCCTCTCCCTTCTCTCCTATAAATTTATACAACGACAAAGTTGAGTTTAAAGTGTTTTTCTTTAAAGTGTGGAGTGCACTTGAAAAGCCTCGCAAAATTTTGCTACAACAAAGTTTAACATTGTTAATAAGAACAACTTTTTTGCTTAACTTTTTTTGTAGCACTCTTTTTTTTTTCCCACAAAGATTATAGTAGGTAACAACACTACTACAAAAAGGTCTTATAATGTCGGTGGCTTGTGTCGGTTTAATATAATATAGTGGCAGATTAGACAGTTCCGACACTAACTGAACATAACGTCGGATTTATTGTCGCTTATAAGCGTTATAAAATGTTTACGTCGGTTTTAAACCGACATAAAGGTTTAGTGTCGCTTTTAACCGACACAAATTTAATATTTTTAAATACTAGTGTCGCTTTTTAACCGATGTAAAGATTTAGTGTCGGTTTTAAACCGACAATAAAGATTTAGTGTCGCTTTAAACCGACACAAATTTTAATATTTTAATTTTTTAATTTTTTTTAAGCCTGCGTCGGTTCTGAGCGACATAAATTTTAGTTTTTTAAAATATTTTAAAACCCAGTGTCGGTTTTAAGCGACAGATGGATTGTCTTTATATACCCTAACTCGTGCTTTCTTCTTCCTCTGCTGCATTTTTCTTATTCTTTCTTGCAATTCAAAAACCCTCCCGTGTTTGCTCACTCTTTTTATTTGAACTTCCTTCTTCATTTGTTCTTTATTCACAACAGTAAGTTTTCTTACTTCTAATATTTTTATTTTCTCTTTTTATGATTAATTTTTAATTACAATTTATTTTTGTAGGCTGGTTGAGTACATAAAGAATTGATTGACGACGAAATTCTTCCATAATCCAGGTTTTTTTTCAGTACATTCTTTAATTTTAAAATTGTTTAATACACAAGTTTATTTATTTAAAAGTTCTAGTTTAAGTACTTAGATAAATTTTTACTATTTTTGTTAAATTAATAAATATTTAGTTGAATTAATTAATTTTGTCACTTGAATTGTTATGAGAAAATAAAAATGAATAATATTTATTAGCATTTTATGTGAAATTAACAATATTAAATATAATATAAACTTTTAATATTTAGTAATGAAAATGAATAATATTTATTAGCATTTTATGTGAAATTAACAATATTAAATATAATATAAACTTTTAATATTTAGTATTGAAAATAAAAAAAAATTTATTAGCATGTTATGTGAAATTAACAATATTAAATATAATATAAACTTTTAATATTTAGTAAAGAAAATGAATAATATTTATTAGCATTTTATGTGAAATTAACAATATTAAATATAATATAAACTTTTAATATTTAGTAATGAAAATGAAGAATATTTATTAGCATTTTATGTGAAATTAACAATATTAAATAAAATATAAACTTTTAATATTTAGTAAAAAAATGAATAATATTTATTAGCAGTTTATGTGAAATTAACAATATTAAATATAATATAAACTTTTAATATTTAGTAATGAAAATGAATAATATTTATTAGCATTTATGTGAAATTGTTATTTTAATTTGTTTTTATTGTTATTTTGATAAATTTGTTAACTTTTGATTGTTATTAACTAGAATGGATTAGATGAGCATAATTTTGATAACTTTTTGTTGTTATATTAATTTGTTTTTACTATAATAGGTGTTGAAAATTGAAAGATTACAATCATGATAGAGTTCAAGAGTTGAATGATAGTAATTGAAAATTCCAATAATTATGCCTACATGATAGGGATTGAAAGATTGTAGGCATTTTAGTGTCAACATAATATTTTGCCTTGCAAAGTGGTAAAACATGGACAAGAGTTGGTTGACGATACCTCAAAATTTTGAAGGGTATACAGCTGGAATTAATTTGTTTTTGGATCAAGCAGTTTCAAATGGTGTTGGTCTTGATAAGTTTAGATGTCCTTGCAAAAGATGTTGTAATTGATATACTTTTGTTAGGAACACTATCGTTGAACATCTTATATTGTATGATATGGATAAAGAGTATAAAAACGCTTGCTGGCGACATCATTGCGAGCAAAACATTGGAGAGCAAAATGTGGCAATTGGAGAAGAAGAAACAGGAGATAAGGTGACTGGCATGCATGATTTTCTTAACGATGTATTTGTCCAACCATTAATAGAAGAAGGTGTTGGGCCGTCTACTGAACCCCCTATTGGGGAAGAGTGCCCAGAATAGGTGGAGACTTTTTTTAGGTTGCTTGAAGAGGCAGATAAAGATTTGTGGCCAGGTTGTAAGGAGTTTAAGAAATTAGAAGCAGTTGTCAGACTGTATCAGATCAACTGTTTAGCGGGAATGCCAGACGAAATCTTCACCACTTTATTGGAGTTAATTAAAAGAATGTTGCCTGAAGGCGATTGTTTGCCTGAATTATGTTATAAGGCAAAAAAAAAACTTATAAATGACTTGGGTCTGACGTATGTGAAAATTGATGCATGTCCCAATGATTGCATGATCTATTGGAAAGATACTTCAGATTTGACTGTGTGCTCGATTTGTGGTAAATCAAGATATAAAATTACCAACACAGATGATAGCTCGAGAAAAAAGATCGCAGCTAAGGTTATGTGGTATTTTCCTTTAAAACCCTGATTAAAACGATTTTTTATGTCGAAGCATATGGCTGAAAATATGAGGTGGCACGCAACTGAATGTCATAAGGATGAGTTTATGAGACATCCTTCAGATTCTCCAGCATGGAAGCATTTGGATAATTTATATCCGGATTTTGCGTCAGAAATTCGAAATGTCCGATTAGAGTTGGCCAGTGATGGATTTAATCCTTTTGGGAAAATGAGGAATGACCATAGCACATGGCCTGTGGTGGTTTCTATTTATAATTTGCCGCCTTGGATGTGCATGAAGCAACCAAATTTGTTGTTGTCTCTGTTAATACCAGGACCGCGGAGTCCTGGTAAAGAGATTGATGTATACATGCGTCCATTGATTGACGAGCTGAATGAGTTATGGGAGGTGGGCACTCCCACTTATGATGCGTATTCCAACTAAAGTTTTACGATGAAGGCTGTTGTCTTATGGACTATAAGTGATTTTCCAACTTATGGAATGTTGTCAGGATGGAGTACGCATGGCTATAAAGCCTGTCCACATGGCATGCATGATAAAGAATCTATTTACTTGCCGGCAAGTCGTAAGATTTGTTATATAGGGCATCGACGCTTTCTTGAAGATAATCATAGGTTTCGAAGGCAAACTATAACTTTTAATGGTCGCCGAGAGCATCGTAGTGCACTAAGGCAGTGGACTGGTTTACAATGTCTCGAAGAACTTTCTACATTGAGATTTACTTTTGGAAAACCAAACAAAGATGCTTCAGTTGAGCAATGCAGAAGAAGAACTTCGAGCAGTACAAGTAGTAACAATCAGTGGAAGAAGAAATCTATTTTTTATGAACTACCTTATTAGAGGCATCTGCTGATTAGACACAATCTTGATGTTATGCATATCGAGAAGAATATATGTGATAGTGTGGTGGGAACATTGCTAGATATAGAAAAGTCTAAAGATGGATTGGCTGCACGTGCAGATCTTGAATTATTGAACATCAGACGTAGCCAACATCCACGTACAGAAGGAAATAGAACATTTCGACCTCCAGCATTGTTTACGTTGAATAGAGAAGAAAAAACTGCGTTTTGCAAAGTCTTGTCTACTATTCAGGTCCCCGATGGATATTCATCAAATTTGTCACGATGTGTGCACGTGAATGAACGAAAAATACATGGGTTGAAAAGTCATGATTGCCATGTTTTAATGCAGCAGTTACTCCCGCTTGCAATACGCCCAGTTTTGCACAAAGCTATTACTATGGTATTATTAAAGTTGAGTGCAATTTTTAGACAGTTGTGTAGTAAGAAGGAGTCTGAGGAAGGATTCAAGCAACTAAATTCTAGAATTGCCTTGACATTATGTCAACTTGAAAAAATATTCCCTCCTGCATTTTTTGATATAATGGTGCACCTCCCAGTTCACTTGGCAGATGAAGCAGCCCTTGCAGGGCCTGTTCAGTATAGATGGATGTATCCAATTGAACGGTCATTAATAAATTTTTATAATTTTTTTTACAATTGTAGTCATAACTTTAATTAATAATTATAGTCATTTATATTTCGTTTTATAATTGTAGGTATTTGCAAACGCTGAAGCGCTATGTTCGTAATAAAGGTCGTCCTGAAGGTTCTATTGCTGAAACATATTTGGTGGACGAATGCTTGTCCTTCTGTTCCATGTATCTTAAAGACATTGAGTCTCGTCGTACCCATAGAGGCCGAAATGAAGATGGTATTGGACGTGGAGTATCTAGTGGGTTATCAATTTTTGACTCAAAAGGATGTTATATGGGCTCAGGAGAAAATGTGGAGCTCGATCTAGATGTTTTTGATCAGTACCATAAATACATTCTAAATAATTGTGATGAAGTGATCCCATTTAGAAGGTAAAAACGTTTAATCATACATCTTAATGTTTTATTGGTTTTCTTAACTTTGAAATTTAATTATCTAAATTTGGACATAATTGTCTAGGCAACACGAGGAATTCTTGAAAACTAAATATCGTCGAGAAAGGTTAACTATGCGACAAATTAAAGAGCTAAGCAAGAAAGAATTTCCGGAATGGTTCAAGCAACATGTGAGTTGATATAACAATCAAATGATTTATTTATTGTTTTGCATTTTAATTATAACATGTTTATAGTTATTATGTCAATTTTTATCTTTATACTTATTACAGATGAATTCAAGATGTCATGCTAATGACACGTTGATATTTCAAGACTTGCATTGGCTAGCTAATTATCCTAGTAGGATTGTGAGCAGGTATAAAAGTCACATTGTTCATGGGTTTAGATTTCGTATAAAATCTGTGAATGATAGGCATAAGAATCAGAATTGTGGTGTTTTTGTACCTGCAAATGTTCCTGGAGCAATTGGGCAAGTCAATTGTTATGGCAGAGTTGTAGAAATGTTCGAGGTTAAATATTGTGGTCCTACTGAGGCAGGAGATAGGGGTCGAGCTGTAATGTTATTTAAGTGCGAATGGGTTAATAGTGAAAGTCCACGAGGAATGAAGACAGATCAATATGGATTTACTATGGTGAATTTCAATCAGTTAGGATTTAAAGATGATCCTTTCATATTAGCATCACAAGCATTACAAGCATTTTACGCGGAGGACACAATTGAAAAAGATTGGCATGTAGTTGTTCGAACCCAGCCGAGAGATTTGTTTGACGTATTAGAAGATGGTGATGCAATTGATGATTATGCCATACCTAACTTGGATGATCGAATTCTTGATAATGAAAATTTCCATACAAGGGTTGGCATGGAAGAGACTCCTTTTCTTGAATCATTACCGTTGCCTACTGAGTTTGTTAATCATGCCAATGCCGACGACGAGATAACAGATGATGACAACTTATAGTAAAATTATATTTCTGTTTTTTTATTTTATGTATTAATTAGACCATGTTTCAATTTGTGTGTGATGATAACTTATAATAAAATAATATTTATGTTTTTTTATTAAGTATTATGTATAAGTTAAATTATATTTATTACAATATTATATGGGTTTAATGCGTCTGTAATATATTAGTTCTAGATTTTAGACATGTCATAGTTTGTAGGTTTAATTATTGAAAACGTTCACATCAATTTATATATTGGAGAATCACGTTGCATATATTGAACATTATAAGATCAGATTAATTGTCTAGTTTTAAGAAATAAAACCAATATTTTGTAACTTTGGGTTAAACGTTTTTTTTTTCTCTAATTTACTGTCGCTTTTAGCCGACAGAATATGGCATTTGTGTCGGTTAATTTAAAATAATTTGGGCGGGAATATTTCTTTTTTTTTTTTTACGAAAATAGTTCCTTAACGTCGGTTCAAACTGACGCAACGCCGGACAAATGTCAAACTAACGTCGGTTCAAACCGACGTAACCTTTATAATTTCAAGACTGTGTCAGAGTGCAGGTTGTTTTTATCTAGGCTGTCAGATGTTGCGTCGGTTTTGACCGACGCAAAGTCACTTAAACCGACGCTAAGCCCTGCAATTCAAATTGAAATTATCATGTGTCAGATATTGTGTCGGTTTCAACCGACGCAAAGTCCCTTAAACCGACGCAAGGTCTGCCATTAATTGTCCGTTATCAATGTGTCAGTCGTTGTGTCGGTTTGAACCGACGCAAAGGTCCCTTAAATCGACATAAACATCCCTTAAACCGACGCACTGTTTGCCATTAATGGTCCGTTTATCAAAGTGTTAGCCATTGTGTCGGTTTAAATCGACGCAAAGGGCCCTTAAACCGACGTAAAGCAGTTCATTTATCAAAGTCCCTTAAACCGACACAAACTTTTCTTAAACCGACGCAAACATTCTTATTCCGACGCAAACGTTTCTTATTCCGACGCAAGTTCCCTTAATCCGACGCAAACTTTTCTTAAACCGACGCAAACATTCTTATTCCGACGCAAACGTTTCTTATTCCGACGCAAGTTCCCTTAATCCGACGCAATATGTGCATTAAACCGACGCAAGATTCCTTATTCCCATGCATTGTTCCGACTTCTCCAATTCCAAATCTTACATTTCTCTCTACTCTTCTCCCATTTCACTTTGTACTCTTTTCCCCCATTTCTCTCTGGTTACTCCCTCTCCTTCTCCCATTTCACTCATACTCTTTAATTCCTCTGTTTACTCTCTCGTCTACGCTCTCTCCTGCTCCTTCCACTAGTTTATGCTATGGATAATCCTACTGAGGATCAACGTTCTGACGAACGTAGTGTTGACGAGGAGTTGGAAGCCGGTTTGTTTTTTTTAAATTACTATCAAATTCAATTTTTATTTTGTTTTAAAGCTTATAATATGCTTAAATTGAATATTTTCATTGCTTTCTTAATTAGATTTAACTCTTTTGTTTTTTGCATTAATAAGGAACAAGTATTCGAAGGAGTGGATCCTCCATTCTGAAATGGACGAAACAGCTTTGTTCCTTTGATTCTTTTGGCAAATGCATTAGTGAAAATGCTAGTGCTTTTGCAAAATATGTTGCGGGGGAGGCTAGAGACAACAAAAACCTCCCGTTGGTGAGGGATTGGCGTATGGTGACTGATAAAGAGAAAGAAGTTTTTTGGAATAGAATAAAGGTATTGATATTTTTATTTTTTCTTGAAAATAATATTTTATTTTTACTTGAATATAGAACAAGTCAATTATAAAAATAGTAACTGATTGGCATGGTTTTTTTTTTTATGGATGTAGGGAAATATTTTTTTTGAAGATGCAGATATAGGAAGAATGCCTTTAATCCGTCATATGACGCTTAAGTGTGCGGAGCATGCTCACAAAGAGTTCAGAAATTAGTTAAAACAAGAGTATTTCACTGGTAGAGAACCGAAGATGCGCATCCAACCTCCTCCAGAAGTGAATCCCGCACAATGGGTGGAATTGGTGGCTCACTGGAATAAAGAAAAAACAAGGGTAATTGTCATGATTTATTGCATGATCACTTTAAATTTGTCTTAAATGTTTCTGTTTTTTTAGGAGGTTGCTGAAAAAAACAAGATTAATAGGCAAATGAAAACCATGAACCATACCACTGGAACCAAATCTTTTGCAAGAAGACGTCAAGAATATGTATGGATTGTACATTTTGAAAAATGTTATTAGTTTTAAAAATCTATAGTTATAAATTTTATTTATAATATAAGGTTTATTTAAAAAAATTTGTATGCAATTTTATATTTGGTGAAGCGGAAGATGAATGGAAAAGAGCCAGATCCTGTAACCTTTTTTTGTGAATGTCATACACGTAAGGATAAAAGTTGGGTTGATGAAACCTCAGAGCGTACAGGGGTAATTAATTTTTTCGTGTTAATATTTTGTTATTAATTTTTATTATCTATATCATTTATATGTTTTACGATTGTTTGAATTTTTATTTTAAAAAATTGTAATGCAAGGCATCAATGGAGAGCAGTCTGCAAGCTTTGATTGAGTTAGGCCAAGAGGATAATGAAGAACTGAGGACCTAAGTCTATGTTGATACAATGGGTCCTGAGACTCGTAATAGAGTTAGAGGATATGGTCATGGAGTGACTCCTGATATGGTCTCCTACGCGTCTTCATCTTCTTCATCAAATTCGTCTAGGAGGTCATCTAAGAGTGCAATGGCAGTGCTACTGACTGAAAATAATGAGTTGAGGAGGAAGGAAGAAAATAGTACTAAATGGATTGCGGACCTAGAGCAGCGGCAGAATCAATTGTTTGCTATGTTTATGCAAAAATTTCAGCCGCAACCACCTAATAGCTTGGGAACCCAACACTCAGGCCAGAGTCAGCCACCTCCTTAACAATCAGGCCAAAGTCAGCCGCCCCCTGCATATCCATATGTTGGCCACAATCAACAAGCTCCAAATCCTATGTATTCGATGCCATTTACGCAGCCGCCGCCGATGCCATATACGCATCCGCCAGCGATGCCATATACGCAGCAGCATCCGATGCCATATATGCAACAGCCTCCTTATCAAGTGCCAGTATATCGACCTGAGATGGTTGCTTCAGGTGGATTTTGTCCTGAAGTTCCACCTGGAGAGTTTTCTCGAATGCTTGCAGGTGCTGGAATTGATCGGGGTGTAGGATTTGATGTGGGGGACTTTGCAAGAGTTTTTGAATCAGATGGAGGAACTCAAGGAAGAGAAAGATCTTGTCCACATTCAGGCTCAAATGTTGTTGGGTAGTGGTTGGCTTCCTTGTCGGCTAAATATGACACTTTGGTTTTACTATTTTTTTATGTTGGGTAGTGGTTCGCTTTCTTGTCGGATAAATACGACACTTCGATTTAACTATTTTTATTTTTGTATATTATGCTTGTGATGTCGGATTTAGTATTTGGTATGGTGAATGAGCTTTTGTATATTATTTGGAATGTTAGATGTAAAATATTTGTATATTTTGGCACTATTTGTTTTGGTAGTTATTTTTATTAATGTCATGCCTATGCTTAAATTTAGTGGTCTAGTTATATAATTTTTTATGTCATAATAAATTAAAAACTAAAGCAGATTTTTAAATTTTTTAATAATATAAAGCAAAGGTAGTGGTGGTTTAAGGATTTTTTATTATTATTAAATTGGAAACTTGCGTCGGTTTAAGGATTTTTTGTGATTATTTTTTTACTTAAGTTGGTTTAAACTGACACTTTAAAGCGTCACTAGTGTGAATATTTTTTTTTATTAGGTTACGTCGCTTAAAAGCGTCACTAGTGTGAATATTTTATTTTTTTAATGTTAGCTCACGTCGGTTTAACATTTATTTTATTTTATTTTTTTCCCTATGTCGGTTTAAAGCGACACTATGATGTAAATTATATAATTTATTTTATTTTCTAACGTCGGTTTTAACCGACGCTAGTTTACGTTACGTCGCTTCAAAGCGACGTTATGTGCAGTGTCCCTTTAAACCGACGCTGGGTAGTGGCGGATTAAGAGTAAAAACCGACACTAAAGCCCTTTAGTGACGCTAGCAAAGGTGTCACTATTCTAATTCGACATTGCATGGTTTTATGGCGGATTTTGGCCAAATATCCGACAGAAATTGGATTTCTTGTCGGTTTCAGATCCGCTGGTGATAGCCTGTATTGTAGTAGTGCAACTCTTATTTTGGATTTACCTTTTTCGTTCATTCATTCGTTGTAAAAAATAAAAATTTCTTTGGCTTTTCAACTTTTCTACTAGTACGAATGATTCGTTTGAGACTTTATCTCAAAGAAGCACTTTCTTTTATGAATGCTTATTTAGAAAGGAGCTTTAACGAAAAGTTTTCGGTAATATTCACTTTAACGAAAAATTATATTTTTATACTAAAAAGTCAATTCTGGTACTATCAGTGGCAAAGCCAAGATCTTACATCACCCCGGGGGGCCTTTCACAAATATGAAACTTTATTGTTTAATACCTAAAATAAGAGATAGATTGGTTGTATTTCTATTTATTTATCTCAACTCAGAAAAATATCATGCCTAAAATAAGAGATAGATTGGTTGTATTTCTATTTATTTATCTCAACTCAGAAAAATATCATACCGCATCAACCATTAGGTTAATATGCAAGATAGAGGTAAATTATACTCATAGCGCATCAACCATATAGTCACTTAATCCAACTAATATATAAGAGCAGATGGACTAGAAGTTCAAACCAACAAAGAAAAATATCGGCCAACATTCTTAGAGTAAGTGATAAATCATGACAATTAGATTCAATTACCACGGTCGAAAACTTTGGCCTAAATTAATCTCCTCTGCCCAAAGATGAACGTGAAGTAATTAACAAGTAGAAGAAGCTACATCCTTATAACTAGAATATGAGAATCCCAAATCCATAAATTTCAAGATTGCAACTAAACTTACCAGAATTAAAAACAGTTTATGCTATATCTTATACATAGAAAAGGGAAAGAAAAAATATTGCAGGATAAGCCCATGACTACCCTTGTCCTTCAGTGGCTCAGCCACTAGGTACTATTTATTTTACCTTTATTTTACAAGATCTTAGGTTCAAAACGGGATGAGTAGAAATGGTGTAGAAAAAGAAAATATAATAATAATAAAAAAGATACCAATAATCATTCTTTTTGGAGAGATTCGCCTAACTGCTTAATGAACCAATCATCCTTCTGACAAGCTTGTTGATGTGGCACTTCCAACCAATAGAACAGCGACACATGTCACAGTAGCTAGTGTATCATTCCAGGCGCGGAACTCTTTCCAGGGCCTCGAGGTTTTTCTTGTGGGTCTATTGAACTTTCCAGCTTCCTTGCCGGATGCATCTCCATTTGCAGACGCAACCTACTGATGACCATCTTCCCTGCATCCTCTGCAATAACCAGAAGAAACTTTCACCATTATAGATGATTAGCTAGATGTTAAGGGTCGTTCAACAATCATTTTAGTTTTTAGAAACTTGCTTGGTAAGTGTTTAATAAAAATTGAAAACCAAAATCAAAGCATGTACTACTGAAAAGACACACACAAA
This sequence comes from Crataegus laevigata, assembly GCA_963580275.1. Taxonomy (NCBI): domain Eukaryota; kingdom Viridiplantae; phylum Streptophyta; class Magnoliopsida; order Rosales; family Rosaceae; genus Crataegus; species Crataegus laevigata. The sequence continues at coordinate 1,433,470 of OY756942.1, read as the reverse complement.
AAATAGCTTTCAGCTTTTTGCTTTATTTTTTATTTTATGAAATTAAAGACAAAATAGTTATCAAACGACTTCTAAACAGAATTTAATATGCATGAGAAAGAGAGAGAGGGTAACTCTGTATTGGATCCTCTGAAACATTGGCAAAGACTAATTGTGATGATAACAATAGCAATACAAAGAAGGGAACCATTTTCATTAGTAGAGGTATAAAGTTTGGCTCCTTCGTTCCCCTATGGAAAGCTATTTATATATATATAAACGCGTTTTAGGTAGCCAAATGTTATTGCTAGGTCAAGGTTTCTGCATGCCCATTAAGTCATCCACAAAACATCCACATAATTTCCAGATAATAAAATTAAACTGTCAAAATCAAGTGTTGATGGAATTATGCACAACGAAATTTCTTCTTGGTATTATTTATGAGGTTTTCAATGTCGAAAGTGAGCACTAGGTCGATGCCTGATATATTACACAATTAAGCATGGAAGAAAATAAAAACAAAGTCTGATTGGACCAAAATACAGGAGTCTGTCACATTACCAGAAAATTATTATTTGCCGTAAAATTTTTGCTCTACAAATCAAAATTCGTCAATTAATGTAATTTTACCCGACTAAAATTTTAATTGATTGGGCAAAAATGGTAAACATTTAGGGTTTTGTCAAAGGCTGTGTGTGACTGGGTCATTTAGTAGGGCAAGTCAGCTTTCATCAAGCAAACATTTGGCGTCAAGGAAAAATTAGCGCATAGAGTGTGAAATCTTGCCTAAGGAACCTCAAAAAATTGGGTAAATTACAAAAAACAACCTCAATTATTGGGGTCACGAAAGTTTCATACCTCATCTTTAAAACGTGACAATGTCATACCTCATCTTTCGAATTTGGTCCAATGTTATACCTTCCATTAGCCTGGCCGTTAATTTGTCAGTTAAATGCTGACGTGGCTTGATCCAGGCCCCACTTTTTATTAAAAAATTAATCAAATATTAAAAAAACTAAAAAAATATCATTTAATTTTTTTTTTAAAATATTAAAATAATAAAGAAAAGTAAATTAAAATTAAAATAATAATAATAAAAAAAATATAAAAAACACCTCTTCGTCCCTTCCCCCCTTCCTTCCCTGTCTCTCCCTCTTCTCTCCCCATCTTCGTCCCTTCCCCTTTTCCCCTACAACCCAGAAGGCAAAAAAAAAAAAAAAAAGGCCAAAACCTCTTCGTCCCTTCCCCCTCCTCTCCCTATCTCTCCCTCTTCTCCCCCCATCTTCGTCCTTTCCGCTTTTTCCCTGCAACCCAGAAGAAAAAAAAAAGCCCAAACTTCCCCTTCCCCTCATCCTATCCTCTATTCTACCCAGTTCGTCTTCTCCCCACACCCACCCTCCGCACCCAACCTCGCACCTACCCTCTTCCCTCCTCTACACACTCCCCCGCCCAATTTTCTCCGTGCCCAGGTTCTCCACCCGCAGAATCGGCCTTCGCGGGGGTAGATGGGATCTGAGTTTTTTTCTGAGTTTTTTTTTCTGGGTTACAGGTGGGGGAGAAGAGGGGGTTTTTTTGGGAGGGGGTGGTGGGGTGGGGAGGGGGAAGACAAACTGAGGGTGGGCGCGGTGGGGAAGACAAATTGTTTTTTATTTTTGTTTCTCTTTTTTCTGGGTTGCAGGTAGGGGGAAGATGGGTGAGGAGAGAGTGGGGGGGGGGGGGGGGTGAGGAGGGGGGAAGGGACGAAAGGTTTTGATTTTTTGATTTTTTGTTTTTTTTACTTTTTTTGTTATTTTAATATTTAAAATATATTAAATGATTTTTTTTTTGTTAATTTTTTAATAGAAAGTGGGGTCTGAATCCAGCCACATCAGCATTTAACTGACAAATTAACGACCAGGCTAACGGAGGTATAACATTGGACCAAATTCGAAAGATGAGGTATGACATTGTCACGTTTTAAAGATGAGGTATGAAAGTGTCGTGACACCAATAGTCGAGGTAGCTTTTTGTCATTTACCCCAAAAAATTTATTCGCGTAAAGGTTTAATTAGGTTTTAGAGTTTAGGATTTTGTTTCGTCGCCTAATTAAGTATTATCTGTAAGATTCCACACCACCTAGGGGAGTGATCCTTATATGTACATTCTCACCTCCAATTAGCACGAGGCCTTTTGGGAGCTTACTAGCTTCAGAGTTCATTGGAACTCCGAAGTTAAGCGAGTAGCGCGCGAGAGCACTTTCATGATGGGTGACCCACTGGGAAGTTCTCGTGTGAGTTCCCAGAAACAAAACCGTGAGGGCGTGGTCGGGGCCCAAAGCAGACAATATCGTGCTACAGCAGAGGTCAGGCCCGGAATGTGGTGGCCCCCGAGTTGGGATGTGACATTATCTATTTCTTTAATTATAATTAAACTTCATTATAACACGCGAGTCACAGATGTAATATAGAATTATTAATGTGTATTAACTTTTTGTGTCCAAATAACATCACCAAATTATAAAGTCCTATATAAACTATTGTTTAAGAAACTTATACGAGAAATAAAGACACATACAGAAACGGGACTCATACTTAGTGTTATGTTTTATGCACACGCAATATTACTCAAAACTACTTTAATTATGGATCGAACTACATTCTCACATCTCATATTTTAAATATTACAATGTCATACCTCATTTTACGAATTCGTTGCAATATCAAACCTCTGTTAAAAAAATTATTAATATGTCCCGTTAATTGCAGAAGTGGCAAACGTGGGACCCACTCCTCTACAGTTAGATTAAGAAATTAATTAAATATTAAAAAATTAAGAATGATTTTTAATAAAATTAAAATTAATAAAACTAGAACCCTTCTCCATCTTCCTCCCCACCGAATTCCTTTCCCAGTTCGCCGGAAACCAATTCTCCCAACAATAATCCCCTACAAAACCTTGCCCGGCTGAAACAGCACCAGGATCTTCAAAGGTTCAGTAAATGCTAGCACTTCCTTTGAGGTTTCGAAGCTCAGCAATGGCTTCGACAGGAATCTCAAATTGAATATCAACGATTTTCCACTTCCAATGAGTTCCGGCCTGGGAATCAACATAATTTCATTTCAAATTTTAAAATCTCGGAAACAGGAACAGCGAGACGGAGGCGGTGGGTCTGCAGCTGGGTCGGGAGGACCACGACGCTCACTGAAGCAATTAGGTATGGCGGCGAGTCTACACTGGTGCACTCAGGGGTCTTGACCAGGTACAGAATCTCCAGATCCAAGCAATTGGAGATGGCGGTGAGTCTTTTGTCTCTCACTCATCTTATTTGATTCCTCTGCCTCGATTTTTTCAGATCGTCTGAAAAAATGTCGTTCAAGAGATATGTGCAGATCGGACAAGTTGCTCTCGTCAATTACGGCAGGCTCGTCGTCATCGTCGATGAATCGACCAAAACAGGGCTCTGGTTGATGCACCTGGTATGGTGATGACCCAATTGAACTTCAAAAGGCTATCGCTCAATGATATTAAAATAGACATCAAAAGGGTTCCGAACAAGAACACTGATTGCTGTAATGGAGGCTGCCGGCGTAAAGAACAAATGGGAGGAGAGGTCATGGGGGAGGAAGCTGACGTAAAGAACAAGAAAACTCTGATTGCTGCATCAAAAGGGTTATATTTCATGCCAAATCGGATAAATGATCCATGTGGTCGTAAGGTAATCGAAAAGTAGCCCATGTGCTAAAAAATACTCATATTTAAACCCCTCTGGTGTTGTAAAGTAATTAAAATGGATGGCCACCCATCCCACTACCAATCCACCATTTATCCCACTACTTGTTTTTAATGCTTATGCTTTGCTATAAACCAAAAGAAGAGTTTCATAATTGAAAGAGTTGATGGGTTGGGATAGAAGTCATACGGGAGAGAGGGAAGAAATGAAGAGGAAGAGAGAGAGGAAGAAGAGAGAAAAGAAAGGAAAGAGAAAGGAGAGATGATAGAGTTATCTTTGTACTCCTATTATTCCAGATTACTAAATGAAAGCACTACTGCTGTCCCGAGGATGTACTCCAGTCACACTGACTGTAGAGGAACCTCGTAAATGTTGTGTCTTGCTTATTTATTCCACTGCACACATCGTCGATTTTACAACACGTTATCAGCACGAGAAGCTCTCGTGTCAGTGGAAAGCACAACGCCACAAATCTTGTTCACCTATGTCGCCTGGAATCCCACAGATAAGAAAATCTTTTCATTTCATCTTAAAATATTTGTACTACTAATTTTCTTGAAGCAAATATGTATATGTTGTTGTATAACTGTATATCATCATTTGCAGAAGTAAAATGGTACGGACTCAAAATCCGTAGAAAATCTAATAGCCATGGAAACAGCCTCGGAACTCCAACTTGCAGACCTCGGATTGAAAAACTTTCTTCTTGAAAGTTGTCCATCCTCCCAGTATCTACAACATATTAAAATTTCAGAAAACGTTAACGGTGCGATCGTCACATATGTCTGAAATACCAAACCAGTTTCCAATTTCCACAAAAAACTGGACAGCCATCTTATGAGTACCAAAACGCCATTTTCAGTTGCTCAGATTGAAACCGTTTCTTCACGAAAGTTGTTTGGTATCCTCTTATCCATATCATACTAAAATTTGAGCTAAATCTAACGGTTTGATCTTCTTATAAGTAGCAGACAAAGAAAAGGTTTTGGAATGGTGAGTTGCACCATTTGAAAAGAAAAGAAAATTGATGGAAACTTAATCATCACCCTTTTCTATTATTGCTTTATTTATGTGAATGGTGTTGATTTAAAATCCATTCACAAGTTTTATTTACTTTAAAGCAATTTATTTATTATGGACGGTTTTACCGCCTACTGCTTTAAGTTTTGATTTCTGTGAATGGTGTTGGTTTAAAATCCATTCACAAGTTTTATTTACTTTAAAGCAATTTACTTACCATGGACGGTTTTACCGCCTACTGCTTTAAGTTTTGATTTATGTGAATGGTGCTGAATCAAAGCCCTTATCACAAGTTTTATTTACTTTAAAGCAATTTACTTATCATGGACAGTTTTACCGCCTACTGCTTTAAGTTTTGATTTATGTGAATGGTGCTGAATCAAAGCCCTTATCACAAGTTTTATTTACTTTAAAGCAATTTACTTACCATGGACGGTTTTACCGCCTACTGCTTTAAGTTTTGATTTATGTGAATGGTGCTGAATCAAAGCCCTTATCACAAGCTTTATTTACTTAAAAGCAATTTATTTACCATAGTTGGAATTACCGCTTATTGCTTTAATTTATTTATTGTACTTCTTTTGTTACGATGAGTATAACAAGGACCCGAAGTTCCTTGATCAGATTAGAACCTGCAGTTTCTTGATCCTCATCATATAAAAATGATTGGACCAGAAGTTCCATCATGCAAAAAGATTGGGCATGAAGACCCTTGATCCTCAGAGATCAGACATGAAGTTCCTTGATGAGTACTTTAAGTTTGAAGAGCCAAAGTGCCACAACTTAATTGTAATAAGAGCCATGAGAGTACCATTCTATAGGCAATCAAATAAGGACTAGAAGTTCCTTAATGTATGTAAATGATAATATAATACATGTTTGCTGGAGAGCTTACATCTCGAAGTTTTGATGATTATTGCATGACATTGGGCATTGATGTTGAACACCATGTTCCTCATGTCTGTACTCAAAATGGTTTAGCAGAAGCATTTATTAAACGGATGCAATTGATTACCCGTACTCTGCTCATGAAAATGAAATTGCCAAGTTTTCTACATGGAGATATGCCATGTTACATGATACATTATTAGCTTGGTTGAGACATGTTGCCAACCACTAATACTTCTCAGTATAACTCGTGTTTGAGCACTAATTAAACATTACACGTTTACGAGTTTTTGGTTATGTTATCTATGTGCCTATTGCAATGCCACAAACGTATTAAAATGAGGCATCATTGCAAATTAAGAATTTATGTTGGATTTGATTTATCATCCATCATTCAATATTTTGAACCCTTAACTGGGGATATATTTACCGCATGATTTGCGGACTATAATTTTAATAATACAGTTTTCCCATCATTAGGGGGAGAAAATAACATCGTTGTAGAAGAATAATGAGAAAATACCGTTCCAGAAGAATGATGAGAAAATACCGTTCCAGAAGAACGAAGAGAATTTGTCTTATTTTGATTCACGAAGTAATCAATGAGAAAATGAAGTAAGAATAATTGAATGATGTAACGAAAGTGATGAAATCACATATATTTGCTACAAATGTGCCTACAAGAATTGATGTCCCTATTGGACAAAATAATGTGGCAGCAAATGATTTATCTGTTGCACGCCTGAAGCGTGGCAGACCCTCAGACTCAAAAGGTTCAGTCCTTCGAAAGAAGAAGAATATGGCACTACTGAACTATTGCATTCCCGAAACATAACTGTTGCATGCCGGAAGCATGACAATTGTCGCATGGATACACGTCCCAGAAAGGACAATCCGCGGACATGAAAATTTTGATGTCTCATGCATGAAGCATGATAGACGTATAGACTCCAATAACTCAACTCCCGGAAGTAGAGATTAAAATCCAAGCTCTATAACGCTCAAGAAGAGGTTATGATCCGCATTCTCTAAATTATGGCTATCCTGGAAGAGATAGTGTAATGCCCTTGAATAGGCAATGGATATCCAAAGAAATGAAAAGCTTTTTATGCATGCGCATGCACATGAAATATGGGATCACGAATTGATGATAACCAATGGTAAATTTGGTTTTTATAAGTAGCTACTAAATTTCATCAATAAGCTGTGTTGATAATGAGTCACGTTCTTTTGTTCGTCGACGAAAGGAAAAATTATTGGCAAAAATGGAGAAAGGCAATTCCATTACAATCTTGTAAGAACGTGGAAAAATGGATCTATATATATTTGAATATAATACAAATAGCCAAAAGATGTTGAACCAAAGAGGTTACATATGGGCATTTGTAATACAGTGAAATACACTCACATGATATGACACAAGGTTGTAAACGAGTTCATATGAATGGAGAATTATATACGAAGGGTTGTGAGTCGCCCACATCATATCTCTATAAGTAAATCCCTCAAGTATACATAGGAGCAAATTGCTCTGTATAAATTCCAAAAGAAAATGTGTCATGAAGTGTAGAAAATCTCTGAAGGATTCAGATTGCTTGAAGTAAGTCCTAGAAGGATAAAGCATAAATTATGTACTTAATACCAATGGATGGTATAAATTGTTTGAGTAAGTACTATCATAATGATATTGTTGCAACATACTAAAATCTTTTGCAAGAGTCGATGACATTAAATTAGAACTCCTGAAGAGTTGATGATATTAAATTAGAACTCCTGAAGAGTTGATGATATTAAATTGGGACTCCTGAAGAGTTAAGAAAGATTATAAAGTGTTTAGAGAAATATTGTCTTGAACTGCAGAATCGAACAATATGCCAACACGAATCTTATCCATGATGTTTATGATATTAAAGAATCATATGGATTGAAGATTATGAGTTAAATACTCAAATGATTTAGACACTAAGGATGATCATTTATCTTCGAGAGGGTAAAGATAAATTAATATTTGGTCTAGAAGTACCACATTTTAGTGAAGAATATGCTTTATTGTATTTGGCACAATACACTGAATGAAATAAAGCTTATCTATTGATATTTCAAAGAAATTACAGATATGTGCATACACATGAGCTACAATTATGAAAAAATATATATATACAAAGTGCAGATAAACATGAGGGAGCCTTCATTGCTCATGTGGAGCCTCAGCAGTCGATGGAGCTCCTGGAAGACGAAGAGCCAGAGTTGGAATCTCTGGAGCCGGAACACTTGGTGCTACTCCAGAGGACGAAGGCAACATAAACCTCGGGAGTAACGCCATGAACCTTTCATGATCACTCTGGATCCGACCGTCCGACTCCTGCAGCTGGTCCAGCTTCCTTTTCATGCTGGTCGAGTAACTAGTTGCAAGCATGTGCAACTCCTTGTTCTCGTGCCTGAGTCCTCTGACCTCTTGCCGAAGACTTGCCACCTCCGCCATCAGCGACTCCACCTGACGAGTTCGGGCAAGCAGGCGCTGGCCCATGTTTGAAACTGAGCCTGCACTTTGGACGCTGAGAGCTAGAGATTCCTGAACAGCCAGCTCGTCCGACCGCCTGGATAACATCCTATTGTCCCTTGGAGTGAGCGGATTTCTGGCTATCACCGTAGCGGTGATTTCATTCCTCATCATTGTGTCCCCGACTGTAAGAGGACCATTGGGGGATATGAAGGACGGATTCCAAATATTGTTTGGAGAAGACGAGTCATCATCTTCTCCGACATTCAAGTTAAGGCGACGGTCGGAAGGGCAAGACATTTTTTTAAGAAGGTGTTGAGGAGGAAGAGTTCAGAAAGATTAAGATTGCAGAAGTGCAAGAAATGAGTGTTTACAGAAGGGAGTTCAAGTGTGAGGTGAAACAAAATTCGTGCCTCTATAAAAAGAAGCAAATCAAAGAGGCGCTCCTCAGAGATCGAAGAGAAGCTCCTCGCAGATTGAAGAGACAGCCGGACACCTTTCTCAAAAGCTGGACGCTCTTTTCTCAAAGGCCGGATCCTTGTCTCAAAAGAGTCGTTCCTCTATCAAAAGTCGGAATTGCTCAGAAATCACGAGGCGATCAGCTTTTCCAGAATTGTTGTCACTCGTCACATGCACTGTCAGCTTTGCGGAAATTACGGACAGCTTTGTCAGAAAGCGCGTAACTTGTATTGTTCATCCATCCACCGGCTGCCGACAAATAGTGAGGGAATAGTTCCGGTTATGAAGAAAAATTCTATAAGTTCTACCTTCGCATTCTACAGCAAAGGCACACCCTCTCCACCTCTCTTCCTTTCTTCATCTCCGAGAATGTATTCCCAAAGAAAGCTTTCGAGTCACTCAGTGTTCTTCATCCCTTGGATCACCCCAGAAAACAAATCATCCAGAGTAAGAGTATCTCATATCATCAGGGTCGAAAGCAAGAGTATCTCATATCATGCTTTCTCCATGTCCTTTTCTTTGTCTTTGTTATCACTTGCAAGACAAGGAGAAAGAGAGCGATCAGTCGCCACTTGGAGTCAAGCTTCCGATCTGGGACTGATTGTCTGGAACCCTTCCCTGATTGCTTACCTAGCATTGCTCTCGAGCAGTCATCTTCAACTGATGTTGGAAGCTGGAAAACATGATGAGTCGCTGAGAAGTGATGTTCTGATGCTTTCATGGGAATTTTTGCAGCATAGCTAATCTCCACATTGAATGTTTTGGAGCGGCATCTCCAATTGCTTTCATGGGAATTTTTGCATTAGAGGAAAAATACTGCAAAAGAAGATGCCACACCTGCGTGGAGACCGGACTACTTGAAGCATGTGGAGACAACGTGCTGATTCATCCTCAACTAAGCTGAGGAGCACTTGCAAGAAGAAGGCCCTCCAACCCTGTTCAAGAATAAGCCTGTGGAAAGTTAACTACTAGTAAAGCAACTCTGTTGGTAACTCTTCTCGCTAAGAGATCGAAACAGAATGATCAACGATCAGCCTAAATGATTTGAAATCAGGGGGAGATACTCATCAGGGGGAGCATCCAAAACAGATTAAGATTTTAACGAGTCAATCAAAGACTTGTGGCCATCCAAGGGGGAGTGTTGTAAAGTAATTAAAATGGATGGCCACCCATCCCACTACCAATCCACCATTTATCCCACTACTTGTTTTTAATGCTTATGCTTTGCTATAAACCAAAAGAAGAGTTTCATAATTGAAAGAGTTGATGGGTTGGGATAGAAGTCATACGGGAGAGAGGGAAGAAATGAAGAGGAAGAGAGAGAGGAAGAAGAGAGAAAAGAAAGGAAAGAGAAAGGAGAGATGATAGAGTTATCTTTGTACTCCTATTATTCCAGATTACTAAATGAAAGCACTACTGCTGTCCCGAGGATGTACTCCAGTCACACTGACTGTAGAGGAACCTCGTAAATGTTGTGTCTTGCTTATTTATTCCACTGCACACATCGTCGATTTTACAACATCTGGTGTATTCCGTTAGTAAATTTAGTCCAAAAATATTTTTTTCGTTAACTATCTATTAATACATGGGTAAAATTGTACTTTGACGTGGGCACCTTCTTCTTCGCCGTCTTTATACTGTCTAATGTATAAGAACAAGGTCTATAATTTGTACTCTCAAAAGCAGAAGAAAATAATAAATTAGGGTTTTAAATCAAACATGAACTTAACCGATTCAGCACCTTCAAAGGCAAGTATAATTTCTTAACCTTACTGCCATTTTCTCAGTAACCAAATAGACAGGTACATATATCATGGGGGAAGCCAATGCATTCGAAAATCTTACAAATTAATGGAAAAATTAGAAAAGAAGCTTAAAAGCATATTTAGGGTTTCCAGGCTCGTCCTTGTAAGCATCAACAATTGCCTAGCAGAGAAAACCCAAATCCGTCAAGTCAAAACGAAAAGTGAAAGTTGGGGTTAGGTTACGGTTTTGGCATTGAATCATCAATTAAAAAAAAAGAAGGAAATGCTTATTTGAATATCGCGATCGGCTAGAGAGAAAAGGAGAAGAGTGACAGGAGCCATCTGAGTCGTCAATTGAGAATTAGGGAAGGGCGTCGGCTACTACAGTGTAGAGAACGGAGCCTGAAACCCAAAGCCACCAGCATATTGAGGCTGCTGAAACGACGGCGTTTGCTGTTGTTGATGTTGCCGCTGAGTTTGTGAAGAGAATCAAGTGTTGAATAAGGAGCCGCCGAAGCCACCAGCGGAAAATGCAGACATCGACGAAGTTCCAAATGCAGACATCGCGGAAATACAACTATTAAGAGCATAGATGACAATACAACATATGTAGTGTAGTTGAAACTAGTTAAAGTACTTATTACACAACAAGAAAAGCTCCTACATTTATTTAGGGATATGTCAGAACCACAGGAGATTCCTCGTATGCCATAGAGAATTCAGCTATCTTAGTCCTGGAGGGGGCAAAAAACAGAAGGGTGAGTGGGCAAAAACAAAGGTTAAAAAAACACATTTATTTTCTAAATTTAGTAACCTCTCGCCATAAAACAAGTATAATTTCCAAAAAATCATACTACGTATGTTACACCCCACCCCTCCTTTTAATTTTAAAATTGTTTTGGGCCTTAAATGGTGAGCCCAAAGGGCCTATCCCTGATTCTGTCCTCCCTTTCCCGTATCCCTTATCCCTCTCATTTCTGTCTCCATCTCTCTGTCCTCTCTCTTTCTCCCTCACTCTCCTCTTTCTCTGTAACCCACTCGTCTCTTTCTCTTGCACTGAGAGCACGCACACCAGCACCCTCATCTTCGTCTCATTCTCTGTCACTCTCATCTTGTTTTTCTCTCTCTCGGTGACACTGCAACGAACGAGAAAACACAGGAAACCTCCGGTGAATCTTCTTCTTTTTCGACTAGGTAAGCCTCCGATCGTTCTCTCTCAGGGTTAAATTGTGTTTGATTGAGAAATTGGAAGTGACTTTCATGATTTTTCTGAATTTTAGGTCGAGATCGACGCACGGGGTGAGCACACCCATTTCTCCGACGAACCCGTGAGCGCCGTGGACTTTTCTAAGCAATTTTGGTCGATTCAATTCGATTTGAAGGTACCAAAGTACTCCCTTCTACTCGTACTCCATTTTGGTAACTAGATCGGAGCACTAGACCCCAGTTTGTAGTCTACCGGAGCTGTAGAACCTCCGGCATTCCTTTGGTTTTTCCCCCGGTGCACCTAGGCCTTCGGGCCGACCCAAACCTTCTCGGGCCTTAGGCCCGTTGCAAACCCAGCCCATTTTCTGTTATTTATATTTTAATTATTTTGTTTGTTATTTCATAGGGCCTTGTACCAATTTAAGTTGGGCATTAGGCCCATTGCTGGCAAACCCGGTTCCCTAGCCCGTAGCATTTTTTTATTTTTGTTATATAAAAACTAAAAGGCCTTGGGCCTTTGTACTTGGGGCCTTCGGCCGTTTTGTTTAAGAAACAAAAATGCCTTAAGGCCTTGGTAGTTTCACCCAAGCCCTAGGCTTAAAACCTTGGGCCGAGAAGACCAGGGCCTTTGGCCCGTGGAACCTAAACCCAGAGAACCCTTTTGGGTTTTTTTTTTTAAACCAGGGCCTTTGGGGCGGGTTTTGTAAGGGGCTTTAAGCTCAGATCCCTAAAGCCCAAAACCCATTTAAACCTAAACCCGAACCCAAACCGGATCCAACCCAACCCAGTTGACCCGACCCGGTTTGACTGACCCGTTGACCATTGACTTTGGCTTGACTGTTGACTTTGACTTTAACTAGTCAATAGTCAACGTTGATTTTTTCGGGTTTCATTTGTGACCCCTCCTAGGCTAATTTTGACGTCTTGGACCCGTTTTTGAAGTTCGTTTTCCCAAATTAAATCATTTGAATAGAGTTTGACTAAGTTGGACCCTTTATGTGCTTAGGGGCAACTATTGTGGCTTTTCTATATTCGCTAGCAGCGCAGCACTGATAAGCTCATATTTATATATAATTTACATCAAATTCTCTCGTCTTTTCTTAGTTAGTTCCTTATATTTTTGAGCTATTTACTTTGATTTTGTGTTTTATATGATTGGTCTAGCTAATAAAAGAAAAATAGCACTAGTGAGATTTTAAATGATAAATTCATCAAAACTGCCTTGCTCACTTATTTGATTTTTGTAGCATTAGAAAAATAAAAGAAAAAAAAGTCAGCCAATCACTTGCACAAAGATGGTTGCACCGAAAGAAGAGAGAGAGAGAGGGCACAAAGAATAAAAAAAAAAGGAGCTGCCCTTCGGTGGAGGGAATGATGGCAGCAACATATAAAAAATATAAAAAATGCTGCCTTATGAGGGCAACACATGCAGTCGATGGGGGAGTGAAGGAGATAAGTGCAGTCAGAAAATAAAAAAAAACAAAAAAAAGAAAGATGCCAGCTGAATAGGGGGGCTGCCTCTTCTTCCACGAAGGCAACAAATTAAGCAAAGGAGACTGCACTAAGGCAGCGGCCAATTGAAGAGAAAAGGGGGCGCTGCCCTTTGGTGGGTGAGAAGGCAGTCAGAAAAGAAGGCAGTTTTCCAGAGGTGCGTGCGTCAGGAGGAGGGAGACACGCGAAGGAGAACAGAAAGGCGCAACACAGAGAATGCAAAGAGAGCTGCCTCACAGAGATAGGCAGGCCCATCTTTTTGGAAGAGGGCAGCGAGAGAAGAAGGCAGCGAGAGAGAGGGCAGCCTCTGTGTTGCTTTTGTTTTAAGTCACCGAGAGCTAATAAGCAACAAAAGCACAGAGAGCACAACACGGTCTCGGGAGAGGAAGAAACTCCTCATTTGGTTCTATCTTCTCAAACTTATGTTTTACTTTCGTTTTAATTTCAAAATAATGTGTAACTAAATTCGTTATGGTTAGAGGCGAATTTGAAGCCATGGATATATGTGTATTATGATTTGATTTACTCCAGTTATGAATTCATGAACTTTGGATGTGGTTTACTTTTCTATTTTGATTAAGAACTTGTTTATGTATGTGGGTTGAGGGTCGACACTTAATTTGCATGCTTAGACTTGATGCTAGGATATAAGAGAATTTCACCTAATCGTTATGAACTTATATTCATGAGTAGTAAAGATCGCCAGTCACGATTGTGTTTAGTAAACCCTAAGTTGGATTAACATGCGTATTCCATAGTTATGAATGCCTAGTCGATGTTTATGATTTCCATTGAATTTAATGATCTTTGTTGAATGTCTCTATCATGCGTATTCCATAGTTAGGGAGTTTGGTGAAGAATAATTTGGTTGTGATGCGTATTCCGTCCAATTCAATGAATCTAGGGAAATCTGAAAGTTAATTTAAGCGGATCTAATTAATTTGGAGCATTGTCATTCATTCGTTTGTTGAAATCATAACTGGGAATCAAATTGTATGCATATGTTCATGTGTGGAGAGGGACCCCTCTAACTAGTGTATCATCATTCTATTTCATCAAAATATGTTTTCTTTGAAGTTTGTTTTCAAGTTTCTGTTTTAAATTCAATTCGTCAAAAATCAATCCCCCATTTATTTTGAAGTGTTAAATTTGTTATAAATCAACTTAGTTTGTGTTTTCAAGAGTTGTGAGTCTAGTTTAGTGTTTTAAACTTTGTTTTTACGTTTTTGAGTCAATTTCACATTGGTTAGCATCCCTAGTTAATCCCCGGTCCAGAACGATCCCTATTTGCTCATATACTACAATTGTCATCCATAGGGTTTAATTTATGTGTCAAGCTAATTTTCGCACCAAGCCCTGGACGGCTAAGTACTGTGAGTGGACCCCTTCTAAAAGGCATGTTTTATTAGTAGAATTGCACGTATGAAAAGATGAGTTTATAAGAATGATGTATGATGTTACTTTTCAATAAATGTATGTACGGTGATTTTGCATTACCTAGTGGTCCCAATTTCAGCTACGGGATGAAGGGATAGATTCTGGTCGATCCCGGGCTACGGTGGGGTTGGCATAGGGTATGAAGTGAGTTTTCCTCTGGCTATTTAGCACAGGGACGAGGAGCTGGCATAGGGCCTGAAGCGATATTTTCCTCTGACTGTATGCTCAGGGACGGGGAGATGGCATAAGGCCTGGAGGGATATATGTAGACATTTCACACTAGTGATTATATATGCGAGTTATGAGATGAGATATGGCACGGCATGCTAGGTTTCGGAAAACCTATGTTTATTATGATATATATATGTTTTCATAAAACTTGGGGGTTAGTATGTTGATAACTGTTTTCTTATATGTATATCAAATTGGTCCACTCACCCTTGTTGCGCCCCCCTCAGGAGGTAGGAACAAGGATTACGATCTAAGCTACGAGGCATTCCCCTACCAGTGATCTTGTGCTATCTTCTTCCTGTTTCGACACTTTGTGTAATAGCACTTCCTTATCTAAATTTTCACTTGTAATCTGTATTAGACGTATGCTCTGGACATGTCATGTTGTAGTTTGCTAATTTTAGTGTTGGTAGTTGAATATTATTTCGTGTGATTATGTTCTGCTGCTTTATGTTTAATTACTCTCATTTTAGCTATGTTATGCATGCGTGTGAGTTTTTTTTCTTGATTTTTGTTTGTTTTGAATGACTTACGTCACCCTTAGGGTGTCGGCCAGCACGTGACCATCCCGGTGTCTACAGGACATCGGGATTGGGGCATGTCAATGTATAAGTATGAAATCAAATGTAAGTCAACAATAAATCCAGAAATACAACAATCATAATATCTCAACCGTAGCATAAGAAAATCAAGGGCTCATCAATCTATGCTAACACACGAGTTCATGCAGAGGGAATCTGACATGAACAGGACTAGGTATAATCACAATATGCATTCTAGTAATACAATCACGTGAAGAATGGCGTTGGACGCATCAGATACGAGTCGGAGTTGCCTATTGCAACTTGTACAATAGGGCTGGCATCTACAATGGATCCAAGGTGAGTGTACGGTGCGATGTAAACATACACGTGAAGCTTGGCCCTGGCCTGAGGCGAGTACTACACCAGTGCAAGCATGCATGATGAGCAAGTATAATGTGTATAAACATGCCATGACAATATACAAATCTCAACAATATAATGGCATTTTTAAAATTAAATAAAACATGGCATAATAGGCTTAAAATCAATCCAAAAGTATTTTTGGAAACTATAAAACTTTATATATAATATATAAAAACAAATGCCCACTCACTAATACATAGTCGGATCGTAGCCTCGTAGTCTTGCTTGTCCTCGTACCTCCTCAGGATAACTCCCTCTTATAAGTGAAACAACTATAGTAATTAATTAATTAGGACATACACTAAAAGGCTAGGAAAATCCCTCATAGTTTGATCAAACAGAGGGTTTAAATATACAAATACATTCTGCACGACGTCACGGACCTATACACGTCAACCACGCGCAACCCGGAGGTTGGACGTGCCCTCACAAACCGCCACATGCCACCAAATCGCAGCACACCCGTGCCTATGTGCCTGCACTCATTGGCAGAAACCCTAGGGAATATTTCGTCAGATTTGACGAAATATTCCTTAAATCTAACCGCGTCAGTAAAATACCTTAATGGTGTTAGAATATTCTGTTAGCCTAATAGAATATTCCTCCTTCTTCTCCGGTAGATCTTCGCTTTCATCTGGTTCTTCGTATTTTGGAAAAAGTCGCAGGATTTTTGGAAATTTTTTAAAACTTCATAACTATCTCAATTCTCAACAATTTTCAACGTACTTTATATGGAAATGAAGCTCAGGAAGAGGAGAACAAGTTTGTACCTCTTAAAAGTCCAAAGGGTGGACTAAAATTGTCTAAAAAATCTTAGCCTTAACTCCAACGTCCCAAAACCGTGCTTCTACACATTAGCTTGACTTCCAACTTAGGTTAGTGGCCACGGGGAGTTGAGTAGGTGCTTCCAAATCTCCCAAAACCTTGTAACGCAAATTGGAAATCGTCGGAGATTCCACCCCCGAGTCGGAGGTCCGAGTTGCTCCGAGTTAGAAGCTCAAAACTCAACCATTTTAGGATCGGTTCGTACGGATGAACTTGTGGTGATGAGGAAAGTACGATTGGTGTGCAGAGGGAAGAGACACGGCGTGAATGAGAGAAGAAGAAGAGAAAGAAGGAGACAGTTTCTGATTGGTAAAAAAAAGAAGGTGTCTGATTGGGGGAGAAAAGGTGGGAAGTGAAATAATTGGTGGTGAGGTATGGTTACGGGACCTTTATTTATTTATTTATTTTTTACAAAAAGAAAGTGATAAGATTTTGTACAAATTTGAAAGCACACAAAATTTAACGCACCTTATAAAAAACAATAGTTTCTAACGCTAAATTATTAGCACACACGTGTACAATTCTACATGTTGTTAACGCACTTTAACTAAGCGTAATCTCTTCGTTACAGATCCGATTCTGGCCTAACTCACGCTCATGCATTCGTAACAACGAGTCCTATTTAATTACAATAACAAGAAAAATAAATTAAAAGCCGAATAACTACGTCCACATCAGGTTCCACTTTGCCAAAAAGGGCATAAACATCATTTTACATACTCGGGAAGGAAATTGCATGGAAAACTAGGGACGGGTAGTCATACATTAAATGGGTACATTCTATAAAACGTACTCATTTTTTTTATATAAAATTCATTCAATCTTTTCTCTAATCTATTTTTAAACTTATATGGTTACATTCTATTTAGTTGATTTGAGAATGTATCTATGTCAAGTTTAATATAAGAAATTTAATAATGTTATTAAGCCTAATATCTTCTTTCTCTTTTTTTTTTTTTGTGTTTTTGAAAAATGTACCCATGTTTTGGTACAATAATTGTATGGTTAGTTTTTTTTTTTTTTTTTATGAACTTACCCGTTTGTGTTTATATATGTACACACAATTTATTAGAGAGTATAATTTATCTTTAATATTTTTAATCCCATAACTTATGGGTTTTATTTTAAATCTCATTAATATAAATAACTACAAATTTCATTTTTAATTTAAAAATATAATAACCTACATAGAAATACATTATTACATTATTGTCAGGGACTTCGATCAAAAACTAAAAACCACAAATATTTCAGTCAAAGAACTAGGAACTGTATCCAAAGTGTCCCTAAATTTAATTAAAACTATAAACTCACTTAGGCGTTAGATGAGCTGCTAGGAAAAGGGGTGAAAAAAGTTCTTTAATAAATAAAACTCAAGAATTGTTTACAATGCCAAATTAGATAAATAAATTGGTAGCCTCACATCTAACTCGATCTCATTTTGCCTACCCTCTTGATTGTCTAGTTCATAAACCTGGATAACAATAGAGGGGTGAGCTTCAATAGCTGAGTAATGGCATACCATTACCATAGTAAATTGACAATACTAAATTAAGTGTCATATAATCATAGAATCAAATAACAAATCATTATTGATAACAATGAGTGAATAGAATGAAATGCTCTTTGTCTATTCCTATTAACTCATAAAATAGAACAAACCTCTTTGTTTATTCCTGTTAACTCACAAAATAGAACAAACCAGCCTACATGTCTCATACCATGCATTTTACCACTACAGCAGTGGTCTGAATGCTCTATTCTACAAACTAACCCCCGTAATTCAATCATCAAAACTTAGTTATCTTATTCTCCTCTCAATAGCCAGAGTCCCCACTACTTCATACAATTCCTATAATTTCACATTTTCCACCCTTGCTGGTACCTACAAGAGTCGAACTCAACCACACAAAATAATATTTCCATTCCAGCCTCCAATATACCAATAAAGTCCGTCCACTCCAATATGATATATGCATATAATCACGATTATCATAATATCCACGTTATTCGCAACAACAATAATCCAAACATGCAATTATAACAGTTATAAACATATTGAGTAAAACACATATTTCACAAAGTTTACACAAGACAAATCCCTCAATAATAATAAGTTTTTTTTTTTAAAAAAAAACCCTACCTAGATTCCAAAGCATTACTCCAACTCCTATCAAAAGAGTCCACCATCTCGATCAATTCCTATTTCACAAGCGCGAGTCATTACTAAATGAATCACTTTCAACTGTGGTCCTAATTAGAGTACACTCTCTATCATCTTATATTTTTAGCACATGTTTTATAACAATGACACAAAAATTGATATTAAAATTATGAGGTGGTAAATAATTCGTGGAGAGTCTCATTTAGAGAGATTATCCTCTCTTTCCAATAAGGTATAATGCGACTAACAACAAACCATTAATTTCCATACACATTTAAAAAATTTCTTTTGTTTTGTTTTTGTTCAAGTAATTTCTTAGAACTGAGTACTGCGTGCTAGGTTGAGGTTTTCGCATGCCCATTAAGTCCTCCATAGACTCCCAACTCAAATTCATGTCCAAACGACTTGCACATAATTTCAAGATAATAAATCAAAATCAAGTGTTGATGAAATTATGCAAAACGAAGTTTCTTCTTGTTTTTATGTATGAGGTTTTCAATGTCAAAATGTCCAAAGTGGTCACTTTGTCAATGTCTGCCATAGCATGTAATTAAGCGTAGAAGCAAATAGAAGCTTGATAGACCAGAAAATAGGAGCCTGGTTGGACCAAAAAATAGGAGCCTATGAATTTCATACTTTGAATCTTCCAAACCCCAACTAACTCATTCCCAATGAATGCTATTGAGTTATTCAACCAGACGGTACTTTACGTGTCAGAATATAAGTAAAGAAAAAGATATATTTTTTGTGTCCCTTTATTTATTTTATAATATGCAAAGTACATGCTTGAATATTGGATATTCAAAAAAAATTTCTTCCTACTTACAAAGTTTAAAGATTAATATCATGTACTAGATCCTAGTCGCCATCTCTCTTTTATAGAGAATACACTTACAAGCTTGGTGAATTAATTATTATGAGGTGATTTTCTCATTCATTTTTTCTCTTTCATACTCCTCTATTTTTTAAGTCCTTTATATTTCATAAATCAATCTTCTTGTTGTAACATCAAATATTCGGCAGCTGTCTTTGCTTCTCTCTTTTCATTTTGGTAATGTAAAGGTACAAATCTATACTGAAAAAAGAGAACAAAAAAATAGAAATATGTGGTAAACGATTGAAGCTACATTTTTTATAATATAGACTATTAACAAAATTTATTTGTCAACTAAAACAGAGTGAAAAAAAAACAATTTGGTTCTTTATTTACAATTCAATAAAATATCACAAATAAAATAAAAATATAAATTGGAGAAAAAAAATTGCCATTTTTTCTTCTCTTACCCAAATGTGACCATAATTTTACTCTTCCAATTTCTCTCTCCTACTTCCTATTTTTTACCCTTTCTATTTTATTTTTCATTCAATTAAAACTATTTAATTCTATTTTTTTTTTAAACGCAGATAGTATGTGACTTTTATCACGAAAGGAACGTACACCACATATCTAAACGCATTTTATCTATAGCCAATTTTTATTAATACTTATTTGACATGGAACCGATTATTGCATGATATTGTTAGTTCAAGGCAATAGGTAAAGATATCAAAGTGTAAATTTGTGAAAATATCGATGGATATATGATACTGATATTAATATCGGTTGTTTTAGACGGAAATTATGAAAATTTGAAATGAAGTTTTAAGGAATGTCAAACATTGGTTTAGGGAAAATACAGGAATTTCTCTTATATTTAACTGATTTTTGAGAAATATCGACGAAATCTGTCGATTTTAACTTAAATTCAAGAGTTTCTCCTACACAGGGTGAAGGTTAGACTTCACTCTCATTTCCATTTCTTTCTCTAATTTTATGGATATTTTCGCAAAAATATAGATCGTATTCAAGAAATTTGAAACGTTGATTCAAGGTTCCTGCAAGGCCATTAAGTCATCTATGAACGCCCCACTCGAATTTATGTCCAAACGACTAGCATTTGCACCACATAATTTCGAGATAACAAAACTGTCAAAACGTATTGATGAATTTATGGAGATTTCTTGTTATTATGGTTATTATGGTTGAGGCTTTCAATGTCCAAACGTCCGATGTGGAATTAAGCATGGAAGAAAATAAAACTAAAGTCTGCAAATTGGACCAAAAATACAAGCATGTCAATGTCATACTTTGAATATTCCAAACCCCCGACTAACTTATTAGTCATTACTAAGGTCATCTCCAACCGAAAGAGGATCAGATGGCTCCCTTTAGCCCTATAGCCATCCAAGAAATTATATTTTTATGAACAATGTTAGGCCATATTTTGTACCATCTCCAATCAAGAGAGCCATAGGCCAAACATAGTCATGTGACAAAAATCTATCTCCAACCAAGGCAGCCAAAGGGTCATAGGCCAAACATAGTTTATTATTTTAATTGAATTAATATGGTTACTAAAATTAAACTGCCATATTAAAATAAAGTTTTTGGATATATTAAAAACTACAACAACTTTAATTTAATGATTCAACAACTTCATTTTAAAAACTACAACTTCGATTTAAAGACTACAACAACTTAAATTTAAAAACTACAACTTCAATTTAAAGACTATATTCATTATCTTCATCCGCTATTATAGACGTAAACAACTCCCGTCGGGCCATAATTTTCCACTTTTTCATATCAAAATATGTCTTACTCATTGGAGTGTAATCCAAGGTGTTCCTTTGCATGTTCCTATCGTCCATCTCTTCTTGTATTTGGTTTGCCCGTTCTTCGTGCCTATGGTTCTTTTCTTCCACATCAAATGCATTTCACTCCACCATTAATTGCAATGAGGACGTATTTCCTATTGAAAGGCTAAATCGTCCTTTGCCTTGCCATTTTTCTTCAATTTTCAGGCCTTGTTTCGTCCCATAGCCCTAGGTATGTAAGCTTCATCTAGAGGCGAATTTTCTACCTTTGTTTCTTAAATGGTAGGAGATGCTTGTTCATCCCCCAACTACATTTGAGGAAACATTTCCTAACATCGGCATAGGACCAAATCTTGCTTGAGGTGGATCTTGAAATAACACCTACCCTTTACAAATTTCCCAACAACCGTAATGGCTAAATGGCTTCGAGTTGTCCTCCATATACAATTCCTCCACTTGGCGTACATATAAAATATAAGTTACAAAAATTAAAGGAAATTAATTTATGAAATTAAATGTAATATAATTAAATACTTAAAATAACTTGTGAAAACACTTACTTCGTCATAGTAATTGGCTCCTCTTTCATGCCTGCTTCCAACCTTTATCACTGCTTGATGCCATTTATTCAAACATAGATTAAGATGTTGTTTTTTCATCTTGAAGAACAACTCTCGTGGTTTTGGGAATTCGGTGAAGTTGTGCTTTCGTAGAACTCATAGTACTTTTTGGACGTACGAGTCCAAACATCTTCACTTGTTTGAGAACTCCCCTTCACACTATCTTCCGAGATCTATCTATAAGCCTTACAAAGAGCTTCATCTTCTTTTCGGGTCCAAGCCCTAGCTTTCATTGCAGATGTGACAATTTGAAAATTATTGAAAGAATTGAAGGAAAGATTATTGGAAGAGGTAAGAGAATAGAATGTGAAGAATTGAAATAAAATGAGGTAAGATAGCATGGAATGGTGAAAATTATGTGAGAAATGATATAGGAATGACTTAGGTATTTGTAGGAAAAAAATTAGAATTTTTATTTAAAAAAAAATTGTCTGAAAAAAAAATTCAAATGCAATGATAACTTGGCATCAGCTAGCCGTTGCATTCAAACAATTGGGCCGGCTCGGGGCTGGTTGTCCGATGTACGTCCAGGTTCGACGTGCGACAATAAACTGTAGGGGATGTCAGGAAATACAAATTGAAATAATGAACAGAAATTAGAAATATTTACAAGATGGTGCAAAGAAAAGTATAGGGGTAACCTAACACTCCAAGCTCTCTCAACTTTGTCTGCTACCCCAAAGCTCTTCATATCTATTAATACCTGCACAATCATCCATACACCATAGGAATGGTGCACCGGGCAAACAATAACTTGGATAAGCTGCAAAGCTCGTACAAGTGACAATAATTCTATGTATGTGATACTATTAAAAACCAACCATCGATTTCCATTTATAAACATCAAATATAAAATCATTCTTATGATATCAATATCAAATCATTAAAAACTTAGAATGAGTCACCTAGACATCCAAAGGCTCGTTTGAAACAAATCGTAGAGCTCACAACCATAAACTCATACAACACATTGAAAAGTAGGGTTAGAGCAACACAGTTCGTCCGAAGCCTACATCTCTGAAGCTATCTCAAATAAATTAAATCTAACGAATCAAATGATGTGATTTCAGACCACTCGACGAAATCCATCAATAACGGGTTCTGAACCACTCAACCAAATCGCGGAATAGAAGGGATTCCATACATTTCAACAAAATCTGAGTGGATATGATTTTTGACCTCTCAACGGAATCGTGGAGTACAATAGATATTGGACCACTCAATGAAATCCAAGTTGGATATAATTCTAGACCACTCAACAGAATCGTAGAGCATAAGGGACTCTGGACCTCTCAATAGAATCCAGACGAAGTAGGGAACCAGACCTCTCAATGG
Source organism: Crataegus laevigata (assembly GCA_963580275.1). Lineage (NCBI taxonomy): Eukaryota > Viridiplantae > Streptophyta > Magnoliopsida > Rosales > Rosaceae > Crataegus > Crataegus laevigata. The sequence continues at coordinate 1,410,277 of OY756942.1, read as the reverse complement.
AACCCCAGCGGAAACCAAGTTTCGGATCACTTAATGAAATTGAGAAAAAATCCAAGAAACATAACAACGGCTTGAAGAAACAATACATAAATCAAGTACTCAATTTAGATGGCTCAACGAAATGAAACAAAGCACAAATGCTCAATTGAGAATGGCTCAATAAAGCGAGGAATGAAATAAATGGTCGAGACGTGAAACAAACTTCAAAGCAACAAACCCCATGATAATGGGTTAACAATCCACTACTAGCCCTCACATTTTATTACATCATACCAATCATGCAGAACAAACCACACTTCAAATATGTACGTCAAATCACATTTAATAAAAATAAATCGATGGCTAAATATTAAATAACAATTCAATAGAAAATATATTTATAAAACCAAAATATATCCACACAGGATAATAGTTACGATAACAGGGTAAAACCATACCACATATATTAAAGTCACTCACTTATAGTCCACACTACAACTCCCTAGCACGAATATCAAGTCGTCATGAACGATCATCGCCTAGAACAAATATCAAATCACGTCTCAAAATCTGAGTGATAAACCATGTAACTTACATAAAGCACATCCCTAGGGACATTCTAGAATAATTTGAGACCCATTGACCAAAAGTAAACTGCCAGCTAAAGGTCAACCGTCAAGTCCACAACCATAGCAATTCAATCTGAAAGATCCACACATTGGATTTCAGATCCGTAACCTCCAAAGATACACATGTTACTTCTAAAACAACATACTAAAATATAATCACGATCCAACAGTCGTATGTCTACCAATCACAATTTTTAGTGGCGGTCAAAGTTTTATTTTAGGAACTTATAAATCCAATTTGAGAAGATCCGTATGTTGGATTTCAGATCTGTAAGTTTCTAATGTCCTCAAATATTACGTACTATTTCATATTTAAGTTTAGTGACGATCCAACGGTCAGATCATCAATTGCTACAATGTTCAAGTGGCAGACATTAACGAAATTATACTCAAACAATGGAATGGAATTTCGTTAATCGGATGTCAAATATGGAATCGGGGCATCCAAATTAGCTTAAGGTGGCCAAGTGAGGTCTCAGCCCACGCGCCGCCGCATGCAGTTGCCAGCCGTCCCAATTCGCTTAAAAATTTAACTTTCTCCAAAAATTCTCAAATTTTATAGGAAGGAAGGTCTCACTAAGTAGAGAAAGTTTTATACCTATGGCCAAGTCCAATTTGACCAGGAAAAGCTCCAATTTCACTCAAACCTGTCAGAACCCCAGAATGGGTGAGCTTCGATTTTTCTTTCTTGGTGTTCCAATGCCTCTATCGTTGGTTGGGTCTTGTTCCTGGGTCTAAGAGGAGTTGATTAAGGGTGGTGGTGGGTGGTGTAACTCGTCGAAATGCGAACTGTTGTCAAGAATTCCCCATGACGCCGTGCATCGTTTTCACGTTTTAGGAGCCAAAATGCTCACTTTTTGGAAGGGAAAATAGTTGCATAGAGGTTAGGTGTGGATATCAAGTGAAGGTTGGGAAAAATTGCCTGAAAAATGGATAAGAACCACCGAAATTCACACTAGTTCGAAACCGGGTTGCTGTAGGGGTTGCAGGATCGACGGGGAAGGCTGGTCCTTCCTTTCTCTCTCTTCCTGATAGGTCCCTATCTCTCTACCTAATTTCTAATTGGTCCTTAAACAATAATATGATTGGGCCTTTTTCCCACAAGATGAGAATTCACTTAATTAAAATTTAACGCTTAACTCTTCGATTAAATTCCTAAAATTTACGGAATTAAAAATTAACTAAAAAAATGAAACCCCAAATACGAAATTTAATAATGAAAATACATAGTTGGCAGTGAAGTTTCGAGGATGGAATTTCACACTGTTGGGACCCACGAGCCCTTTGGCCAAGCCCTCGGTTGGAAACAGTTTTCATGTCATTTCGAGCTATTTTTAGCCCTATAATCCTTCGCACGAGGGAGAGAAGGTGATGTGCCTTATATTTACATGCCCACCTCCCTATAGTGAAACGCGTTTTTGGTGGAAGCCCAAGAACAAATCCAAGAGAGCGTGGCCCAAAGCGACAATATCTTACGATGCGAATTAGGATGTGACAGAGAATTTGGGTATGTTTGGTAATTTTGTTGAATCCAAGTCTACCTCCTGGCAGCCAAGTATGGGCTGGATTATCAAAGCTTGGCCATAAAGGCTCTGATGTATTATTACTAGAGCCGGCTCTCAAGACAAGGTTTATCCAATAAGAATACTAGTTCTTACTGTTCATATGTTATGATATTAATATATCACACCAATTCATTATGTATGGATGATGAGATTCCATTGATACACAGCCAATTCCATTATACTTATTGGAGGGTCCCATTGGTGTGCATCTAATAGGAATTGAACCTACAAATTTGCCAATTATGAGTTGAGGGCTTTATCCATTCAGCCATGGATGCTTAGTAGGGATCCTCGTATATGGTGAATAACTAAATTCTAATTGAATTGAAATCTTTAGGATAAATCAATGCAATTCAGGACATCAATTCAAATCCTGGAATGTTTGTGATTTGAAAATTGAAAAATATATATGAATTATTCTTTGTACTTTGGCCATGAAAGATGTTAGCAGGTTGTTGCCCATATGAGAAAATGATTGAAAAAGATGATTTTTCTTTTTATTTGTTGGTTGAATTGTGTATGGACTATGTATTGATGTGTTTTATTTATTTATTATTTATTTTATTATTATTATTATTTTTTTGTGTACAGAGTGTTGTGTGGAAATAGCAATGCAAGGGTGAGATCTAATTGGCTGCACTCGAATAGGGGTTTGTTTCTCGAATCGCACCTATTAGCTAGATTATTAATGTGCTTTGGTAAGGGTTTTCAATATGATTTTCTAATTTCTCTTTTTGAATGTTCACTTTTGGGTTTTTGAAGTATCTATGTGATTTATGTTTGATTATAAAAGAAAAAACAATAAAACAAGAGATGCAGTAATTGGAAACATAGTTGCAAGTGATAAGTTAGAGTCTTTGTTTTAAATCACTATACTACTTTTGTAGTGTGTACATGCATAAGAGAAATTCAAATTGTAATACAAGATCTTAAGGCAGTGCAAAATGGTGTACCAAAATACAGGAGAATCAAAATTGTGAAACCAATTCAACTCTCACTTAGAAGTGTAAGCAATTTCATAGATTCATAATTTCTCTGAAACCTTTTACTTTCCTTCTATAAACTTGAAAGCATGAAGCCAACTTTCCAGACTGCTCCAAGGGCTAGGATGGTTGGATTTCTAAACTTCATTATATTTATGTGTATTTTTCTTATATGGAATGTGTCTATTTCGGGATCAAAACAAGTCATTTTCTAAATTTTCAGGGCATGAAAATTCAAGCTCAGGCGATACCCCCATTTCAAGGTAAATGAGACCACCCGACTATGGTAACCCAATGGCTTTCTTTGTTGCTTTTCCTTAATGGGTCATCAATTCCTTGCTTTTTACTGAGTTTTTGGCTATTGTATTTTGTATTTCTGAGCTTCAGGGCACAGTTGCCCAGTAATATAATTGTTTTTGTAATTTAATATTCAGCACCGCTTGCCAATTTATTGCATGAAAATTTTGAATATCAATGTCAAACTAAATTATACTAGAAGTGGCTGTAAACGCTAGAACAGCATTCGGGTAAATTAGTCTTTAATTGTCTGTCCACATAATTGATTTTCTATAATCACATATCTTATTTCTTTTATTTTGCATGAAATGGACAATAGCCGTAATTCATCTCAGCGGTTTGTAAAACATATGGTAAACCAATGGATAATATGTTTACCTGATTATTTATTTGTGTGTATGAAGTTTTTTTTTTTGGAAATATTGTTATCTTTTCTGGTTTACAAAGGGATTTAAAATGCAATGTCAAAAAGAATTTGAGTTTTAGTTTACTGGAAATGTAATGGAATGAGTGTTTATATTTATATGAGTTTGATCGTGATTACATTTTATTAGCTATGTTCTTTCTTAGAAGCTTTGATCATAGCATTGCTCTGTGACAATTGTGATTGATCTTGATTACGAACGTTCTGGCATGGGTTGAGAGGTAGCTTTTGTGTTATGATTCTTCGTGTCCTTCAAATGAAAATATTGAAAATTTTGAACGATGTATCCTACTGATTTTTTTTTAAACAAACTTGACTTTAATGGTTTGCCTACACATAATTTGCAAGGCCAGTTCAAACATTTTGGAGGCCCTAGGCAAAAATTAAAAAAGGGCCCACAAACGTACAATACGCACAAGAACATTTATGTTTGGGTAAATTACACCATACCCCCTCAGGTTTGAGGTCTATTACAACCCCATACAACATCTTTAAAACATTTCACTTTCATACCTCAAGTACTATTTTATTTCAATTTCATACATCCGTTACATTTTTTTTGCCACGTGGCACACTTTTGGCAACCACGTTGGCAGCCACGTCAGCACTTAACGGTTCAATAGATGGAAAATGTAACGGAGGTATGAAATTGAAATAAAATAGTACTTGAGGTATGAAAGTGAAATGTTTTAAAGATGTTGTATGGGGTTGTAATAGACCTCAAACCTGAGGGGGTATGGTGTAATTTACCCTTTATGATTTTATGTGATTTTTTTCGGTTAGGTATTCAAAGGTTTTTAAATAATTTCTCTAAAATAAGGTATATATAAATTATATTCTTTACCCTTAATATTATTTCCAAAGATTATTTTATGTGCGAGTAACTTTTTCTTTCTCTTCCTTCACACAAAAAGAAAAAGCAAACCAGCAATCCAAGCATGCAAAACACACAGCAGCGAAACATAAACAAGCCACCTTATAGATGAATATCTGCATCGTTCTCTTCTTTTCTGCTTCTTATTTTTCTTATGCATCTTCGTCTTCTTCCTTTGCCTCTATTAATTAGTTGTGGTGTTCAAGTTCTGAATCACTAGGAGTAATCCATCGGGAGAAATCCTAAACTCAATCGAGCAATACTTGACATCTAAAGTGTCTAAGCACGGGACTTTGAACAATGCAATTTTCTGAGTAAAAGCCTTGTAGATTGGGTAGAGAAAGTTCCAAGTTATGCAGTTGCCTAAAAGTGATCTCATTTTTTGAATAATCTTCGTGCTTGCCAAATTAAATTTGGAAAGACATACATACATTATTTTGTTGAAGGTTAAAGTTGAATTGGAATGAATATCAAAAACCTGCGCCGTTAGTTAACATTCTTGCTGATTTAACTAAATTTTAGTAGTTATAATCAAAGGTAACAATCAAATAAAAACTAGTAAAAAATTGGAAAGAAAAAGGCGACTGGACTAGCTCGAACATTAGACCTCGTTATTATCGGCAACAAAGGAACCCGTGCCTCCAGTTAACCTTTTTGATGAACCAACTAAATTCTAGTGATCATAGTCAGTTAAAAGAAATTTAGTATCGTGTACTTGGGTTTGTTGGCATGAAGATTGGCCATTGTGGATGATGGTGCGCTTATCTAACTTCAGTTATCCTTTTGTGTCCACTTCTAAGGTTGTTTGGTGCTTTATCCTTGAAAGAATTGAGCTACGAACGTCATCTTTTTCTGCTAGACCATCGAGATTTTCTTCTTTGGCATTGTCTTCCTCTTTCTAGAAGTCTTCTCGGTCTCTACAAGTCTTTCCAAGGCAGATCGTAGTGGATGAGAGCTAGCCGTGTTGCTTTGTTTCTTAGGTTTTGACAACTTTTCGAAGACGGAGTTTTGGGGTGTTAGCGTGTTAAGCCATTTGAAGACAGAAGTTCCTTCTTGACCTCCAATGTGATCAAGTGTCAAAATTTTGGATTTTGAACGATTCAACCTACCGAAGACTAATGTTCGAGGGGCGGGTTTAGGCTCATCTTGATTTTGTTCAATGCTTACGCTGATGTGTTGAGCGCTAGCGTTTCTTGCTTTTCTTGAAATCTTCACGAGTGTATTTGGTGTGAAACTAAGTCCAGCTTTGATTTTATCAACTCTGTAACCATGCTTTTTCAACATCTTTTGAGTCTCGATAAGGTCACATTCTTTGTTGTTGACGTTGTTTGCATTCTTTTTTCCAAGATTTGAAGAATAAGTGAAATCGTACCTAGCCTTTGACATGAGTTTGTAGGCATTTGGGTTGAAGCCTTCTTTGGTCCTTTTGGTTAGAAGAGAGCTTGATTCCGTCCCTTTTGGCAAGGTTGTATGACGCTTTACGGTGGCTTTGAGATTTTAGCATCGCATAGCTATGTCAGAGGAAAAATTGCATTAGCTTTGAGCAGCTTTATATCGTCATTGGGCAGTTATGTATTGATTTTGCTTGTTTCGAATGGGGATTGCCCACTCTTTCTTCTCGACATCGGGATGTATCGGAAGACAGGTGTGTTTGACCTTTTTGAAGGTGTCACATTTCCTTTGGTTGTTGGGGTCTTAGCAGGCTCATCGACGTTTTTTGTTGAAGATGGCAAAACTTCCCATTCTTGCTATTTGGGCACCGCTTGCCACTCTTTCTTTTTGGGTAAGGCTTTGCCTGTGGACTTGATGTCTTTTGGAAGAGCTTTAAGCACTGTTTCCTCATCCATGTAGAACTTGACACCTGTAAAGTGTGATTCGGCTTCAGTGAATGGCTTGGTGTCGCCTTGTATCACCTTCACTCATTCTCGGTAGTATTTTAAGCATTGGTGGAAGGTGGATGACACTACACCATTCTCATGGATCAAAGGTCTTCCTAAGAGTAAGTGGTAGGAAATTCTTGCGTCGAACACATGGAATATTGTGCTTGACTTGAGTTCACCAATAGTCATCTCTACGAGGACCATGCCCATCGCTCTTTGTTTTTCTTGATTGAAACCTTGGATTAGTTCATCCACCTTGATGCCGATTGTAGTCATTGTTGACTTTAGCATGATGTTTATGGCCGAACCATCATCCACAAACATGCGGTTCACTTTGTGTTCCCTCACGTATCCAGAGACAAAGAGATGACGGCTGTGATGTTTTGATCCTAGTAACAAATCTTCGTCAGTGAAGCTGATTGCGTTAGCATGTGGCATATTCATATGGCCGAAGCTTTAAGCTTTTATCCTTGCTTTCTTGCACTTTGTGGTCGTCAGGACTTGTCAAGATTGTTATTAGTGCTTTTCGCATCTCCTTAGGCAATTGTAGCGCCTCCTTGATGCTAAAGTATGATGTCAGGCTTTCTTCAGGTATAGGAATTTTTTCTTCCTCGACGGCTATAGCTTTGCCTTTTGAGGGCTTTTCTATCTCTACTTTAACCACGTGACATGCAATGACAGTGCACTACTGGAATAAGTCTCGTGCAAAGAGATGGGAATGTGCGGTTCTTGCTCCATAGGTTCCCCAACGTATGCTGGCTTATAGCTCTTATATCTCTCTTGGGCTTCCTATTGTTGCAACGGTGGTGCTTTCTTGCTTGTTCCACCTTTGGTTTTGTGGCTTATAGTCTTGGCTTCCTTGTCTTTTTGTAGGTCACCGGTGTCCACCCCTCTTCATCGTCGGGAAGCACACTTTGGTTGTTTGGCCCCAGCAATGGTTGTGTAGAAAGTGTCATGCAACTTAAGCAAGGATGAAAATGAACGTGCGTCACTTAGAGAGGCATTGGATCAAAGGATCCAAACACAGTCATAGTAGTGTGTGTTGCGACCGTGTTTACAAGGTCAAGTTTGATTTGCCCTTGTTATGCCAGCTTTATGATGAACTCCCTAAGGACGAAGCATTTATCTACATGATGACTCACAATATGATGGTATCTGCAATACCTAGGATCATTTAGGTGATTCATCTCTTTCGAGCGCTTGCACTTAGGTAACTCGATCACCTTTTTCTCCAATAGATCGTCTAGCATTGCGGCCACTTCAGAGTCCAGAAAAGGGTAAGTCTTCTGCTCCAGCTCTCTCAAGGTGTTTTTGTACCTATCTTGGGTGCGAGAAGGTTTACTCTTTTTTATCTCATTCACTTTGTTCTTGGAAGAGATCTTGAGAGGTGCAAGAGAGGTCTTGATGGAGGTAGTGTTGATAGCAGAGCTTCCTTGGAAGGCTTCTTCTCAGTCTTGTCTATTTTCGGAGTGAACACCTTATCCTCCTTGAAGTCGGTGATTGGCTCATTATTCCTACGATTGGTGATGCTCATCTCCATGTTGTAGGAATGAGTCGCCAATTCCTCAAATGTCTTTGGCTTTATGCCTTTGAGGATGTAGTGTAGCCCCTAGTGCATGTCTTGAACACATATCTCAATGGCAGAGGTTTCAGAAAGCCGATCCTTGCAATCCAGACTTAATGAGCACCATATGTTGATGTAGTCGACGACCAGTTCATCTTTCCATTACTTCATACTTGTCAACTCCGGCATGCTTACGATATGGTGCGTGTTGTATAAGCGGTTGAGGAATTCCCTTTCAAGTTAGTCCCAGTTGTTGATGGATTTGGGCTTAAGGTTGGTGTACCAGTCAAAGGTATTACCTTTCAGTGAGCACACAAACTGCTTGACGAGGTAGTTTCCCTTTGTCCCAGCGTTGTTGCAAGTTATGATGAAATAGGCAATATGTTGTTTAGGATTTATTTTTCCATCGAATTGCATGAACTTTGGCGGCTGATAACCCCTTGGCATCCTCAAGGCGTCAATCTTCTTGAAGTAGGGCTTTGAGTACAGCATGAAGTCATGCGAGCTTCCTTGGTACTACACCTTGATGGTGCTAGTGATCATCTCTTGTAGCTGTTGGATAGAGAAAGATCCCATGAGCATTGTCGCTTGGTCCAGCTTCTTTTGAGCTTTCTCCATCAGAGGCTCTTCCTTTTCATCGGTTTCCTCTTTTGGTGGATCAATCTTTGGGTCAGTTTTGTCGTCATGCTATGCCTCTAGACGGTTGACGAGCGTAGCAACTTACAAGTCCTTTGCCTTCACGGTCCTTGTCAGCCTTGCAATTACTTCACCCATTTGAGCTAGCTGCTCCGCAATGGAAGTTGTGCCAGTAGTCATAACTTATATGGCTAGGGGCGACGAGCTGCCTGAGTCGGCGTTAGAAGTCAAAGACTCAAAGTACCTCCTAGGACTTTCTTCCCTTGGTGCCTTTAACAAGGCCAATGTGATCACAGGTTCATGCCTTTGGTTCTCTTGCTCTTTCGGCAAAGTTGATGGAGGGGTGGAAAGCATGGCAGAGAGAGTTCTTGCCTTTCTTTGGGTTGTGAAGCCCAACGTGCCACCACTTGTGGCAAGGATGCCCTTATTCTTTGCGTTGGTAGTGGGAATAGCTTGATCTGTCCTTTGCGCCATTTGTGCTTTTGCAGATTCGAAGACAGAGATGAGAGGCATAGTTGTCCCATTGGGCGTGCCAAATTTGTAAACATAAAAATTCTGTATTGAATGGAATGAGAACACGTGTACAAAGTAGATTTGTATTGATTTGAATTTGTAGGTTACAATCTCTGTTTACAATTTTCCTCTGATTAAGTCCTCAAATGTGATATAGATGCTTGATCGTTGATCCAAGGGTCACGATAACTTGATCTCGGACAAACGGTTGAACGATCGCTTCAAGTTTTGAGCTTGAAAACAACGTGTGGATGATCTTCACCTCAAGCTGCAGCAAAGATGGTGTGGATGTGAGATTTCGTTGCTTCAAGGGTCTTGGTGACTTGATCTTGAAACGAACGTCGCTACAAGTTTATAAGCTTGCAACAAAGTCTTGAAGGAATCGGCACAAGCGCTTGTTGATTCTTCAAGGGAGTGCTTCGGCTTTGGTCGAGAGAAAGCTTCGGCTTTGGTTGAATGTTCTTCGAATAGAGCTTTGGCAGTGTAAAGATTTGGCAGAGGTTCTTCTGTGTAGAGATTTTCTAACCTCCCAAAGGTTTGGCAGATGTTCTTCTACGTAAAGATTTTTCGACCTTGTGCTTGTGGAAGGACCTTGTATTTATAGGCTTCTCAAGGCTTGCCTTTGGGTGGATTTTAGGCATGTTTTGTGTCTTAATTTCAGAGGCTTCTCAAGGCTTGTCTTTGGGTGGATTTTAACATGTTTTGTGTCTTCATTTCAACCACATTTACTCATTGGCTGAATTTAAGAGACTTGTTGCCTATTTTGTGAGCAATCTTCAATCCTTGCTTGTTTTGTGAAGATAATTTAGCTTTCTTTACAGTTTTAGGATCAATTTGGATTCCCTAGCCGAATTTAAGGGAGATTTCTCCCTTTTGCCGAATTTTGGGGAAGTTTTCTACTTCCTTTGCTTGATTTATGCCACATGTCATTGATGACTTGTCCATTTGTGCTGAGTTATATGCCACGGGAGCTTTGTGATGCATCATTTGTATGCAACGAAATTTACATGTCTACAAATACTTTATGGTCAATGTGATCCTATATCTATTTAATTAATTATATTCTTAAATCATATAGGAAGACAGTAAGTAGCAATGTTGCTGTTTCTTAAGTTGTGCATTCCTCTTATTTGGATTTGATATGGGATATCCATGACTAGTTGTTCAACCCAAAATTTGGGATTGTTGTTTTTATTGTTTTAAAGGATGAAGATTAGAGGAATTTAAGTGCTTTAGTTGAAGAAGGACAACTGTACATATTCATGTACACACACATATAGTTTCTTATTCTTCTTAATTAATAGTTATTTGAAGTATAATATTGGTATGTGTGTGTGTGCGCGCGCGTCTATATATATATATATATGGAACTTAGAACCTAGAGTGAGAGAAAGCAACTTTTGTGAAATGGCCCAACCTAACATTCATTAGCAAATCTCAATTTAACTACAAATATAACAGAGTCCAGCTAGCACTCCTCTCGTATTCTCAATTTAACTACAAATACAAATATAACAGAGTCCAGCTAGCACTCCTCTCTTATTCTGAATTTAACTACAAATATAAGAAAGTACATATATGATATATTTAAACAAGATGATCTGAATTTCGTGCCAACTCAAACAATATCAAACGCAATTTAAATCTTAATGAGTTGTTCAAGTGTGATGTCTGGTCCTCCAGTGGAAGCTGCAGTTTGGAATGATAACAACTGAGAAACCATGTGCATTGTTGGCCTCGATTGCGGTCGTGAATCCCTGCATGTGATTGCTACCGTTGCAATGGTTGTCAGTTCATCTTCAACTTCAAGTGTAGGAGGTGGAAGCCGTTGGTCCAATACGTCCTTCAACAATTTGTTTTCGCACACAGATGAAGACGAAAAGGACGATATTAAATCACCTAGTCTTTTTCCCATGATCACTTCCAGTGCTAGCACTCCGAAGCTATAAACGTCACATTTCTCAGTTACCTTCCTTGTGTAGGCCAACTCTGCATAAAAATTAAGGGAGAGCAAGCCATTAGTATAAATTCAAATTTATATTATCAAATTCAACATTATATATTTTAACTGTTTTACTTTACCTGGTGCTATATATCCATATGTGCCTGCAAGGAAGCTCCAATTCGATGAGTCTGGATTCAAAACCTTAGCAATGCCGAAGTCTGAAACACAAGGCTTGTAATCGTAATCCAGCAGAATGTTGCCGCTTGTTAAGTCTCGGTGTACAATTGGCGGCACGCAATCATGATGCAGGTAAGACAGTGCATGAGCTACGCCTTTTACAATTCTCACCCTCCTACTCCAATCCAATTCTTTTGCTTCGTCTTCTTTGCTCAAGATTGAAGCCAGACTACCCTTTTCTAGGTACTCATAGACCAGAAAAGAGTGATGTGAATTCGAACAAAAGCCACAAAGTTTCACAATGTTTCGATGTCGTATATTGATTAGTGCACTTATTTCATTGTGGAACTCCTTCTGCAATGTCTCCTCGCCGTCAAGTTTTTGATGGAATTTCTTCACTGCAACTATGCTGCCTGATGGTAGCTTTGCCTTGTAGACACTTCCAGATCCTCCCTTCCCAATGCAAAATATGGAGTCAAAACCATTGGTTGATCTTATGATCTCCCAATACAATTTTTTTCCATCAAAAAGAGAGATTGAAAAAATTTCATCATGGATATCACTCTTTTCTGTTCCCGGCTCTTTCTTTCTTCTTGTTTTAATGAAGACAATTGCAAGGAGAGCAAGTAAAACTGCTCCCAAGATAGGGAAAACGATTGCAAACACGAGTTTTCTTTTGTTTTTTATTTTTGAGACGTGCTTATTGCAGGATTGTAGTCCTACAACATTTCCGCACAATCCTACATTCCCTTCAAAGCTGTGAGCATCTTGAAATGCTTTGTTGTTGGGGATGGGACCCTGCAAGTGATTGTAGGATACGTCTATGTACAACAAACTGCGCATTCCATCAAACTCTGCTGGAATGAGACCGGAAAGATTATTGTGGGAAAGATTCAGCTGCTCCAAGCTCTTCATATTGCTAATTTCTGATGGTATCTTGCCGTCGAGTGAGTTATGACTCAAATCCAACTGTGACAGGTGAAATAACTTGCCCAACTGAAGTGGAATTTCTTGACTGAAATTGTTGTTGCTCAAATTCAAGTAGTACAAACGGACCAATGCGCCAAAAATGCTTGGAATTGAGCCATTCAACTTGTTGGTGGACACGTCAAGATATTCGAGTTCAGTGAATGCTCCAAATTCTGAGGGTATAGAACCAAAAAGTTGATTGCCATTCAACTTTAGATTCACCATGGAAGTCAATCTCCCCAAATCCTTGGGAACCACCCCAACCAGATGATTCGAAGAAAAATCGAGTTCTCGAATTTTAGTTGCATTGACAATCTCAGATGGTATGCTCCCAGTAAGGTTGTTCCCCGCAATCCGTAGGGTTGTTAAGTTTGGACACTGTCCCCAGATGTCTGAGATTTCGCCATATAAGTTGTTGTGGCTTAGGCCTACAAACTGAAGATTCGGATAGACACCAAAGTCTTCAGATATATTGCTTGTAAATTGGTTCCCTTCAAGACGGACTCTGACCAAGCTCTTGCAACCTTTCAAGCTTTTCGGGATTGGACCTGAAAATTCGTTGTTTTCTGCACTAAACCATTGTAGCAATCCACCTCTACATATATCTCGAGGCAAATAACCAGAAAATCGGTTAGTACCCAATTCAAGTGTTGTCAACTTCATTAGATTCTCCATCTCTTGAGGGATTGATCCAGATAATTGGTTATCGCGGAGGTATAGCTCTTCTAGGCTGCTCAAGTTGCCAAACGAAGAGGGAACGGTTCCGTTGAGCTGATTGTTGTTGAGCTCTAGCGACACAACAAATTTCAAGCATCCAATCTCTTCAGGAATAGTGCCGGAAAGTTTATTATTGTAGAGAGAGAGATAAACAAGGTTTGTCAAATTGCCCAAAGAAGTTGGGATAGAACCAGAAAGGGTATTGTTGTACAAGTGCATGCTGGCTAGATTTTTCAAGTTTCTGAAACTCAGAGGGATTGGACCTGATAAATAGTTGTCATACAAGGAAAGTTTAACCAACTTCGAAAGGTTTCCTATTTCGGGAGGTATAGGGCCCGAAAGTTGGTTTCCGTAGAGAAGCAAAGAAGTCAAGTGGCTCAAATTACCCACAGAAGCTGGAATTGAACCCTCTAAATTGTTCAAGCTTAGAGCTAGCTTATAGACAAATTTAAGTTGGCCTATTTCTTGAGGAATTGAGCCGCTGAACTTATTTGTATTTAGGTGAAGGACCTTAAGATTTGTTAAAAGACCGATTTCGGGTGGGATTTTTCCAGACATTTGATTGTAGGATACATCGAAATAGATGAGTTTGGTGAGGGAACTGATCTCAGGTGGGATTTGATCAAAAAGTTCATTCAAGCTGAGGTCAAAATATGCAAGATTAGGCAAGAACTTGAATGGAAATTGAAGTAGAGTACCTTGTATACCAGAATTGGTGAGGTTTAATCTATTGACACTTCCATCTGAGTTGCATGAAACACCAATCCAAGTATTGCATGGGGCTTCATTTGCATTCATCCATGAGGTCAGGTTTTGGGTTTGGTTTCGAAAGCTAGCTTTCCATTTGAGAAGTACTTCTGCTTCAGTGGAATTGGCAGAAGCAAAAGCACTTTTTTGTGATGAAGCTAGCTGAAGATACAAGATAAGGCAGGCTAGAAAGCATAGCTCGTCACAAGTCGGAACTCTAGTCATTGTTTTTGTTTACGCCTTTTTTTTGGAGCAATTCAGGGCTTTACTTATAGTGAGATGATTTATTGAATTCAAATGTTACTTTTATCACCTATTTGTACCATCTATTTAATAGAGATAGATCCTAAAAGCGTTGACAGACTCTACCTTTATTAGAGAGATGGTACAAATAGGTGGTAAGTGTAGCATTACTCTTACTAATTTACAATCCTCTAGAAACCATAGGCCACTAAGTCCACATACTATATGATACAAGCAAAAATAAGAAAGAGTATCCCAAACCAAAATAGTCCACACATGAATGTGGTTTTTCCATTTCACGGTTCTACCTCAATTAATATATGAGATGGTACTTGTCTGGGAAGACTTTGAAATTTCTTTCACATTGTGTTGAAGTCTTTGTGTTTTATCTTCAAAATTGAAATTGGAAAGCTTGCAGTATCATTTTGAACAGTATTATTCATGCTGTCAAACAATTGGTAAGGTGTATTTAGAATTCTCCAATATGAAATAGGGAAAATAGAGAATAGATAAACTGAACCCTAAATCCTAAACCTAAACCTTTTAGACCTTCTGAATACATGCACCCATGCATCGAGAATCCCATTATAATGCTAGATTGTGGTCCTTGGGGTAGTGCTTTTGGTTAAGTTGTTGTATTTGGTGGTGTACTTGTGACTTAAAGCACACCACCAAATACAAAACTTAACCAAAAGCACAATCCCAAGGACCACAATATAGTGTTCTAAAAATCGGGTTGTTGTTAGGCGCCCACCTAGACGCTCTTTAGATGGTGATCCAGGCGGCCTAGGCTGCGATCTAGTGGCTTATATTTTTTTTCGTTTCATAATGTTATGTTTGGTCAGTATCGTCTCTCGTCTTCGGTCGTTGCCAATTTGATGAGAAGAGGGAGGGTGGAAAAGAAAGAGAACGGTGGATTTGCTAAGCAAACAAAGAGGTTGCAATTTTGTCGATGTGCTCTTAGACTAGTGTGAACGATGACTTGATTTCTAAGAAAAGAAAGTGAAACGGTAGAGGCGAGAGAGAGTGATAGACCAATAAAGTGGGGGTTTGAATGAGAGAGGAAAAAATGGTACTCAGAGAGAGTAGAAAAATTAATAAAATACCAAGGAAGTGATAAAACCAAGACCCAAGGCACAGAGAAAGAGTGGAAAAATAAATAATATTTTAAAAGAATTGAAGAAACAAAGAGTAATTTGACAGTTTATATTTTTTTTTGTACATAAAACAAGGACAACCCACCCACTATCCAGGGCGGAGGGATCATAGGACCACAGTAGTCCTAGCCCCACCCTGCTTTTGTTTATAAAAAAAATTAGTACTGTTTATTATTTTTATTATTTTTATCACTTTTGACTTTTTCATGACTTTTTTACTTAAATCATTCCAATTTTCTAAACAAAATATCTGGCCCTCTTTAAATATTTTAATGATATTTATGTAATCTAGGTTTTAACCCTAAAGCGTACTATTCCAACTTCCAACACTTCCATTCCTTTTCCCAATACTAAAAATTAGTATTTGATTACTCTAAGTTTCTAGTCGACTCACTGTTGCTAGTCTGAAAAAATAGTCAGATCCCTCCCTGCCGTAGTACACTACAGTACACAACCCTGCTGCAGTGCTACTATCAGTATTCAATTTCCATGATCCTCAAAGGTATGAACTTCGAATCTCCAAAGTTGTCATTTTCAATTTTTTTTTTCAATTTGCTAATTCATATATGTTGTCATCTATAATTGTAAATTAATTTAACAAATAATATTTTTTTTTTGGCAGATTAAAAGAATTCCATCATCCCATCAAAAAAAGACATTGAAGTTTAGTTAATTGGTCAACAACACAATTCCAAAGTATGTATTTTACTCTCAATTCCTTTTACAATTTTTTGTTTATAAATTATGATTAAATTGATGTCTTGCAGTTTCTCTTAACTATTGCCTAATTTGTTTTAGTTTGTAAAATTAGCATGTATATTCATATTTCTTTTAATTTAAAGTTAGTCAATCTATGTTTTTTTACTTTTCAGTTATGGAAAGATATTTCAAAAGAAAAACACAACATGAGATATTAGAACCATCTCCATAGAGTCCAAAGAACAATGAAAGTAGTTCAAAACAAACTTGTGTGGATTCTATGGAAATTGACTCGAAACTCTCCAATATGATCCTGTATTGCGTAGACCGATTTTGAGTTATCATCCTAAAGTTCGAGACCAAGTTCGAAGAGCCTATCTCCAAAATAAATCTTGTCAACCAAAAGCCCAAACATTTCCTGCACAAATTTTGGGACAAAGCCTAGAAGGTTCAATCCTGCTTGGTCTACTCAGTTTCCTAATTGGTTGGAGTATAGCACATCACAGGATGCTGCCTATTGTTTATGTTGTTATCTCTTCAAACCTGATATTGGAGATCAATCTGGTGGTGATACTTTTGTTGGAATCGGATTCAAGAATTGGAAGTGCAAGAAGAAAATAGAAATTCATGTTGGAGGACCTAATAGTTTTCATAATAATGCTTGGAGAAACTGTGAAGCCTTATTAAACCAAAAGCAACATATTGAAATAGTTATCTCAAAACAAACTGACCAAGATCGAATTGATTATCGAACTCGATTTGGTGCATCAGTTGGTGTTAGTAGAATTCTCTTACAACAAGGTCTTCCATTTCGTGGGCATGATGAATCTGAAAATTCACTCAACAAAGGAAACTTTCTTGAAATTCTACGATGGCTACGTCATTATAATGAAGGTATAAAGGCTGTCACGCTAGAAAATGCTCCTGAAAATTTAAAATTGACATCACCGATATTCAGAAGGACATCTCAAGTGCTATTTCATATGAAATCATCAGTGCAATCACTAGTGATATTAATGATTCTTTATTTTCCATTCTCGTTGATGAATCACGAGACAAGTCTTCAAAGGAGCAAATGGCCAGTGTATTGCGCTATGTGGATAAGGGTCATGTGATAGAGCGCTTTATAGGTATTGTGCATGTTGCAGATACTAAAGCTTCCTCACTTAAGTTAGCCATTGATGATTTCTTTTCTAGACATGGATTGAGCATATCAAAATTGCATGGGCAAGGCTATGATGGGGCAAGTAATACACAAGGTGAGTTCAATGGCCTTAAAGCACTAATTTTAAATGGGAATGAGTCTGCCTTTTATGTTAATTGTTTTGCTCATCAACTTCAATTAGCTCTAGTACCAGTGGCAAAAAAATTCAGAAATTGGAGATCTCTTTACTATGGTTTCTTCTGTGGTGAATGTTGTGGTGGAATTTTCTAAGCGTTGTGATATTCTTAGAGAGAAACATGCTTATGTAGTTTTGGAAGCACTGGAAAATAACGAGCTTTCAAGTGGACAAGGTTTGAATCAAGAAACTACTCTTAAGCGGGCTAGTGACACACGATGGAGCTCTCACTATAATTGTTTAATCAGCTTGGCTCACACATGTTCTCATCAACGATAGAAGTGCTTGAGATTGTAAGCAAAGATGGAACAAGTTTTGAATAAAAAATTGAAGCAAACATTCTATTGACTTTGATTCAATCTTTCAACTTTATTTTTGGTCTACAGTTGATGAAAAAGGTTTTGGGGATCACAAACAATTTATCACGGGCATTGCAAAAGAAGGATCAAGATGTTGTGAATGCAATGAACTTGGTCAATGTATGCAAAGGAAGATTGCAAAGGATGCGAGAAAGTGGTTGGGAATCCTCATTTGATGAAGTTTCATCCTTTTGTGACAAGAATCATATTAAAATTCCTAGCACGGATGATATTTTTACGAGTGGAGAGCGACCAAACTGAAAAGCTCATCCCATCACAACTTGCACCATTATCGGGTTGATTTATTCACCGATGTCATAGATAAACAACTGACTGAGTTAAATGATCGATTTACTGAGAAAAATACTGAACTACTTCTTTGTATGGCATGTTTAAGTCCCAAGTAATTCTTTCTCTGCCTTTGACAAAGAAAAATTGATGCGTCTTGCCCAATTTTATCCAAGTGATTTTTCAAAGCACGATCTTGAGTTACTCAAAGAACAACTTGAGAATTATATTTGGGATATGACCTTTAATAGTGAGTTTGCAGATTTGAAAGGAATTAGTGATCTTGCACAAAAGATGGTTGGAACCAAGAAAGATCAGACTTACCCGTTAGTGTACTTGCTTTTGACATTGGCACTCATCTTACCGGTTGCAACCGCAAGTGTAGAGCGAGTCTTTTTTGCTATGAACATTGTTAAGAACACCTTACGCAATTGAATGAGTGATTTGTGGATGAACGATTATTTGGTTGCTTATATTGAAAAGGATATTTTTAATAGTATAGAGGACGTGGCTATCATGCAACGGTTCAAAATATGAAAACTCGTCGAGGACAATTATTTTAATTATTGGGAATATGTAATATTATCAATGCTATGTTATATTGAATTTTGGTTACTTTTCATATATATACTATGATGTTTTGGTTAACAGTTTTGTAACTACAATCAATTTAATTTTTTTTAATATTTGTGAGAGGCCCATCCTAACCCAAAATCCTGGCTCCGCCACTGACACTATCTTTTGAGAGTCACAGTCAGGTTACGTTTTCTAAACTAGAGAATACAATTTCATCTTTATTTTTTAAGGGGTGTTTGTTTTTAAATTTTTTTAGACAAAATTAAATTTTTTAGACTAAACATACACTCCTTTTAAAAATTTGATCAAACATTTTCCAAAAATTTCGGTTATTAATTTTGTTTTTCACATAAGTTCAATTATGTTTAGAATTTTAGTTTTTCACAACTTCTACTGGGCATTTCGTTTTCTTTTCCTATTATCCCTATATTTATGCATTTATTATCCATCTCTATGCATTTTTTTTGTTTGTTATAATTTTTTTTGTGTGAATATAGTAGAATATTTATTAAAAAATTGTTCGATTTGATTATTTAGAAGACCCACCACATAACAAAATTGTTTTTTTATTTATTATATAGCTACATCTAGTTGCGTATAATATGGACACATTTAATTTTATAGTGGATTTGATATTTTGTATTTTTTGGTACATTTGGAATGTAAATGTACCAAAAGGGTTATCTGATAGAGACTGTAGACATTGAAATTTCGGTGAAATAAATATTAACAAATGCATTAAAATTACAACTGTAAACATCGAAATTTTGGTGAAATAAATGTTGATCAAAGCATCAAAATTACAACCTTCATTCATTTCATCTACATCGTCCACTTACTTCACCAACAAACAAAATGGACGGTGATGATTCATTCTCACCAACAAAATGGATTGTAGTGATTCATTCTCACCAACAAAAATGGACGGTCATGATTCATTCTCACCAACAAAATGGATGGTAGTGATTCGTTCTCAAGGCCTATAAATAGATTGCTCCATCAAAAGATCAGGGGAAAAATTTTGGACATACATTTTCTCGACTCTAAAATTGGAAGAGAATTCACGTCAAACCAAAGCCTTGAAGACTCAAAACTCTAAAGTTCTCAAGCAAATCCCGTAGGATCAAGAAAGCTCTCTTCGTTCTTCGTCAAAACCCATCCAAGATCAAGCCCCAACGGCCCTTGGATCAACCAAATCCGAAAACCAACATCTTACGGAGATTGAATCAGAGGATCAAAACAAATAGAGATTGTAACCCAAAATCATCAAATACAAATATTATTTTGTACACGTGTTCTTGTCTCGTTTGATTTCAGGAAATCTTCGTGTTTACAAATTTGGCACGCCCAGTGGGACCATCTCTACCTCTCATCTCTTTCCCCGTTCGAGAAAACCAAAGCACACCTCCAAAATCAATGGCATCAAGAGAGGATCAAGTTATCCCCGCCACCAAAGCAAAGAACAAGAACATCGTCGCTGCAAGTGGCGACATTTTAGGCATCATAACCAGAAGCAGAGCAAGAGCCCTCTTTGCCGCGGCTTCCACCCCCGCATTAACTGTACCAAGTGAGCAAGAGCACCCGAGGTACAAGCCCGCGATCACTCTGACCTCGCTAAGTGCACCAAGGGAGGATATCCCGAAGGAGTACCCCGAGTCCCCGCTCTCTGATGCCGACTTAAGTAGTAGCTCCGCCACGCAAGTCATGACAGCCGGAGCGACTTCGATCGAGGAGCAGCTGGCTCAAATGAATGAAGTGATCGCAAAACTCACACGAACTGTGGAAGAAAAAGATTTGCAAATCGCCGCGCTCGCCAACTGGAGGCACAAGACGTGAAAGTCGACCTAAAGGTTGGCCCAACAAAGAAAAAAGCTGATGAAGAAGATGAGCCTCCAGTGGAGAAAGATGAAGAAAAGCGGAAGCTAGACGAAGCAGCGGCGCTCATGGGATCTCTCTCTATCCAATAGTTGCGGGAGATGATCACCAGCACCATAAAGGCGCAGTATGAAGGAAGCTCACATGACTTCGCATTATACTCAAAGCCCTACTTCAGGAAGATTGACGCTTTGAAGATGTCGAAAGGGTATCAGCCGCTGAAATTCATGCAGTTCGATGGCAAGGGAAACCCAAAGCAACATGTCGCCCACTTCATTGAAACCTGCAACAATGCTGGAACAGAAGGAGACTACCTTGTTAAGCAGTTCGTGCGCTCGTTGAAAGGCAACGCCTTTGACTGGTACACCAACCTCGAGCCCAAGTCTATCAACAGTTGGGATCAGCTAGAAAGGGAATTCCTCAACCGCTTCTACAGCACTCGCCGCACCGTTAGCATGCTAGAGCTAACAAGTACAAAGTAATGGAAGGACAAACCTGTTGTCGACTACATCAATAGATGAGAAAAATGAGCCTTCTCGCACCCAAGACAGGTATAAAAACACCTTGAGGGAGTTGGAGCAAAAAACGTACCCTTTTCCTGGCTCAGACATGGATGCAATGTTAGATGACTTGCTGGAAAAGAAGGTGATCGAGTTACCGAAATGCAAACGCCCTGAAGAAATGAATCGAGTTAACGATCCCAGGTACTGCAAGTACCACCGTATCGTAAGTTATCCAGTTGGCAAATGCTTCATCCTTAAAGAGCTTATCATGAAGGTAGCACAACAAGGGCGAATTGAACTCGATCTAGAAAACACGGCTGCAATGCATACCACTACGATCGCATTTGGATCCCTCGATCCTGTTCCTCTCCAAATGACGCATGACCACTCCCTTCAATACTCAAGCCACACAGCACCCTCTGCACAACCATCTCTGGGGGCAGATGACCTAAATGCGTTTACCGACGATGAAGGAGGATGGACATTGGTGACCTACTAAAAACAAGGAAGCCAAAATCACAAGCCAGAAGGCCAAAAGTGAGGGAAAGGAGAAGGCATCGCCGCCGCAACAATGGGAAGCCCAAAAGAAGCGCAAGAGCTGCTAAGCCAACATATGTTGAGGAGCCTATGGAACAAGGGCCACGCATTCCTATCTCCTTGCACGAGTACTTCCCGAGCGACTTTTTCCAATAGTGCACTATCGCTGCATGTCACATGGTCGAAATAGAAGTGGAAGAATCCTCAAAAGGCAGTACCTCCACACCCAAAGAAAGCTCGCTGACACACTCTAACATCGCGGAGGTGCTACAATCACCCAAGGAGATGGAGAAAGAACTAGTTGCGGCCTTGGTGAGCCCCGACGATCACAAGGTGCAAGAAAGCAAGGACGAAGGCTTAGAGCTTCGGCCATATGAATATGCCATGTGTTGTGCCGCTCGTGACACAATCCACTTCACCGACGAAGACTTGCTACTAGGATCCAAACCTCACAACCGTCCTCTCTTCATATCGAGGTATGTGAGAGGGCATAAAGTCAACCGCATGCTTGTGGACGGTGGATCGGCCATAAACATCATGCCAAAGTCAACAATGACCACAATCGGCATCAAGATGGATGAGTTATCCCTAATTCGTCTGCTAATCCAGGGTTTTAACCAAGGAGGACAAAGGGCGATAGGCATGATCCGAGTGGAGATAGCCATCGGTGAGCTCAAAACAAGCACGATATTCCACGTGATTGATGCAAGAACTTCATACAGCTTACTCTTAGGAAGACCTTGGATCCACGAGAATGGGGTAGTGCTATCCACCCTCCACCAATGTGTAAAATTCTACCGAGAAAGAGTGAAGGTGATCCAAGGCGATACTAAGTCGTTCACCGAAGCTGAATCACAGCTTGCAGACACCAAGTTCTACATGGAGGAAGACATGGTGCCTGAAGCTCTTCCAAAAGAAATCAAGTCTACAGGCAAAGCAACACCCAAAAGGCAGGAATGGCAAGCCGTGGCCTAAAAGCAAGAAAGAGAAGTCGTACCCTCTTCAAGCAAAAACGATGATGAGCCCGTTAAGCCTGTAACGACTAAAGGGAGTAGTACGCCCTCAAAAAGACCAAACACATCCGTCTTCCGATACATCCCGATGTCGAAAAGAAAGAATGGTCAATCCCCAATCAAAATGGGAGCAAGCAAGGCCAACACACAGCAACACAATGATGATGTAAAATTGCTTAAGACAAATGCAGTTTTGCCTCTGACACGGCTAGGCAACGCTAAGGCTGCAAGACCACCACAAAGCTTCGTAAAAGCTCAGCCAAAGGAGGTGGAAACAAGCTTTCTTCCAACCAAGAGGACCGAAGAAGTTTTGATCCCAACGCCTACAAACTCATGTCAAAGGCTGGGTACAACTTCGCTTCCTCATCAAGTCCCGGAAAGAAGGTTGCGAACATCAAAGAATGTGACCTCACCAAGACTCAAAAGAAGTTAAAGGAGCATGGGTATGGAGTTGACAACAACAAAGCTGGGCTTGGCTTCACACCAGATGCACCCGTAAAGATTTCAAACAAAGCAAAAAACGCTAGCACCCAACACATCAGCGTGACTGTTGAACAAGATCAAGAGGAGCCTAAACCCACTCATTAAATATCAGTTTTCGATAGGATGAATCGCTCAAGACCCAGAAATCCAACACTTAATCACGTTGGCGATCAAAAACGGACCTCCGTCTTAAAGAGGCTTAAAACACCAACATCCCAAAGCTTTGTTTTCGAAAGGTTGTCAAAACCTAAGAAACAAAGTAACACGGCTGGCTCGCCTTTGCGACGGTCGGTTTTGGGAAGACTTGAGGATGATAAAAAAAACCTTTTAGAAAGAGGGAGACAACGTCAAAAGAAGAAGAACTCAACGGGCTAGCAGAAAAAGGCGATATTCGAAGCTCAATTCCTTCAAGGATGAAGCGCCAAGCAATCTTAGAGGTTGACACAAATGGACCACTGAAAATAAGAAGGCGCACCATCATCCATACTAGACAATCCTCATGCCAACAAGCCCAAAAGGACGGCACTGAAGGAGAGGACAGAGACATCTTCCTCATCTAAGAAGACAAAGAAGATGAAACCCTTAAGGAATACGTCACTTCTGGCTCTTTCGACTCAAAATCCCCACCTCAATCGCTGGGGGCATGCTCCAAGTCAAGCGAAGATGAAAGATGGACTCATATCACTTCAAAGAAATTACACACGAAGCCTATATTGCATCTACAAATTCATCAGTCGGAAAGGGGGCAAGAAACCATTACATTTTTAAGCCTAGATGAAGCTAAGATTGTCAACATGATCGAAGCTGATTTAATTCAAGAGGTCATGGACTCGGGACGGAACTTAAAAGTTGCCCTAAAAAAATCAGGGCAACTCCGCGCTTGTATAGAGTTTCGTAACTCAAAACAATGCGACGCCCAAGAGGATGGCACTGAAAATGAAGTCCAAGATGTCTTCCACATCACAATCCAAGAAGGCAAAGAAGACGAAATCCTTAAGGGAGATGTCACTGCTGCGCCACCACAGCTCGAAGACGGGAAGGGGGGGATGGGGGAAGCCATGGTCGATGATCTGAAGGAACTCAACTTAGGCACAAGCAAGGAACCAAAGCCTATCTTCGTAAGCGCACTATTAAGTACAAACGAGATAGAAGAGTATTACCAGCTGCTATTAGAGTATAAAGACGTCTTCGCTTGGACTTACAAAGAAATGCCCACCCTTGACCCTACCATCGCTGTGCATCGCCTTGCAGTTAAGCCTGGAATGCGACCGATAAAGCAAACTCCAAGACATTATCGATCCGAGCTCATCCCACAAATCGAGATTGAGATTGACAAGTGTTAATCGAAGCAGGCTTCATTCGAGAGGTGCAATACCCTAAGTGGATCTCCAACATCGTCATTGTCCTTAAGAAATCTGGACAAATACATGTTTGCGTAGACTTCCGAGACCTAAATGATGCTTGCCCGAAGGGCGACTTCTCCTTGTCGATCATTGAAATCATAGTAGACGCAACCACTGGCCACGAAGCACTATCGTTCATGGATGGCTCTTCAGCACTCCAAAAGGTATCTACTGCTACAAGGTGATGCCATTTGGTCTAAAAAACGCTGGAGCTACATATCAACGCGCAATGCAGAAAATCTTCAATGACATGTTACACAAAAACGTAGAATGTTACACAGACGATGTGGTGGTCAAGACAAAGAAAAGATCAGATCACTTGAAGGATTTGCGAACAGTGTTCGAAAGACTGCGAAAATGCAATCTCAAGATGAACCCGTTAAAATGTGCATTTGGCGTTACATCTGGAAAGTTCCTCGGCTTCATTGTCAAACACCACGACATTGAAGTGGATCAATAAAAAATCAAGGCCATTCAAAGCATGCATGAGCCAATAAACTTGCACGAGCTAAAAAGTCTATAAGGACGGCTAGCCTTCATTAGGCGTTTCATCTCCAACCTCGCAGGGCGCTGTCAACTGTTTAGTCGACTCATGAAGAAGGATGTTCTATTTGTATAGGATGAGGCATGCTGCAATGCTTTTGAAAGCATAAAAAAATATTTGTCAAGTCCACCTGTCCTGGGGGCACCCACGCCTGGAAAGCCGCTCATATTGTACATTGTCGCCCAGAAAAGTTCAGTTGGAGCACTCTTGGCGCAAGAGAATGAATCCCATAAAGAATGAGCGCTCTACTACTTCAGTCGAACTCTCACCAGGGCTGAGTTAAACTTTCCCCGATAGAAAAGATGTGCCTCGCCTTGGTGTTTGCCATCCAGAAGCTCAGGCACTACATGCAGGCTTACGCCATCCACCTAGTCACTAAAGCTGACCCAGTCATATACGTCATGTCCAAACCAGTCTTGACAAGGCGACTAGCTAAATGGGCGTTGCTTCTTAATCAGTATGAAATCATCTACGTCCCTGCTAAAGCTGTTAAGGGACAAGCTCTAGCACACTTCCTTGCTGATCATCCAATCCTAGCTGATTGGAAAATCTCAGACGACTTGCCTGGCGAGGAGGTGTTCTACATCGACATCTACCCGACGTGGACGATGTCCTTCGACGGATCCGCACGAGCAAACAGAGCGGGGGCAGAAGTAGTATTCATGTCGCCACAAAGGCAAATACTACCTTACTCCTTCTAGCTAAGTGAATTATGCTCCAACAACGTCGCTGAGTACCAAGCATTGATCATTGGTCTTCAAATGGCAATTAACATGGAAATCACAGCCCTCGAGGTGTTGGAAGTATGCCCACAAAGCCACTCATTTGATGTAATAGCTTTTTGGAATACTTATTGTATTAAACTTTTAAATGTTTAATGGAGGGCAAAGCTTATTGTTAATCACTGTTTATTGTATCTTGTGTTGAATCAATAAGGGAATCCAAGGAATGTATTTGATCTAAGAGATGAGTGATCTAAGTAAGTTAGATTTTCGAGACCTTTCTCTTATGCTCATTCCTAAAACGTTCCTAGCCATAGGGTTGCCAATTGGGCATTGACAATCCGCTAAGGTTAGTATGTGTTATGTCGACTCAAGCGTGGATATGGCAAGTCTCAAGTCATTTAGTGTTGGACACTAAGACAAACACATAGGTGCTTGAAAGAGTAATTGAGTACACTGAACTACGATCAAAACAGAGTTCAAACATACATGTCATGTAAGAACTCATGGTTACAATATGCAAAGTAGTCCTTTGACCTGAGGCATCATTGATGTCTGATGGTTAGGTCCTTGATCTTTGATCGTGTCAAATGGCATTCCTTTAGAGTGTCCACGGCATGGTTGGGGTCAAGCTATCTAGTCATGTAGACATGTGAATGCACAACAAGGGATCTCTAACCTTATGGAAGGAGAATACTCTAAGATATGATTCGAGAGTCTTTGGCCAAAGCATATGAATATCACTAAGGAAGTTTGTTCCAAATCTTATTCAAGCGAATCATATAGAGAAGTATCACATTGGATAGTGGACATGAAACAAACTATCACTTAAACGATGTGATTAAGAGTATTGTATTAGAGAAGGACCGTATTGCATTGTAGTTGTAACTGGATAGGTTCTCCAACCACTTCTACTTAGCTTGGGTAACCATGACAAGCTGCTAGGTGTCACTCATGGTTTGTGGAAGCCCTAAAGATTGGCAAACACTAATCTTAAGGGAGAATTGAAATGTGATTTCAATTCACAATCGATAGTTAAGAGTAACATTGCCCACTGCCTCGCTAATTGGAACCTAATGGATCGTACACCGAGTAAAGATGAAAGTGAAGTAATTAAATGAAATGGATAAGCAATTAAACAGTTAATTGAAGAATGGTCAAAATTAATTAATTGGTTAATTAATTATACGAAACGTTCGTATTGGGCTTCTAAGTTAGTTTTGGGTTTCGGGGCCCAAAAGTGTTTTGGTCCACAAGGCCCATCATGTTTAAGTTGTATGACAACTAAAACAAAATGGGCAATTAGCCCAATGACAAAGCAAGGCCGGCCATATGTGGTGAGGGGTAACAAACTTGTGTTAATTACAAGTTTGCTACTCACAAGAAATGAAGTATAAATTCAAAGTTATAGCTTTATTTCATTTAGGGTTTTTCCTTAAGAAATTGGGTGAAACATTTTCTCTCTAAATTTCCTAAAGGGGGCCGGCCACTTAGGGAGGAAATCTAGCAATTTCTTCACCCCTAAGTCATCCATTTTATCTTCACATTTTATCTTTGGTGTAGAGAGTTGGAGACATCAAGCCTTTGGTGTTTTGGAGAACAAATCCTCAAAGAAGCAATGAGGTGACTTGAAGGCCCTCCACTTGGGTGAATCCCTTGTGTAATCAAGGATGAGCTTCAAGGGTAATGATTCTCTAAATCCTTATTCTCTTTAATGTTGTTAAAGAATTCACGTATAATCATAGGCCCCGAAGACCTATTTGCATGTATTTGTTGCATATTTCTATATACATTTGTGTTTGCTTGCAGAAACTTATGAACCTGAAGTTCATGATTCTTTCGAAACTCGAAGTTTTCAAAATAGGCCTTGTTGAAAACTCGAAGTTTTTCGAATTCGATCACTTATTAAGTCTTGTAACGAGGACTTAACCAAAGATGATCTATTGGAGAAGATCTGCGACCAATATTGTCCTGCGATACCAATATAAGGCTCATAAGTTCACCAAATTTTTCGATTTGATATCTATTTTACTTTTTGCTAAAAAGCAAAATCCGCTATTGATGAAAAATCATCAAGCTTGACCCACATGTGCGACTGCTGTGCCTAAAACATATCATAGTGAGAATCAACGCTCAAAAGGCCATCCTGGGCATGGTAGGGGAGGCCAGAAGCCACCTTGTCAAGGTCAATAGAGCCAAGGCCCATCCAAGGATGAAACCGAGCCCATAAGCGTTCTAACCTCGCTCCCAAGACCTCGAATTTTAAGAATAAAGGTAAAGCACTTGACACTATGGATGTGGATATGTGACATAGTTATGGTTCAAATGACCATTGGTCCTGTGTTTGCCATGCTCCCCTGAAGGTTATAGCTAAATATCATTCTCGTGGTAAGAAGTTTGAATCAAACTTTATGCAAGTAGATAAACCAGAGGATACAAAGATAAAGGTTTTTTATTTTCAAGAGGTCGTTACCCCTATGGAAGATTAGAATCTTAGACATAGACCACTTATAGTTGAATTTTAAACCTTGGGGTCGAATTCCACTAATGTGGTCAAATCCCCCTTATTTGGTTTTTTTTTTTTTTTTGGTTTAAGTTTTGAACAATTTTCCTTTATGTTTGGATTATTTGTTGGTGTTTTTTTTTAAATTTTGGATATTAAGTTTATGAATTACCATCCTCAAATACTTAAATTATTTTGTATACATATATGTTTTTAGAACTTTTATGCATGTGACCAATCCAAATTAAATTTATTTCTAGGTATGACTTGTGGGAAAGTTGTTTGTTTAGCAAATTGTACAACCACACACACCATATTGCATGAACGCATCTATTTCACTAATTTCGTACCTAATAATGCACCTCTGGCAACCCTCTCCTGTCCATCCAATCTGATCGAAGGATATGGCAAGGCCCTTGTAATGTTGTCCAATGGCACTATTTTGACCATTTAAAAGGCACTTTATTCTTCACATTCCGGAAGAACATTGTTGAGCTTCAAAGATGTTTAAGGCAATAATTATCATACTCAAACCTATGTAGAAAACATAGTTGATTTTCCTTGCATCACTTCCTACAAATATGGCCAGAAATGTATTCTAGAGAATATGAAGCGTATGCCGAGTAATTTGTATACTAAAACCATATGCCATATTGAGAGTTGCGCATGAAATTACACTTGGGCACGATCGTTTGGGACAACATGTATGAATAGTGATGCCCCGTATCCTCAAATCTTCACATGGGCATCCTCTAACTCAAAGTTTAGGTTCTATTCAGGAAGATATTGCATGCCAAACCTACTCCATGAGAAAGCTTATCATTAAGCCTTCTTATGACAAGATTCGTTTGAATCCTTATATTTCTTTTCTACAAAGGATTCAGGGGGATATATGTAGAACGATTCAACCTTCACTTGGACCATTTAGATACTTTATGGTATTAGTTGACACTTCACACATTGGTTACACGTGTGCTATATGGTAAGGCCCTTGTAATGTTGTCCAATGGCACTATTTTGACCATTTAAGAGGCACTTTATTCTTCACATTCCGGAAGAACATTGTTGAGCTTCAAAGATGTTTAAGGCAATAATTATCATGCTAAAACCTATGTAGAAAACATAGTTGATTTTCCTTGCATCACTTCCTACAAATATGGCCAGAAATGTATTCCAGAGAATATGAAGCATATGCCGAGTAATTTGTATACTAAAACCATACGCCATATTGAGAGTTGCGCATGAAATTACACTTAGGCATGATCGTTTGGGACAACATGTATGAATAGTGATGCCCCGTATCCTCAAATCTTCACATGGGCATCCTCTAACTCGAAGTTTAGGTTCTATTCAGGAAGATATTGCATGCCTAACCTACTCCATGAGAAAGCTTATCATTAAGCCTTTTTATAACAAGATTCGTTCGAATCCTTATATTTCTTTTCTACAAAGGATTCAGGGGGATATATGTAGAACGATTCAACCTTCACTTGGACCATTTAGATACTTTATGGTATTAGTTGACACTTCACACGTTGGTTACACGTGTGCTTGTTGTCCACAAGGAACGTTGCCTTTTCCAAACTATTGGATCAGGTTATCAAGCTTAGGGCTCACCACAGATCAAATATATTCGATTGGATAATGCTGAAGAATTCACAGCCAAAACGTTTGATGACTATTGTATAACGGTTAGGATTGAAGTTAAACATCTAGTACCGTATGTGCATACCCAAAACAACATAGTATAGGCATTCATTAAGCGCTTACAAATGATTGCTCAATCGTTGGTCATACATACCAAGCTCTTGATCACTGCTTAAGGCCATGCAATATTGCATGCAACCATGTTGGTCTACTTGAGGCTCTTCGCAATCCAACCGTATAGCTTCCTTTAGTTGATTACTGGATAGGAACTTGACATATTGCATATGTGCATTTTTTGTGTGTGCTGTCTATGTGTCAATTGCACTGCCCTTACATACAAAAATGGGTCCTCAGAGAAGGATGAGAATCTATGTCGGTTATGATTCTCTTTTTATTATTCGTTACTTAGAACCTTTGACATGCAATCTCTGTACTGCCAGTTTAGTGGATTGTCACTTTTATAAGATAGTCTTTCCATCGTTAAAGGGAGATAAGAAATTCCCCATTCCTAAAGAAAGACGCGAAGTGACAAGTGCATCACTTCCTACAAATATAACCAGAAACGTATTATAGAGAACATGGAGCGTATGCTGAGTGGTTTTTACACTACAACCATACGCCATATTAAGAGCCACTATATGGCCAACTCTACCTTAGGGGCTGCGCACGAAATTACACTTTGGCATGATCGTTTGGGACAACCTGGATGAATAATGATGCACCGTATCATTAAATCTTAACATGGGCATCCTCTAACTCGAAGTTTAGGTTCGGTTTAGGAAGATATTGCATGCCAAACCTACTCCATGAGAAAGCTTATCATTAAGCCTTCTTATGACAGGATTCATTCGAATCCTTACATTTCTTTTCTACAAAGGATTCAGGGGGATATATGTGGATCGATTCAACCTGCATGCAAACTATTTAGATACTTCATGGTATTAGTTGACGCTTCACACATTGGTTACACGTGTGCTTGTTGTCCACAAGGAACACTGCCTTTTCCAAACCGATCAAATCTATTCGATTGGATAATGCTAGAGAATTCACATCGAAAACTTTTGATGACTATTGCATGACGGTTGGGATTGAAGTTAAACATCCAGTACCCTATGTGCATACCCAAAATAGCCTAGTAGAGGCATTCATTAAGTGCTTACAAATGATTGATCATTCGAAATACGTACCAAGCTCTTAATCATTGATTAAGGCTATGCAATATTACACGCAACCATGTTGGTCCACTTGAGGCTCGTCGTGACCCAACCGTATAGCGTCTTTTAGTTGATTACCATATATGAACCCGACATATCGCATCTGTGCATTTTTTTATTGTCTATGTGTCAATTGCGCCGCCCTTACGTACAAAAATGGGTCGTCAAAGAAGGATGAAAATCTATGTTGGTTATGATTTTCTTTTTATTATTCGTTACTTAGAACCTTTGATAGGCGATCTCTATACCGTCTGTTTAGCGGATTGTCAGTTCTATGAGATAGGCTTTCAGTCATTAGGGGGATATAAAAAAGTCCCCATTCTTGAAGAATGATACGAAGTGACAAGTGCATCACTTCCTACGAATATGGCTAGAAAAGTATTAGAGAACATGGAGCATATGCCGAGCGATTTGTATACTACAACCATACGCCCTATTGAGAGGCACTATATGGCCGATCCTACCTCAAGGACTGCACACGAAATTACACTTTAGCATGATCGTTTGGCACAACCTGGATGAATAGTAATGCGCTGTATCTTGAAATCTTCACATTGGCACCCTCCAACTTGAAGTTTTGGTTCGATTTCGAAAGATATTGGATGCCAAACTTGCTCCATGGGAAAGCTAATGAGTATGCCTTCTTATGACAGGATTTGTGCGAATTCTTATATTTCTTTTCTACAAAGGATTCAGGGGGACAAATGTGGACCAATTCAACCTTTATGCGGACCATTTAGATGCTTTATGGTATTAGTTGATGCTTCACTTGTTGATTACACGTGTGCTTCTTGTCCACGAGGAACGCTGCCTTTTCCAAACTGTTGGCTCAGGTTATCAAGCTCAGGGCTTACCATTGATCAAATTTATTCGATTGAATAATGCTGGAGAATTCACATTGAAAACCTTTGATGACTATTCGATTAGGATTGAAGTTGAACATCCAGTACCCCATGTGCGTACCCAAAATAGCCTAGTAAAGGCATTCATTAAGCTCTTACAAATGATTGCTCGATCATTGGTCATACGTTCCAAGCTCTTGATCACTGCTTAGGGCCATGCAATATTGCACGCAGCCATGTTTGTCCGTTGAGGCTCATCACGACCTAACCATATAGTGTCCTTTAGTTAATTACCAAATATGAACCTGACATATCGCATCTATGCATTTTTTTATTGTGTTGTCTATGTGTCAATTGCGCTGCCCTTACGTACATAAATGGGTCCTCAGAAAATGATGAGAATTTATATCGGTTATGATTCTCTTTTTATTATTGGTTACTTAGAACTTTTGACAAGCGATATCTATACCGCCAGTTTAGCAAATTGTTACTTTTATTAGACAGTTTTCCCGTCGTTATGGGGAGATAAGAAAGCCCCCATTCTTGAAGAATGACGCAAAGTGACAAGTGCTTCACTTCCTATGAATATGGCTAGAAACATATTGTAAAGAACGTGGAGCGTATGCCAATTGGTCTTTATACTCCAAATATATGCCCTATTGAAAGCCACTATGTGGCCGACCTTACATCAAGGACTACGCACGAAATTTCACTTTGTTATGATTGTTTGGGATAGCTTGGACGAATAATGATGAGCCGTATGCTCAAATCTTCGCACGTGCATCCTATAACCTGAAGTTTAGGTTTGATTCAGGAAGACATTGCATGCCAAACCTGCTTCATAGGAAACTTATCATTAAGCCTTCTTATTACATGTTTCATTTGAATCCTTATATTTCTTTTGTACAGAGAATTCATGGGGATATATTTGGACCGATTCAACTTCCCAGCAAACCATTTAGATACTTTATAGTATTAGTTGACGCTTCACATGTTGGTTACACGTGTGCTTGTTGTCCACGAGGAACACTGCCTTCTCCAAACTGTTGGCTTAGAATACCGAGCTCAAGACTCACCATCGATCAAATTTATTCGATTGGATAATGCTGGAGAATTCGCATCAAAAACTTTTGATGACTATTGCATGACGTTTGGGATTGAAGTTGAACATCTAGTGCCCTATGTGCATACCCAAAACAGCTTGGTAGAGGCATTCATTAAGCGCTTACAATTGATTGCTTGATCGTTGGTCATATGTAACAAGCTCTTGATAACTGCTTAGGGCCATGCAATATTGCACCCAACTATGTTGGTCTCTTGAGGCCCGTCGCGACCTAACCGTATAGTGCCCTTCAATTGATTATCGGATATGAACCTGACATTTCGCATATGTGCCTTTTTTATTGTGCTGTTTACAGATATACCAATGTACGACAGACTTTCTTTCTGGAGGCCCGGGATGCCAATTTGGCCAATCCACATACATTGGCGGCTAGCCAATCTTGTTTCCCTACCCAAAAGCATGGCAGACCTCTTGGTTCAAAGGATTCACAACCCCGAAAAAAGAAAGCCAATACACAGGCTATTGAGCCTACCGTGAATCTGACCATCTCCTACTCATTCTATCTAATGCATGAGGAAATGCTAGATTATGGAAGCGTCCCGAAAGAAACAAATCCACCTCTAAAAAATCAAGAGATTTCGATCCGTTATGCTAGCTTGGATGATGTTTAGTGTAGAAATAAGATGATAATTGGCGATGCATTAGCATATGCAATAGCTACTGAGATCATGTTGAGGAATGACATTGAACCTTGTTCTGCTAATGAATGTCGATGTAGAACTAATTGGTCAAACTGGAAACAAGCTATCCAAGTGGAACTAGATTCGCTTGCGAAGCATAAGTTGTTTGGACCTGTAACTTAGACTCCTCCACATATAAAGCCCGTTGGCTACAAGTGGATTTTCGTTCGAAAACATAATGCGAAGAATAAAATAGTGCGTTACAAAGCTTGTCTTGTTGCGCAAAAGCTTCTCACAATGCTCTGCGATTGACTATGACGAAACTTATTCACCTACTATGGATGTGATTAATTTATGCTACCTTAGCAATTTGGTAGTTTTCAAAAAATTGAGTAACTACATATCTCTATGGGGATCTTGACACAGAAATCTATATGAAATTTTTTAAAGGACTTACATTGACTAGTTCAAATATTTCTAGAGCACAGAATATGCTCTCTATTTGGCTGAAGCGTTCACTCTACGAATTGAAGCAATTAGGGCAGATGTGGTGTAACTGTCTAAGTTAGTATTTGACAAGTCAGGGATATGTGAACAACGAACTATGCCCATGCATGTTCATTAAGAAGTCACATTCATAGATAATTGGAGTTTGAATCGAATGATCTTCAGCTCTGAGAACTCTAGGACTAGGTTGCGTCTTTTGCGATTGTTGCAGTTTATGTCAATGACGTAAATCTCGTCGGAACACTGAAGGGCTTGAGAAATCTATTGCACACCTAAAGTCAAAATTTGAAATGAAAGATCTTGGGAAAACCTGATATTGTCTCGATCTTAAGATAGAGCATTGTTCAGATGGAATCCTAGTACATCAATCGAACTACATCCAGAAGATGTGGCACCATTTTAATGAGGATAAAGTGAAGCCTTCAAGTACTCCTATGTTCATTCGATCATTAGATGCAAAACGAGACCCCTTCCGTTTGAATGAGGATGAATAAGAGATTTTGGAGCCCGAAGTTCCTTATCTAAGTGCGATAGGTGCTTTATTGTGCTTGGCTCATTGCACTAGACCCAACATCTTATTCGCTGTTAATCTTTTGGCAAGACACGTGCACTAACACGCAGACACTGGATTGGTGTTAAAGACATCTTCCGCTTAATCTCATGAGATGGAAATGATTAAGATAATGGTCAAGTATAGATTCATGTTATGTTGTGATCATCCTCTTTTAGGGAAGTGAACCTTATGAATCGAGTGATATGCCGTGGTTCAAGCCGAAATGAATTGATTGGATATCCACAGATGTACCAGACCGTCTAATATGGGTGGCACACCCTTCGGGGATGTTGACTCGACGTCTGCAGCTGGTATATGATCTTGTCACTTTAGCTAGATCAGAGGAATGCGTCTGGAGTAACATTCTAAAGCTAGAATACGTCATACTTGCTTAACACACTTATCCAGTATGAGGATTGAGATGG
Organism: Crataegus laevigata; assembly: GCA_963580275.1. Taxonomy (NCBI): domain Eukaryota; kingdom Viridiplantae; phylum Streptophyta; class Magnoliopsida; order Rosales; family Rosaceae; genus Crataegus; species Crataegus laevigata. The sequence goes on along the minus strand of OY756942.1, from coordinate 1,375,202 downwards.
GACATAGTGGGCAACGTCCATGTAAATTCACGCCGTTCTATAGAGATTCACATCCTTCTTTAAGGAACCCATATTGGTACGTTATGGCGGCACAACTTAACGCATGGAAAGCACATCCAAAATGTGTAAGTACAAAACGTCAGGTTTATACCAGTAACCAATTGTAATGTCAAAAATAATTGGGTAGCAATGTGCCTTAAGATGGATCGACATAGCTACATTGCATGGCCCTAGGCAGAAACTGAAAACTTTGGTGAGTTCACCAACACTTACCTACTGATGATCTTCTCTGCTACATATCTGCAATGACAATGATGAACTTTCATTATTAACTACTTACCAACTTACCAATCATATACAGATGCTAATCAAACAACGATTTATTGAGAGAGAGAGAGAGAGAGAGAGAGAGAGAAACTGTGCTTTAGATTTTCAGAACCATTGACAAAGACTAATTTGGATGAGAACAATAGCAGTAGAGTGATGGAAATCATGTAAACAACGGTGCCTTGTGAACCATATTGTATCAGCTCGAGATACAAGTTTGGCTGCTTCGTTCCCATAACTCCTGTATATATAATGTGATGTCTAAATGCTTTTATCTTTTTTTTTTTTCCTTTTTTTGATAATGTTAGGGAGGCAAATTTTTTTAAACCAAATGAGGTGGTTGTAAATGATTGGATGATTAATTAAGTGTCAACTAACGTGTTTTTTTTTATTAGTAACACATCATTTCGTTTACAATTTGGTTTAAAAAATTGATCTTCTTAACATTATTATTATTATTATTGTACAAGTAGTTATTAACCTAGAACTGACCAAGTCAAGGGTTTTGTCCATTATGATTCTACAAGTTTTCCAATCGTCCATTCATCAGATTATGCCATGAGAAATTTCTTTTATGCATCTGATTCGTATCCCTGTCTCAAAGGTTGGAAATTCTAAAATTTAGCCCCATATTTTCTGTTATTCCTCTATACATATGAGGTTAGCAAGTATTTTGCTCCAATCGTAGAGGACCTATAATTCTCACCCTCAATTTTATAATTTGTTAAACTTTTGTATTTCTTTGAATTTTGTTTTTTGCTAATAGTTTAGGAATTTGTTTTATGATCTTTGTTTTTTTTTTTTGTACGAACATTTTGATGTAAAAACATTGTTGAGATATTTTTTAGTTTTTAATGGATAAGTGAACAAATGGACTGGTAGTTAGAGTTTTGGAGAAGTTTTGGTATTGGATCTAATTTGGATTAATTAATGTTTTACATAACCAAATGTATGTAAAATTCCAATTTCAATGGTTCTATAAAAAGACTAATCAAGCAAACAAGAAAATATCAAAGAGCATTAACTCATACTTGATAAGCTCATATTTATATATATTTTACATCAAATTCTCTCGTCTTTTCTTAGTTAGTTCCTTATATTTTTGAGCTATTTACATTGATTTTGTGTTTTATATGATTTGTCAAGCAAATAAAAGAAAAATAGCACAAGTGAGATTTTATGTAACAAATTCGTCAAAACTGCCTGTGCAGATCAGCCCATTTTGGAAGCAATTTGCGAACGGCCCAAAATGAACTAGAGAATGAGCCTTATATGCTTGGAAAGCTACAGATGTCTATTTTCTGGAGCATTTTTATGATTGTTAAGATCATTTTTCTAGAAGAAGGTATGGACATTTTAGTAAGGGAAGGTCAAGAGAGCACATGGGGAAGGAATAGGCGGACAACAAAAAGATTGTAAGGATGACCCACGGCATGGATGGATGATTATGTTTTACAAGTGTGCTAGCTGTTTTGCAAGTGTTCTAGCTGATTCATCATGAGAAGACCAAGAGGAATCCAAGGCATGGACCAAGGAGGATGAATGCAAGTTGTTTCATCATGAAATTTCTGCAATGAAGCATGTGTGCTAGCTGTTTTTGATGATTAATTCTTGCTTTATATTTGTTTATTAAAATCACTTGAGTGGCTCCTTACCTTTGTGCACCTATAAATAAAGCCTTCTTGCAAGGCTTAGACTTACCAATTCACACAACAATCCCATTTCACACACCCTAAACTATCCTAGCCGCAACCCCCTTCTTTCCTCCACAAAATCTGCCCATAAACCTATCCTAGCCATCATAAACACCACCATACATCCCCCGATCCACTCCTCCATACAACCAAACCTTCAAACCACATCCACTCCTTGTGCCATAGCAAAGGAAGGGAAGGAAAGTGATTGGACGTGCATACCACTCAATGAGGACCGTTGGAGCGTTTAGGTGTTTTCTTTCTTTCATTTTCAATGTATAAATCTATTTACCTTTGTTTTATGATTATGAGGAACTAAACCCCCCTTTTCCTAGGGGGGGATTCAAAGCCATGATTACATTTGCATTATGTATTAATTACTTTTGGTTGTGATTTAATAATTTGTGATTTCAATTCGCTTAACTATTTGATTGATAACTTATTTATGTATGTTGATTAAGAGTGCACGCTTAGTTTTCATGCATAAGTTTGATGCTAGAATATAAGGGAATTTCACCTAATCGTTATGAACTTATATTCAAGAGTAGTGAAGGTTGCTATCCACAATCGTGTTAAGTGAATTCTTGGCAAGAGTATCATGCTTTTCATAGTTACGAATGCCTCGTCAATACTTATAGTTCTCATGAATCTTAATGACCTTTGATTGTATCTATATTGTGCTTTTCACGTATGGAACTTTTGAAGAATGTTTTGAATTGTTATATGCGCTTTCCCATTCAATTCATTAAACTAAGGAGAACTTGAAGGTTAAAAAAGTGCTATCACGGTTAACCCGGAGTATTGAGTTTCATAAGTTATCGAAAGAACAACTAAAAATTGGTTTATATACAAGTGTATCATGTGTGGAGGAAACCCCTCTAGCTAATCCATCATCCATTCAAACAACCATATTTTGTGCTTAAATCTATCTAGTTTTCAATTTGTTTATTTTCAAGTTATTCTCATCAAGATAAAATCCCCCTTTTTCAATTTTTGTCTTTTGACTTGAATTTACCTTATTTGATTTCTTTTGAGTTCTTTGAGTAATTTAGTTTAGAGTTGGTTAATTTTCATAGCTTGAAACTTTTAAATTCATTCGTGATTTTGTTTTAGTTTATTTATTAATTTTATTTTAAGTTATTCTAGTTTATGTGGAATCATTTGAATCTAGTTAAATGTTCTGATTTTAGATTTGTGTTTTTAAAAGTTTTATTTAGTGCTTCTAAATTCATTTTATATAGATTAGCAATCCCTCCTAATCCCCGGTTTAAGAACGATCCCTACTTGCATATATACTACAATTGTCAACAAGAGGGTTTAATTTGTGTGTTAGTTTATTTTCGCATCAAATTTTGGCGCCGTTGCCGGGGATTAGCAACTTTGCTAATCCCTTATTTCTTTTTTATTTTTTTTATTTTTTATGTTTTAATTTAGATACTAACTTTTCTTTATTCTTCTTGCTTCTTAGGTACTAGTGTATGACTCGAAGTTCTCATCCGGTTCAAAAGCATATCTCTGACTTTGACAATGACTTTGAGCGAACTTTGAGAAGGACAAAGAAACAACAAGAAGCTCAACCATCCAATCTTGAACCTGAGCTTGAGGAAAACAAAGTAGAAGAGGAAAAGGAGCCCAAGGCTCAAGGAGTTGAGCAACCACAAGTCATGGCGGCGGATAACCGAACAATCAAGGAGCTCTCAGCTTCGGGATTGGACAACACCGCACCCTTATGCATCCAATACCCTAGGGCAGCCCCTGAGAGGACCGATGAATTTGAGTTGAAGTCTAGTTTGCTACATCATATACCCAAGTTCCATGCGTTATCAATGGAGGACCCCAATAAGCATTTAAAGGAGTTCGAAGTAGTATGCTCGAGTATGACACCGGTGAACGTGGACAGCAACATATTGAAAATGAAGGCTTTTCCTTTTTCTTTGTTGGAAAAGGCCAAGGATTGGTTGTATGAGTTGGCTCCCGGAACTGTCACATCATGGGAGAGTATGAAGCGAGCCTTCTTAGAGAAGTTCTTTCCGACATCACGAGTCATTCTTCTTCGCAAGAAGATTAGTGGAATTCAGCAAAGCCAAGGTGAATCTTTTCCAACCTATTATGAACGTTTTAAAACTCTTGTTGCTTCATGTCCACAGCACCAATTGAAGGAGGAGCTTCTTCTTCAATATTTCTACGAAGGTCTCTTACCAATTGAACGTCAAATGTTGGATGCATCTGCGGGAGGAGCTCTAGTGGATAAGACACCCATGGATGCCAAAATTCTCATTGCTAATCGAGCACTCAACGCACAACAATATGAAGGTGTTGGGCAGAGAGATACCCCACGGCCACATCATGTAAATGAGGTAAGTTCTATTTCTGAGTTACAATCCCAAATGGCTAACTTTACGTCCATGTTATCGCAGTTTGTGGAAGGCCCCAAAACGCAAGGAACTACAATCTGTGGTATTCAAGGACACCAATCTGATCAATGCCCTTAATTAATTGAAAATGGAGGGTGGGAATCTGCCAATGTCGTGGGTTATGGGAGTCAAAACCAACCAAGGGGTGATCCTTTCTCTAATACATACAATCCGGGATGGCGTGACCACCCCAATTTCAGATGGAGAGATGCACCACAACCTGCCCAACAAAGTGGATTCCGACAACCCCCGGGTTTCTTTCCAAGGCCAATGGCACCACAACCACCTCCTCAAGCACACTCATCCCAAACCAACTCAGGTACGTCTATGACTGATGATAAAACATATCAGTTATTAACCACACTGGCACAGGGAATGCAGAACTAAGCAAAGGAGGTTGATGAGCTAAAGAAGCAAATGGGCCAAATGGCGGAATTTTTGGTACAATTTCGTGAAAATGGTAAGTTACCAAGCACTACGGTGGTCAATCCCAAGGGAGGATTTGAATCTGCAAAAGCCATCCTCCTGAGAAGTGGCAAGGAAGCTAGGGCAGGTCCTACATCATCAAAAATAGGTCACAAGGAGGATAAAATGATGCAAATTGAAGAGGAGGAAGAAGAAAATGCCACGGTAAAAGGATCCAAAATCTTGCCGCAACCACCTAAGTCCCCTAAGCCATCCATGCTGTCCATCAAAGGTAAGGGCGTTCCAAATTCGATTATTTCTGATGTCGTTCCTCCAAATGTGCCCTTTCCTGGCAGGTTTAGGCAATCAAATAAGGAAGAAGCCGAAAAGGACATTCTAGAGACCTTTCGGAAAGTTCAAGTCAATATCCCGCTCCTTGATGCAATTAAGCAAGTCCCAAGGTATGCTAAGTTTTTAAAAGAACTTTGTACAACAAGGAGAAGGATTTCGAACAAAGAGGTAGTTCAAGTAAGTGAGAATGTGTCTGCTGTGTTACAAAGGAAATTACCCCCTAAATGCAAAGATCCGGGTAGTTTTACAATTTCGTGCATTATTGGCAATACTAAGTTTGAACAATGCATGTTAGACTTAGGGGCTTCGATTAATGTTTTGCCATACTCTATTTATGCATCTATGAACTTAGGTGAGCTTAAAAACGATGGTGTGATTATTCAATTAGCCGATCGTTCTAATGCATATCCAAAGGGTGTTTTGGAAGATGTTTTGGTGCAGGTTGATAATTTGATTTTTCCCGCGGATTTCTACGTGCTCGACATGGAGGTTTCACCCCATTCTACCCCATTGCCAATTCTATTAGGGAGACCCTTCATGAAAACTGCCCGCACCAAGATAGATGTGTTTAAAGGGACTTTAACAATGGAATTTGATGGGGAAGTTATTGATTTCAATCTTTCTGACAGTATTAAATTTCCTAAGGAAGATCATTCTTGCTTTTCTATTGATATAATTGATGATTTGGCGCAGGATTATCTTGATTCGTTGGAGAGGGATACACTTGAAATAACAATTGCACAAGGAATTGGGCAAGAATCTGAGCTTGCCGTGCCTAGAAGTGTAGAAGAGGCCGAGATAGTGGCTGCCCTTGAGTCACTACCTCAACACCATGGTATGCCTTCTAACCCAATTTCAATTCCTATTTCCACTAATAAGTTGTTACCCTCAGTGATTCAGGCACCCATACTTGAGCTTAAACCGTTGCCCAACCATTTGAAGTACATCTTTTTGGGAGACAACGAGACGTTGCCCGTCATTGTCTCCTCATCACTCATGCCCCTAGAGGAGGAGAAGTTGATTCGAGTGTTGAAAGAGCACAGGATGGCCATTGGGTGGACTTTGGCCGATATCAAGGGAATTAGCCCTACTACATGCATGCATCGCATACATCTTGAGGAGGAGGCTAAACCAACTCGAGAGGCTCAGCGCCGTCTCAACCCTCCAATGATTTAAGTTGTGAAGAAGGAGATTATCAAACTCCTTGATTGTGGAGTGATTTATCCGATCTCTGACAGTCGTTGGGTTTCGCCAGTGCAATGTGTTCCAAAGAAATCCGGAGTGACAGTGGTGAAGAATGCCGAGAATGAGCTTATGCCAACCCGTATCCAAACAGGTTGGTGAATGTGCATCGATTATAGGAAGCTCAACGCCACCACAAGGAAGGACCACTTCCCTTTGCCGTTCATCGATCAAATGCTTGAAAGGTTAGCCGGTCATTCTTTCTATTGTTTCCTTGATGGTTATTCCGGATATAATCAGATTGTCATAGCTCCGGATGACCAAGAAAAGACAACTTTCACGTGCCCTTTTGGTACCTTTGCCTATCGTTGCATGCCTTTTGGTTTATGCAATGCTCCGGCCACGTTTCAACGGTGTATGGTAAGTATCTTTTCAGATTTTGTGGAGAAGATAATTGAGGTATTTATGGATGATTTTAGTGTATTTGGTGATTCATTTGATGGTTGTTTGGAAAATCTCACAATAATCTTGAAACGATGTGTAGAAACTAACCTTGTGCTTAATTGGGAAAAATGTCACTTTATGGTTAAACAAGGAATAGTTTTAGGGCATATTATTTCAGAAAGAGGAATTGAAGTAGATAAATCGAAAATCGATCTTGTACGCTACTTACCCTCTCCTACTTCGGTTCGAGAGGTTCGTTCGTTTCTTAGACATGCAGGATTTTATAGGCGATTTATCAAGGACTTCTCTAAGATCTCAAATCCTCTTTGCCGTCTCCTCCAGAAAGATGTGGCATTTGACTTCAACGAGGAGTGTGAGAAGGCGTTCAAACACCTCAAAGAGATGCTAACTTCAGCCCCTATCATAGTTCCACCGGATTGGAGCCTTCCTTTTGAGCTTATGTGTGATGCTTCCGATTATGCATTAGGAGCAGTTTTGGGACAAAGGAAGGACAAACGGCCCCATGTTATCTATTACGCATCCCGGACTTTGAACGATGCGCAATTGAATTACTCTACCACTGAAAAAGAACTTCTTGCTGTTGTGTTTGCTTTAGATAAATTCTGTTCTTATTTGCTTGGTACTAAAGTTATTATTTATACTGACCATGCAGCATTGAAGTACTTGTTCACCAAGAAAGAGGCCAAACCACGACTCATTCGTTGGATGCTTCTTCTCCAAGAGTTCGATATCGAAATCTGGGATAAGAAAGGAAGTGAAAACGTGGTGGCTGACCACTTGAGCCGTATGGTGCATGAGGAGGATGCCGTGCCTATCATAAAGACATTCCCAGATGAGCAATTAATGTCCGTCAAGGTAAGTGAACCATGGTATGCTGATTTGGTGAATTATTTGGTGTCTAAACATGTTCCAAGTGAATCACTGAAACACCAACGTGATAAATTGAAGAAAGAGGCACGGTTTTATGTGTGGGATGACCCATATTTATGGAAATATTGCCCTGATCAGGTTATACGTAGATGTGTGCACGATTCTGAGTTTAATGCTATTTTAACCTTTTGTCACACCTATGCTTGTGGAGGACATTTTGGCACTCAAAGAACAGCACTTAAGGTGTTAGAATGTGGGTTCTATTGGCCTGCAATATTCAGGGATGCTAGAGCGTTTTGCATGTCTTGTGATAGGTGCCAGAGAACGGGCAATATAGGTCCTAAACAACAAATGCCGCAAAACCCCATTTTTAGTGTTGAAATCTTTGATGTTTGGGGTATTGATTTCATGGGTCCCTTTCCTTCATCACATGATTTTATTTATATTTTGCTTGCAGTGGATTATGTGTCGAAATGGGTGGAAGCCAAAGCCACCCGGACTAACGATTCTCGAGTGGTTGCAGATTTTGTGAAAACTAACATTTTTGCAAGGTTTGGAATGCCAAGAGTGTTAATCAGTGATGGAGGTTCCCATTTTTGTAATCGAACCATCGAGGCGTTGCTCAAGAAGTATAATGTCACGCATAAGGTGGCCACACCTTATCATCCTCAAACAAGTGGGCAAGCCGAGGTTTCGAATAGGGAAATCAAGCAGATTCTTGAGAAGACCGTTGGGCCTACAAGGAAGGATTGGAGTTTGCGCTTAAATGATGCATTGTGGGCGTATCGCACTGCCTACAAAACCCCGATTGGGATGTCCCCTTTTCGGCTCATCTATGGGAAGCCATGCCATCTTCCCGTCGAGCTAGAGCATCGTGCACATTGGGCCGTCAAAACATTTAACATGGACATTGATGCCGCAGGTCTACATAGGAAGCTTCAATTGAATGAGCTTGATGAAATCCGGAATGAAGCTTATGAGAATGCCCGGATCTACAAGGAGAAAACCAAGGCGTTCCATGACAAGATGATCCGGGCCAAAACGTTCTCTATTGGGCAGAAAGTGTTATTGTTCAATTCTCGCCTTCGATTGTTTCCAGGTAAGTTACGCTCCAAATGGGTTGGTCCTTTTATTGTCACTAATTTTTTTCCTCATGGTGCAGTGCAAATCAAAAGTTTAAGGACACAGCAAGAATTCAAAGTGAATGGGCATCGATTGAAGCCATATTACGAGACGTTTGAGGAGCATGTCGTGGATGATGTACCCCTCCATGCCGGGGCCTAGTTAAGCTTAAACGGAGGTACTGTCCAGCTGGAAGACGTTAAAGCAAGCGCTTCATGGGAGGCAACCCATGCATTCAACAAAGGAAGACCTAGGAATCACTCCAATTCCAGATTTGCGTTCCTAACTCTTTCTCTTTGTTGTTTCTATTCTGCTATGTTTAGTTTGTTTAATTTTGTTTGAGTTTCTGTTTAAAACATTGAGGACAATGTTTGATTCAAGTGTGGGGGGGGTAAACAATCTGTTTTGCATGATTTTCGTGGGTTTTATTCATCTATCACTTCCAATGTTGTTTTTCACTGTTTTTAAGTGTTTTTAGTGTGTTTTGAAGCATTTTAGTGTGTTGTGGCTTAAAAATCCGAAAAACTCATAAAAATTTAATAAAATTGTTTTAAAAAAAACCTAAAAAGAGTTGTTTTTGAGTTGTTTTGGTGTGTTTGTGTCGTAGGTACCTTCCAACACAATGATGAGGATTTGGTTTTGAATTGCATGGCTGTTAAAAAGAGTTATAAGCATGGATTGAAGTTTGATATGTTCTTGGCTTATGCTTAGTTGTAGTTGATGTTTATGAACTCACATTTGATCATAAAGTGGTTAAAATCAGTTTTTGTAACATGCTTGAAGGAAAGAACTCAACTAACGCTACATCCTTGTGAGACTTGAGCCTTTACTTCTTTTGGAGAGTTATAATCTGTGATTTCTTGTGTTCTTAAGTCGTTGCATGATCTCATTATTCTTTGTTTGGTTGCTACTTAGAATGCATGCGTATCATGATAGAACTAAATGCTAGAACCTATATCTGTTTCATTCAAAGCATGATATTGAATTGCATAACACACGATCAAGATGAAGTTGTGTAGTTGCCACTAAAGCCAAATACCCGTGCCACCCTTGTTCATTTGTAGGATTTAACCCCGTTGAGCCTTGTTTAGCCTTTATTCTTTGTTAAACCACATTATCCCTACCTAGCCTAGAATAGGACCATCCACACCCTTGTTCTTAAAAGATAGTGAGCATGACTTAAATGAATTCGTTTTGAGTTACATTATGCAAGAAAATGAGTGTGGGGGAAGGAACGATTATTCTTAAGTTCAATGTATGTTTTGGGGTTTAAAAGAGAAGAAATGAAGTGAAAAACGTATGAAGAAAAAAAAAGAAAAAAAAAAGAAGATAGAATGAGTTTGAAAGAGTTGATTGTTGAAGAAAAGGGTCCAAAAGTTTGAATTTGACCCTAAGTGTTGCATGAAGCTCCCCTTGTGTTCAAATTTGAGTTTGCATTCAAAAGTGAATTCTAAGTTGATTTCATTGCTATTGCTCACTATGTTTTTAAGAACCATTGTTTTCCATATCTGTTCGCTGTAACCTGTCACCCTTAGCCCCGTTACAACCCTTACACTTCTATCTTGAGTGTTATGTGTTCAATATGTGGAGTTTGGGATTGGTATGAGCATATGGTGTCACTAGTTCTTGCATCTAAGTAGTAGCATTCCTTTCATGAGATCATATTCATATATTCACTTATAACTCCAGAAAAGAGCTTTCTTTGTTAAAATATGTGAGTTTTAGTTTTCATGTGTATATCAATCTTCTCACATATACCTAGTGTAGGGAATGTAGTTTGAAAATCTGAGTGAAAAATGAGTGCATATCTAGTAAGGAATTGAGTGAATTCTCTAAAGCATGTTATTACATTCAAAATGATGTTTTAAATGATTAAAAGAGAACTAGTAAATGGTGACTGTGGTTAAGTGTATGCTTAAGGATATTGATGACCAAAATCTGTGCAAGTAATGATTTTTAACATGTGCATTAGAAATCTCTGAGGTAACGTTGGGAGGTTTAGATTGTGTTTTGTTTCTTTTTGTTTTCTTTGTTTTGCTCGAGGACTAGCAAAAGCTAAGTGTGGGGGTATTTGATAAGCTCATATTTATATATATTTTACATCAAATTCTCTCGTCTTTTCTTAGTTAGTTCCTTATATTTTTGAGCTATTTACATTGATTTTGTGTTTTATATGATTTGTCAAGCAAATAAAAGAAAAATAGCACAAGTGAGATTTTATGTAACAAATTCGTCAAAACTGCCTGTGCAGATCAGCCCATTTTGGAAGCAATTTGCGAACGGTCCAAAATGAACTAGAGAATGAGCCTTATATGCTTGGAAAGCTACAGATGTCTATTTTCTGGAGCATTTTGCGGATTGTTAAGATCATTGTTCTAGAAGAAGTTATGGGCATTTTAGTAAGGGAAGGTCAAGAGAGCACATGGGGAAGGAATAGGCGGACAACAAAAAGATTGCAAGGATGACCCACGGCATGGATGGATGATTATGTTTTACAAGTGTGCTAGCTGTTTTGCAAGTGTTCTAGCTGATTCATCATGAGAAGACCAAGAGGAATCCAAGGCATGGACCAAGGAGGATGAATGCAAGTTGTTTCATCATGAAATTTCTGCAATGAAGCATGTGTGCTAGCTGTTTTTGATGATTAATTCTTGCTTTATATTTGTTTATTAAAATCACTTGAGTGGCTCCTTACCTTTGTGCACCTATAAATAAAGCCTTCTTGCAAGCCTTAGACTCACCAATTCACACAACAATCCCATTTCACACACCCTAAACTATCCTAGCCGCAACCCCCCTTCTTTCCTCCACAAAATCTGCCCATAAACCTATCCTAGCCATCATAAACACCACCATACATCCCCCGATCCACTCCTCCATACAAGCAAACCTTCAAACCACATCCACTCCTTCTGCCATAGCAAAGGAAGGGAAGGAAAGTGCTTGGACGTGCATACCACTCAACGAGGACCGTTGGAGCGTTTAGGTGTTTTCTTTCTTTCATTTTCAATGTATAAATCTATTTACCTTTGTTTTATGATTATGAGGAACTAAACCCCCCTTTTGCTAGGGGGGGATTCAAAGCCATGATTACATTTGCATTATGAATTAATTACTTTTGGTTGTGATTTAATAATTTGTGATTTCAATTCGCTTAACTATTTGATTGATAACTTATTTATGTATGTTGATTAAGAGTGCATGCTTAGTTTTCATGCATAAGTTTGATGCTAGAATATAAGGGAATTTCACCTAATCGTTATGAACTTATATTCAAGAGTAGTGAAGGTTGCTATCCACAATCGTGTTAAGTGAATTCTTGGCAAGAGTATCATGCTTTTCATAGTTACGAATGCCTCGTCAATACTTATAGTTCTCATGAATCTTAATGATCTTTGATTGTATCTATATTGTGCTTTTCACGTATGGAACTTTTGAAGAATGTTTTGAATTGTTATATGCGCTTTCCCATTCAATTCATTAAACTAAGGAGAACTTGAAGGTTAAAAAAGTGCTATCACGGTTAACCCGGAGTATTGAGTTTCATAAGTTATCGAAAGAACAACTAAAAATTGGTTTATATACAAGTGTATCATGTGTGGAGGAAACCCCTCTAGCTAATCCATCATCCATTCAAACAACCATATTTTGTGCTTAAATCTATCTAGTTTTCAATTTGTTTATTTTCAAGTTATTCTCATCAAGATCAAATCCCCCTTTTTCAATTTTTGTCTTTTGACTTGAATTTACCTTATTTGATTTCTTTTGAGTTCTTTGAGTAATTTAATTTAGAGTTGGTTAATTTTCATAGCTTGAATCTTTTAAATTTCGTGATTTTGTTTTAGTTTATTTATTAATTTTATTTTAAGTTATTCTAGTTTATTTGGAATCATTTGAATCTAGTTAAATGTTCTGATTTTAGATTTGTGTTTTTAAAAGTTTTATTTAGTGCTTCTAAATTCATTTTATATAGATTAGCAATCCCTCCTAATCCCCGGTTTAAGAACGATCCCTACTTGCATATATACTACAATTGTCAACAAGAAGGTTTAATTTGTGTGTTAGTTTATTTTCGCATCAATACTCCAGACTTAGAAATTATTGTTGCAACAAGAAAATCGATTCTTCGACCCAACAAAAAATAAAAGATGTATTTATCACATCAATCTTGCATCAAGTATCCCGATATAAAATATCAACGAGCATTAAGAAGTTATGTGGAGAAATCCATAGCAGAAAATAACAATTTTGGGAGAGAAAATAGACATTCAAAATTGTGGCTTTGTCCCGGACCTTTTCTAGTTACAAATTTCATATATTGGGTTCGCTGTCGAGCCTTAGATCCGGAGTCGGTAGAAAAATCAAATTCAATTCCATATCGCTAGCTAAAAGTAAAAAATAATAATAATAATAATAATAAACTGAAAGGTGTTGTAGGCCTATTTAATTGAACTATATTAGGGGAATGGAGAGGGGGAGGCATGTAGCAATAAGAGAGAGAATAGAGAGATTTAATTGTGAGATGTGTATTGTATCACCCCATTGTGCCTTTATTTATAGTAGTATGATAGGTTAAATCCTTACCCTTTTAGGATTACAACTCTAATAGGAATTAGACTACTAAAGGGAATATAAAAGATACTCCTAGATACACTAGGATTTACACAATCATATTCCTATTCCAAATATGACTAGCATTAATAAGTTACATTACATCAAATCTTCAGCATATAAGGTAGAACAATTGGTGAAGTTGGCGGCACTACGGGTGAATGCGAGTCTCAAATTTAAAAGAAACTATGCATTGGTAGTAAAACTCACAAAAGCTCGCAATGGTAAAACTCAAGGCATGTGGGAAGTCTATAGGCTAAGGAGAAAAGTGAGAAGTATGCATAATGTCTAAAATAAACATCGAATAGGACAAAAGTAGTGGACTCAACGAAGTATGATCATCCTAGGATGGATGCCTCATCAAAACCTCGTTAGGTAGCAAAAACCCAGTGAAAAAAGCTCCTAATTGTAGGAAAAGAATACATTAAGATCAAGTGTGTATGCTTCAGGATATTCCCCCAGAGTTAGACATAACTTCCAGATAAGAGAACTATAAGCAATCCAACTCAGATAATTTATGCTTACCGATTCTATGAAATCATGTTCCTGGATGTCACTATTGTAATCTACGTATGTCATATTTTCGTGGATTTTATTGTATTTTCATAATTACAAAGTTTGAATTTTTAAAAATAATTATTAAATCTGTGGACCTTCGGGTGTCACTTTTAATGTTTTTTTTAATTGGGCTCAACCCCATGAGCGCATAGGCAAAGGCCGTACATAAATCGAGAAGAGAAAGGAAACGTCACGGACGTTAGAAGTTTAAAATTAAAAAAAAAAAGGATGAGAGCTGCCAGATGGCAGCAAGTGAGAAAAAAATGGGGGAAAGACCAAAAAAGAAAAGAGAAGAAGAAAAAAAAAAGGAAAAGAAAAAAAATATGGACGGAAGAGAAAGAGAGAACCAGAGTGAAAAAGGAGAAAGGGTGGCTGAATCAAGAGAGGAGAGAGAAAGGAGGTGAGAAATACGAGATGAGGAAAGGAGGAGAAATAAGGGGAAATGAGGGACACCCGATTCCTTGACCCAATTTTCCTTTTCAACCCGACCCAGCAACGCTATCGATTTCGTCAGGGTCGTTTTGGTGTCGAATACAAAACACCCAAATTCGAGGGTTTCCGGCTAATCGAGGCAATTTTAAGATGTTTTCCGGCCGAATTGGACTTCGGTCCAGGTATGAAAATAGCTCCCTTCATTGAGATCTACTTGCTTGTAAAATTTGGTAATTTTTTAAAATAGTTGAATTTTCCGACGAGTCGAGGCGACCGGCCATCGCGTGCAGCGCTTGGGCCAAGACCCCACCTACCCTTCCTAGGCTAATTTGGATACTCTGGTACCATATGTGACATTGGAATGATGAAATCTCATCATAAGACTATAGTTTTGATAGATATTTCCACTTGAACATTAAATGAATCGACAATCCGACCGTACGGATTTTTCTGAATTGGATTTGTAAGTTCGTAAAATAAAACGTTGACCACCACTTGAATTCTTGATTGGTGGATATCTAACTGTTGGATCGTAATGAAATTTTAATATGTTGTTCTAGAAACATAATATGGACTTTGGGAAGTTACGGATCTAAAATATGATGTGTGGATCTTTCAGAGCAAATTACGTAGAATTGTGGACCCTACCGTTGACCGGGAGTTGATTTTGGTCAACATGTCTTGAAACGTTCTAAATAATAAAATTAGTACTGTAGAAGACTAAGTGGAGTCTAGTGGACCTACATTGGTTAGAGAGTGACTTGAATATATATGATATGGTTATTACCTTAATTTCTTATATTAATGTCTTTAACGAATATGTCTTGGTTTTATAAATGTGATTTCTATTGAAATGTGATTTTTATATATTTAGCCATAGATTTATGTTTATTAAACATGATTTGGCTTGTGTATTGATGATGATTATGATATATGTGTATTTGATTATCTTTTTAGTAATGTGAATGATAAGTATGATAAATGTCATGACAAAGTGTTCTTAGAATCCACTAAAAGTATTCTATAGAACTTATATGCTGGTGTGATATATTAGTTGGTGGCCATGAAGAGTTGATGGTGTAGGTGGCCACGTTGTAATTTATAGGTGTTGAGGTAATGGTAGCTTTTGTGATGGATTCACTACACCATGTAGCAGTAGTACATGGATGATCCTACTTGGTATATCTGTTAATAGGGGACCATACGCATTCTAGGGATGAGGATTAGTTATACTTGGTACATTCAGTAGGTATTATATTTTACTCAGATTCCGTTGAGTGATGGTCCGAAATCGTATCCACTTAGATTTCGTTGAGTGATGGTATGGAATCTCTTCTAATCCGCGATTCGGTTGAGTGATGGTCCGAAATCATATCCACTTGGATTCCATTAAGTGATGGTCCAAAATCCCTTCTGTTTCGCAATTACGTTGAGTGATGGTTCTGTCTCCCTTGATACATCCTTTCTTTAACTGTTGGATACATGCTGCATTGTTTTCTAAGATCGTCATAGAAAGGTCAACGATGAAAGTAAGACCACTAGTGCTTCAAATATGTTTTATAACTGCTCTCAACCAAAAGTACTCACGTGATGCTTCATGCAGGGTGAGAATCTCAGCATGGTTAGAAAAAGTCACACCTAGTATTTGTTTGGTAGATGTCCAAGATATAGCAGTGTCTCCAACGGTAAAGATGTAGCCAGTTTGAGAACGTCCTTTAGGTGGATCAGATAGTTATCCAACATCTGTATAACCAACAAGGCGGGAATCAATCCGAGAACCAAAGGGGCGGTAACTTTCGAAGATTTGTGGGTGTAGAACAAGCCTAAATATGTCGTACCCTTGAAGTAGCAAAAAAATGTCTTTAACGCCATTCCAATGTCTGTATGTGGGCGCATTGCTGTATTTAGCCAAAAGATTAATAGCGAAGGAGATGTCAGGTCTAGTACATTGAGCCAAGTACAATAAAGCCCCAATTTCACTTAGGTATGAAACTTTGGGTTCTAAAATCTCTTCAGCATCCTCTTTTGGTTGGAAGGGAACTCGTTTAGCATTTAGAGTCTGAATGACCATAGAAGTACTCGAAGGCTTTGATTTATCCTTCATAAAACGTCGTAACAACTTTTGGGTGTAGTTCGATTGATGTACTAGGATTTCATCCAAACAATGCTCGATCACAAAGCCGAGACAATATCGAGTTTTCCCAAGATCTTTCACCTCAAATTTCAATTTCAAGTGAACGAAAATTTCCTTAAGCTATGCTGGAGTTCCGATAAGGTTCATGTCGTCCACATAAACTGCAATGATCGCAAATTTGGAATGTGACTTCTTTATGACCATGCATGGGCATAGTTCATTGTTCTCATAACCCTGACTTGTCAAATATTCACTTAGACGGTTATACCACAGCCGCCCGGATTGTTTCAATCCATAGAGTGATCTCCTTAATCTAATAGAGAGAGTGTTCCATGGTCTAGAACTATTTGAACCAGTCAATGGAAGTCCTTCTAGAACTTTCATGTATATTTTCATATCTAGATTCCCATACAGATACGCGGTTACCACATCTGAAAGCTGCATATTCAACTTTTTAGAAACTACCAAATTGATTAGGTAGTGGAGCATTATAATGTCAATTACAGGGGAATGTGTCTCCTCGTAATCAATCCCAAAATGCTGACAGAAGCCTTGCCTATGAGGTGTGCTTTGTAGCACATTATTTCAATCTTCTACACGAAAACCCACTTGTAGCCCACATGCTTCACATGTAATGGAGTATGAGCTACAGGTCTAAACACCTTATGTTTCACATGTAAATCGAGTTCAACCTGGATTACTTATTTCCAATTTGACCAATCTGTTCTACGTCGATATTCACCAACGAAACGTGGTTTAATGTCATTGCTAACCATGATGTCAGTAGCTACTGTGTACGTAAATGCATCGTCGTCGAAGCCTATCTCATCTCATTCGGATTCCAAACCTTATCCAATACTGCATAATGGACTGAAATCTCGTAATTCTCGAGAAGTCGGGTTGTCTCATCTAAATCATCACCATAATCTAAAGTAACCTCATGCATTGGGACAGATGAGTAACAATGGTCAGATTCGAACTAGGGTCACTAGTTAGTGCCAATTTCCTCTTCCGGGGTTCTGAATCATTTGAACCAAGGGGCCTGCCATGCTTCAGGGTCGAAGCTGATAATTGGCTAGCCATTAATACACAGGTCGAGTGGAAGTTGCGACCTCCCTACCTTCAGGGACTGTCCGGCCTTCCCAAGTAGTGTTATGATGTATGTGGGGTACGTCTATCCTTGCAGGTGCATTTGTAGCGGGTATATGTGATCTTGTCACCTTAGCTAGATCAGTAAAAGCATCCGACATGCTCTGAGCAATGCTATGAAGATCTATAATTTTTCGTACCTTGGTTTCAGGCTGGGTAGTGCGGAGATCTAAATGAGACACAATGGAAGCATACCAAGTCAATTCGTGGCTTTTTTTAGGAACGTTAGTGTACTTATCTTCCCCTAACGACGGGAAGATTGTCCTATCAGAGTGACAATCCACAAACCATGAGGTAAAGAGATCTCCTATCAAGGGTTCTAAATAGCGAACAATCGATGGTGAATCATAACCCATTTTAGTACGTAGTGGCGGCACTATTGGCACACAAACTGCGCTCACAAACACACGTAACTGTGAGACGTTAGGTTTTTATCCAGTAACCAACTGTAATAGTGAATAAGGTTGGTAACGGTGGGCCTCAAGCGGACCAACATAATTGTATGCAATATTGCATAGCCCTAGGCAAATACTGGCAGTTTGGTTCGCATAACCAAATTTTGAGCTAACAATTGAAGGTGCTTTATGAAAGCTTCTGCCAAGCCTTTTTGGGTGTGAACATGGGGTACAATATGTTCCACTTCAAGCCTTACTGACATGTAATAATCAAAAGTCTGTGATGTAAACTCTCCAGCGTTATCCAGTTGAATTGACTTGATTGGATAATCAGGGTGGTAAGCCTTTAGCTTAGTAATTTGCGTTACGAGTTTCACAAATGCAGCGTTGCATGTGGAGAACAAGGAAACATGTGACCATCGTGTCGAGGCATTAATCAACACCATAAAGTATCTAAATGGTCCGCATATTGGTTAGATAGGTTCACAAATATCCCCTTGAATCCTTTAAAGAAATTTAGGGGGTTATGAATAATCTTTGTAATTGAAGGTTGAGTATACGGCGCATCATGTAATGACCAAATGTCTCATATGGTCATGCCAAAGCAGTAAAGTGCTTTGGAACTTAGGCACAGGGCCGGCCACATGGTGGACTTCTATGCCGTGAATGGTTGTTATGTACAACCCACTTAGGAAACGTTCCAACTTTTCGTGAATACGCTTCTGGCCATATTCGTATGAAATGATATAAAGAAATTCAAATCCATTATCTTCAGTGGTTTCAATATGATATTGATTATCTCGAATATCTCTAAAACTCAGCAACATTCTTCCGAAAAGTGGAAAATAGAGTGCCTCTTTAATGGTTAAGACTGTAACATTGGACAATATGATACGGGCCTTTCCATATCTTTCAATCAGGTTGGATAAGCCTGAAAGAGTTGTCAGATGGGCATTTTTAGGTATAAAATTAGTAAAATAGTGTTGTTGACGCAATATGGTGTGCATGGTAGCACTATCAGCCAGACAACTAACTTCTTCACTAGACATATACTTAGAAATAAATTGATTGAATTAGTCATGTGCATAAATATAATTCCATTCATTCAATTAATTAATCAATTCAAGAAATAATATCCATAAAACAATTATCCATAATTCAAAACAAACCAAAACCAAAAAAATTATTCCCAATACTTAGAAAAATTGTCCAAAATTAAATCATAAACCTAGAAAATAGGAGGGTTGGTCCGGCCACTCCTAGTGGGTTCGGCCATTAGGGGTAAAACACCCAAAAACATGTCTCAATTTATTCGTCCATAAGAGCGGATGCCTCCTGAAAGTCTGATATCTCCATAGATATAGTAGCATCTTCTGGATGATCCACATGTGCAAAGTTAGACTTATGACTAGAATGATACTTGGCAATAGCCTCCAGGTTAGTTCGGCATACGTGTGACCAATAATCCTTTGATCCATAGCGGTAGCACATGTCCATTTCAGTGGAAGCCGATTGAACTATAGCTTTTCCCTTGTTCTTGAAGTTTGGGGCCTTAGGGGCAAAGGGTTGGCATTTTTGGGTCAAATTTCCTCCCTTGGACCAGCCTTGATTATGTTGACCTTGGGCCCATTGTAGGGCTTGACGCCCATTGCCATGGCCACAATGATTTTTGTATCGTTTGTGGTTGTTAGAATTAGTCGCATGCGCTTCAGGCACGGCCTTAGAGCCAGTGGGTCGAGTTCGATGATTCTTCATCAAAAGCTGTTCTTCTTTTCAGCGAGAAGTAAAACAAAGATCAAATCCGAAAATTTGGTGAACTTCTGTGCCCTATATTGTTGCTCCAGGACAATATAAATGGGATGGAAGGTTGAATAGGTCTTTTCCATGAGATCTGATTCGGTTAAGTCCACTTTACAGAACTTCAGTAATGATCGGATTTTACAAACTTTAGACTTGTATTCATTCACAGACTTAAAGTCTTGGAAGCGAAGATGCTGCCAGTCATGTCTTGCTTTAGGCAAGTGAATGCCTTTCTGGTAATCGAAATGGTTAGCCAAAGCACGCCAGAAGGTGTGTGGGTCCTCACCAGTGAGGTGCTTGGTCTATAGAACATCATAGATGTCTTTTTGAATGAAGATCATTGCAGTAGTTTTCTAAGCTTCGTCAACGGGTTCATCATCGATTGGTTCCTCGATGGTGGCTCTAAGACTCTTTGCAGTAAGATGGAGCTTTACGTCTTGAACCCCCTTCCGGTAGTTTCTTCCAGATACTTCTAGAGCGGTGAAATCGAGCTTGTTCAAGTTTGACATGTCCTTAAAATGGATGGTACAACAAAATGTTGTTAGTCATATAGTAATCCATAGACATACATCTTAGGACATTTGGGTTTTATAGACATGTATTGGTTTAATTTATGCATGAAAGTGACATGTTTCATGTGGTAAGTTTTGAATGAAAAACTTCAGGTTTCTCAAGGCACTAAATATGAAACTACAGGTTCAATTTAGTTTTATGAACGATTAGTTCATAAAGGAAAGTTCCTGCAAAAACACAAAAAGCAGTATGCTAATTTAATGTAGTGGATTTGAGTTGCTTAAGGAACTCAAGTGTAAGAGCTTTGGACTATGAAATGATGTCAATGGTTTAAAGTATAAAAATAAATTATCGAATCATTAATCTCCAAAAGTGTTCTTCAGGTCAATAA
The DNA here is from genome assembly GCA_963580275.1 of Crataegus laevigata. NCBI lineage: Eukaryota > Viridiplantae > Streptophyta > Magnoliopsida > Rosales > Rosaceae > Crataegus > Crataegus laevigata. Next base: position 1,354,389 of record OY756942.1, on the reverse strand, counting down.
TTTGGGATTAATGATCAGATTAATGGACTGCAAATCAGTTTTAATTAATTTAATAGATCGAGACCAAACGGGGTTGATCGTGGAAGCAAAATAATGACAAACGGGTCATATTAGCTTCGATTGGTGATAAACTAATTGATAATTAAATTAGAATTAATTAGCGTAAACCAAAGAACCCCCAAAAAATATTTTGGGCATGATTTATAACTTGAGGATGCCAAAAATTGACATTGAGTCGAAAAAAGAACACGGGAGTAAGCCTTGTAGGGATGGCTGCATGCTGATTAGTTCTTAGTGAGGGTTGCAGGCCTTGAGCCGTGTGGTCTGGGAAGCCCAGCAGCCAAGGCTGCTAGCATTGGGCCTAAAATTAGACACGGGTGTAGGCCCAACAAAAGCTGGCCTTCTAGGAAACCTAAGACAAAGAGAAGTAGCAAAAGCTACTGGCTAATGTTGGGTAGGGCAAGCTGAGCGAAGCAACAAAAGCTGCAGGCAAGCAGGCCTAAGCAAGGTCAGCAAGCGGGCTAGCAAAAGTTACTGGCAGGTTAGGCCGGGAACACATGGACAAGTCCAAGAAAGGCTACAGGCTTTCTGAGGAGATTGGTTGGGCTTCAGGCTCGGGTAAGCCGACCAAGCCGAAGGCCTGGGGTGTCTGTGTAGGTGCAGCAAAGCCCCAAGGCCTACTGCTATGGTCCTGACGATGAAACGACGTCGTCCAGGTGGCGTGCTTAGTGCGGCTAGGCTACATGCCAGTGTGCAGAACAGTGGCGATGCCACAGCGGTGGTGCTGCGGTCATACCACATAGTTTCCCAGATTTTTTTTGTTTCTGACTTTTGTAGGGTTTGAAAAATCTTGACATGCTTCTAATTTATTTATATGCTTTGACTCACAATTCCACATAGCAATATAATTGCGTAATGCATGAAATATATATATATATATATATATATATATATATATATATATATTGACAAATATATGAAACATATACAATATATATATATATATATATCGAAAGGAAAATATAAACATAGAGGGGTTGATGCATCATGGGGAATGTTTTCATGCTTCATAGACGTTTCAAATATCTTCCTTTATTTTAAACGTGAAAAAAATAAGAGCCTTTGAATTTTGTAGAAGAAAGCCTCCTGTTACGATCCTTCAGTTCTTTAGTTTCTGGCAAGAGCGCGCTGATAACGTGTTGTAGGTCTATTTAACTGAACTATTCTAGGGGAATAGAAAGAGGGAGGTCGGCGACAATAAGAGAGAGAATAGAGAGATTTAATTGTGAGGTGTGTGTTGTATTACCCCATTGTGCCTTTATTTATAGTTGTAGGATAGGTTAAATCTTTACCCTTTTAGAATTACAACTCTAATGGGAATTAGACTACTAATAGGTGATCGGACCATATTTATACATATTTTTATATCAAATTCGCTCGTCTTTTCTTAGTTAGTTCGTTATATTTTGAGCTATTTACGTTATTTTTATGTTTTATGATTTTTTCAAGTTAAGAAAATAAAAATAGAATAAGTGAAGTGTTAAGTAATTAATTCGTCTAAACTTTCTTGCCTGTTAAATAGAACTTATCATATGGAAAATATATATATATATATATATATATATATTTAAATAATTTAATGTGTGTTATTGAATTAAAGAAAAGGCGTGCTTTCGGTGGAAGGCAGTGAAGTGCAAAACAGCTATCATCACTTGCACATGTCCTCGGTGGGGGAATGATGAAAACAGACGGATGGCATCTTAAAAGGGGGAGTCCATTTATCACACTAGAGGGGGGGATTCAAACCAGAAACTTTGGGGGAGAAGGCAAGAGCTGCCCTTGGCAGCTGGTGAGAAAGCAGAGAAAATAAATAAGAAACACCTCGGGAGAGTCAGAGGAGGAGAGCTCTCGCGAAGGATCTGAGGGCGCCCAGTTTTGAAGCTGCTTTGGCAGCATACGGTGAGAACAGGAGCTGCCTTTGAAGGCAGCTGTCGAGACCAAGGGCAGCGTTGAAATTGAAGGCAGCTTTGGCGCGCGGGCTTGGAAGAAACAGAAGCAAAGGCAGCGTTGTGTCACCGAGAGGAGAGGTCCTTGAGAGGCACCGTAGCTGCCTTAAGGCAGCTGAGGAGAGAAGGCGCAGGCTTTTGGGGGGAGTCACGGAGTAGAGGGCAGTCAGCCCTTTGACAGGAACCAAAATCCTTGGCAGCATGCAAAATAAATTACTATTCCCCAATTCGGTTTAATCCCTCTAAACTTACATTTTATTTATGTTTTTAATTTATTTATAATGTGTAATTAATTTATTTTGGCTAGAGGTTAATTCAAAACCATGATAATATTTGTAATTTGAATTGGTAACTTCAGTTGTGATTTCTGAGTTGTGATTTAATTTGCTTAACTGTTTGATTAATAACTTATTTATGTTTGTCGATTAAGAATGCAAACTTAATTTACATGCATAAATTTGATGCTAGAATATAAGTGAATTTCACCTAATCGTTATGAACTTATATTCATGAGTAGTGAAGGTTGCTAGTCACAATCGCGTTAAGTAAATTCCTGGCAAACGTATCATGCTGTTCATAGTTATGAATGCCTTGTCAACACTTATGATTTTCTTAGAACTTAATGATTCTCGCTTGTATCTCTATTATGCAATTCATGTAGGGAACTTGTGGGGAATGTTTTGGGTTGTCGTATGCAATCATCCAATTCAATAACATAAGGAAAATCTGAAAGTTAACTAGTGCAATTCACGGTTAATTTGGGGCGTTGAAATTTACAACTTATTGAAAGAACAACTGAAAATCAATTTAGGTTGCTTATGTGTCATGTGTGGAGAAAAACCCTCTAGCCAATCTGTCGTCTATCCATTTACTTTCATTTTTGTTTTGTTTCGTTAGTTGTTTTATTTGGTTGATTTTTATTTAGTTTGTGTTTAAATAAATTTATGGCTATGTTTATTTTAAGTACGGTTAAATAAAGTCTTTTTGCATTAATTTACATATTTTATATTGCTTAAAATAAACCTAAAAAAAAAAAAGAATATATATATATATATTTAGTTAAATAAACATTAAAAGCATAAAAAAAAAATTACAATAATACGAAAAACTAATAGCAATCATTGGTTTTGGTTAGCTGGCGCCTCAGAGGTTGACGGAGCTCCGGGAAGACGAAGAGCCAGAGTTGGAATCTCCGGAGCCGGAACGCTTGGTGCTGCTCCAGAGGACGAAGGCAACATAAACCTTGGGAGTAGCGCCATGAACCGTTCATGATCGCTCTGAATCCGACCGTCCGACTCCTGCAGCTGGTCCAGCTTCCTCTTCATGCTGGTCGAGTAGCTAGTTGCGAGCATGTGCAACTCCTTGTTCTCGTGCCTGAGTCCTCTGACTTCTTGCCGAAGACTGGCCACCTCTGCCATCAGCGACTCCACCTGACGAGACCGGGCAAGCAGGCGCTGGCCCATGTTTGAAACTGAGCCTGCACTTTGGACGCTGAGGGCAAGGGATTCCTGAACGGCCAGCTCGTCCGACCGTCTAGATAGCATCCTATTGTCCATTGGAGTGAGCAGATTTCTGGCAATCACCGTAGCGGTGATTTCATTCCTCATCATTGTGTCCCCGACTGTAAGAGGACCATTGGGGGATATGAAGGATGGATTCCAAATGTTGTTCGGAGAAGACGAGTCATCGTCTTCCCCGACATTCAAGTTTAGGCGACGGTCGGAAGGGCAAGACATTTTTAGAGGGGGTTGAGGAAGAAAAGAGTTCGGAAAAATTAAGATTGCTGAAGCGGAAGAAGAGATCGAAAAGATTAAAAGTGCAGAAGTGCAAGAAGAGAGCGGAAGGATTTTGAGTGTTTACAGAAGGGAGTATTTTCAGAAGGAAGTGTTTGAGGGAGTTCAAGTGTGATGTGAAGCAGAATTAGCGCCTCTATAAAAAGAAGCAAATCAAAGAGAGGCGCTCCTCTGAGGTTGAAGACGCGTCCTCACGCAATTCGGAAAAGCTGGACGCTCCTTTCTCAAAAGAGCCGTTTCCGTTCTCAAAAGCTGGGCTTGACTCAGCAATCACGTGGTTCAGTTTTTCCAATTTTGTCGTGACTCATCACGTGCAGCGTGGAACGTTGCGAAAACCACGAGCCGCACCCGGTTTTGAACCCCGATTTTCAAAGGATCATCATTCCAATTTGTCGCCACTCGTCGCATGCGCAGTCAGCTTCGCGGAAATTACGGAAGCTTTGTCAGAAAGCGCGTAACGGGCACTGTTCATCCATCCACCGGCTGCCGACAAATAGTGAGGGAACAGTTCCGGTTGTGAAGGAAAATTTCTATAAAGTTGACCTTCGCCTTCCACATCAAAGGCACACCTTCACACCCTCTCCACCTCTCAACCTCTCTTCATCTCCGATAATGTCTTCCCAAAGAAAGCTTTCGAGTTATTCAGTGTTCTTCATCCCTTGGATCACCCCAGAAAACAAACCTTCCAGAGCAAAAGTATTTCATATTAAAAAGGTTAAAAGCAAAAGTATCTCATATTACGCTTTCTCCTCACTTTCATCTGAAGAACATGGAGAAAGTGAGATCTTGATTGCTTACCTAGTCTTGCTCTCGAGTACTCATCTCAGACCCCTCCCAGCCCACTTCAAAAATAAACCTGTGTTGAGGTACTTCTTCAAAAACAAAAGTACCTCACAGACGAAGCAGGAGGAGTCTGAGGTGCACCCAAGAGCAGATGAGTCTGGGTTGATCCAAGAGTTCAAGAAGATGCCACACCTGCGTGGAGACCGGACTACTTGAAGCATGTGGAGACAACGTGCTGATTCATCCTCAACTAAGCTGAGGATCACTTGCAAGAAGGAGGCCCATCCAGTTCAAGATGAAAGCTGTGGAAAATCAACAATCATGACCAATGATCGCCTATTAGTTCTTTTCATTATCTTTTATTTTCAATTTTTATTTTTCGTTTGCATTTTTCTATTTTTTCTTGCGTGCTTAACGATTTATTTCTTTTCTTTGCAGGAACGTTTGGTTATTTTCTCCCTTGAAGTTGATTGCAAAATTTACGCTTGGGGGTCATCGCTTGGTTTTCTGCAAATTAGAGAAGTTTTTAGTCCCTTTTCTTTATTTTGTTTCGTATTATTTATTCATTTTATTTTTATTTGCATATTTTTGTTTTATGACATTGGGGACAATGTCTAGTTTAAGTGTGGGGGTATCAAGTATAAAAAAATGACCAAATTGAAAATTTTTGTACCTTCGACTTTGAACTGGTTTCATTTGTTTCCATGTTATTGCTTTTTGTTTTCTTAATTAGCTTTGTGTTTTACTTAATTTTTTTCGGAGTTTTGTGTTTTATTTAATTTTTCTCGAAAAATTTAAAAAATCCAAAAATATTGTCTTGTTTTCCTTATGGTTTTAAATTAGTTTTTTATCAGTTTCCCGACCCAATGATATAACTGGATGAAATTTGAACCATGATTATCAAGAACTTAGTTAACATGTGTTGTATGAAATTCCTTATTCTCTTGTTAGTTTTGTACATGTTTGATCATCTTTGAAAAACCAAATGCACATAGCCTTGTTGATGTGAAACTAAAGCATGACTTAAAGCTTCATATGTGAATTTAGTGACCATATACATCCTATGTGAGTTTTTGAGCCTATTGAAAGTGTGTGCATTTTTCATACACTCCCATTCTTTGATGTGTGATGAACTTATGTGAGATGCATCTCTAGAACTTGCGTAACGATCTTTCGAAATATTTGTCATTGATTGCATGAACTTGAAAATGATAGAGGCATTAGGTTCACCACCATGGCCCAAATAACCATATTTCCCAAAGGAAAAAAAAAATAAAAAAAAAATGATATCACTAGATTGCCAATTTGAGCCGTTATGTGAGCCTTTTATTTCTTATCACCAAATATGTCTATCCTTACACCTCAAACATGTTTCCTTACCCTTTCCAAGCGAGCAATTTGAGACTGTCTTATGAGAAATGTTTATGAAGTACTTGGAATGAGTTTGGCAAAAGAATAAGTGTGGGGGTATTTCATGTTTGTATTAAAAAAAAATGAGAAAAGAGAAGAAAAGAAAAAGAAAAGAAAGATTGTATTCAAAGAAAATAAAATAAAAAGTTTAAAGTTTCAGTTTAAGGGTGTGATGGGAGGTGTTAGAAGAATCGCTGAGAACTTGAGTTCTTAAAAATCTCAACAAAAGAATTGCTTGCAATGTAGCTTGGAACTTGTGTTTTCTTATTCTTTCGTTTCAATAGCCCTATCCCTAAGCCTCATTACATCCAATAAAAGTCCTCTTGATTTAAGTTTTGCAATTATGACTGTGGAGAAGTGATCTTTATGCAAGCGTATGGTAGAACTTTCACATTTGTTTCTTTGAGCGAAACACATTAAAACTAAACACATGTGTGATTGAGTGCATATCCCGTGAGAAGGTTGCTGGTTTGCATATGATGATTTTAAAAATAAAAACTTGAAATTGCATTAGCATGGCTATCTCACACACTACACTTCAAGGATGATTTAAAGATTACTGCTAATATTTGAATAAGGAAGATGAGCTTGGGATTAGTTGTTTTGTGTTAGCTTTGGTTCTTGATGATTTGCGTTTTCGAATGAAATTCTATGAGGGTCAAATAAGGGGAAGCTAATGTTTTTCATGTTATTACTTTTTTTTGTTTCTTTGTTTTGCTCGAGGACTAGCAAAAGCTAAGTGTGGGGGTATTTGATCGGACCATATTTATACATATTTTTATATCAAATTCGCTCGTCTTTTCTTAGTTAGTTCGTTATATTTTGAGCTATTTACGTTATTTTTATGTTTTATGATTTTTTCAAGTTAAGAAAATAAAAATAGAATAAGTGAAGTGTTAAGTAATTAATTCGTCTAAACTTTCTTGCCTGTTAAATAGAACTTATCATATGGAAAATATATATATATATATATATATATATTTAAATAATTTAATGTGTGTTATTGAATTAAAGAAAAGGCGTGCTTTCGGTGGAAGGCAGTGAAGTGCAAAACAGCTATCATCACTTGCACATGTCCTCGGTGGGGGAATGATGAAAACAGACGGATGGCATCTTAAAAGGGGGAGTCCATTTATCACACTAGAGGGGGGGATTCAAACCAGAAACTTTGGGGGAGAAGGCAAGAGCTGCCCTTGGCAGCTGGTGAGAAAGCAGAGAAAATAAATAAGAAACACCTCGGGAGAGTCAGAGGAGGAGAGCTCTCGCGAAGGATCTGAGGGCGCCCAGTTTTGAAGCTGCTTTGGCAGCATACGGTGAGAACAGGAGCTGCCTTTGAAGGCAGCTGTCGAGACCAAGGGCAGCGTTGAAATTGAAGGCAGCTTTGGCGCGCGGGCTTGGAAGAAACAGAAGCAAAGGCAGCGTTGTGTCACCGAGAGGAGAGGTCCTTGAGAGGCACCGTAGCTGCCTTAAGGCAGCTGAGGAGAGAAGGCGCAGGCTTTTGGGGGGAGTCACGGAGTAGAGGGCAGTCAGCCCTTTGACAGGAACCAAAATCCTTGGCAGCATGCAAAATAAATTACTATTCCCCAATTCGGTTTAATCCCTCTAAACTTACATTTTATTTATGTTTTTAATTTATTTATAATGTGTAATTAATTTATTTTGGCTAGAGGTTAATTCAAAACCATGATAATATTTGTAATTTGAATTGGTAACTTCAGTTGTGATTTCTGAGTTGTGATTTAATTTGCTTAACTGTTTGATTAATAACTTATTTATGTTTGTCGATTAAGAATGCAAACTTAATTTACATGCATAAATTTGATGCTAGAATATAAGTGAATTTCACCTAATCGTTATGAACTTATATTCATGAGTAGTGAAGGTTGCTAGTCACAATCGCGTTAAGTAAATTCCTGGCAAACGTATCATGCTGTTCATAGTTATGAATGCCTTGTCAACACTTATGATTTTCTTAGAACTTAATGATTCTCGCTTGTATCTCTATTATGCAATTCATGTAGGGAACTTGTGGGGAATGTTTTGGGTTGTCGTATGCAATCATCCAATTCAATAACATAAGGAAAATCTGAAAGTTAACTAGTGCAATTCACGGTTAATTTGGGGCGTTGAAATTTACAACTTATTGAAAGAACAACTGAAAATCAATTTAGGTTGCTTATGTGTCATGTGTGGAGAAAAACCCTCTAGCCAATCTGTCGTCTATCCATTTACTTTTATTTTATGTTTTGTCAATTTTGTAATTTATTTAAGTTTAGTTTCCGTTTCGTCAAAAATCAATCCCCCCCATTATTATAATATTATTATTTAGTTACTTTTTATTATTTGTAATCTTTTAATTTTAATTTCTTTTCATTTCAATTCCTAGTTTTTATTTTAAATTGTTTTTATTATTTTGAGTCATTTTAAGTGTGTTTCGAATTTTTAGCCTAGTTTTGTATTTTTAAGTCTTTTGATTTATTTTAGTTTATTTGTTAGTTCTATTTTAAGTTTTTCTAGTTAAGTGTTTTTAGTTTAGTGTTTTAAATTTTGTTTTTACGTTTTTAATTTAATTTTAGAGTGATTAGCAATCCCTCCTAATCCCCGGTCCAGAACGATACCCTACTTACATCATTACTACAACTGTCAAAAAGAGGGTTAAATTTGTGCGGTTTAAAATACCCGTCAATAGGAATATAAAAGATAATCCCAGATACATTAGGATTTACACAATCACATTCCTATTTCAAATATGACTGCAACAAATGGGGTAAAAAAGTTCTTTTATAAATAAAACTCAAGAATTGTTTACAATGCCAAATTAGATAAATAAATTTGTAGCTTCACATCTAACTCGATCTCATCCTGCCTACCCTCTTGATTGTCTAGTTCATAAACCTGGATAACCATAAATAACAAATCATTATCGATAACAATGCGTGAATAGAATGATATGCTCTTTGTCTATTCCTATTAACTCATAAAATAGAGCAAACCTCTTTGTCTATTCTCATTAACTCACAAAATAGAACAAACCAGCCTATATGTCTCATACCATGCATTTTACCACTAGAGCGGTGGTGTCAATGCTCTATTCTACAAACTAACCCCCATCATTCAATCATCACAACTTCGTTATCTTGTTCTCCTCTTGATAGCCAGAGTCCCCACTACTTCATACAATTCCTATAATTTCACTTTTCCACCCTTGTTGGTACCTACAAGAGTCGAACTCAACCACACAAAATAATATTTCCATTCCGGCCTCCAATATACCCATAAAGTCCATCCACTCCAATATGCAATGATATATGCATATAATCACCATTATCATAATATCCACATTATTCGCAACAACAATAATATACCAAAAGAGTCCAAAGCATTACTCCAACTCCTACCAAAAGAGTCCATCATCTCGATCAATTCCTATTTCACAAGCGCGAGTCATTACTAAATGAATCACTTTCGACTGTGGTCCTAATTAGAGTACCTGGGACCACTAATTCCACACCATCAAATATCAATTTGGTTGTGTTGGAATTTAGATTATTAGTATTTAAATCAGTTGCCTTGTGGGTCAAGAATTGATCCTTGCTCATTAAGTTTTAAATTACTTTCTTGTTTTAGTCTAGGGTTTGCTTTCGGTTTTCACTATTTAAAGGACTCTTTGTATTTGGTTTTTTTTTTTTTTTTTTTAAAGAAGTCAATCAAGATGTAACCTCTTCGGTTTATTTAGCCTTCTTGGCAATTCAATTTAATAAAGTTTTGTATTCATTTAGTTCGTTTGTTCGTTCCACACTCTGATATTCAACTTGGTATCAAAGCGGGTTTGATCCTTCAAGGTTTAATCTGCCCTTGATTCATATCAGTTTGTTTGTTCGTCTTATTCGTTGTTTAGATTGTCGTAGGTCCCAGATTTCTGCACTCTTGTGTTTTGCAGGTTCTTTATGGAGAAAACAAATAGAAAAGAAGAAAAAGGATGAAGTTGAAAGGCAGGAGAAAAGATAAAAAAAAGGAAAAAAGAAAAGAAAATAAGAAAAAAAATTGGTTGCTTGTTTGAGGCCCATGCGAGCAGTTTGAAAAAAAATGGTTGGATTTTTTGTTTCTTTGTTTGTTGGGAAATCGATATTGGCATCGGCATCGGTATTGGCATCGGCATAGCACTGGAATTTGAAGTTTTGCATCCACACCTACTTTGGCAAACTCGTGTCGTGTACCGCCATGAGTTTGACCGGAGGGGGGGGAGAGGGGTGTTGGAATTTAGATTATTAGTATTTGAATTAGTTACCTTGTGGGTCAAGGATTGATCCTCGCTCATTAAGTTTTAAATTACTTTCTTGTTTTAGTCTAGGGTTTGCTTTAGGTTTTCACTATTTAAAGGACTCTTTGTATTTGGTTGTTTTAAAAAAAAAAAAAATAGAAGTCAGTCGAAATGTAACCTCTTCAGTTTATGTAACCTTCTTGGCAATTCAATTTAATAAAGTTTTGTGTTCATTTAGTTCGTTTGTTCGTTCCGCACTCTGATATTCAACTATAATACTATAAAAAATAGTTTAGTATTTATTAAACATACTATGGAGACAAAAAGAAAGAATAAACTTACGAGAAATGCTAAGGATACTAAAAGTAAAACTCTCTGTCATCTTACATTTTTAGCACATGTTTTATAACGATGACACGAGAATGAATATTAAAATTATGAGGTGGTAAATAATTCGTGAAGAGTCTCATTTAGAGAGACTATCCACCCTTTCCAATAAGGTATAATGCGACTAACAACAAACCATTAATTTCCACACACATTTTAAGTTTTTCTTTTCTTTTGTTTTTGTTCAAGTAATTTCTTAGAACTGAGTACTGCGTGCTAGGTTGAGGTTTTTGCATGCCCATTAAGTCCTCCATAAACGCCCCACTCAAATTCATGTCCAAACGACTTGCACATAATTTCAAGATAATAAATCAAAATCAAGTGTTGATGAAATTATGCAAAACGAAATTTCTTCTTGTTATTATGGATGAGGTTTTCAATGTCGAAATGTCCAAAGTGGTCACCTTGTCAATGTCTGCCGTATCATGTAATTAAGCGTAGAAGCAAATAGAAGCCTGGTTAGACCAGAAAATTGGAGCCTGGTTGGACCAGAAAATAGGAGCCTATGAATTTCATACTTTGAATCTTCCAAACCCCAACTAACTCATTCCCAATGAATGCTATTGAGTTATTCAACCAAACGGTACTTTACGTGTCAGAATATAAGTAAAGAAAAAGATATGTTTTTTGTGTCCCTTTATTTATTTTATAACACTCAAAGTACATGCTTGAATACTAGAGATTCAAAAAAAATTTCTTCCTACTTACAAAGTTCAAAGATTAATATCATGTACTAATTCCTAGTTGCCATCTCTCTCTTATAGAGAATACACTTACAAGCTTGGTGAATTAATTATTAAGAGGTGATTTTTTATTCATTTTTTCTCTTTCATACTCCTCTATTTTTAAGTCCTTTATATATTTCATAAATCAATCTTCTTGTTGTAACATCAAATATTCGGCAGCTGTCTTTGCTTCTCTCTTTTCATTTTGGTAATGTAAAGGTACAAATCTATATTGAAAAAAGAGAACAAAAAAATAGAAATATGTGGTAAACGATTGGAGTTGCATTATTTTATAATATGGACTATTAAAAAAATTTATTTGTCAACTAAAACAGAGTGAAAAAACAATTTGGTTCTTACAATTCAATAAAAATATAAATTGGGGAAAAAATTTGCCATTTTTTCTTCTCTTACCCAAATGTGACCATAATTTTATTCTTCCACTCTCTCTCCTACTTCCTACTTTTTACCCTTTCTATTTTATTTTTCATTCAATTAAAACTATTTAATTCTAATTTTTTTTAAACACAGATAGTATGTGATTTTATCACGAAAGGAACATACACCACATATCTAAACGCATTTTATCTATATAGGGTGAAGGTTAGACTTCACTCTCATTTCCATTTCTCTCTAATTTTATGGATAATTTTGCAAAAATATAGATCGTATTCAAGAAATTTAAAACGTTGATTCAAGGTTCCTGCAAGGCCATTAAGTCATCTATGAATGCCCCACTCGAATTTATTTCCAAACGACTAGCACTTGCACCACATAATTTCGAGATAACAAAACTGTCAAAATCACGTATTGATGAATTTATGGAAATTTCTTCTTGTTATTATGGTTGAGGTTTTCAATGTCGAAATGTCCGATGTGGAATTAAGCATGGAAGAAAAAAAACTAAAGTATGCAGATTGGACCAAAAATACAAACATGTCAATGTCATACTTTGAATATTCCAAACCCCCGACTAACTCATTAGTCATTACTAAGGTAATCTCCAACCGAAGGAAGATTAGAGGGCTCCCTTTAGCCTTATAGCCATCAAAGAAATTATATTTTTATGAACAATGTCAGGCCATATTTTGTACAATCTCCAATCAAGGGGCCATAGCCAAACATAGTCATGTGACAAAAATCCATCTCCAACCGAGGCAGCTAATAGATATTTTACCACTTATGAAAAAGGGATAAAAACACTTAAAATATTTGCAAGAGAAACAAGGTTATTGTAGTATAAACGGCTCAAGCAAGGTCGTTTCCTCAGGGATTAATTTGAACAAATTTATGCAAACCAAAACCCAACTAATTATTACGAATCAAAATATTGGAAAAAGGTGATTTAGTGCACTAATTAAAGAAAAACGAATTTAATTAAAAACTAAAACTAAAACCTGCAATTTTTAAAGGAAGATAAGAGAAAACAATTTTGTTTTAGAAATCAAGTGAGAAAGCACTAGGGTTCCGCCGTCACCTTAACAATCCTACGTAGTTCTTCTATTTACTTATGAATTACACATGCCTATTTCAAAGGTTAGGTTTTCCTAAAGTATGCCCTACTTGGAACCTCCAACATAGAACGTATATCTAACATGCAACCCGTCCGTGGTGTCCAGATCGAATGTGAACATGCAAGACTCATTAAGCTTTGTGAAATCCTTTTGAAAAACCATATAACCCTTAAAATGTGTCGTCCATCCTAAGAGGTTACACATATTAACCACAAGAAGCCTTAGTCAATTTTAGGGATAGCCCTCCGCCAAAATTGCATCAAATTACTTTTCTAGATATCCTAATGGTCGCGAATCACTAAGACAACCAGATAGTTTAAACCAGTGATTAATAATTCAAAACTAGCATGCATAGATTCATAAGCAAATTAAAAGAAACTACATATTCTTGCTAAGGATCATGGCCTCACCCTAGCAAAGAGAAAATTAGTTACGCATACTCATAATAAAAATTAAAAAGAATATCATTAACTATAAAAAGATTGAAAACACCTTGTAGGTAAAAAGTCTGAAATTCTCCAAAGCCTTGCTAAATTCTCTAACGTTGTTCCCCCCCCCACCTAATGGCTAAGAAGCCTTATTTATACTACTCCTAATTAAAATCCTCATAGGAAAAGGCTTTCTAAAAACTAGGAAACAAAATAATAAAAGGATAATTAAAAATTACATTCCTAACATGACTAGGAAATCTGTCCATCAAAGGAGAATCCACGTTTCTGGACCTTTAGGCCTCCAAAACAGGCCCAAAACGAGTCGAATCAAAGATCAGGACCTCCTCTTCAAGTTCCACGAACGACCCAATTCCAAAATCCATCATCTTCCAGCCCAAAAGTCGCTCACAAGCTCTGTAGCCCAATCTGCCAGCACTGCACGCTGATCATATATTAATTCGCCACGATCAGATGCTTCGGGATAAAATTATGAAATTTTGACACCGGCTTCTTGACTGACGCACGAACCAGCTCCACTTGGAATTGCTCAAAAATTCCACCGTTTGATTACTTTATGCTCCGAACAAGCCCGCACGTCCTATATTAAAAACATATAACAAAGCATCAAAATCTCACTAAAATAATAACCAAAATATACTAAGAATAGGGAATAATATATAATATGAAATTGACTCATCAGCAGCCAAGGGGTCATAGGCCAAACATAGCTTATTATTTTAATTGAATTAATACGGTTACAAAAATTAAACTAACATGTTAAAATAAAGTTTTTGGACATATTAAAAACTACTACAACTTCAATTTAATGATTCAACAACTTCATTTTAAAAACTACAACTTCAATTTAAAGACTACAACAACTTCAATTTAAAAACTACAACTTCAATTTAAAGACTACAACAACTTAAATTTAAAAACTACAACTTAAATTTAAAAACTACAACTTCAATTTAAAGACTATAATCAGCATCTTCACCCGCTATTGTAGGAGTATAGTCTGACATAAACAACTCTGTCGAGCCATAATTTTCCTCTTTTTCCTTTCAAAATATGTCTTACTCATTGGAGTGTAATCCGAAGTGTTCCTTTGCATGTTCCTATCATCCATCTCTTCTTGTATTTGTTTTGCCCGTTCTTCATGCCTATGATGAGTGCATATTTTCATATATATTTTATCCCGAAAGTTACATTTTCTCGTTAAGTTTTGAATTTAAATGAAAGGAATTACATGGTTTTGTGTTTATATAATTAAATTAATGAGTTGGAGAAAAAATCATGTTATAATTCCTTGGTTTTAATTTAATCAGGTAACTTCTTGAAATTACTCGGTGAAGTTGCAAACACGTACACATGCAAAACCAAGGCACGTGCAAGAGATGCAGCCAATCAAGGCTGCGGGTGAGAAAAATAGAGAAGAGCCAATCAAGGCTGCTAAGCAGAAGAAAAGGAAATAATAAAAACAAACAAAAGAAAAGAAAGTGGAGGGCAGAATGATGAAAACCTGGCAGTTTCTGACACGACACGATGACACGACACGAAAACGACACGAAAATAACGGGTTTCGGGTCGACACGATAACTAATCGGGTCATTATCGGGTAACCCGTTAAGAACCCGTTAATAACGGGTCCTTAACAGGTTTACACGAGAGTGACACGCGGGTAACCTGTTTTGACACGAAAAGGAAAAAGTTATTTTGATGATTTTAATTTTTTTTAATTACTATAAAATACAATAAATATAGTGGATATATATATATATATATATATATATATATATATTGTTCATTAATTAATATTGTATTATTATTCTAAATAAATTTTAAAAATTTAAGTTTTATTTATTTATTTTATAAAATATTATGAGCAAAGAGTGAGATTAAAAAATTATAAAACACATTAAAAATAAAAACATCAAGTAATTTAAAAAATACCAAATACATTTAAATAATTAAAATAATTAATTTATAAGTGCAAAAAATGTGAAAAAAATATGCAAGCACACTTAATCGCATCCTCTACGCTTTAAAGGTGCGTACATGAATTTTTAAAACTATACAAACCCTCAAGTATTTTTAAGGTAGTTCAAAATAAATAAAATTCATAATCATTAATGTATAAGTCTGAAAAATGTGAAAGCATATATAAAGGGGTGTGATATTCACACACCCCATTTTACTTTTCACACACCCTTCTAATTTTCGACCGTCGGATCGGATGAATTGAAGAAAATCAACAAATAGAAATTAACAAGGGGTGTGTAAGAAGTAAAATGGGGTGTGTGGATAGCACACCCCTATATAAATGCTCATGATTGCATCCTCTACCCTTAGACAATCGTAACATTGTCGTTTAGATTTTTAAAACCCTCCAAATCTCATGAATAATGTTTTTTTAGTGAAAAATTAATAATATTGTAGAAGTGAAAAATTAATAAGATTTTTTAAAAAAAAAATTGCACATACCACACATTGCCACATAAATATTACTTCAAAACATTAAAACATTTGTCGTTTAAGTATTACATCTACACCCGAAAATAATACTTTTATTAAGTATATAACATAAAATTTTGTGATATCCACATCCACTAGTGTAAATATTTTAAATTGAAGATCGAATTCATTAATTGTATTCATATAGGGTGAAGGAGTGTATCTATAAAAAATCATCAAAATCGGAGTTAAAATAACCGTTAAATCATGATTTTTTGTTTATAATCGTCAAAAAACTTTGTTCCGTTACTTGATCTCTGAATGTTTGTTTTTTGTGATTTTTTGCTGATGTGATCTCGAAACATATACGAACAAGTTTGACGGTTGTGATCGTTGAAATTAGTTTCGGATAATTCGTATCCCATCAAAACGATAGATTGACTAACACTTAAGAGTTTATTTATACTTTCATTAAGTATAACATAAGATTTTGTGGTATCCACTTGTGTAAATATTTTAAATTGAAGATCGAACTTATTCATTATATTCATATAGGGTCAAGGAGTGTATCTGTAAAAAATCATCAAAATCGGAGTTAAAATAACCGTTAAATCGTGATTTTTTGTTTACAACCGTCGAAAAGCTTTGTCCCGTTACTTGATCTCTGAATGTTTGTTTTTTGTATTTTTTGCTGATGTGATCTCGAAACATATACAAACAAGTTTGACGGTTGTGATCGTTGAAATTAGTTTCGAATAATTCGTATCCCATCAAAACGATAGATTGACTAACACTTAAGAGTTTATTTATACTTTCATTAAGTATAACATAAGATTGTGTAGTATCCACTTTTGTAAATATTTTAAATTGAAGATCGAATTCATTCATTGTATTCATATAGGGTCAAGGAGTGTATCTGTAAAAAATCATCAAAATCGGAGTTAA
This sequence comes from Crataegus laevigata, assembly GCA_963580275.1. NCBI lineage: Eukaryota > Viridiplantae > Streptophyta > Magnoliopsida > Rosales > Rosaceae > Crataegus > Crataegus laevigata. The sequence continues at coordinate 1,337,680 of OY756942.1, read as the reverse complement.
CATAACCATTAAATCGTGATTTTTTGTTTATAACCGTCGAAAAGCTTTGTCCCGTTACTTGATCTCTGAATGTTAGTTTTTTGTGATTTTTTGCTGATGTGATCTCGAAACATATACAAACAAGTTTGACGATTGTGATCGTTGAAATTAGTTTCGGAGAATTCGTATCCCATCAAAACGATAGATTGACTAACACTTAAGAGTTTATTTATACTTTCATTAAGTATAACATAAGATTTTGTGGTATCCACTTGTGTAAATATTTTAAATTAAAGATCGAATTCTTTCATTGTATTCATATAGGGTCAAGGAGTGTACCTGTATAAAATCATCAAAATCAGAGTTAAAATTACCGTTAAATCGTGATTTTTTGTTTATAACCGTCGAAAAGTTTTGTCTTATTACTTGATCTCTGAATGTTTGTTTTTTGTGATTTTTTGCTGATGTGATCTCGAAACATATACAAACAAGTTTGACGGTTGTGATCGTTGAAATTAGTTTCAGAGAATTCGTATCCCATCAAAACGATAGATTGACTAACACTTAAGAGTTTATTTATACTTTCGTTAAGTATAACTCTCTTCATTTTGCATATCTTTGAACATTTGTATTTTGTAGTATGCACTAATGTTTTTTCATTAGACTCTTATTTTGGGGTATGTAACTTGAAAGAAAAATGTTTTATTTATTTATTTATTAATGTTTTGAATTAGTATTTATGTGACAATATGGTATGTATATACTAATTTAGTATTATGTTTTACATTTTTTAGGGTCAAATTATGTTTTTCATTTTCATTATTTATTGATTTAAAAAATATTTTTCTTAACGGGTAACGGGTCGGGTCATATTACCTGATAATATTAACGGGTCGATTTTGGGTTGGGTCATATTACCCGTTTATTTTAACGGGTGTTACACGACACGACCCGTTAAGCTATCGGGTATGACACGAAAACGACACGAACACGAGAAACACGACACGAATGCCAGGTACACGAGGATTGAAAGAATGAGGAGAGAGATAGGACGGATAGAAAAGGAAAAAGGGGAGAAAGTAGTAAGCGGCATATGGAAAAGAATTTAAAAAAAAAACAGGATAGCTTCAAGGCAGTTAGTGGAAGGCAGCGCACCGAGGGCAGTCAGAAAAGAAAAATAAAAGAAAGGCAACGAGAGAATAATGAAAAGGGGGGCAGATCAGAATACCGGGGGAGAATAGAGAGAAGGCAGAGCGAGAGAGCACAGATGCTAGACAGAGAAAGCAGCTGCCAGAGGGGAAGCGGACAGAAGAAAAGGGCAGCTGCCCTTTGTTTAATTTAGGAAAGGAGGGCAGCAAATTAAGCGCCGCGGGGGGGGGGGGGGGGGGTGTAGTTGATTAGTCAGAAGGAACAGAAGAGAAAAAAAAAAAAACAGGGGCTGACAGAAGGAGGACAGACGGCAGAGAGAAGCAGGCGCAGCAGGAGCAAGACACACGGCACTTGGAAAATTGAGAGCTGCGGGAAGGCTGACTGCGGCAGCAGAAAATAGAAAAGAAAAAAATATATATATACAGAGCTATGAAGCATGGATACGGATACGGATACGGCGATATAACACGACACGATACGGTGATACGGACAATCTCTAAAAATTAAGATACGATACGTTGTGGATACGGCAAATAAAAATGTTTATAGCAACAAAAATATACATTTTAAAACATAATTCATCATTCAAATTCAAGTACATTTGAGTTATTAGAAAAGAAAAGTTCTAAATCTAATCATCTTTACACAGTAGAAGAAGTGTGAGAGTCGTATTCATAGTTTTAATTAGAGGGAAGCTCTTTGTATTCAGCAACTTTCAATTATAGATGTCTATTATTAATTTTCTCCTCCTCATTACCTTTTTTGAAAGTGTAAATGTTTCTTATAAGTCGGATACATGTATCCTAAATGTAGGATACGCGTATCTATCATGTCAAATTTGTGTCAATCAACCAAGATACGTGTCAGACAAGTATCCGAGAGTATCGGGCAAGTATCGTATCCGATCAAGTATCGGATACGAGATACGGGACCAAACAGAAGTATCCGTGCATCATAGATACAGAGGGAAGGCACACGGGGTGTGTTTGAGAGCAACAAAAAGGACACGGACAGCAGAAAGCTGCAGGAGACAGCGCAGAGGGAGAAACACGGGATTGACGGAGGCGGCGAGTTTGATTGTTTTCTTTTCTGCTTTGGCAGCGGGGCAGATCAGAGAACAGGAGGAGGGCAGTCAAGAAAGGGGCAGTCAGCAAGGCAGAGACGGGCAGCGAGCAGTTAAAAAAAGAATAGGGGGCTGCCCTTTCCGTTTCTCTCGAGGCAGAGACCAAAGAAGCACTGCAAGCTTGGAAGGCACCGAGGAAACCTCTTCACACTCTCATTTCGGTTCTATTTTTCTAAAACTCATGTTTAATTTTTGGTTTAATTTAAGAATAATGTGTAACTAAATTCGTTTTGGTTAAGGGTGTATTCGAAATCATGATTATATATGTGAAATAAGTTGATTGTTTCCAGTTATCGTTGCATAAGTCGTGAATACAATTTGCTTAACTGTTTGATTTAGAACTTATTCTTGTATGTTGATTGAGAGTGCACGCTTAATTTGCATGCTTGGATATGGTGCTAGGGTATAAATTTGTTTCACCTAATCGTTATGAACTTATATTCGCAAGTAGTGAAGGTCGCTAGTCACGATCATGTTAAGTAGATTCCTGGCAGGAGTATCATGCTTTTCATAGTTACAAATGCCTTGTCGATGCTTATGATTTCCAACAAACGTAATGATTCTAACTTGTGTCTTTATCATGCTGTTCATATAAGGAACTTGTTAGGAATAATTTGGTTGCGATGCATATTCATCCAATTCAATGACTCTAGGGAAATCTGAAGGTTAATTTAAGCGAACCTAATTAACTTGGAGTGTCGAGATTCATAACTTATTGAATTGATAACTAGAAATTGATTTACGTTGCATATATTTCATGTGTGGAGAAGAACCCCTTAACTATTTCATCATCCATTGGTTTATCACAAATTGCCTTACAATCTGTTTTCTTTTACAATCTGTCCATTAAATTAAATTTCGTCTAAACACAATCCCCCCATATTTTGTTAAGTCTTAGTCTTTATAATCTGTCTTATTTTGTGTCTTAAGTATTTTGAGTCATAAGAACTTTCAAATTCGTCCAATTCAAGCTTTAGTTTCTATTTGAGTAAATTTGATTGTTTTAGGCGGTTTTGAGTGTTTCAAATCTGTTTTGAGTCATAGTAGTCTAATTAGAGTCTTTAAGTTTAGTTTTTGTGTTTTTAAGTCAATTTATATTAGATTAGCACCCCTAGTTAATCCCCGGTTAGAACGATCCCTACTTACATCATTACTACAATTGTCACAAATAGGGTTTAATTTGTGTGTTAGTTTATTTTCGCATCAAATTTTTGGCGCCGTTGCCGGGGATTAGCAAAGTTGCTAATCCCTTGTCTTGTGTCTTGTTTAAATTGTTTAGTTTCTGTTTTGTTTTAAATTTTGCACCTTGTGTGTGTGTTTTGCCTTTGTGCCGTGTATAGGCATCTCATTTTCTTAATTGTGCTGAGTCTATTAAGTTGGTTACTTACAATGTTTTCTCTTGTGTGCAGGTACTAGTTTATGACCCGTAGCTCACAACCTGTTCATGAGAATATCTTCGACTTTGACGGCGATTTCGAGAGGACTTTGAGAAGAGAAAGGAAACTACAAGAGTCTAATCCTCCTAGTCCCGAACCTAAATTAGAAGAGCAAGAAGTTAAGGTTGAAGAGGAACCCACGGCAAGGTTTGAAGAGGAAAAACCAACCATGGCAGCGGACAATCGAACCATCAAGGAGCTTTCAGCCTCGGGTTTGGACAATGCATCCCCTCTTTGCATCCAATACCTTAGGGCAGCCCCTGAGAAGACCGATGAATTTGAGTTGAAGTCCAGTTTGCTACATCATATACCCAAGTTCCATGGGTTATCAATGGAGGACCCCAATAAGCATTTAAAGGAGTTCGAAGTAGTATGCTTGAGTATGACACCGGTGAACGTGGACAGCAACATATTGAAAATGAAGGCTTTTCCTTTTTCTTTGTTGGAAAAGGCCAAGGATTGGTTGTATGAGTTGGCTCCCGGAACTGTCACATCATGGGAGAGTATGAAGCGATCCTTCTTAGAGAAGTTCTTTCCGACATCACGAGTCATTCTTCTTCGCAAGAGGATTAGTGGAATTTAGCAAAGCCAAGGTGAATCTTTTCCAACTTATTATGAACGTTTTAAAACTCTTGTTGCTTCATGTCCACAGCACCAATTGAAGGAGGAGCTTTTTCTTCAATATTTCTATGAAGGTCTCTTACCAATTGAACGTCAAATGTTGGATGCATCTGCGAGAGGAACTCTAGTGGATAAGACACCCAGGGCTGCCAAAATTCTCATTGCTAATCGAGCACTCAACGCACAACAATATGAAGGTGTTGGGCAGAGAGATACCCCACGGCCACATCATGTAAATGAGGTAAGTTCTATTTCTGAGTTACAATCCCAAATGGCTAACCTTACGTCCATGTTATCGCAGTTTGTGGAAGGCCCCAAAACGCAAGGAACTACAATCTGTGGTGTATGCTCCATTCAAGGACACCAATCTGATCAATGCCCTCAATTAATTGAAAATGGAGGGTGGGAATCTGCCAATGCCATGGGTTATGGGAGTCAAAACCAACCAAGGGGTGATCCTTTCTCTAATACATACAATCCGAGATGGCGTGACCACCCCAATTTCAGATGGAGAGATGCACCACAACCTGCCCAACAAAGTGGATTCCGACAACCCCCGGGTTTCTTTCCAAGGCCAATGGCACCACAACCACCTCCTCAAGCACACTTATCCCAAACCAACTCAGGTACGTCTATGAATGATGATAAAACATATCAATTATTAACCACAATGGCACAGGGAATGCAGAACCAAGCACAGGAGGTCAATGAGCTAAAGAAGCAAATGGGCCAAATGGCGGAATTTTTGGGACAATTTCGTGAAAATGGTAAGTTACCAAGCACTACGCTGGTCAATCCAAAGGGTGGTTTTGAAACCGCCAAGGCAATCATGTTGCGCAGTGGTAAACAAGTAGGAAGTGACCCCAAACCATCCAAATCAAGTCAAGACGAGGATGAAATGTTGCTACAAGAAGAGGACAATGGAGAAAAACCCACGGCCAAGGATGATCCATCAAAGCCGTACCCACCTAAGGCCTCTAAGCCATCCCAAACCACCAAGGTAAGTCCAAATTCGAATTTTTCAAGTTCCATTCCTTTGAATGTGCCCTTTCCTGGTAGGTTCATGCAATCAAGGAAGGAGGAAGAGGACAGTGACATTCTAGAGACCTTCAAGAAAGTCCAAGTCAATATCCCGCTCATTGATGCAATAAAGCAAATTCCGAAGTATGCGAAACTTTTGAAGAAACTTTGCACATCAAGGAAACGAATTCGGGAAAAAGAAATGGTCCAGGTAAGTGAGAATGTTTCAGCTGTTTTACAGAGGAAATTACCCCCTAAATGCAAAGATCCGGGTAGCTTTACGATTCCTTGTGTTATTGGCAATACAAGATTTGAACATGCCATGTTAGACTTAGGTGCATCCATTAATGTCATGCCATATTCTGTTTATGCATCTATGAATCTAGAAGATCTTAAAAATGATGGCGTTATCATTCAATTAGCCGATCGTTCTAATGCCTATCCAAAAGGATTTTTGGAAGATGTTTTGGTGCAGGTGGATCATCTAGTATTCCCGGCTGATTTCTACGTGCTTGAGATGGAGGACTCGGGCCACTCTCCACCAATGCCACTCTTACTTGGACGACCTTTCATGAAGACAGCCCAAACCAAGATTGATGTGGCTAAGGGAGCTTTAACAATGGAGTTTGGTGGTGATATGATTAAATTCAAAGTTCCTGAATCTGTTAAGAATCCTAAGGATGTTCGTTCTTGTTTTGCCATAGATGCGATTAAAGATTCGGGGCAGGAACATTCATCCACACCAATCAAGACGGATGTACCCAAAATCACCATCGAAGAGGGGATTGGAGTGGAGCATAAGAAGCACGCCAACACTCCCCAAATATCAAATCTAGCCGAGAGCACTACCTTTGCCGCTCCTTTTCAGTCTTTATCGAACTGTATTGGTAAGCCTCATCCTCTAATCTCAATTCCTATTTCAACTAATAGGTTATTGCCTTCTATTGTGCAGATACCAACTCGAATCCATGATGGTGGGAGTGCGTACTTTGACTTTGGGAAGCTCAATGCCACAATCTGGGAGCATCACTATCCACTGCCATACATAGACCCAATGCACGCGACCTTTGAGGAACATGATGTGGAAAACACCACCCATTATGCCATGGGTTCCCATGAAGATTGATCCTTGTGACATCGTCCGGCTGCAAGACGTTAAAGCAAGCGCTTCTTGAGAGGCAACCCATGCAAAAAAAAAAGACTTTGGAATTGCAAACCAAATCAGATTTGCATTCTTACACCCTCATCTTTATTGCTTTCATTTTTTTTTTGTTTAGTTAGTTGTGTTATTTGGTTGATTTATGTGAGTTTGTGTTTAAAACTTTGAGTGCAATGTTTAATTTGAGTTTGGGGGTAGGTTAAACAAAGTTTTTTTTTACATTGATTTACATATTTTACATTGATTTTTTTTTAAAATATATATATATATATATATATATATATATATATATATATATAAACATCCATATAAAATATATATATATATATATATATATTTAATTAAATAAACTTGAAAGCACAAATATTTTACAATAATGTGTGAATTAATAGCTTTCATTGGTCATTGGTCAGGTGGTGCCTCAGCAGTTGACGGAGCTCCCGAAAGACGAAGAGCCATAGTTGGATTCTCCGGAGCCTCAACACTTGGTGCAACTCCAGAGGACGAAAGCAACATAAACCTCAGGAGTAACGCCATAAACCTTTGATGATCACTCTGAATCCGACCTTCAGACTCCTGCAGCTGGTCCAGCTCCTCTTCATACTAGTGGAGTAACTAGTTGTGAGCATGTGCAACTTCTTATTCTCGTGCCTGAGTCCTCTGACCTCTTGCCGAAGACTAGTCACTTCAGCCATCAGAGACTCGACCTGACGAGATCGAGCGAGAAGACGTTGGCCCATGTTTGAAACTGAGCCTGCACACTGGACACTGAGAGCCAGAGAGTCCTGAACAGCCAGCTCGTCTGACCACCTGGACAGCATCCTATTGTCTCTAGGAGTTAGAAGATTTCTAGCAACCACAGTTGCGGTTATATCATTCCTCATCATTGAGTCCCCAACTGTAAGAGGACCATTAGGAGATATGAAGGATGGATTCCAAATGTTGTTCGGAGAAGACAAGTCATCATCTTCTCCGACATTCAAGTTAAGGCGACGGTCAGAAGGGCAAGACATGTTTCGAAGGTGTTGAGAAAGAAGAGATCGGAAAGATGAAGATTTCACAAGTGCAAGAAGAGAGTGTTTATGGAAATTCAGGTGTGCTGTGGAACCAAATGAATGCCTCTATAAAAAGAAGAAATCGATGAGGCACTACTCAGCAATCGAAGAGGCAATGCTCACAAATCGAAGAGCCAGACTCCTTTCTCAAAAGCCGGACTCCTTTCTCAAAAGTCGGACTCCTTTCTCAAAAGTCGGACGCCTCTCTCAAAAGCCGGGTATGCTCAGAAATCACGAGGCGATCAGCTTTTCCAGAATTATCGTCACTCGTCACATGCACTGTCAGCTTTGCGGAAATTACGGGCAGCTTTGTCAGAAAGCGCGTAACTTGTACTGTTCATCCATCCACCGGCTGCCGACAAGGGTAAAAGAATAGTTCCGGTTGTGAAGAATTATTCCTATAAGTGTCTACCTTCGCCTTCCATAGCAAAGGCAAACTCCCTCAGCACTTCTTCATTTCCGAAAATGTATTCCCAAAGAAAACTCTCGAGTTACTCAGTATTCTTCATCCCCTGGAGTACCTCTACAAACATTGTCATCTAGAGCAAAAGTATTTCATATCATGAAGGTTAAAAGCAAAAGTATCTCATATCATGCTTTCTCCTCACCTTCATCTGAAGAACAGTGAGAAAGAGAGATCCTGATTGCTTACCTAGTCCTGCTCTCGAGTACTCATCTTCGAGCCCTCCCAGCCCAGTTCCATATGCAGGATGAGTCTGATGCAAGCGGAATCTGAGTTGATCCAAAACTCGAGAAGATGCCACACCTGCATAGAGACCTGAGTACTTGAAGCATGTGGAGACAACGTGCTGAATCATCCTCAACTAAGCTGAGGATCATTTGCAAGTAAAAAGCTCCCCAACCCAGTTCAAGGTTCAACCTGTGGAAAGATACTTCTTCAAAAGCAAAAGTACCTCATATCATCAGAAGCGAAGAAGCCTTATCCAGTTCAAGACGAAAGCTGTGGAAAGTCACCAAGCAGGACCAATGATCACTTATTAGTTCTTTTCATTGTCTTTTATTTTCATTTTCAATTTTTCTTTTGCATTTTTTTTTATACATTTACTTGCGTACTTAACTGAATTATTTCTTTTCTTTGCAGGAACTTTTAGTGATTTCCACCCTTGAAGTTGATTGCAGAATTTAAGCTTGGGGCTCATCGCTTGATTTTACTGCAAATTAGAGAAGTTTTCAGTTCAATTGCTTTATTTTGTTTCTTATTATTTATTCATTTTATTTTTTATTTGCATTATAGTGTTTTCTGACATTGGGGACAATGTCCAGTTTAAGTTTGGGGGTAAGAGTAAAAAAATGACCAAATTGAAAATTTTTGTACCTTCGACTTTGAACTGGTTTCATTTGTTTCCATGTTATTGCTTTTTGTTTTTCTTAATTAGTTTTGTTTTTATAATTTTTTTTTTATAAAAAAAATCGAAAAATTTAAAATCCAAAAATATTGTCTTGTTTTCCTTATTGTTTTGAATTAGATTTTTGTTAGTTTCCCGACCCAATGATATCACTGGATCAAATTTGAACCATGATGATCAAGAACTTAGTTAACATGTGTTTTGTGAAATTCCTAATTCTCTTGTTAGTTTTGTACATGTTTGATCATCTTGAAAAAACCAAATGCACATAGCCTTGTTGATGTGAAACTAAAGCATGATTTAAAGCTCAATATGTGAATTTAGTGACCATATACATCCTATGTGAGTTTTTGAGCCTATTGAAAGTGTGTGCAATTTTCATACATTCCTATTCTTTCATGTGTGATGAACTTATGTGAGATACATCTCTAGAACTTGCGTAACGATCTTTCGAAATGTTTGTCATTGATTGCATGAACTTGAAAATGATAGAGGCATTAGGTTTACCACCATAGCCCAAATAACCTTGTTTCCCAAAGAAAAATAATATCATTAGATTGCCTATTTGAGCCGTATATGTTGAGCCTTTTATTTCTTATCACCATATATGTCTACCTTTATACCTCAAACATTTTTCCTTACCCTTTCCAAGCAAGCTAGTGAGCAATGTGAGATTGTCTTATAAGAAATGTTTGTGAAGTACTTTGAAGGAGTTTGGCAAAAGAATAAGTGTGGGGGTATTTGATGTTTGTATTAAGTTGATTATTTCCAAAAAAAAAAAAAAAAAAAAGATTGTATACAAAGCAAATAATTTTTTTTAAAGTTTCAGTTTAAGGTTGTGGTTGGAGGTGCTAGAGAATCGCTGGAGAGCTTGAGTTCTTATAAATCTAAACAAAAGAATTTCTTACAATGTAGCTTGGAACTTGTGCTTACCTATTCTTTCATTTCAATAACCCTCTCCCTAAGCCTCATTACATCCAATAAAAGTCCTCTTGATTTAAGTTTTGCAATTATGATTGTGGAGAAGTGATCTTTATGCAAGCTTATGGTAGAACTTTCACATTTGACTCTTTGAGAGAAACACATTAAAACTAAACACATGTGTGATTGAGTGTATGTCTCGTGAGAAGGTCGCTAGTTTGCATATGGTGATTTAAAAAAAAAAACTTGAAATTGCATTAGCATAGCTATCTCACACACTACACTTCAAGGATGATTCAAGAATTACTGCTAATATTTGAATAAGGAAGATGAACTTGGATTAGCTTGTTTGGTGCTAGCTATGGTTCTTGATGATTTGTGTTCTCGAACGAAATTCTATGAGGGTCACATAGGGGGAAGCTAATGTTTTTCATGTTACTACTTTTTCGTGTTTTCTTTCTTTTGCTCGAGGACTAGCAAAATGTAAGTTTGGGGGTATTTGATGAGTGCATATTTTCATATATATTTTATCCCGAAAGTTACATTTTCTCGTTAAGTTTTGAATTTAAATGAAAGGAATTACATGGTTTTGTGTTTATATAATTAAATTAATGAGTTGGAGAAAAATCATGTTATAATTCCTTGGTTTTAATTTAATCAGGTAACTTCTTGAAATTACTCGGTGAAGTCGCAAACACGTACACATGCAAAACCAAGGCACATGCAAGAGAAGCACCCAATCAAGGCTGCGAGTGAGAAAAATAGAGAAGAGCCAATCAAGGCTGCTAAGCAGAAGAAAAGGAAATAATAAAAACAAACAAAAGAAAATAAAGTGGAGGGCAGAATGATGAAAACACACGGGGTGGGACTTCGATCCTCTCCAGATCCCCTTCATGGGGATCCTAGGGATCAAGCCATGTGGGCCGTTCATAAAAAATCGTGCGGCTAAAATTAAATGATTTTTATATTTTTAAAAATAAAACAGTTTCGTTTTGCGTAAAAAGCATTTAATTGTAACCGCACGATTTTTCATGAACGGTCCACGAGACTTGATCCCTAGGATCCCCATGAAGGGGATCCGGAGAGGATCCAAGTCCCACGGGGTGTGTCTGAGAGCAAGAAAAAGGACACGGACAACAGAAAGCTGCAGGAGACAGCGCAGAGGGAGAAGCACGGGATTGACGGAGGCGGCGAGTTTGATTGTTTTCTTTTCTGCTTTGGCAGCGGGGCAGATAAGAGAATAGGAGGAGGGCAGTCAAGAAGGGGGCAGTCAGCAAGGCAGAGACGGGCAGCGAGCAATTAAAAAAAGAATAGGGGGCTGCCCTTTCCGTTTCTCTCGAGGCAGAGACCAAAGAAGCACTGCAAGCTTGGAAGGCACCGAGGAAACCTCTTCACACTCTCATTTCGGTTCTATTTTTCTAAAACTCATGTTTAATTTTTGGTTTAATTTAAGAATAATGTGTAACTAAATTCGTTTTGGTTAAGGGTGTATTCGAAACCATGATTATATATGTGAAATAAGTTGATTGTTTCCAGTTATCGTTGCATAAGTCGTGAATACAATTTGCTTAACTGTTTGATTTAGAACTTATTCTTGTATGTTGATTGAGAGTGCATGCTTAATTTGCATGCTTGGATCTGGTGCTAGGGTATAAGTTTGTTTCACCTAATCGTTATGAACTTATATTCGCAAGTAGTGAAGGTCGCTAGTCACGATCATGTTAAGTAGATTCCTGGCAGGAGTATCTGATGCGAAAATAAACTAACACACAAATTAAACCCTCTTGTTGACAATTGTAGTATATATGCAAGTAGGGATCGTTCTTAAACCGGGGATTAGGAGGGATTGCTAATCTATATAAAATGAATTTAGAAGCACTAAATAAAACTTTTAAAAACACAAATCTAAAATCAGAACATTTAACTAGATTCAAATGATTCCAAATAAACTAGAATAACTTAAAATAAAATTAATAAATAAACTAAAACAAAATCACGAATGAATTTAAAAGATTCAAGCTATGAAAATTAACCAACTCTAAACTAAATTACTCAAAGAACTCAAAAGAAATCAAATAAGGTAAATTCAAGTCAAAAGACAAAAATTGAAAAAGGGGGATTTGATCTTGATGAGAATAACTTGAAAATAAACAAATTGAAAACTAGATAGATTTAAGCACAAAATATGGTTGTTTGAATGGATGATGGATTAGCTAGAGGGGTTTCCTTCACACATGATACACTTGTATATAAACCAATTTTTAGTTGTTCTTTCGATAACTTATGAAACTCAATACTCCGGGTTAACCGTGATAGCACTTTTTTAACCTTCAAGTTCTCCTTAGTTTAATGAATTGAATGGGAAAGCGCATATAACAATTCAAAACATTCTTCAAAAGTTCCATACGTGAAAAGCACAATATAGATACAATCAAAAATCATTAAGATTCATGAGAACTATAAGTATTGACGAGGCATTCGTAACTATGAAAAGCATGATACTCTTGCCAAGAATTCACTTAACACGATTGTGGATAACAACCTTCACTACTCTTGAATATAAGTTCATAACGATTAGGTGAAATTTCCTTATATTCTAGCATCAAACTTATGCATGAAAACTAAGCGTGCACTCTTAATCAACATACATAAATAAGTTATCAATCAAATAGTTAAGCGAATTGAAATCACAAATTATTAAATCACAACCAAAAGTAATTAATTCATAATGCAAATGTAATCATGGCTTTGAATCCCCCCCTAGCAAAGAGGGGGGGTTTAGTTCCTCATAATCATAAAACAAAGGTAAATAGATTTATACATTGAACATAAAAGAAAGAAAGCACCTAAACGCTCCAATGATCCTCGTTGAGTGACAAGCACGTCCAAGCACTTTCCTTTCCTTCCTTTGATATGGCACAAGGAGTGGATGTGGTTTGAAGGTTTGGTTGTATGGAGGAGTGGATAGGGGGATGTATGGTGGTGTTTAGGATGGTTAAGGGGGGGGGGGTGGCACAGCTAGGATAGTTTATGGGCAGATTTTGTGGAGGAAAGAAAGGGTTTTGACTAGGATAGTTTAGGGTGTGTGAAATGGGATTGTTGTGTGAATTGGTGAGTCTACGCCTTGCAAGAAGGCTTTATTTATAGGTGCACAAAGGTAAGGAGCCACTCAAGTGATTCTAATAAACAAATACAAAGCAAGAATTAATCATCAAAAACAGCTAGCACACATGCTTCATTGCAGAAATTTCATGATGAAACAACTTGCATTCATCCTCCTTGGTCCATGCCTTGGATTCCTCTTGGTCTTGGATTCCTCTTGATGAATAAGCTAGAACACTTGCAAAACAGCTAGCACACTTGTATTTCATGATTAAACAAGCTAGCACACTTGTAAAACATAATCATTCATCCATGCCATGGGTCATCCTTGCAGCTGTCCGCCTATTCCTTCCCCATGTGCTCTCTTGACCTTCCCTTACTAAAATGCCCATAACTTCTTCTAGAAAAATGATCTTAACAATCCGCAAAATGCTCCAGAAAATAGACATCTGTAGCTTTCCAAGCATATAAGGCTCATTCTCTAGTTCATTTTGGGCCGTTCACAAATTGCTTCCAAAATGGGCTGATCCGCACAGGCAGTTTTGACCCATGTGCTCTCTTGACCTTCCCTTACTAAAATGCTCATAACTTCTTCTAGAAAAATGATCTTAACAATCCGCAAAATGCTCCAGAAAATAGACATCTGTAGCTTTCCAAGCATATAAGGCTCATTCTCTAGTTCATTTTGGGCCGTTCGCAAATTGCTTCCAAAATGGGCTGATCTGCACAGGCAGTTTTGACGAATTTGTTACATAAAATCTCACTTGTGCTATTTTTCTTTTATTTGCTTGACAAATCATATAAAACACAAAATCAAAGTAAATAGCTCAAAAATATAAGGAACTAACTAAGAAAAGACGAGAGAATTTGATGTAAAATATATATAAATATGAGCTTATCAGTATCATGCTTTTCATAGTTACAAATGCCTTGTCGATGCTTATGATTTCCAACAAACGTAATGATTCTAACTTGTGTCTTTATCATGCTGTTCATATAAAGAACTTGTTAGGAATAATTTGGTTGCGATGCATATTCATCCAATTCAATGACTCTAGGGAAATCTGAAGGTTAATTTAAGCGGACCTAATTAACTTGGAGTGTCGAGACTCATAACTTATTGAATTGATAACTGGAAATTGATTTACGTTGCATATATTTCATGTGTGGAGAAGAACCCCTTAACTATTTCATCATCCATTGGTTTATCACAAATTGCCTTACAATCTGTTTTCTTTTACAATCTGTCCATTAAATTAAATTTCGTCTAAACACAATCCCCCCATATTTTGTTAAGTCTTAGTCTTTATAATCTGTCTTATTTTGTGTCTTAAGTATTTTGAGTCATAAGAACTTTCAAATTCGTCCAATTCAAGCTTTAGTTTCTGTTTGAGTAAATTTGATTGTTTTAGGCGGTTTTGAGTGTTTCAAATCTGTTTTGAGTCATAGTAGTCTAATTAGAGTCTTTAAGTTTAGTTTTTGTGTTTTTAAGTCAATTTATATTAGATTAGCACCCCTAGTTAATCCCCGGTTAGAACAATCCCTACTTACATCATTACTACAATTGTCACAAATAGGGTTTAATTTGTGTGTTAGTTTATTTTCGCATCAGCCTACGGTTCTTTTCTTCCACAGCAAAGGCATTTCGCTCCACCATTATTTGCAATGTGGACGTCATTTCCTGTTGAAAGGCTAAATCATCCTTTTCCTTGCCTTTTTTCTTCAATTTTCAGGCCTTGTTTCTTCATATAGCCCTAGGTATGTAATCTTCATCTGGAGATGAATTTTCTACCTTTGTATCTTAAATGGTAGGAAATGCTTGTTCATCCCCAACTGCATTTGAGGAAACATTTTCGAACATTGGCATAGGACCAAATCTTTCTTAAGGTGGATCTTGAAATAACACCAACCTTTTTCAAATTTCCCAACAACTGTGATGACTAAGGGCTTCGAGTTGTCCTCGATATACAATTCCTCCGCTTGGCGTACCTAGAAAATATAATTACAAAAATGAAAGGAAATTAATTTATGAAATTAAATGTACTATAATTAAATATTTAAAATAACTTGTGAAAACACTTATTTCGTCGTAGTAATTGGCTCCTCTTTCATGTCTGCTTCCGGCCTTTGCCATTGCTTGATGCCATTTATTCAAACTTGGATGAAGATATTTTTTTTCATCTTGAATAACAACTCTCGTGGTTTCGGGAATTCGGTGAAGTTGTGTCTTTGTAGAAGTCATAGTACTTTTTGGATGTACGAGTTCAAACACCTTCACTTGTTTGAGAACTCCCCTTCACACTATATTCCGAGACCTATCTATAAGCCTTACAAAGAGCTTCATCTTCTTTTTGAGTCTAAGCTCTAGCTTTCATTGCAGATGTGACAATTTGAAAATTATTAAAAAAAATGAAGGAAAGATTATTGAAAGAGGTAAGAGAATAGAATGTGAAGAATTGAGATAAAATGAGGTAAGATAGTATGGAATGGTGAAAATTATGTGAGAAATGGTATAGGAATGACTTAGGTATTCGTAGGAAAAAAATTAGAATTTTTTTTTTTTAAATTGTCCCAAAAAAAAATGCAAATGCAACGGTAACCTGGCGTCAGCTAGCAGTTGCATTCAAACAATTGGGCCGACCTGGGACTAGTTGTCACACCCCGATTCCGATGTACGTCCAGGTTTGACACGCGATAGTAAACTGTAGGGGGATATCAAGAAAAACAAACTGAAAGAATGAACAGAAATTAGAAATATTTACAAGATGATGCAAAGAAAAGTATAGGGGTAACCTAACACTCCAAGCTCTCTCAACTCCGTCTGCTACCCCAAAGCTCTTCGTATCTATTAATACATGCACAATCGCCCATACACTATGGGAATGGTGCACTGAGCAAATAATAACCCGTTCTAGAATGATTTGAGACCCATTGACCAAAAGTCAACTGCCGGTCAAAGGTCAACCGTCGGGTCCGCAACCCTAGCAATTCAATCTGAAAGATCCGCACATTGGATTTCAGATCCGTAACTTCCAAAGATACACATTTGGCTTCTAAAACAACATACTAAAATATAATCACAATCCAACGGTCGGATCTTTGCCAATCACAATTTTCAATGGCGGTCAAGGTTTTATTTTAGGAACTTACAAATCCAATTCGAGAGGATTTGTATTTTGGATTCTCGATCCGTAAGTTTCTAATGCCCTAAAATATTACGTACTATTCATATTTAAGTTTAGTGACGATCTAACGGTCGGATCGTCAATTGATACAATGTTCAAGTGGCGGACCTTAACAAAATTATACTCAAACAATGGAATTTCATTAATCGGATGTCAAATATGGAATCAGGGCATCCAAATTAGCTTAGGGTGGCCAAGTGAGGTCTCGGCCCACGCGCCGTCGCATGCAGCTGCTGGCCGCCCCGATTCGCGTGAATATTTAACTTTCTCCAAAAATTCTCACATTTTATAGGAAGGAAGGTCTCACTAAGTAGATAAAGTTTTATACCTATGGCCAAGTCCAATTTGGCCAGGAAAAGCTCCAATTTCACTCAAACCCGTCAGAACCGTAGAATGGGTGAGCTTCAATTCTTCTTTCTCGATGTTCCAGCGCCCCTACCACTAGTTGGGTCTTGTTCTTGGGTCCAAGGGGACTTGATTAAGGGTGGTGGTGGGTTGTGTAACTCGTCGAAACATGAACCATCGTTGAGAATTCGCCATGACGCCGTGCGTTGTTTTCATGTTTTAGGAGCCAAAATGTTGGCTTTTGGGAAGGGAAAAGAGTTGCACAGAGGTTAGGTGTTGATATCAAATGAAGGCTGGGGAAAATTTCCTGAAAAATGTATGAGAACCGTCGGAATTCATACTAGTTCGAAACCAAATTGCTGCACGGGTTGCAGGATCGACAGGGAAGGCTAGTCCTTGCTCTCTGTCTTCCCGACTGGTCCCTTTCTCTCTAACTAATTTCTAATTGGTCCTTAAACAATACTATGATTGGGCCTTTTTCCCACAAGATGAGAATTCACTTACACTATGTTTGGATGGAGAAATTTAAGATTACTAAGGAATTTTGAAATGACGGAAATCGAAATGACGGGATTTTATTTTATAGAACTTGTGAATTTTCTTGTTTGGTTAACCTAAAAAAACAATGGAATTGAATACTTAATTTGTTATTTTTAAGCTTTCAATCATAGAAATTGAGAAATGACACCTATTTACATGGAATTTAAACTTGGGAATTGAAGGTCTCAAATTCCAAGTTTTTTTCCAAGGGGAAATTCTAAATTTCTATGTTTATGAATCCAAACAAAGAAATTGGTGCATGTCAATTTATAAATTCTAACTTTTACCCAAATTCCATGTTTATTTCCCTCATCCAAACATAGTGTTAATTAAAATTTAACGCTTAACTCTTCGATGAAATTCCTAAAATTTATAGAATTAAAAATTAACTAAAAAAATGTAACCCCAAATACGAAATTTAATAATGAAAATACGTAGTTAGCAGTGAAAGTTTGAGGACGGGATTTCACACTGAAGGGGGCCCACGAGCCCTTTGGCCAAGCCCTTGGTTGGAGACAATTTTCGTGTCATTTCGAGCTATTTTTAGCCCTATAACCCTTTGGCCGGGTTAGTTAGAGATGGATGCACGCTCATGTGAGGATGTGGAGAATGTCCTACTCAAGAAAGGTTTAGCAATACTCTGCATGTTACAATACGAGGATGGATGCATTTCAATTATTTTATAACATGTAGAGCACCTGCTTGAATATCGGATACTCTAAAAAGTTTCTCCTTACTTAGAAAGTTCAAAGATTAATATTATGTACTAATTATGAGTTGCGCATCTCTCACATAATGAGGTACACTTGCAAGCATGGTAGATCAAGTATTCAGAGGTGATTTTTGCATTAACTTTTATCGTCCATATACTCTCTTTTTTTATTTAATAAATTAAAGATTAATAAAGAGAAAACGACAATGCAAAATTATCATTCTTGTAATTTAGAGTGATTCGAGTTGGGATAACAAACAAAAATGGTAGGTCCCAAAACTGAACCAGAATTGTTCAGGAAAGAGGCTGAAAAACCAAAACTGAACTAATATTTTGATTTTCCCGAAATTCGGTAATGGGTCCTCAGATTAAAATTTTGGGCTTTTGATTTTAAGCCCGACAAAACCCAATTTGAGCTCAATTTTGCCCAAAATTCTCCAGCCGTACATGTTAAGCTACGCTCTTGTACTATATTGCTCTCCAATTACTACGTAAAAATATTTCTGATTATTAGATTGAGAAAATTGTAGAAATAGTATCTCGGTTTTAACTCAATTGGAGCAATGATTCCTCAATTAAAAATCTATGAACATCGGTTTTTTAACTCATCAAAACGTACAGTTATAATCATTTCCGTCAACTCTGTCTGGATTCCATCAAAATGAGTCATGTTTTAAGGAGCAATGCTACAATTTGATCAAAGTTGAGAGATCATTGCTCTAATTGAATTAAAGTTGAGGGACCATTCCTTCAACTGTGTTAAAGTTGATGGACTAATGCTACAACTTTTCTCATTTGGTTTTCCATATTTTCTCCTTAATGCAACCTCACATGCATGGCACATGATCCATTTTGATGGAAATTCAAATGAAGCTGACAAAGAGGACCATAGCCGCACGTTTTGATGAGTTAAGGGACCAATGGTCACAAATTTAGTTGAAGAACTATTTCTCCAATTAAGTGAAAATTAAGGGACCATTGCTATAATTCCCTGTTGTTACGCCCCAATCCTGACATACATCCAAGATCGACACGTGACGTCACCAAAAATCTGTATCTAACATACCTCGCCTCCGGGATATAAGCAAAGCACAACTCAAGAATCGAATGGCATAGTAAATATTCGTATACTTTATGGCTGCATCTAACTTCCTCGTTAGACTGTCTACGTACCCTGAATAGGGATCAAGCGATTCGTAGTTCACCCTTCACCAACACTCGAACATTCATCACATAAATCATCATTCAGGGCATGCGATATCTCAAATAACAATCGACAAAGCACAACATTATTCTTTAACCATACTGGTCCACGGTCTAATCATAATGACAACAATCACAACCAAGTCAAATGATGCGATTTTGGACCATTCAATGGAAACCAAATGAAGCAAGGAACTGGACCACTTAATGGAAACCAAATGGAGTAGGGAACTGGACCACTCAACAGAACCTCAGCGGATACCTAGTTCTGGATCATTCAATAAAACCAAACTAAAATATGATCGCCTACCAATATGTACTAAGTACAACCAATCCTCATCACCCCTAGAATGTGTAGGTCCCCCATCGTAGATATACCAAGCAGAGCCATAGGCATAATCTCATTGTCCAGGCAGTGATCACCCATCACAGATATATCAAGCTTGATCACCCTTGAATACATATGGTCCCCCATCATATATATACCAAGCAGAACCTTATGCGTAGTTTAATAACGTAGGTAGTGATCATCCATCGTGGATATACTAAGCATGATCACCCTTCACAGTCCTCCATCACAGATATACCAAGCAGGACTGTACTCTATAGCTATAGGTAGTGATCACCCATCGCGGATATACAAAGAGGACTGTACTCTATAACTATAGGTAGTGATCAACCATCGTGGATATACCAAGCATGACCACTCCTAGAATGTGTGTGGTCCTCTATCGTGGATATACTAAGTAGAACCATAAGCATGATCTAATCATGTAGGCAGTGATCACTCATCGTGGATATACCAAGCATGATCACCCCTGAAATACGCATGGTCCTCATCGCGAATATACCAAGCAAGACCATCTAAGTACAACTGCTACCTGGTGCAGTAACTCAACACATAACCTACCCATACCTCAACCCCTATGAGTTATAATGTAGTCACCTACACCATCAACTCCTCATGGCCACCAACTAATAGGTCACACAATCATATAAGTTCTACATAATACTTCTAATAGTATTCTAAGATCATATTGTCATAACATTTATCATACTTATCATTCACATTACTAGAAAGATAATTAAACACACACACACACATATCACAATCATCATCAGTACACAAACCAAATTATGTTTAATAAACATAGGTTTATGGCTAAATTTATAAAACCAAATTTCAATAGAAATCACCTTTATAAAACCAAGTCATATTCACAAATGGTATTAATATAAGTAGACCTGGCATTCGTGTCGTGTTTCTCGTGTTTGTGTCATTTTCGTGTCATACCTGATATCTTAACGGGTCATATCGTGTAACATCCGTTAAAATAAACGGGTAAAATGACCCGACCCGATAATATTAACATGTAATATGACCCGACCCGTTACCTGTTAAGGAAAATATATTTTAAACCAATAAATAATCAAATGAAAATCATAATACTAAATAAGTATATACATAACATATTATCACATTCAAAACATAAAAACACATTTGTCCTTCAAGCATTACATATTTACATACCCCAAATAAGAGCATAATAATAAAATTGAAAAAAAACATTAGAACATTACTAAATATCAAATGTTCAAAAGATTTGCAAAATTAAGGGAGTTATGTTTCAAGGTTTGGAACCTTGCACATTTTCTTACAATCAAACTCTTCAATTTTCATCAATCACTATGGAAAATGTTATTGGAACTTTGGCTTGATATATTGTCTTCAAGAGTTATATTGATGATATTTTCAATGAGGCTTTCGACATTAGCACTCTCTTCTCATTTATCCTATGTCTATTGTTTAAGTAAAGTCTTTAATAGTTTTTTAATTAATGTAGAATTGTGAAAAATATAGAAAAAATATATAAATGCTCGTAATGACAAGCTTTACAACTTTTGTGAAGGGTTTAACTATGAAATGTGCCACTATAATCATATAAATCATAGATCAAAATTTAACCGTCAATTGTTGTTTACATTTATGCTTCATTTTTTCTCACCAAATTTTGTTTTTTTTTAGATTTTCTTTTTTGAAAACATGATCTATTAAAGGATACAAGAAGATGAACGGTTTGGGTCGTTTATATTATGTTCAGACTTTTACCATTAGTGAAAATATTGCTTGGTGTTTATAAAGTCTCTACAAACTATATAACATCGACTCATATTTCAATTAACCGTAAATATCAGGACGTGATATCAAAGACCCGAACCGTTCATCTTCTTACTTTCCCCAAAAGATCATGTTTTCTGTTGATGCACAAAATCAATAAGGACTTTGGTACAACAGAAAGTTTCAAGTTCGTGACCTTCGCTAGATTATTTTGGTCACCAGTGTAGATAAGTATGTAAAGGGATAGAGGCAAGGAAGCAAACACAAGATATACGTGGTTCACCAAATTGGCTACATCCACGGAGTAGAGGAGTTCTCATTAATTGTGAAGGGTTTACACAAATACATAGGTTCAAGCTCTCTTTTTGTGAGTTCTAGTGAGTAGTTTTGTACAAATGACATTAGGGATTTTTGTGAGAGAATGATCCCTATTTATGGAAGAAGGTTTCTAGCTTTGTTCTGACATTGACATGTGTCATGCTGTGATTGGCCTCTGACGTTGACACGTGTCGTGCTGTGATTGGCCTCTGACATTGACATGTGTTGCATTGTGATTGGCCTCCTAGTTGGAAGGAAACTCTTATGGGTCCTTGACGATATAATGTTGATCGGTGCTTAGTAGTTTCGGGGTTGGTCAAGTATGGTAAAAACAGTACTCCCCTAAGTTCCTGAGTAAGGGAAGCTTCTCGGTTGGGGACTTGCCAGATCCGAGCCACTGAGTAATCACGAAACTTCTAAGTGTCGAGGTGTGGTATCACTTATAGTTGCCTCTATCCTCTAGGTAGGACTGGCATCTTGAAGTGATGTTGACGCACAAGGTAATGTATCATTTTCATTTGAAGCTTACTTGTAGTTTCAGGCTTTGTCAAATGCGATACAAACTATATAGTGGAAGTCCCCCAAGTCTCTGAGTGAGAAGATTTGCCGAAGGAGGTAACAGACAAGGTAAGCAATCAGAGCTCTAAGCAAGCAGTTCCAGATTAGAGGTTTGATTTTGGACTCCGGATACTCGTTCTATTTCTCCTTGTCTTGCAGGCTACATGAAGGATAAGGATAAGCAAAGGGGGAAGAGATGATATGAGATACTTTTACTTTTGAAGAGGTATCAGATGAATTGGCGCGTGCTTTGTTGTACTTGTTGACTTTCCACAGACCTATTCTTGAACTGGGCTGGAGGGTTTCTAGTTTCCTCTAAAGGAACGAGCCGACTCAAGAATTTGAGGGTCAAAACAACTCCATCAAATCTCGAGTACATTTGATCTTGATGATATAGGATGTGGAGCCAAAAATAATCCCAAAAATTCTAGAGGCGACACGTGGACTTTTATTCAAGAAGGACAAGATTGCGCTCAATAAATGGGTAGGCTTATGAAATTTTCCCATGCGTAGCTCACCTCCCTGAAGGACCTAGCAGCTGAGTACAACTGCCCACAGCTCACTTGCCCATGGCAAAGGATTAAAGATAAGGATTAATTACCCAAATCCCATCTTTAATACATTCCTAATTAAAGATTGACTCCAATCAAGTAAGTAATCCTAATTTAAATCAATTAAGGATTATTACCCTATTTTCTCAAGATATTATCTCCTTTTAAATATCTTGAGAATATTTAAAGAATATTTTCTCCATTAAACCCTATATGGCCAGCCCTAGCCTATAAATACCCCATATTCTACCATTTTTAGAAAGCTTTTTGCAACCCTAAAAAGCCTAAACACTTTACTTTCTCAGAGAAACTGACTTAGGCATTGGAGATCCGTTGACCTAACCCCCCCACCTCGTGGGCGTGTGAGGCTTAGGTCTCTGATCAAAGGTGTTGATTGTTTTGCAGGTGCATTTTCGGCGAAAATTTGCATCCATAAATTGGTGTTTTCATTGAGAGCTGATTCAAAATACTCGAAGAAGCCTCTTGCATTAGTTTCTTGAATTTTTTGTTACGTTGAATTTCTCACATGTCGTATCAATTAATTTTTTTCCTATAGAAGTTTCTTGATCAATCCCTGGAAAAAGGATACAGTGGTAGGAAATTCAGAAACTACAACGAACGGAACACGTACGTGCAAAGATTTGGACCGAAGAGTGGAGATGAGGACATAGCCCCATGACGGAGGTTCTCACAGCTCAACACGAAGGCAGGAGGAGCCTCATTGCCGTGAAGCCATGCCACCACCGTCATCCCCGTGACCCAGTAGCCACGGCAAGGCCACCAGGCTATGGCGCCACTTCCACCTAACCCTAAGAAACCAAACTCTAGGTAGAAGGCCCATGTCCATTTCCAAGCCCATGGACAGGAGGCCCAGAACTTAGCAGCTGCCACAGTGAGCCTTAGGCAGGAAGCCCAGCATAATGCAGTAACCAGCCTTGTCACATCGCAAGCCCGAACCCGAGCCTAGAATTAGGCAGCTATTGTCAGCCAAGCAGCTCAGCGGGCCCAAGCCCAAGCCAAAGCCACTCAGCCAGTAGGCCAAAATGTAGCAGCCAGAACAAGACGGCTATAATTAGCTTGCGTTTGAGCCCAGTGGAGAAGGATGAACTCACTGCTCTCCTTAGGGAAAAATGTGATGTTTTTGCATGGTCACCCTCTAACATGCCCGGCATTGATCCAGTAATAGCTTGTCACAAGCTGCACGTCGATCCCACTACCAAACCTGTGATCCAAAAAAAGTGACATTTCTCACCCGAGCGAGTAGCGATCATTGAGGCAGAAATCAACAAGCTACTGGAGGTCGGATTCATTAAGGAAGTGGCACATTCAGCATGGCTGGCCAATGTCGTGCTAGTAAAGAAAAAAAGAGAAAGGCAAATGGAAAGTATGCGTGGATTACACCGACCTTAACAAGGCGGAAGACAACTACCCGATTCCCTGAATCGACCTTCTTGTTGACTCAACATCCGGGAACCAGCTGCTCCGCTTTTTAGACTCGTATTTAGGCTACAATCAGATTGAATGCATAAGCTTGACAAAGAAAAAACTGCATTCGTGATCGAGCGAGGCACATACTGCTACAAGGTCATGCCTTTTGGCCTCAAGAATGCAAGAGCAACCTACTAGCAGCTCGTAAACACGATGTTCAAAAAGCAAATCGGAGTCACCATGGAAGTCTACATCGATGACATCATGGTGAAAGGCAAACAGCAGTCAGACCACATTCGCAACTTGGCAGAAAATTTTGCCATTTTTCAACAGTACAACTTACAGCTCAACCCAGCCAAGTGCACATTTGGCGTTTCCTCAGTCTAATTTTTAGGGTACCTTGTAACCCAATGAGGAATCGAAGCTCATCTAAGGCAGATCAAAGCAATCCTGGACATGAAATCACCTACAACTCTGAAGGAGATCCAAAGTCTGACCGGACGAATAATCGCACTCAATCACTTCCTTTCGTTATCTACTGACCGGTGCAAGGCCTTCTTCAAGCAATAAAAAAGGCACATAAGGACGAACGGAACGATGAGTACGAAAAAGCATTTCATGACCTGAAGCAGTACCTGACATCACCTTCATTACACTCCAAATCGGAAGCAGCAGAGAACTTATACATCTATCTGGCGATATCAGAAATAGCAGTGAGCTCTGCCTCATACGAGAAGAGTTGAGGGCCCAACTGCCTCTGTTCTACACATCCAAAGCTCTCCTCGATGCGGAAACCAGATACCTAAAGATCGAAAAACTAATTTTGGCGCTAGTTGTTGTAGCTCGAAAGCTCAGACCCTACTTTTAAGGGCATCCGGTCATCGTCATTAACCCACTACGATCAGTTTTACATAGTTCAGATGCTTCTCAGCGAGTAATGAAGTAAGCGTTGGAACTTAGTCAATACGGCCTACCATACTAACCCCGCATAGCAAAAAAATGCCAGGCACTGGTGGACTTCATAGCAGAATTCACCCTAAGCCTAAAGGATGCAGCAACACAGCCCGAAAGCGCCCCAGAGGTAGCTGAGCACGCCATAGCCGTACCTGCCCCATTTGATGGAGATTTTTGGCATTTGCAAGTTGATAGTTCATCCAACCATCAAGGATTGGGAGCAGGCCTAGTTCTCACTACCTCATATGGCAAAATACTCGAGCAGGGGGTCACTTTAAACATCAAAGCATCGAATAACGAAGCAGAGTATGAAGCCCTACTAGCAGGTCTCCGATTGGCTAAAGACTTAGTGGTGAACAAGCTCGCAATCTATTCTGATTCCTAACTAATCACCAACCAAACTTTAAGGGAGTACGCAGCAAAACATCCCAAGATGGTCCGATACCTTAAGAAGGTTGATGTGAGAATTTCTTGACACACAAATTAAACCCTATTTGTGACAATTGTAGTAATGATGTAAGTAGGGATCGTTCTAACCGGGGATTAACTAGGGATGCTAACCAATGTTAAATTAAATTAAAAACGTAAAAACAAAGTTTAAAACACTAAATTAAAATCAAAACACTTAACTAGAATAACTCAAAATAAAACTAACAAATAATCTAAAACAAATCAAAAGACTCAAAACAACTCAAGACTTAAGAAAACACAAACTAAAATGATTTCTAATAAATCTAACACTTCCAAATAAATGGGGGATTGATTTTTGACGAAATTTAATTTAAAACAGAAACTTATAAATAAACTTCGAAGAAAATAATATTTTATGAAATAGAATGATGAGAAACTAGTTAGAGGATTCCTTATCCACACATGAACATATGCATATAATTTGATTCCCAGTTATGAATTCAACAAACGAATGAATGACAATGCTCCAAGTTAATTAGGTCCGCTTAAATTAACTTTCAGATTTTCCTAAAGTCATTAGATTGGATGATTGCATACGACAACCCAAAACATTCCCCACAAGTTCCCTACATGAATTGCATAATAGAGATACAAGCAAGAATCATTAAGTTCTATGAAAACCATAAGCATTGACGAGGCACTTGTTACTATGAATTGCATGAAACTTATGCCAAGGATTTACTTAACACAATCGTGACTAGCGATCTTTACTACTCATGAATATAAGTTCATAACGATTAGGTGAAATTCCCTTATATCCTAGCATCAAGTTTAGGCATGCAAATTAAGTGTCGACCCTTAACCCACATACATAAACAAGTTCTTAATCAAAACAGAAAAGTAAACCACATCCAACATTCATAAATTCATAACTGGGGTAAATCAAATTATAATAAACATATATCCATGGTTTCAAATTCACCTCTAACTAAAAAGAAATTAGTTCCACATGTTTAACATAATTGAACAACAATTTAAATTAAACATTGAAAAACAAAAGTAAAAGAAAGAAAACACCTAAACTTTCCAACGATCCAAGCGCATCCAAGCACTTTCCTCTTCTTCTCTTTGTTGCGGCACAAGGCTTTGAATGATGTTGAAGGGTTGGTTTATGGAGGAATGGATGGGGGAAGTTTAGATATGTAGGGAGAGGCAAGGAAAGGCTTGTAGAATGGTTTATTCTTGGATGATTTGAATGAGGTTGCTACCATGGGTATTTATAGGGAGAGGATGGACTTGTTTAATTCAATTTTTTTGGTGGGAATTAAAAGGAAAGTCATGGCAATAAGTGGGATTTATTGGTGGTGGTAGGTTTTGAGTCATCCACTTCACATGTCATGGTGAACTAAGCATTGCATCATCCACTCACATGTCATGGTGAGTTAAGCATTGCATCATCCACTCAAATGTCATGATGAGCTAAGCATTGCATCATCCACTCACATGTCATGGTGAGCTAAGCATTACATCATTTTTTTAGGCCCATTGCAATAGATTTTTGGGCTTCTTTGCATCAAATTCTTGGGCTTCTTTGCATCAAATTCTTGGGCTTCTTTGCATCAAATTCGTCCATCCTCAAGCCTCCATGTTTGCACTATCCAATCTTGGCCCAAAATTGCTCTAGAATGCTCCAAATTGCTTCTTTTTGCATACTTTGACATATAAACCTACAAACACACGAAAAATGACTTTAAACACTAAATTAAGTAAGAAACATAACATAAATGCATAAGAACTAGCTAACTAAGGTGCATAAATATGCTCCTATCAAAGGTACGAGAGCAGTTAGCGGCGTTCCAAGCGTACACACTCACTCAGGTTCCACGGACAAAAAATGCACATGGAAACGCACTGGCAAGCCTAGGCTTCCTATTAGACCATCAGCTTAGAAGCTCAATCTAGGTCGAGTACCTGGAGAAGCTAAGCATAGATGAGGAACTAGTAGGCGAAGTGACGCAGATCAGCACAACCTTGAGTTGGCAAAATCCTATCATCGACTATATAGTCAATGGAATGCTCCCCGTAGACAGACTAGAGTCTAAGAAGCTCCAAATGAAGGCAGCATGCTACTACATGTGGAACGACATGCTCGTTCAAAAATCCTTTTCAGGACCACATCTCCGCTGCCTATTGCCTCCCTACGACCTGAAGATTCTTAGCTTAATCCACGAAGGCGTCTGTGGAAACTACTATGGAGGCCAATCTTTAGTGCATAAAGCTCTCAACGCTGGTTATTATTGGACAACCATGCATCAAGACGCCAAGAAGTATGTACAAAGGTGTGATAGCTGCTAGCGCTTTAGGCCTATGCCTGCTCTTCCTGCCAACGAACTCTATCTGCAGACAAGCCCGTGGCCATTCATGAAATGGGCGATCGACTTGGTAGGACCAATGCCGCCTGCTATTAGGGGTAGAAGCATGATGATCGTAGCAATAAACTACTTCACCATATGGGTCGAAGCTAAACCTATGACCACAACTATCCAGATGAGCACAAAGCATTTTATATGGAAGAACATCATTTGCTGCTTCGGCATTCCACACTCCATCGTCACCAACAATGGCCCATAGTTCATGGGCAAATACTTGGCAAGATTCTTTGAAAAATATGGTATCAAGCAGCACATGTCCACGCCCTGATACCCATAGAGCAACGAAGCTTCCAACAAGACTATCCTCGACTGCTTTAAGAAGACCCTCTCAGACAAGAAGGGTAAGTGGTCAGACGAGCTCTATGGTGTTCTATGGGCATATTGCACGACCAAAAGACGAGAAACTAGTGAGACTTCATTCTCCTCGGCGTATGGTTCCGAGGCAATCATTCATCCCAACTTTGTAGTGCCAAGCTTCAACATTGTACTGCTGAACCTCAAGTAGAACGAAAAAGAGATGGCCACCAACATAGACCTGGCAGAGAAAGAGCGCGAGAAAGTTTTCACCCACATTGCGGCTTATCATTAGCATCTCATCTCCAGCTACAACAAAGGATAAAAAATCTGGCAATTTCAGCCGGGAGACTTAGTCCTTAGAAAAGCTTTCATCACCGCTTAACGAGAAGGCTCTAAAATGATGGCTCCCATATGGGAAGGTCTATACAAAATCAGCTGAGTAAGCAGAAAAGGAAGCTACACCCTCACCACCATGAACGACAAAGAAATCGAAAAACAGTGGAATTCCTACAACCTGAGAAAGTACTACGTGCGACCTCCCACCATTCCTTGAACCCTGTTCAAGATAAGAAAGTTCGAAGACTCAAGCAGCTCGACGAACAAAGACCTCGTATGCCGAGGATTATAAGTTGTTATGCCATTATCGCCTATGAGCAAAGTTAACAAAAGCCTTTATCTTCAACGAAGATTGAAGGATTTATTAACAAGCCTAGGCCAAATACATAAACAAACTGACTACCTCTTGCAATAAGCAGAAAGCACCCTCTGCCTGACGAACAAGGTGCAAGACACCCGCCGCCCTGTAAACATGGTGAAAAACACATTCTGCCTGACGGACATGGTGCAAGACACCCACTGCCCTGCAGACATGGTGAAAAACACACTCTGCTCGGCGGACATGGTGCAAGACACCCGCCGCCTTGCAGACATGGTGAAAAACACCCTTTGCTCGGCAGATATGGTGTAAGGCAGTTGCTACTCTGCAGACATGGTGAAAAACACCCTCTGTCCTGCAAACATAGAGTAAGATGCCCTCTACTCTGCAGACATGGAATAACCACCCCTGTGATAAGCAAAAGGGGCCCTCTGCCGTTTAGAAATGGTTTATCCGGAATATCCAGACGTGGATGGGTAGTACGACTGCTCAGTTTCCCCTGATGTCAGTGACCACATGCACCGGATGACTCCCATAATTTGCCACGATAGTCATTCCACTGGAATAGACATAGCCAACTGAAGGATTCAATTTTGCGGGATCCCGAGACTCTAACTGGAAGAGACAATTAACTGCAGGACAATTGCCCCTGAAAGATGTCACGTGAGCAAGATGGTTCATCCTCGACGTGAAAATCTTCATAAGTGGCTTGATTTCAAAGTATGACAATACTAGTTAATCAATATGTGGGATCAAAGCTGCGACTCGGAAGGATATGGCCTCTGAGGAGCGACTTCGCCTATACCTTATGCAAAAAAAAGCCTCCGAGAGCCAGGGATGATGACCCTATGGCTATAAGTAAGACGCTCGGCTGATGATCCTATGGCTATAAGCCCAAGGTAGCCTATAAGCTGGAACTTACACTTGCCATGATTACGCAGACTCGTTTGCTTACTTATAAGCAGTGTTTTTGGCTGACGGCTTATGGTTTAAGTTCTGCTAGGACAAAGTCGAGTGTCAGGACTATAGTAGCTGTACAGACCTCTTCTGCTTCCTATAAGAAACACGAGTCTGGCCGATGGCTCTATAAGTCAAAAATCTCGCAACATGCCACGCGAAGGCTAAGACTCAAGAAACCACTAAAGTCGAGTATCACGACTATAGTGGCTGCGCGGACCTCATTTGCTTCTTATGAGAAGCATGAGCTCGGCTAACAATTCTATAAGTTCAAATTTTCGTTTTTTTTCCTCTTGTAAGTAAAGCTGACGAAGCTGCCCAATGCCAAGACTGAAGCCTAAAGTGACCACGTGAGTCAACTGCTCCATCAGATAGCCTACTCAACTGCCTGTCCTAGGGTAAAGTTTTGCAAATCACCTCAAGCAGGAAAGGCTCCCGAAGCCCCAAAGCCAAAACTAAAACCCAAGTGACGGCATGGGATCAACTATTTCGTTGAAGCAACTCACTTAACCGCCCGACCTATGGTAAAGTTTCACAAAAGACATGGCGAAATAGAAGGATGAAGTAAAAATAAGGAAAGTTGTTTATTAAATTTCTAGCAGATTAATAAACTGGCTCGAAGGCCGACAAAGTTCAAGCAAAGTCTAAGCAAAAAGACTACTCCTTAGCAACTTGCGCAACCACCAGTTCCTCGACTACCACACCTTCAGCAACTGTGCCATTCCCAGCAGCTAAAGCTTTCATCAGCTCATCCTCAGCCACCCCTGCCTAGATTGCCTGACCTTCAGCTGCTCCACCAAAGGCAGCCTCAAATGAGAAATCAAGCAGATAAACTGGAGAAATGGAAAAAGTCTCGAAGTCCTTATCAGAAAACTCATAATCCGACAGCCTGCCCTGAAGATGGTCTACATAACCAAGCTTGTAGAAATCTACCTGACATGAAGCAAATGCCACTTCGTGACCAGCTTTCTCATTCTTCAGTTGCACATTCTTCTCAACAAGCCCAATGTAAGCACCATATAGCTCGTCCAACTCTTTTTTTCAGGTTCTCGCTAGCAGATAGTGCACCTTGCAGATCCACCTCTTTGGATTCAAGCTTACAGGCAATCTTATTGAGACGAGACACTTCAGCATGCATAAAGATGAGCTCATCGTCCTTGGCAAAACAAGCAGATCATAGCTCCGAATTGACACACCCAAGATCCTCGACCACTAGAAAAACATGAATGATTTCCTTCTCTACAGCTTCTAACATCGCTTGAGTCACACAAAGCCTAGCATTCAAATGGGTGGCTTTTTCACAAGCGATCTTCAACGACAAAGAAGTGGGGGCAGAGACATTAGACCCCTTCAAAATGGCAAGTTCAGATTCGAGCTTCTCAATCTTTTCAGCAGCTGAGCAAAGTTAAGCCACCAATGCCACTTCGGCCTCCTTGGCATACTTGACAGCATCCTGATCAACGGGCATAAACTCAGCTGCCAGGATCTAAGTCTTATGCATTGTAACAATCAGGGAAGACCTCATCGAGTAGGTAGGATGCTTCACAAATAAGTCTGAGCGGATGACAACTTTCCCAACACTGTCAACAAACTTGGTGCCCGCATCGACGTCCTCAAGCAGGTCAGCCTTCAGCAGCGCACAAACCTCAAGAAATTCTCTAACCTCAGACTCAATGGATCTCTCACAACTGTCCATGCGAGCAGACTTCCCCTTCTCAACAGACGAGTCAGGCATAACAAAAGGAAAAGTGGGCCCAAGCGCCACTTTAGCAGCATAATCCACCTTCCCGCTCTTCATAGTGGCGAGCCTCTCAGAAGTCGATTCAGACTTAGCTCCCGATTGACGCGTAAATACAAACTCGAACACTAGAGGCACCACTGAACCTTTTTGCTGGGTAAGTCTCATAGCAATGGATGTAGTCACCTTCTAAACAGTAGGTTTCATAGGTTCAGGCTCGACAGTTTTCTTCTCGGCAGTTGACGAGCTCCCATGAGCTGCTGAAGAAGTCATTGGCTTCTTTTTGGCCGGAAGCTCACGAGCAAGTGAGGAAGATCTTCTATTTCCACCTTCGTTAGCAACAGGCTCTACAACAGTGATCGGGCGAGCAAATGCCTTATCCTTTATCTGCTTTATCTCTTCATCCTGAGGCAGACCACCTTTCTCCCGACGAAGAGGGCTAAACAACCAGTGCTACTCACAGTAAGCAACAGGAATACCCAAAGTGATGTGCACTTTTTTCATATCTGCCAAAGTCTTTAGAGTTAAGCCAAACTCTGAATCTACGCAAAGTAAGAAAGACGATCAACAAGTTGAAGTCATGGAACAACTCAACAAAAAAATTCAAGCAGGACAAGAATGAAGCAATTCACTTACCACTAATAAAGGTAGTTGGGACACGCAGCTATGAGTCAGACTCCCACTATCTACTCACCTCCAAGGTGTCTCTCGCCCAGTCATGATCACCTTTGCTAGAAGCATCGAACAGTCTATGGCAAGACCTCAGCTGCCCCCACACCTTCCTTATGGCTGATCTCAAAGAAGTACTAAAACTCATTTATGGTCAAGCCAAGATCAAAGAACCTGCTACGGTTCAAAAGTACCACCATCGCACGAACTGCATTTGGGAGCACTGAGTAGGCGCATATTTCATGGAGAAGATCACCTCCTGGAAAAGACGAGGCATAGGAAAAGTAAATCCCAACACGAAGTAGTACAAGTGGAATTTGATAGCTCTCTTCCTAGCAGAGGTACCCTCTCCACATGGTTTATGGCCACTATTATCTTTCACCCTCTTGAAGCGAACCCCAGACAGAATTGCATGCCTGTACGCCTCAAGAAAATCCCAAAATAGCTCGTCCGAATTGATCTTGACATGTGCAGCCTTGAAGTAGCCTACCTTGCCAGAAGAACCGCCTTGACGATACAAAAGTGGAGGATATTCGTCACTTTTGTGATCGGTGGAAGCATCTCAAAGTCTCTACAAAAAAGGACAAGGGAAAATACTTAGAAGGAGGCTAAAAAAAGAGATGCATATATATATATATATATATATAAGCCACGCGGATGCAGCCCAGCAAGAAGGGAGGTCTGCGCCTTCTTCCTTTTTCCTCGTCCACACACTTAGCTACCCAAAGAGCCAGCCCAAGCCTCGCGACCCAAGCTGCATGCATCAGCAAGAGGACCGACCCGAACCGGCCTCTCCTCATCTCTAACCTTCAGCTAGCCCAAGCCCAATGTGTTAGCTCACCCCATGCCGCATCACTATGCTGCTTTTGTGCACAGTAGCTTACAGCATCCATGCCGTGTGTCACCAACACGTAGCCAACATACTTGCCGCACCACTTGTAGCCTATGACCTCCCTGCCACAATTCATGCATCCTTGGCATCCTCCAAGCCAATCATTCAAGCCCCAAGGCTCCCAAAAATTCAAGAAAAAGAAAAAATTCAAAATTTTCTTACTGAGAGCGGCATGGAGAAGCAGAAGAACAACGAGAAACGACTCTTCGCAAAGGCAAGAAAAGAAGAACGCTAGGGGAGGGGGAAGAAAAAATATCCTCTGGTTTCTCTTTCTTGTTAGAATAATGATTGTTCTCCGAATTTATTTAATCCCTTGCTTAAGGCAAAGTTAAATAGGTATTGAGGGACAATTATTTTCCTTTTTCTAGGAGAAGTCTATCTCCAAATCAAGAAAGAAGATCACATTCAAATTGGGAAACAACTCTACAAGCCCTAGCAGCTTGGGATTTCTACAGCTACTGCCATTTCCATGCGAGCAGCACAGTAGGTGTGGGGCATTTATGTAGCCAAAAATAATCCCAAAAATTCTAGAGGCGACACGTGGACTTTTATTCAAGAAGGACAAGATTGCCTTTAATAAATGGGCAGGCTTCTCAAATTTTCCCACGCGCAGCTCACCTCCTTGAAGGACCCAGCAGCTGAGTACAACTGCCCACAAGTCTTTCTCTTCTTTAATCATTTTTCTTGGACAACAGTGGCATTATTCAAGTTGGGAACATCATTAGAATGGTTTGGAGCCATAATAGAGCTAGAATCCTCAACCGTATCTTCTGTTTTACCACTAATTTGTAAACTGAGCTTGCTAAGAGCTATTTCATATGTTTCATCACTTTCTGCAGCCCTGGATAAGATCTGAGTAAATGCGTGGCACAAGGACCTATATCGAGAGCTCTGTTGCAATCTAGGATCAACATGGATTTCCTTCCCATGCATGTCTTGTATGCTCTCAGCCCAAGCTTTTTTAGTCCACCTTTTCAGAATATATTGACTACGAATCTCCAAGGTGTCCATTACCTCTCTGAGGATTTTTATGGCATAACTACATAAACTATCTTTTATCTCAAACAATTTGCAACTGTAATAGATTATGTTTAAATCTCTCTCCCTCCTCACATGTCATTCCATAAAAGCACCATAAGGTGGAAAATTTATGTACACAACATGTTCACCATCATCAACAATACTTCTTATTCTTGAATCAAGAGATTCCCTATATTATTCTTGAAAATCCTCAAATATTGCTTTCGTGTAAGTATCACCTTCTTGTTTCACCATCATAGCTGGAACTTTCACTTGTGCATTCGTATAACAATAGTTATATTCAGCTTGGTACTCCTTATACCTCTGATCATCAAGTAATCTCTCAAAATGCAAGAAAAATTGTACCACATTATAGTCAGACTGTAAATACTCTTTCAACCTAGCATTGAAGCTCTCACTAATTCCCATAGTTTTCATTCTTGAAGACCATGCCATCTTTGCATATACCTTACCTCATTTTTTTATCAACTTCTGTATTCCTTTCAACCACTCTAATGCTTTCCCCTGCACATTATGTTTCATAAGCATTTCATCCCAAGCCACTAAAAACTCATCCTCATCTTCATATTCATCAATGAACTTTTTTAGGACTTCTCTAACCCCACTATTACTCTTGAATACATAATTAACATTCCGTAGTGCATTTTGCATCACATGCCACAGGCAAAGCCTATGATATGTATCAGGCATCACATGGAATGGCATTCATCATAATAGCATCTGAAGGAAAATTTGTGAAAAACTAGTTCATTTGAGCAACATCAACAACATGCAATTAACATTTAAAGGCGGAATCATGTTTATATGCACTCAAAAACAAAACTTAACCCATGAAATTCAAAGCCTAGTAGATAGGTGAACCAAGACTCAACTCAAAACAAAGTGAGTTGAGAAATCTTATACCTTTGTTGATTCCTCTTTGCATAAGCAAAGGCTAATCACCCAAGGCGAGGGCCTTCATTCCTTGCTTCTTAGCTCCATGGATTTCTAGGAGGAGAATGGTAGAATGGATTCTCCAAGTTCCCAAGAAAGGGAACCTCTAAGTCTCCACACCAAGGAGAGCATTTTAGAAGAGATGAGTGACCTTGGAGGAGGAAGGATTGCTAGTTAATCCCCTCCAAGGGGGCCAGCCTCCTAGAAAGAAATGGGAAGACATGTTCTCTCCAATTTTCTCTAAAAGAAACCCTAATGAAGAAAAGGTTATAAAGTCATATTTATACCTACCTTCATTGGAGTGGCAAACTTGTAATAAGTCCAAAACCCACTCTATTCTCTATATGGCCGGCCATATTGGGTTCTTTGGGCTTTGAGGCCCTTTGTCATTCAAGTTGTCATACAACTTGAGTTATTGGGCTTGACATTCAAATCCCATTGGGCCTTGAGGCCCAAAACTAACCCGAGGTCTATAACGAACTTATTCGTTTGATTAATTAACATATTAATTAATCCTAGCCATAAATAATTAAACCATTTAATTATCCTTACTCGTCTCTGTTGTTTCTTCAATCTCTACCTTACACGGTGTACGATCCATTAGGTTCCTTTTAGCGAGGCAGTGGGCAATTAGAACTCTTTCAAATCGATTGTGAATTGAAACTTACTTTCAATTCTCCCTTTAGTGATTACTCACCTTTAGGGCTTCCACAAACCATGACTGACACCTAGCAATATGTCATGGCTACCCAAGCTAATCAGAAGAGGTGGAGAACATATTCAGTTTAGGATTACAATGCAATACGGTCTTTCTCTAATACAACACTCTTGACCACATTGTTTGGTTTGATAGTTTATTCATGTCTACTATCCAATGTGATTCATAATCTGATTGAGAACGACTTCCCAAATCTCATTCATAATCTGGCCAGAGATTCTTAATCATATCATAGAGTATTCTCCCTCAAACAGTTTAAAGGTTAGAGATCTCTTGTTGAGCATTCACTTGCCTCCATGGCTAAGTGACTTAACCCCAACTACGCCGTGGACACCTTTTGATGGAGTGACATTGACATAGTCAAAGATCAAGGACCTAACCAAAAGACAACTATGATGCCTCAGGTCAAAAGACTACTTTGCATTATCCCAACCATGAGTTCTCATGTGACATGAACTTCTTGTTGATCGTGTTAAGTGGACTCATTCTCTATTGAGCACCTACATGCTTGTCTTGGTGTCAGTCACACCAATGACTCGAGACTAGTCACTCTCCCTAAGAGAAGACATAGCACGTACTGATCTTAACGGACTGTCAATGCCCAATTGGCAATCCTATGATCAGGAACGTTTAGGATATATATATGAAAGAGAATGGTCGCATGAATCTAACTTCTTTAGATCACACTCTCCTAACTACATATTCCTTGGACTTATCGTTTAAGCATATAACATTTATATGAGATGGCTTTAAACAATAATCTTTGCCCTTTATATTAAACTAAATTAGTTTAACATGTGAAATGTCCGTAAAGTATCATCATATCATATAACATTTATATGAGATGGCTTTAAACAATAATCTTTGCCCTTTATATTAAACTAAATTAGTTTAACATGTGAAATGTCCGTAAAGTATCATCATATGATTGGTTTTAGGGCACATTTCCAAAAATCTCCCACTTGCACTAGAGCCAATCAGCTTGGTCATCAGTGATGATACCTTTTTTGTAGTCATTTTAAAAATGGCTGAGTAGGAGGCCTAGGCAATGGATATCTACATGTTATCCATAGAAGCAATCTTGAGAATAACGTCACCATTATACATGATTCTTCAATCATGTGGTTCAGTCTCTCATTTGAGTTCGGATCTTGATGAGACCTTGATTCCCTGGCTTGAGCTATCGCCCCATTAGTGTCATAGTGTCAACACACTAAAGACACTTTCTGGTTGGAACCGAATGGAGAGTTCATAAATGAACTTTCCCATCCAAACAACAATGTTGTAAGCTTCTATATGGCAATATATTTTGCATACATGATGGAACACATCAAAGTCATTACTTTTAACGTTTCCACCCAAATATCTCTTTAGTCATAATAAAGAGATATCCAATTATCACTTCATTCATAATGAAGAGACATTCAATGATGGATTAGATTCATAATCTAATACATTTACGCTTCCATTACGTTACTCTAATTCTTCCTCATTCTTGAGAAATCCATCCTTAATATTTCTTAAATACTTAAGGATTCACTTGACAGTTGCCATGGTTCTGATCCTGGGCTTGCATTGATATCATCTTGTACTAATCTTAGTGCAACTCATATCAACGTTTTTCATACAATATGAAATATGTAAATTACCTTTCCGCATAAGCATCAAGGATTCCTTTTACCCATTATTTCTTTGGGAGTCAAAATGGTACGTTCCCTTTGTGAAGAGCAACTTCCTAGTCTCACTAGGATTGTCCTTCTGATTAAAGTTTATCATCACATGAGAAACTTCCTAGCATCTTTTGTCTATCACTAGGGATTGATATAATCCAATTATATCTTGAAATCTATCATTATAGATTTCCATCCCATGTATATAGACTATGTCTCCCATATGCATTCTATCATATAGAATGTTTAAAGTCATAACTTTAACGAAGAATTCTTTTCATTTCCAAAATTAATATATATATATATATATATCGTATATATATGTTCAAATTTAGGAATATGATTAACTCCCACTAATCTTTTGTAAACCTAGTAAACAAAAGATTCTTTTACATCTTTATGAGAAATCAAGTGATTTTATCCTTTTCTCATAAGATGCTTATAGCTCCCACTAGCTTGCTGAGATTCATGATGGATGGATCTCTACAACTTACATGCCTTGTGATTCCTAGTTTTAGACATATATTATCAAGACTATCTTGATAATGGTTTCGGAAACCCACATTATGTCCAAACATTGAATCACCCTTTAGTTGTAGCAACCAATCTCGTTGATTGTCGTCCACCTTAAGCTACCAATTAGCTTTGAAGGTTTCATTATTTTGAATCAAATGGTTTTATACCATTTTATTGAGTATATGTCGTACATACACTCAGTGTAGTCATAAGGATATCCATTCTTATTTCTTTCAAATTAAGAGATGTAACTCTATGACATAGTCATAAAGTTCAAACCATTCAACTGAGACGGTTTATAGATCCTTCTCGACTACCTTGGAGCTAGTGGTGTAGGAACTAGGTTGTTATATTTGTTGATTATCATCTTGTCTCTCAAAGAACCCATTCTTTGAGTTCTATCTCTCGTTCATTTGTTCTATTAGGCAAATCTTATTGTAGGATTATAATGAACGACCCAACAAACAACCTTTGTTAGTTGGTCCATAGATATGATATCCAAATGTTAATTTAAGGATATCCCACAAGATTATTCTCAAACAAATATTGCTTATTAGCACAAAACCCAAATCTTAACACAATTAAGATTTGTCTTTCTTTCTAACTGCATCCTATGGAGTCATGAAAATTTTGGAAGATCTTCTAATTGACAATCATATTGTCTTAGAAGTATATATATCCTATATATATGGGTTATTTGATAATATCCAACAAACTAAATCTTATTCTTGTTCGTTCTTCTCGCAATGGAGAAGTCCATTATCTTATGATGCTACTTTCCTTGATATCTTTCAAGGAAACTCTTCTAAAGTGTCCCTTTTTCCTTGGATCAAATCTAAGGAGGTAATTACTTTAGACGTCTTACTCATCAACTTACATTCTTGAATTCTTTGAAACCTTTTGCAAAGTATTCGAACGTGTGTTTATTCAAAATAAACAATAGTCCAACCAAGAGTGATCTTCGGTGAATGTCATACAATCATGAGTAGTATTTGATAGGAACATATTTATGTGACTTTATTAGTTTGTTTCCTTGCACTTACTTAATTAGTTTCATCTTATTAGAATGTTTTAAGCTATTTTCGTGTGTTTGTAGGTTCTAAATAACAAAGTTAGCAAAGAAGTGCATTTTGGTGCAATTTGGAGCTATTTTGGGGTGAAACGGATTGCATGCATGGGGAGCATAAAGGATGGACGTTTTGGTGCATGAAAGGTCGATCTCCTCAGGGACTGATATAAACAATTTACGAGTTTTTGGAATATTTAACTTAGTTAATTCTAAGAATTGCACTAATTTGACAAAAATAAATACTAATGAATGTGACTAAAACAATTATCTAAAATGGGATTGGTTTATAGAAATAGTGATCAAACTAAACAGAACAAGTAAATATAGGAATTCGAGATAAAATAAATGATTGAAGAAAATTAGATTGACAAAGCGCTAGAGTTCAACCTTTACCAACAACACTCCTACGTAGCTCTTCCAATTGCTTAAGTAATCGAAAACACACATGCTTTGAAGGTTGGATTTTCCTTGTGTATATTTTACTTGTGACATTCAAGCTAAAACGCATACCACTACATGCAATTTATCCATGACATTTGGATTAAATATAAACATGAGTGATTCATTAATCTTGGTGAAAATCCTTTGTTAAACCATATAATCCCTAAGAGTATGATATTTACCTTAGGAGAAATTACAATCCTCAATCACAAGAAGCATACCCAATTTTAACATGATATTCGTTCAAAATTGCATCCAATGACTTTTCTAAGCATCCTAATGGTGATCAAGCATCAAGGTACATAGATAGTTTAATTCGGTAATTGAAAATATCAAAGCAAACATGTAACAACACTTAAGCAATTGAAATAGAAATCTACATAATCATGTTGTGGCTCATGGCCTCACTCTAGCGAAAGGAAATTAGTTACACATAATTATTTGAATACATAAGAAATTATTCATGAAGAACTAAGGAAAGAGACAACCCGTTATTACAAGGAAGCTATAT
Source organism: Crataegus laevigata (assembly GCA_963580275.1). NCBI lineage: Eukaryota > Viridiplantae > Streptophyta > Magnoliopsida > Rosales > Rosaceae > Crataegus > Crataegus laevigata. Next base: position 1,297,885 of record OY756942.1, on the reverse strand, counting down.
GAACTCTCCTCCGAGAGAGAAACATGCTTCTATCCGTGCCCCTCATGCGCGCTGCCTCTCCAACAAAACCCAAGGGCCTGCCTGCTGTGCAGCCTTTCTGATCCCACCGTCAGTCTCTCTTGCATGCCTCTGCTTCTGTGCAGCCTTCTGCTCTCTGCGACATGAGCTCCTTCTCTCCCTCCATTTTTTTCTTTCTCCCGCTGTCTATTCCATTTTCCGCTGCCTTCAAATGGCAGCCATCCCCCTTTCTTATTTTTTTTTTCTTTTTCTTCTGGCCCAATCTCCGCTGCTGTCTTCCACCCACTTTTCTTTCCCTCGTCTGCCCTCTTTCGCTGCCTTCAAAATGGCAGCTATCATTCTTCTTTTCCTTTTTCTTTCTGTCAGTGACCTTTCCGTCCCATTCCCCTCTTTTCCTCATTTTTCTATCCGTTTCTTTTCTTTTGTAATCATTCCATTTATGTCCACCATCCCCATTATTTTATCTTTTCTGTTTTCTTTAGTCTTCCAACCTTTCAATCCCGTGTGCCTTTCTTTAGCTCCAAAGGCCAATGACATTTGGTTAGATTTTGATCCTATTACTCCTATAAACACAAATTGGCAAAACCATCACACAAACTTAAAACTTCCAATTAAACTAGACAAGAAAAGAAATATAAAAGGGAGAAAAATATAGTGTAAATAATGGTTCATCAAAATACCCCCAAACTTACATTTTTGCTAGTCCTCTAGCAAAACAAAACACAAAACAAAACAAAACTACTAATACTTGAGTCAACAACTTAGTAGCTAACTTCTCAATTTTGATCTCAGAGATAAGTGCTAACCATGAAATAAACTGTCAAGAACTAAGCCACAAGTATTCGACACATCATCCAATAGTTAACCAAATTTCCAATCAAACAAAACTTGGTACGTCATGTGTGAGCTAGTCTTGTCAATGCAATTCTAAACTCCCTTAAATTATCATATGCAAACATGTAAGCTTCTCATAAGACATACGCTCATTCACTCATATGTTTTGGTTAATGTGTTTCACTCAAGTGATTTCATTGTACATGCCGCCATATGCTTGCTTGTCCACCTAGCTCGCTATCAATATTTAGGTAATGACTTGGATCAATAGGACTTTATTACGGTTGTAATGGGGTTAAAGGTGATAGGATAATGAAAGAAAGGATATGGAAACCAAAATTTTTTGAGAAAGTATGCTTGTAGAAGTTTTCCAACACCTTGATATCACACCACCTCAAATTGAAAGCAAAATAATAAAACCACGAGCACTTGCCACTCCCCAAATTCATCTTCAAATGAAAATTTATATGCTGCAATCACAAACTGTACTTATGATACCATTGAAACTTAAGAATAAAAGTAAGCTTCTGCAGACAACTTTTCAACAAATCAGCACTCTCCAATTTTTTTATTTTTTTTTCAAAGTACATCACCCATCAAAATCACATTTCATTGTAATACATATGCCCCATCCATTTTTTCTAGGTAAGCAAAACTCCCAAAAGCACAACCCATGTAATACTTTCTCAAAACAATAAGGAATCGATTTCTGTGTATGGGCTCAAATCCAATATCAGAGCATGGTAAAGAGATGTGGCTAACAAAGAAATGGCTTAGTTAAAGGCTCAATGGGCTACTACGGTCACACATAACATATAAGGTAGGCATGAAAGGCTCAAACGATCCAAAGATGACCTATATCACTTCCAAGTTATTACATGAATTGATGAATGAGTCGAGAAGTATAAAGCAAGTTCTAGAGATACATGTACAGTGAGATCATACGCACAAGAAGGAATGAGATTGATGCATAATGGTTCAATCATGTATAGGCTCAAAAACTCACAAGGTTTACATAAGCTCACATGATTCACATATGAAACGTTAAATCATGCTCAAGTTTCACATTGACAAGACTAGGCATATTCATTTATTTTATTTATTTTTTAGTTGATTGCTGGAAATTACAGTTAACACAAAGACAACGAAAAGAACTCCTGTTAAGCTTAGACTTCTTGAAAGTAAGAAGGAAATCAAGATCAAATCTCATCATTGAATTGAGAAGTAGCTACAAACAACAAAAATACCAGAAAAATTAAATTTTAAATTTTTTTTTTTTAAAACATAAGCAACAATACAGAAACAAATGAAACCAGTTTGTAGTTGAAGGTACAAAAATTTTCAATTTGGTCAATTTTTATACTCTTTACCCCCAAACTTAAACTGGATATTGTCCCCAATGCCAGAATACACTATAATGCAAAAAATAAAAATAAAAAATAAAATAAAATAAAATAAAAACAAAATAAAATAAAATTAAAATAAAATAAAATTAAAATAAAATAAAATAAATATTAAATAAGAAACAAAAATAAAGCAATAGGACTGAAAATTTCCCTAATTTACAGTAAAATCAAGCGATGACCCCCAAGCTTAAATTCTGCAATCAACTTCAAGGGTGGAAATAACCAAAAGTTCCTGCAAAGAAAAGAAATAATTCAGTTAAGCACGCAAGAAAATGTAGAAAAAGCAAACAACAAACAAAAAAAAAATTGAAAATGACAATGAAAAGAAAAATTGGGTGATCCTTGGTCATGCTTGTTGGCTTTCCACAGCATGCATCTTGAACTGGATGGGGCTTTCCACAGCTTTCCTCTTGAACTGGAAACACACCAAAACAACTTAAAACAATTAGAAACAGTGAGAAACAACTTAACTTCGAGTGGTAGATGATCTGATGGCAGCTTCTCGAGCTCTTGGATCAACCCAGACTTCTCCTGCTCTTCGATGCAACTCAGACTACTCCTATTTCGTCTGTGAGATACTTTTGCTTTTGAAGAAGTATCTCTCCACAGGTTTATTCTTGAACTGGGCTGGGAGGGCTCGAAGATGAGTACTCGAGAGCAAGACTAGGTAAGCAATCAGGATCTCTCTTTCTCCCTGTTCTTCAGATGAAGGTGAGGAGAAAGCATGATATGAGATACTTTTACTTTTAACCTTCATGATATGAAATACTTTTGCTCTTGATGACTTATTTGCAGAGGTACTCCAGGGGATGAGGAACACTGAGTAACTCGAGAGGTTTCTTTGGGAATACATTCTCAGAGATGAAGAAGTGTTGAGTAAGTCTGCCTTTGCTATGGAGAGCGAAGGTAGACACTTATAGGAATTGCTTCGCAACCGGTACTATTCTCTTACTCTTGTCGGCAGCCGGTGGATGGATGAACAATAAAAATTACGCGCTTTCTGACAAAGCTGCCCGTAATTTCCGCAAAGCTGAAAGTTGGGTGTGAATGGTGCTGACACGTCTAGAAAAACTGAACTTTGAAATTCGGGGATGGGCTCGTGATCTCTGAGCGAGTCCAGCTTTTGAGAAAGGACTCCGGCTTTTGAGAAAGGAGTTCGGCTTTTGAGAAAGGAGTCCGGCTCTTCGATTTGTGAGCATTGCCTCTTCGATTTCTGAGTAGTGCCTCTTCCATTTCTTCTTTTTATAGAGGCACTAATTTGGTTCCACAACACACCTGAATTGCCGTAAACACTCTCTTCTTGCACTTGTGAAATCTTAATCTTTCCGATCTCTTCTTTCTCAACACCGTCAGAAAAATGTCTTGCCCTTCTGACCGTCACCTTAACTTGAATGTCGGAGAAGATGATGACTTGTCTTCTCCAAACAACATTTGGCATCCGTCTTTCATATCCCCCAATGGTCCTCTTACAGTTGGGGACTCAATGATGAGAAACGATACAACCGCAACGGTGGTTGCTAGAAATCTTCTTACTCCAAGAGACAATAGGATGTTATCCAAGCGGTCAGACGAGCTGGCTGTTCAGGACTCTCTGGCTCTCAGCGTCCAATGTGCAGGCTCAGTTTCAAACATGGGCCAACGTCTTCTTGCTCGATCTCGTCAGGTTGAGTCTCTGATGGCTGAGGTGGCTAGTCTTCGACAAGAGGTCAGAGGACTCAGGCACGAGAATAAGGAGTTGTACATGCTCGCAACTAGTTACTCAACAAGTATGAAGAGGAAGCTGGACCATCTGCAGGACTCTGAAGTTCGGATTCAGAGTGATCATCAAAGGTTTATGGCGTTACTCCCGAGGTTTCTGTTGCCTTCGTCATCTGGAGTTGCACCAAGTGTTGAGGCTCCGGAGAATCCAACTTTGGCGCTTCATCTTTCTGGGGCTCCGTCGAGTACTGAGGCACCACCTGACCAATGAATGCTATTAGTTTATGCATTATTGTAAAATATGTTTGTGTTTTTTTTTTCTCATGTGTATTCCTTTCCACGAAAAATCAATGTAAAAACTTTATTTACCCTCAACGTTTTAAACACAAACTCACAGGAATCAAACAAAATGTTAGTAATTCCAAAGTCTCCCTTCGTTGACAAACAACAACAAAATGCAAAAAGAAGTTATATTTCATTTATTTAATTATTATTATTATTATTTTTAAATTATTATTATTATTATTATTATTTAAAACAACAAGAAGTAAACTAACGAAATATGTATTTCCACCCCCAAACTTAATTCTAGCATTGCCCCCTATGAAAATGAAAGGAATTTCGAACAATGAGAAATAAAAATGGAAGGAAAAAAATACAAAATGAAATAAAGATACACAAAGAAAAGGAAAGAACACACCAATTTGTGTAGTCGGGGAGAGTAACAGTAAAAATGCATTTCAAACATAGTGAGACCCCCAAACTTATTTCAACACGTCTCATTATCCATAGCAAATGTGAGTAACCGGTGGGATTAAGAATCTGTGCAAGAAGTTGTGGTAGAGACTGCAAAAGCATTACCTGCATAAAGGGAGGAAAAGTAGGACTTAAATACTCAAACAAAATAAAAAAACAAAATAAAAACAGAACAAGAAAACTGAAAATCATTCAAACATAAAGGAAAGATAGAAAGCTTAGGTTGCCTCCCAAGAAGCGCTTTAGTTAATGTCTAGAGCTAGACATCCTGCTGGCAATTTGATTCAATCTGGAGATAGATGATGACTAATTTTGGAAAAATACTTGATGAATCTTCTATAGAAACCAGCATGTCTCGAGAAAGATCTCACACTCGTCACAGAAATGGGTGCTAGCAATTTGGCTATCACATCAATCTTGGCTTTGTCGACCTCTTGCAAAACCTTCTGACTTGGATGGAACTCTTTACGAAGGATGTAAGTATCATGAAATTTCTTGGTCTTATGCTTGTAAATCTTTGCATGCCTTATCCCATCCAAAACATCAACACGAAAACACTCTTTAGGTTTTAGAGGATGCTTGACAGCTTCAAAGAGTTTGAATACAACTGATTCTCCTTGCACCCTTAAGGTTAAAGTACCGGCCTCTACGTCAATAAGTGTCTGAGCGGTGGCCATGAATGGTCGACCTAATATGAGAGGCACTTCCTTGTCTTCCTCCATGTCAAGTACAATGAAATTAGCTGGAAGATAGAATTTATCCACTTTAATGATCACATCTTCCAGAATACCCAAAGGATAGGTCACAGACCTATCTTCCAATTGAAGACTTACAGATGTGGGCTTGAGTTCTCCTTTACCTAATTTTTGAAACACAGAATAAGGCATAAGGTTAACACTTGCACCTAAATCAATCAGCACTTTAGGAAAATCAAGACTACCAATAGTACAAGAGATAGTAAAACTCCCTGGATCTTTCTTCTTGGGTGGTAACTTGTGTGTGGCATTGCTCAGTTAAAATCACCTTCTCGTGTTCCAAGAACTTTTTCTTATTAGAACATAGCCCTTTTAGAAATTTAGCATATGACGGGATCTGTTTAATGGCATCTAATAAAGGCAAATTAATTTGAACCTTAGCCAACGTCTTCATGAAATCAATGGCTTGTTGATCCTTGGAATGTTGTTGTTGTCGTTGTGGAAATGGCAAAGGTGGAATGTATGGTGGCTTGTCAGAAGGTGCAAATAAAATGCCAAAACCTTTTTCCTTGTTTGCATCAAACTTGGGTCGAGGTTGCTCTTTGTCACTCATGCTAGGATCTGGAATACTTGCTGCAGAACTAGCCTCTGACCGAGACTTTGCAGCCAACTGTGCACTTTCGGTAAGCTCTTCTTCTTCCACTTCGGCCTCATGGTGTACCACTTATCTGTTGTCAAAACTTTTGCCACTTCTCAATGTCCTTATGACTTTGCAATGCTCCATACCTCTTGGATTCTGCTCAGGTTGGCTCGGGAACCTTCCTTTCTCTCTTTCATTAAACATGGTAGCAAGCTGTCCAACTTGAGTCTCCAAATTCCCCATTGATGCCGTGAGATTCTGAATGCTAGTTTGTGTGGATTGGACAAAATTGTTGGTGCTATTAGAGAGAGCGGACATATGTTGAGCTAGCTGCGACATTTGGTCTTCAAGGGATGGTTTCTTTGTCTCACTTGTTGATGGGTAAGACTGCTGATATTGCCGCGGCAGTTGGTTGCCACCCCAACTAAGATTGAGATGGTTCTTCCACCCAGGATTATATGTATTGGAATGAGGGTCATTCCTGGGTCTCATGTAATCATTCACCATATTCACATGCTCTTGCACAAGCTCGGGGTAGCTATCCTTGTTGGGGCATTGAGTAATGTTATGAGTTGTGTCACTACAAATGATGCAAGCTTCTTGGGCATTGGGTATGGAAGAGACCTGCATTAAGGCATTAAACTTGGCATTAAAATTCTTTTCCATTTTAGCAATTTGAGCAAAAACATTAGGAGAACTTTGAGAAATCTCAAAAACTCCCCTCTTTTGTGTTTGTTCTTCTGTCCATTGTTGGGATTCAGAAGCCATCATATCAAATAACTCAAATGCTTCCCTTGCTGTTTTTGACATTAGTGACCCTCCAGCAGATGCATTCACTTGACTCTTGGTTGTGGCATTGAGACCATCATAAAAGATGTTCATTTGAAGGTCAGAATCAAACCCAGCATGAGGACATTTTGTGTACATCTCATTATACCATTCCCAAGCTTCATGAAAAGACTCGTTTGGCTTTTGAGCAAAAGCCAATATCTCTTTCTTGAGTGCAAGAGTCTTGGAAGAAGGAAAGAACTTCTTGAGAAATCTTCCTTGCAATTTTATCCATGTTGTAATGCTATTGGCAGGGAGAGAATGCAGCCACGCCTTGGCTTTGTCCTTCAAAGAGAAAGGGAACAAGCGTAACTTGATAGCTTCAGAAGAGAAACCTCTGATTATAGTGTTGTCACATGCCTCAATAAAATCAGCCAAATGCATGTTGGGATCACTGTTTGGCAACCCATGAAAGGACGGCAATATGTTGAGGATGTGAGGTTTGATTTCAAAGGTTGTCCCGTCTTCCACATCTGGATATACAATGCACCTTGGCACTGCATTGACTCTTGCTGCCAATGAGTTCCTTAAAGGTTGACCTGCTGCAGGTAAGGCTAGGGCCATGTTTGCAACTGGAGCCAAAGGTTGGAAAATAGATGTGCTGCTCTCAGGATCACAGAACAACTCCTCAGGAAAAGTATCACAAAGGTTGGAATCTTGTGCTAAATATCTTTCTCTCGCTGACTTCCTTGCACTTCTCTCTGGTTCAGGGTCGTAAGGAATAAGAACTTGATTCTTGGACCTTGTTCCAATCACCATAAACTACCTATAACCAAAATAATCAACCAGAAGAAATTAAGCCCAAAACAAAATATTAAAACTTATAAAGAAACTAATTAAACAACAAATTTATGTAATAATATTTTTTTTAAAGACTAATAAAAATAAGATATAATCATAAACAAAATAAACACAAAAGCTCGGGAACTGTTGGCACAGTCCCCGGCAACGGTGCCAATTTCTTGATAGCGATTTTACCACCTGTAAAACAAGGGTAAAACCGTTAGAAATTCTTGCAAGAGAACAAGTGTTTGTAGTATAGAATGGCTCAAGCAAGGTCGATCTCCTCAGGGACTGATATAAAAAATTTACGAGTTTTTGGAATATTTAATTTATTTATGAATATTTAACTTAGTTAATTCTAAGAACTGCACTAATTTGACAAAACTAAATACTAATGAATGTGACTAAAACAATTATCTAAAATGGGATTGGTTTATAGAAATAGTGATCGAACTAAACAGAACAAGTAAATATAGGAATTCGAGATAAAATAAATGATTGAAGAAAATTAGATTGACAAAGCGCTAGAGTTCAACCTTTACCAACAACACTCCTACGTAGCTCTTCCAATTGCTTAAGTAATCGAAAACACACATGCTTTGAAGGTTGGAATTTCCTTGTGTATATTTTACTTGTGACATTCAAGCTAAAACGCATACCACTACATGCAATTTATCCATGACATTTGGATTAAATATAAACATGAGTGATTCATTAATCTTGGTGAAAATCCTTTTGTTAAACCATATAATCCTTAAGAGTATGATATTTACCTTAGGAGAAATTACAATCCTCAATCACAAGAAGCATACCCAATTTTAACGTGATATTCGTTCAAAATTGCATCCAATGACTTTTCTAAGCATCCTAATGGTGATCAAGCATCAAGGTACATAGATAGTTTAATTCGGTAATTGAAAATATCAAAGTAAACATGTAACAACACTTAAGCAATTGAAATAGAAATCTACATAATCATGTTGTGGCTCATGGCCTCACTCTAGCGAAAGGAAATTAGTTACACATAATTATTTGAATACATAAGAAATTATTCATGAAGAATTAAGGAAAGAGACAACCCGTTATTACAAGGAAGCTATATGAACTCTCCTCTGAGAGAGAAACATGCTTCTATCCGTGCCCCTCCTGCGCGCTGCCTCTCCAACAAAACCCAAGGGCCTGCCTGCTGTGCAGCCTTTCTGATCCCACCGTCAGTCTCTCTTGCATGCCTCTGTTTCTGTGCAGCCTTCTGCTCTCTGCGACAGGAGCTCCTTCTCTCCCTCCATTTTTTTTCTTTCTCCCGCTGTCTATTCCATTTTCCGTTGCCTTCAAATGGCAGCCATCCCCCTTTCTTATTTTTTTTTCTTTTCTTCTGGCCCAGTCTCCGCTGCTGTCTTCCACCCACTTTTCTTTCCCTCGTCTATCCTCTTTCGCTGCCTTCAAAATGGCAGCTATCATTCTTCTTTTTCTTTTTCTTTCTGTCAGTGCCCTTTCCGTCCCACTCCCCTCTTTTCCTCATTTTTTCTATCCGTTTCTTTTCTTTTCTAATCATTCCATTTATGTCCACCATCCCCATTATTTTATCTTTTCTGTTTTCTTTAGTCTTCCAACCTTTCAATCCCGTGTGCCTTTCTTTAGCTCCAAAGGCCAATGACATTTGGTTAGATTTTGATCCTATTACTCCTATAAACACAAATTGGCAAAACCATCACACAAACTGGGAAAACCATCACACAAACTTAAAACTTCCAATTAAACTAGACAAGAAAAGAAATATAAAAGGGAGAAAAATATAGTGTAAATAATGGTTCATCACCCATTCAATTCATTAACTTAAGGAGAACTCGAAGGTTAAAAAAGTGCTATTACGGTTAACCAGGAGTATTGAGTTTCATAAGTTATCAAAAGAACAACTAAAAATTGGTTTATATACAAGTGTATCATAAATGGAGGAGACCCCTCCAGCTAATCCATCATCCATTCAAACAACCATATTTTGTACTTAAATCTGTCTAGTTTACAATTTGTTTGTTTTCAAGTTATTCTCATCAAGACCTAATCCCCCTTTTACAATTTGTGTCTTTTGATTTGAATCTACCTTCTTTGATTTCTTTTGAGTTCCTTGAGTTAATTTAGTTTAGATTTGGTTAATTTTCATAGCTTGAATCTTTTAAATTCATTCACGAATCTGTTTTAGTTTATTTGTTAGTTTTATTTTGAGTTATTCTAGTTTATTTGGAATCATTTCAATCTAGTTAAGTGTTTTGATTTTAGATTTGTGTTTTTGAAGTTTTATTTGGTGTTTCTAAGTTCATTTTATATAGATTAGCAATCCCTCCTAATCCCCGGTTTAGAACGATCCCTACTTGCATATATACTACAATTGTCAACAAGAGGGTTTAATTTGTGTGTTAGCTTATTTTCGTATCAAATTTTGGCGCCGTTGCCGGGGATTAGCAACTTTGCTAATCCCTTATTTCTTTTTTGTATGTTTTAATTTAGTTATTAACTTTGCTTTATTCTTCTTGCTTCTTAGGTACTAGTGTATGACTCGAAGTTCTCATCTGGTTGAAAAGCATATCTCTGACTTTGACAATGACTTTGAGCGAACTTTGAGAAGGACAAAGAAACAGCAAGAAGCTCAACCATCCAATCTTGAACCTGAGCTTGAGGAAAACAAAGTAGAAGAGGAAAAGGAGCCCAAGGCTCAAGGAGTTGAACAACCACAAGTCATGGTGGCGTATAACCAAACAATCAAGGAGTTCTCAACTTCGAGATTGGACAACACTGCACCCCTGTGCATCCAATACCTTAGGGCAGCTGAAAACAAGAGCGACGAGTTTGAATTGAAATTAAGCTTGCTACACCACATCCCTAAATTCCATGGGTTGTCCATGGAAGATCCAAACAAGCACTTGAAGGAGTTCGAAGTGGTGTGTTCAAGCATGACCCCAATCAACGTCGATGGAAACATTTTGAAGATGAAAGCCTTTCCATTCTTTCTTCTAGAGAAAGCAAAGGATTGGTTGTACGAATTAGCCCTTGGAACTGTCACCTCTTGGGAGAGCATGAAGAGGGCATTCTTAGAAAAGTTTTTCCCCACTTCAAGAGTCATTCTCTTGAGGAAAAAGATTAGTGAAATCCAACAAAGCCAAGGTGAGTCCTTTCCAACTTATTATGAACGTTTTAAAAGTCTTGTTGCTTCTTGTCCGCAGCACCAAATAAAGGAAGAGCTTCTCCTTCAATACTTCTATGAAGGACTTTTTCCGCTTGAAAGGCAAATGCTAGATGCTTCGGCAGGTGGTGCGTTGGTGGACACAACACCCATGGCAGCCAAGATACTAATTGCAAACCGTGCATTGAATGCACAATATGAAGAAATTGGCCAAAGGGACATGCCATGGCAATAAGTTCATGAGGTAAGCTCTTCATCTGATACTCAATCCCAATTAGCTAATCTCATTTCCATTGTGTCACAGATGGCCGAGGGGATGAAAGTGCAAGGACCTAGTGTTTGTGGCGTGTGTTCTATCCAAGGACACCCTTCTGAAAAGTGTCCTCAATTGATTGAAAATGGTGGATGGAGAGCGCTAATGCCATTGGATTCCAAAATCAGAATCAGCCCCGAAACAATCCATATTCAAACACGTACAATCCAGGTTGGAGAGACCACCCCAATTTCAAATGGAGGGAACCCCAACAATCCCAACAACAAAGGGGCTTTAGGCAGCAACCTCCGGGCTTCTACACCAAGAAATATGCCTCAAATCAAGCCCCACAACAATCTGTCCAAAACACTTCAGGTAATTCTTTGGATAATGACACACTTCTTAAATTGCTAACCAATTTGTCTCAAGGCTAAGATAATCAAACCAAGGCCATGCAAAGCCAAGACAAACGAGTAGATCAATTGCAAAAACAAATTGGACAGATTGCAGAATTTGTGGGGCAGTTTAGAGATCAAGGAAAGCTTCCTAGCACAACCATTGCAAATCCAAAGGGAGGATTCAAATCTGCAAAAGCCATCCTCTTGAGAAGTGACAAGGAAGTTGGGGCAGGTCCTACATCATCAAAAACAGGTCACAAGGAGGATGAAATGATGCAAATTGAAGAAGAGGAAGAAGAAGAGGCCATGGCAAAGGGATCCAAAATCTTGCCGCATCCACCTAAGTCTCCTAAGCCATCCATGTTGTCCATCAAAGGTAAGGGAGTTCCAAATTTGATTATTTCTGACGTCGTTCCTCCAAATGTGCCCTTCCCTCACAGGTTCATGCAATCAAAGAAGGAAGAAGCTGAGAAGGACATTCTCGAGACGTTTAGAAAGTGATGCGAAATAAATCAAACGCACAAATAAAACACTCTTGTTGTCAGATTGTAGTAAGGATGCAAGTAGGGATCGTTCTGGACCGGGGATTAGGAGGGATTGCTAAAACCTCTAAACTGACTCAAAAACATAAAAACAAAGTTAAAACACTAAACTAGACTCAAAGAATACAAAACTAGAATTTAAAACACCAAAACAAACCAAAAAAAACTCAAAACAGCAACCAAAAGACTCAAAACTGCCTTAAAACACTTTCTGGGCAGTTTTGAACACAAAGCACCAAATTGGACGAATTTGGGTTTTACTTGACTCCAAAACCTTCTAAAACACAAACTAAACAGATTTTGACACTTTTAAAACAAGAAAGTAAAGGGGGGTTTTGGTTTTGACGAAGATTGAAATAACAAAACAAAGTATAAAACTAGGCAGATTGTAAAACCAATTTGGGAAATAAGATGAATGATTGACAAGCTAGAGGTTCTTTCTCCACACATGATATGTATGCAAACGAATTAATTCTCAGTTACTTTTCATTGAATCATGAACGACAATGCCCCAAATTAACCGTGACATCACTAGTTAATTCTCAGATTTTCCTTAAGTTATTAGATTGGATGACATCATTCGACAACCTAAAACATTCTCCAAAAGTCCTCTACATGACATCATAATAGAGATACATTCAAAGATCATTACGTTCAATGAAAATCATAAGCATTGACAAAGCACTTATAACTATGACATCATGTTATTCATGCTAAGAATTGAACTTAACGCGATCGTGACCAACGACCTTCACTACATATGAATATAAGCTTGTAACGATTATGTGAAACTCACTTATATTCTAGCATCATATTTATGCAAGACAATTAAGTGTCGACCCTCAATCAACAAGCACAAATAAGTTATCAATCCAACGGTTAAGCCAATTGCATTCAAAACTCAATAATCCATAACTGAAATTTATCAATTCAAATTACACACATAATCATGGCTTTGAAATCACCCCTAGCCAAAAGGGGCTTAGCCACTCATGTTCACAATAAGGCAAAGTAAACAGAATTTAAACATAAAAGACATGGAACGAATTACACCTAAAACGCTCCAATCTTCAAACGTCCAATCCTTCTTCTCCTTGCTGCGGCACAAGTGCTCAGGGTATGGTGGATGTGTATGGATGAAAGGGTTGTGTTTAGGGTAGAGGGGTGGTGCGGCAAGAGTGAAGGATGGACAGAAATTGTGAAGGACTTAAAGAGAGGTTGCGACAAAGGTGGTTTAAGTGGCTGGAATTGTGTTTCTAGGATTTTAGGATGTGTAGAATGGTGTGGCTGGATGAATGGACGAAAATTGGGTGAATGAGTGATGTGAAGGGTTTGTGAAATTTCTGAATGAATTTGTGATGCTTGCAGCTGCCTTATTTATAGGGCTAGGAAGGGTTTAGAACTTAGTTGAAAACAAGAGGTTTTGTACCAGAAATTAGGTAGAAATTAGGCACCATGTGTGAAACATGTGGGTCTTAAATGGCTGGCTTCTAGAAGAACAAGGTCTAAAAACTTGTGGCATTAATGTAGCCTTCTAGAAATCAGATTTTTAGGTCTCCTTGCAGCACTCTAACTGAATTCAAGCCTTTCAAATTCGTCCATCTTCATGCCTCCATGCTTGCACTATCCAATCTTGGCCCAAAAATGCTCTAGAATGCTCCAAATTGCTTCTTTTTGTACTTTTAGCCCAAAGAACCTACAAACATACAAAAATGGCTTAAAGTACTAAAATAACTAAGTTCTAACAACGTAAACGCAGGGAAACAAGCTAGTTAAGTCGCATAAATATGCTCCTATCAAATTCCCCCACACTTAGCTTTTGCTAGTCCTCGAGCAAAAAAAAAGAACAAAAAGAACTAAAACACAATCTAACCTTCCAACAATATCTCAGGGATTTCCAATGCACATAACACATTAAAGATCATCACTTACATAGATTTTGGTCGTCCATACACTTAAACGCACACTTAATCACAGTCACTATTCATTAGATCACATTTAATCAATTAAAACAAACATTTTGAATGTAGTAACATGCCTTAGAGAATTCCCTCAAATCCTTACTAGATATACACTCAATTTTCACTTAGATTTTCTAACTACACACCCTATACTAGGTATATGTGAGAAGATTGATGTAAATATGAAAACTAAGACTCACATATGTTTTAACAAAGAAAGCACTTTTCTGGAGTTATAAGTGAAACATATGAATATGATCTCATGAAAGGAATGCTACTACTTAGATGCAAGAACCATTGACACCATATGCTTATACCAATCCCAAACTCCATATATTGAATACATAACACCCAAGATAGAAGTGAAAGGGTTGTAACGGGGCTAAGGGTGTTTGGTTACCAAAGAAAGGATATGGAAAACAAAGGTTCTTAAAGAAATAGTGAGCAAAGCATTGAAATCAACTTAGAATTCACTTTTGAGTGCAAACTAAACTTTTGAACAAAAAGGGGAGAAATAGACAATTTAGGGTCGGATTTGGTGCTTTGGACCCATTCTTCAACATTCAATACTCATTCACTCATTCTTTCATCTTTTCAAGCTCTTTTTCTTTTCTTTCTTTCTTTTCTTTTCTATTTTTCTTTTTCATACGTTTTTTCACAACTTTTCTTTTCTTTTGAACCCCAAAACATACATATGAACTTAAGAACAACCATTCCTTCCCCCACACTCATTTTCTTGCATAATGTACTCAAAAGGAATTCAATTAAGTCATGCTCACTATCTTTTAAGAACAATGGTGTGGACGGTCCTAAACTAGGCTTGGTAGGGATAATGTGAGTTAACAACGAATAAAGGCTAAACAAGGCTCAACGGGGTTAAGTCCTACAAAACAAATGAACAAGGTGGCACGGCTATTTGGCTATGGTGTCAACTACACAACTTCATCTTGATCATGTGTTATGCAATTCAATATCATGCTTTGAATGAAACGGATATAAGTTCTAGCATTTAGTTCTATCATGATACGCATGCATTCTAAGTAGCAACCAAGCAAAGAATAATGAGATCATGCAACGACTTTAGAAAACAAAGAATCACAGATTATAACTCTCCAAAAGAAGGTAATGGCTCAAGTCTCACAAGGATGTAGCGTTAGTTGAGTTCTTTCCTTCAAGCATGTTACAAAAACTGATTTTAACCACTTTATAATCAAATGTGAGTTCATAAACATCAACTACAACTAAGCATGAGCCAAGAATATATCAAACTTCAATCCATGCTTGTGACTTTCTTTAACAGTTATGTAATTCAAAACCAAATCCTCATCATTGTGTTGGAAGGTACCTAAGACACAAACACAAAAAAACGACTCAAAACAACTCTTTTTGGGTTTTTCAAAACAATTTTTCAAATTTTTATGTGATTTTCGGATTTTTATGACAAAACACCCTAAAATGCTTTAAAACACACTAAAAACACTTAAAAACAGTGAGAAACAACATTGGAGTGATAGGTGAATAAAACCCACGAAATTCATTCAAAACAGATTGTTTACCCCCCCCCCCACACTTGAAACAAACATTGTCCTCAATGTTTTAAACATAAACTCAAACAAAATCAAACAACTAAACAAAGTAAACAGAAACAACAAAGAGAAAGAGTTAGGAACGCAAATCTGGAATTGGAGTTGTTCCTAGATCCTCCTTTGTTGAATGCATGGGTTGCCTCCCACGAAGCGCTTTCTTTAACGTCTTGCAGCCGGACGAAGAACTTCAATCACTCCCCATTTGAGGCCACGGTTTGGAAAGGGATGTCTTCCACAACCTGCCCCACGGCATGCTCATGATAAGGCTTCAATCTATGTCCGTTGACCTTGAATTCTTGCCCATTCCTTAAGCTTTGGACTTGGACTGCACCATAGGGAAAAATATTAGTGACAACAAAGGGTCCAATCCACTTAGATCTTAACTTACCAGGAAATAAACGTAAACGGGAATTGAAAAGCAACACTTTCTGCCCAATGGAGAAAGTTTTTCCCCTTATCATCTTGTCATGGAAAGCTTTTGTTTTCGCCTTGTAAATGCGGGCACTCTCATACGCTTCATTTCGGATCTCCTCAAGTTCATTCAATTGGAGTTTTCTATGCATTCCAGCCGCATCTAACTTCAAATTGAATGTTTTCACGGCCCAATGTGCCTTGTGCTCGAGTTCCACAGGTAGGTGACATGGCTTGCCATATATGAGCCGAAAAGGTGACATGTCAATGGGAGTCTTGTAGGCCGTTCGATAAGCCCATAATGCATCGTCTAGGCGCAAACTCCAATCCTTTCTTGTGGTGCCCACGGTTTTCTCTAGAATCTGTTTGATCTCCCTATTTGATACCTCGGCTTGCCCATTGGTTTGAGGATGATAAGGTGTTGAAACCTTATGGGTGATGTTGTACTTCTTGAGCAAAGCCGCAATGGTTCGATTGCAAAAATGGGAGCCACCATCACTAATTAGAACTCGAGGCATTCCAAACCTAGCAAAAATGTTAGTTCTCACAAAATCTGCAACCACCTTAGAGTCGTTAGTACGGGTGGCTTTGGCTTCCACCCATTTAGAAACATAATCAACGGCAAGCAAGATATAAGTGAAACCAAAAGAAGAAGGAAAAGGACCCATGAAATCAATGCCCCAAACATCAAAGATTTCGACATTGAATATGGGAGTTTGTGGCATTTGGTCCTTAGCACCTATGGTACCTGTTCTTTGGCATTTATCACAAGTTAAACAAAACATTCTAGCATCCTTAAACAATGTTGGCCAATAAAATCCACACTCTAGCACCTTAAGGGCAGTTCTTTGGGTGCCAAAATGACCCCCACATGCATAAGAGTGACAAAAGGCTAGAATGGAATTAAACTCAGAATTGTGCACACATCGTCTAATAATCTGATCTGGGCAATATTTCCACAAATATGGATCATCCCACACATAAAATCGTGCATCTTTCCTAAGCTTATCACGTTTGAATTTATCAAGAGTGCTAGGAACTTGTTTTGTGACCAAATAATTCACCAAATCAGCAAACCAAGGGATACTTACCTCTAAAGACATCAATTGCTCATCATGGAATGTTTCTTGAATGGGTAAGGAGTCCTCAATGTGCACCAAACGGCTAAGGTGGTCAGCCACCACGTTTTCACTCCCTTTTTTGTCTTTAATTTCCACATCAAACTCTTGAAGTAGGAGCATCCAACGAATTAGCCTTGGTTTAGCTTCCTTTTTGGTGAAAAGGTACCTAAGAGCTGCATGGTCAGAAAATATAATCACTTTAGTACCAAGTAAGTATGAACGGAATTTATTTAAAGCGAAAACAACTGCAAGAAGTTCTTTCTCAGTGGTAGAGTAATTCAATTGAGCATCATTTAGGGTACGAGAAGCATAATAAATAACATGGGGCTGTTTGTTCCTCCTTTGGCCTAAAACAGCGCCAATGGCATAGTCGGATGCATCACACATTAACTCAAACGGAAGACTCCAATCGGGAGGAACAATGATAGGGGCCGAAGTGAGCTTGTCCTTGAGTTGCTTGAATGCCAATTCACACTCCTCATCAAACTTGAAGGGCACATCTTTTTGAAGTAATCGGCAAAGTGGGTTGGAAATCTTGGAAAAATCCTTTATGAAACGCCTATAGAACCCTGCATGGCCAAGAAAAGACCGAACCTCTCTAACCGAAGTTGGAGAGGGTAAGTGACGCACAAGGTCTATTTTAGACTTATCTACTTCAATTCCTTTTTCTGAAACAATATGACCTAAAACTATACCTTGTTTTACCATAAAATGACATTTTTCCCAATTCAAAACAAGATTAGTTTCAACACATCGTTTCAAGATCAAGGTCAGATTATCCAAGCATTTATCAAAAGAATCCCCAAACACACTAAAATCATCCATAAACACCTCAATGATCTTTTCAACATAATCAGAGAATATACTTACCATACACCTTTGGAAAGTGGCAGGTGCATTGCATAGGCCAAATGGCATGCGTCGATAGGCAAAGGTACCAAAGGGGCACGTGAAAGTAGTCTTCTCTTGGTCATCGGGAGCTATCACAATCTGGTTATAACCGGAATAACCATCAAGAAAACAATAAAAAGCATGACCGGCTAACCTTTCAAGCATTTGATCAATAAAGGGCAACGGAAAGTGATCTTTTCGTGTTGTGGCGTTGAGCTTCCTATAATCAATACAAACACGCCACCCAGTTTGAATTCGTGTAGGCACAAGCTCATTCTCATCATTTCTTACCACGGTGACTCCGGACTTCTTTGGAACAACCTGAATAGGAGAAACCCAACGGCTATCAGAAATTGGGTAAATTACCCCGCAATCAAGTAATTTGATGATTTCGTTCTTCACAACGTCTAGCATGGGTGGATTGAGGCGGCGTTGTGCTTCCCTAGATGGTTTGGCTCCCTCCTCCAAGAGAATGCGATGCATGCAAGTGGTAGGGCTAATTCCCTTGATATCGGCCAATGTCCATCCAATGGCAGTTTTGTAGTCTCGAAGCACCCTCACCAACTTGTCCTCCTCTTGTGCCGTGAGTGAAGAAGAGATTATGACGGGCAACGTCTCTTCTTCCCCCAAAAACACATATTTCAAATTGCTAGGCAATGGTTTAAGCTCTAAAGATGGTGGCTGCACTATAGATGGAAGTAACTTGTTAGTCGAAACGGGAACTTGAACTAGGTTAGGAGACTTACCCATATGTTCTGGAATTGCCTCGAGGGCAGTAACCATCTCCATCACACCCTCATGATTAGGCACGGCAAGGAATGGCTTGTTGTGGCCGTGTGCACCCTTAGGCCCCAATCCTTCGTTTTTGAGTCCAATACCTTGTGTTAGGGTCTTTTCGAGTGCATCTTCATTCAAATCATCAAGGAATTCCTGCGCCAAAGAGTCAATTACATCAATAGAAAAACAAGAGTGATCATCATGAGGATATCTCATAGCATCAGAAACTTTAAAATCAATCACTTCCCCATCGAACTCCATGGTCAATGTTCCTTTGAAAACATCAATCTTGGTACGAGCAGTCTTCATGAATGGGCGGCCAAGTAAGATGGGTAATGCGGGGGCATGGTCCGAGTCTTCCATCTCAAGCACATAAAAATCCGCCGGAAAAATTAGGTGATTTACCTGCACTAAGACATCTTCCAACACACCTCTAGGATATGCGTTAGATCTATCAGCTAATTGAATAATGACGCCATCATTTTTCAATTCACCCAAATTCATAGATGCATAAATTGAGTAAGGCATGACATTTATTGATGCACCTAGATCTAACATGGCAGATTCAAAGCGAGTATTACCTATTACACAAGGAATTGTAAAACTTCCGGGATCCTTACACTTAGGAGGCAATTTTCTTTGTAACATGGCCGAGACATTCTCACTTACCCGTACTACTTCTTTGTTCGCAGCCCTCTTTCTTGTAGTACACAACTCCTTCAAGAACTTGGCATACTTAGGAACTTGTTTAATTGCGTCCAAAAGGGGAATGTTGACTTGCACCTTCCGGAATGTGTCAAGTATGTCCTTGTCATTCTCTTCTTTCTTGGATTGAACAAATCTGCTAGGAAAGGGTGCATCAAGTGGAATGTGGTTAGAAATAACGGAATTTGAACCTATCTTACCTTTGGTGGCCGAATTGGAAGATGTGGGTTGCTTTGGCAAGGATTGCTCCTTCTCCTCAGATTGCACACTTTCATCCTTGGATTTAGATGGGTTATGGTCAGATCTTACCTCTCTTCCACTTCGCAAAAGGATGGCTTTGGCAGATTCGAAGCCTCCCTTTGGATTCACATGCGTTGAGCTTGGTAATGTACCTTGTTCCCTACCAAATTTCCCCATGAATTCAGCCATCTGTCCTACTTGTCTTTTCAATTCACTTACCTCTCGAGCTTGATTTTTCACTTCGTTGGCGTAATTGTGCATGTCCTTGGTTTGCTTTTCTTGCCCCTGCGCCAACGTAGTTAGTAATTGAATAACTTGAGAATTATCAAAAGACGAACCTGAGTTGTTTTGGGACGTTTGTGGCTGATTTGGTTGGTATGGTCGTGTGAACCCAGGGGGTTTTGTTGAAATCCCCTTTGTGGTGCAGATTGTTGGGGCTCTCTCCACTTGAAATTAGGGTGATCTCTCCATCCGGGATTGTAGGTGTTTGAGTACGGATCGTATTTGGGTTGGTTTTGGCCTTGGAAACCAATAGCATTGGCAGATTCCCATCCTCCATTCTCAATCAACTGAGGGCATGTATCGGATGGATGCCCTTGCATTGAACACACGCCACACACTTGATTGTCTTGTGGTTTTGAACCTATGACAACCTGAGACACAAGAGTAGTAAGATTAGCCAATTGGGATTGAATATCAGAAATTGCACTTACCTCATTCACACTTTGTTGCCGTGGCCCCTCTCTTTGTCCAACACCCTCATATTGTTGTGCATTGTGTGCGCGGTTGGCAATGAGAGTTTTGGCAGCCACCGGAGTCTTGTCCACCAATGCACCACCTGCCGAGGCATCTAGCATTTGGCGTTCTATGGGAAGGAGTCCCTCGTAGAAGTATTGAATGAGCAGCTCCTCCTTCATTTGGTGCTGTGGACATGAAGCAACAAGTGATTTAAAACGTTCATAATATGATGGAAACGACTCCCCTTGACTTTGTTGGATGCCACTAATTCGTTTCCTCAAAAGAATGATCTTTGCGGTGGGAAAGAACTTCTCTAAGAATGCACGCTTCATACTTTCCCAAGAATGGACGGTTCCAGGTGCCAATTCAAACAACCAATCTTTAGCCTTGTCTACTAGAGAAAACGGAAAAGCCTTCATCTTTAAAATACTCCCATCCACATTGATGGGTGTCATACTCGAGCAAACAACTTCAAATTCCTTAAGATGTTTGTTAGGATCTTCCATGGATAACCCATGGAATTTAGGAATATGATGTAAAAGACTAGACTTAAGTTCGAATTCCTCTGTCTTACCTTGAGCCGCTGCGGGGTATTGAATACATAAAGGCACGGCATTATCCATACCTGAGGCAGAGAGCTCTTTGATAGATCGATTGTCCACTGCCATGGTTTGTACTTCTCCCTCAAACTGTGCCGTGGGCTCTCCTTGCTCCCCAACTTCTTCAAACTCGGATGTAGAGCTAGAAGACGGTGGGTTAGGATCTTGCTGATTCTTTTGCTTCCTCAAGGTCCGCTCAAAATCGTCGTCAAAGTCAAGGATGTGCGCACGAACAGGTTTTGAACTTCTAGTCATAAACTAGTACCTAGAAACAAAAACACAAATAAGGTCAGAAACTAAAAACGAAAATAAATGAAAAATAAACAGAAAGAAACAACGGGGGATTAGCAAAGTTGCTAATCCCCAGCAACGGCGCCAAAATTTGATGCGAAATAAATCAAACGCACAAATAAAACCCTCTTGTTGTCAGATTGTAGTAAGGATGCAAGTAGGGATCGTTCTGGACCAGGGATTAGGAGGGATTGCTAAAACGTCTAAACTGACTCAAAAACATAAAAACAAAGTTAAAACACTAAACTAGACTCAAAGAATACAAAACTAGAATTTAAAACACCAAAAAAAACTCAAAACAGCAACCAAAAGACTCAAAACTGCCTTAAAAACACTTTCTGGGCAGTTTTGAACACAAAGCACCAAATTGGACGAATTTGGGTTTTACTTGACTCCAAAACCTTCTAAAACACAAACTAAACAGATTTTGACACTTTTAAAACAAGAAAGTAAAGGGGGGTTTTGGTTTTGACGAAGATTGAAATAACAAAACAAAGTATAAAACTAGGCAGATTGTAAAACCAATTTGGGAAATAAGATGAATGATTGACAAGCTAGAGGTTCTTTCTCCACACATGATATGTATGCAAACGAATTGATTCTCAGTTACTTTTCATTGAATCATGAACGACAATGCCCCAAATTAACCGTGACATCACTAGTTAATTCTCAGATTTTCCTTAAGTTATTAGATTGGATGACATCATTCGACAACCTAAAACATTCTCCAAAAGTCCTCTACATGACATCATAATAGAGATACATTCAAAGATCATTACGTTCAATGAAAATCATAAGCATTGACAAAGCACTTATAACTATGACATCATGTTATTCATGCTAAGAATTGAACTTAACGCGATCGTGACCAACGACCTTCACTACATATGAATATAAGCTTGTAACGATTATGTGAAACTCACTTATATTCTAGCATCATATTTATGCAAGACAATTAAGTGTCGACCCTCAATCAACAAGCACAAATAAGTTATCAATCCAACGGTTAAGCCAATTGCATTCAAAACTCAATAATCCATAACTGAAATTTATCAATTCAAATTACACACATAATCATGGCTTTGAAATCACCCCTAGCCAAAAGCGGCTTAGCCACTCATGTTCACAATAAGGCAAAGTAAACAGAATTTAAACATAAAAGACATGGAACGAATTACACCTAAAACGCTCCAATCTTCAAACGTCCAATCCTTCTTCTCCTTGCTGCGGCACAAGTGCTCAGGGTATGGTGGATGTGTATGGATGAAAGGGTTGTGTTTAGGGTAGAGGGGTGGTGCGGCAAGAGTGAAGGATGGACAGAAATTGTGAAGGACTTAGAGAGAGGTTGCGGCAAAGGTGGTTTAAGTGGCTGGAATTGTGTTTCTAGGATTTTAGGATGTGTAGAATGGTGTGGCTGGATGAATGGACAAAAATTGGGTGAATGAGTGATGTGAAGGGTTTGTGAAATTTCTGAATGAATTTGTGATGCTTGCAGCTGTCTTATTTATAGGGCTAGGAAGGGTTTAGAACTTAGTTGAAAACAAGAGGTTTTGTACCATAAATTAGGTAGAAATTAGGCACCATGTGTGAAACATGTGGGTCTTAAATGGCTGGCTTCTAGAAGAACAAGGTCTAAAAACTTGTGGCATTAATGTAGCCTTCTAGAAATTAGATTTTTAGGTCTCCTTGCAGCACTCTAACTGAATTCAAGCCTTTCAAATTCGTCCATCTTCATGCCTCCATGCTTGCACTATCCAATCTTGGCCCAAAAATGCTCTAGAATGCTCCAAATTGCTTCTTTTTGTACCTTTAGCCCAAAGAACCTACAAACATACAAAAATGGCTTAAAGTACTAAAATAACTAAGTTCTAACAACGTAAACGTAGGGAAACAAGCTAGTTAAGTCGCATAAATATGCTCCTATCAGAAAGGTGCAAGTCAATATCCCTCTCCTTGATGCAATTAAGCAAGTTCCAAGGTACGCCGAGTTCTTGAAGGAACTATGCACAACAAAGAGGAAGATTTCGAACAAGGAGGTTGTCCAGGTAAGTGAGAATGTCTCCGCTGTTTTACAAAGGATACCCCCTAAATGCAAACATCCGGGTAGTTTTACAATTCCTTGTGTTATTGGCAATACTAAATTCGAACATGCCATGCTAGACTTAGGTGCATCAATTAATGTCATGCCATACTCAATCTATGCATCTATGAACTTAAGGGAACTAAAAAACGATGGGGTAATCATTCAATTAGCCGATCGCTCTAATGCCTATCCAAAAGGAGTTTTGGAAGATGTTTTAGTGCAGGTGGATCACTTAGTATTTTCGGCTGATTTCTATGTGCTAGAGATGGATGAATCAGCCCATACTACACCATTGCCAATCTTGCTCAGGCGACAATTCATGAAAACAGCCCGGACGAAGATCGATGTGTTCAAAGGGACATTGTTAATGGAACTTGATGGGGAAGTTATTGATTTTAATATTTCTGAAGCCATGAAATATCCTATTGATGATCATTCGTGTTTTTCAATTGATATTTTGGAATCTTTGGCGCAGGAATTTCTTGACTCATTGGATCGAGATGCCCTTGAGACAACCATCGTTCAAGGAATAAAAAGCACAACCCAAGCACCAGAAATTGTGCAAGGGCACGGCAACAACATGGAGGAAGCTTTTGTCGTGGGTTCTAGTAAAGAAATTGAGGAGATGGTGGCTGCACTTGAGTCATTCCTACCTTGCGTTGGTAAGTCTTTAATCCCAATGTCAATTATGGTTTCTACTAACAAAATGTTACCTTCGGTGGTGCAGGCACCTACGCTAGAGCTTAAACCATTGCCCAACCATTTGAAGTATGTCTTTTTGGGAGAAAAAGAAACGTTGCCCGTCATTGTTTCATCATCACTCACGGCATTGGAGGAAGAAAAACTTATTCGAGTGTTAAAGAATCATAAAACTGCCATTGGATGGACCCTAGTCGACATCAAGGGAATTAGCCCTACTACATGCATGCATCGCATACATCTTAAGGAAGGGGCTAAACTAACTCGAGAGGCTCAACGCCGTCTCAACCCTCCGATGATGGACGTTGTGAAAAAGGAAATTATCAAGCTCCTTGATTGTTGGGTCATCTATCTAATCTCAGATAGCTGATGGGTTTCACCAATTCAAGTCGTTCCAAAGAAGTTAAGAGTTACTGTGGTAAAGAATGAAGAAAACAAACTCGTGCCTACCCGAATCCAAACAGGCTGGAGAGTGTGCATCCACTATAGGAAGCTCAATGCCACCACAAGGAAGGACCACTTCCCCTTACCATTCATTGACCAAATGCTCGAGAGGTTAGCAGGTCATTCATTTTCTTGTTTTCTTGATGGATATTCTGGGTATAACCAAATTGTCATAGCTCCGGACGACCAAGAAAAGACAACTTTTACTTGTCCGTTTGGCACCTTTACATATCGTCGAATGCCATTCGATTTGTGCAACGCTCCAACAACTTTTCAACGGTGCATGGTAAGTATCTTCTCTGATTTTGTTGAAAAGATTATTGAAGTATTTATGGACGACTTCAGTGTTTTTGGTGATTCGTTTGACGGTTGCTTAAATAATCTTAGTTTGATCTTAAAATGATGCATGGATACGAACCTTGTTTTAAATTGGGAGAAATGACACTTTATGGTTAGACAAGGCATTGTTTTAGATCACATCATTTCGGAAAAGGGAATTGAGGTTGATAAGTCGAAAATAGATCTTGTGCACCACTTACCCTCTCCCACTTCGGTGAGAGAGATTCGTTCTTTTCTTGGTCATGCAGGATTCTATAGGCGATTCATCAAGGACTTCTCGAAGATTTCTACCCCCCTTTGCCGTCTCTTACAGAAGGAAGTGCCCTTTAAGTTTGACGAGGAATGTGAAAAGGCCTTTAAACACCTCAAGGAGATGCTTACTTCGACCCCTATCATTGTACCACTAGATTGGAGCCTTCCTTTCGAGCTAATGTGCGATGCATCAGATTATACAATTGGAGCTATATTGGGACAAAGAAAAGACAAGAGGCCTCACGTCATCTACTATGGCTCAAGGACCTTGAATGACGCCCAGTTGAACTACTCCACTACAGAAAAAGAACTTCTTGCTGTAGTTTTTGCTTTAGATAAATTTCGTTCATATTTAATCAGTACTGTGATTGTTTACATTGATCATGCAGCGTTGAAGTACTTACTCACGAAAAAGGAGGCCAAGCCTAGGCTTATTCGATGGATGCTGCTTCTTCAAGAGTTCGACATCGAAATTCGGGACAAAAAGGAAGTGAAAACGTGGTGGTAGACCATCTAAGTCATTTGATGCATAATGAGGAGCAATAACCCATCCCAGAAGCATTCCCAGACGAGCAGTTGATGTCCATGGAGGTAAGTGAGCCATGGTATTCTGATTTGGTCAATTTTTTAGTGTCTAAGCAAGTCCCAAGCACCCTAAATAAAAACCAACGTGAAAAATTGAAAAAAAGATGCTAGGTTTTATGTTTGGGATGACCCATACTTGTGGAAGTATTACCCGGATCAGATTATACGTAGGTGTGTTCATAATTCGGAGTTTAACTCAATTTTAAGTTTCTGTCACACTTATGCATGTGGAGGACACTTTGGCACACAACGCACAGCCCTTAAAGTGTTAGAATGTGGATTTTACTTGTGATTGTTGCCAAGGAATGGGCAATATAGGTGCAAGGGATCAAATGCCACAGACCCTATCTTTAATGTCGAAATTTTTGATGTTTGGGGTATTGATTTCATGGGTCCTTTTCCTTCATCTCATGGTTTAAATTATAATTTACTTGCGGTTGATTATGTCTCGAAATGGGTGGAAGCAAAAGCCACCCGTACTAATGATTCTAAAGTTGTTGCAGATTTTGTTAGAACTAACATATTTGCAAGGTTTGGCATGCCGCGAGTACTTATCAGTGATGGAGGATCCCACTTTTGCAATAGAACCATCAAGGTGCTACTCAAGAAGTACAACGTTACGCATAAGGTTTCAACACCTTATCATCCTCAAACAAGTGGGCAAGCCGAGGTTTCAAATCGTGAAATCAAGCAGATTTTAGAGAAGACAGTTGGTCCAATGCGGAAGGATTGGAGCTTGCGCTTGAATGATGCACTGTGGGCCTATCGCACAGCCTACAAAACAACCATTGGCATGTCCCAATTTCGGCTCATCTATGGGAAAGCATGCCATCTTCCCGTTGAACTAGAGCATAAAGCGCATTGGGCCGTCAAGGCCTTCAATATGGACATAGATGTCGCTGGAGTTCATAGGAAGCTTTAATTGAACGAGCTTGAGGAGATTAGGAATGAAGCTTACGAGAACGCTCGAATCTATAAGGAGAAGACGAAAGCCTTTCATGATAAAATGATTCGAACCAAAACGTTTTCAAATGGGCAGAAAGTTCTACTTTTCAATTCCCGTCTTCGATTATTCCCAGGTAAGTTACGTTCTAGATAGATTGGACCATTTGTTATTACTGATATTTTTCCTCATGGTGCAGTTGAAATCCAGCGTTTGAAGACGGGTCAAGAATTCAAGGTAAACGGACATCGTTTAAAGCCCTACTATGACAATTTCGTGGAGCACATTGTGGAGGACATACCCATCCATGCCGTGGGGTCTAATGGAGCCTAATTGGAGGATTCGTCCAGTTGTACGACATTAAAGCAAGCGCTTCTTGGGAGGCAACCCAAGCATTCAACAAAGGGAGACTTTGGAAGATTTACACTCATGAACCCTTCTCTTACTGCATTTATCTTACCTTGCTTAGTTCTTTAGTTGTTTGTTTGCTTATGTGTGAATCTTTGTTTAAAACATTGAAGGTGATCGGACCATATTTATACATATTTTTATATCAAATTCACTCGTCTTTTCTTAGTTAGTTCGTTATATTTTGAGTTATTTGCGTTATTTTTATGTTTTATGAATTTATCTAGCTTAGAAAATAAAAATAGAATAAGTGAAGTGTTAAGTAATAATTTCGGTTAAACTTTCTTGCTTATTGAATAGAACTTATCTTTTGGAAAATAATATATATATATATATATATTTATATATATTTATATATATATATATATATATATATTTATATATCTATATTTATATATTTATTTATTTATTTATATATTTTTATATAATATAATTTGTGTGATTTGCAGCTGGAGCGCACAAAGGACTGCACATGCACTGATGGATCTGACGGAAGATCCATTCAAAGGGCTTTTGAAGAAATAAATATAAGAGGAGGGCCGGCATTGGAGTAGAGGGGAAGAACAAGTCTCGGGGACTGGGAGAAGAGGGTGAGGGCTGCCCTTAAGGCAGCTGGCGTGTGAAGAAGAGGCGAGGGCCTCGGGAGAAAATCAGAAAAACAAAGAAGGCAGCGGCATTAGAGGGAAGCTCCTCGGAAGAAGAAAATTCAGAAAAAAAATAAAACAAAAGGGAAGCACCGAGAGGCTTCCTGGTGGAGAGGGCTGCCTTCGAGCCAGCTTTGGGCAGAGATAGGAAGAAGAGAAGCTGCTAAGGCACGGAGCCAAAGGCAGCTAATAAGAACAGGCGACGGGATAAGGAGGGAGCAGCAAGGAAAAGCAGGGCAGCCAGCAGTGGGCAGCGCCTACGTGGAGGAAAGCTGTCATTTGGAGCAGCTGAGAAAGGAAGGCTGCCAATTACAAGGCAGTCAGCGCAGCAGCTTAAGAGAGACCCCTGCACCCGTTTCGGTTTATCACTTCCAAACTCATTTTTAATTTCTGTTTTAATTTATAAATGATGTGTAATTAATTTGTGTTGGCTAGAGGTTAATTTGAAACCATGATTATATTTGTAATTTGAATTGGTAAATTCAGTTGTGATTTCTGAGTTGTGATTTAATTTGCTTAACTGCTTGATTAATAACTTATTTGTGTTTGTCGATTAAGAATGAATACTTAATTTACATGCATGAATTTGATGCTAGAATATAAGTGAATTTCACCTAATCGTTATGAACTTATATTCATGAGTAGTGAAGGTTGCTAGTCACAATCGCGTTAAGTGAATTCTTGGCATAAGTTTCATGCAATTCATAATAATAAGTGCCTCCTCAATGCTTATGGTTTTCATAGAACTTAATGATTCTCGCTTGTATCTCTATTATGCAATTCATGTAGGGAACTTGTGGGGAATGTTTTGGGTTGTCGTATGCAATCATCCAATCCATTAACATAAGGAAAATCTGAAGGTTAATTTAAGCGTACCTAATTAATTTGGGGTGTTGAGATTAACAACTTATTGAAAGAACAACTGAAAATCAATTTAGGTTGCATATGTGTCATGTGTGGAGAAAAACCCTCTAGCCAATCCGTCATTTATCCGTTCACTTTAATTTTATGTTTTTGTCAATTTGTAATTTAGTTAAGTTTAATTTACTTCGTCAAAACCAAACCAATCCCCCCATTATTATATTATATTATTTAGTTAGTTTTTATTATTTTTAATCTTTTAATTCGATTTCCGTCCATTTTAATTCCTAGTGTTGAATTTGTGTGTTTTCATTATTTTGAGTCATTTTAGTGTGTTTCTAGTTTTTAGCCTAGTTTAGTGTTTTAAAATTTATTTAATATTTTTAATTTAATTTAGAGTAGATTAGCAATCCCTCCTAATCCCCGGCCTAGAACGATACCCTACTTACATCTATACTACATCTGTCAAAAAGAGGGTTTAATTTGTGTCGAGTTAATTCTTGCATCAAATTTTGGCGCCGTTGCCGGGGATTAGCAAATTTGCTAATCCCTTTATTTTTGTTTGTGTTTATTTTTATATTTGTGTTTTTGTTTTATTTTTGTTTATATTTGTGTTTATGTATTTTACTTTTGATATTTGATTTAGTTTTCGTTCTTTAATTTTAGGTACTAGAGAAGTAAGACATGGATTTTGCTAGTATTCAAGCTCAATTGGCAAATCTTACTTCTCAATTGTCGCAGTATGCCGAACGGACCACAATGCCAAGTGTCCATACACTTGATGTGCCCTATGGGCAAGGTTATCAGACTCATCAGTATCCTCAATTTTCTGCATATGAAGATGATTGGGGATATCAAGGCCACAACCAATCAAGGGGCAATATGTATTCCAACGCTTGCAATTCGGATTGGAGAGGTTATTCAGATCAGATGTGGGGAGAACCTCAACAAGTTCAACAAAGTGGATATTGGCAGCAAGATGAAGCGTTCTATTCAAGACCTATGCAGCCACCACAACATCCCCCACAACAATTCCAATCGAATTCAAGTATGCCCGTGAATTATAATGAAATCCTTAATGAATTAAACTCTTTGGTGCAGGGGTCACAAAATCAAGCTGAGGACACTCACCAAGGAGAATATTGGCAGCCGTATGATGAGTTCTATACATCACCACCACAGCCTCCACAACAATTTGCCCAATTCGATTCAGGTACATCTCTGGATAATGATACATTTAATAAGTTACTCTCCTCTTTGAATCAGGGAGTGGAAAATCGAATCCAGGAGATGCAAGACCGGACCAACAAGGTGGACGAATTGGATATGCAAGTTGGCCAGATTATGGAATTCATGGCGCATATTCAAGAGCAACGTGAACTCTCCAACTCACCTATTGAAAATTCAAAGGAAGATTGTGAAATCGATGAAGCCACCACTGTGGAAGGTGAGATGGAGGATGAAGTGGGCCCAGAACCATCAACCCACAGCCCAAACATGGATGAATTGCTGCTGCAAGCAGAAGATGAGGAGGACGACCTGGGCAGTTTAGACGAATTCTTGTTTCAAACCCCTCAAGTCCCTATGTTGTCCAACTTCGGTAATGATGTTCCAATTGAAATTCATTCTAACATTATTCCATTAAATGTCCTTTTTCCTTGCAGAATTTTAATTCCAAATATCGAAGAGAGTGAAAAAGACATTGTGGAAGCTCTTCCAGAAGCCCAAAGTGATATCCCAATTCTTGGTGCACCAAAACAAGTTCCCGAACCTTGCACACCAAGAAAAGAGATTCAAGAGAATGAAGTGGCTGAAGCATATCAAAAATACATCCAAGAGGTTGTGCATGAGGCAATAAAGGCCCATGAAATTGAGAGTGATGACACGGGACAGGCCACAACCATCATAGTCAATCTGGCCAAGTTCAAAATCCCGAAAATATCCAAAAATATGGTTTTTGTCATTGAGTTTGTTTCGGAGAAAGACAGTAAGCCATCTTCTCCAATTTTAATTTTTATTTTATTTTATACTAACATATTTCTGATTTTAATGATTCAGGCACCCGCCCTAGAATTCAGACCATTGCCGAATCATTTCAAGTATCACCTCCCATTGAAAGATAAATTCCATGCTTTGGAGCTGAGGGGAGGCTAATGGAAAGATTCGTCCGGCTAAAGACGTTAAAGCTAGCGCTTCTTGGGAGGCAACCCAAGCAATCAGATTTGCATTTCTTAACCTTTCTCTTTATTGCCTTTACTTTGCAATTTTTGTTTTGTTTAGTTAGTTGTGTTATTTAGTTGATTTTTGTTTAGTTTGTGTTTAAATAAATTAAGGGCAATGTTTATTTTAAGTGCGGGTAAACAAAGTCTGTTTGCATTAATTTACATAATTTGCATTACATATTTTAATTTGCTTAAAATAAACCCTGAAAAAAAATAAAATAAATAAATAAAATTAAAATTTACATTAATTTACATATTTTGATTTACATTTATTTTATTTTGCTTAAAATAAACTTAAAAAATATATATATATAAACATTCATATAAACCCAAAAAAAAAAAAAAAAAAACATTCATATAAATAAAACACAAAAATATTTACATATATATATATATATATAAATATTTAAATAAACTAAAAAAAAATTACAATAATACGAAAAACTAATTGCATTCATTGGTCATTTTGGTTAGGTGGCGCCCCAGAGGTCGACGGAGCTCCTGGAAGACGAAGAGCTAGAGTTGGAATCTCCGGAGCTGGAACGCTTGGTGCTACTCCAGAGGAGGAAGGCAACATAAACCTCGGGAGTAGCGACATGAACCTTTCATGATCACTCTGGATCCGACCGTCCGACTCCTGCAGCTGGTCCAGCTTCCTCTTCATGCTGGTCGAGTAACTAGTTGCAAGCATGTGCAACTCCTTGTTCTCGTGCCTGAGTCCTCTGACCTCCTGCCGAAGACTGGCCACCTCCGCCATCAGCGACTCCACCTGACGAGTTCGGGCAAGCAGGCGCTGGCCCATGTTTGAAACTGAGCCTGCACTCTGGACGCTGAGGGCAAGAGATTCCTGAACGGCCAGCTCGTCCGACCGCCTGCATAGCATCCTATTATCCCTTGGAGTGAGCAGATTTCTGGCAATCACCGTAGCGGTGATTTCATTCCTCATCATTGTGTCCCCGACTGTAAGAGGACCATTGGGGGATATGAAGGACGGATTCCAAATGTTGTTCGGAGAAGACGAGTCATCGTCTTCCCCGACATTCAAGTTAAGGCGACGGTCGGAAGGGCAAGACATTTTTAGAGGGGGTTGAGGAAGAAAAGAGTTCGGGAAGATTAAGATTGCTGAAGAGGAAGAAGAGATCGGAAAGATTAAAAGTGCAGAAGTGCAGGAAGAGAGCGGAAGGAGTAAGATTGCAGAAGTGCAGAAGGAAGTGTTTGAGGAAGGGAGTTCAAGTGTGAGGTGGAGCAGAATTAGCGCCTCTATAAAAAGAAGCAAATCAAAGAGAGGTGTTCCTCTGAGGTTGAAGACGCGTTCTCACGCAAATCGGAAAAGCTGGACGCTCCTCTCTCGAAGGCAGGAGTCTTGTCTCAAAAGAGTCGTTCCTCTATCAAAAGCTGGGCGTGACTCAGCAATCACGTGGTTCAGTTTTTCCAATTTTGTCGTGACTCATCACGTGCAGCTTGGAGCGTTGCGAAAACCACGAGCCGCACCCGGATTTGAACCCCGATTTTCAAAAGATCATCATTCCAGTTTGTCGTCACTCGTCGCATGCGCAGTCAGCTTCGCGGAAATTGCGGAAGCTTTGTCAGAAAGCGCGTAACGGGCACTGTTCATTCATCCACCGGCTGCCGACAAATAGTGAAGTAATAGTTCCGGTTGTGAAGCCAAATTTCTATAAGTTCGACCTTCGCCTTCCACATCAAAGGCACACCCTCACACCCTCTCAACCTCTCTTCATCTCCGATAATGTCTTCCCAAAGAAAGCTTTCGAGTTACTCAGTGTTCTTCATCCCTTGGATCACCCCAGAAAACAAATCATCCAGAGCAAAAGTATTTCATATCAAAAAGGTTAAAAGCAAAAGTATCTCATATCATGCTTTCTCCTCACCTTCATCTGAGGAACGTGGAGAAAGTGACATCCTGATTGCTTACCTAGTCTTGCTCTCGAGTACTCATCTCAGACCCCTCCCAACCCACTTCAAAAATAAACCTGTGTAGAGGTACTTCTTCAAAAGCAAAAGTACCTCACAGACGAAGCAGGAGGAGTCTGAGTTGCTTCGACGAGCAGATGAGTCTGGGTTGATCCAAGAGTTCAAGAAGATGCCACACCTGCGTGGAGACCGGACTACTTAAAGCATGTGGAGACAACATGCTGATTCATCCTCAACTAAGCCGAGGAGCACTTGCAAGAAAGGAGGCCCATCCAGTTCAAGATGAAAGCTGTGGAAAATCAACAAGGACGACCAATGATCGCCTATTAGTTCTTTTCGTTATCTTTTATTATCATTTTCTATTTTTCGTTTGAATTTTCTATTTTTTCTTGCGTGCTTAACTGATTTATTTCTTTTCTTTGCAGGAACGTCTGGTTATTTCCTCCCTTGAAGTTGATTGCAAAATTTAAGCTTGGGGGTCATCGCTTGGTTTTCTGCAAATTAGAGAAGTTTTCAGTCCCTTTTCTTTATTTTGTTTCGTATTATTTATTCATTTTATTTTTATTTGCATATTTTTGTTTTATGACATTGGGGACAATGTCTAGTTTAAGTGTGGGGGTATCAAGTATAAAAAAAATGACCAAATTGAAAATTTTTGTACCTTCGACTTTGAACTGGTTTCATTTGTTTCCATGTTATTGCTTTTTGTTTTCTTAATTAGCTTTGTGTTTTACTTAATTTTTTTTCGGAGTTTTGTGTTTTATTTAATTTTTCTCGAAAAATTTAAAAAAAATCCAAAAATATTGTCTTGTTTTCCTTATGGTTTTAAATTAGATTTTTATTAGTTTCCCGACCCAATGATATAACTGGATGAAATTTGAACCATGATTATCAAGAACTTAGTTAACATGTGTTGTATGTGAAATTCCTTATTCTCTTGTTAGTTTTGTACATATTTGATTATTCTTGAAAGAACCAAATGCACATAGCCTTGTTGATGTGAAACTAAAGCATGACTTAAAGCTTCATATGTGAATTTAGTGACCATATACATCCTATGTGAGTTTTTTAGCCTATTGAAAGTGTGTGCATTTTTCATACACTCCTATTCTTTCATGTGTGATGAACTTATGTGAGATACATCTCTAGAACTTGCGTAACGATCTTTCGAAATATTTGTCATTGATTGCATGAACTTGAAAATGATAGAGGCATTAGGTTCACCACCATGGCCCAAATAACCTTATTTCCCAAAAAAAAATGATATCATTAGATTGCCAATTTGAGCCGTATGTTGAGCCTTTTATTTCTTATCACCAGATATGTCTACCCTTATACCTCAAAACATGTTTCCTTACCCTTTCCAAGCGAGCAATTTGAGACTGTCTTTTGAGAAATGTTTATGAAGTACTTGGAATGAGTTTGGCAAAAGAATAAGTGTGGGGGTATTTCATGTTTGTATTTATTATTTATAAAAAAAAAAAAAAAGAGAAAAGAGAAGAAAAGAAAAAGAAAAAAAAAAGATTGTATTCAAAGAAAATAAAATAAAAAGTTTAAAGTTTCAGTTTAGGGGTGTGGTTGGAAGTGTTAGAAGAATCGTTGGAGAATTTGAGTTCTTATAAATCTCAACAAAAGAATCGCTTGCGATGTAGCTTGGAACTTGTGTTTTCCTATTCTTTCGTTTCAATAGCCCTATTCCTAAGCCTCATTACATCCAATAAAAGTCCTCTTGATTTAAGTTTTGCAATTATGATTGTGGAGAAGTGATTTTTATGCAA
Organism: Crataegus laevigata; assembly: GCA_963580275.1. NCBI lineage: Eukaryota > Viridiplantae > Streptophyta > Magnoliopsida > Rosales > Rosaceae > Crataegus > Crataegus laevigata. The sequence goes on along the minus strand of OY756942.1, from coordinate 1,263,349 downwards.
GCTTATGGTAGATCTTTCACATTTGTTTCTTTGAGCGAAACACATTAAAACTAAACACATGTGTGATTGAGTGCATATCCCATGAGAAGGTTGCTAGTTTGCATATGATGATTTTGAAAATAAAAACTTGAAATTGCATTGGCATGGCTATCTCACACACTACACTTCAAGGATCATTTAAAGATTACTGCTAATATTTGAATAAGGAAGATGAGCTTGAATTAGCTTGTTTGGTGCTAGCTATAGTTCTTGATGATTTATGTTCTCAAATGAAATTCTATGAGGGTCACATAGAGGGAAGCTAATGTTTTTCATGTTATTACTTGTTCTTGTTTTCTTTGTTTTGCTCGACGACTAGCAAAAGCTAAGTGTGGGGGTATTTGATCGGACCATATTTATACATATTTTTATATCAAATTCACTCGTCTTTTCTTAGTTAGTTCGTTATATTTTGAGTTATTTGCGTTATTTTTATGTTTTATGAATTTATCTAGCTTAGAAAATAAAAATAGAATAAGTGAAGTGTTAAGTAATAATTTCGGTTAAACTTTCTTGCTCATTGAATAGAACTTATCTTTTGGAAAATAATATATATATATATATATATATATTTATATATCTATATTTATATATATATATATATTTATATATCTATATTTATATATATTTATTTATTTATATATTTTTATATAATATAATTTGTGTGATTTGCAGCTGGAGCGCACAAAGGACTGCACATGCACTGATGGATCTGACGGGAGATCCATTCAAAGGGCTTTTGAAGAAATAAATATAAGAGGAGGGCCGGCATTGGAGTAGAGGGGAAGAACAAGTCTCGGGGACTGGGAGAAGAGGGAGAGGGCTGCCCTTAAGGCAGCTGGCGTGTGAAAAAGAGGCGAGGGCCCCGGGAGAAAATCAGAAAAACAAAGAAGGCAGCGACATTAGAGGGAAGCTCCTCGGAAGAAGAAAATTCAGAAAAAAAATAAAACAAAAGGGAAGCACCGAGAGGCTTCCTGGTGGAGAGGGCTGCCTTCAAGCCAGCTTTGGGCAGAGATAGGAAGAAGAGAAGCTGCTAAGGCACGGAGCCAAAGGCAGCTAATAAGAACAGGCGACGGGATAAGGAGGGAGCAGCAAGGAGAAGCAGGGCAGCCAGCAGTGGGCAGCGCCTACGTGGAGGAAAGCTGTCATTTGGAGCAGCTGAGAAAGGAAGGCTGCCAATTACAAGGCAGTCAGCGCAGCAGCTTAAGAGAGACCCCTGCACCCGTTTCGGTTTATCACTTCCAAACTCATTTTTAATTTCTGTTTTAATTTATAAATGATGTGTAATTAATTTGTGTTGGCTAGAGGTTAATTTGAAACCATGATTATATTTGTAATTTGAATTGGTAAATTCAGTTGTGATTTCTGAGTTGTGATTTAATTTGCTTAACTGCTTGATTAATAACTTATTTGTGTTTGTCGATTAAGAATGAATACTTAATTTACATGCATGAATTTGATGCTAGAATATAAGTGAATTTCACCTAATCGTTATGAACTTATATTCATGAGTAGTGAAGGTTGCTAGTCACAATCGCGTTAAGTGAATTCTTGGCATAAGTTTCATGCAATTCATAGTAATAAGTGCCTCGTCAATGCTTATGGTTTTCATAGAACTTAATGATTCTCGCTTGTATCTCTATTATGCAATTCATGTAGGGAACTTGTGGGGAATGTTTTGGGTTGTCGTATGCAATCATCCAATCCATTAACATAAGGAAAATCTGAAGGTTAATTTAAGCGTACCTAATTAATTTGGGGTGTTGAGATTAACAACTTATTGAAAGAACAACTGAAAATCAATTTAGGTTGCATATGTGTCATGTGTGGAGAAAAACCCTCTAGCCAATCCGTCATTTATCCGTTCACTTTAATTTTATGTTTTTGTCAATTTGTAATTTAGTTAAGTTTAATTTACTTCGTCAAAACCAAACCAATCCCCCCATTATTATATTATATTATTTAGTTAGTTTTTATTATTTTTAATCTTTTAATTCGATTTCCGTCCATTTTAATTCCTAGTGTCGAATTTGTGTGTTTTCATTATTTTGAGTCATTTTAGTGTGTTTCTAGTTTTTAGCCTAGTTTAGTGTTTTAAAATTTATTTAATATTTTTAATTTAATTTAGAGTAGATTAGCAATCCCTCCTAATCCCCGGCCTAGAACGATACCCTACTTACATCTATACTACATCTGTCAAAAAGAGGGTTTAATTTGTGTCGAGTTAATTCTCGCATCAGAAGGCAATGTTTATTTTAAGTATGGGGGAAGGTAAGACAAAGTTTTTGCATTGATCTTTGTAGAAAAGCTCTAAAAAAATAATAAAATAAAATACAAATTATTAAAATAAAATACAAATAAAAGCAAAAATTTTGTACAAAAGAAAAAGTGTAAACTAATATGAGATAGCCTTCATTGGTCAGGTGGTGCCTAAGCATTTGATGGACCTCCAGAAAGACGAAGCGCCAGAGTTTGATCTTTCGGAACCTCAATACTTAGTGCAACTCCAGATAACGAAGGCAGAAGATGCCTCTGAACTAACGCCACAAACCGTTGATGATCACTGTGAATCCGAACTTCTGACTCCTGCAGCTGGTCGAGCTTTCTCTTCATACTTGTTGAGTAACTAGTTGCAAGCATGTGCAACTCCTTATTCTCGTGCCTGAGTCCTCTGACATCTTGCTGAAGACTAGCCACCTCAGCCATCAAAGACTCAACCTGACGAGATCGAGCAAGAAGGCGTTGACCCGTGTTTGAGACTAAGCCTGCACACTAGACGCTGAGCGCCAAAGAGTCCTGAACAGCGAGCTCGTCAGACCGCCTGGAAAGCAACCTATTGTCTCTTGGAGTGAGAAGGCTTCGAGCAACCACCGTAGCAGTTGTATCGTTCTTCATAATAGAGTCCCAACTGTAAGAGGGCCATTAGGGGATATGAATGACGGATTCCAAATGTTGTTCGGAGAAGACAAGTCATCATCTTCCCCAACATTCAGTTTAAGGCGACGGTCAAAGGTGCAAGACATTTTCTGAAGGTGTTAAAAAAAAGAAGAGATCGAACTGATCAAGATTAAAGAAGTGCAAGAAGGGAGTTTTTTTTAGGAGGAAATTCAAGTGTACTGTGAAACAAAATTCGCGCCTCTATAAAAAGAAGAAATCAGAGAGGCGCCTACTCGTGAATCGAAGAGGCACTCTGTTCTCAAAAGTCAGACCTGCTCAGAAATCACGAGACGATCCACTTTTCCAGACGTGCCATCATTTTTCACACGTAACTTTTGCTTTGCGGAAATTACGGGTAACTTTGTTAGAAAGCGTGTAAACCTTACTGTTCAATCATCCACCGGCTGCCGACAAGAGAAAGAGAATAGTACCGGTTGTGAAGAAATTCCTATAAGTGTCTACCTTCGCCCTCTATAGCAAAGGCAGACTTACTTAACACTTCTTCATCTCCGAGAATGTATTCCCAAATAAACCTTTCAAGTTACTCAGTGTTCCTCATCCCCTGGAGTACCTCTGCAAACAAAGTCATCAAGAGCAAAAGTATTTCATATCATGAAGGTTAACAGCAAAAGTATCTCATATCATGCATTCTCCTCACCTTCATCTGAAGAACAAGGAGAAAGAGAGATCCTGATTGCTTACCTAGTCTTGCTCTCGAGTACTCATCTTCGAGCCCCTCCAGCCCAGTTCAAGAATAAACCTGTGGGAAGATACTCTTCAAAAGAAAAAGTATCTCATAGAAGATACAGAAGGAGTCTTAGTTGCATCCAGATGCAGGAGGAGTCTGAGTTGATCCAAGAACTCGAGGAGATGCAAAGTAAAAGTATCTCATATCAGCAGGGTTGAAGGCAAAGATATCTTATGGCATGTTTTTCCTTTACCCTTGCTCTTGCCTACCCACCAAGGAACTCCCCTTCTTCCTTTCTCCAGTTCAAGATGAAAGCTGTGGAAAGCCCCGTCTAGTTCAAGATGAAAGTTGTGGAAAAACAACAAGCACGACCAAGGATCATCTACCATATGAAGCTAAGTTGTTCCTCACTATTTCTATGTGTTTTTAAGCTGTTTTGGTGTGTTTAATTGTGTTTTGAGGAAATCATACGAAAATGACATAAAAAATTTGAAAAAGTTTTGAAAAATACCAAAAAGAGTTGTTTTAGAGTCATTTTGGTGTATTTGTGTCTTAGGTACCTTCCAACACAATGATGAGGATTCGGTTTTTAATTGCATAACTATTAAAGAAAGTTACAAGCATGGGTTGAAGTTTGATATGCTCTTGTTCTATGCTTAGTTGTAGTTATTGTTTATGAACTCACATTTGATTACAAAGTGGATAAAATAAGTTTTCATAACATGCTTGAAGGAAGGAACTCATATAATGCTACATTCTTGTGAGACTCGAGCCTTTACTTTCTTTGGAGAGTTATGATCTGTGAATTCTTGTTTTCTAAAGTCGTTGCATGATCTCATTATTCTTTGATTGGTTGCTATTTAGAATGCATTTTAATAGAAGCTATTTAGAATGCATTTTAATAGAACTAAATGCTAGAACTTGTATCCGTTTCATTCAAAGCATGACATTGACTTGCATAACACATATCAAGATGAAGTTGTGTAGTTACCACCATAGCCAAATAGCCTTACTTCCCATATTACATATGTTTTGTAGGTTTAACCCGTTTGAACCTTGTTTAGCCTATTTTCTTTTTTAACCACAATAACCTTACCTAGCCTAGTTTAGGACTTTCCATACCCTTGTTCTTAAAGGCTAGTAAGAATAAGATAAAATGAATTCCTTTTGATCTACATTATGCAAGAGAACAAGTGTGGGGGAGGAAATGGTTGTTTTTGAGCTCATTTGTACGTTTTGGGTTACAAAAGAAAAGAAAAAGATGAAAAGAAAAAACAGAAAAGAAAAGAAGAAAGAATGAGTTTGAACGTATTGATTGTTGAAGGAAAGGTCCAAATCATCAAATCTGGCCCTAAAATGTGTGAATTCTCCCATTTTTGTTCAAGTTTGAGTTTTCATTCAAAAGTGAATTCTAAGTTGATTTCATTGCTATTGCTCACTATGTTTTTAAGAACCCTTGTTTTCCATATCCGTTCTCTGTTAACCAAACACCCTTAGCCCCGTTACAACCCTTACACTTCTATCTTGAGTGTTATGTGTTCAATATGTGGAGTTTGGGATTGGTATGAGCATATGGTGTCACTAGTTCTTGCATCTAAGTAGTAGCATTCCTTTCATGAGATCATATTCATATATTCACTTATAACTCCAGAAAAGAGCTTTCTCTGTTAAAATATGTGAGTTTTAGTTTTCATGTGTATATCAATCTTCTCACATATACCTAGTGTAGGGAATGTAGTTTGAAAATCTGAGTGAAAAATGAGTGCATATCTAGTAAGGAATTAAGGGAATTCTCTAAGGCATGTTATTACATTCAAAATGATGTTTCAATCGATTAAAAGAGAACTAGTAAATGGTGACTGTGGTTAAGTGTATGCTTAAGGATATTGATGACCAAAATCTGTGCAAGTAATGATTTTTAACATGTGCATTGGAAATCCCTGAGGTAATGTTGGAAGGTTTGGATTGTGTTTTGTGTATTTTTGTTTCTTTGTTTTGCTAGAGGACTAGCAAAAGCTAAGTGTGGGGGAGTTTGATAGGAACATAATTATGTGACTTTATTAGTTTGTTTCCTTGCATTTACTTAATTAGTTTCATCTTATTAGAATGTTTTAAGCTATTTTCGTGTGTTTGTAGGTTCTAAATAACAAAGTTAGCAAAGAAGTGCATTTTGGTGCAATTTGGAGCTATTTTGGGGTGAAATGGATTGCATGCATGGGGAGCATAAAGGATGGACGTTTTGGTGCATGAAAGGGCTTCAAACACATGCTAAAATCTGATTAAAATGAATAAGATACCTTGCAAAGACCAAGGATGTGTCTTGCTAGCTGTTTTAATCATGAAAACACAAATGTGCAAGCTGAAAAGTGAAGAGGAACCCACGGCATGGCTATGCAATTATGTTTTGCAAGTGTGCTAGCTTATTTAATCATGAAATACAAGTGTGCTAGCTGTTTTGCAAGTGTACTAGCTGATTCATCATGAGAAGACCAAGCGGAATCCAAGGCATAGACCAAGGAGATGAATGCAAGTTGTTTCATCATGAAATTTCTGCAAAGAAGCATGTGTGCTAGCTATTTTTGATGATTAAATCTTGCTTTGTATTGTTTATTAAAACCACTTGAGTGGTTCCTTACCTTTGTGCACCTATAAATAAGCCTTCTTGCAAGGCTTAGACTCACCAATTCACACAACACTTCCATTCTACACTCCCTAAACACCCTTGCCGCAAGCCACCTCCTAAAATCTTCCAAAAATCTGGTTCTAACCTATTCTAGCCGTACCCCCCCCAACCATCCTAAACACCACCATATATCCCCCTATCCATTCCTCCATACAACCAAACCTTCAAGCCACATCCACTCCTTGTGCCGTAGCAAAGGAAGGGAAGGAAAGTACTTGGACGTGCTTGCCACTCAACGAGGATCGTTGGAGCGTTTAGGTGTTTTCTTTCTTTTATTTTTAATGTATAAATCTATTTACCTTTGTTTTATAATTATGAGGAACTAAACCCCCCCCCCCTTTTTTGCTAGGGGGGATTCAAAACCATGATTACATTTGCATTATGAATTAATTACTTTTGGTTGTGCTTTAATAATTTGTGATTTCAATTCGCTTAACTATTTGATTGATAACTTATTTGTGTATGTTAATTAAGAGTGCACGCTTAGTTTTCATGCATAAGTTTGATGCTAGAATATAAGGGAATTTCACCTAATCGTTATGAACTTATATTCATGAGTAGTGAAGGTTGCTATCCACAATCGTGTTAAGTGAATTCTTGGTAAGAGTATCATGCTTTTCATAGTTACGAATGCCTCGTCAATACTTATAGTTCTCATGAATCTTAATGATCTTTGATTGTATCTCTATTGTGCTTTTCACGTATGGAACTTTTGAAGAATGTTTTGAATTGTTATATGCGCTATCCCATTCAATTCATTAACTTAAGGAGAACTTGAAGGTTAAAAAAGTGCTATCACGGTTAACCCGGAGTATTGAGTTTCATAAGTTATCAAAAGAACAACTAAAAATTGGTTTATATACAAGTGTATCATATGTGGAGGAGACCCCTCTAGCTAATCCATCATCCATTCAAACAACCATATTTTGTACTTAAATCTGTCTAGTTTACAATTTGTTTGTTTTCAAGTTATTCTCATCAAGACCCAATCCCCCTTTTATAATTTGTGTCTTTTGATTTGAATCTACCTTCTTTGATTTCTTTTGAGTTCCTTGAGTTAATTTAGTTTAGATTTGGTTAATTTTCATAGCTTGAATCTTTTAAATTCATTCACGAATCTGTTTTAGTTTATTTGTTAGTTTTATTTTGAGTTATTCTAGTTTATTTGGAATCATTTGAATCTAGTTAAGTGTTTTGATTTTAGATTTGTGTTTTTAAAGTTTTATTTAGTGTTTCTAAGTTCATTTTATATAGATTAGCAATCCCTCCTAATCCCTAGTTTAGAACGATCCCTACTTGCATATATACTACAATTGTCAACAAGAGGGTTTAATTTGTGTGTTAGCTTATTTTCACATCAGTATTATGTTGTGGACAAGTGCCACTAACACCTAAGTGAATTAACCTCAACAACTTTGTGATTCTTTCTTCTTTCCAAAAAAAATAAAGATTCGAACATCTCGACTCTATATAATTTTAACAAGAAGGCATTGGATCCGGATCTAATGATCCAAAGCATCCATCTATGACCAACTCGTAATTTATGTTTTAGAGGTGTCACAACTCAGTGAGATTAGTCACTACCTTGTAACCTTTTGGGTTTTAAGTATCAACATATTCTAAACAGTTAACACTACCACCTTATCTCTACTATAGAGACAATCAATTAGATTACAACAATACAATCATTCATTAATAAATAACAATGTTTTTGTCAAACAAAACATTCATCCATCTCTTAAAATCTTAGTGACGGAATTAAGTTCCTTATTTAAATTGGAATGTAAAGACAATCTATATCTTATTCACGTTCCGAATGTGAAGTACTTTCTCTTTTCTCATTAATCTTCTACTTGTTATTAGCCACACTTTTACAACGATTGTAAAACATAGTTGCTAATACATAATCATGTATTCAAGTAGAAGAATCAACTGTTTTGAATTATTCAAGAACAATTTACAACACCTTCGAAAGGCAACTCTAATTTCTTCATACAACAATTTGTAAGTGAAGAATCATGGCACATAAAGTGTCCATGGCATTGTGCTTTCTTCTCAAGTCCCTTGTTCGTGTAACAAAGAAATAAGCACTAGTTATTTGTGTTGTCCTCTTTATGATAGACTTATCTAACATGTTCTTCCATTGATACATTATTAATAGGAAGATTGTGAGGATGAGACTGCTTAGGTACTTATACAATCCATTCAAGACAATCTATGGGATTGTGGTACCAAGTCCGGAAACTAAAGCGTTCGGCTTTTCTTTGTCAAGTTTTGGATAGCGTTTGCAAATATGTCGGTAAACAAATACATAACGAATATAAATTGATTGATTTTAAGCTATTTGATCCGGGTCTTTAAATCAAATAGCACCACCTACTATTTTTAGCAAATTCCATATCCCTCATTGGAATTCAATAGTTTCGGAGGAAACTCTTAGTAGGGTATGAGAGACTCACTATTACCAAGCCCACCTCACAATGATATGATGTTGGCTAGCAAAAATAATAATCAAAGAGTACGCTTACTCATTTACATCTGATGTAAGAACCTATCTTATTTGGCCTCTAGAGAATGATGCCTCACAATGATATGATGTTGGCGCCATTGCACTTAGTTAAGTCATTCCCACCATGCAAGTTCGGGTAGGGGTTCAAGAACAACCTCACAATGATATGATGTTGATCATTCTCGTTGCCTACCTTCACAACATCATGTATGCATATAGAACTCCTCCTGAGTGTAAGCACATACTTTGTACTCCCCCATGATAGGGTGAAGTCGGTGTATGAGTCACAAACGATTGGAGACTACCACGGTGGAAGGCCACGAAAAAGTGTTCAAAGCACTCCCACGCTTGTCAACTTAATATTGGTTTGGTTGAGGGTTTTAGGTCTCATCACATATAAGCATGCTTTCAATCGCATTAAAACATTTTGGTCCTATTACAACTATTGGTCCATGTGATTGGTTTAGTAGTATATAATACTCCCATTATGCTTTTAAAATGGTTTTTAAAGCAAGACTATATGGTACTACTTAACATTAGATTTGCATTCATTGATGGACTATATAGTTGCCTTAGGGCCTTAGGATGACTATGAACCTTGGATTCGATCCAACACGAGCCTAGTGTTGGATCTCGGTCTAGGGATGGTGATTGATTTTAGTTACACGTTTAATCACATTAAGACGTGTTTTCTTATTGGGCATTGGACCCAACTACTCCAATTTCATGCATATCGAATAAAACAAGAAATGAGTATTTCAAGGTAAAGAAGAGCTTATGCTCTTTTACAACAATTGATCAAATCAAATTACAACCAAAATCTAATCTACACATTCCCATGGTTCAAACAATTTGAGAGACGGCCTTTCACATAGCTCAATTATCGTAGGCTTAGGTTCATAATCACCCTTTCTTTAATTAATTAACGCTTTAACTAATTAAACTTGAATGCAACATTTTCATTTGGTTTTTGTATCTGTAGAATTGATTTAAATAGAGCTAAATGAAATGAAAATCCAATTCTCATTTAAAGAGACAAAACTATTTTGTTCTCAACTAATTTGAGCCAAAAAGCAATAACCTCAACCATTGGGCTATCTAGCAAAACATAAATTTTTGGGGTCACTTTGTAAGAACACAAAAGTCCACTACTTCATGTAATTACAACTAGAACCTAAAAGTTTTAACAAATTCAAAAACTTCATTAAAGGAGCAAAACAATTTGTTCTTTAGTGATTTTGAGCCTTTACGTAAAAACGTAAACTTTCGGGTCAAAGTACAAATACACAAAAGTATTAAAACTTTATGTAATTACATAAAAGCCCCAAAGTACCCTATTCTAATAGGGTGGCTGGCCATTGAAGAGAGAAGGTGTCAAAACTTTTGAATTTTTCAACAAAAGTTAAAGGTGATGGGTTGGTTTGAAAGGTGATGCGTAGGTTTGAAAAAAAAAATGATTTCCATAAAACATGGTTCCTTGAAACAAGGAAAAGTAAAAGTGATGTAAGAAAATAGGTATGGGCATCCACACCTAGTGATGATTAAAACATATCATCCATCACCAAAACAAGACTTTTTGCAAACAACCAAAACCTTTGAATCAAAATTCCCAATCTTTTTGTTCTTGCCAAGAACATATCAAGAACAATGAAGAACATCCATGAAAACCCATAAGAGCTCCATGAACATTTTTCACCCAAATACACCCGAAAAACTCTCAAACTTAAGGGAAATAACATATTACCAAACTAGGGTACTTAGGGGTTTCAAAAGTCACTTTAAAACACTTTTAACAAGACAAACATGAACCAAAAATCCACCCTTTGGATTTGGCCGAATTTTCCCAAAAACATGGCACCAAATTTTAGCTCCAAAATTCATGCTCATATGAACTACATCTACAACATTTGAGATGGAAAATTTTCTAACAAAATTTACATTCAAAGAAGCAAGAATAAAGCTTGTAACAATTACAACATTCAAATCACAAACT